>CM074720.1:118981277-120288777 GCA_037306005.1 Rhinophrynus dorsalis
CGAAATAACGCAATATAGAAATAAATACTTCACTGGAACTGTCTACAATGTGTGCTTGCAAACCAGGCACACTTTGTAGACTGTTCCAGTGAAGTATTTATTTCTATATTGCTCTATTTCGGCTCTGCTGAAGAACCACAGAATGGTCCCGTGAACAGAATCTGACTCTCTCAACTAGAGGGCAGATTTCTGTGAAAGGGGTGAGAGGGGGTAACTTTAGATGCTTCGATCTCTCAAACTATACATGTTTGAGAGAAGGGACATAGCTTATTGTACTAATACTTTTAATGTGTACAATATTAACATTGGTTATAAATAGGGTTGCACCGATACTGGTATCGGTATCTGTGCAGATACCAGCATTTGCGCGAGTACTCGTGCAAATGCGGCCGATACCAGCACCGATACCCTGTGTCAAGGTTGGTGCTGCAGAGAGGGAGCCCGGGGAGCTGCTCACAATGCTCCCTGGTCGCCTCTCTCCCTCCTGCAGCGTCAGAGCATTGCCGCAGGTTACCATGGCAACGCTCAGACGGGGCTCGCGAGAGAACAGCGAGCACCCGGCAGAGGAGGGTAAGACAGGCAGAGAGATGGCAAGATGGGGCATCAAGAGCGGGTGGTGAAAGAGGCAGAGAGGGGGTCAAGAGTGGGAAAGAGGCAAAAAAGACTAAGGGAGGGAGGGGAGAGAAGAAGAAAAAAAAAAAAAAAAAAAAAAAAAAAAAAAAAAAGGCAAAAAGGAGGGCAGCCAAGAAGAGGCAAAAAAGGGGGGTGGGGGAGATCAAAAGGGAGAGAAAAAGCCAAGGCAAAAAGGAGGGGGCTCAAGAGGGGGAGAATGAAGCAAAAGGGAGAATCAATAGGTGGTGTGTGTGTGTATATATATTTCAAGTACTCACCCATACCAATTAGATATTTTTTTTGCGGTCATTTGCCAGTTTTCCAAGTACCTAAAGCATATTATATTATATAGAATATGCTTTAGGTACTTGGGAAAACTGGCAAATGACCGCAAAAAAAAAAAAAAAAAAAAGTATCGGTAATTGGTATCGGCGAGTACTTGAAAAAAAGTATCGGTAATTGGTATCGGCGAGTACTTGAAAAAAGTATCGGTACTCGGTCTTAAAAAAAAAAATAAATTAAAAAAAAATTGGTATCGGTACATCTCTCGTTATAAACAATCATTTCTATCCTTTTAATAAAAAGTCAAATAAGGATTACCTTTCTGCAGCAGCTTGGAACAGGCATCTAACAGAGCTCCAGCAATAACAACAACAGAAGTTGTTCCATCCCCAGCTTCAATATCTTGAGCTTTAGACAATTCAACCAACTGTAGAGCACATGGGCGTGTATGTGCGTTGGGCGCAATTATTGAGGTTAACCAGGTAGGAGGGGAAAGAGAGGGAAAAACACACAGAACCATCAGTTAGGAGATGAATATTTACTAGTCCATCCAGTTTCAGCAACAGGAATCTGCATCATCATCATCATCATCATCATATCTTAATCTTCTGCTGTTTTTTTCCCCGACTTACATGCCTGAAATTGAGCTCCCTTGATCTCTGCATCCAGAGAGCTGTTGGGGGACTGTGAAAGCAGGAGATCCTTATACCAGGGCTCAAAATTTCCACTCACCACTATCCAATGGCGAGTGAAAATTTAGCCCTGGTGGGTATGCTATGGCTTGCATTGGTGAGTAACTTTTCAGGTCTGACTAGTAGCAAAGGACTTCAAATTTCAAGCCCTGCTTATACGATGTTACGGGCTACCTGCAGCTTTGGGTTATCTGTATGCTGTAGAGGCAAGCTTCTATACATAGTTTCACTGCCTTTTACATTTTTGCACTCTGCTTTCACAGTCCCTGACAGACATAAAAGTAAAAAAAAACATCTTTTGAAGATGGAAAATGTATAGGCGATTTAACTTTACGTTAAATGCACTTACTAAACATGCAAAGTCAAAAAGGAGGTAGAGTGTAATTTTAAATATATTCAGTAAGCTTTGTTTGTCAGTCATTGCAATTTTTTGAAGGAATTTTCTTACCATCTTTGCTGCTGGGTGCAGAACCTGCATTTGTTTCAAAATAGTAGCTCCATCATTTGTAATAGTTACATCTCCTTTGCCATCTTGAATCTTAAATGTGTAAATAAAAAGAGTGCCATATCATTTTGCTTATACGTTCAAACCCAAATTAAACATAATAAAGGAATTAGAGACTAAATAAGCCCAAACATACCATTTTATCCATGCCCTTTGGTCCAAGGCTGGTTCTAACAGCATCAGCAACAGCTGTGAATAAGAATGTTTGTTAGAGAAGAATAAAATTAACAAGGATTTGCTTTTTGCTGTCAGAAGGAGCAGCAGCCACAATCCCAACTGCAGCAAAGGATCTGATGAGATCACATCACACTGTAAAACAACGTACCATTTTCCCCTCATTTAAAAATGCACAGATACAAAGTGTATAGAGTTTGTTTTTTTTAAAATATATATCAGCAAGAAAGGTCTTCATTCAAATGACATAACCGTGTGTGTGTGTTTTTTTTTTTTTTTTTTTTTTTAAACACAGTTTTCTTTTATGTTCACCAGGAGGTACCACTTATCACCATGGAGAGCCACAGTCTGTGATTCAAGCTAACCCATAAAGTTTTTCATAATTATACATCTCTAGAAGTATAAATATGTAACTTGAACAAAGTTAAAATTACTGCATACCTTAGTCTTGACTGAAATAAGATGAAGCTCTGATACTTCAGTGACCCAATCAGAACCGTGTGTGTCTATATTTAGTCTACATTAATACTTCTAGAGAAAAACAATACTGGTCTTTGATTTTCAAAAGCTACCAAGGTTTAATTTGCAAGTGCAGAACATATGTCTCTATATTATATCTATCTCTATCTATCTAGATATCTCTATACCTATCTCAACAGAGCATGTTTTCAGGATATCCCAGCTGGAGAACGTGTACTAATTAATGGCTCAGTCACTTTAATTAGTCTGTCTGTGCTCACACGCAAATTTTCCTGCAAAGTAAAACTAGGACACTCCCACTACTTGCAGTTATTTAATTCAAAGGTTATAAATTTTCAAACAGTCAGGGAAGTGATGAAGCTGTTAAATCACTTTTTGTGGAGACCTGTAGCTATCGGTCCACCACTTCTATAGACTGCAACAGAATTACTGTCACAACACAAAAGGGGATATGCACTAAAGTTTGATACTATGGAGATGTGTCTCTTGATGTGTGATGAGAACATCGCCTTGGTGATAAAGGCACCTCCACACACACTAAGAATTATGCAAAGGGATAGGTAAGAATGTAATCATTAGCATGCAGAGTTATGATGCTGACGATGTGCAAGGGATGCCCTCCTTCACACATCATCAGCATTAGGACAACACTGAAGCTCAAGAGCATTGTCTTTGCTCCCCTCTCTTGCCCTGTGGGGAGGTGCAGAGGATCAGCTCAGACTTCAGTACCACAAACAGCTTCACTCCCTAAACCTTTCAATGCCATATGGATGTGCATTGCACTCCCCTGTGCCAGTAAAAAGTTACAGCTTTTAAATTCTGTAGCCACTGAGACAATGTTTAGAAAAACAGTATAGGGAATAACAGCACAATGTAGCATATAATTCACTGAATGCTAGAGAGTTTTCTACATCATTAATTTCTGTTCAATGTGCCCAACAATATGTTCAGCACTAAATAATTTACATCCCATAAAAACAGTGCCTTTATATCACTAGATCAATTTTTTTACATGTACCTATACTGCCTGTAGATAGCATTCCTACTTTTTTTTTAATCTTCTCCAGTTTGTACTATTCAAATGAACCTCGGTGTGTTGACACATTTGTAAATGTGGTTCATTTAACCAGTATTCATGTTAAGTAACACACTCCAAGAGACAGTCATCTAATGCATCTGAAAAAAGACTATACATATTAAAAGAAATTAAATGGTGGAGGAAGCTCACACAGCTACATGTTCAGCAATCGGCACATCTATATGATGGAACAGTATGCGTGCCTCCTAATGCGGTCCCACCCTCTATTCAGAAGATGGGAAAGGAAAGCAGGCCTCAAGCGCTTACATTCAGTGACAATCATGCCCATATTTGTCTTGTGTATTCCTAATTGGGACATCTCACTGAATATTGTTTACCCGCACTTGAGCTCACCCTGTGAGTGCCAGACGAGTAGATAAGACGCCACAATGTATTAGCTACTTAACTGGCACTCAAATGGTTAATTTCCAGTCATCCCTTTATTGACAGCATTTGCGACATCTAACATTACTCAGCAAAGCGCAGCAAGGCCTTTCGGGGATTTTTATCACTTCTAAAAGGTTTGACCCTCTAATTGTCAGAAGAGAATGCACTGCACACAACGCTAGCAATTACAGGGTTAAACTGCGGTTGCCATGCCTACCCATAAAAGGGCAAGGTGTAGGGTCTACATAACATGAAATTATAAACGCTCCTTGAAAGCAAGCCTTTCCAGCCTCATGCCGTACTCCAACACATGCTGATTAGGGCCACCGGGTCTTACCTCTGCCGGCGGAGATGTTGCTAAAGCGAATTTGTGCCGGTTTATCCCTGTCCTGGAATGCTCCCTTCTTCTTGCCCGCACCACCTCCTCCTGCAGGAGCAGTAGGTATCATTTTGGGAGCAGAAATGTCCGGCATCGTTGCTTGCTTAGCTGACGCAGTCCGGTTGGACGGCTGGCGTAACAAACCGGACACGGATTAGACTGATTCGACTGCAGATGGTAAGGGATACAGCCCAACTCTGTCAGGACCCAGCGCCTGAAGCTTCCAGAACAAAACGCCGGTTGGAGGCGGGGCTTTTTCGACGTAATTACGACACAATTACGTGATTACGTCGGAAGTCCTCTTTCACTAGACCTGTGTTTAACTTTCTATGTATTGTTTGAAACGTTGTCGGAATGTAGTTTGATTTGGGATTAGTTAAAAATGGCACAGTCGAATATTAACATACTAGTCTAAAAGACCATATACGCGGGCCAAGGTGCGGGTAATGTTAACTCAGTGGACAGGCCTGGTGCAAGGATTTTTGCCACCCTAGGCAAAACCTAATTTTGCCGCTCCTTGGCCCCACCCCTTGTGCCCTACCCATTTATGCCCCGCCTCAGCATGTGTCTAAGTGTCAGTGTGTTCCCTATATGCGTCAGTATATGTGTGTCAGTGTGTGTGAGTCTCTGTAAGGATATCAGTGTATAAGTATGTGTGTGTGCTTCTCTATATGTGTGTCAGTGTGTGTGAGTCTCTGTAAGGATATCAGTGTATAAGTATGTGTGTGTGCTTCTCTATATGTGTGTCAGTGTAACAGAGTGTATGTTCTCTATATATGACTCTCCCCCCCTTTGACTCTCTTGACTGCTGATCCCCCCTTTGACTCTCTCTCCCAGTCTGACTTTTGATCCCCCTTTTGACTGTTGATCCCCCCTTTTACTCTCTCTCTCTCTGTCTGACTCTTGATCCCCCCCCTTGACTGCTGATCCCTCTTTTGACTCTCTCTCTCTCTCTCTGACTATTTATCCCCACTTGACCCCCCTTCCACTTACTCTTCCTGGTGCACATCTCTCTCTCCCCCAGTGAGTACATTTCGGTGCTCTCCCTTGGCTGGCTATTTTATTAACCTTTTCAGTGCCAGATGGGTATAAAACACATTGCAAAGCTATGCGTTGGGTACCCTTCTGGCACTGAAAGGGTTAATGTAGCACAGCGATGTCTGTTTCTCTCTCCCCCTCCGCTTCTTCAGTCCTGGTCCAGGATTGAAGGAGCGGAGGGGAAGAGAGAAACAGGTATTGCTGTGCTACATTAAAAAAATAGTCAGCCAAGGTAGGGCACCAAAACTTCAGTTTTTGTTAGTTCGGCAGTATGTGGTCAGCGGCACGGGCCGATGCGCCCTCAGAGAATGTGCGCCCTAGGCCGGAACCTACCTCGCCTATAGGTGGTGCCGTCCCTGCCAGTGGGTACCTCACTGCTCCACGTCATGCAGTGTTCCATTGCCTCACTAACGTGATGCAATCAGGCAGAGTAGAGACTGCTTGAAAGCGGCCAGTCTCTACTACTCATGACTGCATCATGACAAACATCCTAGCCAATTACTATATAGGATGCATTAGCGCTGCCCATAAACATTTCATTGTGCATGGAACATTCCTAGTGGAAGTGAGCTGCATATTTTTGATTTTGCTTATTCTGTAAGTGCAAAATATGTAAAGTCAAATGATCTATGCAGTTTTTTTTAATCTGCAATTTATTTTACACTGTGTATGTCATTGAGTGCGCAGGAGGTAGTATGGGAACTCCCCCGGACATCAATGCACTATTAACCCTTAATTCTCCCAAAATGGAGATTTTAGGTTCTGTTACTTTGTCAAAGTTTGCTTTAATAGACATTATCCAATAAGTTCTCAAGGAATCTTTAGTATACTAAAATAGTGAGATAATTTCTTACACGACAGGACATCTCCTTCATCCTTTCTTATAGCAGTATCGCCAATTTCCACGCAAAATGAGTAGTAAATAATTGTAGATCAGACAGGAAACACTGGACTTCCCCCTGCAAATTTGGCTCTTCTCCCTGTGATTAGGGTTGCCACCCAGCCGGTATTTTACTGTCAGGCCAGTAAAAAATTGGCTTCTGTCCAATGTTAAACCTATGGAAGGAATGCCATGGCAGGTATTTTTTTGAAGAAAAGCTGGCAACCCTACCTGTGATATGGGACACAACCAGGGCCGGATTTACATCTCAGGAGCCTGTAGGCACAGAAATCTGAAGCGCCCCCTCCGGTGGGCCATCTGCACTGGACAAGGCCAGAGGTACAAGCACTAATCTGCTAGTCAGATGGAGCCAAGGGTCATACACAACTCGGAATTGGCAGCCAAAAATGAAATCACAACGGAAGACTAAGGAGAGCTCAGGTACCCCACGAAAGGGCACTGAGGCTATGACAGAATGCAGCATATAAGGCCTATCAGAGAGGCGGAGCCAAGCTTGGTCAAATAAGCCTATCCTATAAAAATAGCGAGTGTGCAGAATGACGCTCGTAGAAACCAGGAAGTCAGCGATCGGCAACGCTGCCACCGGGCATACAAGGATAGACAAGTAGAGTCCTTGGCCTGGATGGCGGGCACCATGATAGTAACCCCCCTTCAATGACCTCTTCCCCATGGAAGAGGAGCAGGCTTAGCTGGAAATCTGTAATGGAATTTGCGAATCAGAGCAGGAGCATGGACATTGGCATTAGTCACCCATGAGAGTTCCTCCAGACAATAATCTTTCCAGTGTATTAAATATTGGAGGTAGCCCCTGACTGTGCAGGAATCCAGAATGCTCTGTATCTCATACTCCTCATAGTCCTCCACCTGCACAGGCCCCGGAACCACCGGAGCCGAAGTGTAGCGGTTACAGATGTATGTGTATGTATCTTTATTTATATAGTGCCATACATGTACACAGCGCTTAACAGAATTTGAAATAATACAATAGAAAAATAAAGAACAGGGTTAAGAGCATTAAGCTAAAGTCCGATCATTGCATTATTTTTGGGGGAAAGTGCAGCAAGGGAAACATACACTGGCAAAGGGACCCTGCCCCAAGGAGCTTACAATCTAATTAGAGTTCATGAAGACATACAGAGACAGTAGGAGGATGATTATAAGTGCAAGTACAAGGTGTGGTGAAGGAAGTGCAGAAAGATTCTGATGTCACTATCGTTGTGCAAGGATGAGGGTATTGCTATTGAGATTCTTCCTTGAGCAGGTTGGTTTTGAGGAGATGCTTGAAAGTGATGATTGTGGATGATTGGCGAATGGAGATAGAGAGGGCATTCCAAAGTCGAGGGGCAGCCAGTGATAAAGCTTGTAGCCGAGAGATTGCTCGCGTTGTGTAGGAAGAGAACAGGAAGAACCCTTGGGAAGACTGTAGGGTACGGGAAGGGGTGTTACGGGAGATAAGAGCAGAAATGTAAGAGTGCTGAAGAACACAGAGACTTACAGGAGAGGAGGAGAATTTTGTAAGAAATACAATACTTTATAGGTAGCAAATTGAGGGATTTCAGGAGGAGGTGAGAGGGCAGGTATTTGGGAGCAAATGTGGTGATTCTTGAGGCTGAATTGATAACAGATTGAAGTGGAGAAAGATGAGAAGCAGGAAGACCAGAGAGTAGAATGTTACAGTAGTCAAGTCTGGATAGAATGAGTGCCTGAGATAAAGGTTTTGCAGTTGACATGCAGAAGAAAGGACGTATTTTGACAATATTTTGTAGGACGAAGTGACATGTTCTAGCGACAGAATCAAGTATGACCCCAATACAGTGTGCTTTGGGTACTGAGTGTATGGCATAGTTGTCCGTTGTGATGGAGAAGGGGGTTGGTGGATGGGTTTTTGGAGGGAACTCCACCAGCTCTGTCTTAGCCATATTGAGTTTAAGATGGCGGTGGGCCATCCATGATGAAATAGCTGACAGACATTGAGTGACTCGAGACTGCACAGCTGGAGTGAGGTCAGGGAAAGAGAGATAGATTAGAGTGTCATCCGCATACAGATGGTAATTAAACTCAAGAGATGAGATGAATTCACCAAGTGAGAGGGTGTAGAGGGAAAAGAGAAGTGGTCCTAGGACTGATCCCTGACGAACACCTACTGTGAGGTGGTGGGGAGATGAGAAAGCGTTAGCAAAAGAAACACTGAAAGATCAATGACTTAAGTAATGAGACATGAAACACATTGTGAATGCGCATCCCTGCAGGGAGGTCCAGAGCATATGTGACAGGGTTGACTCTACAAAGTACCCAATATGGACCTGCAAAACAAGGGGCCAGCTTCCTACAAGGTACTTGAAGGTTCAGATTACAGGAGGATAACCATACCCTCTCCCCAAATTGAAAAATAGGAGCTGGACATCGCCTACGGTCTGCATGTCTCTGATAACGCTGTGTGGACCTTTTTAGGGCACTCTGGACCCATACCCAAGTGGAGCGGAGCTGCCTAAGGTCCTCATCCAGAGCCGGAATGTCTTGTGCCCGAAAATATTCAGGAAGCAAGGATGGCTGGAATCCATAGTCTATCAAGAATGGAGAGTTCTGAGAGGAAGAGTTCAAGGCACAGTTCCTGGAAAACTCGGCCCACGGTAACAGGGTCACTCAATTATCGTGATGGTCCACAATGAAGCAGGGTAAAAACTGTTCCGACCCCTGGTTGGATTTCTCACTAGCACCGTTCAACTGGGGGTGATAGGCAGAGGAGAACAAGAGTTGGATACCCATCTGATTACAGAAAGACCTCCATAACCGGGACACAAATTGGCTCCCTAGATCAGAAATCAACGCCTTGGGCACTCCGTGGAGACGAAACACCTCTCTAGCAAATACTTTGGCCAACTACCTCGAGGAAGGAAGTCCCTGAAGAGGTACAAAGTGAGTCATTCTGGAAAATCGGTCCACTATCATCAGTATGACCATGCAGCCCTTGGATGCCGGCAGTTCCACTATAAAATCTATGGATACTTGAGACCAGGGGCGCTCGCCACTGGGAATTGTTTGGAGTAGACCCAATGGAAGATGTCTTGGGGTCTTGGCAGGGACACAAGTGGAGCATGCCACCATGAAGTCTGAGCAATCTGCCCTAAGTCTGGGCCACCAAAAGAGCTGGGAGACTGACCAAATCAATTGATCGCGGCCAATATGTCCAGCAGCCTTCGAGGAGTGGTAGGTTTCCAGAAATTTGGTATGAAGGGACTTGGGTACAAAACATTTGCCTATAGGTTTGCCTAGAGGAGACGTGATACTGGTGTGTATAGTAGCCAGAATCCAATCTGCTGGGATGATAGGCACAGGTGTACTCTCGACCTCCCAATCAGTACCGAACTGCCTGGACAGTGCATCGGCTCTGACATTCTTGGAACCGGGAAGATACGAGACCACAAAATTGAACCTGGACAGGAACAATGCCCACCTGGCCTGTCGTGGGGACAGCCTCTTAGCCTCGGAAAGATATGTCAAATTCTTATGATCTGTCATAATCAGGATTGAGGAGCTTGTCCCCTCAAGCAGGTGACGCCACTCTTGGAGAGCAAGGATAATAGCCAAGAGCTCGCGATCACCAATATCATATAGACTTTGGGCTTTGGACAGTTTCTTAGAAAAGAATCCACAGGGCAGAAGGGTTTTACCAGGCACGGATCGCTGGGACAGGAGAGCGCCTACTCCTGATTCAGACGCATCTACCTACAGAGTAAAGGGCAGTGCAGGATTGGGATGTGACAAGATAGGAGCCCTGGCAAAGGCAGACTTCAGATCCTCAAAAGCCCTGATAGCACTAGGGGACCATTCAGACGGGTTAGCCCCTTTATGTTTCAAGTCAGTTAGTGGCTTAACTACAGTAGAAAAGTTCTGTATAAATCTCCTATAGTAGTTAGCTAACCCCAGAAATCTCTGTATGGCTTTCAACCCCACTGGACAGGGCCATTGCAGAACAGCCGAGAGCATTTGTGGGTCAATAGGTATACCATCAGCAGAGATTACATAGCCCAAGAATGTCACCTGTGACTTGCGGAACTCACATTTTTCCAACTTGCAGAACAGTTTGTTCTTTCTGAAAAGCTGTAGCACAGTTGCAACATCCTTCCGATGTGCCGCTAAGTTAGAGGAGTGGATAAGAATATTGTCCAGGTAGACTACTACACAGGTTTGTAGCAAACCTCTCAGTACATCGTTAATAAATTCTCGGAATACTGCCGGAGCATTACACAAACCAAAAGGCATGACCAAGTATTTGTAGTGACCATTACAAGTATTGAACCCAGACTTCCATTCGTCTCCCTCTATGATTCTGACCAGGTTGTAGGCTGCCCTTAAGTCAAGCTTAGTGAATAACGAGGAACCTTTAATTTGGTTGAACAACTCAGTGATCAGAGGTATGGGGTACGCATTCTTGACCATAAGTTTATTCAGTCCACGATAGTCGATGCATGGTCTTAACTCCTCATCCTTTTTTTAAAATAAAAAAAAATCCTGCACCAGGGGGTGAGGAAGACTTTCGAATAATCCCTCTGGCTAGGGCATCGGCCACATATTCCTCCATAGCTCGATTCGGCTTCACAGATAGAGGATAGGTACGCCCCTTAGGAGGTATAGCACCTGGAATGAGATTAGTAGTACAGTCGTATGCCCTTCGCATAGGTGAAGTACTAGCCTCCACCTTATTGAATACCTCACCGAAAGACTAATACTCTGAGTGTAATGAGGAGGAGGTACAAAGAATCTTAGTTGGCTGCTGGAGACAAGACTTAGTACAGTAGGATGACCATGACACTATGTCACACGTCTCCCAATTTATTCTGGGGTTATGTGTCAGAAGCCAAGGGAACCCTAGAATGATAGCATAATGTGGGAAACTTATGACCTGAAATTGTAGGGTCTCCACGTGGAGGGCCCCCACCCTTAGAGATAGCAGACAAGTCTCATGTGTCATGTGAGATGGTTGCAACGGTCTCCCCTCATTGGCTTCAATAGCAAGAGGAGAAGCACAAGGTAACAATGGAATATCATGCCATTTAGCGAATTCCGCATCCATGAAATATCCTGCGGCTCCAGAGTCAATCAAAGCCGGAGCCATAACCGAAGATGCAGCCCACGATATAATCACCAGAATCGGATTTGTTTGCATCTGATCTGGGGACTGTGAAACGCCACCTAGGGTCTGTCCCTGACACAACCGGGTGTTTCCCGGCCGCGTGGGAGAGGACCGCAATAGGTGACCAGCTTTACCACAGTAAAGGTATAGACCCTCTCTGAGACAGAAGGCCCTCTACTTCCCTGATAGGCGCGTAACCCCAAGCTGCATATGCTCGCCCCTGCCCATCTCAGCACTAGGAGGCATGGGAGGAGAGGGAGGAATGGGTGGGAGCTCAAAACTCGGTGCCAGTCGGGAGGAAGGCTTCCGCATCCATCCCTTGAATGGGATCTTTCTCTGATCCTTGTATTGATTAAGATAGTAAAGAAGATGAGTTCATCTAGGTCCTCTGGCAGCTCACGGGCTGCCGTCTCATCTTTGATCATATCATATCTAGCCCTTGCTGGAACGTGGCTATTAGAGCCTCATTGTTCCAGGCCACCTCTGCCGCCAAAGTAAGAAATTCAATTGCGTGCTCAGCTACTGTACGTGCGCCCTGGCGGATTGTCATGAGTTGTTTAGCGGCAGATGTTGCCCAGGCTGGAACGTCAAAGACCCTACTGTTATAGCAAGCGGCGGCTGACGAGCTGACCGCAACCTTACCCGGCAGCTCAGCCGCAGCCCACATCGGGCAGGTCAAGCCTCAGGGTGGCCATGTGTAGCTGCCAAGTCGTTCATCTGTACCCGGCTATCACGGTTCCCGTGCTATTCTGTCAATCTTGACTGAATTACCTGTGCGTTGGAGGATGCTGATTGGCCCTCCCAGGATGTGCCTTTATACACTGGAGCTTGAGCACTTGTGATTTGCCCTTTCGTGGTGTTCCAGTATCTGCGCCTTGTTGCTGTGTTCCAGTTCTCCTGTGTACCGACCCGGCTTGTCTGACTCTTCTGCTGATCCTGCTCCGTGTATGACCCGGCTCTGGTTGACGACTCTGCTCCGTGATTGACCCGGTTCTGGCTGATGATCCTGCTCCGTGTATGACCCGGCTCTGGTAGACGACCCTGCTCCGTGATTGATCCTGTTCTTCGGCTGTTGTTCCTGCTGTGGTCCTGTTCCGGTTATCGCCCTGTTCCAGCCTGCTGTTCCGGTGTTCCTGCATTACTCCGGTCGCTTCCGCGACATTCTGATCACTTGGTGACTCACTGTTCCTCTCACTGCTCTAGCTGAGATTGAGGTTGCTTTGCCATCCGTTGGTTGCTGCTGTCTCTCTGTACAGAACCTGTTAACCCCTGCAGGGCCTTGTAGTCTCCGGTCTTGTGCCTCCGTTATCTTGCCAAGCATACGGTTATCCGTTAGAGCCGCTACTCTAGTACCTCTGATACTCCTCAATACCTTCTGCAGAGCATTGCCTGTCCGGTGTTCGGTGTGCACCGTGACCGCGCCTGTCGGCACTGGTATCTGTTCGCTCTTGCTGGGAAAGTTACGTACGGCACCGGAGGGGTGTCCTGGCTCCGGCCTACATACGTTCAGAGGGTACGCTATCCATTTGCACTATCCAGTGCTTCGGCTCTTAGTGCTTGTGCAGCCGCTATCAGTATTGACATCCAAGGGGTGTCAGGGCACTATCCATTGGGCGCACGCAGGGTTAACTTCTATTCTCAGTTAAGGGCGATTCTGGTTCTTGTACTTCAGCTTGGCAATAGCACTTCTCTATAGCCCACGGCGGTGGTATTAGCTCAGCTCTGGCACTTGTGTGCCTTCCTACTCCTACTTGAGAGTGAATTCAGTGCAGACACTTTACTCCAGCTTTGCTACTCAAGAACTGTGTTCGAGAGACTGCTATATATCCTGGGCGTTGGCCAAACTAGGACTGAGTTTCTCCTCTTGCACTTGTTAACCCTTTGGGGTTATTCCCCATCTATTCATTGCCCTTTATTCTATTGCTGTATTGCATTCACTTTGTCCGTGTTTGCTATTACAGTTATTCCTGTGCTGGCCCCCAGGGGCATTGTATTACTTCCTTGATTCAATAAACTGTGTTTTTACTTTAGACCCTGGTCTGAGTGTCAGAAAACCGTTACAGTACGAAAGGGCCATGACCTCAGACGGGAAGAGTGACAGTAATACACAGAACCTCCACTGGAGGATGGATGTTCACGAGCAACGCCTAGATCAATTGGCGTTGGCCATGCAAACCTTGCTTGAACGTACGGTACATCTCGAGAAACCGAATCAAAATCCGGTGGTCCCCCCAGTCATGACACCGGACAATGCTACTGGGCAATTATTGGCTCCCTCTAGAAGTCTCATGGCGGCGGCGCAGTTACCGCTAAGATATGGTGGCGAACCCACACTGTGCAGAAACGCACGCACCTAGGGTACCTTGGGGGACAGGCCCTAGGTGGTGTACAGTCGTCCTCAGATCCTTGTTCCACGAAACCCACCATACCGGTGAGTTTTCTCCTGGGTGATCAAGCTGTGGAGGTACTAGCCCTGGTAGATTCTGGCGCAGCAGGCTATTTCATGGACCGGGCATTTGCTGAAAGACACAATATTCCACTGTCTAAAAGAGATACTCCGCTAGCCATTGAGGCTATTGATGGCAGACCCCTAGAACCAGCACTTATCACCATGGAGACTACTCTCATCACTATGGCTATTGGGGTCCTCCACAAAGAGGGAGTACGTTTTCAAATTATACATTCACCCCATCATGCGGTCATTCTGGGGTACCCTTGGTTGTTGCTGCACAGTCCCCAGCTTGACTGGCAAAGATGTGAGATTAAGTCTTGGTCTGAGTACTGCACTGGTCACTGTCTATCTCACCCAGTCAAGATTATGTGTACCTCTCCTTCTGTGCCAGCTGAATACAGCAAGTTCAGTGACGTATTCAGTAAGGGTGAGGCTAGCGCATTGCCGCAGCATCGGCCATATGATTGCGCTATTGATTTGCCCCCAGGAGTCGTGCCACCAAGGGGTAGGACCTACCCATTGTCCGGTGAGGAAACTAGGGCCATGGAGGAATACATTGGGGATGCCCTCAGACGAGGGATTATTCGTAAATCATCCTGTCCGGCAGGTGCAGGGTTCTTTTTCGTGAAAAAGAAAAGTGGCGAATTACGACCGTGTATTGACTACCGTGGACTCAATAAGTTGATTGCCAAGAATGCTTACCCCATTCCGCTCATCACAGAGTTATTTGACAGGTTGAAAGGCTCCTCTATCTTTACGAAACTCGATCTTCGTGCTGCCTACAACCTAATAAGGATAAGGGCCGGTGATGAGTGGAAGATGGCATTCAATACTAGGTCAGGCCACTACGAATATCTAGTTATGCCATTTGGGTTATGTAATGCACCTGCCGTATTTCAGGAGTTCATAAACGATATCCTCCGCGACATGCTACAGTCTTGTGTGGTGGTGTACCTGGACAATATATTGATCCATTCTGCTAATTTAACCCAGCACATCCAGGATGTTTCGGAGGTATTGATTCGATTACGCAAGAACAAATTGTTCTGCAAACTAGAAAAATGTGAATTTCATCGCTCCCAAGTACCCTTCTTGGGTTTTGTTATATCTAAGGATGGCATAGCTATGGACCAAGAGAGTTGGCAGCAGTTCTACAATGGCCACGACCCAAGGGGTTAAAAGCTATCCAAAGGTTCCTGGGCTTTGCCAACTATTACAGAAAGTTTATTCAGAACTTTTCTACCATTACAAAACCTCTCTCTGACCTTACGCATAAGGGCGCAAATCCCTCTCAATGGTCTGAGGCAGCTGAAATAGCCTTTGAAACCCTCAAAAAGGCATTTGCATCTGCTCCTATACTATCCCACCCTAATCCCACCCTGCCGTTTACGCTAGAGGTTGATGACTCCGAGGTTGGGGTAGGGGCAGTTCTCTCCCAACGCCCCAAGGAAGGGGGTAACCTGAGGCCGTGTGGGTTCTTTTCCAAAAAACTGTCTAGTGCCCAAAGCCATTACGAAATTGGTGATAGGGAACTGTTGGCTATCATCTTGGCATTAAAAGAATGGCGACATCTTCTGGAGGGCACTAGAGCGCCAGTGTTGATCCTCACAGACCATAAGAACTTGATTTACCTATCCGAGGCCAAAAGGCTGTCATCTCGCCAGACTCGATGGGCTCTATTTCTGTCCAGATTTAATTTCATAGTATCGTACTTGCCAGGGTCCAAAAACATTAGGGCGGATGCTCTTTCTAGACAATTCTGCACAGACATTGAGAGGGATGAGGCCCCGGTTCCCATAATTCAGCCAGACAGGATTCTGGCTACTATTCGTACCAGCATCACCTCACCACTGGGAGAGCAAATATTGGCGTCACAAGCTCGGGCACCTCCAGAAACCCCAGTTGGCAGGTGTTTTGTGGACGAACCCTTTTGTACCCAATTACTTGAGACCTACCACTCATCTAAGGCAGCTGGGCACATTGGCAGAGATCAGTTGGCATGGTCACTATCACGAACATTCTGGTGGCCCTCCCTGAAAGCCGACTGCTCTGCATTCACTGCTGCTTGCGCCATCTGTGCCCGTGCCAAAACTCCCAGACATCTCCCAGTGGGTCTGCTCCAACCAGTGCCAAATGGTGATCGTCCATGGTCCCATATTTCTATTGATTTTTTGGGAGAGCTGCCGAGTTCCAAGGGCTATACGTTTATCCTGATGGTGGTGGATAGATTCTCTAAGATGGCTCATTTCGTGCCCCTCTCTGGCCTTCCCTCGGCCCAGGAATTGGCATTAATTTTTGCCAGAGAAGTATTCCGCTTGCACGGGGTGCCCAGAGTGATTGTGTCAGACCGGGGGAGTCAATTCGTGTCGAGATTCTGGAGGGCATTCTGTGGCCAGATGCTGCTGTCTCTCTGTACAGAACCTGTTAACCCCTGCAGGGCCTTGTAGTCTCCGGTCTTGTGCCTCCGTTATCTTGCCAAGCATACGGTTATCCGTTAGAGCCACTACTCTAGTACCTCTGATACTCCTCACTACCTTCTGCAGAGCATTGCCTGTCCGGTGTTCGGTGTGCACCGTGACCGCGCCTGTCGGCACTGGTATTTGTTCGCTCTTGCTGGGAAAGTTACGTACGGCACCGGAGGGGTGTCCTGGCTCCGGCCTACATACGTTCAGAGGGTACGCTATCCATTTGCACTATCCAGTGCTTCGGCTCTTAGTGCTTGTGCAGCCGCTATCAGTATTGACATCCAAGGGGTGTCAGGGCACTATCCATTGGGCGCACGCAGGGTTAACTTCTATTCTCAGTTAAGGGCGATTCTGGTTCTTGTACTTCAGCTTGGTAATAGCACTTCTCTATAGCCCACGGCGGTGGTATTAGCTCAGCTCTGGCACTTGTGTGCCTTCCTACTCCTACTTGAGAGTGAATTCAGTGCAGACACTTTACTCCAGCTTTGCTACTCAAGAACTGTGTTCCAGAGACTGCTATATATCCTGGGCGTTGGCCAAACTAGGACTGAGTTTCTCCTCTTGCACTTGTTAACCCTTTGGGGTTATTCCCCATCTATTCATTGCCCATTATTCTATTGCTGTATTGCATTCACTTTGTCCGTGTTTGCTATTACTGTTATTCCTGTGCTGGCCCCTAGGGGCATTGTATTACTTCCTTGATTCAATAAACTGTGTTCTTACTTTAGACCCTGGTCTGAGTGTCAGAAAACCGTTACACCGGCAGCCCAGCCGCAGCTCCTTCCGGCAGTCCCGTGCTGAATTTTGGCACGCGTCCAGCGGGACTAGCGTCCTATTTAAAGAGACAAGCATAACATTGGGGCTTCTCCTCTTCCTGGGATGTTGGGCTTATAAACTTCCTGGACACCACTCTCAGTTGCCCTTTCGTGGTGTCCAGTGTTGTTGGCTAGTGGTAGAGGTATCTTAGTCTGACTATCTGTCCTGGTTCTGACCAGTTGGCTCTGTGTATGACTACCCACTCTGTGTTTGACCCCGGCTTGTCTGAGAACCATTCTGGTTCAGAACCTGCGGCTCTGGTGGACTATCCTCTCTGTGTATGACCCTTGGCCTGGCTGACTATCAGTACTGGTGCTGACTTGTGGCACTGTCCGATTACCCTCTCTGTGTATGACCCTTGGCCTGGCTGACTATCCGTTCTGGTGCTGACTTGTGGCCCTGTCCGACTACCTGCTCTGTGTAGGCCCTGGCTAGTCCGATATCCCATCTGGTTCAGACCTGCGGCTCTAGGTTGCGCTTCGTTCTCTCATTATTCCAGCTTGTCTGACTACACACCCTGGTGTACCCTGGGTTGTTCGCTGCGCACCCAGCATACAAACGCTCCAATGGATAACTTGTTGGGTATCTCGGTGGCTCTGGCAGACTTCCCTTGCTCCTGTTCTATACTGCGGTGTTCAGATGTGGACCTGTAGTGCAGTATCTGCCTCCGGTACATTGTCTGTACAGGTGCGGGCCTGTAACGCAGGAACTGCCTCTGGTACATTGTCTGTACAGGTGCGGACCTGTAGCGCAGAATCCTACTTTGTTACATTGTCAGTACAGGTGTGGACCTGTAGTAGGTGCTCAGGTGGGGACCTGAGTTGGTTCTCTCCAGGTTGCCGTTGAGGCTCGGTTCGTTTCTAGTACAGAAGAACATTCCGTCCGGACATCTTTGTATTGTATGGTGTTCTTACTGTACCGTTGTTCTGTACTTGTTATATCTTAATAAAGATTGTGTTACCTACAGTGCTGGTCCAAGTCTCGTTTCTGAGTCTGTGACAGTACGAAAGGGCCATGTCTACGTACAGTACTGGTAACCCTTCTATCCAAGACCTCCTAGCCAGAATGGAGGTTCAAGAGCAGAGCATTGATCAAATTATGATGGCATTGCAAACTCTGTTAAACCATACTGCTCATCTTGACCGCCCAGTCGGTTAATCGGTGGCCTCCCCAGTTGCTAACCCGGCACCGGTAGCACCAGCCAACCCTGATGCAGGCTTGATCAGGGGTTCTTCTTGGCACGCTCCTACTCCTCAGCGGTATGTGTCACGGGTTTATAAACCAAGTGGGTATATTTATGAAGATGGTTCCACAAGTGTTTCCTAATGATCGCAGTAGAGTTGGGTTTCTGATTTCTCTAGTCTCTGGCAAGGCCTTAGCCTGGGCCAATCCATTGTGGGAGACGGATAAACCAATCTTTACGACTTTCTGATATTCGTGGATTCTTTCCGTTAAGTTTTTGACATGCCTGGTCAGAAGGCATCGGCCTCCAAACACCTCATATCTATACGCCAGGGTACTCGTACAGTGGCCGACTATGCGATTGAATTACATACCCTGGTAGCTGAGGTTGGGTGGAACAATGAGGTTTTAGTGGCGCCATTCTCCCAGGGCCTGTGCGACTTGGTCAAGGACAAAATCGCTGCCCCGCGACTTGGATGAATTAATTTCATTCACAATCCTGATCGATACCAGGATCAGGGAAGACCTTCCTTTAGGGAGCGTCTGCGTAGACCTCCATCTCATTTGGCGCCCAGTTTTACTTACCCACCCAGTCCTCCTGGCCTTGAGTCGGGGGGCAGCGAGCCCATGCAATTGGGGGCGACTCCCCTTTCCGGGGAGGGGAGAGCCTTCCGACGGTGGGAGGGTCTTTGCTTGTATTGTGGCAAACCCGGCCATTTGTTAGAGTCTTACCCTGTACGTCCGGGAAATACCCGCACCTAAGATCCTGTCTGGGACAGATCTTTGGTGGCATATCTCAGTCCCTGGAGGTGGTAAAGGGTAAATCTATCTTTGAGGTTATCCTGTCTTGGGGTAATTCCTCCATAACAGCTGTTGTGTTGCTCAATTCAGGGACGGCAGGACATTTTATAGAATCAGACTTTGCTGAAAGACATGCTATCCCTTTGCAGTCTCGCGATTCTTCGTTGGCTATTGAAGCCATTGATGGGAGGCCCCTTCAACCCTCCCATATCACTCATGAGACACTTCCATTAACCCTGCGTGTTGGAGCCCTGCACTCAGAAACCCTGCAATTCCAGGTTATTCAGTCGCCACACTACGCTATTGTACTGGGGTATCCATGGCTACAGAAGCACAACCCCAGGATAGACTGGCAAACTTGTGATATAATCTCATGGGCTCCCAGCTGCGCAAGTTCCTGTCTTACACGTCCTACTAGACTATTATGTACGTCCTCTCCAGGCCTAACAGAGGAGTACAGGACTTTCCGTGATGTTTTCGATAAAGGCCAAGCCAGTGCGTTGCTTCCTTACAGGTCCTACGATTGCAAAATCAATTTGATCCCGGGTACTACTCCTCTTAGGAGCCAAGTTTATCCACTTTTGGTGGAGGAGACGAGAGTAATGGAGGAGTATGTAGCTGATGCACTTGCTAGTGGAAGAATCCGCAAATCCTCTTCACCGGCGGGCGACGGTTTCTTTTTTGTCAAAAAGAAGAATGGAGAACTGGGTCCCTGTATTGATTATCGTGGTCTGAATAAGCTGGTAACCAAAAACGCCTACCTTATACCCCTGATTACCGAACTGTTTGACAGACTAAAGGGGTCCAAGGTGTTTACCAAACTCGATTTAAGGGCTGCATATAACCTAGTTCGTATCAAAAGTGGAGATGAATGGAAGACCTCTTTTAATACCCGAAGTGGCCACTATGAGTATCTAGTGATGCCCTTCGGGTTGTGCAGTGCACCTTGAAAGGTTTAAAATGGACATTTATAAGTAGGCAATTGCTTTAATACACTAACAAGAGCGATAGGGGTTAAATTATACTTTTAAATAGCAGCTTGTTCTACATGCAGAAGGTTACTTAGTGCCCTTCCCAGAGGCCTTGATGTAGACAAGAGATAAGTATAATTTTTACTGTTGCATATAGAATGTGCTTAATTACATTTCCATTAGAACCAAGAGATGCATGTTAACCATTAACTGTATGTGCTCCATACCCTCTCACTACCTATTTTCCTCTTTACCATATTTGTATGACCTTTAGAGAATATACTAGGTGAAGCTTGTAATTTTCCACTCTGCAGACCCTCCCAGTTCTCCCAGTATAAAAGTTTGGTGGATGTTGAATAAATTTAGCAATATTTTGTGCATTGATACTTGTGTGGTGTCAATTCATTGGAATGCAGCTCCAGGCACTTGAGACCTGTATTCTGGGGTGAAGATCTGGAGGTGTAAGAGAAAACTCTCCCTGGGGAGTGGTTAAAGCCTTTCTGCAGAAGAGGTATCCCAGTCACCCCAAAAGAAGGGAAGAAGTTTACAGTGGTTCCCCTTTACACCTGCTGTCTTCCAGGGGATGATCAATGATGTCCTTAGGGACTTGTTGCAAAGTTTGGTTGTTATATATCTGGATGATATACTCATACATTCACCCTCTATGGAGGTACATATCACATATGTGTCTAGAGTCTTACAGCTACTGAGAGAGAATGGCCTTTACTGTAAGCTCGAAAAGTGCAAATTTCACAGATCTCAGGTCACCTTCTTGGGCTATGTGATATCTGCCTCGGGGTTTGCTATGGACCCTCAAAAACTGTCTTCCATCGTACAATGGCCTTACCCGGTGGGGTTGAAGGCTCTCCAATGCTTTTTGGGCTTTGCTAACTACCATCGAAGGTTTATTAAAAACTTCTCCTCAATAGTAAAACCACTTACTGATCTCACTTGTAAGAGGTCGAACGCATCTAAGTGGTCATCCAGTGCGATTGGGGCATTCGATATTCTGAAGTCTACCTTTGCCAAGGTCCTGATATTAGTTCATCCCAATCCCGCCCTGCCCTTTACGCTGGAGATTGATGCGTCTGAGACGGGAGTAGGCGCCCTCCTGTCTCAATGCTCTGCTCCTGGTGAGGCATTGCTTCCGTGTGGCTACTTTTCCAAGAAATTATCTAGGGTGGAAAAGTTGTATGAGATTGGCGATAGAGAACTGCTTGCCATCATATTGGCACTTAAGGAATGGAGTTACCTGCTGGAGGGAACCAGTGCCCTGATCCTGATCCTCACTGATCACAAGAACTTAACGTACTTGTCTGAGGCTAAACGTTTGTCTGCTTGCCAAGACAGATGGGCATTGTTTCTGTTCAGATTCAGCTTCGTTGTTTCGTACCTCCCTGGCTCTAAGAACATTCGGGTGGACGACCTATCCCGCCAACATTGTCCTGACTCTGGGGAGGAGTCTCCTCCCGCCCCGATCATTCCAGCCGAAAGCATCCTGCCCACATTCGTACTAGTATTACTTTTCCTCGGGGAGAGGAAATTTTGGCTTCCCAGGTTTCGGCTCCTGCGGAGAAACCCAGAGGGAGGTGTTTTGTACCAGTTCAGTTGCGCACCAGACTATTGGAGACCTACCACACTTCCAAAACCACTGGCCACAATGGGCATGATCAATTGATCTGGTCGATATCTTGATTATTTTGGTGGCCGAGCTTAAGGAAGGATTGTGCCGCCTTCTATCACGGTGCCCGTGATTTGCTGCAGTTACTTGTCTGTCACCAGTAGGGGGCTTCCATTGGCTGTCTGCAGATAGCCCGCCTCTTATTGACTATTTAAACCTGGATTGGGCACCCTTTGAGGGCCCTTTCGTGTTGTTTCTGACCTTCTTGCTATCACTATGCTAGTGATAGCTGGGCCTCTGTTCCAGTGTTCCTGAGTTCCTGATCTCATGTGTTCCTGAGTTCCTGATCTCTACTGTTCCAGTGTTTCCTGCATGCTGAAGTACTTCCAGTCCTGGTTCCGGCCTAGTCTCTGGTGTTGCAGTTCCTGCTGAACTTCTCTGCTGTTTTCTGACCTGACTGATCGTTGCTGGTTCCTGTCATCTCATCACCTGTCTTCAGTATCCTGGCGACCTTCTGCCTGGTCGCGTTGGTGACATTGCTACAATTCCGTGTTGGTCCCAGCGTGCGGACGCTGGTTTGCTCCCAAGCCTTGCGGCTATACAAACTCGCTTGTTACACCAGTGTGCGGTCACTGGTTTGCTCCAAAGCCTATCAGCTATACAAATCTGTGTTGGTCCCAGCGTGCGGACGCTGGTTTGCTCCTAAGCCTTGCGGCTATACAAACTCGCTTGTTACACCAGTGTGCGGTCACTGGTTTGCTCCAAAGCCTATCAGCTATACTATTCTGTGTTGGTCCCAGCGTGCGGACGCTGGTTTGCTCCTAAGCCTTGCGGCTATACAAACTCACTTGTTACACCAGTGTGCGGTCACTGGTTTGCTCCAAAGCCTTTCAGCTATACAAATCTGTGTTGGTCCCAGCGTGCGGACGCTGGTTTGCTCCTAGCCTTGCGGCTATACAAACTCACTTGTTACACCAGTGTGCGGTCACTGGTTTGCTCCAAAGCCTTTCAGCTATACAAATCTGTGTTGGTCCCAGCGTGCGGACGCTGGTTTGCTCCTAAGCCTTGCGGCTATACAAACTCGCTTGTTACACCAGTGTGCGGTCACTGGTTTGCTCCAAAGCCTATCAGCTATACAAATCTGTGTTGGTCCCAGCGTGCGGACGCTGGTTTGCTCCTAAGCCTTGCGGCTATACTACTCGCTTGTTACTCCAGTGTGCGGTCACTGGTTTGCTCGCTAAGCCTAACGGCTATACTATTCAGTGTTGTTTCCAGCGTGCGGACGCTGGTTTGCTCCAAAGCCTTGCTGCTTAACGATTCTGCTAATTTGCCAGTTCCATCTGACTGCTGCTATTATCTCTGGGCTGCCCTGCCCGGTATTGGTAAGGCTGGTAGAACCTTTTGCCACATTCCATCTGAGGTTGCCTTACCCGGTATTGGCAGGGCCGGTAGAGCCTACATTGTGTATCTATTGAGGCTGCCTTGCCCGGTAATTTGGTAAGGCCGGTAAAACCGTTATGCTATTCCATCTGCAGGTTGCCTTACCCGGTATTGGCAAGGCCGGTAGAGCCTAAAGACTGTCCTGTCCGGTATATTGACAGGACCGGTAGAGTCTGCCTTCTGTCTGTGCTATATTCTGTATGTATATATATATGTATGTTATTGCCATCCTAAGTTATCATTTATTATTTCAATAAAATTGATTTTTTTTTACCTAAAACTTGTGTCTGAGAGTCATAATAAACCGTGACAGTACGAAAGGGCCATGACCTCAGACAGCAAGGGTGAAGGTAACGCACAGAATATCCATTGGAGGATGGATGTGCTCGAGCAACGTTTGGATCAGTTGGCAGTTGCAATTCAAACGATCCTTGAACGCACGGTACCTGCTGACCAATCTAGCTCTAGCCCGGTGGTCTCGCCAAGTCAGACACCGGAAAGTGATACCAGACCCCTAGGGGGTACTGTTAAAGGGTTAACGGCTTCTGCACCCTTGCCGCTAAGATATGATGGTGACCCTAGTCTCTGCAGAGGGTTCATCAATCAACTCGAAATCTTTATGGAATTGACGGCACACGCATTTCCCAATGATCGTAGTAAAGTGGGGTTCACGATATCACTGCTCACTGGCAGAGCATTGGCTTGGGCTAACCCCTTGTGGGAGAATGCTAAACCTTGTACTAAGAACTTTAGTGAATTTGTGCGTTCCTTTCGAAGAGTGTTTGAGCCTCCTGGTAGAACCACCTCTGCTGCCAAACGCCTTATGGAGATACAACAGGGCAGGCGTACAGTGGGCGACTATGCCATCGAATTCCGCACATTGGCAGCAGAGGTAGGTTGGAATAACGAGGCATTATTGGCAGCCTTCTCTCAAGGCCTGAATGACCACATTAAAGACGAAATCGCTGCTAAAGATCTACCTATTGATCTAGATGATTACATTGAGTATGTTATGATAATTGACTCCAGAATACGTGAGAGATCAATTGCCAGAGATCGTAAGTTACGGTCAAAAAATAATGAACCTAGTAGCATGTTTTGCCCACCCATCCCTCCCTTGGCATTGAAGTCTAGTGAACCAGTACGGGAAACAAGTGAACCTATGGAAATAGGCTTCACTAGACTATCCAAGGCAGAGAGACTATATCGCAAAAAACAAGGGTTATGTTTATACTGCGGTAAAAAAGGGCACTTGCTAAATTCCTGTCCGGTACGTCCGGGAAACGCACACACCTAGGGTATCTTGGGGGACAGGCCCTAGGTGGTGTACAATCGTCCCCAGTGTCGGGCATAATGAAACCCACCATACAGGTGGTATTGTCTTGGGCACAACGCTCTGTGGAGGTTTTGGCCTTGGTTGACTCCGGTGCAGCAGGGTATTTTATGGATAATACCTTTGCTGAATTGCACGGAGTTCCACGCATTGAAAGAGAAAACCCCTTGACTATTGAAGCGATTGATGGTAGACCCTTAGAACCGCCTCAGGTTATATTTGAAACTATGCCATTGTCTATGACTATTGGGGCACTTCACAGAGAAGAGCAGCAGTTTCAACTGATTAATTCCCCGCACCATGCGGTGATATTGGGATTTCCGTGGTTACAGTTACATAACCCACAATTCGATTGGAAAAAGTGTGAAATTGCTGCTTGGTCCCAGTTTTGTATGGACAAGTGCGTCATCCAGCCTATTAAGGTCATGTGCACCTCCTCTGCTATGCCGGATGTGTACCAACAGTTTGGCGATGTTTTTAGCAAAGGAGAGGCTAGTATGCTACCACAGCATAGACCTTATGATTGTTGCATTGAATTGCAGCCTGGTGCAGTACCTCCGAAAGGACGCACTTATCCATTATCTTGTGATGAAAATAAGGCTATGGAGGATTACATTTCTGATGCCCTTGCTAGAGGGATCATACGTAAATCTACCTCTCCAGCTGGGGCTGGGTTCTTTTTTGTAAAAAAGAAAAATGGCGAATTAAGACCATGCATTGACTACCGGGGCTTGAATAAACTAATGGCAAAAAACGCATACCCAATACCACTCATCACCGAGCTTTTTGACAGGCTTAAGGGCGCTTCGATATTTACCAAGTTGGACCTACGGGCCGCTTACAATCTGGTTCGCATTCGAGCAGGTGATGAGTGGAAAACTGCCTTTAATACTCGAGCTGGGCACTATGAGTATCTAGTAATGCCTTTTGGGCTGTGTAATGCACCCGCAGTTTTCCAGGAACTGATAAATGATGTTCTGAGAGATATGTTACAGACATGTGTTGTGGTGTACCTCGACGATATACTGATTTACTCCCAAAACATGGCACAGCACATCAAAGATGTATCCGCAGTATTGCTACGACTCCGTGAGAACAAATTATTTTGTAAAATGGAAAAATGTGAGTTTCATAGAACCAGTGTGCCATTCTTGGGGTTCATAATTGGCAATGATGGCATTGCCATGGACAAAGAAAAGTTGTCAGCTGTCCTACAATGGCCAAAACCCAAGGGTCTTAAAGCCATACAGCGTTTCCTGGGTTTCGCTAATTATTATAGGAGGTTTATTAAGAACTTTTCTTCCATTGTCAAACCTCTGTCCGATCTTACGCACAAGGGTGCTAATCCTTCTTGTTGGCCGGTATCTGCTGAGAAAGCCTTTGAGAATTTGAAGCTGGCATTTGCTGCGGCTCCTGTGTTATCCCACCCCAATCCTTTACTTCCATTTACGTTAGAGGTTGATGCCTCAGATATTGGGGTCGGGGCAGTACTTTCGCAGCGACACGAGAAAGGTGGAACTCTCAGACCTTGTGGGTTTTTCTCTAAAAAGTTGACTGTCACTCAAAGCCACTATGAGATAGGTGACAGAGAATTATTGGCCATTATCCTTGCTCTTAAGGAATGGCGTCATTTGCTTGAAGGTACTAAGAATCCTGTCTTAATCCTAACAGATCATAAGAATCTGACCTATCTCTCGGAGGCCAAGAGATTGTCCTCTCGTCAGGCCAGGTGGGCACTGTTCCTGTCTCGATTTAATTTCATTGTATCATATTTACCAGGGTCAAAAAATATCAGGGCTGATGCACTGTCAAGACAATTTGAGGCCGACAGTGACAGAGTGGAAGCACCAGCTCCTATCATCCAACCTGATAGAATACTGGCTACTATACGCACGAGTATCACTTCTCCTCTAGGGGAGGAGATCCTGGCCTCTCAGGGGTCCGCTCCCCATGAAACCCCAGTGGGCAAATGTTTTGTCGCTGAATCATTTCGTACTAGGCTGCTCGACACCTACCATTCCTCTAAGGCTGCGGGACATATTGGTAGAGACCAATTGTTATGGTCCCTTTCTCAGTTATTTTGGTGGCCTTCCATGAGAAACGATTGTGCCGAATTTACGAATGCCTGTGCCACCTGCGCCCGCGCTAAGACCCCGAGACATCTCCCTGTGGGCTTGCTTCAACCGGTGCCTAATGGCGAACGCCCCTGGTCTCATGTTTCCATTGATTTTATGGGAGAGTTGCCTATGTCGAAGGGGTACTCCTTTATATTCATGGTGGTGGACAGGTTTTCTAAAATGGCTCATTTCGTGCCCCTCCGTGGTCTTCCTTCAGCGAAGGAATTGGCAATGGTGTTCGCCAGAGAAGTATTCCGGTTGCATGGAGTGCCTAGGGTACTGGTGTCTGACAGGGGGAGCCAGTTTGTGTCTAGATTTTGGAGGGCATTTTGCCAACAGATGGGCATACAGCTGTCCTTCTCCTCTGCCTACCATCCCCAGACCAATGGAGCCGCTGAACGAGCTAATCAGGGCTTGGAACAATTTCTCCGTTGTTTCGTTACTGACCATCATGATAATTGGTCCGACTTGTTGCCTTGGGCAGAGTTCGCCAGGAACTGTGCGGTCAATTCTTCATCTGGGAGCTCTCCGTTTCTGATTAATTATGGGTTCCAGCCCTGTTTGCTTCCAGACTCATTTCAGACGCAACAGATTCCAGCTCTGGATGAGCATATCGAGCAACTCCGTCCACATGGGCACAAGTTCAGAGGGCACTTGGTCAGTCATTTCAGCGTCATCAGCGCCATGCTAATCGCAGAAGGCTTCCAGCGGTTTCCTTTCAGGTTGGGGATAGAGTATGGCTTTCCTCCAGAAATCTCAAGCTGCAGGTTCCGTCTAATAAGTTGGCTCCTCGGTTTATTGGTCCATACAGAGTTATTCGCAAAATTAATCCTGTCTCCTATGCACTAGACCTACCTGCATCCATGCGTATCCATAATGTGTTCCATGTGTCCCTTCTTAAGCCTCTGGTTTGCAATCGCTATACTACCACACCTGTGGTGCCAGGACCTGTTGAGGTCGAGGGCCAGGAGGAGTACGAGGTTCAGAGCATTATTGATTCCCGTAGGCTTAGAGGAAGGGTACAGTACCTGGTACATTGGAAAGGGTATGGTCCTGAGGATCGATCATGGGTGGATAGTACGGACCTTCATGCACCTAGGTTAACTAGGGCCTTTCATGCCAATTACCCGCAGAAACCTAAACCCTATTCTAGGAGAGGGGGTCTTTGAAAGGGGGGTACTATCACGGTGCCCGTGATTTGCTGCAGTTACTTGTCTGTCACCAGTAGGGGGCTTCCATTGGCTGTCTGCAGATAGCCCGCCTCTTATTGACTATTTAAACCTGGATTGGGCACCCTTTGAGGGCCCTTTCGTGTTGTTTCTGACCTTCTTGCTATCACTATGCTAGTGATAGCTGGGCCTCTGTTCCAGTGTTCCTGAGTTCCTGATCTCATGTGTTCCTGAGTTCCTGATCTCTACTGTTCCAGTGTTTCCTGCATGCTGAAGTACTTCCAGTCCTGGTTCCGGCCTAGTCTCTGGTGTTGCAGTTCCTGCTGAACTTCTCTGCTGTTTTCTGACCTGACTGATCGTTGCTGGTTCCTGTCATCTCATCACCTGTCTTCAGTATCCTGGCGACCTTCTGCCTGGTCGCGTTGGTGACATTGCTACAATTCCGTGTTGGTCCCAGCGTGCGGACGCTGGTTTGCTCCCAAACCTTGCGGCTATACAAACTCGCTTGTTACACCAGTGTGCGGTCACTGGTTTGCTCCAAAGCCTATCAGCTATACAAATCTGTGTTGGTCCCAGCGTGCGGACGCTGGTTTGCTCCTAAGCCTTGCGGCTATACAAACTCGCTTGTTACACCAGTGTGCGGTCACTGGTTTGCTCCAAAGCCTATCAGCTATACTATTCTGTGTTGGTCCCAGCGTGCGGACGCTGGTTTGCTCCTAAGCCTTGCGGCTATACAAACTCACTTGTTACACCAGTGTGCGGTCACTGGTTTGCTCCAAAGCCTTTCAGCTATACAAATCTGTGTTGGTCCCAGCGTGCGGACGCTGGTTTGCTCCTAGCCTTGCGGCTATACAAACTCACTTGTTACACCAGTGTGCGGTCACTGGTTTGCTCCAAAGCCTTTCAGCTATACAAATCTGTGTTGGTCCCAGCGTGCGGACGCTGGTTTGCTCCTAAGCCTTGCGGCTATACAAACTCGCTTGTTACACCAGTGTGCGGTTACTGGTTTGCTCCAAAGCCTATCAGCTATACAAATCTGTGTTGGTCCCAGCGTGCGGACGCTGGTTTGCTCCTAAGCCTTGCGGCTATACTACTCGCTTGTTACTCCAGTGTGCGGTCACTGGTTTGCTCGCTAAGCCTAACGGCTATACTATTCAGTGTTGTTTCCAGCGTGCGGACGCTGGTTTGCTCCAAAGCCTTGCTGCTTAACGATTCTGCTAATTTGCCAGTTCCATCTGACTGCTGCTATTATCTCTGGGCTGCCCTGCCCGGTATTGGTAAGGCTGGTAGAACCTTTTGCCACATTCCATCTGAGGTTGCCTTACCCGGTATTGGCAGGGCCGGTAGAGCCTACATTGTGTATCTATTGAGGCTGCCTTGCCCGGTAATTTGGTAAGGCCGGTAAAACCGTTATGCTATTCCATCTGCAGGTTGCCTTACCCGGTATTGGCAAGGCCGGTAGAGCCTAAAGACTGTCCTGTCCGGTATATTGACAGGACCGGTAGAGTCTGCCTTCTGTCTGTGCTATATTCTGTATGTATATATATATGTATGTTATTGCCATCCTAAGTTATCATTTATTATTTCAATAAAATTGATTTTTTTTTACCTAAAACTTGTGTCTGAGAGTCATAATAAACCGTGACACCTTCGTGGCGGCTTGCCAGACTTGCGCACAAAATAAATCTCCACGCAGTCTACCGGTGGGACTCCTTCAACCTATTCCCAATGGGGAGCGCCCATGGTCTCATCTGTCCATAGATTTTATGGTTGACCTTCCTGCATCCTTGGGTCACACTGTGATCCTTATGGTAATGGACAGACTTTTGAAAATGGTGCATTTTATACCTTTGAGAGGGTTACCTTCTGCCTGACAGTTGGCCAAGATATTTGCTAAAGAGGTCTTCCGTTTACATGGCATTCCTAAAGTGATTATATCCGACCGTGGGAGCCAGTTTGTGTCCCGACTCTGGAGATGTTTCTGTACACAATTAGGGATTCAGCTTGCCTTTTCTTCAGTCTACCACCCTCAATCTAATGGTGCAGCTGAAAGGTCAAATCAGGCCCTCGAACAATTCCTTCGTTGCTATATAAATAACCACCATGACAATTGGGCTACTTTGTTACCCTGGGTGCAATTTGCCAGGAATTGTGCTGTCAACTGCTTGTCTCAGTGTTCTCCGTCTCTGATAAATTACGGGTTCCAGCCCTCCGCTCTTCCTGAGACCTTTGAGGCACAACCTATTCCGGCTCTGGATGAACATATACGGGCGCTCCATTCCTCTTGGGTACAATACAGCATACCCTGCATGGTTCTATGCAATGACACAAACGGCAGGCTGACCGAAGGCGACTACCTGCACCCACCTTTCAGGTTGGAGATAGGGTATGGCTGTCATCCCGGAATCTTAACCTCCAGGTCCCATGTAGAAAACTGGCTCCCTGTTTTGTTGGTCCCTTTCGAATCAATAGGAAAGTCAACCTGGTGGCCTACGCTCTGCAGCTTCCAGCTACGATGCGCATTCATAACGTGTTTCATGTGTCTTTACTGAAACCATTAACCTGTAGCTGGTTTACTTCCACCTCCGTTCCCCCGGCCCCCATTCGAGTGTGGGATCATAACGAATATGAGGTACAAAACATCTTGGATTCCAGGAGGGTAAGGGGGAGATTGCAATATTTGGTGCACCGGAGAGATTATGGCCTGGAAGAACACTCTTGGGTCTCTTACAAAGATGTGCACGCCTCCACGCTGATCCGTAGATTTCATTCCCACTTTCCAGACAGACATCGCCCCAATCCGCGGTGGAGGGGTCTTTAAGGGGGAGGTACTATTATAGCAAGCGGCGGCTGCCGAGCCGACTGCAACCTTACCCAGCAGCTCAGCCACAGCCCAAGTCGGGCAGGTCCAGCCTCAGGTTGGCCATGTGTAGTGGCGGCTGCCGATCCATTCAGCTGTACCCGGCAGCCCAACCGCAGCTCCTTCCGGCAGTCCCGTGCTGAATTTTTTGCTTGCGTCCAGGTAGGACGCGCATCCTATTTAAAGAGACAAGCATACCATTGGGGCGTCTCCTCTTCCTGGGATGTTGGGCTTATAAATTTCCTGGACACCACTCTCAGTTGCCCCTTCATGGTGTCCAGTGTTGTTGGCTAGTGGCAGAAGTATCTTAGTCTGACTATCTGTCCTGGTTCTGACCAATTGGCTCTGTGTATGACTACACGCTCTGTGTATGACCCCGGCTTGTCTGAGAACCATTCTGGTGCAGAACCTGCGGCTCTGGTGGACCCTTGGCCTGGCTGACTATCCGTACTATCCGTACTATCCGTACTGGTGCTGACTTGTGGCACTGTCTGATTACCTGCTCTGTGTATGACCCTTGGCCTGGCTGACTATCCATTCTGGTGCTGACTTGTGGCCCTGTCCAACTACCCGCTCTGTGTAGGCCCTGGCTAGTCCGATAACCCATCTAGTTCAGACCTGCGACTCTAGGTTGCGTTTTGTTCTATCCTTATTCCAGCTTGTCTGACTACACACCTTGGTGTACCCTGGGTTGTCCGCTGCGCACCCAACATACAAACACTCCAATGGATAACTTGTTGGGTATCTCGGTGGCTCTGGCAGACTTCCCTTGCTCCTGTTCTATACTGCGGTGTTCAGTTGTGGACCTGTAGCGCAGTATCTGCCTCCGGTACATTGTCTGTACAGGTACGGGCCTATAGCGCAGTACCTGCCTATGTTACATTGTCTGTACAGGTGCAGACCTGTAGTGCAGCATCCTACTTTGTTACCTTGTCAGTACAGGTGCAGACCTGAGTCGGTTCTCTCCAGGTTGCCACTGAGGCTCGGTTTGTTTCTACTACAGAAGAACATTCCGTCCGGACATCTTTGCATTGTATGGTGTTCTTACTGTACCGTTGTTCTGTACGTGTTATATCTTAATAAAGATTGTGTTACCTACAGTACTGGTCCAAGTCTCGTTTCTGAGTCTGTGACACCTACGGAATGCAGACACGACTTCTGTGAAATTCGAGATTATGGGTTTTTCTGTCTCCCATAACGGATTGGCTCATGCCAATGCTCTACCAGACAAGAGGGAAATCATGAAGCCCACCTTGCTTCGCTCGCTCATAAAAGCATTCGGTACCAGTTCCAGAAATATGCCCAACTGGTTTATAAACCCACAAGATAACGTAGGTTCCCCATCGTATTGTTGAGGGAGTGGAGCAGATCCAGACAAACCTCTGAACATAGCGTTCTCGATATGAGCCGTTACTGCCGGTGCCGGGTCAGGAGAGGCCAGCAGTTGTTGCGCAGACCTATCAAGGTGTGCTGTGCGATTAAGTAGCATTTGCATAGCCAAAGAAAGCTGATCAATACGTTGATCTTAAATCTCCATTCTAGTTAGAATGCTAGGTACCTGTGGGCTACTGTCACGGTTTTTTGATGAACACTCAGACCCGACTGGTAAGGTTAAAATGACTTTATTAGGATAAAGTACATACAGTAGGTTAGGCCCACAAGCCCACAATAACAGAACATATATAGCAATAACAATCCAGTCCCTTGATATATAGACAGAGATGGGGGCAGCAGCTGGCTGGAGTTAGTTCTGGACTTGAACCCAAATGACTGGAGGCACACGGGACAATAGGCAACCAAACCCTAGCGGACTAGGGGCTAGCGGAGGCTATGCAGCCCAAGCACTGGCGGTAGGACCCTAGAACACTAGGAGTCCAGTAGAGGTAATTGGCACGAGACCCAGACGCCTTGGAGGTACTGAACCCAATGGTAACGAGGCAACACTGACCCTAGGGACTAGGGTCACAGTAGGACCAAGGCAACCGCTTAGTAGGAAAACCCTAGAGCGCTAGGGGTAGATCAAGATACATTATATGTAGGCAACTGGTGTCCCCCACACGCTAGTAATGTGTGATGAAATGCAACTGCTGGCTCTAGAAGGAATGGAGCACTGACCCTACCTAGAGGATCTATGTACTGAAAGGGTCAATAGGAAATGCCCAGAGAGAAGTCTGCAACTCCCACAGGGAGTGAGCCCAGCTATAAAAGTGGAGGAGGACACAGATGGAGCTCAGAGTAACTCATTCAGTGCTATACAGCAAAGAACCGGCATTTCCCATGTGCACACTGCCTGCAGCGGTTATACAGTAAGCGGCTATAGCGCGAATGCTCAGCCTATGGTCGGCAAGAGAATGGAAGCGCCATGCGGTGCAATACTGACAAGCACAACAGGAAGGCAGCAGAGTGGAATGCTAGCCAGATGGAGGCAACCGAGCGGGGTTCAGCCAGGCACAGATAGCAACAGAGCGGGATCTCAGCCAGATCAGTCAGCAACGGAGCGGGTTCTCAGCCAGATCGGTCAGCAACGGAGCGAGTTCTCGGCCAGATCAGTCAGCAACGGAGCGGGTTCTCAGCCAGATCAGTCAGCAACGGAGCGGATTCTCTGCCAGATCAGTCAGCAACGGAGCAGCAACACAGGATGCGCCAGAAAATCGTCAGGCAGGCCAGGTCATACACGATCAGAGCAAAACAGGAACAAACGTCAGGAACAGGTACGAAAGGGCGCCTCAGTATAGACATGACAGAGTATATAAAGGCTGGCCCTAGGCGGAGTCAGGATTGCAAGACCAATAAGAGAGAGGCAGTGAATCAAGCATAATAATGTCGCCGTCTGAGGCCTGAGCACGGGCACCGTGATAGCTACCTGTACCTTCAGATGTCATGGCCCTTTCATACTGTCACGGAGTGACTAGACAAATAAAGATTCTGACAGGTACAGGTACAATCAATAAATTTTATTAAGAGTAAATGCAAACAAGATGGATGCTATTTTCATATAAGTGAGGTAGAAACATTGGTGACATTGTCACTAAAAATGACATTAAAGTAATAAAAACTACGCACACCTTTTTATCTAAACCTAAAAATGGGACATATCCATGTAGAGATTGTGGGAATTGTACAGGCATTATTAAAGGAGATGTGGTTCTACATCCATCCAAGGGCATAGCATTTCAAATTAAACATTTCAGCATGTGTAACAGTAAAAATGTCATTTACTTGTTGAAATGTCCATGCGGCCTTGGATATGTTGGACAAACTAGTAGAATGATCAAAATCAGATTTAATGAACATAAGTCCACCATTAGGAATTGGGACCTGGAGGGGAAATCATTACCAGTAGCAAAACATTTCTTTGAAATGAAACACAATGTATCACAACTTTGCTGGCAAGTAATAGTGATAGTGGAATTACCACTGAGAGGTGGAAATATACAAAGACTATTACTACAACGTGAATGTTTTTGATCCACAAATTGGAGACTATATACCCCAAAGGGTTAAATGAAGACTGTAACCTGAGATGTTTTTTATAATCTAGATAATATGGACTTTGTTATGGACCTTATGGACCTTAGCCTGAGATGTTTTTTGTAATCTAGGTAACATGGACTCTGCTATGGAGAATGGACTATAAGAGGCTATTTGATTCAGCAGTCTGTTATGGACTGCAGCTGTTATTTTGGTACAATTTATATTGTTTTTATATATTTTGTACATTTCATATTATATCTATCATTGCTGATCATTGTTGTTATGCATACTGTTATGTGCCCTAGCAATCCCTGCTGTAGTTTTTTTCCCCTTAATAGGACAGTAATTTGGTTAGTAATTATGTATGCGGGAATTTACAACGTGATTGGTGGATAGATGTATACTATATGTATATATACTGGGTTATGGGGGATTGATTGTTATGCCTGAAGAAGGGTGGCATTGAGTCCTCCAAAAGATTGCATGTGTTCATCTCATCAATAAAGATACAGCTATTGCTGTTTACACTTTGCTGTGAGTGTGTTCTCCGTTGTACATATAGACAATAATGTGATGTCGTAGACACTTTAGTCAATGCTATCGATGTGAATTAGACACTGCTCTGACAGGACATCAACATTTTCAGCCCTCTTCGAATTTTAATGAATCTAGGCCAACATGCATTATGTATAGTGAGGCAATCCTGGTACAAACCAGTAGGATAATTAAAGATACAGATTTCTGTTAACGTAAATTGAGCTTTTTTAACCCCTAGTATGGTCTTATGCATATATTTGCTGGAGATCTCCCTTTCATTCAAAGTGCTAAAAGCACAATTTAAATCAATGGAAACTTGAGTAAGTTTGCTTTTTTCCCCAGCAGTGCAGTTGGTTTGTCTGAGGTTTGACCCATTTTGCATTTATATATATATCAGGCCCAACACCTTCAGTCAGTCCTGGATGTCATATACATGGAGGTGGACATACAGTTGCTGGCCAGACCTCAGACCTCAGACTCTGCCAATTGCACATGTTAATCTTATGCAGGCTCATTTACTCTGAATGTTTCAGGAAAAAAATATTGCCAGTAACTATCATATCCCCCTCCAAGGGCATAACATCCAAGACTGATTGCAGGTGTTATCTTCTGAACTAAGGGGTACTGACAAGATTCATACAGGTCATTAGGATTTTTTCACCATAGCAAGGTGGTGGGGTTATTATTAGAAGATTTAAGTGTTCCATTAACGATGGGATCTTAAAGATAGGGTAAAACAACCATCTGAATGCAATTCAAATATAATTGAAAAAACATACACTGCAAATACACTGTGCAACCACAGTAAACAATATACAAGTAAAAGAATAATGGGGAGCACCAAGTACTTCTCCAAATATATATGCAGATAATATGACCGGATCCAAATGAGTATTCATTCAACACTGCTGCAGCAACGTATTTAACACTGGGCATCACGGTATGCATTTGAAAGAAATAGTCTTATATAGTCTTAACACAAACTGCTGTCGGACACTGCTGATAATTGATACAGGCCAGACTGCTCTTTCACATTGTACCACGCTGGCGATAAATATAGAAGCAAACATAAGGTCACAGAACGTGGAAAAAAAAATTCTTGCTTATAGAAAATACATAAAATGTCTGACTTTTCACTACTGCCAATAAAATTCTTGCAAGAACTTTGCTATTTTTCACCTAATTCCAAGAATTCCCTCAGCCATGCAGACTCAGTGAGCATGGTTCTATTGCTACTATTACATTTGAACATGGAGGAGACTCCTGGAGGGTTAGCATATGTGGTCCTCTGGAAACCAGTACAGTGGATAAGGCTGGGTAGTCAGTATGCATGGTTCTACGCTGGGATGAGGAGCAGGGCTGGGATGAGGGGCAGCTGAAATGATGAGTTATAGTTTAGCTGGAGGGCTGGGGTCAATAAGTGTTTCTAGATCTACCAGTGATGTTTGACAAGGCGGGGGGGGGGGGGTCAGTATATGGTTTCATAACTACCAGTACAGTGGGACAAGGCTGGGGGGAGGCATGGGTGGTTATATTGGCTACCAGTGCAGTGAGACATGGTTGGGGGTAGGTTTGCGCTGTTCTGTAGCTACACAAGACAAAGCAGGAGGTCAGTATATGTGGTTCTGTGGCTACCAGTGCAGTTTATTCTCGATGATAAGTGCCATTTTTCATCTGCTTTGTTTATGAGGCAAAAAACTCCTCATGACCAGTCAATAACTATATAAGTAAGCTGACAATAAGGAGAGCAGATGATTTAAAGAACTATAATTTGATAGCTGCATTTTCAGCAAATCTACTCCGTTGGGAGCAGACCTGCAGATTAACCTGGAGTTGCATTGCGAGTCCTGGTGCACCAACAGAGTAGCAAAAGGCCAGATTGAAAGGAGGCCCCGTGATGATCTTCCTGTGTATCTGTACTGCATCTGCCAGAACAGTTTTGTGTCCCTTGCTCTGCAAGTCCCCAAAGACCGACACAGCAGGCCTATTGGGACTGTGCACACAAAACTGGAGTTTGTGGCTGAGAACCACAAACTTCTGGTTTGTTTTCCAGTTGTCAGTTTTCTGACCTTGTAATATGTAATTTACTTACTCTGCTCCAATCCAGGAGGTAAATTCACACTTTTTATTCAACACATTTGTAAAAACATGTCAACATTTGGATATTGATGGTATCAACAGAAAAGGTGGGTAAGGTCACCTGTGACGTGTTGTGAGGTAACAGCACTTCTCATAGGCACAAGCAATTTTCCACAAGTCTATCACATGATTTATAGCCTTTCTTCATGTCTCCTGCTATCAGAAACTCCTCAGAGGCAACTGCTGATTATCAAAAGGGACTTATCACAATGGAACGCATGGGGTGGACCCCCAGGAGCCATCTGAGCTTTTTTTAAACTAGGTCTGCTCTCGCTAACAAGTCTGCATTCGCACTGGCTGTGAGGAACCTCTCCGACTCCAGAATCTCATAGTGCTTTGGTGCTTTTAAGGGCACACGATACAAGTATGCCTCTGAAATGCATATTTACAGTCAGGTGAAAAATAAAGTACACCATCTTTTATAATAACTAGTATTTATATAGCACATTTCTCCCAGTGGGACTCAAAGCACTTTCAGAGCATGCTCTTGGAATTAACCAAATCGGCAGTAGGAGTAATAGATGTTATTATTACCCAAACAACGGTACTCATTTTATCAACCTCAGAAGGATAAAGGGCTGAGTTGACCCAGCTGGGATTTGAACCTGCAACCTTGAGGTTTGAATAGGCTTTATGGTCAGGGAATTTACCACTGAGCTATCTCACCAGCCTCCTTTATTTACATTGTTTTACATATTAGGACATAATAACAATCATCTGTTCCTTAGCAGATCTAAAAATTAGATAACTACAACCTCAGATGAACAATAACACATGACATAATAAACCATGTCATGATTATTTATCAGTCTCTCACATTGTTGTGGAGGGATTTTGACCCATTCTTCTTTACAACGTTGCTTCAGTTCATTGAGATTTTCTGGCATTCCTAAGGGGATAGTAATACTCATAATGTAAAAAAAATATATGTTGTTGTCGGGTTGTGGTCTGAACTTTGACTGGGCCATTTCAACACCTTGATTCTTTTCTTTTTCAGCCATTCTGTGTGCGTGGGATCATTGTCCTGTTGCATGACCCAATTTCTGCCAAGCTTTAGCTGTCGGACAGATGGTCTCACATATGACTCTAGAATACTTTGTTATACAGAGGAGTTCATGGTCGACTCAATGATTGCAAGGTTCCCAGGCCCAAATAATCACCCCTCCCCAAATGTGCTTGACAGTTAGTATGAGGTATTTTACTGATATGCTGTGTTTGGTTTTCTCCAAATGTGGTGTTGTGCATTATGGCCAAACATCTCCATTTTGGCCTCGTCTGTCCAAAGGACATTGTTCCAGAAGTCTTGTGGTTTGTTCAGATGCAACTTTGCAAACCTAAGCCGTGCTGCCATGTTCTTTTTAGAGAGAAGAGGCTTTTTCCTGGCAACCCTTCCAAACAAACCATACTTGTTCAGTCTTTTTCTAATTGTACTGTCATGAACGTTAACATTTAACATGCTGAGGCCTGTAGAGTCTGAGATGTAACTCTTGGGTTTGTTGCAATTTCTCTGAGCACTGCACGGTCTGACCTTGGGGTGAATTTGCTAGGACATCCACTCCTGGGAAGATTGCCAACTGTCTTGAATGTTTTCCACTTTTGAATAATCTTTCTCATTGTAGTATGATGGACTTTAAATTGTTTGCAGATGGCCTTATAACCCTTCCCAGATTGATGGGCAGCAACAATTGCTTCTCTAAGATCATTGCTGATGTCTTTCCTCCTTGTCATTGTGTTAACACACACCTGAATGCTGCAGACCAGCAAACTGCTAAAACTTCGGCTTTTATAGAGGTGGTCACACTTGCTGATGATCAGTTAATCAAGGGCATTTGATTAGCAGCACCTGTCTGCTACTTAGCACCTTAATTCCTATGGAAGCATTAAGGGTGTACTTAGTTTCTGACACATGGCTTCTCCATTTTGGCTTTATTATCCTATATAATAATTCGCTAGGATCTTTGTCAGAAGCCATCATGCGCAGTAGTTTAGGCCAAGGCCAAACTTATGTCTCGCTGTGTTACTATAAATGACCCTAGTGTGTGTGGCCTATATTCATTCAAAGCACAGTCTGTGGCAATATTGGACCACCACAATAGCTAATTATCATAAAATACAACCCACAAATAAAGCTTAATTTCTAAAAGACTATATTACAAACAAATGGTTAGCATAACATATAGACAGTTTTAATTCTCTTTAAAAATTGTCTTGTGAATTTAATTAATCATGCACTCAAGTATTTGATCAATGCATTTATTTAATAGATCAAGTAGTATAGTATATTATTGATTGCTTTTCTCAAAATGCTAGACGGACTTGGATCAATCAAACACAGGAGTGACTTATGGTGTTAGTAAATGTGGTTAAAAATGGAATTAAAAGGCAAAATGCTAATTTCTCACTGTTACAAACAAAACCAAAAAATACACTGGACATTTATGTTAACTTTTCACTCAGATCAGGGCTGTCCAAGTTCAGTCCTCACGGGCTACCAGCAGGCCAGGATGTAAGGATTTCCCTGATTAAGCACAGGTGAGTTGTCACAATGAATGAGCCATTAATGAACTCACCTGTGCTTAATCAGGGAAGTCCTTACGTCCTGGCCTGTTGGTGGCACTTGAGCTCTGAACTTGGACAGCCCTGACTCAGGTGAACAATAATTACAACTGGGAACCTTCTTGTCCTCAGCTCCAGGGTAACAATTCAAAAGGGCAGGGTTGGGAGAATAATGGCAGGTTTGATGTAAAAATTGGTGAAATGGGGCATAAAATGTGCTAGGACAGGGTGAAATTGGCGGTGGATTGGGTAAGGTTGCAAAGTAATTCTCCAAGCCTGAGAATCAGCCTCTGTGCCCAGATACCTGGTAATTAACCCTGAAAACCAGAGTGACCGGGCAGACCTAGAGAGTTACCACTGCCACATATGTATACCTGGGAACTTTCAAAATGAGGTAATCCTGAGATCTTTGAAATATTAACTTTTAAAACTTCACATAATGTAGATTTTATGCAATGTGTACCTGCTTGCGCTAACGCAGAGGTGCTCAGAGGTTCACAAGGAGACATTAAGATGCTACAATTTAGAGATCTCACTACTTAAACACAAAGAAGCCAAGCAGAACATCTCCCTCTTTCTATCTGTTACAAATGGCACCAATTTAAAAACTAAGAATCATTTATTTGGGGCAAATCATAGAGTAGGTAACACAGAACTCTCTCAGTCTGAGAATTTGGCTCTTCACCCTGAGATTAGAGTTAAAACCCTGAGAGTTCCAGCTATGCACATATGACAGTAGTAGTAGTAGTAGTCGTAAGAAATCACAGAAGAGTTTACTAAAACGTAATCCTAAATTTCCCATATTTTGTTCCTATGAGTGAAAATTTAACCCTGAATTTATCAACTTTTAATGGCGGTTTGATGCATAAGGGTATGAGTACATTTTAAGGCGACCATACCTCTCTTTTAACACCTTAAGGACCCATGACGGTCCTGTTCCCTCATGGGTTGTTATACCCTTAACGACCCATGACGGAACTGGACCGTCATGGAATTCCGGGCTCCCCTCGCGGCTGCACGCCGTTCGGGGAGTCCGGAACACAGCCGCAAGAAAAAAAAAAATGCTCCGTGGTCCTTAACGGACCGCAAGGTGCAGGCGCGGCCCGTCGTTAAGGGGTTAATAAAGAGTGATTAAAAAAATAATACAGACACACCTCCCAACATTTCAATAGCCAAATAGGGACAGTTTTATTTTTGGGGGTGTTGCTGAGGGCGTGACTGATGGGCGGAGCATTTTCAAGAATTTTTAGGTTATTTCATGACCTGTTGACACCTTTTAGTTTAACTGAATAAATTATTAAGAGCAAGACCAAAGTATTTTATTTACACAGACTAATTTATAAACACATATAGTAAAGTTTAAACAAACATTAACCCCTTAACAACCACCAGATCCTGCAGGGGGCATCCATTAATGACCACAACACTATTTTTTTTTTTTTTTTTTTCAGAACGAATTCTAGGATGGCAAAGCGGATTGCAGCTGCCCAGAATTCCATGAGGTGCCATGACCATCACCGGTACTTAACCTCCGAACTGGTGTGACAATCCTGACACGTCACATGTCGCTAAGGTGTTAATGTGAGTTTTACTGCTGTGGAGCAATGTGATACACTTATATACACACCACACAGTCTGATCACCTACAAAGAGGACACCAAGGTGGGGAAAAGGCAAAGGGGAATTTGGAACTCAAGGAGTGGCTGTCCCTTCTAAAAAGGGACACTTGGGAGGTATGTATATGGATGAAGTAATGACAGGCAAACCGATCATATAGAACAGTAGTCTAAAACCCAAATGATACATATTGGGTATATTGTAAGTTCACCAGACAGCCTCTTCAATGCAGAAAGCTTATGAAAATGTCAATAGTGACACCGCTATTAGTAAAACAGTTTTAAGGGTTAGGTCCTCAGGGTAGCAGGAACAGTTGGGCACGTTATTGGTGGACTGAAGGGTTCATCTGAAATTACAAACGTCCCTGTTACAAGTTACAACACTGGAAAATACACTTGCCATCCGAAACATGGCTGCGAAAAAAGGTTACATTTCCGCCAGCCAGATGCTGAGAATCACATGACAGACACTGTGGTGTGTCACATGGTCGTTTTGCTGTCATGGCTGAGGTAGAAGGAAGCAAACCATTGAGTGGGCTTTTGAACGGCATTGCTCAGAGCAGGTACTATGGGAACACAAGTATTACCGAGGAGCTGCTGAAAAGTGAACTTTATCCAGAGTTACCGATGGATCAGTTCAGGGCACTTCTGGAAAAGATGACAGGCATCGTCAAGGTAAGTGTGTTTGTGGCCACCTTCCACATGTAGGCTGGGTCTGCAGAGCATAGGCACGTCTGACAAGCCTCTCATTTTTACATAACTTTCTTAAGTAAAACTAATTCTGTCGTTAGACTTTTTATAAACATTTCACTGTGTCACCTTGTTGCAGGATTGTCTGCTGTAGCCGAACCTATTGCACAGAACGTGCCAAATGCCCATATTTTAAGTACCTAGTAGTGATGCTTCTTGCACTAATTGTTTCAGCTTGAAAGAAACAGCAGCGGCGGCGGCATTCATTATTACAAATAGTATTCCAGAGTCTCTATAACGTGTCAGTGGTACTGATGCACTAAAAAGAGTAGATATGGGGCAAGCCAGCAGCACATTAGGTAACAAAAACTGGCATTTATTTTAATCTGTTGAATGCTAGAGAGGTTTCACAATGTGTTGGACATATTTCTAGCATCGTTTATATCAATGGCATTTTGGGGTATATTATCTGTTCGTTATGGTACAGTTGGATTGTTTCAGCATTGCACCACTTTCTTAATAAATTACTACTTAACTCAGTGATTCTCAATATTGATCACCTATGGATATCAGTAGCTCAGTAAGTGTAATTAATCCATCTGTGCATAAGTAGCAATATCCTGAAAAACCCAACCTGTTGGTGTGTCCCGGGGGCTGGAGTCAAGAATAATTAACTTAATATTTTAGATGTTAGTAAAATAGAAATGTCTCTAGCATCCAAGGGGTTAAGATTACTACTGTCAGAACATTGTAGTGGGAAATGGATGTGTGAGCATGTTGGCCTGTGTATCACTCTACATGTTTTTTCTCAACATACATTGATTTGAGTTGAAGGGGGACTATACACTTGGAATAAGTGGGAAGATGCTATATATATTGTATAAAATATTATTATATCTGCAGTGTCTAGTATATAGTAATAATTAGCTCTACTGGGGCTGTCTTTAGCCCACATTGTCTAACAACAAATCAGTATGCTTCAATGCTTGTATGACTTGTGAGGATCGCTAGGCTTTATCAGACTGCAAACCAAAATAATACCTTTGGAAACATATCAGCTAATACTCTGACACATAGATGCCAAAAAAGACACCTCATATTCACTCAGAGACAGCTATAATACAGTACAAAGTGGGATGTCTGTCACCCACCAGCTGCAACACAGACACAGGTAATGGATACAGCTAGCCAGTGGAGACATTCTTCTCATCTCATGGATCCAGTGCTAGCTGCTTCTCACTAAATGTTGCAGATCACTTCCCCCACAGTCCTTCTACCTACTCTTTCCCTCAGTTGATGGACAAAAGCAGGCTACCAATAGTTGCATAAGGTTTCTTAATTTGGAGGATTTACTCAGAGTATAGACAGGCTGGACTGACCGTTAACTGTGTTATGTGAGCCACTTTCACAACTTACATAATGATGCTGAGGCACGTCCTGGCACTTCTATTCTGCGTACAGGTCTTCCCCTGAGGTAGGTATTCCCTACCTGTGTGCCAGGTATCCCTAGAGGTACAAGTACCACATGTTGAGAAAAACATGTGTAGACTAGAACTTTTCCAAAGCACTATATTATACGATGCAATATGGTGGTAAAAGTATGGTACAAAAATATTGCAGGACTGCATGGCTGAACAAAGATATAAGATACTAGATAGAATAGAAACATAGAATTTGACGGCAGATAAGAACCATTCGGCCCATCTATCCATTTATGGCGCCAATTGAGGTATAAGAATCACTTAGCTAGTTCATGTGTGTGTGTATATATATATATATATATATATATATATATATATATGTATATATATATATATATACCCCCCCAAGACTTAGGAGCTACAAGTTACATTTTACCAGTGCTGTCTCCCATGATTTTCCACTCCTACAGTAATGTATTACCATTGATATTTGTTTATGGAACTCTATTACATACAGCCATATTCAAGAAAATAAAAAGGTGCTTTCCTGGAGCAAGGCAACTGTGCCCATATGGGAAAATAAAAATATACCAATTGATTTAAATGAGGCTTTTAACACCTTGGTGACTGAGATTTCCAATGCCATGAAAAACAATGTGTTGGATACCTCTCTAGCATTCAGGAGGAATCAGTGGACATTTTAATTTGTCTCCAGAATTGCTCTTTAGAGTCCTGAATATGGTAACATAGTAGTTGAGGTTGAAAAAATACATGAGTCTATAGAGTTCAACCTTTGCTATATCTCCATTGTTGATCCAGAAAAAGTCAAACTATAACCCCCTTTTTTGCAGCCATTTTCGTCTCTTGTGAGAAAAAAAAAACTTTTTTTTTCTTTTTTGGTTCAGAAAAGCAATCAGGTTTCTCCCCAAAGCAACATACTACCTGTTTTGAAACCAACTGTCATAGTTCCCTAACGTATTCTTAGCTAAATGCCATCCATTTACTTTTTTATATGTATATGCAGTGTCTGTCAACAAATTATCTCAAGGATTACTTATCTTTACTGTAAAAAAATCATTATCTTTTGTTTTAGTCAAAAGTGCATTTTCTTCTGTCTTAATGGCTGATTAGATGCTGTATAAGCTCTCTGTTGTATTGTCACACTACTCTAAGGAAAGTCCTATTGTTAGGGACAGAAATGTTGGCTGTGAACAATATTTTCTTTCACTAAAGCAGTATAAAGTGTGTGTGTCTGTGTTTTCATTCTTGCTTTTACTGACTATTGCATCGCATGAAAATGAGAAAAGTCGATCATTGCAGCAACCTATGAGGATTCCCACAGATCCTTCACACAAGCTGCTTTGGAGTTTGCAGCCTTCAGTGTATGGTTGACCCTCACTGGCATTAGCTAACCATGACTGACATTCACATGGGTATCAGCTAATCATGTTTTTCTAACACTTACATGAGTCAGTCATCATGTTCCCCACTGTGATGGGACCACTGGGAGAATGCAGGGGGGAGATGTACTAAGGTTCAATATTGTCCAGTTTAGTGATATTGTGTTGTATTTGCATCAATTCCATCACGTCCTATGCACTAAGATGTCTTTGCCATCTTATCTCTGTGAATAGTCCACAAATATGCCAACATCTCCATGCAGGCCATCATTGTTTTGAAAGTGAGTCCCCAAAAAGGTATTAGAAATTGTGTGATTTTAATGTTTTAATTAGATGCAAAGTCTTAAACATATTGGTCAAACTATGCAAGAAAGCCTCATATTTACTAACACAGTGATATGATATATACTCTATACAGGGTGCATTTTAGAAAATTTGTATGGAGAAGCACAGGTTTGCTTTTTTTCTGTCTTAACTTTTTGCTTTAGGCATAGGCCTAACCTTTGGTGGCTTGGAGAACCCTCTCGTTCCTTGCAGCTATCTTTGGTTTTCATTGTATATTTGTAAATGATATAGTGAGTTAGCGCTGTGAGTTTTTCCCCTCTCTTCGTGTCTCTGCCATGTGTCTGCTTCGATATTGACTCATTTTCTTATTGAAATGCAGCTTAATAAGCCAGTGCTGTATTCCTTTGAGTGTGGCTTTTCTTTTATGTTAATGTGACTGCACGCCACATAGACAGCAACTGGAGCTTAGTGTATGTTGTCAGAGTGGCAAAGTTAGGATCTTCTTATTGCTCTCTATGGAGCCAGAGGACAGTTTGCTGTTTCTGTTGGAGAGCAGTGTCACCCTGCCTTTCTTCATGTGTCATTCACAGGCACTGACAACTGGCAAAGCAGCTCTTATATGTAACTGCTTCTCTGCTGGTTCTATCTTTACATGAACTAGCTGATCAGCAGTTTGAAGTCCCCAGCAGACTAAATGCTGATTGGCTGATTCACATAAGCAAAGACTTCCGAGGCACTATGCCTGTTGAGAGTGAATCAATAAGGATTAAACATAATGTCCTTGCTATTACTGACCTAAGGTCCCTACGTACCCTTAGGTGTAAGCCATCAGGTCCAGGTGCTTGTGTTCACCTTAACTGTTTTGAGTTTCTTTTGGTCTTTGTCTATAGTAAGCTGTGTATGTGATGGAGGAAATGCTGGCATTCTCTCTTTTAACCCCTTAATGACCAGTGACGTGAAGGACCAGTGACGGTCCTGGCATGTCACATACTTTTTGCTTACAGCATTCCTACGGGAGCGATGTAAGCACAAACTGGGTCTGAAATTGACAGCTCCAAGACCCCCGTTTGGCGTGTGACTGATTACGTGTGCAGGTAGGACAAAAGCGGTCCTTAAGGGAAGGTAAATTCCTTGGACCACTGGTCATTAAGGGGTTAAGGACTGGTAACATAAAAGTCAGTCATTGTTAGGACTGGTAAACCTGGTATTTTTGTGTGCACAGACCAGAAAACAACTCTAGGAAGCTGCATCTGACTTTTATGCCAAGCCACCACAGAGAGAAACAAATTGTACCTTCCAGCTACGGTGACCACATTTCAATACTGCCATTCAGGGACACTGCAGAGCAAAGAGCACACAACAGAGTCCTAAACAGTGGAGGGAGAACTCTCCATTGACTGCCGTGACAGAAAGTGACACCTATGGTTGCCTACAAGAAAATATACATGAAGCCCAAATAGGTAGACTAGCATTGCACTACATAAACATTGCACTGAAGCATCCAACTGATATCAAGATAAAGGCTCAGTTCTTTCTCTAGTGTTTAGAGCTCTGTCTGTAAGCCATTTTATTGTAGCCCAGAAGAGACATCACTTTCTGTCACTGTAGTCTATTGGCCATTCTGCTTCTAGTAGTTAGATCTCTGAGCTCTGGAGTCTTCATTCCTGGACTTTGTATTGTAAAAGGAGGGAGCTGCCCGGGACATGGGACATATATTTAAATCTGGTACTGTCCCTGACAATCCGGGACACGTGGTCACCCTACTTCCAGCCACTGCTGCTAATCAATGGAGGGCAGAAGCAAACCACCAAAGCAGACCCAAGAACTTGGATGCTTACAAATGGAAGGCTGCTGCTGCTGCAGACATTTCTGGAACACAAATGGGAATGCAGGACTGCAACAAAATAATAAACTTTGGAAACAGGCACCGGGGACAGATTGGCTACAGAATCTATGATAGAGCAGAGGAATGCCTGTGCAACTGACATAAACAAGTCAAGATGATGTGGTCTGGGTTATCTTATTGAATTGTTGTTGGCAACATGCTGACTGTTAAAAGGGCACCTTAAAAATGTTGCCTGCATCAAAAGCCCAACATCAATATGTTGCCTGTGTCAAAAGGGCGCCTTAAAAATGTTGCCCCGCGTCAAAATGGCCCGAGACATGGATTAAAAATGTCACCTGTGTCACCTCGCCTTTAAAAATAGAATGCGCCCGACATCTCTATCAATAAGGCATGTTATATTTAAACACCCTTTTATTGCCTTTAGACAGGAGTACAATGCATAGAAATCCAGTCTTTTCATGTTCTGTACCCTGTGACGGATGGGGATTCCAAGGTGGCCCGTTAAACAACTGTTCTCTGCAAAGCAGTGTGTTGGAGACCTACTTTGCCTGTAGGGATAAGTAGTTCTTAAAGTGTTAGTAATGTCTGAAAAAAACTTTTTTGCATTTAGAAGAGCTTAAAAAGCTGATCTAAATGCAAAAAAACATATCTCTTAAACCGCTATGGTTTAAGAGATACGGGCGTTTAAAGTTTGATTTCTCCTACTGACAGCTGTAAAAGAAATCAAACTTTAAACGCCCGTATCTCTTAAACCATAGAGGTTTAAGAGATAAATTTTTTTGCATTTAGATCAGCTTTTTAAGCTCTTCTAAATGCAAAAAAAGTTTTTTTAGACATTACTAAGAGGAGACCTTATCACATTGTACAAGTATATGAGAGGTCAATACAAGGATCTCTGCGGTGAGCTATTTATTCCAAGGCCTGACCAAGTGACCAGGGGACACCCCTTGAGATTAGAGGAAAGGAGGTTTAAACTTCAGCAGAGGAAGGGTTTTTTTACGGTAAGGTCTGTCAAATTGTGGAATTCATTGCCCAGGGAGGTAGTTATGGCAGATACAATGGATACATTTAAGAGAAGATTAGATACATTTCTTTCAAAAGGGAACATACAGAGTTATACTGTTTATCAGTAGGCTGATCAGGAAGGTCTGATAAAGACTAATTTAATTGGTAGCAGGAAAGCTATAAAATTCTCAGTTACTGAAGTATGAGGCAAAGGTTGAACTTGATGGACTTGTGTCTTTTTTCAACCTAATTTACTATGTTACTATGTTTATGTTACTAACACTTTAATCGGGTTAACCCTTAGAAGACCAGAGGGCTCCTGATTCATCCTGAAAGGGCTAAACAAACAAACTAATAAACAAACTCATTTTCATTATAGTGCTGCACTGCTGTAAAGCTACACTCTTAACTACAGGCTGCTTTTTTGTTCCCACCAACATGATTAGCGTTGTCAGAGGGGCAACTGTAACATCCACTGAGTTTGGTGAAGTTGTCTCAGCACTTAGTTTTATTCATCTTCTGATCCAGTGTACTTCTGTCAACAGAGCAGAGATCAGTGAGACTGCACTAACCCTTTGAGTGCTGCAGTGGTATCCAATGCATTGCATTAAGTATTAGCTTCACTGATCTCAAATTCAAGTACATCAGAGCTGAAGGTAAATATAACTAGTACTGGGACGTCACTGGATTGAGTGAGATCGTGTTTGCCCCTCTGATGTCAATAATGATGTTGGAAGTTGTGTTTCTATATTTATCAGTGTAGATGGTACAAAACCCACGGGCCCATAATGCATAGGAGGCAAATGGCCAGGTGAAAAATAGTTGGTGCCTTAAGCATGGTATTTGCTATTGTCAAGGACACAACCAGATTAAGCCAGTTAGGAGTGCTTTAGAGAGGTAGGCAGCGAGCGGTATATGGCTCAGAATTAGGTGGGACTTGGAGGTAGAGTACATTTTAGCCTTAGCCACAGGACCTTTTGTTCACACATGAAGCAGTAGTGCCATTGGACAACAGCTAAATTGTGTAAGTGCAATGGAAGGCTGTGGACGCCAGTTGACCCGTTAACTCTACTTTGTTGGAGCTCCCAGGTCTTCAAAGGATTAACCCGATTAAGAATGCAGTGCTTTTGGAGATCTACTATGCCTATAGAGATGAGTAGTTCTTAATCTGGTTAACCCTTTGAAGGCCAGAGGACTCCTGGTTCTCAGAGTGGATAGCACAGAGTGAGACAGAGATCACTGATAACGTAATCCCTTGAATGCTCCAGTACCCAAGGGGTTAGTAACTCTGTAAAACTGAAAAGAAAAATATTGGCACTGAATCAGAAGCTCTCAGGTCCCTCAGTGACACTTTACCTGGCAACTTGATAAGGTCACCATTTTTACACCAACGACATTTTGACGCTGGCAACGTTTTCACACCTCCCTTTTGACTGTTGCTGTTTACATGCCGACATTTCAATTGTAAATCTTGGTTAGGCGAGCACTAGAACTGCAGGTAATCTGAGACACAGAACATATGGAGTGGACTCTTATACATGCCATTATGTGTTTGTAGGAGGATGTGGATGGAACAGTGGATTAGAAGAGGCAAGGGCTGTTATGCACTAAGGTGTGATAAAGCGGAGAAAACTTCTCTAGTGATATCACTTCTGCAATGCCTATGTTATAATTCTATAGAGCCTATGCACTAAGATCTCCAAAGTTAGAGAAATCTTAGTGCACTGGCTCCATAGAATAACATAGGAATTGGAGAAGTGATATCACTGGAGAAGTAATTTCCTCTTTATCATCTTTTTATCACACCTTAGTGCGTCTTCCCCAAGGTGTTTTTCTCTGTTTTGTTCCATTTTGATTGCTATTGAGTAGTGTAAATAGCAGTCAGGGATCTAGAGTCAGTGTTAGGGTTGATTTGTAGGGTTAGGTTTTATGGGTAGAAATTAGAGTTAAATGTTATGATTTAGGATTACATTTTGTTTTTTATTGTTAGATATTAGGATTTTATGGTTTAGCAACATGGGTTGCTGGTTACGGTTTAACCACTCAAGTACCAGAGGGGTATGCAGTGCATTGTGAAGCAATGAGTTGCACATCTCTCTGGTCCTCAAGGGGTTAAGGTTAATATCTAGGAATTGAGATTTCTAACACAAACCTTTCTTACCTAATGATAATCTATCACATATGAACTAGTAGGCCAGTAGGGCCTAATCGCCTGCCCACCTCTTCCATTTTATCACTGACACCTTACAGTTCTCAACAATAGTTGAGTCATACCAGTATTCATATTTATTTGATTTACTTATCGCTTTTGTATTACTGCTAAAAATCCATATACCGTAAAATCTCCGGTATAATACGCAGGTGTAAATTAAACTCAAGATTTTTGGGGAAAATCAAAGTGCCTATGTATAATATGCACCCTTGTTTTCCCAACCTTTACCCACCAAAAATATTTAGTTATTTGTCTGCTTCCCTCCCTCCGCTCACCTTTATATACTCCCACCTTCCCCTCCCTCTACTCACCCCTTCCGGAGGCATCTTTGATATCCATGCGAGGACCTGTGTAGGTTCAAGATTCTGCTAGTGCCCTTTGAGCCCTCTGTACAGATGTCCCAGATGTCTCTTGAGGTGGTGAGTAGAGGGAGGGGAAGGTGGGAGCATATTGAGGAGGTGGGGACAGACTTGGGGATATATATATATATATATATATATATATATATATATATATATATATTTTTTTTTTTTTCTTGTGTATAACACACCCACCCAACTTCACAAAAGGGGCAAAATTTGTGAGTATTATACGTGAGATTTTTACAGTTAATTGCCATCATTCTCAGCGAAACATTAATGCAGCTCTTACACGTATGAATTTCTGCTCATATGGCCCATGAGTAAAAAACTTGGATGGTTTAGGCCATGGTTCGTTATGCTAATTAATTACAAAAAAGTGTTTTTTTTCCTACTTTATCCAGAAATTCCTGTATACCTATTATTCAAATAATGTGCCAATTAGTCATTTTTTGACTTTACCTATAGCATAAGCATTTTATATAACATACAGATTTCAAAATATGGGCATCTCCTTACCTAGGATTCTTCTAAAAACCCAGCATCCAGAGTACTAAATAGCGCTAGTACAGGACTGTCCAAAAGGGCACAGTGTATGTGTGAGCTTGATCAAGTGGAACAGCATTGGGAGTGAGACAAGTTGGTATTTTCTCCTGAAGTCGGCAAGGTCAATGGGAGCTAACATAGCCTGAGAAATGATCTATGTACTTGGATACAGAGTAATTAACAATGGAAACTGGGAGTTTCCGGGGACTGTGGAGACTTCCCAGGTATGGATATCTCCAGTCATATGAAGGTGATAAAAGCAGGCAATAATAGCTACCATTTTATGTGTAGTTTCACAAATGGAATGTTTATACATGACACAAGTCTGTTCTTTACATTGCAAATATCATGCAAATCCAGTGGTATAACTAGCTATAGGAGGGCCCTGGTTCAAAATTTTTCTTAGGCACCCTTACACAAAAATATTCTCCCAGAGGCATTTCTAGAAAATATTGGGTCCTGAGGCTAATGGGCGTCCTTGGATACAATCCCAGTCACATCTGCATCTCTTATAGTTATTCCCCTGCTCAAATCGATATTTTGTTTGACATTATACAGAATGTGTTATTTTCATGCAGGATTAATTTGGCTTGTTACACAAAATATATTGTAGCTAATTTAGAGGTGGCTTTTAGATATATCATGAACTATATTTCAATGAAACTGAATTATTACAGAAAACAGAATATTAGTTTATGAGGTGATGGTTTTCCTCAGATTATATATTCATACATTAACAAATATAGCTGAAAATATTTCACAGACAACTGCAGAGGGCCTTATTCAATATGCTAAAGAAGTGCGGTTCTGGAGAAAAACAATTAGTCTGTAGGTGACACAAAAATTCCCAAATTGCCATTTATTTACATGTAGTTTATAATTCAAAGCAAACAAGAAGAATGGCTCTAGAAAGATGGTAATATAATTGCAATATATAGTATTTAATAAGACACACCCCTTCAAAGAAACTACTCAAGGGGGAGGATTTTCAGAAATATGTTGTTTTCTCAGGCATAGATTTGCTTTAGAAAATAACAAATTTGTTTTAGATTTGCTTAAATTCATATTGTGGAGGCTTATAATAAAACCACAAAGGTAAGGGAAAAAACGGCCAGCATCTGTTACCCCTTTATGATATAGGGTATAACAAAACTTATGATATACTGGAAGCCAGTGGGAATACAGTATATAAACCATTGGTGCTATCGGAAAGATCCCTTAGTAAAATACATCTTGGCCCATAGTGAATATTGTAATAAGTTTGTGCTGTTCGGTTTTGGTACTGTAGATGGCAGTCTCACAACACAGAAAAATGTGTTGACACCTCAGACAAGTTAAAGTTACACTATGCACCTAAATACACTGTACTACTCCATGTTGGCATCTCTAAAAATTCTTTGTTTTCTGAGATCTAAAATCTAGAGTTATATTTGCTTCTGAGGATGCAGTTATTCCTGTATTTTCCATGACCCTGTTGAATGTCAAGGATTATGTGTTAATGGACAGCAATAACCGCCTTTCTGATATACAAGAACAGTGGGCACCACTACCAGTCAGTTAACTGATGTCCACTTACCCCTCTCAAAACAAATAGCACAAGCAACATTAACTCTTTTAGTTCCAGACAAGTGCGCAGTGCATTGCTCTGCAGTGCATTGAGTACCCCTCTGGCGCTAAAAGGGTTAAATAAATGCTCAGAACAATTTACATCTGCACTAATTCATTATAAATGAAATGATAGGATGGAATTTCAAAAGGGTTAATCCACGGACATGCGCATAAAATGAAAAATTATTACCATTCACTGTATCGTTTACATAAACATCATAGCTCTGCTCAAAGAAACAAAACAGTCAAGATAGCTCAGTGGTAAAGTCTCTGACTACGGAGCCTGTACAAACAATAAGGTTGCAGGTTCTAATCCCAGCAGGGTCAACTCAGCCCTTCATCCTTCCGAGGTCGATAAATGAGTACCATTGATTGGGTAATAATAACATCTATTATTTCAGCTGCCAATTCGGTTAATTCCGAGAGCGTGCGCTGAGAGCACTTTGCGTCCCACTGGGAGAAAGGTGCTATATAAATACTAATTATTATTATTATAACTTTGGAAGGATGGAACTTAATGGGAGAGACCCATCTTTTATGGGTGTAAGGGTAACTTCCATCGGTAAACACCGATCAGTCCAGTTTACATGGTTATAAAGCATTTATATTCAATAAGCCAGTCCTTGAATCCTTTGCCATCACCAGGCTCAAATAGGCAAAATGTGCAGATGCGGTACAGTACTGGATATTTAGGTATTGGCTTTGCGTTCAACACCACAGGTGAATTCTCGAAGGTTCCTCTGCCTGAGAAGTGCACCATCTACTGTAGTGCTAATGTCACAGTGTGGTATGTAAAGTTTTCTGTTTATATAAAAACACAGTTTCTATGGTTTCACAAATATTTATTAAGAGACCAAACACAGCAGTTCACAATTCCAGAGTGCAATCCCCTTTCTTTTACTACTACAAGGCAACACTTACTTTAACCCCTTTACCTGGTATTACTAGGTCCAGTACACACACAGTTGATCCTAGCCATGGTACAACACACAAGAGGGGCGAAGCTAGACAGGAACACATAAGGAGGGAAGGAAGCTGGACCACCATAGGCAGGAACAGAGAGAGAGAAAAAACTTGTGCTGTATTCTTTTAGGTATGTGGGCTGATATATAAGAACTACACCTGACTAAGGGGACCCTTCAATCAGAGGAGTGTCATTGGCCTGGAGTGACCCCCTAAATATCCAGTGCGGGCCTTTTAACTGAGAGACAGGGGAAGTCTCTTGGGGCACAAGGGATACGAATCTATTACACTATATATACTAAGACTACTACGCTTAGAAGTTTGTTGTTTGTTGCGCTGTTCCTTATTTTTTCTGCAGTTCTTTGGAGACGTGGGGTGAGGTTCGTGATAACCCACAAAATACAGCGGTACGAACAAACACATATCAATATTGAATTTTTATTATACCACTCATGGACTAAGCGCACACTTTTTCCCAATTTGTTTCTGTATTCTTTTATGCCTAACTAGTGTAAAAGCCCATGTACACGGGCCAGCATTCTGTGCATTCGGGCAGTCTCTACTGCGCATGACTGCATCGGACATACATCGGGCCTTTTATATTATAGGATTTCTGACCCCACCCTCCTTCCTTTGTATTGGGTAAATACTATATGACATTACAACACCTGCCCCTATCCCCATCCTACCATATGCAAAGTCACCACGCAAAGTCTTAGGGTAACCTGTAGGTGTAGATTGCTTCACCTCCATGCCTGCCTTTTAGAGGTCTAACAATACAAAATATGCATGTCTCCTAGTCCATACATGCTGCTAATTAGTACTGTCCATCCTTTTTATGCTGTGGGTCCTAAAGGGTTAATTTGTGATTTATGGCTAATAACAGTCATATTCATCTAAGCCAGGGCTGGGAAAACTTTCTGGCAAAGGGCAACAATTAGGATTAGGAGTTGTTCTGAAGGCCATAGCCCCTATTCCAAGACAGACACGCACCCAGACACTTTCATTGTCACTTGCTCCCTAGTGCACATTCACAGATTTTTATTTATGTAGTTAGTTCTTTTTTACACTTTTATGACACCAAGCCCCCTACATTTCTGTTGCAGAGAGCATTCTGTCAGGTACTGTGAAAGCAGGGTTGATGGTCATAGCTGGGAACTTGCTGGGTTTTATCCGGAGACCGTGGATTTAGGGCACTGTCTCTGGGTCTCCGGATGAAATGTCAAGTTTTCCAGGTAAAGCAAGCATCTGCTGCTGCAGAGTATACAGTATTGTTAAAAACAAACAAACAAACAAAGCGCAAAACAGAATAGCCCTTGTACTGTTGGGAGGCTGAAGCATTGTGCAAGTGAACTCAGCCATCCTATGATTGGATAGACAGGGTAGATGTCAGTAGGAAGAATGTAGGCAGCCACTGTTTTAAGTTGCTTACTTGGCCGCATCGCACTAGGAAGGAGTGGAGAGGAGAAGCTGCGCACCAGCCAGTGTTGGCTGGTAAGTGTATTCGTCTTTTTCATTTAACCCTTTGAGTGCAAGACTGGTGCGCGTTGCGGTTGCATTTATTTATTTATTTTTTTTCCCCTGCTTCAGATCTCCTGGTGATGGTATTTTAAAAGTTCCCCACTATGATGATGATGCAATGTAACCCTATCTGTAACCATATCTGCAGCAGAAAAGCCTGCCTTAACTACACCATACAGAAGAAAAGGGGGGAAAAAAAACAGATGATGAAAAATAATTAAAAGAAAGTGTAGTGAATTTGACTCTACAGATGATGCAAGTGCATTTTCAAAGTCAAAAAGAAGACTGTCACTTTAAAGCAGGTTCTCGAGGGGTTGAATGGACTAAAGATTGGAGATTGTGCAATGAAACATGTTTATCATGAAAATCAACATGTCACATGAAAATATTAATAAGATGAAAAGCATTTGTTGTACTATATTTTACAGCAAAAGATTTCATCATGCATTCCATTTGGTTTGCTAACAATGATTATTATTAGGGAAAGCAGAACTCACAAACCAAGACAGAGCAATGTTTGGCAAGAACGTAACAACCGAATTGTAAGCACAGCGAACATTTTGTACAAATATGGAACTGAAAAGTTTTGCAATCTATATTTATCAGCTTTCCAAGAAGGTGGTGCGGGAGTAGGGGATTAAAAGAAAATGCAAATTGATTTAAAGGGGAACTTTCACTCAAAATAAAGCCCCCCGCCAATAATTAGCCATCTAGCGATTAGCTTACCAATAGTACTCTTACCCTACGTCTGCTGAGATTGACAGCCATGCAACAGTGCTTTAGAGGCATCTATGCGCTTGCACATCAGTCCCTCCATGTACCTTTAGGTACCATGCAGCACCTCCTAGAGGAGACCAGGACTGACAGCGCAGGCGCGCAGATGTCTGCACTGTTACCTGGCCGTCAGTCTTGGCAGTAGTAGGATTTCTGACTAATGCAGTAATTAGGCTGGATAATAGTATTATTGGTAAGCTAATCGCTAGATGGCTAATTATTGGGGAGGGACTTTATTTGGGGTGATTTTTTTCCCCCATTAAATGGAGCTTTTAACCCTTTGAGTGTCAGAAGGGTACAAAACGCATTGCAGAGCAATGCTTACCTCTCTGGCACTCAAAGGGTTAACTCATTGAATGCATTGGAGACCTCTCTAGCATTCAGGGGGTTAAAATCCCCATGTAAATCAATGGGGATTTTTCATTCTCCCCTAATGTGCAATTGGTTTGCCCCAGAACTCTTCCAATACTTCTTTTGAGGATACAGCTAGCCGTTTGGCTGCATGAGTGACTTGCACTCATTTTCTCAGCCCTCTGGCACACAATTGGGGTTATACATTAAGGTGTGATAAAGAGGTGATAAAGTGGAGATGACATCTGCAGTGTGATAAACTCTACTATTCCTATGTTATTCTATGGTGCCTGTGCACGATGATCTCTCAAGCTGGAGAAATCTTCCTGCATTGGCTCCTTAGAATACACGGGACTTAGAGACTTTATCACTCTGGAGTAGTCATCTCCACTTATCACCACTTTATTACACCTTAGTACATCTCCCCCATCTGGTAAATCACAAGTGCACACAACTTAATTTCAAGGGTGATTAACTTTTCTTATCTTAAAAAACAAAATAAACAATAAAATTCACCCAGTAGAAACAGATGCACACAAAAGGTTTGATGTAAAAACTATTACATTTATTTCAATAATTTATTAGCGTTTTTTTTATTTTCAATTTTTGTGCTTTTTGTGGATTCCAAAAATGGTGTTAAAATTAGCGTATGTGTACGCATGGCCACAGACTGATATATTACCAAGTCTCACCTTAGTGATTGCCAGGGAAGGGATTACTGTATTCAAAATTTATTACAGCCCAAACTTTTTTTTTTGTTAAATAAACTAATTTTCTATTCTGTTCACTTGGTGTTGCTGTTCTTATCAAGGAAAGCCATAGACACGAAGCTCTCTCAGAGAATTCATTCTAAAAAAATAAACTGACCTTTTAAGCGCAAGTTGGCACTGTTGTAAAAGAGAAGTTTGAGCTATAACAAGATTTGAATGAAAAATCTCACTGCCGTGGGGTTACCCTTCTAGTAATCTGCAGGAAAGGCACTATAACATAAAAAAAAAAATTTCATGAACCTTTCTAATGCTCTTTTAAAGAATCAAAGGGGAACTGTACCTTTAGGAATAACTGCTTTTTAAAGAGATGATAATGCCAGAATATGAATTTAAGATCCATTATTCAATATACTTTTTTTTTTTTTTTTTTTTTTTTTTTAATACCGAAAGTTATAACGTTGTATTTTTCTTGTAATTTTATTTTAAAGTTTCCCTCTCCTGCCCTTTTTTCCTGTGTCACACAGAGTCTTCTCAGATCTGAAAGCTGTTCTGTATGGATCGCAACGAGGAACAATATTATGTCAGTATAAGGAAAACCCTGTCATGGAGGGCACACAATATTGGCCCTTGTTGTGATCTGTCTGGTCAAGTGACCGACTTATAGATCTGAGGAGACTCTGCGTGATGTAGGAAAAAGGAGCAGGAGAGGGAAACGTTAAGATAAAATTATAACAAGACTACCACTTTATGGACCTTTACAAAGGTACTGTTCGTTATAAAAAAGTATATTGAATAATAGATCTTAACTTTATATGCTGACATTACTATCTCTTTAAAGTGTTTGACAGAATGACTACGTAGGTGTCCTTCATACAGCATTATGGTATATCTGCTTTTTTTTTTTTTTTTTTACATTGTACAGGGCTGGATTTCCCAGTAGACAGAGTAGGAAGCCACATATGGTACCAAATTGTGTATGAGGTCTCAGCCATGCTAGCCACACCTACTATGTTGTTTTATAGGCATTTTCAGAGCAATCTCGTGCACCTGACATCCACTGCTGGTTTATGGTGTCCAGTTTATTTATCACTTACTTTAAAACCTGGTTTTGGCAGTTTAAGTAAGAGATTTGGGGGCTTATGTATAGAGATAAAATTTGGCAATTCCAGAACAAAACTTTGCACCATAACAAACAGACATTCTCAAAGATGCAAAGTAGGATTTAAACTTGGTGGATGTTAAAGAGAGCTCTCTAGCATCCAGGGCATTCATTTTATAAATGTAGTGCAGCTGTTTTGCACCAGACATGTTCTGCTTTTCTCTGTACATATTAGCCATTATGTATGTTTGCTTTTGGTTATTGTTTTGTGCCAGAGTATGATTAATGGAACTGGGAGCAATAGCATGTGAGCAGCAGGAGGGTCTATGGTCGGTGATCCCTCTATGACTGGGATGGGCAACCTGAGGCTCTCCAGCTATTCATGACTACAACTCCCATCATCCCCAGCCAGTAATTGGACAATAGCCCAAGTTGTAATCCCTAGAATGCTGAAGATCTCTCCAGCTCATTGTTTTGCTGTGTAACGATATCACTTTCTAAACTGCTTCCCGCGTATGTCATTTGTATTACTCAACTGAACGCAGCTAGATATATTAAATGCTGGACTGGAATGAGACTTCCCTTCAATAAACTCTAAAGGAAAACAACTGCTTTATAGATATGGGGGAGGGATATAGTCCCAAAGAAATGTATATTAATAAAAGGAGAAGACTGGCAGGGTGCAAAAATTCTCTGTCTCTGCCACACACACATCTGAGTGGGGACACACACCCTGGGGCATCAGTAAGTAGTAGCTATTCAAATCTACCTCACATATATGTGAGTGTGATTTTAACAGGAGTGACCAGGAGCCCAAGGGCCCCCTGACCACTCCTGTCAAAATCTCTGCAAGGAGTTTCGATGCCCCTCACTATCCCATGTTCCACAAAAAAAATACATGGCCGACTGTTGCTACATATCTGTGTGAGCATAAACTAGATCAGTGAAGGTTGGACTCTGCCACTCACCAGGCAGCAGGAAGAGGCTGCCCCGGACCCGACCCTCCTGCGCAGCGTCTGGCTCGCCCCCTCCCCAAGGTAGCCTCTCTCCTGGGTGGCTGTAGCCAGCAGTTGTTCAAGCTGTTCATAATCCATGTACAGTCAGGAGGGGGTCTGCACTTCTTTCATCACAAGTCTCCTGAAAGTAGTCCAGGGCTGCAGGGCCCACAGGGCCCTGAGGGAGGTGATGGTCTCCCTTTTTTCATCTGTTAGAGATGCCTGGAGGGTGATCTTCTGCTCGGGGCTCAGACTGGATACCTTCATCTACAGTAGGTCATCAGACAGATATCACAGTCTCCCTTAGAGGCCTAAGTTATCCTGTGCTTCCTTCCTCTGTGGTGTCGGCTGGCATTATTGCGGCTATCTCCACATTGCTGACGTCATGAAACAGGCACTGGCAGGGACGCCTGTTTAAGGGCCTCTTCTGTTTTGCCTAATTGGATCTCGCTGCCGTCTGCTCCTTTATTAATCTCCTTGGGACTAGGAGTCATTGCCCTTACGTGGTGTTTCTGCTAGTTCTTCTTGCACTCTGTTGTGACCTGTGCCTATCTGAGAATCTGCTCCCTGTATGACCCGGGCTTGTCTGACCTGTGGCTCTGGCTGACTAACTTGCTCCGTGTAGTCCACAATTTTTCTGATCTCTGGCTCTGGCTGTCTAGTCTCTCCGAGCACTCCTAGCCTGACCTGTAGTCTCCGAGTTCTGTGGCTCTGGCCTGCTCTCGCTTCCTGTTTCCTCCGGTCGTGAGACTGTAGTGGGACTTAACAAATATTAGCCGCTTCATACTGGCGTTCCACTCGAGCCTCTTTCCTAGTCTTGGTAGATTGCAGTAGTGCGGTGCACAGCGCAGTGTGCAGCACCAGAGAGGAGCCTGGGTCCTATCATTTTGTGTCTGGGGTTGTGTGGGCTAATACCTTATTGCTGTATATTTCAAATAAAGGTGACTATATTTTATCTTTGCGTCTGTCCTTTTTTGCCCAAATACAATGGCAACAGGTGGGGGAAACCTGCAGGGACATGGGCATGGAGCTGCTGGGATTGAGGCCAAGGGCCTGGGGCAGAGTCCTATGCAGATAGACATCATATTTGGATGCAGTATGACGAGGATTCTCTGAGAACACGATGTCCCACAGCTGTGAAGCAGTGCAGTGCTGTCCTGGTGCAAAGCGGGGCCTCTATGTGTATCCTGCTGACATATGGGGCCAGGATACACATAAAGTTAGGGCACCACAGCACTGCTTAATAGCTGCGGGACATTGTGTTCTCAAAGTGACCTTGTCATGCTGCATCGGAACCTGAACATCTTACGTACTACCAGGCAGACAGAGGCTGGGATACTGAAAAAGCTTTATGCTTACCTCTGCATCTCTTTTGTACCCATGCTCCCCAGTTTTCCCACATGTTCCATTGTTTTCCTCCTTGTGCCCCATTTATCCACTCTATGCCTTCATTTATACCTCTACCTCTCTTTTGCCCACTGTGTCCATCTGTCTTCTCCGGTAGCAAGTTGTTGCTCCCCATGGGGCCATGTGCCCCTTTTTTCCGTCAACTTCTGTTCCTCTCTTGCACCCCTCACATTCTGTACTGCTAAAGATCACACATGTGGCCCTATAATAAAAATATTATCCTTGTAATGGCAGCACAATCATCTGCCTCCGAATTCAAGCATACTTATCAACACAGTACATTTATTGCACTTTCTGTTTCTTCATGACACCCATTCTATGTACAGCACTGTGCACGTGTATGTGTATGTATGTATGTATGTATGTATGTGTGTATATATATATTATATATATATACGCATCTTAATGCAGGGGCAGCGCCATGCTTATTTTGCTATGTATATACAATATATATAATATTTTCTTTTGTATTATGTAATCATGTACTATACTATGTACTGTATGAGATCCAAATAATGTCTGTTCTTTTCACAAGTGAAACAATAAAGTCTTGTGGACATTTAATCTAGAGCCCGGTTTCTGTTCTGCTTGAGGACTCCAACCTTTGTATTGTACATAAGCCACATTTAAAGTTAGATAAATAGATATTTGAGTCATACTTCCCTTTGTCCTCAGCAGTATTTCACTTTTTTCCTGCTATCTCTTTTCTCTTTATATCCTACAGGAACTATCTCTCATTTATTTCCTATGGATTATTTTTATATTCCAGCTCCATTCTCACACCCTTGGATCTCTGTCCCAGGAATGTGATCACACCCTACTCATAGAAGCTTTCTTTTTCACTATCAGTTCCTTCTTTCTTTTATCAGCATATCAATCACTCTAGACCAGCTATTAGCTCTGTCTGCCAACCTAAATAGCTGTCTCTTAAGATACCCATACACACGCAAATTTCAATTTGGAAATCGCCATCAATATTATCTCTGAGTGGTCAGATTGCTGGCATTTCCCCCACACAAACGCAGAAAGAAATTCAGGCAGTCTGATTGCTTGGGTAGAAGGTTAAAGAGTCTGATTCCCTGTTTACTGTTCTGAGTATGGGGCTATATGGATTGCATTGCAGTTACATGATATCACAGCCCCATTGACATCACTGTGGCTTGGGATATTGAGCCCCCACATGATATGATTGGTGGCTGATTAAAAATTTTCACTCCAGCCTGATCTGTTCAGCCAACCAATCTGGTTGTTATGGTCTGATAGAGATGGTCCATACATTAATCAATACGTTTGTTTTATTTTCAGCCGGACTGGATAGTTTCATACTACCAAACTGGCCTGTGTATGGGCATCTTTACCCAGTCAGCTCTTCCTTCCCATCATCTACATCTATAACTATTTCTATTCTCTTATTACTGCTATTTTTTTTCTTTTTACCTCTGGGTTCTCTCATTGTCCTTCTCATTCTCTCGTCCTCTCCTTTTTAGCTCACCCCTTTCTAACACCAAAAGGAAGAAATATGACCACTGCAGCAGTCAGCAGTCTACACCAATCTGTGCACAATCTACTGATTGGTCCCCAAAGTCCTAAATAGAATAGAAGATTATTGCTCGTCTTACCTAAAATGCTTCTGAGAGGAGCAGGGGCAAATCTAAATGAGTTGTAAGGAGCCTAAGACACAAAGTAAGATTCAGCAGCCCAAACTTCTACATCTTGTGGAGTCAATATGTTAATATTTTAGAATATTGAAACGGACTAGTCAGAAATAGAATCCTTCATTGCGTTCACAAACTGTTCCAGATAAACTGCTGGATCAAATAACTGATATGTGTATGATGCAGGAGCTTCCCTAAGGACTCCTAGATTACAAGTCACAAAGCCAAAAGAGCTTGCACCTCCATATACAGGATAAGATCTATGAGCAAAAATCTCAGATCATGAGTATGTGTGACAGACACAAAACGCGTTGATCTCTGGGAAGTCGATCTCCGACATGCACTGATTGTGTCTATGCCTCAAAGTCACTCTCTACCACAGATGATGATGTAAAGGTGTGTGTGTATCTCTCTCTCTCTCTCTCTCTCTCTCTCTCTATATATATATATATATATATATATATATATATATATATATATAATGTATGTGTGTGTGTTTTTAACTGCTGTGATACAATAAAGTTTTGATTGTTTTTACTCATGTATTTTATCCTGTATATGAAGGTCCAAGCTGTTTTGGCTTCATAACTTCCTCTAACTATGTGAACCTGACATCTAGACTATTTCTTTAGCGAGCACAAAAATAAAGCAATTTTTGCAAGTTTTTTTTTCCCCTTTTTTTGCCTCATCATTTTTATAATCCAGTTTTACATATCACAAACAGATGAAAATCCTCTTTCATTGAATTAGGTAGGGATTCCACATAGAAACATTCAGGGCCAAATTTCCTATTTAGCAGAGTGGGCATTTGTCTGTAATGGCAAGCTTTGTGGAGGAGCCAGGAGACACCAGCTCCTGGTTTGTGGCAGCTGATCTGTTTCAGTTTATATACATCATACATATTCCATTACTGGCCATTATTTAAATGTGAGGATTATAGAGAAGTATCCAGTCCTTTTTTAATGACTTGTATGTTTTCTATGCCAGGGAACAGAAGATGCATTATGGTTGTAGTCATGAATATGATCATGGGTAGGGCTAAGAGTGCATCAAGTGCTCCGCCTAGGGGTGCCAGATATAAGTCTGATCCCAGCAACATGTAACTAGATAGCTCTCAGTATATCACAATTTTTATTCATAGTTGTTTGATATATTTCTATAGCATAGCCAAGGGCTGTCCAAGTTCAGTCTGCAAGGGACACCAACAGTACATGATATAAGGAATTCCCTGATTAAGCACAGATGAGTCAGTCAAAATGAATAACCCACTGATTAACTCACCTGCACTTAGTCAAGGAAATCCTGGCCTGTTGGTAGCCCTTGAGGGCTGAACTTGGACAGCCCTGGCATAGCCTAAACAAGGTCCGTGCTGAAAAGCCTACTTTCAGGCAACTGTTGTGACCTACCATATTCACCTAATAGGGTCATAATGGTAGCCTATGGTTCTCAGTCATAGGTGTTCTTGTTCTTTGACTGCAACATGTCCAAATGTTCTGAGAAAGGAAAGTGAATAAGACGTCTAGTAAATGCATACCTCCCAACATTTCAAATGGCCAAAGAGGGACACTTTTGTTTTAGGTGGTATTTATGGGGGTGTGGCTGGTGGGCAGGGCATTACCAAGAAGTTTTAGGATATTTCATGACCTATTGGCTCCTCTTTGTTTAACTGAATAAATTATTTAGAGCAATACCAAAGTATTTTATTTACACAGATTAAATTATAAACACATATATTACAGATTAACTACACATTTATGTGAGTTTTATTGCTGTGGAGCAAAGTAATACACACTACTCATTCTGATCTCCTGAAAAGAGGGACAAAAGGGTAGAAAAGAGGGACAGAGGGATTTGCGTCTCAAAGAGGGACTGTCCCTCCTAAAGAGGGACAGTTGGGAGCTATGTAAATGTCATTAATACCTCCCTGGTCCCTTTCTAATGGCCATAAAATCCAAATGGCAATTATAAATTTTCTCATTGTGTGTTTATTCAAAAGAGAACACCTTCATTTAGTTATGAATGGATGTCACCTCGCACATGACATTTGTCAGAAGGGTAAAGGTCATAGGGGCCTCAAGATTTTCTGAATATACTAAGGTAAATGGGGGACGGTGTTAACCCCTTAACCCCAATTTGGATTGGCTTTTTCTTTTTTTCTACCTACATACTTTAGTAGATATTTGCTCTAAAATGTAGACTTAATGTGGGCACTTCCATATTCTGCTGCACAGGGGAACATCGGCACTGCAGTGCAGAACTTCCCAGTCTTCAAAATCTCCTCCCGCCTCCCTCCCAGCTCTCTCTGGGAGCGTGTTCACAATTCCCTTTGTGTTGATGTGCATCACGTATATTGTAACAGCAAGCTCCGTTTGTCATTATACTGAGCTTGTACGTCATGAAATTCAGGGGTCTCCTCATGACTGTACTTCATTTGGGGACCTCTGATTCCATTAACAAACAAATGAATAATGCTCCGTGGACCTTAAGTGCCGGCCGCACTATTGTGTGGCTGTTCTTAAAGGGGTTAATATTAGAATGTGCAAGTTTTCCTTTAGCTCTTTGAGTGCCAAAGGGTTAGGCAATGCATTGCAAAGCAATAAGTTGCCCACCCCCTTTCACGCAAAGGATTAAAGTGGATGTGTTGCCTATGGACAACATGCCATAAATAGTTAGGCGACATATCCAGTACTATGAAAACACCCAGACTTTTTAAGTTAAATTTAAACAAAATCAAAACTGAAAATAAAAAATAAATAACGTTTTCATAGTATTGGATATGTAGACTAACTATTTATGGGATGTTGTCTATAGGTGACACATCCACTTTAAGAAGTAGAACTGCCACATCCTTCTCCAGCAGTCTTCCAGGGCTTTCTGCTTCAACTAGCAAGCTTGATCAATGAATCATTATTGCATTTGTAGGATTATGACATTAGCTTTTCATCTAGAGACCTATCCAATTAAATGTTATTTGAAAAAGGACAAGCTGCCTTTCTGTGTCACATACATATGTCACACGTGTCATATTATCTGTGTCAGAGGCCTGACTTCCCAAGGAATTAAGGCCTGCCAATTGCCCAAGGTCCAATAGCACATAAAGGAGGAGCACATAAAAAATCTGTTTTAAGGCAGGGGTGTCTAAGCTTGGTCCTCAAGAGCTACCAACAGTCCAGGATTGAACGATTTCCTTATTTGAGCACAGGTGGGCCAATCAAAATGAATGAGCCACTGATTAACTCACCTGTGCTTTATCAGGGAAATCATTAAATCCTAGCCTGTTGGTAGCCCTTGAGGACTGAACTTAGACAGCCCTGTTTGAAAGCTTTTACCACTGAGTAAATTGAGGTTACTCCCATTGCCTTCAGCTGTTTTATTCAGAAGTTCAAATTATCTCTGTTATACAGCTGTTACCATTACAGCCCATGGAGAACTGCATGACGGCTTCTGACAAACATCCTAGCGAATTATAATATAGGATAGGAGAGGGCCAAATATGATCCGACCATTGGTGTGGTGGCCATTCTCTGCTTGATAATTTCCTCTCAAAAGCCTCAAATGGTTGCTGTGGTAAAATTTACATTATTAAAAATGAGCAGTGGCCTTAATTCCGGACGGACTACGTTTACAGTTCTGTGCCACAGCCTCTCATTCTTCTTCTGTTCCCTACCTAAGTATTGTTGTGTTCCAACCTCCTCCAATGAAAGAGGATTTCTGCTTGTAAGCTGGTCGGAACTCGCCAATACTTGGGGAAGGAAAAGAAGAAGATTAAAGTGAACCTACCACCGCTAACAAACTTGTCCCCCAATAATTCCCCATCTGGCGACTAGCTGCTCAGTAGCGCTAGTCGCCAGAATTATTACAGCGTTAAAGAGAATTAGCCATTGTTCCCGGGCTGACAGTTAGTACGGAGCGCAGACATCTTGCCATAATGACGTCTGCTTGCCTTCGCTGTCAGTCCCAGCCGGCTCTAGGAGGCGTTGCTAGGAGCCATTCGGCTCCAAAAGGGACTGTCAGCGCAGGTGCGCAGACGTCACTATGGAAAGATGTCTGCGCTCCTTCCTGCCTGTCAGCCTGGGAGCAATGGATAATTCTCATTAACGTGATAATAATTCTGGTGACTAGCGCTACTGAGCAGCGAGTCGCCAGATTGAGAATTATTGGGGGGAAAGTTTGTTAGCGGTGACAGTTCAGCTTTAAGTAAGGCCCCGGTTCTTTTTCAATAATGTGAATTTCTTCACAGCATTCCTTTTTTAACAAAAGAAACAAATCAATGAGGATGAAAATGAGGTAAACTTGTACAGGGGTGATAGTTCTGCTTTAATACAGAAGTATTTGAGATATTTAGCTTTATTTATTTGTCGGTTAAAAATATGCCTACCCTAATTAGGAAAAAATAATAATGTAGGGCTTTTCCTGTAGAGTATAACAATAGTGCTTCCATTACTTGGAGTTGTTTCTTTCAGAATTCAATTAACCCTTTGAATGCCAGCTTGGAATTTTTCTGGTAGCTTGCGTTCGGGATTTTTTTTGCAGCCAGGTGGCGCTGTTGCTATATACATTTATGGGAAGCTTGCATCTGCATCTCCTATTTCACAGGCAGTAACAGCAAAAGAGACACCTGGGTGCAAAACATTTTGAATGCGAAGATCAGAAAAGTTATCTTTTTAACAGCTTTTGAAAGATTTATCTCTAAGCTATGGCAATAGCCTTGTTTTACTCTATAGCAAAAGCCCTACAAGACATATATATTTTTTCCACAGTAAAGATATAGCAGCATTTTAATGCAAATATGACAGACATGTCAACTGGATAGTAACATCCCACAGTGCTCCCCATCCCAACTGGCACTCCCTGCTAGCCAGCTCTAGTTTATTTCATAAACTGACAAATAAATAATGCTAAATATCTAATGAACTGTTGTTTGATTTAAAAATGGCTTACATGAATACAGGTGATTTTTGAAGGCTCTTTCAAAATCACCTATTTGTTGCAATGTGAAAATTCCAATTAAGGCAGTGATTCTCAACCAGGGTGCCGTGGCACTTTGGTGTGCCACAGACATCAACTTAGGGTGCCCTGTGTTTTTGATAAAGACTAACAAAAATGGACTTTTAAATAAAGATTTATAGGAATTGTTAGGCACAATATGTTTTGTTATTATGATTATAAGACCTAATAATAACTGTATATTTATGCATTGTGCCTTCATTATGTCCTTGATAAAGTACATTAAATATGTTTGGTGTGCCCCGAATGTTCTAGATTACGTGTTAGGGGTGCCCCAAGCAAAAAAAGATTGAGAACCACTGACTTAAGGTCTGGAGCAAACCAGTTTGTACCATTGGGGGATAAATGCAAATTCTGAAAATTCCCATTGATTTATATTGGGCATTTAACATTTCTGTAGCATTCAAAGCGTTAAATGGCCCATTTTAATTAATGGGCTTTTGTATGTTTCCCTATAGTGCATCTGGATTGCTTCAATTTTATTTGGTACATCAGCGTCACAGCTGAGTCTTTTCAATGTGATGTGAACGTATGTGTGTGTATGTATATAATTCAATTCAGCATAAAAAGTTATTAAAAACTACTTGTAATCATTTAGAAAATATGTTAAATAATTAGTATAAACACCTTCAATATTTAGTATTATCTTTCTGTCATTCACGTCACATACAGTGAGACTGATGTGCTACGAAGAACAGGAGAGATGCACTAAGGTGTGATAAAGAGGAAATTGCTATCAGTGTGATATATTCTCTAATACTCTAAATCCATTTTAGTGCATAGGCTTCATAGAATAATTGGGAGGTGATAAATGCTTTTCAGTATCACAGATGCAGTTTCTGTATCACACTCCTGTCTCTCTTGTTCCTCCTCCGAAAAGCTGGGAAAAATACTCTCTTCCTTGTAGGTGCATTGAGAAGTCAAACAGAGTAGCACCTATTTGCCTGAGTGTCTGTTTACTTCAGTCAGCTGTTAGGCAGTTTTTATATGTACAGAACAGCTGATCATGACGAGACCCGCTGTGTATCGTATGACCCTTTGATTGCTAGAGGAGTGCGCAATGCATGGTACATATCTAGGGCACTCAAGAAGTTAATTAGTGGGATTTGTAGCACTTAGTTCCCCTTTAAAGTGCTTCTTGAATGCTTCCAACTATCATCCCTCTACACGTTTTGCCTCATAATTATCTTCATATAGCCATAAGCTGTAATAGTGGTTCTAATTTCTTATAACATGCATGCTATGGCTAAATTTTAAGTAATATTTATATTTCTCCCCACCTTTGCTCCCCTTCCCATGTAGCACCTCATTCCAACCTCCTCCATTGACGGAGGATTTCTCCATGTAGGCTGGAGAACTCTCATTGGCTAGAGGCTGCATGGAGAAATCCTCCATCATTGGAGGAGGTTGGAACGAGGTGCTACGTGGGGAGGGGTGCAAAGGAAGATTGAGAGGCTGCGGTGCAGAGCTGTAACCGCTGTCTGTTCGGAAGTAAGGACCCTGCTCATATGTAAAACTTAAAATTTAGCCATAGCATGCATGTTTTAAGAAATTAAAACCACTCTTACAGCTTATCGCTATATGAAGATAATTATGAGCAAACTTGTATTGGGGTGATAGTTCTGCTTTAAGTGCCATAGGTGTGATGCATTGCTATGTAATGTGTTGCTTACCCCATTGGAACGCAGAGTGCTAAGGGAGGGCAGTGACCATGGCTTTGGCCAGGGCCTGTGCTAGCATAAGGTGGTTTAGGCAGCCGCCTTAGGGCGCCGCAGCGGAGGGGCGCTGAAACGGGAAGATTTTATTTTTTTATTTATTTTTTTTTTAAATCTATTTACTTAAGTTCTTTACTGTGTCTCCCCACTGCCCGCATTGATGACAGCCGGCAGCCGGGGCCGCGTGGAGCATGCTGTGGAGCATGCACCACGCAACGTCTCTGCGTGTGATGCGGTCCAGGCTGTCATCAGTGCGGGCAGTGTGGAGAAGAAGAGAAAGAGGCATAAGGAGGTACATAGAGGGAAGAAAGAGAAGTACAAGGGGGGGAGGGAAGCGGTACAGAGGAGAGGAAGAGGCACAATGGGGAGGAGAGAAAGAAGTACATGGGGGAAGAAAGAGAGGCGCAAGGGGGAGGAAGAGGTACAGAGGGGAGAAAGAGGTGCAGAGGATGAAAGAAGTACAAGTGGGGGTAAAAAAGTACATGGGGGAGAAAGAGGCACAAGGTGGGGTGAAAAGTACATGGGGGAGAAAGAGAGGTGCAAGGGGGAGGAAGAGGTACAAGGGAGGAGATATACAGAGGGGAGAAAGAGGTGCAGACGGTGAAAGAAGTACAAGGGGGGAGAAAGGTGCAAGGGGGTGAAAGAAGTACATGGGGCAAGAAAGAGAGGTGCAAAGGGCGAAAGAGGCACAAAGGGATGAAAGAAGTACAAGTGGGGGTGAAAAGTACATGGGGTAAAAGAGGCACAAGGTGGGGTGAAAGAGGCACAGGGGGTTGAAAGAAGTACATGAGGGAGAAAGAGAGGTGCAAGGGGGAGGAAGAGGTACAAGGGGGGGGAGAGGTACAGAGAGTGAAAGGGGTGCAAGGGGTGAAAGAAGTACAAGGGGGAGAAAGAGGTACAAGGGGGAGAAGGCAAAAGGGTGTGAAAGAAGTACATGGGGCGAGAAAGAGAGGTGCAAGGGGAGAAAGAGGCACAATGGGTGAAAGAAGTACAAGGGAGGCAAGATGCACAGAAATATACTATTTCTCCCACTCTTGCCTCTTTATCCACCCTTGCCTCTTTCTCTTTATTCCATTCTTAACTCTTCCTCCCTCTTTCCCCTTTATCTTTTTACCCCCTTTCCTCTTTATTCCACTTATTATCCCTTATTTTTCCTCCCTCTTTATCCCCCTATTGATTATGTCTCTCCTCTTGCATCCTTCCCTTGCCTCTTTATCCCTCAACTTGCCCCTTTCTCTTCATCCCCCTTCTTGCCTCTTTCCCTCCTTCTTGCCTCTTCCCCCTTGCGCCTTTATCTCCCTTCTTTCTCCCCCTCTTGCCTTTCTCTTTATCCCTTCTCTTGCATCCTCTTTATCTCCCTCTTGTCTCTTTATCTCTCATCTTGCATCCTCTCTATCCTCTTTTTGCTCCTTTATCCTTCTCTTGCATCCTCTCTATCCCCTCTTGCTCCTTTATCCTTCCTCTTGCATCCTCTCTTTCTCCCCTTCTTGCCTCTTTCCCCTTCTTTCCTCTCTATTTCTCTCCTTCTTTCCTCTCTCTTTCTCCTCTTCTTGCCTTTCTCTTTTCTCCCCCTTTTGTGTCAATGTGGAGGGTAATGAGGGAGAGAGCAGGTGGCAATGTGGAGACCTGTGAGGGAGAGAGGAAGCAGTGAGAGGTGTCGAAGAAAAAATCCCCACACACCAATAGTGCTGTGACATCCCTGTGTCACCATGCTGGACTTGCTTGAATTTTCAGCAGCCGTTAAGCACCTAGTGCTCAGTGCTCATGGAGGAGCTGCGCCAGGAATAAGAGGACCACAATATCAGCAGCAGGCAAGTCAGTACATACCTATTTTATTTATGTGAATAGAGGGCAGATTATGAAAGTGCTTAGCTTTGTGAGACACAATCTTTCAGTGATTGTCATGGTATTAATTGTAATATCTGGTGACCTGTAATTTGATTACATGTAATATTAGAATAAGAGTGATATGTTTTCATACTACATTGCATAAGGGGTAATCACCAATAATGTTTAAGTCGGTCAGTTGTGTAAAATTTTGTGACAGGACCATTTTTAGGGTAGGGCACAGTGGGCACCATGAATAAGGGGGTATTATCATGCTTCCATTATTACCCATGCTGAGGGAAGGGACACTTAGTGTCAGAGAGGCAAACTAGCAGGCCTGGAGATCATGGTCTGTGAGAGGTGTGCTCACACAGATTAGAGATGCAGTACAAAGTCTGGAACCCAGATCACAAGAGGGTCCTGGATTGCCCCCTTCTGCATACATTTGTCCCAAAAAACTGTATGCGTTCCCAGGGTACCCAGGCTGCTACTGTTAGGCTGCTGAAGGCTCCAGGACAGTAGTCTGCTGTCCTTGTGATGTGGCCTTCAGTGCATCCATTGGAAAACCTGACCGTGTGTGAATCCAAAAGGAATGATATTACGCAGTGTATGAACTCACACACAGTCAGTGGAGGGGACTGGTGGCAGGGGCATCAAATGCACCTTCGCCTACGTAGACAAAAATCCTTGCACCGGCCCTGGCTGTGGCTACATAGAAAACTAAAAGGAGATCCCAACTTTACCAACCTGAGGTTGGCAATATTGGGACTGTGAACTTCATTAGCATAGTTAGTTATTGGAGCTAATGCATGTGGTGATGTGCCGCATTAGCATATAAACACACCCATATGACAATGGCTTATTATCGGTATTTCAATATGCAAATGAGCCACTGTCTAAGTAGTCACTGCAAACTCATAAGCCTGAAGAAACCAGGGCGGATTCATGATGATGTCATTGAATTTGTGGTGGATTCACAGGGATGTGAGGGCGAAAATATCTTGGTGCAAATATCCAAATGTCATTGATGCTAATATATCACCAACTTGGACCCTTACTGCGTCTTCCCCCCCAGGAGTCCTTCTGAAACAAACCTGCCCCATGGGGACAAATAATAATGCCCTAAATTCCTATTGATTTAAAATGAGCTTTAAATGCCTTTAATGCTAGAGAGAGAGCTCTGACTCAGTGGATATTTTCATTTTACTTTATGACACAGTTGGTTTGTCACAGAATTACTTTAGCCTCAGTATATAGCAGAAATTTCCAGCTTTGTGTCACAACTTAAAATATGTAAACACCTACACATACTGCCTAGGACCATAAGTAATGCTTATATTTCTCAACACTGATTCATATTTATTTGCTCACAATAGATAATCACTTAATAGTTTTGCTTTTTTACAACTTAGGAATAGTTGGGAAGCATTGTCATACTAGATGTATGTATATATTTTGAACTAATGTTTTTTCTGTTTTTTTTTCTATTAAAGGGGAACTATCACCATTATACAAGTTTGGTTCATAGTTTACAACATATAGTGATTAGCTTGAATAGTTGTTTTAAATTCTTTTAAAGGGATAGTAATACTTAAAATGTAAATAAAAAATATGTTGTAGGGTTTATCCCCCTGAGTAAAACAAGAGTACTCCCACTGCTGAAAGGTGTTTCATTCAAAAGTTATTAATTTTCAAAGTTGAGTTTTTTAGGTGCAATATCACAGTGGCCCGAAATTGTACAGATAGCACAGTCTGGAGAACCTTCCTCCCAAACCTAGCCTATTATGACATATGGATATTTGCTCTGCAGAAGCAGCTGCTATACTTGCTCATAAGACGTAGACAGTATTCTGGAGGTTTTAAGTTGCCATATTCATAAGATAATCAAACACCCTGTGTGATCCATATTGATGGAAATTCTTTGGTGGCTGGAAAAACCCCTGAACTTGCCGTGAAAGTTGATAAAGAGAGTCTTATTTCCAAAAGTCCTTTGTAGATAATAGAAAATGTATTTTACTAAATCCAAATTATGGAAAAGCTTCTCCTTCTCCCATTTTGAATTAGGGCAAAAGGATGGTAATACGATCTTCTGATTCAGATGAAATTCAGATACTAATTTTCCCCGAAGGATGGTTTTGAATGAAGAACAACCTAGTTTTGATGCACCACTAGATATGGTGATTGGCAAAAGGACTCCAATTTACTAACTCTCCTGGTTGATGTTATAGCAATAGTCAGGAGGATAGTCTTCAAAGGTTAGTGCCTTAAAAGAAGATTTCTCCATGGGTTCGAAATGTGGCAAACCTGATAGTTGCTTAAGCCCTTCAAGACCAGCTGTCTGGGGAAGTTACCTTCCCTTAAGGACCCCTTTGATCATTGTCTGTGTGCCGGCACACATGACTGATCATGTATACCTGTGCTCCGAGCTGGGGTCTGAGAAAGACCACTCTGGTCTTTGAGAGGTCAATTTCAGACCTGGTTAGTGCTTACAGTGCTCCTGCAGGATCTCTGTAAGCACAAAATACATGACATCCCAGGACTGTCACCATTTCTTCAGGGGAAAAAAACGGTGACGGTAGTGACACGTCACCATCCGTTAAGGGGTCAAGTACTACATTCAGGTCCCATGGGGGAACTATTTCGCTAATTTCTTGGCCTCATTTTTTCAAATGCCCTGAGGAAATGTTTGACAAGATGGTTGAACCTTATTTTCCTGACACCATCTTCTAAATATGCGTCATTCTCTGTAGCATATCGTGCAGTTAACGTATTTCTTCCCAGAGATGATTTCTGCTGTCAGCTTCAAGAATACTGAATCCTGATGACAAATTGGACCCTGACTCAGAAGGTCGGCCTGACAAGAAGGGACCACGGAGATGTCAATGATGTAGGTGGGCGTCTTCACATCATTCGCCGGACTTGGGAGGAGTCAGTGGCGGACCCGTGGGTTCTTCAGGTGGTGTCAGAGGGTTATAGGATCCCTTTCTCTTCTCTTCCTCCCTTTCGGTTCCATTTTACTCGTCCTTCTCAGGACCCTACAAAAAGGCGTCTGTTCGACGACGCTATTCAGGATCTTTTGAACAAAAGTCCTGGAACCAGTTGCTACAGAGGACACAGGTTCAGGATTCTATTCCAACCTGTTCGTTGTGGCCAAAAAGAACGGGGGCACTCATCCTATTCTGGATCTCAAGGATCTCAATTCCTTTGTTGTGAGTACCCACTATCGACAGGAATCCCTGCGCTCTGTGATAGCTGCTATGTCGCCGGGGGAATTCCTTGCCTCCCTGGATCTTCAGGATGCTTATCTGCATATCCCTATCCATCTGGAGAGCAGGCGGTATCTCAGGTTTGCCTGTCACAAAGGCCATTTTCAATTTTCGGCTCTTCCCTTTGGACTGACTACAGCTCCGCAGGTTTTTCAGAGAGTCCTGGGTGCTTTGATAGCAGTGATCCATCGAGATGGCAGAGTGACTCCCTACATGGACGATTTACTCTTGAAAGCTTCATCTGCAGAGACCCTTCACCAGCATGTTCAGGTGTGCATCCAGACACTCAATAGCCACGGGTGGATTGTGAATCTGGACAAGTCAGACTTGGTTCCATCTCAACAGATTCTCTTCCTGGGTCTTCTGTTCGACACTCAGCGGTGCATGGTGTTTCTACCAGAAGAGGTGGCTCATCAGATTGCTCTCCGAGTATCAAGGATTCTGACTCTCGAGCGGATTCCAGTGCCGAAGTTGACTTCTCTGGTGGGGAAGTTCATCTCCACAATAGAGACGGTGCCATTTGCGAAGGCACACACCAGGGAACTTCAGAGGTTCGTTATCCAAACTTGCAAGAATCATCCAGATCATCTGCACCTGTCAGTTTCTCTGCCTCCTCATGTTGAGTTGAGCTTGGAGTGGTGGTTGGACCTGTCTCATCTCCTGAAAGGGAGGTCCTTTCAGATACCCTATTGGACCACGGTTACGACGGACGCCAGCCTCCTGGGATGGGGCGCAGTGTTGGGTCGCTTCAGTGCTCTGGGGAAGTGGGGATTGGAGGAATCTCTCCTCTCCATCAACGTTCTGGAGCTATGTGCCATCTTCCTTACCCTGAGACATTGGGAATCTCAACTGGAGGGTTGTCCAGTCAGAGTGGAGTCCGACAACGTCACCGCAGTGGCTTATATCAACAGGCAAGGCGGAACAAGAAGTCTTGCCGCGTGGTTAGAGGTCAAGGCCATTTTATCTTGGGCGGAGGCACATGTTCCCGTCATTTCAGCGGTACACATTCCAGGCGTAGACAACGTCATGGCAGATTTTCACAGTCGACACACAGTCAACAGCGGAGAGTGGGCGCTTCATCCAGAGGTGTTTCACCTTGTCACCCAGATGTGGGGGGTTCCTGTAGTGGATCTGATGGCAACCAGACACAACAGGAAGGTTCCAGTGTTCTGCTCTCAGTGGAGGGACCCACTGGCTCTGGCAGCGGACGCCTTGTCGATTCCTTGGGAATTCTCCCTAGCCTACATCTTCCCTCCTCTTCCTCTGTTGATCAGAGTCATCCAGAAGCTGAAGGTGGAGCGTTGTCCTGTCATCCTAATCGCTCCGAATTGGCCTCATCAGTCCTGGTATCTGGACCTGATGGCTATGTCAGTAGCGGAACCCTTTCCGCTTCCCTCTCGTCCAGATCTGCTGCTACAGGGCTACCTGTGGAAGGAGGATGTTCATAGTTTTCATTTAATGGCTTGGAGGTTGAATCCTCAATTCTGAAGAAAAAGGGGTTTTCCTCTTCTGTGGTGTCTATGATGCTTAGGGCTTGTAAACCTGTGTCTTCCAAGATCTATCATCGAATCTGGTCAACCTTTGCAGCATGGTGTGCTGATAGGGATCTATCGCTGGATTTCCATCTTCCTAATATCCTGGCCTTTTTACAGGACGGTGTTGAGAAGGGACTCAGCCTGAGTTCTCTTAAGGTTCAGACTTCTGCTCTATCTGTCTTTTTCCAGGAGCGAATTGCCATTCTTCCTGATGTTAAAGTTTTCTTCCAAGGTGTGGCTCATGTTCGGCCCGCTTTCAAGAGTCCAGCTCCTAAGTGGGACCTCAATCTAGTGCTGGGGGTTCTCCAACGACCCCCTTTTGAGTCCTTAGCCTACATTCCTTTACGCCTTTTGACCTGGAAGATGGCCTTCCTTTTGGCTACTGTGTCGGTTCGCCTGGTGGCAGAGTTACAAGCTTTGTCTCGTAAACCTCCTTATCTGGTGTTCCACAAGGATAAGGCTGTGCTTCGCACTTCCAAGGAATTTTTACCCAAGGTTGTCTCTGATTTCCACATCAGGAGATTGTGGTGCCCTCTTTCTGCCCTAACCCTTCCTCTGACAAGGAGAGGGATCTTCATTTGTTGGATGTAGTGCGTTGTCTCAAATTTTATGTTCATCGCACTGAGTCCATCAGGAAATCTGACGCTCTGTTCGTTATTCCTGAGGGGCCTAGGGCAGGGAGACCGGCATCCAAGGTGACCATTGCATCTTGGATAAAAACTACTATTCGTAAGGCTTACGAATTGCGGAATAAACATGTGCCTTTTAGGGTCACTGCTCATTCCACCAGATCAACTGGGTCCTCTTGGGCCTATAAGAATCAAGCGTCTGCTGATCAGCTGTGCCGGGCGGCCACTTGGTCCTCTGTGCACACGTTCTCAAAGCACTACCGTGTGGATGTGCTGGCTTCGGCTGATGCCAGCTTTGGGAGGAAGGTCCTGGAGGCAGTTTTGCCTGTCTAGGATCTTCTTCTTATGAGGTTCTCAGTGCTTCCTTACTGTTGAGCCCTGTTGGCTCTGGTTCAGTGTGCTGTGTTTAGTTTTTGGGGTTTGTTCTTACCCCTAGTTGGTGTCCGTTGACACTTCTGTTTGTTGGGCTCTATGATCGGTTGGTTCATAGAGGTTCTGGTGACTCTGGGGGCCTTGCGCCTGGTCCTTGCCTTCTTCCCGTCTCTGGGTAAACTCAATGTTTGGACATCCCAGTGTACCAGTAACCTGTATTGGACGACAGTGAAAATAGGATTTTAGTCTTACCTGTTAAATCCTTTTCACTTAGTCAATACAGGTTACTGGTCTCCCACCCCGTCAAGGGGCCATGCTTGGCTCTTCTGTGGCATCCTGTGGGAGACCTTTTGGGCATGCTCACAGGAGTCTTCTTCTTCTTTCCTATCTCTGGTCAGTGTTAGTGTCTCAAATCATTCTGGCTTGTTCTGACTGAGGTGCAGCTTAAGAGGGAGGGGAGGCTCCACCCCCTGCAAACATTTAGAGAAATGTTCCTTCCTACTTAAAGGGGTGGATTGCCTCCCAGTGTACCAGTAACCTGTATGGACTAAGTGAAAAGGATTTAACAGGTAAGACTAAAATCCTATTTTCTCAACCTTCGTCATTTCAACGCCCCCCAATGCAAACCTCTTCCACTAACTGCTTCGCCCAAGATCTTGCCACCCACTTCAAGGACAAGATTGACTCCATCAGACATGATATCTTATCACTTCCACTCCCACCCATCCAGCTTAGCCCCGCCACCTCCCCCACACACTCGCTAAGCTCCTTCTCACCAGTCACCAAGGACGATGTTTCCCTTCTCCTCACTCCCTCAAACCTAACCACATGCCCTCTTGACCCAATCCCATCTCAACTCACTCAAGAACTTTCACCTCTACTAACACCACCCCTTACTCACTTATTCAACCTCTCTCTATCAACTGGCACCTTCCCATCCTCTTTCAAACATGCACTAATCACACCAATTCTAAATAAACCCTCCCTGGACCCAAACTCACTGTCAAACTACGGGCCCATTTCCCTACTCCCGTTCGCCTCCAAACTCCTTGAGCGTCTCTCATATAACCAGCTCACTAAATTCCTCTGCTCCCATTCCCTGCTTGATCCCTTCCAATCTGAATTCCATCCTCCTCACTCCACCGAGACTGCCCTCACTAAAGTGGCCAATGACTTGATCCTCTGCCAAGTCAAAAGGCCACTACTCCCTACTCATTCTCTTGGACCTGTCAGCTGCCTTTGACACAGAAGATCACCCACTCCTCCTCCAAGCCCTCCACTCTCTAGATCTCTGTGACACTGCCCTCTCTTGGTTTTTATCATATCTCTGCATCCGCTCCTTCAGTGTGTCCTACTCTGGCTCCACCTCCCCACCCCTCCCACTGTCTGTTGGAGTGCCTCAGGGCTCAGTCCTGGGCCCCTTGCTCTTCTCAATTTACACTGCATCCCTGGGCAAACTAACAAACTCCTTTGGGTTTCACCATCATCTCTATGCTGATGACACTCAAATCTATCTTTCCTCCCCAGACCTCTCCCCTTCCCTCCTGTCCCAGGTATCTGAATGTCTGTCTGCCATGTCTTCCTGGATGTCCTCCCGTCAACTCAAACTTAACCTTGGCAAAACCGAACTAATTATCTTCCCTTCCTCTCCTAACAGCCTTACCCCAGATATTACCCTGACTGTCAACAACACTACCATCACACCAACCCCTACAGCACGTTGCCTGGGGGTCACATTTGACTCTGGTTGGAAGTGAGGAATAAAGGATAAGGCAATCTCCAAATCATGCCGTCTCCAGCTCCGCAACATCTCTAGAATCTGACCCTTCCTCACCCAAGAAACTGCTAAAATTCTAATCCAAACACTCATCATGTCTTGACTACTGTAACTCACTACTAACTGGCCTTCCTCTCGCCCGACTAACCCCACTACAGTCCACAATGAACTCAGCACCACAACTAATCTACCTCACCAACTGCTTCTCCAACATCAGTCCCCTCTGCCAATCCCTACACTGGCTCCCATTAGCACGTAGAATTAAATTCAAAATCCTGGTGTTCACCTATAGAGCCCTTACTAACACCTCACCCCCCCTATATCTCATCTTTGATTTCCAAATACACTCCCACTTGCCATCTTCCTTCGGCACATGACCTTCTCCTCTCCACAGCTCTTATTACATTCTCCCAATCCTGCCTACAGGACTTCTCCCGTGCTTCACCCGAGCTCTGGAATTCCCTCCCCCGCCCAATCAGACTCTCCCCCCAGCCTTCAAATCTTCAGATGCTCCCTGAAAACTCACCTCCTCAGGGAAGCATATCAACTACCTCCATAAATACTATCAACAGGAACCAACCATTCCCTGGACCACTGCACTCACTAGCACTTCTCTCTCCCACCCACTGACCGGCAGCTTATGCGGCAAGAGAAACTTACACCCAACAGCACTTACACCTTCTATATCCTTCTCTCCTTTCTCTAGACTGTAAACTCTCACGAGCAAGGCCCTGTGATCCTTCTGTTCTCCACATATGATTTGTACTATTTAATATCTCTATATGTCTATCCCCTATTTTAAATCTCTGCGGAATAAATTGGCGCTATATGAATAAAGATTACTATTATTATATTTCAGTATGTGTGTAATGGTGTCTTTGAGTTCATAGTGCTGGAATGTTTCCAGAAAAGGAATTGCTCTTCCAAAGCTTCTTCACATATACAGATGTCCATATATATCTAGATGTATGTCTAGTTGTGTAGATGGGAGTGTCCAGCATGCAATCCTTTGTGTAGATACCTATAAAGGACTCTCCTTTTGTCCCAATACTTTGGATCCTGATGAAAGTCTACACTAAATCAGTGCTGCTGTAATGTAGACAGAGTTCTATAATCTGCCTTATACCACAGAAATAATAAAATGCTCTATAAAGAAGAAGTGTCCTGGTATTACTAGAAGAAAAGGATTTCTAACAGTCACCAACAACTGGAATAGTTCTGAGAACCAGATTCTTCTGGGGCCATCTTGGAGCTATCAGAATTACTTCTACCCTGCCTTGCTTTATTTTCCTGAGAACTACCATTAGCGTTGGAATATGGGGGGAGATGTATACCAGCTGAAAATTCCAGGTGAATCAGGAGATCTCACCCAATGATGGAGGTAAAGGGTTTGCAAAAGGAGAGGGGTCAGGCTTTGGAGAGAGATCTCCAGCTGCCAGAAACAGAAGGTGAGATATTTAGTGTGCATTTGGTTTCCTGTTTATGTGGGGAGGGGGAATACAAGAGAGGAGAAAAGTGAGGAGTTGGTGTGTAGAGGTGAGCGTGGATGAAAGAAATGAAGTGGCGATGTGACCATCGAAAGGAGGAGAGGGTGGAGGTTAGAAGGAGCCAGACATTTTATTGAGGAGTGCAGATGTTGTTAGTACAGTGTGAGGAGTTAAAACTAAAATCAGAATGGGCCAGGAGCACCTTATAGGATGGCAATCTTTGTTTTGTAATCAGAGTCCACTTTAGTTTTGGTCATCCTCTAGAAGATGGTGTTAAATAGTGAAACTTTAAGAGGATTGCAGTCCTTCCGTGCAGAATTGCTTTGTGAGGTGCTGTTTTTCCAGTGGATCATGTTCCTTTCTCTACTGCACAACTGCTCAAGTCTTGTTTAAATCCTCTTTCACTTGTAATGGCAGGAGTGGAATTATTAATAAGGAGTGGAGACACACATTTGAGGCAGGATATGAAGGTTTAAACATACCCAGATAGCAGCAGTGGAATTATTAATAAGGAGTGGACACAGACAGTTGAGGCAGGATATGAATTGTTAAGCATACCAGAGGTGGAGGAGATGGAGAGAATTAAAAATGAGAGCACTGTATATTCCTATTTAAGTCCTCTTTAATGGCTCACTTTGAATGGTGAACCCCCTCAAACTGCATCACCCTAAGATTGTAGCAAGAAGGAATGTTTACCCCCTGACATTTTCTTGATGATTTCTTTCAAATTCTCCCTGAAGAGCATGGAACTGGAAAATGGTAAAGCAACCAACAAGGCCCTTCTTGCCATTTTTGATAATGATGATGCTTTTGCTAGTAACCTTATCAAATGCATGGATGCATTGCATGAGAAAATGGTCTCTTCTTTGATGGATGTAATGCCCCTTAATCTGGAGCTGGATACACCAGATTCAATCTTCACCTCTAGGACTGAAAACCAGATCCTCATCGTCCTGGCTATACAAGATGTGGCTGCCTTCTTTTGCCTTTGTCCCATTCAGATTTGATTACTTCTGTAATTGAATGGAGGATTGAGAACACTGAGAATAGTTTCAGTTTCAGTATCACACATTCTGGTCATGGTCTTTTCTTTAGGGTATCTGCTTCATGCATGGCTGAGAGAGTCTCCTGCATAGAGGATCACATCCAGAAAAGGAAATCCTAGAACTGGGAGGGAATAACTTGGCCAGCTTCTTTCTTGGGTCAATCAGGGCATATTTTAGCTTGATCAGAAGCTAGACATGTATTTTCACAGTCAGCACATGGTTTGAATTTCTGATGTGCCTTGTTTTCCTTACAGCAACAAGATTTTGCTGCAGACCTCTTTATAAGATGAGGGCTTTGGGGTAGAAAACATCATAGAAGCTCTAATAACAGACGCATATTGGAAAACAAGCAAAACGTTCTTTCAACAGAAGAGCATAATTATATATATATATATATATATATATATATATATATATATATATATATATCGCAAACACAAACTGGAGTTAGAATGAGAAATTATGCTAATTAAGCTTGCAGGCAGTTCCTGTCTTATCCTTACATGAACTCCTACACCCACTGCCATTTAATGCTTTCAGTGCTGTGGGGAAAGGGCAGTGCATTGCTGAGCAGTGTGAGTGAGTGAAGGATGTTATGTAGGGTTATGACAGGAAATGTCTGCATGGTACACCTTAATTAGCATAATATATACATCTAAAGAACCCATAAACTCGTTTTCTAAATACAAATAGCTAATACAACATATAGATGATTTTAAAAGCTCTTTCAAAGTCAACAAAGTCATTTGACAGGCAGGCGGCTCTTCAGCAGAGAGAGCGCAATTTAGAATGAAATACTTAAATGAAATAGTCTACAGTGTGTGCCTGGTTTGCAAACAAGTGACCAGGATCCTATTCTGTCCCATAGAGCGCTGACATCAGGGAAAGGGGAGGGAGGGGGGAACTTTAAATGCTATGAACAATCAAACTATAACGTTTTGAGACATGGGGGGTAGGTTATTCTACTTTGTTAATCTCTACAATTTTAGACATTTTTAAACATAAGTATTACTATCCCGTTAATAGCAGGAAAGCGCTGTCAATCAGAAAATATTTGCCTCACTGGAGAGTCATAGGTTTTGTCTCATTGAAATGTGGATTTTTTTCTGGAAAAAATAAGTCTTACAGGTGAATTTTATCTCTGTGGCTACCATGGAGGTCGCTTGTTTTTTGTGCAGCATTTTTTTATCTGAAGGAGTGAAAGGTAGGTAAGAGCAGCTCTGGACATTGTTTAATATGGTCCGTTTTTTATTAATTCTTTTATTTTCAGTATATGTTTTAGTGTAGCTCAGAACAAGTTTAATTAAGTCTCTCCTGTTAAAGGGAAGGTTGGAGACCCATGCTCTAGATGATATGTATAAAGATGTTTATATGAGATTTATACGTGCAAGCTAAGCTCAATAAAAGTAACTTGTGCAACTTGTTTTTATTTCAACAGTGTTACATTTTATACTTATCTTTTTACATTGCTGGACAGTGTTAAAGGGACAGTAATGTCCCAGAAAAATTGTCTCCTGTTTTGTAGAGTTTAAAATAATAAGCAATATGCTACAAATCTGATGTCTCAAACCACTATGGTTTGAGAGATATTTGCATTCAAGGTTCCCCCCCTCCCACTCCTTCTCCTGATGTCAGCTATAAAGCTGACAGCAGGAGATCCGTGTCGGCCGACATGAGGAGGCCCTGCAGCAGAGCCGAAATCTTGTTATTTAAAACATACTACTTCATTGGAACGGTCCACAAAGTGTGCTTGCAAACCAGGCACACTTTGTAGACCTTTCCAATGATGTAATTTTTTTCCTATAACGCGATTTCGGCTCTGCTGCAGAGCCGCCGGCTGGTCCCCAGACTGGGATCTCCTGCTGTCAGCTAGACGCTGACATCAGGAGAAGGGGGGGGGGGGACTTTGAACACAGATATCTCTCAAACCATAGCAGTTTGAGAAATCGGATTTGTAGCATGTTGTTTATTATTTTAAATTAAATTTAAAATTTTTCTGGGACATTACTGTCCCTTTAAGATTGCACAGTGGCAACAATGACAGACAAATTAGGTGCAAAAAGTGATCTTAAAGTTGCCACAATTTTTTATACGTCGATTGTGACAAAATTATTCTTCAAAACACCCGTTGTTGTTACCAAATGTCATAAAAGTTTCATAAAGTGTATTTGGTGTGCTTGTCTCAGAAAAAGTATTTTTTTTTTTATGCGAAAACACTTTATTTGTAAATGGCAAATACTTTATTCATGAATGCAGTAAATTGTTTTGTGAAAACAGCAACATATATGTTACTTTTATACATCTCTGCCATTAATTTTTATAATGCACGCTGTAGTAGATCTTGAGTCATGGACTACAAACCTTCATAGTAAATGATGGGAACAGCAGCACCTGGTGACCACAATATAAAATTAAAGGAGCAGTAAACTTTTTTGTTATGAAAACATATATTTTATAGAGCTTTTCCTGCTGAATAAAACAAGGTCACTCCCACTGCTGTCAGATGTTTTATTCAAAAATTATAGCAGCTTAAATAATCAGGAAGTGAATTTACTGTGTTTACTTCCTGATAGTTCTAACTGACAGGAAGTGACAGGCAGTTTCTATCACATTCTATGGAGAACTGTATGTCTCTGACTTTTCTGACTTTCCTCTCCATTAGAATCTAACAGGAAATCTAATTAGAATTCGACCACTAGAGGGCACTGCTAATGTAAAAAAAATGGGTTTAACCCTTTAAGGACCATTGCCGTGCCAGGACCGTCATGGCGGTCCGGCACTTAAGGACCAATGACGGTCCTGGCACGGCATGGAGTTCAGGGCTCCCGTTGCGGCTGCACGCCGCTCTGGAAGTCCTGAACTGGAAGCGCTATTAAAAAAAAATGCCCCGTGGTCCGCAAGTGCCGGACGCACGGGATCGCGCTGGTCCTTAAGGGGTTAAACTGTAATAACTCTGGATATATAAATCTCTCCGCAGTGGGAGTACCCTTATTTTACTCAATAGGAAAATCCCTACTATGTATTTTTTCATAAAAAAAAGTTTACTGCTCCTCTAACTAAAAATCCCTATAATATATATTTTTTCATAAAAAAAAGTTTACTGTTCCTTTAACTGAAAAAACAGATTTGAGCTATAATAACATTTGAATGAAAAAAAAATCCCCCAGCAGCGGGTACTTTTGTGAAACTCCTCTGGAAAAGCCTTGGAACATAAATATTTTTTTCTTGTTTACTGCTCTTTTAACCCCTTAAGGACTACATGACGTGGTATGACCGTCACGGTCCTTATACCCTTAAGGACCAGTGACGGTCATAGCACGTCACGTACTTTTTACTTACAGCGCTCTACCGGGAGCGCTGTAAGTAAAAACGGGGCCTAAAATTGATCGCTCAATGACCGGAGCAATCTCTCTTAGGCCTCCAAGCAGCGCGCCGGTACGCGTAACAGGTCACGTGTACCGGCGTGTCGGCAAAGATCAAAGCGGTCCTTAAGGGAAGGTAACTTCCCTGGACCGCTGGTACTTAAGGGGTTAAGCACTACATTATGGTAGCAGTCCTGTTAGGATGTGCATGATTCGTCCAAAGTCGTGATGCAATAATATGAAATGTACAGTGTGCTAGGGTAACCCACAGGCCTTCTAAATGTGATCCAACAGCTGCATAAACCCACTCTACAGCATTAGGTACTACAAATCAAAGCCCATAATTCCTCACAACTTGTTCCTCTAACATATGCCAGAAAAATGATGAACTTTGATACAGATTCATGTTAGAAGTTTTATAGAATAGAGAATTCAACATGATGTTATAATGTTAGATGTCATCAACTTTCCCACCAAGTATTCAGATGAAAACATTCCTGCAGCTGCTATTCTGCTATTTCAGTGGAACCAACCAGCATTAAAAAAAAAATAATTTTGGAATCCTTTCAAATCCCATCTTCCTTATAAACATCTCTTTCCTGGGAATGTCAAATGCATTAACCATTTAGTTATTTATGACTCTTTAAGTCTGTTTGATTAGTCCTTTTTTTTTTTTTTTTTTTTTTTTTTTTTTTTGAGTTGTAACATATTCCAGGTCTAATAACCACTTAGCTGCAAAGCCATTTCACGAACCCCCACCCCCAAGTAATCAGAGCCGGATTACAGGCAAGGCGCACAAGGCGCCTGCCTAGGGCCCGGTCAAATGAGGGGGCCCGGTGGAAACCTCTTCCCTGCTCCCTCTAACTGTACGCCGGCCGCTCACACCTAGAAAGTGGCTCAGAGTTGGAAATTTGCATGTGTCAGGACTTCCTGTTCTCCTGACACATGCGTCTATGGGGAGGGCTATACAGTTGAGTTGGTCGCGCGGCGGCAGCGGCATACGTTGGAAGAGCTCCTGCCCACTAATCCTTATGCAGCCAGATTAGTCCCTGGTAACCCGGCTCTCGCAGAGGCGGCGCCGCGGCAGCACAAGGGTAAGGGGCAGTCATCATTGTAGTGAGGGAGCAATCCATTGACTCAGTGGGATGTAAGAAATATTAAGCAAATGGATGCTGTAGTACAGTATTTTATTTAACCCTTTAATGGACAGAGGAGTATCCAATACATTTCTATGCTCTGTACTGGGCATTCCTGAAGTGTGCACTTATATATTGTAGGATAAGTGGCTGTGGCATATGAATGGAAATAGTGTTTGATTATATCATTTTTGATTATACCTACTGCTATTAGACACTGGTGCCCATGGTATTGTGTATACTATTGTTGTTCTATATTATATACATACCAGAACACTGTGGTGGCTGCACTGGCCACCAGGAAAAATCCTTTGAGAACCACTGATAGAGAACATAGTTGATATACCAGGAGAGAAAGGGTTAAAAATGGACATTTAAAAATGAAACTTTATTATATACTCATAAAAAACTGGTAAACTAAAAACACAATTGTAACAACTGCAATTTGCTGGGGTATAATAGTTTGTGATTCAAGGTGGATGCTTTAGCAATCGCTCTGCAGTCTCAGAACAGATTGCATATTAGCATCCACTGTCTATATACAGATATTTGGGGATCTGAATCTTTGTGTTATTCTTACTCCACTAATTCTTTATCTAGTAGAGCTAGATGGATGGGTTACAATTGTTTTTTTAATTTGCCATCTTTTGAGTATATAATAAAGTTTAATTTTTAAAAGTCCATTTTATTAACCCTTTCTCCCCTGGGTATATTTAACCTCTACCTGGTATATCAACCATGAACTATATGGAATAAGGGTGGGATAGCTGCTATATAGGGATTTTCTCTTCTTCCTTTTTTCTTTGTTAATTTATAATTACCCCAGTACATTCCCTTTGACCCCAGTAGTACCTCTGATACTCTCAGTACAGTGGTGCACCTATTTTTTGTGTTTTGGCAAATGACTAACTATTCACTGTGTAGATAGGCAGGGTTATGAAGGGATCACAGATCCATTATGTAATTTATTTTTGTTCTCTCTGCCCTCTGGGCCAGTCGGCCTCTGATCTGGAGACACCTGTAAAATAAATAATTGTGTCTAACTGCTGAAACTGAAATTGAATGTGTGTAACAGAAGGACTTACCTAGGTAGGTGTCCATCATACAGCAGTCAGGTGTATCTATATAATTACTGTGTGTGACAGAAGGACTTACCTAGGTAGGTGTCCATCATACAGCAGTCAGGTGTATCTATATAATTACTGTGTGTGACAGAAGGACTTACCTAGGTAGGTGTCCATCATACAGCAGTCAGGTGTATCTATATAATTACTGTGTGTGACAGAAGGACTTACCTAGGTAGGTGTCCATCATACAGCAGTCAGGTGTATCTACATAATTACTGTGTGTGACAGAAGGACTTACCTAGGTAGGTGTCCATCACACAGCAGTCAGGTGTATCTATATAATTACTGTGTGTGACAGAAGGACTTACCTAGGTAGGAGTCCATCATACAGCAGTCATGTATATCTATATAATTACTGTGTGTGACAGAAGGACTTACCTAGGTAGGAGTCCATCATACAGCAGTCATGTATATCTATATAATTACTGTGTGTGACAGAAGGACTTACCTAGGTAGGAGTCCATCGTACAGCAGTCAGGTGTATCTATATAATTACTGTGTGTAACAGAAGGACCTACCTAGGTACGAGTCTATAATACAGCAGTCAGGTGTATCTATATAATTACTGTGTGTAACAGAAGGACTTACCTAGGTAGGAGTCCATCGTACAGCAGTCAGTTGAATCTATATAATTTCTGTGTGTAACAGAAGGACTTACCTAGGTAGGAGTCCATCGTACAGCAGTCAGTTGAATCTATATAATTTCTGTGTGTAACAGAAGGACTTACCTAGGTAGGAGTCCATCGTACAGCAGTCAGTTGAATCTATATAATTACTGTGTGTAACAGAAGGACTTACCTAGGTAGGAGTCCTTCGTACAGCAGTCAGTTGAATCTATATAATTACTGTGTGGTATGTAATGGAAGCACTTACCTAGGTAGGAGTCTCTTATTCAGTACTAAAGTACATCTATATGATGCATTTATTACATCAGTAGTTATAGAATTGTAGTCTCTGTGGTATCACTAGTGTAGCTCTTTCGCTTGTAAGCTCTGTGGTGTCATTAATGTATCCCTATTTTGACTGCAAGCTCTGTGGTATCACTAAGGTAGCCCTATTTCAGTTATGTGCTCTGTTATACATTTTTAATATATTTAACCCCTTGGCTGTCAGGGAGGTGTCCAATGAATTGCTTTGCAATGCTTTACGGAACTCTCTGCATCCAAGGGGATAATGCATTCATTTTGTCTTTCAGTTAAGTTAGTACTAGTACCTCTACCTACAAGAACAATGGGCCAATTTAGAAAGGATTGCGGCAAGGGTGGGGTAGTGGGTCCGATCTGGCAGGGGGCCCCAATGTGGAATCCTGCCTAGGGCCCCAATGTGGGATCCTGCCTAGGGCCCCATTGAGTCTTAATCTGGCTCTGCAAGTAATACGCTTGTTTCAACACTTCTGTTACAATTTACATTCAAATTACAATGTAGGTGCATTCCTTTGAAAAGCTCACACATCATACACCCCTTTTTTTCCCAGCAGACCCTGTGCTTTTCAAAGATGATACTGGTTTGTGGATGTATTCTATCTCAGAGGTTCTCAAACCCTGCCCTCAGTGGCCCCTAACAGGCCAGGACTTAGGAACTTCCCTGCTAAAGCACAGATGTGTTAATCAGCAGCTCATTCATATTGATTAACTCACCTGTGCTCTAACAAGGAAATACTTAAATCCTGGCCTGTTAGTGGCCACTGAGGGCACGGGTTGAGAACCACTGTTCTATCTAACTATTCCAAAAAATCTTCCATTTTGCATTTCAGGCAAAAGTTATGAGAAACAAATCATGTAACTCTACATGCTTTATATTGTGACCAGGGACTGGTCATTTGCATTCTATCACAAGGCTGGCTTTCTGTGAAATGGCAGTATAGGAAAAAAGTTGTTAGTGTTTTTCATATTTACTCTTTTCAGATGTACTGAAATCACTGAAAACCATGGAATACCATTTTAGACTTGGTGGCTAGAGGCCACCGTTGATATGATTTGACTTAACATAGAGGTTGCCAGAACCACAAATCTTTATGAATCATAATCTGTTTTTGCTTATTAATGACATACCTGCACTTACATTTTTCCGACAGCTAGAAACAAGAAGAAACTGTAGACCAGGCATTCCATTTTGGAAAAAAAGAGAAGCAACTGAAAATGGTCACTTGACTTTCTACCCCTTTCTACAGCTATATAGAAAGGTTTCAAGGTGGGACTAAAGCAAAAAATCTGCATGTTTTGCATTTCTGCCCCTTCAAACGTAGTAAAATCTCTGAAAACTATGGAATTCCATTTTTTAATTCCATTAAAGCGGAACTTTCACCCCACCATGACCTTTATCTGTGTGTGTAGCATTAATGTAGTTATAAAGCACTGTGTAGAGATGCACCGATACTGATTTTTGAAGACCGAGTACGAGTACCGATACTTTTTTCAAGTACTCACTGATACCAGTATCGGTATCGGTGCAACCCTCACACTGTGTAATTTTAAAAATCAGAAAACTGATCGATAAAGCACAAAAAAATTAAATTTTAACCTTGTGACGTGTAGAGCATTGTGAATGCTACTGCGCATGTCAATCTGGTTACCGTGTGGTTACTTAGTCACTCCCAACGTTCTCTGATATCCCGCCCGTGTCCTCCTTGTCCTGCCCCTATGTGACACGTCACCTGGCTCGCACGAGCCTGTACTAGACTGGAATTAACTTTCAGCCACATTTTGCCCATAACCGAGCCAGTGGTGCAAACGGTATGCTTTGCGTTTGCACCACTGTACCGCCATCACACTGGATCTACTGCTTCTCCAGACATCCCCATCACAGCTGAAAGACAGACCATGCCCTCCCAATAACTAGACAGGACCAGTTGGAGGGCAAAACTAGAACACTCTATCGTGCAAACCAACAGACTTATATACAGAACAGTGGGGTCATGGAACAAATCGGCCAGACATGAGTGTATTAACTTGTACAAAGGAGCTGGGTTGAGAGAAAACAATTACACAAAAGGATAGGGGGGACTACAATAGGCAGACATAGGCCAGAATACACATTCACAGCGTGGACATTTGTGACAGAGCATCTTTTGCATGATTTGATTTGGCCACCTCGAAAGGTGACCAATCTGTGGTTTTGAGTGGCTGGACCAATCCTGACCAGTTTTGTCATGTCCGTCTTGACCTATCCAGACCTTTGTGCAGGCAGCTAACTGACCAATCCCTGGGCCGCCTGCTTCCCCCATGTTAACTCTATGGGGGACCTTTAAACTCGTCACCCAGGGCTTTGGCCAATCAGGGAGCTGCCTCCTTCCTAAGCCATGCATAGTTCGACTCAATGTCGTATTCTCTTGACATCCCAGTAGAACAACACCCACTGGATGTCGAAGGTATTACAAGTTTTCAACAATCCAACAGTGCTAACGTCTAGTCCCTTTAAACTGGTAGCCAATCAGAGAGGGGCCAACTTTTCCCTAGATTATGTCAATGACGGCGCTTTAACTCTGACTGACCAATTGGAAGCCGGCCGGCTTTTTAAAGTCCTGTTGCCGTCCCCGTAAACTTCAGTCTGTTGGGTAAACCAGTTCCTCACAACAATAGTAAATCCAATAATTGTAACAACATCCATAACATGTAGCCAATGAGCCCACTCCAGCTTCCAGGCAGAAAGGAGGCTGAGCAGTGGGAGGGGAGCAGAGAGGCAGCATGACAGACTGTAGTTACAGAGCAGGTAGCTGCAGTCTATCCGGTAGTAGGTGCAGGGCTGTATTTATTCTTTGAATTTCGGCAAACAAGAGTTTTTTTTTTTTTTAAATAATACACTTTTCAACATATTCGCTATATAACAAAACTATTTAGACAAAGTTGTATAGGTGTGATAGATCCCCCTTAATAAGGATTTGGGGGGTAATTTAATTTTGATGAACATTCAGCTTTCAAACATTTGGTGTAGCCCTGTTTTAACCTTTAGCAGTAGTTCTCAAACTTTTTCTCTTGCTGCCCCATTTCCCCCCCCCCTTTTTTTTTTTTTGGATTAAATAAGCCATTGTTTTTCTATGTCAAAAGCAATTTGTATATATATAATATGAGCACTCCATGAGCAAGCAAAAATGCCTGGGTATAAATAGCAAAAGAAGAGAAAAACAGGAAAGGCACCTACCTGTGTAGCAGCATCTAAAGACCGCCGGACCACCACCAAAAGTAAAATTCAACAAATGAATACTCACTAACAAATGTGCTGTGACAAAACTTACGTAATGCACAGCCAGCACGCTAAATTGGAAGGTAGTGTTGTCTCAGGATGTGCTACAAACTCCAGAACTCCAGACCGGGCTGCTCGTGTTATACACGTTCTCTTCAAACGGCCAAATAATGTAAGAGCATGAAAAACAAAAAAAAAAAACAAAGAGCGCCTCATAGTGTAACACTATCATGTTCTCAATAATTGATATGATAAAACGTTACTCACAAGTGAGTTGGTCAGATCAATCTGACATTTAGGCAGATGGAGAAACTCCCTCGGGGAGAACATTATAGTGTTACACTATGAGGTGCTCTTTGCTTTTTTTGTTTTTCATGAACTTACAGAAATGCCCTGGTGCTTTTACTAAAAACTGGGTAAATATTTAGTTGCATCATAAACTTATGATATCCAGCAGAATAGGCACTCAAGGTCTTGTTTAAAATAAATGTTGTTGCATGAAAAAAAAAAACCCTTAAAGGGATAGTAATGTTTCATAATAAAAGCAGCTCTAATTAATCATCATAGTATTTGGACTTTGGAGAGTGTTATTTCAATTCTGTCAGAGTTCTAGTTCAAGAGTAGTTCAATGACAAAGTGTCCCCCTCCTGCCCCTTTTACTGATGTAACACTGCTCAGCCATAGCAGAAGGGAAGTGCCCAGGTAGATTGCAGAGAGGGACAATCTTCAATTAAGATAAGGGAAAAACCTGAAAAGTTTGTGAAGGGGGGCAGGGCTTTCATTGTTTTCATAGGAATAAGATTGTCACCTTCTGTTATCTGTCTGATCTATGGACTGTATTCCACATCTGAGAAGAGATTGCTTACACTAGGTAAAAGGGGCGGGAGGGGAAACTGCTTGTGAATATCTCTTAAACCATAAAGGTTTGAGAGATAAGACTTATATAAGTCTTCATGTTTTTTTTAAAGCCTACAAAATAAAATAAAGTTAAAACGAAGTATTACTATCCCTTTAAGGACCACAGATCCTTTTTTTTTTTTTTTTTTTTTTTTTTTTGACAGTCGGATTCAGGGCTTCCTGAACGGCGTGCAGCCACGAGGGGAGCCCTGAAATCCATGACGTGCCAGGACCATCATGGATCCTTTAGGGAAGTTTTCCCGTGAAGGTCATGGCACGTAATGGGTCTTTAAACGGGAAGTTACACATTGAATACACTTAGTCTCATGTGATATATCGCCTAAGATAATATGTGGGTTTGTTTAAGATTTTTTTTTTTAGACTTGCTTGCTTTAAGAGATATTATTTGGTATAATATATACCCTTCATGCAGTCACTCCCACATTCTGCGTCACAGAGGTACGAGACTTCCCAGACAACCAATTATCCTCCCACCTCCCTCCTAGCTCTCCCAGGGAATGCATTCATGCTTCCCTTCGTATTCATGTGAATCTTGTCTACTGTAATGGCAAGCTCCGTTTGTCATTATACTGAGTTTGCAAGCTCAGTATAATGACAAACGGAGCTTGCTGTTTCAGAGCATGAACGCACTCCCCGGGAGAGCTGGGAGGGAGGTGGGAGAAGAATTGGTCATCTGGGAAGTCCTGTGCACAAAGCGGAAGTGACCACATGAAGGATATGTATTAATCCAAATAACTCTTAAAACAAGTAAGTCTAAAAAAAAACCCCCAAACAAATCCACATATTATTTTAGCTGATGTATCACATGAGACTATGGTATTCAAGGACGAGGAAACTTTATCATTCAATTACTCTTGAACTACAACTCTGACAGTATTGAAATAACACTCTCTTTGGCTCAAATACTATGAAGATTAATTGGAGCTGCTGTTTTGGTGAAACATTACTATCCCTTTAATATATGACTTTACTATACCTTTAAAATAGCTTAATAGTTTGCAGTCTACATACATAGCTACTAATTACAGTTGAAAACTTAGTGTAGGGAGGAAAAATACATTGTCAAATGAGGCCAAAGGTCTACACTTGTATATGTGAGTGATTAATACAGATTTCCCTAAGTAGCAGGCAGTTTTAATGTATCCTGTGTGTCATAAATTGCAGTCACAAACAATAGCTGTTGATCCAGAGGAAAGCAAAAAAAAAAAAAGAAACAGGCACACATTGTAGACCATTGTCATGAAGATTTGCTTTGTATCCACTGCTATTTTGGCTCTACAAACGAGCCGTACAGTCCGCAGACCAGAATCCAAGTTTGTTAGCTAGAGCACTGACGTAGGTAAAAGGGGCAGGAAGGGTCAATTTTAGATTGAGATTACACTAAAACTATAAAAGTTATTGCAAAAAGACTTTGATGCTTTGCTTTATTTATTTAAAGGGATAGTAATGTTTCACAAAAACAGCAGTTCCAATTAATCTTTGTAGTATTTGGGCCATGAAGAGCGTTATTTCAATACTGTTTCAGTTGTAGTTCAAGAGTAATTGAATGATAAAGTATCCACCTCCTGCCCCTTTTACCTAGTTTAAGTTGCCTCCTCTCAGATGTGGAATCTGGTCTTGAGACCAGATAGCTCATAGCAAGGGGCAATCTTCTTACTGTGAGCATAAGGAAAACCCTGCCCCACGTGACAGGTTTTTCCTTATGCTCACTGAAGATTGTCCCTCTCTGCAATCCATCCTGACAGTCTTGCTGCTCTGAGGTGATCAGTGTTACATCAGTAAAAGGGGCAGAAGGGGGATACTTAATCATTCATTTACTCTTGAACTACGGCTCTGACAGTATTAAAATAATTGAAGCTGCTTTTATTGTGAAACATTACTATCCCTTTAATATTTACAGTATTAACCCTTTGAGTGCCAGAGGGGTACGGAATGCATTGCGAAGCAATGCATTCTGTACCCCTTTGGCACTCAAAGGGTTAAAGCTTACATAAAACAAGTATTACTATCTCGTTAAAGTATTGAATATTCTTGACTGTGTTTACCTCTCAAGTTTTAAGGAGGTTAAAAGTACCACTGAAATCAATATTTGCCCCTTCTCCTGTGATGAAGTTGGTTTGTTACAGAATGTTTTCTTTTCCCTTGTGCAAATTCCTCCTCGCTATTACATATATAGTGCCTATTTTATCTGCTACCTAGGAACAGAGTGTGTATCTGAAAAGAAGTCTCATTGAGCCGCATTGGCCTTCAAGAAGAACACAGAGAGGCTACTTGTTCAGTCCAATGAGACTGTATTCCCAGACTTCCGTCTTGCTGTTCTGACTGTTCTCGCTGTACCAATGAAGAAAACGTAGGGGTCTCTCACAGTGCAGATCCTTGTCTGACAGCGGGTCACAATCAAAAAGTTTGTGGGTGAGAGCCACATACTTACAGGTTGCTTTACAGTACTCTGCCAGCTGGGGGTACATTTTTCTTTTTCAGCCTGTGAGGGGCACAAGGACTCCATGGGATTATGGTCTCTCCTTTAGGGGGCAGGGCTCTTCAAAAAATAAATGTCTCTGGAGCAGACAGTTTTTTTTTTTTTTCCTCTGCTCATACTTAACCCATGTGTACCTGCACCCACTCAACAGTTTACTGTTATGCTTCAAAGGAAGAACCAGGGAGTGTCTTGCTGAGGGACCGTTTATTATGTTTATTATCTGCTGGTGAGATTTTTTTTTTTGTCTGTTCACTGACACATTGGGTGTGGAAACGGTTGTCAATCATTAGCCAGCCCATCCACCCTCTGCATGAGAACATTCACCTTTCCATTAATTCATGGGGATCCCCTGCATTATACAAGTCCAACTCTCCAGGAGCAGAGTGGTGACTTGGTATTAACCACTTCATGCTGTCCTTTTTGGAAAGGGGAGACTCTGTAGTTTCCACTGTCCAACAAGAGTATCCCTGCTATTTTAGGAGATGGGGAGCGGATACGAGCATGGGCGTAGGAAGCACCCAAATACTAATGTAGTAACTTGGCGCAAGCAGGGACGACTTACTCTCTCTGCTAAAGAAAAAAAAATAAATACACATTTATATGGTGTGATAACACTACCTAGTTAAAGATTCATAGAAACAAAAAAAAAACATAGGTAAAGATCAAAAATAAAAAGTATTAGCAATTTATCTTTACATATTATGCACTTGGTAGAATATGTAAATCAAAAAGGAGATTGATTTACTTTAAGCATAACTCAGCTTAGAACTAGGGTGTCAAACTGCATTCCTGACATTCCAAGACAGTGCACGTTTTTGGAACATCCCTGTTTTCTGTAGGTCTTGCAATCATTGGCCATGATTTGGAGAGAAGGATTTCTGTTACATCTTGTGGTAGTAAAATGCATCATGTTTGTTTCTTTTTTTATTGTTTGTTTTAGATAGAAAAAATAATTCTTGCTTTGTCATTACAGCAGTCTGTAAAGCCAACACCTATTTACAGCATTGTAGTTTTGTTTTTAATTTTAACCCTTGTTTTTAATTTTAACCTCATCAGAAGGAAGCATGAGAACAACTTGTATTTTATGTTAGTGATTCTTTAATCATATTAATCAGATGTATAGATTGCTAATAATGATTAATTTATTTTTTAATCCATCTATTAATACCTTGGATGCCAGAGATCTCTCCAACACTACAAAACAATACATTGGACAAGAACTTCCCCGGAATGTGTTCAGTGTGGGCACGTGCTGCTGTTGAGCAGCACTGATTGGATGACAGGAAAAAGGTGGGGAGGGAGTAAGGGGAAGGTAAGGAGGCGGGAAATTAATTGCCTGAGGAGAAGAGACGGCTGTCAGTCCTCTGCAGCTCGCCTGGAAGCGTCCTCAACCTCCCTCCCTCTGTTTGTGTGTTGTGTTACACACTTTTATTGTCACCGTTTAAGAGGTGAGTCCTTGCCAAGCAGATAGGGTAATCTAAGGGATGCAGATATTGGAGGCAAAGGGACAGGCCAGTGGCCTTATGGTATGTACACACACCGGGCTTTGCCGTGGGTTAACTTGGCCGTACCAATTGGGCTTAGGTGTGTAGCTGGCGGATGGAGTACTGGGAAAATTGTTTTTAGAAAATTGGAGAGTCCAAGCTTGGACATAAGAAAAATTGGTTTCTTAGATGTTACCCTACAGCTAGCAAGGACAAGTATGGCATAGGGTTGAAATAATGTTTAAATAATGTTTAGTTTGGTTTAAAATAAAGCTTTATCACAAAATTTTGTGTGGTGTCTTATTATGCCCAATATTGAATGCCTGTGACATGTCTCTAGCATTTAAGTCGCTCATTAAATTACTTTATTACTATCAAGTTAATCTGCTTTTAAATGGATTTGGTATGACTGTACAAAAAGTTTGGAAAATATGTGTTTGTTGGTAATGTCACCTTTTTCTATGAACTGTTTATATTTATGCAGTGTGACCTGTCACAGTTGAGTTATACTAGTCAATGTATGACGCACACCTTCTATTTGCAGATTGGTTTGGATGAATGTGACTGAGGTAACGCCCATGATTTAAACATGAGTGGGATGAAGAAAAATGCACCATAAACTGTTATGTAGTAATAAATATGTGATTTTATTTTCTGTAACACACTTATGTATACCTGTACATACCCTTATTTAAGGAAAATCTCTTTCCACCCAGGAATCCTTAGCTTACAGAATATCTACTGTATTCACGGAACTGACTCGTGATGGCATATCTACTAAAAGTCATTATTCCAAATATTAGCAGGATTATGGTGAGCAAAAAAAATGTAATAAAACCCCTATACAATACAGCGTAAAGTATCTTTATAATACACTTATGCGTACATTTACATATCTGAAACAAGAAACCGATTAAAAAAATAAATGAATAAAAGCAGCTGTTTCTAGCATGGGATCCCAAGTTTACCGCATTCTCAGAATTCCGTGCAGCAACATTCAAATCGGGACATGAAATTCTGGGAATGTAGTAGAAATGCTTCCCAGAATTCCATGTCCTGATTTCACTATAATCTAATTGATATTTATTGCTAATCAGTATTTAAGTCCTACATAGACCTTTTTTAAACATACACAAGTATACATGATACCTAGTAACAAACTTAAAGGGTTAGTAATGGCCAAAATAAAGTTTATTCTGTATGGTAGATTTTACAAAAATAAAGTATTTGTTGAAAGTCCAATCTCTCAAACCTCTATGGTTTGAGAAATATCCTCCGCTAAAGTTACCCTTCTCCTGATGTCAGCTGTAATGCTGAAAGAAGGAGATCCGTGTCAGCTGACATGAGGAGGCTCTTCAGCAGAACCTTTCCAATGAAGTAATTGTTTTTTCAATAACGCAATTTTGGCTCTGCTGCAAAGCCGCCAGCTGGTCCCCGGACCAGGATCTCCTGCTGTCAGCTAGACACTGACATCAGGAGAAGGGGAGGGAGGGGGGAACTGTAGCAGAGGATATCTCTCAAATAATAAAGGTTTGAGAGATATGACTTTCAACAAATACTTTTTTTTTGTAAAATCTGCGATATAGAATAAACTTAAGTTTGGGCATTACTAACCCTTTAACCAAAGTGAGCCTTCTGTACTTATGAGCTCTGGAAAAAACATTTACATAATATATTATAAAAAAATATCCCTAAAATTCCTATTGATTTACATGGGTCTTTTATCCTCTTGAATGCTAGAGAGGTCAACACATTGTATCGTGATGTGTTGTAGACCTCTAACTTTCAGTTAGTTAAAATGATCATTTAAATTAACTGGAATTTTACATTTTCCTAAATGGCACAGTTGGGTTGTAACAGATTTCATCTTATTTTTCTTTGTGCATACCCGTGAATAAGCCAGTAAATGCTATACTTTTAAATAAATATCTTCTTTCCTTGACAATATATTTTTCCTGACTGCACTAATTTTTCACCTGAAATTATTTGCTATGGTTGTAAAATCTAACCTGACCTCAAGTGGCATAAAATCACATGTCACCCTGTCATATTATTATTATTATTATTATTATTATTATCTCGGTTAAAAAAAAAGTTGAGCTGTAATAATGTTTCGGTGAAGATTTACCCAGCAGTGGTAGTATACACAAGTTTTGTTATTTTGGTTTACCAAAATAATTTCAGGTGATAGTTAAATAATGAATATGGGCTTAAATGCAGTTTCTCTGCTTTAATTTGAGGATATCCACATCCAGTTTGGAGGAAGGTTTTAGGAATTACAGCTCTTTAATATGTAGCCCCTCTTTTTCAAGGGACTAAAAGTAATTGGATAATTGACTCGAAAGTTGTTTCATGGACAGGTGTGGGCTATCCCTCCTTTATTTCTTCGTCAATTAAACAGGTAAAAGATCTGGAGTTGATTCCAGGTGTGGCCTTTGCATTTGGAAGCTATTGTTGTGAACCCACAACATACAGTCAAAGGAGCTCTCAATGCAAGTGAAACAGGCCATCCTTAGGCTACAAAGAAAAAAAAATAATCAGAGACATAGCAGGAGCATTAGGAGTGGCCAAATCAACAGTTTGGTACATTCTGATAAAAAAAGAACACACTGGTGAGCTCTGCAACACAAAAAGGCCTGGATGTACACAGTAGACAACAGTGGTGGATGAGTGTAGGATCTTTTAATTGGTAAAGAAAACTCCTTCAGAGCATCCAGACAATTGAAGAAAACTCTCCAGGAGGCAGGCATATCATTATCCAAGCCTACCATAAAGAGAAGACTTCAAGAGAGCAAGTACAGAGGGTTCACCACAAGGTGCAAGCCATTCATAAGCCTCAAGAATAGAAAGGCCAGATTAGACTTTGCTAAAAAAAACATCTTAAGAAGTCAGCCCAGTTATGGAACAGCATTCTTTGGACAGATGAAACTAAGATCAACCTGTACCAGAATGATGGGAAGACAGAAGTATAGATAAGGCTTGGAATGGCTCATGATCCAAAGTGTACCACATAATCTGTAAAACACGGTGAAGGCAGTGTGATGGCATGGGCATTCATGGCTTCCAATGGCACTGGGTGGCTAGTGATTATTGATGATGTGACAGAAGACAGGAGCAGCCGGATGAATTCTAAAGTGTATAGGGATATATTGTCTGCTCAGATTCGGCCAAATTCAGCAAAGTTGATTGAACGGCGCTTCACTTTACAAATGGACAATGACCCAAAACATACTAAGAAAGCATCCCAGGAGTTCTTAAGGCAAAGAAGTTGAATATTCTGCAGTGGCCGAGTCAATCACCTGATCTCTGCCCGATCGAGCACGCATTTCACTTGCTGAAGACAAAACATAAGGCAGAAAGACCCACGACCAAACAACAACGGAAGACAGCTGCAGTAAATGCCTGGCAAAGCATCATAAAGGAGGAAACCCAGTGTTTGGTGATGTCCATGCATTCCAGACTTCAAGCAGTCGTTGCCTGCAAAGGATTCTTGAGAAAGTATTAAACATTAACATTTTATTTATGATTGTGTTAATTTGTCCAATTACATTTGATCCCCTGAAATAAGGGGACTGTGTATGAAAATGGTTACAATTCCTAGATGTTTCATACAATATTTTTGTTCAACCACTTGAATTAAAGCCGAAAGTCTGCACTTCAATTGCATCTTGGTTGTTTCATTTTCAAATTCATTGCGGTGGTATACACAGCCAAAATTATGAATATTGTGTCACTGTCCAAATATTTCTGGACCTAACTGTATCTCTCGCTCTCTTTCTCGTAGACGGCACGCTTTCTTGAAAAACAGATGGTGTTTAATGGAATCGATGTTTCGGCTATATTACATATCCTTTTTCAATCCAAAACTTTGATTCCATTAAACACCATTTGATTTTTCAAGCAAGATCCTGAAAGTGCTATCTACTTTCTGCAATTCTGTATATATCATTTATCTACTTGAAGTACACCCAGGCATAAGCTATGGAACTTACAGTGAGTTCTAAAACCTATATATAATAGATACAATAGCAATGTGGAACGGCATTGCCCATGATGTTATGTAGGGAATTTGTTTGAAATGAATGTTATAAAAGATAGGGTGTTGGCTGTAAGAGTAACATCTGTGGCCTTTATCAAGATTTAATAAAGGCCATGGGTGTTGGCCAAAACGTTGATTAATAAAACCATCTGTGCTTTCACTGCAAAAAAGAATCCTGTGCGTGCTTTCCACTCTCGGGTATCCAGGTAATATAGTTCTAATCACTCATCCGGATAAGCACCCAGGTCATCAACTTTACAACTGACATTGCGTGCATCCCATGTTGAATGTATGTGTGATTATATATAAATATATAAAGAAAAAGAATGAGCCAGCACTCACAGGACTTTTGAAACAGTGTAAATTTACTGAATAGATGTCAACGTTTCAATGTGTGTTTTTACATTTTCATCAGGACCTGATGAAAATGTGAAAAGCACTCTGAAATGTTAATATCTGTTCAGTAAATTTTCACCATTTCAAAAAGCCTGTGAGTGCTGGCTCCTCCTTTTTCCTTTTTGTATCATGGACTCCCATGAGCACTAGCACCCAGGCAATTGCATGTTTTGTTGTGAGTGCTTCCCAGCTGGCTATATATATGTGTGTGTGTGTGTGTGTATGAGCCGATTCTAAACAAATCCTTAATCTTCAAAGACTGATGGCCAGGTTAGTGCAGTCTGCGTGCCTACGCCGTCAATCCCTTCCGGTGCCTTTCGGCACAGTGCAATGCTTCGTAATGGAGACCGGGACTGAGCGCAGACAAGATGTCTCCACTGATTCCTGGCTTCTGGTCTTGGAAGATTAAGGATTTCTTTAGAATCATGTAGTTCTGGGAGGTAAGATAACTATTATTAAGCTAGTCGCCATCTGCCTAATTATTTCAGGGTGACTTTAACTATGGTGGTAGTTCCACTTTAATATATGTGTGTTTGTGTGAATCTGGTTAGCTGCAGAGTGGATTAAAATCAATTTATTTATTTATTTTGTATTTAAATCAGATTTTCTCTGTTGTCCAATACAGGTTACTGGTAACTCTGGTTACTGGTAACTCTGGGTAGGCGATCCGCCACTTTAAGTAGGCAGGAACAATTCTAGAATTGTATGCAGGGGGTGGAGCCTACCTTCCCTCCTTGGCTGCAGCTAGCGAACCAGCTCCAGAAAGATTTGTTCCTTGGTGAAGATAACACAGGCAAGAGAACAGTTCTGCTATAGTTTTAGAAATGTATTATTTTTCTGTTAGAAATGGAATACCACCATTAGGCAGATTACCATAACTGACAATGCCCTTAGATGTGGCTAGCTCAGTGACCAGGTGCTTTTTGTGGACCTTAAGCCCTGGGGGGGAAATCTTGGCTGCAAGCTCTTTCCTCAGGAGTCGCCCACCGAGGCGTCTTCTTTAAACATGGTAATCTGAAGACAGAAGATCTGCAGGAAAAGTGAGCAACCCTTTAAGTGCTGCAGGTCCACATTTCCCACAGTGCCCCTCCGCACAGGGGTTTACCTTTGGAGTTCTTATTGCACACTCCTGCACTCATCGGGTCTATCTGTATGTCTGTTGGGTGTTTTGGAGCAGGCTTATGTGATACTTTAACCCTTTAGCTGCTGGTTTTGCATCTTTTGGGGGGGGGGGTTCTGACACTTTTCCTACTGGTTCAGTGTTTTTGTGTATCCTAACATGTTTTAGTGATGTTTCATGTCTTTTAATAGTATACCTTCAATTTTGTAAAAATTGAGTAAATGCGCACTTTACCGCATAGGTGCCATTGCTCCATTCACTCCTATGGGACTGTGCAGTTTGGGACATATCTCTGCAACCGTTTAAACTAACAACTTCAGAGATGACTCATTTTACTTGTCTGCCCTTGCTCTATCATCCGGTTCATGTTTCTAGTGTGTTGGGGGGCTCGGGGGGCTTCTGGCACTGTTTGGGTACTTTTTCTGGGGAAAACTACATTTCCCACGAGCGCTTTATTCGTGCACTCGTTTCTGATTGGCTCCCACTGCTTCAGCCATTTTGTGATCTTTCCAGAGAGAGTATCCTATGCAGGGCTTGGACTCTCCTTCTCTCCTTTGCTGATTAACCCTTCACCTGCCAGATAAGTCTATTTTAGCGATTTCTGGGGTGAATCTTTAATCATACACATTATAATTGGGTAATTTCTTATACAATACGGTTATTGACACTGTGAGAATGTCTATATCATTGGAGCTTGGGGCCAGACCTAACACTAAGGATGCTGGGGTCTCTGTATCCCCTATTGCGCATTGCTCTTCCTGTCATTCAGGGTTACGTAGAGAATTCTCAGGTCATTTATGCCCAGCATGTTCTGATGTCCCTGAGAGTCTTCCAGGGACCTCCAGCCATGCATTAGAGCCAGCTTGGGTGCAAGAGTTCAAGGCTGCTACTAGGGACCTTAGGTCCACATTGCAACTTTTTCCATCCCAGTTACAGGGGGCCTTTCAGTCTTGGCAGGCCCCCTCCTCAGTCAAGTCTTCCCTGCCCAAAGCTCAGGGAGTACCTGATGTCAGATTCCTCTGAGGAGGAACTCCTGGTGGATTCAGATGTTGAGAAATGTTCTGTGTTGGGCTCCTCTCAGTTTCTTGTGGACCCTTTTGAGGCCGATCCTGAACCCTCCTCTGAGGGCCTGATCAGGGCTGTCTTAACTACTCTTAACATTCCCTTCAGGAGGTTCCTTCTGACCCCTCTGATGTGTTTCAGGAGCCTAAAAAGCCCCTTACTTGCTTTCCACCTAACCCTACTCTTGACCGCCTTGTGTCTGAGGAGTGGAAATCCCCGAACAAGAAACCCTCTAAATCCAAGAAATTTGCCAAGCTTTATCCCTTTTCTGAAGCTGCGCTTACTCAGTGGGTTCATCCTCCTGTTTCCAGGCTGTCTAGGTCTACTGCCTTACCAGTCTCTGATGCCTCTGCTCTGAAGGACTGGACTGACAAGAAACTTGAGGTCTTCCTCATGTCCATTTTTGCCATTGCTGGTTCTGCCATTTATCCAGCGTTCGCAGCAGCATGGGTGAACGGGCCATTGTGGTCTGGACTGGAAAGCTCACCCGGGCTGTCTGTCAGGATGTGCCTACCTCAGATAAGTTGCGCCTTCTTGCCAACATTTCTGAGGCACAGCACTATGTTTCTGCTGCCTTATTTGATGCCATCCGTTTGGTGGCTAGGGTTTCCACCATGTCTGTGGTGGCCAGGCGAGCTCTTTGGCTCAAGATCTGGTCTACCGACACTGCTTCTAAGAAAGCATTACTCTCCCTACCCTTTCAGGGTACCTCCTTGTTTGGGCCAGATCTTAAGGATCTGATCAGTGAGGCCACAGGGGGTAAGAGTACTCTTCTACCCTTGGTTCCCAGGAAGAAATTGCTGCTTAAACGTAATCAGTATTTTCGTTCCTTTCAGAATGAGACATGTCCGGCGAACCAGACGGTTCTCTCAGCTCCGCGTACCTCCTCCAATCCCAAACAGCAATGGAAGCCCAAGGTCTCCTTCAAGCCCGAGGCTTCCAAGCCTTCTTCGGCATGACTTACCAAACCTGGGTCCGCACTCTGCTGTGGGTGGTCGTCTACATCACTATCACAGCATTTGGGAGGATTCAGTTTCGGACCCATGGGTTTTGCAGGTGGTCACGGAAGGGCACAGGGTCCTTTTCGTCTCTCTTCCTCCCTTTTGCCTTCTTCCTTCTCATATGTCTCAGGGCGCAGAGAAACACAGTCTGTTCGGCACTGTTCAGGCTCTTCTGGACAAGGACGTTCTAGAGCGGGTGCCAGTTCAGGACAGTGGTATGGGTTTTTAATCAAACCTGTTTGTTGTCTCAAAGAAGAATGGTGGTTCTTGTCCCATTTTGCACTTGAAGGATCTCAATTCTTTTGTGACCCGGACTCATTATCACCAGGAGTCTCTATGGACAGTGATTGCTGCCATGTCCCTGGGGGAATTCCTTGCATCTCTGGATCTTCAGGACTCGTACTTACACATTGCCATTCATCCAGAGAGCCGGCAGTACTGTTAGAGCACCTGTGTGGTGGCTGCTCGAGCCGACCGCGGCTTCCTCTGGCGGCTCCAGCCGCATTGTCTATCCAACGGCTTCATCCACATTGCTGTCTGGCGGCTCCAGCCGCATGAGGCTTGTGGCAGTTTGGCAGCTTCCTTGGGTCAGGGTTCCAGGGCATGTCTGTGACAGCATAATGAGCGCACGTCCAAGGGTATGGACGTGCGCTCCATTTAAAGGGGCAGTGGCACGGATGCTGACTCCTCCTCTTCCTGGACCCAAAGCTCAAATACTGCCTGGACACTATGCTCAGTCGCCCTTTCGTGGTGTCCAATGCAGTTTGGTCTGAGTTTAGTGCATTACCTGGTTTGTCTCACTACCCATTCTGGTGCCAACCTCTGGTTTGTCCGACTACCCGCTTTGTGTATGACCCGACGAAGGAGCGTCCAGCTCTGTATCAGCAGTGGCGCGGGCAGTCTCTACTGCGCGTGACTGCCCCACGACCGGCTGCCACAGGCACTGTGGCCCGTGTAACGGGCTGTTCAACTAGTCTATGTATAAACACTGAACACATGACCTTAAGTTGTAGGTTTCAAGATTGTTCGGAGTGAAATACATTTTACCAGGCTCTAAGGGTAGGGATGGAGGGACAAGCAGGAAAAATGAAAGTGAAACCTGAGCAGTTTACAAACCTTGGGATCTTTCTGCACATAGCTTGAAGTTCTTTATTCCCTCCCTTAAAGGGATAGTAATACTTAAGTATTACTAATCCCTATAGCAAAGTACTACTTAAAAAAAACGTATTGCCCCCAGTGTCATCTCTCAAACCTTTATGGTTTGAGAGATGATCGCTTCTAAAGTTGCCCTCTCCCTCCCCCTTCCCCGTAGTCAGCATTCTAGATTCCACATTTGAGGGGAGGCGGCTTACACTAGGTAAAAGGGGTGGGAGAGAGATACTTTATCATTCAATTACTCTTGAACTACAACTCTGACAGTGTTGAAATACCTCTCTTCATGGCCCAAATACTATGAAGATTGATTGGAGCTGCGTTTTTGTGAATGTTGCTATCCCTTTAACCCTTTACTGACCAGAGAGATGCACGTTGACTGCGTTGTGTAGCAATGTGTTGCACATCCCTGGACCTTAAAGGGTTAGTAAACCCTTTGAGTGCCAGAAGGTTATGCAACACACTGCAGAGCAGAGCACTGCTTTGAGTACTTTTATCAAGATTTGTAAATTCAGCCCAAATGAAATGTCTAAGGTCACAAGAATCTGATGCTAGAACCAAACCAGGCTCCCTTGTGTCAGTCAGGGTAGACTAGAGATTCACAGATATTTTGATATCAGGGACTAGCTGGCTACATTTTTATACTGATATAGATCACTGTCGCAGTCCAAGACATTTCTATCTATTTTAGCTCAGAGCCACCTAAAACACCCTGTAGACTGTTACTTGAGAAACACTGGTGCAGACAAGTATTATCTAGATTAATGTTGCTTCCCAATAATACAAGCTTCTTTAATTATTTAACGTGGAATTGAAGGTTTGGTATCAATGTATAAATGTAGTTTATTTATGTTACGTTAAATGGAAAAAAAATGACAACAATGCAGAAACAATAGCGAAATGGGAAGCTTTTTATCCAGTGGTAAGTGGATTCCATTGATCGAAAAAAAGTTGGCAGTCTCTCTGAAAATATTTAGCTACAGATAATCCTGTTCTCCTTGGCAAAGAACTTGGTCTTGGTACATTTCCACTACTGCTCACAACAAAAGATTTCTTTTGTAGTCTGTCCGTTATATATATAATAGGCAAGCTGTTCTGTTATGAAAACTTCCAAACAAGAAACGCTTTTTGTCTTTAAATGTAATTTGTTGGTCCCTAGTGTCGACAATGTGCAAAGAGGTGGATTGAAACTTTAGAGTCTCTTAGGCTAACACTTGACCTGAAAGCACTGTGTGGAACAACAGAATTGTTGGAAGCACTCTGGGCAGTTGAAACAGCTTGGCAGAGATGAGTGCTCAAGCAATCAGTTTGATAGCCTTATGTTTGGAAAAATGTATCTGTTGCAGAGCATTGTAAGTGTTACTGATGAAGGAATGGATTCCTGTGTTAGTCTATGGAGTCAATGCACTAAGATTGCTAAAACCTTGGGCATCTAAGTGCATAGACTCTATAGAATAACATAGGAATTGGAGAATTGGTAAACTGGAGATGTCATCAACACTTTATTACCTCTTTATCACACCTTAGTGCATAGGCTTTATAGAATAACAGGAATTGAAGAAATTATATTACTGGAGAAGTCATCTCCTCTTTATCACACCTTAATGCATAACCCCAATGTGTCAGACGCTAGACTGAAGTGTGTTCTAATATTTAACAAACAAGTAAACCCATGCTGGTCATTTATGAAGAGGACTGAAACATTTCAGGAAACATTTTAAATCTAAAACCCATTGTTTAAATTCTGAGCAGTACATTTTTCTAATATATATATAATATAAATGGGACTTATAGTCCAACAAAAGCTGAGGATGATGTGCTTTTTTTAACCTCTACAAAACTCTAAAAAAATTTTATGGGACATTACTGTCCCTTTAAGCACAGTGCAATGCCTCCTAGAAGAGACCAGGAAGGACAGCACAGACGTCTCTAAGACAGGATGTCTGTGTGCATGCTTGACCGCCGGTCTCAGAACAAGGAGGATTACTTCAGATTCTGGTACATCTGTCGGATAATATCACTGTTAGGGAGCTAATCGCAATATACATAATGATTGTGGGGGGACTTAATACAGGGTAAAAGTTCCGCTTTAAAGGGATAGTAATACTTAGTTTTATCTTTATTTTATTTTGTAGGCATTAAAAAAAATGAAGAACGATATAAGTCTTCTCTCACAAACCATAAGCAAAGTTTCCCCTCCCGCCCCTTTTACCTAGCGTAAGCAATCTCTTCTCAGATGTGGAATCCAGTCCATAGACCAGACAGATAACAGAAGGGGACAATCTTCTTCCTATCAGAACAATGAAAGCCCTGCCCCCCATGACAAGCTTTTCAGCTTTTTCCCTTATCTTAATTGAAGATTGTCCCTCTCTGCAGTCTACCTGGGCACCTCCCTTCTGATCTGGCTGAACAGTGTTACATCAGTAAAAGGGGCGGGAGGGGGACACTTTGTCATTGAATTACTCTTGAACTACAACTCTGACAGAATTGAAATAACACTCTCCAAAGTCCAAATACTATGATGATTAATTAGAGCTGCTTTTATTATGAAACATTACTATCCCTTTAATACAGCCCCCCCACATCATAAATGTAGCAGCGCACCCTCCCCCCCCCCCCCCCGGTCCTGAAGGGGATAACTCTTTGAGTCCAATAGGGATATATATGTATATAGATATATCCACTGCCAAGAGATGTTCAGTATATTTATTAGAGGTATTCGTATGAGAGAGGCAAAACATTACTGGTTCTGTATAAACTTATAAGAAGCATTTTGGTACATAGTACAATACTACTTAGATTGCCAACTTGATATGCTATCTAATAACATGACTACGTAATTTTTTAATTCTACCCTGCAATCCCTCTTTGGACACTGGACTGTTCAGGTGCCTGCCTGCTGACAGTTTTGGTTGATCTATACATCATAAAAATACAGTTTACTTGTCGGCTAACACTATTATTAGGGGATGCAAAAAAGCAACATAGAATAATTTAGGAACTTAAATCGGGATGGTCAACCTGAGGACCTCCAGCTGCTGAGAACTGCAACGTCCATAATCCCTGTCCAGCCAAAGTATGACTGCGTATAGTGGAAGTTGTAGTCATCAACAGCTGGAGGGCCTCAGGTTGCCCATCCCTGAACTGGAGAGTTTATTCCACTGGAGAGGTTATCCTCTCTATTGCACCTTTATTGCACCTTAGTGCATAAACCCCCGAGCATGAATGGGTACAGCACATGAGAAAATTACACATTTATGCTATGTCTGTTTTGTGTCTCATTCATTTCAGAGGCATTACATGCCTGGCCAAGAAGCTTTTTTCCCCTTTAGAGAGACCAAAGGGGTGATCAATGCATTTTAAACGCCCCTTCGGGTACTTAAAGGATTAAACATAATAAAAACCATGATTAGGTGTGTGACCCCATTGGCATACCAAGGAACTCTCTGGATTTGCCCAGGAGACTCCACTTATGAGAGTGCATTATTGGGTCTCTGGGGCAGAGGCTGTTTCTCCGGATGTGGGGAGTTTTCTTTATAACTCTGCCCACGTCTGCTCCTTCTGAAACAGTTCCTCCCACTTTTCCTCCTTCCTCACCCAGTTCCTCCCACTTCCCACCCACTTGTGTGATGCCCCGAAAAGCCCCGCTCCCCCACTCACGGGTAAACCTCTCACCTTTTTTTCCACAATTTACTGCAATTATACTCCTCAGCGGCATCAGGGACTCCACAAATAAAAGTTCCCAGGTATGACCATTGATTTGTAAATTGATCAAAAAACAAAATGAAAAACCCAAAGCATTGATGCTGATGTGTTCATGAAAAGTGAAGCAATTCTGGAGCAAGTCAACTGCACAATAGTGAACAAATGCATACAGTATGAATTCTAGAGAGATCTCCAGTGTATTTCATTGCAGTATATTACAGATGTTTCCAGCATCCGAGGGTTTGCTTCAAAGGGAATAGTGAAATGTTTGTGTATTATCTAGTACAGGGTTGTCAAGGTTCAGTCCTCAAGGGCCACCAACAGGCCAGGATGTAAGCATTTCCCTGATTAAGCACAGGTGAGTTAATCAGTGGATTCATTTTGACTAACTCACCTGTGCTTAAAGGGATAGTAAAGTCACCTAAAAATTAATTGCTATATTCTAGATACAATAAAAAAAGATGACTTGCGCTTATTCTTATCTCTCAAACCTTTATGGTTTGAGAGAGTGTCACAGATTACCTTGACTTCATCATGATTACAGGGGCGAGGCTTCAAGCAGGTGTGTGTGTGTGTGTGTGTGTGTGTGTGTGTGTGTGTGTGTGTGTGTGTGTGTGTGTGTGAGAGAGAGAGAGAGAGAGAGAGAGACCTGGCTATCTACGAAAACCCACTCTGTGTATGACCTGGCTAAGTAGGAGAACCCTCTCTCTGTGTATGACCCCAGTGATTATGAGTACCCCTTACTGTGATCAGTTTGTGCTATTGGCCTAAGACAGACCACTGTTGTGGACAGAGAGTCTGATTGGTGACTGCAGGCGTGAGTCACAGGGTCTCTTAGCGGTGATTGCAGGCGTGGGTCAGTTCTCCAGTCCAGCAGTCCTTGTGTTCCTGTTCATCGGATCAAGATTACTGTGCCAGTGTTCACAGTGGTCGCCTGTTCCAGTGTTCCAGTTGACGGATCAAGAGCTGGCGTTCCTGTTTCCTGCTGAGACTCACAGGGGCTTCGGCCCAGTCTCCAGCATTGTGGTCTAGCGAGAGGCCTACTATTTCTGGTAGCAGTGTCGCCAACTAGTAACCCTTTGCTTGTTGAACTACATATTTATTGCTGTGATTTATTCTAATAAATATTTTGCATTACATTACCGTACTGAGTTCTGAGCATTCCTGGGTGCCCGTGACAGAGAGATACGAAAATAAAGTTCCCTCCCCTTCCTGCTTGACGAGCTATAAAGCTGTCGGAAGCGATTCTGGTTGCTTGACCAGGCATGGCTCATCAGGGGCCCCGACATAGCGATATCTAGAAATAAATACTTCATTAGAATGGTCTACAATGTGTGCCTGGTTTGCAAACACATGTTTTAGACTGTTCCGATGAAGTATTTGTTTTTAGATATCACTGTAGGCGCTCCTGAGGAGCCACGTCTGGTCAAGCGACCAGAATCTGCTTCTGACAGCTTTACAGCTCGTCAAGCAGAAAGGGGAGGGAGCAGAGAACTTTATTTTCACATATCTCTCAAACCATAAACGTTTGAGAGATAAGAAAAAGTGCAAGTAATCTTTTTTTTATTGTATCTAGGATATAACAATTACTTTTTTTTTTTGCATGCAGTTTGTTGATTTCCTACTATGGTAAAGATTGTGTACACAGAAATACAATATTTGCTAACGCAAACTTTAAATCTTTTTTTTCCCTCCTCTTTCAGTCTCTTGTCTCTGCAGACATGGACTTAAACCAGATTGATGCTTTCCTGACCGCTCAGACTAAAAAACAAGGAGGGATCACAGCAGAACAGGCAGCGGTTATTGCCAAATTCTGGAAGAACCACAAGAAGAAAATAAGGGAAAGTATGATCAATCACAGCAGATGGGAAAACACTCTAAAGGGCATGAACTGGAGAATTGACCTAAAGTCACAGTCCAGACGCACAGACCAAGTAAACACTCCTGTTGCCATAGTTGAGATGGAGATTGGAAAAAATGAACAGGTAAGGTACATCTGTGCTATCAGACTTTTTGCAATAAACATGCTTACCATTGGCAGGTGCTTAGAGCCATTGTGTTAAGGCACATCTTGTTATGCTGATGTTTTTCTGTTGGTGGATGTACCTTTATAATGTGCTAGGCAACACGAGTGGAACGGAGATGGAAGCTGACAGAAGTCAGCTGTTTGCTAATCACTCATTATTTACATTTTATGATGACCTGATTATACCCTTAGGCTCAGATAACTTTTTATTTGCACAGCCTACATAATAGGACACTAGTTAGAAAATTGTAATCACCCGATATCTTCCCTCATTAAAGGCACACTATCTCTTAAACACAACATTACTGATTACTGGACAAGCTTTTTTTCACAAAAAAGCAGCTATGATTAATCTTCATAATATTTAGGCCATGAAGATTGTTATTTCAATACTGTCAGAGTTGTAGTTCAAGAGTAATTGGATGATAAAGTATCTCCCTCCTGCCCCTTGTACCTAGTGTAAGCCACCTCCCCTCAGATGTGGAATCTGGTCTCTTGACCAGCCATGACCAGACAGCTCACAGCAAGCGACAGTCTTCTTCCTGTGAGCATAAGGAAAACTCTGCACCCTTGACAGGTTTTTCCTTATGGTCACTGAAGATTATCCAGTTATGTGATTCATCCAGACAGTCTTGCTGTTCTGAGGTGAGCAGTGTTACATCAGTGAAATGGGCAGGAGTGGGATCATTTATCATTCAATTACTCTTGAACTACAACTCAGACAGTATTGAAATAACACTCTTCATGGCCCAAATACTATGAAGATTAATTTGAGCTGCTTTTATTTTGAAACATTACTATCCCTTTAAAAGACGAGCCATTCTGGCCTTTTTGGCATGCCTTTTGTTCAGCCATATTTTTCCTCTGATTTAGTCCACCCACACAAATTATATATTGTTTTTAAGCATAAGTGGGGCTTTCTTTTGATACCACATTTATATGGATAACCCGCCATTTAATTTGAAAATAATATAAAAATAATGGAAACAAAAAAGAAAAAACACTTTTATAGATTTCCCTGTGATAAATTGTGCTCAATTGGTTCAATTTTAACAGGGACCTGGGTAAAAGGTATGACTGATCATTCATACCTCCCAAGTGTCCCATTTTAGGGGGCACTGTCCCTATGAGGCAAAAATGTCTGTCCCTTTTTCCCACCCTGGTGTCTCTCTTTTTGGAGATTAGACTTTGAGATGTATAGATAAGTGTATCACTTTGTGTCACAGCAATAAGACTCACATTAATGTTTATTTGAAATTAAGTACATGTGCATAAATTAATCGGTGTAAGTAAAATTGTACTGTATTGTATATTTTATTTATATAGCGCCAACCAGTGTACTTGGCACTTTACAGTTTACATTTGATATAGAAGGGGTACAATAATTGCATTGATTAAGTGCTTATAAAGACAATCATAAGGGGAAAAACAAGTGAGTATACATGAGGATGAAAGGTCCCTGCCATGTAGAGCTTACAATCTAAGTATAGAATGGGTGACATACAGATATGATGTAGTAGAGGAGGAAGATCAGTTTTTGACATATGAGATACTGTTTTCATATTATACTGTTGCTTTATTTACATGGTGCTCTTTTATTTTAGATTTAAAGGGATAGTAATACTTTGTTTTATCTTTATTTTATTTTGTAGGCATTAAAAAAAACATGAAGAATGATATAAGTCTTATCTCTATTCACAAGCAAAGTTTCCCCCTCCCGCCCCTTTTACCTAGTGTAAGCCATCTCTTCTCAGATGTGGAATGCAGTCCATAGACCAGACATAACAGAAGGTGACAATCTTCTTCCTATGAGAACAATGAAAGCCCTGCCCCCCTTGACAAGCTTTTCAGCTTTTTCCCTTATCTTAATTGAAGATTGTCCCTCTCTGCAGTCTACCTGGGCACCTCCCTTCTGCTCTGGCTGAGCAGTGTTACATCAGTAAAAGGGGAGGGAGGGGGATACTTTGTCATTGAATTACTCTTGAACTATAACTCTGACAGTATTGAAATAACACTCTCCAAACTCCAAATACTATGATGATTAATTAAAGCTGCTTTTATTATGAAACATTACTATCCCTTTAAAGTTGTTGAGGGTTGATGCTTGGCGACTACTGGGTGGTAGGGTGTTCCAGAGGTAGGGAGCAGCAAGGGATAAAGCTTTCAATCATGAAACAGCGATAGTGGTTAAAGATAGTGTGCTGCATGGTAGACGTGCAGGAATATGGTGTGATCTCAAGGATGAAATATAAGGCGGGGACAAGTGATGGAGAGCCTTGAATGTAATGAGGAGGATTTTGAATGTGATACGCTGTTTTATGGGAAACCATGACAGTGATTTTAAAAGTGGTGGGGTGAGTACTGTTCTGGAGAAGAGGAAGAGTATTCTGGTGGCTGAATTAAGAATTGATTGAAGAGGAGAGATATGGTTGGTAGGAAGACCAATAAGTAAAGAGTTGCAGTAGGCCAGGTGAGAGGATAAGAGCATGCATGAGGGTTTCTGTTGTAGAGTGAGAGAGGAATGGCCGGATTTTTTCTATATTCCGATAAAAGCGTCAGGTTTTGGTTATGTCATTAATGTGGGTGAAGAAGGAAAGAGAAGAGTCCAAAGTTACCCAGAGGCAGCTGGCCTTGTCTACAGGGTAAATTGCGGAGCCTTCGACAGTTATAGAAAATGGGGGTGTTGTGCAGGATTTAGGAGGGAAGATGAGGAGCTCGGTCTTGGACTTGTTAAGTTTTAAGCGACTATGAGCCATCCAGGAAGAGACAGCAGTAAGGCAATCTGAGACTCGCTGCTGTATTTCTGGATTTTATCAGTTGCCCCAGGGAGAGTGTAAACAGAGAAAAGAGAAGGTCTTGGGGTACACCTGCTGAGAGGGGGATCGGAGGTGTTAGCGTATGTTACAGAGAGAGACTGGTGAGAGAGATAGGATAGAAGCCAGGAATGTGCTAGGCCACAGATGCAAAGTGATTGGAGAACCTAGGAGAGAAGGGTATGGTCGACTGTGTCGAATGCTGCTGATAGGTCTAGGAGGATAAGAATAGAGAAGTGGCTGTGGTTTTTGCAATGTGGAGATTGTTTGTTACTTTGATAAGGGCAGTTTCTGTAGAGAAAGTGGGCTGAAAGCCAGACTGCGGCGGGCCCAGAGCATTATGGGAGTTGAGGAAGGTAAGAAGACAAGAGTAGGCTAGGAGCTCAAGGACCTTAGAGGCAAAGCGCAAGAGGGATACAGGGCAGTAGTTAGATGGGGAGGTGGGGTCTAATGAACTTTTCTTGAGGATTGGAGAATGATTGTTTGAATGAGGCGGGAAAGATGCCAGAGGATAGGGAGGAATTGAATACACGTGTTAGCATGGGAACTAATGTGCATGACAGAGGATTGAGGAGGTGGAATGGTATAGGATCAAAAGAGCAGGTGGATAGTGGTGATGTGGACAGCAAAAGGGGAGACCTCTGATTCAGTGACTGAAGTAAAGGAATCAAATAAGTAGGGTGCAGGATCAGGAAGATACAATTGTGGAGACTGAAAGGGTGAGATTGTTTGATGTATGTGTTAATCTTTTGTGTGAAGAACTCTACAAAGGCTAGTGGAGTTAGGGAGCTGAGGGTGAATGATGGAAGGGAGGGGCGAAGGAGAGAATTGAAGATACAGAAGAGGCGCCATGGGTTACATTTGTGAGTATTGATTAGTGAGTTGTAGTAGTGTTGTTTGGCAGAGGATAGAGCAGTGTTTGAAGCAGGACAGGAGGAATTTGTAGTGGATAAAGTAAGAGTGGAACTTCCTCCACAGGCGTTCAGAAGTGCGGGTACAGGAGTGGAGAAAGAGTGTTTGTGAGTTAAGCCGAGGGCATGGGTTTGAGGGGTGTTTTTGATGGGCTTGGAGGGGGGCATACAGATTAAGTGATGAGGAGAGGAGGTTGTTGTATCCTAGAAGTGTGTCAGGTTCAGAAAGAGTGTTGAACGTGGAAAGGTTTGAGTGCAGTGCAGAAGATAAGGCAGAAATGTCTAGTGAGTGAAGATTGCGGGTGTAATGCGAGGCTGTAGTTGGTGATGGAATGAGGGAAAGGGTTGCAGAGAAGGTTATGAGGTGGTCAGAGGGTGGGAAAGGAGAAATGGAGAAATCTAGTAAGGAGCAGTTCTTTGTGAAAACCAAGTCGAGGGAGTGGCCGTCTTTTTGTGTGCTAAAGTCAGTCCATTGTTGAAGGGTGAAAGATGATGTTAGTGGAAGCAGGCGTGAGGCCCAGGAGAGGAAGGATCATCAATGTGACAGTTGAAGTCTCCAAGTATGAAAGAACGAGTGTCAGAGGATAGAAAGAATGCAAGCCAGCAATCAAAATCTGAGAGGAAGGCAGAGGGTGTGATTGTGGGAGGTCTGTATACTACTGCAACACGCATTGCTACAGGGTGAAATAACTGGATATCATGTACCTGAAAGGAGTTAGTGGAAAAGGATGGGGAACAGGTATCAGCTGAAAGCGACATGAGGAGGCAAGCAGTACACCTGTGCTACCACCTCTGCCCACTGTGCGTGCTCTGTGTGAGAAGTACAGGCCTCCATGTGAGACTGCAGCCTCCACATCTGAATCATGTTGGGAGAGCCAGGTCTCAGTAAGAGCAAGAAGCTGGAACGATTGTGAGCAGAAAAGGTCATGTATGAGAGTAGATTTGTTAGTGAAGGAACAGACATTTATTAGGCCACAGGAGAAGTGCTGGGCAGGAAGTGGGAGGGTAGGGATGGTGGGGATGAGGTTAGAAAAATTAGATCCTCTGTGAGATGGGGAGGAAAGTGGCTGTGGAAGGTGGCATGTGGGGATATGATTGGGGCCTGGGTTTGGGGAGATGTCACCAGCCACAAGGATGAGAATAACACAATCAGTCAGCAGGTAGGAAAATCCTTGTACTTGCTTTAAATAATTTATTCTGTAATACAAAGAGGTGGCAATAGGTCAAGTGACCTACCCCTAGTCCTGTCCCCAGCACCACCAATTTAAAACAAAATGCACCCCCTTTACCCTTGTTTGGAGCTCTGTTTCCTACTTCTCTCTTGTGTACAATCACAATGAAGAAGAGAGGAGCAGAGAACAGTGACAAAGGCAATGCATATTTACACTGCATTTTGTCATGTGGCTCCATTGGCATATGTGATTGCTGTAGCAGTGATCACACGTGCTGAGCCACCAGGGAAAGGCTGAAATTCAGAATTATCACAGCACACCCTGAGGCGAACTGCGATCATTAAAGTGGAACTACCACCTCTTAAACACTTTAACATCAATAATTCCCCAAGAATTATTAACTTATTCAAAAGAAATATGCATTCTTACCGGGCTGACAACAGCACGGAGTGCAGGCATCTTGCCATAGTGACGTCTGCGCGCCTGCTCTGTCAGTCCCAGCCGGGTCTAGGAGGGACTGACTGCACAGACGTGCAGACGTCACTATGCGAAGATGTCTGCGCTCCATGCTGCGCTCCATGCTGCTGTCAGCCCGATAAGAATGCATGTTTCTTCTGAATAAGGTAATAATTCTGGCGACTAGCGCTACTAAGCTGCTAGCTGCCAAATGGGGAGTTATTTGAAGTTAAAGTGTTTAAGAGGTGGTAGTTCTGCTTTATGTTCTGACATGCCAAGACTGTCATCCATCCTTAAAGGACAGATTCCTATGACAGTCTTGACATGTCACCCAGAGTTAACGTGTTAAATAGTTTAGAGTGTTGTGTGTGTAATATACTTATAAAAAAACAAAATATCAGGTTGCGCACAGATATAGATTGAAAATCACTCCGCTATTCAGCTGCTAGAATTAGGGATCCCTGCCCATAGATATCCCAATAACCTTCCAAACGTTACAAAATACATATTCAGCGCTTCGATTAGATAGACTGAGCTTATGAGAAAAGGATAGTCACTCTCCATGAATGTCGGAGGTATTGACCGGCTTGGAGGTTGTGATACTTCAAACAAAAAGTAACACGGAAGAGGGGTCTGACCAGTACTAGTAGGTGGAGCCAAACACTGCTTCAATTTTGGAACAATGGAACAAAGGGTTCTATGAAAGGTGATACTATACCGGAGACATTGTGCTTTAAGAGGCAAACATTGTAGAAGATCTATCCTGTGAGGTAGTTCCTTTTGTTTACATGTATATATTGTGCAGACCTCTTTGACAGATATACCCCATCAAGCATTATAATCTGCATGCTAATATCTTACATAACACTCTAGAGTTATATATCTTGCAAAAAGAATAAAATATTGGATATACTGCTGACCTATATACAGATTGATGATTTGTTGAACTTTATAGAATGCTGGCCACATTCTATCATTATGACCATCTGTATTTTTTTTTTTTTTTTTATGATCGATCATTGAGATTTTTGATTTTTTAAAAATAAATGTTATATTTTTTAGGTGAGACAGAGTTAGTGATAGAATATTATTTTATCTGTGTTGGACATTTATCTCTTCTGCCCTCTCGCTGTGATGAGAGATGAGTGGGTTTAATTTGCATTTGTATTAGCCTTAGTTTATTTGTGATAGTGTATTTCCGAGTTTGAGTTAGTTAAATATTAACTTTTCTCTCTCGTTGTGACCATCGACGAGCGGTTTCAACCTGTGCCGTAGCTGGCCATCACAGGAGAGCAATGTGCTAATTTAAACAGAAATCTCTGCTGTTTGCATCTTGTGGATGAGGATATCATCAGAGTATTTCTAGATTAAGATTTGGGAATTTTTTTGATCCTTAAACCTGATTGGTGGATTTAGGATCTATGTGTGTAGATATTTTCCCATCATTTTTATGATTATCTATGTATTGAAGAATTTTAACTATTGTTTTCTGATGCTGTACATTAGACGCATCAGTGTATACATATAATGGTAATAAAGGTATAACATATTATTTTACATATTATTATAGTCTGTTATTGTGTGGAGAGTGACTATCCTTTGCTCATAAGCTCAGTCTGCCAATTCAAAGTGTTGAATATATATTTTGTAATATACTTATGTTTATTTTTAAAATTGTATGATACTGACTGTCATTATTTTGAATCCCTTGAGTGAGGAAGAATTCTTGGGAGATATCATGAAGATTTCCCCCTGGAAAATTCTCAATGGTAGTGATAAAAAGCATACTTTTTGCTTACTACTAATATAGTTGAATCCGGGATGGTCTGTCTCCATCTTTTAATTGAAATCACATCACAAGCATGCTCACCTACCACCTAGAATTAGGTCACAGTTCTAAAGGACCACCTACCTTGCCCCCCCCTCCTGCTGCCTTGTTAAAAAGGTATCCATTTCCATTGATGATGTTCATTGTGTTCATTATGTGGCAAGTTAAAATTAAGAAATAACTGCAGAAAAGCAGTGAGGAATGGGGTATGATCTAATGGAGCTTGGTTTTTTGGAAAATGCAGAATGTTTCACCTATGATACACAAGAAGTGATATATACTGATTAAAAAATAAATTAATGGTGTGTGGGGGGCTCAGTTGGAGCCGCTTTCTTAGCCTTTGCTGCTCTTTGGTGTAAGTGTACCCTCATTAACCTTAGTTTGCACTGTTTTCTTGAATACACCTGCAATATAGCTTTTATTCCAGGCACCAGTTTTCATTCACTTCATATGATGTTGGTAATAGGAAACCAGTGCTTAGAGGACACAATGGAGGTAATAAACGCAAAGATAATAGCAAATCTAAGTGTAATTATATAAACACTTATAATATGTTTATAAATGAACACAAGTCAAATGGCGAATGACATAAAACCAGAAGGATACAGGCCTCCCTGGGTCCTGTGCCCCTATGTGGATCTTGGACCGCGCCCTCCTTCACCACGTCTCTTTAGTCTGGCAACACACCAAATGCACATAGGTGCCAGACAGCGCCAGATCTTAGTCAATACAACAGTCTTCCAATCCAGGCTGGTGGAGGAAGCTCACAGAGCTTCTGGTGTAGGACCAGCAGTGTGTTACTGGACTAAATGTGAGTGGCCATTTGACTTGAGTTCATTTGTAAACATTGTTCAAATAAATGATTACACTTAGATTTGCTATTATCTTTGTGTTTATTCCCTCCATTGGGCCCTCTGCATGCTGGTATCCTTAATGCTGTTTCCTGTGATTGGTTAACAAGGCCATTAACATTCAGCAGCATGAAACACAGAAGGAAGTCCTATCAAAGGAAGATTTAATTTTACATCTGTTTCTCCATCATTTCATGCCCATTCTCATCATCCTCTCATTTTGACAATATGTTTAAATGACCTTACACTACTAATATAACTGTTTTGTATGACTATGTTATTGTCCTGCTTTTGTAACATGATTTATAATCTGTGGTCTTTCATGGACTTTTTAATTTGGGACAGCTCTTTCACCTTATTATTTTATTTCACCTTTATTATTATTTTTATAATTATACTGCTTTTGAGTCGGTGGAAATTCATCTATTTCATTGATTCACTTCATCAGCATTTCATATCCCTTGACATACATTCATTCATTCATATGATCATTTTCATTCTTATTATTGATTGTATTTCTCCTTTATATCTATATTTATTTCTGTTATCCGGTTGTGTTATTTTTTTTCACTCCCTGCCTCTCTTATTAGGATAGTGTGCTTACTGTGCTTTTGATCTTGTATCCATATGACCTTGTCTGATGATCACGTGGGCTGGCCATTCATTTGTAGTTATGATGAACATCACAACTTTCAATGTCACCAGTGTCAGCATCTCAATGCAGCAGAGTTGCAACTTGCTGTGTCTGGCTGTGTTCAGTTGTTAAATTGCGGGCAGACATCACTATGGAAAGATGTCTGTGCTCTTTCTTGCCTGTCAGTCCGGGAGCAGGGTATAATTCTCATTAACCAGGTAATAATTCTGGCGACTAGCACTATTGAGCAGCTAGTCACCAGATGGGTAATTATTTGGCACAAAGTTTAATATGGGTGGTAGTTCCTCTTTAAGTGATTATGAGTTGGGTTCTCCACATTTAGAGGTCCAGCAATTGACTCCTCCGGCATTAAAAAGAGGAGAGTATCCCCTGACCAGTGAAGTTAACCTTTAGTTTGTACATAAGAATAGAAATGCTAACCATAGTGCCACAGGATTAATATAATTCCACACTAAAACAGAAGCTGGAATCGAATTTGGAGTGCTGAGTTAGTCTATGGAATTTCTTTACGTTTCCTTTGGATGTCAGTGCTATGGCAATAATGGAGAACCTTTTGTTTATGGTTAGGGCTGCACCGATACCGATACTGGTATTGGTATCGGTGCTGATACCGGCATTTGCGCAAGTACTCGTACTTGCGCAAATGCGGCCGATGCCAGCACCGATACCCTTTGTCAGGGTTGGTGCTGCAGAGAGGGAGCCTGGGGAGCTGCTCACAATGCTCCCCGGGCGCCTCTCTCCCTCCTGCAGCGTCGGAGCATTGCCGCGGGTTACCATGGCAACACTCCAACGCTGACCTCTGCCGGGGCTCGCAAGAGAACAGGAAGCACCCGGCAGAGGAGGAAATTACAGCAGGTAGCTGGAGGGTAAGGCAGACAGAAGCTGCAGCTTGGCACAGCACGGACAAGCTGTAAACTTCTTTGCAGCTTTCCAGGGAGACCCTGGCACAATCTCTCTGTTCTTTTGCCATGGCTTCAGCCCCATTGAGAGCCCCTCTATCTCCCACTCAACCTCCCCACTTCTCCCACTCAGCCCCCCTACTTCTCTCACTCAGTTCTCCCTAGCCCCCCACACTTCTCCAATTCAGTTCTCCCCAGCCCCCCGACTTCTCCAGTTCAGTTCCCCTCAGCCCCCCACTTCTCTCATTCAGTTCCCCTGCTTCCCCTCAACCCCCCATCTCCCACTCCGTTCCACTGCACCCTCTCACCACCCCTTGGAAAACTGTCAAATGGCATTGCAAAAAAAGTATCGGTAATTGGTATCGGTGAGTACTTGGGGAAAGTATCGGTACTCGTACTCCGTCTTAAAAAATGGTATCGGTGCATGCCTATGGTGCCAGCAATCTACAGGTACAACAGGCATGTATTTCATTTACTGCACACATAAGCTGTCATGCTTATACCTAGCTGACACCACAAGATGCTGTTATGGTTTCTCTTGTCCAGTATGCATCTTCTCTGCTACAGTGTATGCTGTTGAGAGGCTGTTTGGAGTTCATGTTAAGAAAATGCATCATAACAGTCACCTACTATTACGGTACAGCCAACAACAATTAGGAAGTAAGGTGCTTCCTGTAAATGAGCTGCGACAAGCTTACAATTCCTGGCTGTCCCTGTACTTCCCTGCAAATAACTTTGTGGCCAAATTGTTAGTGGGTAATATTTTATTAGGTTTGATTTATAAGAAAAAATTTCTTAGCGCGATACAACAATATTGGGGGTGGAATTGTTTTCGATAAAAGTTCCACTTTATCCTTTTGATGGCAAGGGGGTTATGCAGTGTACTGCAGAGGGCAATAATGGAAACAATGATGTTTTAACTCTGCAGGAATTGGCAGTCTACTGAAACTGACCCCAGAGAGGGGCTGATGCACATTGAGTTTATAATACATCCTCCTTGGGGCTACTGAAAGGAACTGTAAACTTTTGTTATGAGTAAAAAAATAAATATAATCTATATATATATATATATATTCAGATTTACTGCAGTTTAAACTCTTGTTATTTTTTTTAATAAACAGTGTCCTCTAGTGTTCAGAATGCATATAGTTATTCTGTAGCATTCTCTGGCAGAGGTGTGAGTCACTGACAAACAGTTCTCCATAGAATGTGATAGAAACTGCTGAATTATTCTGTCAGTTTAAAGTTTCAACTTTCAGGAAGTAGTTAATAATTCACTTCCCAATTAATATTAAGTGTTTTAATAAAACTGACAGGAGTTGGAGTATCTTTTTTTGCTCAGCTGGAGAAGCTTTATATCATACAGATCTTCATAAAAGATAAAGTTTACTATTCCTTTACTACACCTTTAAGGGTCAGGTTTATGAATATTTGTTTGAAACAACACTCTTGGAAACTCTGCTGCCAAATCAGAGTTTCTCTCAACATCAGCTCTATAGTAACCATTATGTCCTATTTATAGGTGACACCTATAGGTTTAGAGTGCCTTGCTTTGCAACGTGTTGGAGACCGGTGAAAGCCCCATTTATGTCTGTAGGAATTGTTCACTTGTTTACTTGGTTTGCCACAGAAATTCTCTGTTAGTCCAGAAAGGTTTTTTTTTGTAGGTGAGCAATTCAACCTGGAGGTGAAAATGGGAAGTAATAAATCTTAAAGGAGCCGTAAACTTTTTATGAAATATTGTAGTGCTTTTCCTGTTGAATAAAATAAGGGTACTCCCACTGCTGAGATGCATGCTTCCAGAGTTATTATAGTTTAAGCCTGTCGTTTTATTTATTTATTTTTACATTAGCAGTTCCCTCTAGTGGTCAAATTCCAATTAGTTATTCTGTTACATTCCAATGGAGAGGAAAGTCAGCAACTTACAGTTCTCTGTAGAATGTGATAGAAACTGCTGAGTCACTTCCTGTCAGAACTATCAATAAGCAAATGCACAGTAAATTAACTTCCTGATTATTAGAACTGTTATAAGTTTTGAATAGAACAACTGACAGCAGTGGGAGTGACCTTGTTTTACTCGTCAAGAAAAGCTCCTTTAATAATAATAACCACCAGTCTGCCTTACTATCACCAGAGAATCAAAATGGCCACACTGATTTATTTTCCCTTTGCTCTTTGGTTCAGTCAGTCAGTCTTGGATGCTGTGTCCACAGAGGCAGATGTGACCTTTCCTAGCAGCAACACATAATGCAAACTCTATTCACTGCATGTGGTAATCTTAACTCTTTAAGGACCAGAGGGCTGTGCATCACATTTCTTTGCAATGCGTTGCATACCCCTGTGGTCCTTAAAGGGTTACATAGGCTCAAACACTTTACCTGCTTCAGTCTGAAAAACTACCAGCAATTGTAGTGTCCATCACCATTGATGTGACATCAAGGACTGATTGAAGATGTTATTATCTCTTTAACCAAGGCACAAGTTAATAATTCATAAGGGCTATTAGGTGTTTTTGGACATAGTAGGGTAAGGACGGGGGAGGTATTTTTTTTTCGGAGGTGTTACTTTGCTTTTGAAACCTTTGATAAATAGCGTTGAGGCAGGCTAGTTCATAGCTACTTTTATATCATCCACTGTATGCCACTGAGACTGGAATCCTTTCATTCAGCACTGCTGCTGCTTGTGAAGTCTGTTCCAAGCCGCCATCTGCACCTCTCGGTCTAAGAATAGATCTTATTCAGTGTTTTGAATGTGTATTGTAACACTAGGAACCAGAGAGGAAGAGGTCCTCCCAAACACAAAAAAATAGTTACATTTTCCAAGAAATAATGTTAAAACACCTTAGTTTACACTCTTTTGAGCTTTTAAAATCACCTGTATGTTGTGTTATAGTATCCATTTTTTTTTATTTAAAGTGGAACTCTCACCTCCTATAGTCATCACTATCTAAATATCTGGCTCCAATAAAGCTTAAAAAAAGTACAAACTTATTTAGCTAAAAATTGCACATTATATATCAAAAGCATTTATGTTGGTTGTGAAATCCCATGAGTACAAAAATACCAAATATGTATAATTTTAGCAGTATTCATGGCCTTCACATACCCCTAATTATTTGTGGGGGGGTTGTGCTCTAAGTCGTGAATAAAGAGGTTTCATCGTAGAGGTCAGTTCTCCAGTTCCTGTGTTATTCTGTGGAGCCTATGCACTAAGATGCATAGCTGGGAACTCTCCGGATTTTCTGTTTCTATTGAATCTCCACCCACTTCTGCACTTTTTAAGTCTTTCCTCCCGTTTTACTTTTACTCCCTGCGACTTCTCGTTTCTCAGCCTATTTTTTCCTAGCTGATTTAGCTCCACCCCCACTCACGGTTAAGCCCCATCCCCTTTTGACACGAATCGCATCATTTTTCTCCCCCCACCGGCACCAGAGGACTCCCCTCCGGGGACAGTGAAGTACAAAGTTCCCAGGTATGCTAAGATGTCACCAGATTTGGAGATCTTAGTGCATAAGCTCTATAGAATAACAAAAGAAGTGGAGAAGTTATCTCCGTGTTATCACCTCTTTATCATGCTTTAGTGCATAACCCCCTCATAGGAACTAAAATGTACATTACATTGTTTAAGTGGTACAGCTATCCTAAACCGACTGAATAATGACTATATAAAACCTATATTTTTTCAGAAAGTAGATATCCCACTTCATCAAATAACGGGTCATTTGCGTTTCTTCCCCTAGCCTGTTGTGCACAAATGTTTCCAGAATGTGGCACTAAAGGAAAAAATTGGCCTTTTTTTACAATTTGACCACTTCAAACATACTGAAATCTTTGAAAACTGTGGCATTTTCTAGTGTATTCATTAGTTACTGCTCTTACTATAAAAACCCCATTTGAATGAGTTGACATACTGTAGGGGTGACAGAAGCACAAAACTATGCCAACTATAAGATAGCATTTTCTCATATATTTTTAAAATATAACTTGGTTATCAGGGGGCAGTGGAGACTGCCTATGGGGGTCAGCCAGGGTATCTGTGACTGCCAGTGGAACCAGGCCTGGGGGTGGGGTTCAGACAGTGTAGGTGTTCCAGTCAGTCGGCAATGGACCCAGACCAGTGGGGTTCAGACTCTGCATATGGAGGGTCTGTGACTACCAGTGGCACTGGAATAGGCTAGGAATCAAATAGTGTGTGGTCTGCAACTGCCAGATGGTTGTGGAACCGGGGGGGGGCAAGATATGTGGGCACCTGAGTTCCAGGTGGCATCGGAAGACGGTGTGCATGCTACAGGGGTGTCCAACACATTGCTGATCAATGTGTTGGACACACTAGTGGCACACACAGTTACTTATTTAGTTATTTATTATAATTTATCTTCATCCAGACTTTGTTCAAGCTATGAAGCTCCCAGATGATAGTGCTGGGAGATAAATACAGGTAACACATGGTGCTCCCCTGCTTCTATTTTTACCTGAACTACCAGGTAGGAGTGGGCGGGATAGGAAAAACCTCCCTGTCCACCTCCATGGATATGACATCCAGGTAGGGTTACCACCCAGCTGGTACTTTACCGGAAGGCCGGTAAAAAATTGGAGTCTGTCCAATGAAAGTCTATGGACGGAATGTCATGGCCTGTATTTTTTGGAAGAAAAGGTGGCAACCCTACATCCAGGAATGATTGATGATGATGATGTTGCTTGAAAAATGGGAACATAATGGCCGTTAGAATTTTCTGCCTGTGGTATTGTAAGCTGGGGGTTTATTATTGGGAAGTACTATTTTTCCATTAACTGTAAGAAACAGACCTATCACCCCTATACATGTTTGTCTAAAACATTAGTGCATATAGCGATTAGATTGAAAGCTGTTTGTTTTTTTTTTTTTTGTTTTTTTTAAATCATTAATTTGCCCAAATTAAACATCTGAATGTTACGCTGCGGCTTCCTTCCAGACAGACTGGTTACCAGCTCTGTTCCGCAGTCTGTCACTCTTCCTCTGCTCCTCTCCCTCTATCCAGCCTCCTCTGATGACGGAGGCTTTCTGTATTTAGAGTGGCCTGAGACCTCTCCAGCTTACATGCAGAAAGCCTCCATCATCGGAGGAGGCTGGATAGAGGGAGAGGAGCAGAGAAAGAGTGACAGACTGCGGAACAGAGCTGGTAACCACAGTCTGTCTGGAAGGAAGCTGCAGGGTAATCTTTAATTTGGGAAAACTAACAATTAAAAAAATGAAAACAGTTTTCAATCTAATTGCTATATACACTAACATTTTAGACACACGTGTATAGGGGTGATAGATCCCCTTTAAGATGTGATTAGTTAAATAGAAAACTAAAAACTGCCTATATGGTGTTCAAGCCTTTTGTTTGTAATACATTTTTTGAGAGATCAGCCTTTGTTTAATGGTTGCGCTATGTGATACTTCATTCTAAATAAGCATGTGCTATGCCAGTATTGCATTATGTGATACTTCATTCTAAATAAGCATGTGCTGTGCCAGTATTGCATTATGTGACACTTCATTCTAAATAGTTATGCGCTTTTCCAGTATTGCACTATGTGACACTTTATGCTAATTACTTACACTACCATTCAAAAGTTTGGAGTCACTTAGAAATTTTCTTGTTTTCCATCTAATGAGTTGCAAAATTAATAGGAAACAGGCAACACGTTGACAAGGTTAGAAATAATGATTTTTAATTTAAATAATAATTGTGTCCTTCAAACTTTGCTTTTGTCGAAGAATCCTCCATTTTTCAGGAATTACAGCCTTGCAGACCTTTGGCATTCTAGTTGTCAATTTGTTGAGGTAATCTTAAGAGATGTCACCCCATGCTTCCTGAAGCACCTCCCACAGTTTGGATTGGCTTGATGGGCACTTCTTACGTACCATATGGTCAAGCTGCTCCCACAACAGAAACAAGGACATTTCTAAGTGACCCCAAACTTTTAAATGGTAGTGTATGTGCTGTGCCAGTATTGTACTGTGGCACTTCATGCTAATTTCTTATGTGCTGTACCTGTGTTACCACACACAATGCTATGATTGAATATAGGCAGAACACACACAATTCTAACAGCACTGCAAATGTTTGACCCTGAACAACACAAATTTATGTAGTGCATGACTTTGGAATAAAGTGCCATTCTGTGCCACCAATATATAAAGGTAAATTTCTCAAAAGCAATTTATTTTACAGAGAAATTACTAAAATGTATATAGTACGATTTAAATTCTCTGTAATATAAACTAAGCTAATCACAGGGTGACAGTTCCACTTAAATCAGTGGACTTTATATTTGTCCCCTTTGGTACAATTGGTTTGCCCAAAGATTACTCCCGTTCTTCTTAACCCTTTGAGTGCCAAAGGGGTATTTCAGACTTTATCCTGCTAAGTAAAACAAGGGTACTCCGACTGCAAATAAATGTTTTATTCAAAAGTTATTGCAACTCAGACATGCATTTCTTGGGTGCAGTACTTCCATGGCCTGAAATTTTATGGTGGCACTATTTTTTCAGTAGTCTAGAGACAGCTATTGTTGGAAACAACAACAGGCAACTATGTCAACAGCACCTCTGTAAAATGTAAGACCATGGAGGCACTGTACCCAAAACTGCAAGTTTAACTGCAATACATTTTAAATGAAACATTTCTCAGTAACTGCAGTATTCTTGATTTACTCAGCAGGATAAACTATCCCTTTGTGACATCAGTCTCAGTGAAGGGGTGCATACATAAAGAATTATGTAAATTCACTCCCAAAATGTTAGAGTTAGAAGTGACCTTGAGATGTGGGACTTTGGATTTTCCTATGCTTGCTTTATAAATATCATGTAGGGCAGGAATGGTCAGCTTGAGGCCGAGCAGCTATTTGGGACTACAATTCCCATCATCCCGCTTGCTGAGGATGATGTGAATTATAGTCCTGAACAGCTGGAAGGCCTCAGGTTGCCAACTATTCATGTAGGCACCACGAAGACACATTACTGTTCCCTCATTACCTTATCCTTCTGGTAGTTGTAAGAATATAAATGTATTGAGTTTTATGCACTACCATTTTGTTCCAAGGCCTCCATCTGTCCAATATGTATGTTCAATCCTATTACTATGAAAACATGGCATATGGCAAATGCAAGATCACGTTAGCACAGTGGCAACTGACTACAAGTAAAATGATTCCTTTTTATTTCACTTCATGCTGTTACATTTTGAGTTCAAACTGATATTTTGGTTTATTTTATAATTGTTTATTAATTCCACAGTTTAATCCTAATTACGATCACAGGGCATCTATCGTGAAACCCCTCACAATCTATCTGGCAGGCAAGTCTATACCAAATAAAGTCCAAGGATGTAGTTTTGGCACTATGCAAAAAGAAAACATTGACAAATTCTGTGGCAAGCCAACTGCATTATTAGGAATAAAATAAAAATCCATACTGATTTAAATCTTTTAACCCTTTGAGTGACAGAGGGGTACACAACACATTGCAAAGCATTGCATTGCGTACCCCTATGGGTTAATCCTTTGTATGCTAGAGACACACCTCTAGTATTCAGTGGTTTAAAGCACTGTTTAACCCTTTGCGTGCCAGAGAGGTATCCAAAGCATTGCAACGCATTGCGTCGAGTACCTCTCTGGGACTCAAAGGGTAAATAAATAAAACATTTTTGATTTGTCCCCTATGGTGCAGACCTGCCTCCCTTACAGATCAAATGAAACTCCATGCATTATAATCCTTAAAGGGATTGTAATGTCCCAAAAAAAGTATAAGAGAAATGATAGGTGCAATAAAAAAAATACTTAATGCCCTTATTCCTAATTCTCAAATCTTTATGGTTTGAGAGATATAAGAAAATAAAGTTCTCCGCTCCCTCCTCCTTTTCATATGTCAGCTGTATAGCTGACGGCATGAGATCCTGTTTCTGGGACCAGACGCGGCTCTTCCGAAGTGCCGACATAGCGAAATCTAAAGAAAAATTCTTCATCGGAACGGTCTACATGTGCCTGGTTTGCAAACACACGTTGTAGACCATTCCGATGAAGTATTTATTTTTAGATATCATTATATCGTCTTTCCTGAGGAGCCGCGTCTGGCCGCGTGACCAGATTCTGCTTCTGACAGCTTTACAGCTTATCAGGCAGAAAGGGGAGGGAGCAGAAAAATGTATTTTCCTATATCTCTCAAACCATAATGGTTTGAGAGACAGGAATAAGGGCGATAAGTCTTGTTTTATTTCACCTATCATTTAGTTTATATTTTTTTCGGGACTTTACTATCCCTTTAATAATCAGTGGGAGATCGTGTGCGTAGATTAGATGTGTGCGCAAAATATTAACATTTAATGCCCTATTGCCAGTCAGGAAGGGTATTACTAATGGTGTAAGGGTATTAAGCATGGTTTGTATGCAGAGGAGGCCCTAGGCTCACAAAAAAACCTATGGTTTAGGCTAACCTGATTATTAGTGCACAGCACAGACAAGTTCCTCCATCACTTTACAAGAGATTATGATATGTCCCAACAACATTCCTCCCAACATTTCAGATGGCCAAAAGAGGGACACTTTTGTTTTTGCTGGTGTTGCTGGCGGATGGGCAATTAACAATAATTTTTGGGCTATTTCATGACCTACTGACACCTCTTTGCGCAACTGAATACATGATTTAGAGCAAAACCAAAGCATTTTATTTACACAGACTAATTTATACACATGTACTGAAGTTTATACAAACATTAATGTGAATTTTATTGTGGTGGAGCAATTTTATACACTTGTATACACACCACACAGTGTGCTCTCCTAAAATGAGGACAGATGGATTTGGATCTCAAATAAGGATGGTCTCTCCTAAAGTGGGACACTTGGGAGGTTTGCAACAAAAAAGATTAGGGACTTTCAGCAGGAGGCATGGGGCATTAACCCCCTCAAAGAATAGCTAGCATTTGTTCTGTTTGGAGGTGCAAGACAACTATGGCCATCCTTTTAAACAGACATGTAGACCTTGGGCCAACATAATTGCCTGCCCATGTTGTAGAGACTTTACTAGGGGAGAGAAAAACTTCAAAGTCACCTGTTTTATGTGGACTGTAAGGGCAGCCATCTGACTTATGAAATGAGCAGAACCACATTAAAACCAGGAGCTCCTAGGTACCCTTAGCTTATGGTCAGAAAAATCCTGAACCAGGCTTCTGGGCCTGGGCTCCAAAAATTCTGAGCATTTTACATCAAATTTGTATGTATAACTCTTGCTGCAAAACTGTGAAAACCTAGTTCAGTTCCCCGTGTCAGCTCCTGGTGACCTTAGGTAAATCACTTCATCTCCGTGTGCCTTTAAGCTCTATGGTACAGAGACTCGCTGTGCTTGAAAAGTTCTCTGTACAGTGATGTGTACAAATTGTTAATGCATTAAAAGAGTAAATATATTCTTACATTATTATTGGAGACCTCTAGCATTCATTGGTTAAAAGTTCCATTTAAATTGATGGGGATTTTAGGAAAGTTTATTTGTCACCTTTGATGCAGTTGATTTGCTCCAGAATTGCACCTCTATAGCTTATAGAATTCCACAGTTTGTGAATTTTCCTGCTTTTTATTTATTTATTGATTTATTTTTTCATATATATATATATATATATATATATATATATATATATATATATATATATATATATAAAAATATTTTTATTTATTTATTTTTTGGAAAAAACAGAAGAGGGTGCCCAGTCGTGCCTGTTATCTTTTATAACAGCTATTAAATTCGTAATTGAAAATATACTCACAAATATGGTGGTTTTGGAAGGGTATACAGCCAACAACAAACTGGGCATGCAGAGATATTATCCTGTCCCTGCTCAGGTGAACAAGTCATGGGGCTTATGGAATCCACAAAATCCTGCTTTCTTTGTGTTCAATAGTTGTAATATAACAATTACAGTGCAAAAAAGTAATGCAATCCTCACAGTTTAAAATATTAAGAACAATGGCTTTGCTAAATATATAACGTTTCGTGGCCACCTGACCACTTTCGCAGACTTGGCTTTAGCCAAAAAAAGAAACACTATAATGTTTTTGTTTGTATTGCACACATCTTCTTGACAGTAAGTTCTTTGGATCTTTTTGTAGAGAGCTTTCTGTTAGGAAGTATGAAAGCAGGTATATTTATATAAAGTAAATAAGATACATTGTAATAAAGATACTTCGTGTTCCAGGGAGAGTGTAACTTTGTAGTACATCCTCCTTGGATGGTCAACTGACAGAAGACACTGGAAACAGAGATCCAGGGAGCTTATTGTCATTGCCACATAAGTGTAAAAAATAGGTGAAGATGAAAGTATAGACCATTTAAATTTATGTATATTATGTACTTGGAGAATATAAAAAAAAAATAAAAAAAATAAAAAAATCAGTAGCTATCCATATAAATAGGACCATTGAATGCCAAAGTCAGAGGTTTAAAAGTCCCATCTGAAATCAAGGGTAATTTGGGTAATATTAAAGTGTTAGTAATGTTCCAGAACAAATATTTATCATTTTGTAATACTTAAAAAGTGGAACTGAATGCAATAAACCCTACCAAACCGCTATGGTTTGAGAGATATTCACTGTCAGAGTTTCACATTTTACAGCTGACAGCAGGAGATCCGTGTCGGCCGACACGAGGAGGCTCTTCATCAGAGCCGCAATCGCGTTATTTAAAACTAATTACTTCATTGTAATGGTCTACAAAGTGTGCTTGCAAACCAGGCACACTTTGTAGATCTTTGCAATTAAGCCATTCTTTTTAAATAATGCGATTGCGGCTCTGCTGCAGAGTCACCAGTTGGCCCCCGGACAGGATTCCCCTGCAGTCAGCACAGCGCTGACGTCAGGGAAAGGGGAAGGAGGGGGGAACTTTGAATAGGAATATCTCTCAAACCATAGTGTTTTGAGAGCTGGGATTTGTTGCATTTACTTCAACTTTTTAAGCACTAAAAAATTATAAATATTTGTTCTGGGATGTTACTGTCCCTTTAATTTGATCCCTATGGTGTACTTGGTTTGCTATAGAATCTTTGAACACTGGAGTTAACTATTAACCCTTTGAGTGTCAGAGGGGTTCGTAAATCATTACTTTGCAGTACGTTGTGCTCCCTTCCATCACTCAACGGGTTAAGGTACTGTAGTTTCCATCCACCAAACCCCAACCTCCATTCTTGAAGCCATACATGTCTTCCTGTCTCCTACTGATTTTTCTGGTAATTGGTATTTAAATAGCTCTTTAAGATGCCATAACTGAGCATAGTATTGTAAAGTCTTTCAGGCTAGAAAACAAATACAGAAAGCTACCAATAAATCTTTATGGGCATGTCAGACTATTGCTTACTGTAACCATTCTCAATACGTTGTACCCCGCCTCTGCTCCCTAAGAAAATCTGCTCTTTACTTTGGACTAATCAAGTATTCTGTGTTGCTCTGTAAATCTATGCACTCTTTGTATCTAAATACGTCAGCTGAAATTTGCTTTGCTGTGCTTCATGTGTAAGATGTTAGTTTTTTGCCGTACAGTCGCCTACTGTGTACTATAATTGCTTACACATGCTATGCTGTAGTGTAGCTAGTTAGAATGGAACACTTCAAGATTCAACAGTCTTGTGTTTTCCATATGATTTGACTTGATGAGCTACAGAGTTGCAAAAACATTGGCTTGTATGCATTATTAGCATATGACAGTAGCATGGCAAGCAGATTATGCACAAGGCTCTAAACCAGTGTTCTCAAACTTTTTTTGCCCAAGGCACCCTAAACACACAATCTGGAACTTTGGGGGCACCCCTAGCATATGTAATGTCATTTATCAAGAATATTATAAAGGGTATGATACATAAATTTACAGTAATTATTAGGTCTCACAATCATGCTAACAAAAATAAACATTTTATGCAGAACAATTTCCACAAATAAACATTTATGGAAATCTTCATAGAAACATGGGGCACCCTAATATGATATCCAGGGCTTATAATTTTAAGTCCTTTGCTACAAGCCAGACCTGAAAAGTTACTCGCCACTGCAAGCCAAAACATACCCACCAGGGCTGAATTTCTACTCGCCATTGGCTAGTTTAGGGTGGAAATTTGAGCCCTGTAGGGCACACAAAAGTGCCATGGCACCCTGGTTGAGAACCACTGCTCTAAACCCATGATAGGTAACCAGATTCACACCAAGGACTGCATATGTGGCCACTGAGCCACCCATACGGCTTTGCATTATGATTTCAATTTTTTTAACAGGGCTGGTGAAATCCAATGTGTCTATTTAGCAATCAGGTTGTTAAAGAACCATTTAGATCAATGGAAATTTATATTTCTTCCCTATGTTGTTTTCCCCCCTTAATTATTTTATTTTGTTTTTATGCATATGCCTATTGTTTACTTTTGACTTTAATTAACCACTCGCTCTAGAGGTCTCCAGTGCATTGTTCTGTATTCTCTAGTACCAAAGAAGTTAAAAGAGAGACATACTCGTTTTTATATAATTGCTGTATATTGTCTTTTGGGATTAAAATTTTGATTTGTTGTGAATTCTAGTTTCTTTTATAGAGTTTAGATTTAAAGGGATAGTAATACTTCGTTTTAACTTTATTTTATTTTGTAGGCATTAAAAAAACATGAAGAATGATATGTCTTATCTCTCAAACCTTTATGGTTTAAGAGATATTCACAAACAAAGTATCCCCCCCCTGTTCAACCAGATCAGAAGGGAGGTGCCCAGGTAGACTGCAGAGAGGGACAATCTTCAATTAAGATAAGGGAAAAAGCTGAAAAACTTGTCAAGGGGGGAAGGGCTTTCATTGTTTTCATACAAAGAAAATTGTCCCCTTCTGTTATCTGTCTGGTCATACAACCTGATCCACATCTGAGAAGAGATGGCTTACACTAGGTAAAAGGGGCGGGAGGGGAACTTTGCTTGTGAATATCTCATAAACCATAAAGGATTGAGAGATAAGACTTATATCATTCTTCGTGTTTTTTTAATGCCTACAAAATAAAATAAAGTTAAAACGAAGTATTACTATCCCTTTAAGGCAAAGGGCACAGGCATGATTAAAGCTGACTCTCTACAAATCTGCAATTGTACTATAAAATGAATACACAATTATGAATAGTAATTTATATTTATCAACATATGAATAGCTAGTCAACAGCACATCAAAAAAAAAAATTAAAAAAACAATCAATGGCTATAAATAAATATAGCTCTCTAAATAGACATAAACCAACAATTTCATAATAATAGCGTATTTGGAGGAAAGGTTAGGAAAAAGGCAAAGCATTCCTTAGACAGGGCATCCTAAGCCCCACCTATGGTCACACCCCCACTCCATATACAAGGGCAAACCGAAAAGTCATTTCCAGTTGCCTGGGAAATTCCTCCCAATCTGAACTCTTTTACATGGGCTTCTCTCCTCCAGCTATTTTTGACTGCAACTTCCATCAACATCTGATGCCTGTTTCCCATCTGGATAACAAAGTAACATAGTATATTAGGTTGAAAAAAGACACAAGTCCATCAAGTTCAACCCTTGCCTCATAAACTATAGCTTTCCTGCTGTGAAATAATTTAGGCTATCAGAACTTCCTGTTTTGCCTACTAATACACAGTATACCCTGTATGTTCCATTTTGAAATAAATGTATCTAATCTTTTCTTAAATGCATCCATTATATCTGCCATACCCACATCCTTGGGCAAGGAATGATGATGGAGATAGTAGTCCAGTCACATGTGGTACAGAGCAAGATGCCCACTCCTGGTATGTTCTCGGATATCTCTAAGCAATGTTGTGTGCTTATTTTCATTTTTCTCTGTCGTCCAATATAGGTTACTGGTAACTTTGGGTAGGCGACCGCCCCTTTAAGTAGGCAGGAACAATTCTTGAAGAGAATGCTGGGTGGAGCCTACCTCCTCTCCTTAGCTGCATCTAGCCACTTCTTCTCCAGAAACATTTGATCCTTGATGAATATACAGGCAAGAGAACAGTTCTGCTATAGTTTTAGCTTATTTATTTTTTGTTACAAATGGAATACCACCATTAGGCAGATTACCATTACTGACATTCCCTAGTGGATAGCTCAGTTTCCAGGCGCTATGGTGGACCTCTTAACCCTGGGGGGAAAATCTTGTTTGGCAAGTTCTTTCCATAGGAGTTACCCACTGAGGCTTCTTCTTTACACATGGTAATCTGAAGACAGAATAGCTTCAGAAAAGGAGAGCGACCCTTTGAGTGCTGAAGTCCACTTGTCCCAAGCTTCCTCTCCACACAGAGGTCTCTTTTGGCATTCCTAATACATACTCCTGCACTCATTGGGTTTGTCTGTATGTCTGTTGGGGGTTTGGAGCAGTATTTCTGTGGTTCTGAGGTTTTCACACTTTTCCCTTCTGGGTATGGTGTTTATTTGACTTTTAACTTGTTTTGTAGTGTTTTTATTTCACTATAAAATTTAGCAAAATTGAGTTTGCTTTACCACATAGACGCCATGCTCCGCCACCTCTGTGGGACTTTACAGTTTGGGACATGTCTCTGCAATCGTTCAACGTAGCGACGGCTCATTTTGTCTACCCTTGCTCTATTATCCGGTGAACGTTATGTGTACTTTGGGGGGCTCAGGGGGCTTCGGGCACTGTCGGGGTACTTTTTTTAGGGAAAACTAAATTTCACATGAGCTCTTGCTTCGCACACACGTTTCTGATTGGCTCCCATCACGGCAGCCATTCTCTGCTTTCCCTTCACAAGTATCCAAATCAGGGCTTGAACTCTCCTTCTCTCCTCAGCAGATTAACCCTTCGCCTGCCAGATAAGTGCAAATTAGCTATTTCTAGGATGAAATTGTAATCTTATACACTGTATTAGGTTGTTTCCTTATACTTGGGATATTTTGACACTGTGAGGATGTCAACTCCATTGGAGCTTGGAGCTAGACTAAGGATACTGGGGTGTCTGTGTCCCCCATTGCTCACCGCTCCTCATGTCAATCAGGGTTGTCTAGAGCGCACTCAGGTCATTTATGCCCAGCATGCGCTGTTGCCCCTGCGTGTCCCTCAGGGACCTCCAGCCATTCACAAGAGCCAGTTTGGATGCAAGAGTTTAAGGCCACTCCTAGAAACCGAAAGTGTACCGTACAACTTCTTCCATCTCAATTGCAGGGGGTCTTCCAATCTTGGCAACCCCCTACTCCTATCAGGTCTTCCCTTGCAAACCGCAGGGTGTACCTGATGTCTCTGACTCCTCTGAAGAGGAACTACTGGTGGATTGTGATGAGGGGGAATGTTCTGCGGTGGTCTCTTCCCAATTCTTTGGGGACCCCTTTGAGGCTGACCCTTATCCCTCTGCTGAGGGTCTGATCAGGGCGGTCTTAAGCACCCTAAACATTGGTTCCAGAGGCTCCTGTGAACCCCTCTGGTGTGTCCCAAGAGCCTAAGAAGCAGTCTACCTGTTTTCCACCTAACACCACTCTTGGCCGTCTTGTGTCTGAAGAGTGGAAAGCTTCTGACTAGAAGCCTTCTGTATCTAAGAAGTTTGCTAAGTTGTACCCCTTTTCTGAAGCGGCACTAGCTCAATGGGCTCATCCACCCAAGGTGGACGCTTCTGTCTCTAGACTTTCTAAGTCTACTGCTTTGCCTGTGGCTGATGCATCTGTCCTCAAGGACTGGGCTGACAAGAAGCTTGAGACATCCCTCAAGTCCATCTTTGCTATGGCTGGTACTTCATTACGCCCGGCGTTCGCCGCTGCTTGGGTGAACAAGGCTATTGCAGTTTGGACTGAACAGCTGGCTGTGGCTTTCCTTCAAGGAGCTCCTACCGCTGATATGTTGCGACTTCTTGCAAACATTTCTGAGGCTTGGCATTATGTCTCTTCTGCTATTTTTGATGCCATCTGCTTGGTGGCTAGGGTTTATACCATGTTTGCGGTAGCCAGATGGGCTCTTTGGCTCAAGATCTGCTCTGCAGACACTACCTCTAAGAAAGCCTTGCTTTCATTGCTTTTTCAGGGTGCCTCGCTGTTTGGGCCGGAGCTTAAGGACCTAAATAGTGAGGCCACAGGGGGTATGAGTACCTTGCTGCCTTTAGTGCCTAGGAAGAAGCCTCCAGTCAAGCGTAATTGGCTTTTTTTGTCCCTTTCAGGCTGAGGAGCGCTACGCCAACCAGGTTGTTCCCCAGGTTCCGCGCTCCTCCTCCAAGCCCAAACAACAATGGAGGGCCAAGCAGTCCTCCGCCAAGCCCAAGACTTCCAAACCTGCTTCCGCATGATTCGCCAAACCCCAGTCCCCATGCTCTAGTGGGTGGTCGTTTGGACAGACACAGTGGGGGATCAGTGGGTTTTGCAGGCTGTGTCACAAGGGTACAGGATCCCTTTCATATCTCTTCCCCCGTTCAGGTTTTTTCCTTCTCACACTCCTCAGGGAGTGGAGAAGCACCGTCTGTTCCACAGTGCCATCCAGACCCTTTTGGACAAGGAAGTGCTGGAAATGGGTTTGCATTTTTACTCCAACCTGTTTGTGGTTTCCAAGAAAGACCGCGGCTGTTGTCCAATTTTCGACCTCAAGGACCTCAATTCCTTTGTGGTCAAAACTCATTACCACCAGGAGTCCCTCTGGACTGTGATCATGGCCATGTCTCCTGGAGAGTTCCTCGCTTCTCTGGACCTTCCAGATGCATACCTGCACATTGCCATTCATCCAGAGAGCTGGCAGTACCTTCGGTTTGCTTGTGACCAAGGGCATTTTCAGTTTTCTGCTCTTCCCTTTGGTCTTATTACAGCTCTCCAGGTCTTCAATCGCGTCCTGGGTGCATTAGTGGCTGTCCTCCATCGGGACGGCATCAGAGTCACTCCTTAGGTGGATTGCTTGCTTCTGAAGGCCCCCTCTCTGGAACTCCTTCATCGGCAGGTCAATGACTGCATTCATGCACTGACCCATCATGGATGGATCCTCAACATGGACAAGTTGGACCTTGTACCATCTCAGAGACTAGTCTTCCTGGATCTCCTCTTTGACACCAAGCAGGGTATGGTGTTTCTCACGGATGAGGTGGCTCACCAGATTGTCCACAAAGTGTATGTGGTTCTGTCTCACGAACCAGTCCCATCCAAGAAGCTGACCTCCCTATTGGGGAAGTTCATTTCCACCATAGAAGTGGTTCCGTTTGCCATGGCTCACACCAGGGAACTTCAGAGGTTCTTTATCCATGTGTGCAGGGGTCAGCAGGATCTGTTGAAGATGTCGGTGTCTCTCCCTCTTTACTCGGAGCTGAGCCTGTCGTGGTGACTGAACCTCTCCAATCTGCTGAAGGGCTGTCCCTTCATGATTTCCTTCTGGACTACTGTGATGACGGATGCCAGCCTCCCCGGCTGGGGAGCGGTCCTGGGTCACAGCAATGCCCAGGGTTGGTGGTCTCCGGAGGAATCTCTCCTTCCCATCAATGTGTTGGAGCTTCGGGTAATATTTCATGCTCTTCGCCACTGGACACATCATCTGGAGGGGTGCCCAGTCAGAGTCCAGTCCGACAACGCGACAGCCGTGGCTTACATCAACAAGCAAGGTGGTACAAGAAGTCTTGCTGCTTGGTTAGAGGTCAAAGCTATTTTAATCGGGGCAGAGGAACATGTTCCTGCCATATCCTCAGTTCATATTCCTGGCGTAGACAACATGCTAGCAGACTTTCTAAGTCAACACACAGTGGACAGTGGAGAGTGGAAACTGAATCAAGAAGTGTTCAACCTCATTGTTCAGAAGTGGGGACTTCATTGCATTGTTCTGATGACGACAAGGCACAATCGGAAGGTTCCGTTGTTTTGCTCTCAATGGAGGGACCCTCTAGCTCTGACAGTGGATGCCATGTTGACCCCATGGCACTTCCCCCTGGCGTACATCTTTCCTCCCATTTCCATTCTTCACAGGGTGTTGCGGAAACTACTTCTGGAGGGCTCTCCAGTCGTTTTGATTGCTCCGTACTGGCCTTGTCAGGCTTGGTTTCTGGAGCTCCTGGATCTCTCCATGTCGGAGACCTTTCGGCTTCCCCTCCATCCGAATCTTCTTCTACAGGGGTACCTGTGGAAGGAGTATGTGAACCGTCTGGGTTTGACGGCATGGAAATTGAATCCTCAGTACTGAAGAGGAAGGGTTTCTCTTCTGGTGTGGTGGCCACTATGCTTAGTGCCCGCAAGCTTGTTTCCTCTAAGGCCTACCATAGAGTCTGGTCTACCTTTCTCTCTTGGTGTGCTGATAAGGATCTTTCCCAGGAATTTGATCTTCCAATGGTTCTGTCTTTCCTGCAGGATGGAGTGGACAAGGTCCTCCATTTGAGTTCCCTTAAGGTTCAGACTTCGGCACTCTGTCTTCTTTCAGAGGCGTATCGCTATCCTTCCTGATGTCAAGGTTTTCTTTCAGGGTATTGTTCATACTCGTCCTGCTTTTAAGAGCCCTACTCCTCAGTGGGATCTTAACTTGGTTTTGGGCATCCTTCACCGCCCTCCCTTTGAGTCCTTGGCTACTATTCCTCTGTGCATGCTGACTTGGAAAATGGCTTTTCTCCTGGTGATTGTGCCTGTTCACCATGTTGCTGAGTTGCATGCCCTGTCTTGTAAACCACCCATTTTGATGTTTCACAAAGACAAGGCGGTTCTTCGCACCTCTCAGGAGTTTCTCCTGAAGGTGGTCTCTGACTTCCATATTAATCAGGAAATCGTGGTGCCCTCTTTCTGTCCTGACCCTACATCCGACAAGGAGAGGGATCTTCACTTGCTGGATGTGGTGCAATTTCTCAAGTTCTATTTGCCAGTCTGATGCCCTGTTCGTCATTCCTGAGTGTCCCAGGGCAGGGAGACTGGCATCCAAGGTGACCATAGCATCTTGGATTAAGTCGACAATTCGTAAGGCTTACGAACTGCGGAAGAAGCCTGTTCCTTTTAGGGTTTCGGCCCATTCCACTAGATCCATTGGGGCATCACGGGCTTACAAGAACCAAGCCTCAGCTGATCAGTTGTGCAAGGTTGCCACTTGGTCGTCTGTGCACACTTTTTCTAAGCACTGCCGCATTGATATGCTTGCATTGGCCAATGCCAGTTTGGGACAGAAGATCCTAGAGGTGGTTTTGTCTGTCTAGGTTCTCCTTTCGTCTGTTCAGTGCTCCTTCACTTTTGAGCCTAGTTGGCTCGAGTTTGTGTGGTATGCTTCATTCCTGGTGTGGTTATGCACCGGTTTTTGTGTCCATTGACACTTCATTGTTATTTTTGGACTGTCTATGATCTGATGGTTCATTTAGGCTCTGGTGACTTTGGGGGCTCTGCGCCTGGTCCTTTCCTTACTTCCCACCTCTGGAAAACTCAATGGTTGGACATCCCAAAGTTACCAGTAACCTATATTGGATGACAGTGAAAAGAGGATTTTAGTCTTACCTGTTAAATCCTTTTCTCTTAGTCCATATAGGTTACTGGTCTCCCACCCTGTCAAGGGAACATGCTTGGCTCTCCTGTGACCGAACGTGGGAGTTCTTTCAGGTTCATGCTCACAGGAGTCTTCTTTTCCCTTCTCACTACCTAGTCGCTAGTTAGTGTCTCAGATCTTTCTGGAGAGGAAGTGGCTAGATGCAGCTAAGGAGAGAAGGTAGGCTCCACCCAGCATTCTCTTCAAGAATCGTTCCTGCCTACTTAAAGGAGCGGTCATCTACCCAAAGTTACCAGTAACCTATATGGACTAAGAGAAAAGGATTTAACAGGTAAGACAAACATCCTCTTTTGGAAGCCCTCTTTGGATATCCTGCATTTGTCTCTATTATACAGACTGCAAACAAAAACAAACTGCATCTAAATCACTAGTTATTCTCTGAGTCTGTGTCAGCATTGGACCAATCAGTGACCTCCATAAAAGCAATCCCCTCCAGTTTCCATAAAAGGCATCTCTCCAGTGTATGTATACTGTCCACAAAATGAGGTACACACTTTGAAACAACTGGATGTGACATTTTCTTGTAGAATAGACAGTAGGCACCTTGTGCATAAAGTAGATTATGAGCTATTCTGGAACAAACCAACTGCATCATGAAGGGGGTAAAAAAAATCCAATTTATTTAAATTAGATTAAATGTTACAACAGTCTCAAACACATTACAGAGCAATGTGCTGAAGAGCTCTAGTTTTCAAGGGGTACAAGCCCCATTTAAATCAGTAGGGATTTTTTATATGTCCCCCTTTGGAGGAAATAGTATGCTCCAGAAATGCTCATCTTTTGCTTTCTCCATCAGGCTACAAAGATTTGGAATATAAAGAGCTACAATTCTGGAGTAAACCAAGCACATCGTAAGAAACAAATGAAACAAATGGAAAATGTGATTTTTAACCTACTGAAAACCAAACAGGAGCAGAGAAACACAGTCACATTTAAATATAAAAAATAATTTTAATATGAAATGTAAAATCTGATATAATTATGTACTCACATTTTTTTCAATTAAATAATCCACTCTTTTATATCAAATCTGATCCTGTATGGTCCTTTTCCAGATTTTTTCCATATAAATTACTTGGCCAAACAAGTTAGATAGACCTTATTCAATGGTGTCATTCTCTTATCAGGCCGCTGATGTGGAGCTGGACGTTACAATGCTAATCACAACTTCCAGTTAATGGTTGATTCACATGGACTTCAGCTAGTAATTTCACATGGACTCCAGCCAGTAATATTGACTGGAGTTCACATGAGCTGCTCGGAAGCCACTTCCCTTTTGTGTTCCTGATCATTGTTGGAATGCAGGAGAGCAGTAAGTGAAATACTTGGGTGACAGGACTGTTCCGAGAGTTCTTTATTGATATTGAAAGAGCTCTTAGCCTTCCAAATATTGACTTCACAACAGCAGAAAGGGATAAGAACTAGAGAAAAAAAAAGATCTAAGTGTAGTAGACACTACAGTTAGTAGTGTCTCCACTCCTCCTCCCATGATAGTACTCACCTGGTCCAGAAGCTATATCCAGCCTCTCAGATGATTTAGGCCTCTTTAATATATATAAATATATATATATATAACCAAAATATCAATGTCACTTTAATGTCAACATTTTCTGTTGTAGCCCTTCTTTCTTTCAATCTCACTTCTGTGCTGTCTTCATCTACTGATCTTCTGTGGTAGGCAGCTTCAGTGGGTATTATGGAAGATAGAGTGGGGGGTGGTAGAAAAAACAAGGAGAAATCAGATGTCACATCTAAGTGTACCACTAAACACACTCTATAGAGCCCCACCTTCCCCCCAAAAAGCGACTTGCCTTATTCAGCAGCTCACAACTAGCCTCTTACGATTGTCACTTCATATGTTCAAATTTCTTGTGGTTGACTCCCTTCGCAACCACAATACCTTCCACAGTCCACTGACCTCTGTTATCTCCAGGCAGCAGTCTTCCATGGAGTTATATATCCAAAGAGGAATGTAGTGTTCAGTATAGTATAGTATTTCTCTTCTAAACGATGGCCACTGACGAGTCTTGCACATGCTTTGTTAAACATTATGTTATTGCCATAGTATGTTTATCTTGCCCCATGCCAAGACACCCCAGTGTAGGTAAGTCCTATATTTACTAATGTATTGGATACGCCCAGATTTAAGTGAGTTAAAATTCCCATTGATTTAAATGTAGTTTTTGTGAATGTTTATTTCTCCACTATGGTGCTGTTGTCTTGCTCCAGAATTGCTCCACTGTAGCTTCCAGAATTTTAAATTAGATTTAAACCGTTCCCCTTCCTTACATGGGTCAGCACAGTTGTTTACATGAACTGTGCCACGTGAATGCCAGCTGGCTTTTTTCCTGGAGCCTGACTATTAAACTATTCCCGAAATAATTTTTTATTCTATCTGAAATATTTTAAATGCCAATTTCATTACCAATCACTATTCTTTATGCACAACCCATGTCACAAATAATTGCCAAGAAACTTTGGCATGCAGTACACACAGAACTGAGATTGTAAAAATAAACACTTTCTACTCTAAAGAAAGAACATCTTTTCATTAGGAAACTGAGAGTATTCTTACTTCCTGTACTGAATACAAGGAAATTATCCACACCTATTATATTAAAATGCCTTTTGGCACTTAGTATATAACAATAGCTCTGGAAAAGTTTTTAAACTGAAAAATCATCTGAGGTATTTATAGATCTTGAGAAATATGTGAGCTATGTTTAATAAGAGGAAATTCTCAAGAGTACCTGGGTTCTTATATAGAACAGGGATGTTCATCTTGTAGTTTATAGTGGACCCTACACTGCCTGGAAACATAAGAGAATAAATTATTATATGTATTTTGTTTACAAAAATTCATCTCTGCCAGGAAAGGATTTGCCGTTAAGCAAAGTAGGCAACTGCCTAGAGTGCCAAGTTTTGAGGGGGCACCTCAGCTGTGTGCTGGCCATACTCACATTGGCGACGTGGGTATGACCACTGCAACCCCATTGTTCCTACATTAGACACAACTGTTTTAGGGTATATACTCCTTTTCTGATTTATTATTGAACCCCTTGGATGCTAGATAGGTCTCCAATGCATTGTGGAACCCTTTACTTGATAGTAAACCCCTTGAATGGTTGAGTGGGCCACAATGCTGGTGAGATGACTCGGTTAATGCATCAGCTACAGAATCTGTTCAAACATCAAGGTCGCAGGTTCTAGTCTCAGAGTGGTCAACTCAGCCTTTCATCCTTCCAAGGTAGATAAAATGAGTACCATTAAATTCGGTAATAATAACTTTACATACTTGAAAATGAGAGAGCGTCTGAATGGGGGAAACTCACTAAGCGGTGAGAAAGAGGTGCTAAAGTGGAGATGTCTTCTCCAGTTTATCACTTCTCCAATTCCTATGTTAATCTATTGAGCCTATGTACTAAGATTTCTTCAACTTTTGGAGATCTTAATGAATAGGCTGCATAGAATAACATAGACATTGTAAAAGTGATAAAATGTAGAAGTCATCTCCACTTTATCACCCCTTAGAGAATCTCCCCCAAAGTATCCTTCCTGGAAAAATACTTTGATATTATTAATGCATTGTGAAGCAATGCTTTGGAGGCTCCTCTAGCAGCCAATTGGTTATGAGTTTACTAGTGTGTTTGTATGGTATAGGCTAAAGGGTATTTTTCGATATCAGACAACAATGGAAAGGACTTTGGGTGAGGTAATAGTAAGATGGGATGTAGTCTTGGGTGGGACTAAGCGAGCCTAGGGTGCCTTGCTTAGAAGAGCCTGAGATGTAAATCTGAAGATTGGAGTAACTAGTCATTGGAGGGCCACCATCATAAAAGTATTTTGACAGAGGCATAACTAGAACCTATTGAACACTGGGGCAGATGGGTCCCCTTGGATGCTGGGTTCCGGTACAACTGCACCCCCTGTAGTTACGCCCCCTGGATCTGACCCTGAGCTCACCAGCACATGGATTTATTAAAATCCATGCTAACCCAGCAAATCTTGGACGGCTCTGAGATAGAAGGTTCTAAGAAAGAACATTTTAATATTGTGTTAAAGAGGATTCTAGTTCCTCCTCCATTTACTAGAGGAGGGAGTAAAAGTTATATTCCTGCTATAAGTTCTGGGGAAAGAGTACATAACTGCACGTGGTCTACACATTTCCATACACACAAATCAAATGCATGCTTCTTTTGTCAACCAGTGTGATCCACACATCTGAATTTAAAGTGGAACTTTCCCCTGATTCAAGTTTGCATATATGTCATGTTAACCAAAGTCAAATGTATAGTATAGGAGATATTCACACTTTAATTTCTAGGCAAACTGAAACTGAACATTTGCTAGTACTGCACATAGCTTCATTAGCATATGAAACATAACTGAAACCTTCATTAGCATATGACACATCACTGGTACTGCACGATTACCACAATTAGCATACATTAGCATATGGTAACAAGTGTGAATAACTCATACCTAATCTGTTGGCTAAAATGACACATAAGCAATTTTTAATGCAGTTTTCAAATATGCAAGCTTCAATTAAGCTGAAAGTTCATCATGCCTGCTTTGTTTTAGCATCTTGGTCATTAATGTACATTGTATCTTAATTCAACAGATCAATTTACCTAAGTTAGGTGCACTTCATACAGCAGTCAACTATATCCATCTGTTTATTTTTTTTTCATTATATCTGCAGTTTTCTGTAGGTAGTGATCTATACTGAAGTCGACCTCTAAATCATAACTTCTCACAGCAAACAATAAACTTCTGTAGAACGGAATGGATTCTAAGGGACACAAAATGAGGGCATGAAAACAGAGGAAGGTCATAAGGTCCTGAGGCAACTTTTCTACTTGCCTACCTTTCTGGTACATGAGGGGGCCTCATCCCTTGTATTCCAATAGTAATACAACTTCATATCCAAGTACTCTACAAAAGAATCTGATATATAGAGGTCTGTCCTGGGGGAGGCACAGACCTCAGCCATGTCTAACCAGCCCATGGGCTCCCATGAAGGTGCAGAAGCTGCAAGCCCAATGGGATGCCAGACAGGGCACAACTGCACCCCCTGCACTCCTGTATATACTCAACTGTATAAAATATCAAATGCGAGAAAGCACAATACAGGCTGTTGCAAATGTTCTATTCTAATTTTAGAACTCTGGGTTTTTTTTACTTGGTGGAATAACACACAAGAGACTTCTATGAGAAACGGAATTCCCATTGCAGCACATGTAGAGCTGTGAAGAGTCAGATTAGCTCCACATAAGTAGTTCTTCCTGAATATCGACTTTAAAGTCTTGGTGCTAGAGAGATGTCCAATGCATTGCTGTGCAATAAGTTGGAGACATATCTAGCAGACAAGAGGAGTTATGCACTAAGGTGTGATAAAGACAAGATAAAGCACAGACTTCTCCAATGTTATTACCTCTCCAATTCCTATATTATTCTCTAGAGCCTATGCATTATTAGTGAATTGGCTCCATAGAATAAAATAGAAATTGGAGAAGTGATATCAATGGAGAACTTATCGCCACTTTATCACGTCTTTATCACTCCTTAGTGCATCTCCTCCAAGATGTTAAAAGAAGACTAACGCTGAATGCCAAGTGGTATTTCTGTGACAGCATGCTTTAATATTCACAAATCTTTTTTCATAGGTTAAAGGGACAGCTTCCTATTAAAGAAAAAAACTATTTTTTTCTTAAAGGTGCAGTATATAGTCCATAAAAATCCTTTTAAATACCTGGCTGTGCCCCAAGACTTATGGGAGCTGTGTTCCCATAGCTCAAAATTCCTCCAATATGCAAGGCTGGGTAATGTCAATATTTCACTTGGCGTTCATGGCAAATTGCTGTCCTCTACGTTGAACTCTAGGAAAGAGTCATGTTGGCAAATCCACTATCAATGCACTTCCATAGAGCAGAACAGTCACAGATGGGCATTGTGTGAGGCACTGATGTCATCCAGCCTTTCAGTCTCTGTGATCTGCAAGGCAAACTGGAGGAAAAAGTAGGCGTTTTACCTATGGGAAGTCAGTTTTCATAACTCTAGGGGCACAATCAAGAATTTAAAACAGTATTTTATATACTCTGTACCGCCCCTTGGATGAACACAGTGAGGAGTAACTAGTCATTGGAGGGCCACCATCATAAAAGTATTTTGACAGAGGCATAACTAGAACCTATTGAACACTGGGGCAGATGGGTCCCCTTGGATGCTGGGTTCCGGTACAACTGCACCCCCTGTAGTTACGCCCCCTGGATCTGACCCTGAGCTCACCAGCACATGGATTTATTAAAATCCATGCTAACCCAGCAAATCTTGGACGGCTCTGAGATAGAAGGTTCTAAGAAAGAACATTTTAATATTGTGTTAAAGAGGATTCTAGTTCCTCCTCCATTTACTAGAGGAGGGAGTAAAAGTTATATTCCTGCTATAAGTTCTGGGGAAAGAGTACATAACTGCACGTGGTCTACACATTTCCATACACACAAATCAAATGCATGCTTCTTTTGTCAACCAGTGTGATCCACACATCTGAATTTAAAGTGGAACTTTCCCCTGATTCAAGTTTGCATATATGTCATGTTAACCAAAGTCAAATGTATAGTATAGGAGATAATCACACTTTAATTTCTAGGCAAACTGAAACTGAACATTTGCTAGTACTGCACATAGCTTCATTAGCATATGAAACATAATTGAAACCTTCATTAGCATATGACACATCACTGGTACTGCACGATTACCACAATTAGCATACATTAGCATATGGTAACAAGTGTGAATAACTCATACCTAATCTGTTGGCTAAAATGACACATAAGCAATTTTTAATGCAGTTTTCAAATATGCAAGCTTCAATTAAGCTGAAAGTTCATCATGCCTGCTTTGTTTTAGCATCTTGGTCATTAATGTACATTGTATCTTAATTCAACAGATCAATTTACCTAAGTTAGGTGCACTTCATACAGCAGTCAACTATATCCATCTGTTTATTTTTTTTTCATTATATCTGCAGTTTTCTGTAGGTAGTGATCTATATTGAAGTCGACCTCTAAGTCATAACTCCTCACAGCAAACAAACTTCTATAGAACGGAATGGATTCTAAGGGACACAAGATGAGGGCATGAAAACAGAGGAAGGTCATAAGGTCCTGAGGCAACTTTTCTACTTGCCTACCTTTCTGGTACATGAGGGGGCCTCATCCCTTGTATTCCAATAGTAATACAACCTCATATCCAAGTACGCTACAAAAGAATCTGATATATAGAGGTCTGTCCTGGGGGAGGCACAGACCTCAGCCATGTCTAACCAGCCCATGGGCTCCCATGAAGGTGCAGAAACTGCAAGCCCAATGGGATGCCAGACAGGGCACAACTGCACCCCCTGCACTCCTGTATATACTCAACTGTATAAAATATCAAATGCGAGAAAGCACAATACAGGCTGTTGCAAATGTTCTATTCTAATTTTAGTACTCTGAGTTTTTTTACTTAGTGGAATAACACACAAGAGACTTCTCTGAGAAACAGAATTCCCATTGCAGCAGATGTAGAGCTGTGAAGAGTCAGATTAGCTCCACATAAGTAGTTCTTCCTGAATATCGACTTTAAAGTCTTGGTGCTAGAGAGATGTCCAATGCATTGCTTTGCAATAAGTTGGATACATATCTAGCAGACAAGAGGAGTTATGCACTAAGGTGTGATAAAGACAAGATAAAGCACAGACTTCTCCAATGTTATTACCTCTCCAATTCCTATATTATTCTCTAGAGCCTATGCATTATTAGTGAATTGACTCCATAGAATAAAATAGGAATTGGAGTAGTGATATCAATGGAGACGTTATCGCCAATTTATCATGTCTTTATCACTCCTTAGTGCATCTCCCCCAAGATGTTAAAAGAAGACTAACGCTGAATGCCAAGTGGTATTTCTGTGACAGCATGCTTTAATATTCACAAACCTTTTTTCATATGTTAAAGGGACAGCTTCCTATTAAAGAAAAAACATTTTTTTTCTTAAAGGTGCAGTATATAGTCCATAAAAATCCTTTTAAATACCTGGCTGTGCCCCAAGACCTATGGGAGCTGTGTTCCCATAGCTCAAAATTCCTCCAATATGCAAGGCTGGGTAATGTCAATATTTCACTTGGCGTTCATGGCAAATTGCTGTCCTCTACGTTGAACTCTAGGAAAGCCTCATGTTGGCAAATCCACTATCAATGCACTTCCATAGAGCAGAACAGTCACAGATGGGCATTGTGTGAGGCACTGATGTCGTCCAGCCTTTCAGTCTCTGTGATCTGCAAAGCAAACTGGAGGAAAAAGTAGGAGTTTTACCTATGGGAAGTCAGTTCTCATAACTCTAGGGGCACAATCAAGAATTTAAAATAGTATTTTATATAATCTATACCGCCCCTTTGATGAATACAGTGAGGTTGATTTACTAAGGAAAAGTTTTGCAATTTTGAAACAAACCAGCTGCAATACATGGAATAAATAAACATTCCTTATGATTGAAATTGACTTTTAACTGTTTGGGTGCCATAGGGGTACCCCTTGGCACTCAAAGGGTTAAATGTGGCTTTTCTGAATAATTATTGGTTCCTTAGGGTGCTGTTGGTTTGCTCCAGAGTTGCATCATGCTTTCATAGTACACAAGCCTCATTATTGGGAAGCAAACTCTTTGGTCTTTAATGGGTTATGTATGCTGCAAGGTAAGCAGTTGCTTTCATGCAATGTCTCACAGCCCAAACAACCATATATTTAATTTATTTAATGTTTAGAAGCTAAAACATTAACCATTATCTACCAGAGCGTATTCAACAGATTGCAAAGCAATGCATTTGGACACCTCTATCACTCAGATGGTTAATTGAATGTCACTCATAATTCAGGAGGTGGGGGCAGCCAAGTCAGGAGATAGGTGAACTTGGAGACTGATATCCATCAGAGGCAATGAGCTCATCATTTTAATGGCAGTATATGGAACAAAAGTATATTTGTTATAGCTTTGTACATTTGGAGAAACTGTTTCTATGAAATATTTGTGATCAAATATGAGAGTAGATGTGGGCAGGGGTGTGCCCAGGGTGGGTCCAAAGGTTCTAGATGTCATCTTGCACAGATGTAAACCTGGGCCTGGCTAGCGGTTAGTAGTAGAGATGATTAATTAATAAAATGGAAGTTGCCGTTGACGATAGAAGACAGCAGAAGTCAAATTCTTTAGCCTTATGTCAAACATTAGTTACATATTTCTCTTTCAAAATGTGTATGACAGACAACATATCTTGGTGCAGAGTCCTTTATCCTGATAAGACATTTATATGCCATATTTGACTATGCCTATTGAGAGATTAGGTGAAGTTCTCTTTACCAGAAAAGCTGCAGACGCATTTTCAGCATTTATCTATTTATAAGTTTAGGCAGGATTCCTGTAGGTAACTTTTCTAGTTAAATATTGAAAAATAAATATATAATCTTTTTTTTTTTCTTTTTCTCTCAAAACAAATTTGGCTTTTGCATGTGAAGAAAATTTTGCACAGTGTAACAGACTATGATGTCAAAAATTCCCCAAAAACGTAAAAAAAAAAAAAAATTAGTTATTACGCTAAAATCACACACCATATATCAAAAACATTTATGCTGGTTGTGGAAGTTTCAGTTACTTACAAAAAAAACATTGAATCCTGCGACTACAAAAATACCAAATATGTATAGTTTTAACTATATGCATGGCCTGAACAGACCCCTAAATACTAGGAGCACAAAGGGGTATTTTCAACTTTATAAGCTAAAATACTCATTCTGTAGGTTACATGATAAAACCACCAAAAAGTAGATATCCCACTGTATCAAATGAGGGGCTGTCTTGCCTTTCTACCCCTAGCCTGGTGTGTGCAAATGTTTCCAGAATGTGGTGCTAAAAGTAAAAAAAAATCACAATTTTTTACATTCCACCCCTTCAGTTGTAGTGAAATCATTCAAAACTATGGAATTTTCTGCTGTGTTTGTTAGCTTCTGCTCGTATGAGAAAAATGTTACCCCGTTGGTATGTGTTGACAATACTGAAGGGGTTGCCAGAAACACAAAACTACACCAAATACAAGCTCTAGTAGAGTTTTTCAAACATGACTTGCCTGTACTAAACCGGTTATGACAACTACATAAATTAAGAAAAGGTAGAAAAATAAGAAAACATCTACATCAAATGAGGGATCACTTGCATTTCTACTCCTAACCTGATATGCACAGATGTTTCGAGAAGGTGGCACTAAAAAATAACAGTAATTCCACCTCTTCAGTTGTAGTGAAATCTTTGAAAACTACGGAATTTCCTACTGTATTAATGAGCTGCTGCTCTTTTGTGAAAAATGGCATCCCAAGATGTGTTGATGTACTGTAGGGGGTTGCCAGAAGCAAAAAACTAACACAACTACAAGTTCTAATTTTTCTTACATTTTTTCAAATATGACATGCCTGCATTAAAATGGTTGTAACAACTACAGAAATTAAGTAAATGTAGACAAAGCATCAAAACAGTGGTCACTTGCCTTTCATTAGCTACTGCTCTTGCGAGAAAAATTGCATTCCACTGGCATACTGTAGGGGGTGTCAGGAGCACAAAACTATACTTACCTGTTTTCTTTTTTGAAAAATGGCTGCCTGTACTAAAGTAGCGAAAACAATTAGAGATGTGAAGGAAAGGTATGCTAGGTGTACCAGTTTGGAAGTATATTCACCCGCACCAAATGAGTTGTATATCTTTCTGCCACTTGACTAGTATGCACAAAAATGTCCATAAGATGGCGCTATAAGAACAATTTTTTAAATCTATTTCCCAGTTAAAATATACTGAAACCTTTGAAAACCATGGAATTTCCTACTGTATTCAGTGCCTGAAAAAAGCCAGAGAAAAATGGTACCCCATTTGTGTGGGTTAACATACTTTATAGGGGTGCTAGGAACATTAACCTACACCTAACCCTTTTTTCTTTTTGAAATAACCTGCCTGTACTAATATGGTCATTACCACTACATATATAGAGAAATGGTAAACAATGTAAATCATTTTAGAAAGTAAACTTTCACCCACATCAGATAAGGGGTCACTTGGCTTTTTTCTCCTAGAATGGTGTGCGCAAGCATTTCCAGAAAATTGAGCTGTAGTAAAAATGCTAAAGTGGTTCAATACCATGGAATTTCCTAGTATGTTCAATACCTACTTCCATACTAAGAAAATGGTACCCCATTGGTATAGTTTGATGTACCATAGTGGGTACCAGGAGTGTGGCCACCAGTGGAACAAGGATGGGGAAGCAGACAGTGTATGTTTGATTCTGTAGCTACCAGCTGAATAAGGCTGGGGGGTGTTTGACAGTGTATGTACAGAGCTGTGATTGTGAGTGGAACCAAGCTGGAGGGAGGGGGATCAGATGGTGAAAGAGGGATCCTTGACTACCAGGGGGCAGTAGAACTAGGCTTGGGGGTCAGTCAGTATATGTGGGGATCCTTGACTACCAGTGGAAGCAGGCAGTTTGTGTATCACAGGGTTGTCCAAAAGCATTTCAAAGGGTTATTTTTTAAATCTAGATTCAGACCTCACTGCAGGGAATCGGGACCCCTCCTGAGCAATGTGTTGGAAAACTCTGTGGCACACACAGGATTAAAAAAAAAATCTATATTCAGACCTTGACTTGGGGGGAAGGGGCAATCAGGACTCCTCCTGGTATTGATTGTTTGCATGATTGTATAAGTGATCAAAGTGGAGACTGAAAGACACTCGTCATGCTCCTCCCCATGATCCTCTTCAATCCAGCATTCCCTGAACTTCTGGGTCGCATTGGAAAAGAAGGGAATCCTTGGCATCATCTCTGATATCAGCAATAACGTTAGTGGGCCTCCCCACTCCTCCCACATGATCCGGACGTTTGGGGTATGTTGTGTGTCAGGCAATGAATGCCTTCTGGTTGCCGTATTGATATATACATTTTTTCTCACATTCATATAAAACAGAAAAATACTTATTGTACTTTGTGGGGATATAAGACTGCAAAACATTTACAAGTAAAGATTTAGAGCAACATCAGTGTAGCACCTCATTACATGAAATTACACCATTACATGAGACAGTAAGTGCATTACATGAAGTCATCAGGGGTGCTAAACACTAAGGCATGATAAAGAGGAGATAAGGTGGAGGTAACTTCTCTAGTGTTTTAAACTCTGTAAGTCTATGTTATTCTAGTGAGCCTATTCAATTAGTGCTCCACAGAATAACATAGAATTTGTAGAGTTTAGAACCCTGGATAAGTCATAGCCGCTTTGTAACTGCTTTAGCACACATTACTGCATCTACCTCTAGGTCACTACTCCATACCATGAGAGACCATACGTAGTCAAGCATTTTCCCATTTCATGAGACTGTGAGTGTATTACTTCATTCCATTATATCATGAGACCATTGTATAAGACCATCAATATATTTCTCACCACCAACACCTGGTTTATGTGCCTCTCTTTAGCTAAACATCTAGCTCTCCACTAAGCGGTCTCTTGTATCCCCGCAGGTATATTATTGTTCCTTCCAGTTGTCTCTCTCTCTGACCCCCCCAACAAATTTCCTCCCCCCAGGCACCCCAAACAGATAGCTTTCTCTACAACAGGTCTGTCCCCAAACAGATCTCTTTCCTTCAAAAACAGGTATCTTATACCTTAACAGGTCCCTCCACTGTTTTTCCCCCAACAACTATTTTTACGCCCCCACCACCACAAAACTACATCACACTTGCCTATGCTTTAATATGATTGGCTGACAAAATCACAGCAAAATTGGACAATCATAGGAAGCTATAACATGCTCAAGAGCAGAAAGGAATTATGTGCCTCCCCTTAAAGGAATGGCACCCTGCAAGAGGCAGCTTCATGGTGGGCTGGACTGCCAGAAGAAAGAGGTGGCTCGATATTCCTTTGGGGATGGGAAGGTATTAAGACTATAGACATCCAGGGACACAAAGTCTGGGGACAGAGGCATCAATTTGGGGACTGTTCCTAGAAAACAGAGTTTCTTTGTCGTCCAATACAGGTTACTGGTAATTCTGGGTAGGCGATCTGCCCCTTTTAGTAGTCAGGGACAATTCTAGAATTGATTGCAAGGGGTGGAGCCTGCCTTCCCTCCTTGGCTGCAGCTAGCCAACCATCTCCAGAAAGATTTGTTCCTTGGTGAAGATAACACAGGCAAGAGAACAGTTGTGCTATAGCTTTAGAAGTTTTTTATTTTTCTGTTAGAGATGGAATACCACCATTAGGCAGATTACCATAACTGACAATGTCCTTAGGTATGGCCAGCTAAGTGACCAGGTGCTTTTTGTGGACCTTAAGCCCTGGGGGGAAAATCTTGGTTACAAGTTCTTTCCTCAGGAGTCGCCCACCGAGGCTTCTTCTTTAAACATGGTAATCTGAAGACAGAAGATCTGCAGGAAAGGTGAGCAACCCTTTGAGTGCTGCAGGTCCACTTGTCCCACAGTGCCCCTCCGCACAGGGGCAGGGCCGGCGCCACCTATAGGCGAGGTAGGCGCCGGCCTAGGGCGCACGTTCTCTGAAGGCACATCTGCCCAGGGCCGGCGCCACCTATAGGCGAGGTAGGCGCTGGCCTAGGCCGCACATTCTCTGAGGGCGCATCTGCCCCCGCCGCCGCTTACAACAGACTGCCGAAGTAAAAAAAAAACAAACAAAAAAAAAACGTAAGTTTCGGTGCCCTCCCTTGGCTGCCTATTTTTTTTAATGTAGCACAGCGATACCTGTTTCTCTCTCCCCCTCCGCTCCTTCAATCCTGGACCAGGATTGAAGAAGCGGAGGGGGAGAGAGAAACGGACATCATGAAACGGGATCAAGAGTCAGACAGAGAGAGAGAGATTCAAAGGGGGGATCAGCAGTCAAGAGGGGGAGAGTCACATATAGAGAATATACACTCTGTCACACTGATACACATATAAAGAAGCACACACACATACTTACACACTGATATCCTTACAGAGACTCACACACACTGACACACTTATAAACATACAGGGAACACATACGGACACACACACATACACATATAGAGAACACACACACAAACTGACACATATAGAGAACACACTGACACTTAAACACATACAGAGGAGGGACATAAATGGGAAGGGCACAAGGGGTGGAGCCAAGGGGCGGCAAAATTAGGTTTTGCCTAGGGTGGCAAAAATCCTTGCACCAGCCCTGCACAGGGGTGTTTTCATTTGGAATTCCTATTGCACATTCTTGCACTCATTGGCTCTATCTGTATGTCTGTTGGGTGTTTTGGGGCAGGTTTATGTGGTAACTTAACCCTTTAGCTGCTGGATTGGCATTTTTGTGGGGTTTTGTAACACTTTTCCTACTGGTTGAGTGTTTTTTGGGTGTCCTAACATGTTCTAGTGATGTTTTAGGCATTTTAGTTTTACACTTTAAATTTTGTAAAATTTGAGTTCGCACTTTACTGCATAGATGCCATTTCTCCATTTACTGTATTGTTTGGGACATATCTCTGCAAACGTTTAACCTAGCGACTTCAGAGATGGCTCATTTTACTTGTCTGCCCTTGCTGTATCATGTTTCTAGTGTGTTTGGGGGCTTCGGGTACTGTTTGGGATACTTTTCTTGGAAAACTACATTTCCCATGAGCTCTTGCTTCTCAAGCTCGTTTCTGATTGGCTCCGGCTGCGGCAGACATTTTGTGCTATTTCCAGAACGAGTATCCTACTCGGAGCTTGGCCTCTCCTTCTCTCCTCTGCTGATTAACCATTCACCTGCCAGATAAGTTTATTTTAGCAATTTCTGGGGTGAAACTTTAATCCTATACACTATAATTGGATGATTTCTTATACAGTAAGGTTATTTGACACTGTGAGAATGTCTGTACAGCTGGAGCTTGGGGCCAGACCTAAGACTAAGGCAGCTGGGGTCTCTGTATCCCCCATTGCGCATTGCTCTTCCTGTCACTCAGGGCTACCTAGAGAATTCTCCGGTCACTTATGCCCAGCATGTTCTGATGCCCCTGAAAGTATTCCAGGGACCTCCAGCCATGCATTAGAGCCAGCTTGGGTGCAAGAGTTCAAGGCTGCTACTAGGGACCTTAGGTCCACATTGAAACTCTTTCCATCCCAGTTACAGGGGGTCTCTCATTCTTGGCTGGCCCCCTCCTCAGTCAAGTCTTCCCTGCCCAAACCTCAGAGAGTACCTGATGTATCAGATTCCTCTGAAGAGGAACTGCTGGTGGATTCAGATGTTGAGGAATGTTCTGCTCTGGGCTCCTCTCAGTTTTTTGGAGATCCTTTTCAGGCTGATCCTGAGCCCTCTGCTGGGGGCCTGATCAGGTCTGTCTTGACTACTCTTAACATTCCCTTAGTTCAGGAGGTTCCTTCTGACTCCTCTGATGTGTTCCAGGAGCCTAAAGAGCCCCTTACTTACTTTCCACCTAACCCCACTCTTGACCGCCAGACATTAAACCCTCTGTGTCCAAGAAATTTGCCAAGCTTTATCCCTTTTCTGAGGCCGCACTTACTCAGTGGGTTCATCCTCCTAAAGTGGATGCTCCTGTTTCCAGGCTATCTAAGTCTACTGCCTTACCAGTCTCTGATGCGTCTGCTCTGAAGGACTGGACTGACAAGAAACTTGAGGTCTCCCTCAAGTCCATTTTTGCCACTGCTGGTTCTGCCATGCGTCCATCATTCGCTGTTGAATGGGTGAACCAGGCCATTGCGGTCTGGACTGAACAGCTCACCCTGGCTGTCCATCAGGATATTCCTACTTCGGATAAGTTGCGCCTTCTCCCCAACATTTCTGAGGCACAGCACTATGTTTCTGGTGCCTTATTTGATGCCATCCGTTTGGTGGCTAGGGTTTCCACCATGTCTGTGGTGGCCGTACGAGCTCTTTCACTCAAGATCTGGTCTGCTGACACTGCTTCTAAGAAAGCATTGCTTCCCCTACCTTTTCCCCAGGAAGAAATTGCCTCGTAAGCATAATCTGTATATTCTTTCATTTCAGACTGAGACACGTCCAGCGAACCAGACAGTTCCCTCAGCTCCGCGTACCTCCTCCAAGCCCAAACAACAATGGAAGCCCAAGGTCTCCTCTAAGCCTAAGGCTTCCAAGCCTCCTTCTGTATGACTCACCGAACCCGGGTCCACACTCTGCTGTGGGTGGTCGTCTGCGACACTATCACAGCATTTGGGAGGATTCAGTGACGGACCCGTGGGTTTTATAGGTGGTGATAGAAGGGTACAGGATCCCTTTCGTCTCTCTTCCTCCCTTTCACTTTCTTCCTTCTCACACGCCTCAGGGCGCAGAGAAACGCTGTCTATTCAGTGATGCTGTTCAGGCTATTTTGGACAAAAACGTTCTAGAGCTGGTTCCAGTTCAGGACAGGGGTATGGGTTTTTACTCAAACCTCTTTGTGGTCTTCAAGAAGGATGGCGGTTGTCATCCCATTTTGGACTTGAAGGATTTCCATTCCTTTGTGACCCGGACTCATTATCACCAGGAGTCTCTACAGACGGTGATTGCTGCCATGTCCCCGGGGGAATTCCTTGCTTCTCTGGATCTTCAGGATGCGTACTTACACATTGCCATTCATCAAGAGAGCCGGCAGTACCTCCGGTTTGCCTGCGACCGGGGACATTTTCAGTTCTCCGCTCTTCCATTTGGTCTGACGACAGCTTCTCAGGTCTTCAACAGTGTCCTGGGAGCCTTAGTGTCCGGCCTCTACCGGAACAGCATCAGAGTTACTCCATACATGGATGACCTGCTTCTGAAAGCCCCGTCTGCGGAACTTCTTCATCTGCAGGTTCAGCAATGCATTCATGCTCTCACCCATCACGGGTGGATCATCAAGATAGACAAGTCAGACCTTATCCCATCCCAGCGTCTGGTCTTCCTGGGCCTTCTCGTCAACACTCAAAATAGCATGGTGTTTCTCACGGACGAGGTGGCTCACCAGATCGCCCACAGGGTTTCTGTGGTTCTGGTTCAAGATCCAGTTCCAGCCAAGAAGCTGTCCTCTCTAGTGGGAAAATTCATCTCCACCATAGAAGCGGTCCCGTTTGCCATGGAGCACACCAGGGAGCTCCAGAGGTTCATGATCCAGGTGTGCAAGGGTCAACCAGACCTTCTGAAGACGTCAGTGTCTCTTCCTCTTCATGTGGAACTGAGTTTGTCTTGGTGGCTTGACCTCTCCAACCTGCTGAAAGGCAAGTCCTTCCTGGTATCTTTCTGGACCACAGTGACGATGGATGCCAGCCTCTCCGGCTGGAGAGCGGTCCTGGGTCGCCTGAGCGCTCAGGGTCTGTGTTCTCTGGAGGAATCTCTCCTTCTGATCAACATATTGGAGCTTCAGGCGATATTTCATGCCCTGTGACATTGGACAGTTACCAAAAAGAGAATCTGGTCAGCACTAGTATTAGAAGAATACAGACTCTATAAATAAAGACTGCAAATAGTCCGGTGCATTCAAGGTCCAAAAAGCATCAACACAACCCAAAAGGGGCAAAAAGAAACCCCAAACAAGCAAGACCCTTAACAGAGGCACTAAAACAAGAGTCAAAAAAATATACAAAATATATATAACTTTATTAGTGTTATCCCGAAAGGATACATATTAAAACATAATTAAAAGCAAGGAGGGCTGTATAGGAGGTCCATTAATACATATAGCTCACACATAAATAGTCATAACATGGTCAATTGGCATACATAACATAATAGTATTATGTGGCTATAAACAAAGAAGTTACACAACTACCTGTGGCAAATAATAGCCAATTACATTCACAAAAAGTGCAAATACAGTAAACACAAAGTGCTAAGTGCATATGTGCAAAGTACAACAATGCTAAGTGCATATGTGCAAAGTACAACAAGCCTTAGGGTGATATGCGTTGGGTTGTGTGGGTGGAGGTGCCGTTTTAGTAAGGTCTGCTACTTCTACCTGTGGTTGATTTGTCTTTTGGGGGGGGGGGGGAGTTCACCTTGATATATATTGTTGTTATAATTTGTAACAATGGAAAAAGTGCTTTTGACTAAAAAGGGCTTGCTTTTTTTTTTTTTTTTAATACAGTAAGGACATTAAAGTTATGGAATTCTTTGCTTCAGGATATTGTGCTTGCCTATACTATAACTGATTTCAAAAAAGTAATGAATACCTATGTAGCACAGAACAATATTGAGAATTATGACAGTTGTCTTCAAAGCATGTAGGATGCTGAACCAAGGAAATATCCGACTGCCATTTTGAGTCAGGAAGGAATTATTTTTACCCGCTTTACCTACTTGGGGCTTTAATGTTTATTTGGTTTTTTTGTTTTTGTTTTTTTGCCTTCCTTTGGACCAACAGGGGTGATATAGAATGGGCTGATCTTGATGGACGCATGCCTTTTTTCAGGCTCATCAATATTTTTTTTTTTTTACTATGTCTCGGATGTACTGTATAGTCTATAAATGGAATGAGATAATGTAACTGTGTTTTTGAACAGACGAGTGATGGGACCTAATCTCAATAAATTAACTGCCTTAATGCTTGTCTGTAATTACAAAATACACAAACAAAATAAACCAAATGCTGTTTATATAGCACAGCATTAAAATTAAAGTTAAAAATTGGATATTGGGGTTCTAACATAATAACTATTTTTACATACGCTTGCTGGAAGTGTATAATATTTTTTGGTGTGGACCCTTTGCTCTCAGTGCCTAGGGAATCCAGCTGCACCTCACTGACGAGGCCCAAAAAGTTTGAAAGATACATCATGGGGTAGTTGGTGTTCCCATGCAGAGGGGACCTGCATGTCCTTTTGGAACTGGACTGCCCTTTTGGGACGGATTAGTCTAATATTTATATGGAAATTTCTCCTCTGTAATGGCACTGGAGAGAGAAAACGTGATGCTTCTGAGTGGTGACTAGCCGTAGAACAGGCCATTGTGCTGTTTGTTCGTCCTTAGAAGCCTCTCACATTTTATATTAATTTTTTGAATATTCTTAGGGGATCTCCCAAAGAGTGAAAGGTTATCCAGACGTGAACCCCTTGCTCCCTCAGTGCCTAGGGAATCCAGCTGCACCTCTCTGACGAGGCCCAACAAGGCCGAAACGTACCTCTGGGGTTAGCTGGTGTTTCCGTTCAGAGGGGACTTGCCAGTCATTTTGGAACTGGACCGTCCTTTTGGGCGTGATTAGTCTAATATGCATGTGGATATTTCTCCTCTATAATGACACTAGAAAACTAAAATGTGATAATTCTGAGCAGTAACTAGCCATAGAACAGGCCATTGTGCTGTTTGTTCGTCCTCAGAAGCCTCTCACATTTTTATGCGTATTCTGAAGGTGCACTTCACTTTTATGAGGATTATTATACAAGATGCAGTACTGTAGGTGTTACCATTTAATTTTCTGTGGTTTGAACCCCTTGAATGCTGGAAAGGTAGCAAACAAAGGCAAGCCAGATGAGGTTGAGTTTCACTAATCAAAACTTCTAATAATGCAATGTGAGGCACCATTATTAACCCCTGGAGGACAACACAATACTTTTCACAACCCTCTGGTCTTCAAGGGGTTACTATGCTAGTGTGTGAAAAAGCACCTTGTGAAATGCTTTTCTTTTTTCTTGTCTTTTTTGGCTTATGCCTTACTGTCATGATTCAATAAAGCTAGAATTGTAATACCTACGAGAGACTTGCTGTTGACATAATTGTCTGTCTGAAACAGTCATCCACCTTATTGGTCTCTGACCTCTATGTCCTTTTTTTTTAGTCACATGCTAAAGAAATTTATTCTGGGATTTGTTGTCCTGATTTTATAACATTACTTCATGGCAGCTCTTGGGTTTAAAAAAACTACAACCCATCAAAACTGAAAGAGGTTCTATTATTTTTTGTTTTGTTTTGTTTTGTTTTGTTTTTTTCTTTGCCTATATATTTTTAGATTTGTAGATATTTGTCTGACACTGAACTCCTGTGTGTTTCCAGAGAGCTTTCTGTCATGGAATGTGAAAAAATATATATTGATACAGGGTTAAAAATGATCTAATTTTTAAGAAGATAGCATAACCCATAGAGAGCATTCAGTGCTGCATGGATAGTGGTACATTGAATCTCTGTCCTGATTTAATTGTCATTGAACGAAAAACTCTCTGGATGGAGATCAGTGGAGCTATCGGGGACATAAAAATGTTAAATTAATCTTCATAGTATTTGGGCCATGGACAGTGGTATTTTAATACTGTCAGAGTTGTAGTTAAAGAGTAACTGAATGATAAAGTATCCCCCTCCCTCCCCTTTTACTGATGTAACACTGCTCAGCTCAGAGCAGCAAGGTGGTGTCCAGATGGCTTGCAGAGATGGGCAGTCTTCAATTAGCATAAGGGAAAAACTTGTCAAGGGGGACAGGGTTTTCATTGTTCTCACAGTAAGAAGATTGTCCCTTGCTGTGAGCTATCTGGTCTGGGGCTGGAGGGGGATACTTTTATCATTCAATTACTCTTGAACTACAACTCTGACAGTATTGAAATAACATTCTCCATGGCCCAAATACTATGAAGATTATTTGGAGCTGCTTTTATTTTGAAACATTACTTTTTCTTTAAGAATAATTCTCCAATTTAAATACGATCTCTTGCGTTTTAGATGTATTGGCTGAGAATTAAACTTGGCTAAAGGTAGTTGCGGTATTTTCATGGAAATGTTATGCATGTCCTCAAATGGCACAAATCTTTTTCATGAGTCTCAAGTCTCTGTTCCCTCTGTGAATGGTTCTGTCATAAAATCTTTCTATTTCCTTATATGTTCTTGGAGGAAGTTTAGACACGGTTGTTTCTTCACAAGTAGCCTCAACAAGCAAAATGTCTACGGCGTAATCTGCTTATGGCAGTGAAATTGCAACAATTATCCCTCTGAGTGCCAGAGAGGTATGCAACACATTGCTCTGCAATGTTAAAAAAGATATAGTGCCCCGGGGCAAGTCAATATTTACACAGTTCCCACTGATTTGAAATTATGATTTAAAACCCTTTGAGTTCCAACGGGGTACCCAACACATTGCGAAGTAATGTACTGGATACCTGCCCATCTGGCACTCAAAGTTTTAAAGTGATAGTAATACATCTATTAAATGAAACTTCATTCTGTAGAGGTTAAAAAAATAAATTAATTGCGCCCAGTCTGATCTCTCAGACCTCTATGGTTTGAGAGATATAAGCTTACAAAGTTCAGGGGGGGAACCTTTATCATCCTATATCTCTCAAACCATAAAGGTTTGAGAGATCAGACTGACATCAATGGATTTATTTTTTGAATATCTACAATATTACTTTTTATTTATATAAGACATTACTAACCCTTTAATCCTTTCTGGAACTGGCAATAGTGTCCCATGTAACTATATTTAGAGTATATGTGCATGTTATATACAAGGCTTTGTACTCACTCAGGAAGTAACATAGTAACATAGTAAATTAGGTTGAAAAAAGACACAAGTCCATCAAGTTCAACCTTCGCCTCATACCCCAGTAGCTGAGAATTTTATAGATTTCCTGCTACCAATTAAATGTCTTTATCAGACCTTCCTGATCAGCCTACTGATACTCAGTATAACTTTGTATGTTCCCTTTTGAAAGAAATGTATCTAATCTTCTCTTAAATGTATCCATTGTATCTGCCATAACCTCCTCCCTGGGCAATGAATTCCACAATTTAACAGACCTTACCGTAAAAAAACCCTTCCTCTGCTGAAGTTTAAATCTCCTTTCCTCTAATCTCAAGGGGTGTCCCCTGATCACCTGATCAGGCCTTGGAATAAATAGCTCACAGCAGAGATCCTTGTATTGACCTCTCATAGACTTGTACAATGTGATAAGGTCTCCTCTTAGTCGTCTTTTCTCTAGAGTAAATAAACCAAGTTTGTTTAGTCGTTCCTCATATGTCAAGTCCTCCATTCCCTTAATTAATTGTGTTGCTCTCCGCTGTACCCTCTCTAGTTCTAGTATATCCTTTTTCAGAACCGGTGCCCAAAATTGCACTGAGGTAGACTGTATATATGCAGTGTTTCACTTGAATAGTGAGTATCACTGAGGTCTAACGCCATTGAACACACCTTTGGTCGTGACTCACTAATTACCCATCATACATCAGCTTGGAACAGGGATGGGCAACCTGCAGGGCTGCATCTGTTGTTGGACTTCAACTCTTATCATCCTCAGCCAGTCTGTGGCATTAAGAGGTCAATGTACCTGGCACTTAATAAGATGTTTAACCCCTCAAGGGCCAGTGATGTGCCAGGACCATCATGTATTGCCATTCGGGGAGCCCTGAACCAGATCGGCAAAAAATAAAATAAATGATAAATAATGGTGCAAATTACTTAGGCAGTATACCTGAACAAGAGAGGAATTCCTCACCTAAATAATTTACAATCTGCACAGAAGTAGGGAGACTTGCAGAGATAGGAGATCATGAGATAAGAGCTACTGTAATGTTTCCCTTAAAGTGACAGTATCATTAATATGGAAATTCTGTATGGTATACTCTGCTGTGTGAAAGAAAAGTTTGTTCACCCTTACTTTTCTTTGCCGGGGGGGGGGGGGGGGAGGCACTATTTATGCCTATGTTATTGACTAAAGACCTCCACATAATTTAATTTAATTTTTTTTTAATTTTTTTATTTATATAGCGCACACAGATTACGCAGCACTTTACACTCATGTTGGTCCCTGTCCCCATTGGGGCTCACAATCTAAATTCACCTATCAGTATGTTTTTTTGAGTGTGGGAGGAAACCGGAGTACCCGGAGGAAACCCACGCAAACACGGTGAGAACATACAAACTCATTGCAGATGTTGTCCTTGGTGGGATTTGAACCTAGGACCCCTGTGCTGCAAGGCAACAGTGCTAATCACTGAGCCACCGTGCTGCCCATACTGTTGTAAGAAGAGTGACATCCTAAAATGGCAGGTCATGGAATTACTACACACAATAAAATATGTTTGATCTGTTATAACCGTTGAATGAAACCACTATCCGTAGTGGGAATACTCTTATTTTGCTCTACAGTAAAAGCTCTACAAAATATTAATTTTCTATGTTACTTTCATTTTTATTACCTAATTCACCTTTAAGAACTTTTTATTTCTTCAAAATTTTTATTGGTTCTACATTAAAAAAAAAAAACGAATAACCATACATTCTATACATTTTTAGCAAGACTTGAGTTTTAGATTTCGAATTAAGGATATAAATAGTGTTGATTTTCGTATATATACTTTATGATTGTCTTTGCGAGTGTTGTAGCTGCTTGTTAACCATGGTTTCCATATGCTGTAAAGTGAATTGTTTGAATAATTCATTATACTACAGAGGTATTCGCTCCACAGATGGCAATTGCTATTTTCATTGAAGAAATCAAGAGGGTTATGCACTAAGGTGTTGAAAAAGAGGTGATAAAAAGGGGGATAATTTATCTAGTGAGAGAAACACTCTGTGGAGCCTGTGCCTAACTTCTCTCATACTGGCGATATCGTAATGCATAGGCTTCATAAAATAACATCAGATTTGAAGAATGTGTCAGACTGGAAATTGTATCTACTTTATCATTCCTGGAGGAGAGATGCACTAAGTGAGGTCTCCCTGATGCCTATATTAATCTAACAGATGAGTGTTGGTACCGTGTTAGCCGTAGATATACAGGAGGCAAATATAGTTGTTGATACCTCTATTGGCTAACTAAGCAGCTTCAGATTTAGTTTGCATCCTAAGTCTCCTTAGTTAGCCAAAAAAGGTATCAGCAACTATATTTGTCTCCTATGTTATTCTATGGAGCCACATTTCTCAAGTGCATAAACATCTTGTATACTTAGGGATAGTAATGTGCTTGTATTAAAGTAAGGCTGATTATTTAATACACTTTTTTATAAAAAAGTGTACGTTTCTAAGTGTCCATAAGGTTGTAGTCTTCGTGTTATTTTATTTTAGAGTGTCTCCCTCCCACCCATTTTCCCTACATCATGCTGCCTTCCCTCAGATCTGAAAGCCAGTGCTTGACTGAACAGAACGCAACATGGTACAATATTGTGTCTATCAATATAAGTAAAACCCTGTCTCTCCCCCCCCCCCCCCCCCTTGATGAAGGGCAGGTTTTTCCTTATGCTCACACAAGATTGTCCCTCATCGCGATCTGTCCAGACTGGTTTTCTGTTCTGAGGAGACTCTGTGTGACATAGCGAAAATGGGCTGGAGGGACAAACTTTAAAATAAAATTACACGAAGAGTACAACGTTATGGACACTTAGACTGGTACAATTCTTTATATAAAAAAAGTATATTGAATAATCAACCTTACCTTATTATTCACACATTATTTTAGGGAGCTACCAACCAAGACAGGAGGAGCCAAAACCTCCCAAATTATATACAAAAACATAAAATATACAGGTTCCTGGTGACATCAAAACAGCATTTATCAATAGTGTTCTAAAAGGTACATATGTGTGTAGTCAATATACAAAATAAACAAAAGAGAAGTCTGCGAATCAGGTATTTATACCTCCTTTATTTCCCTCACAAGGGTTTGGTTCACAGTAGGGGTAAGGTGATATTACTGTTTTTTAATTGAATTATATTATATACATGTTCACAGATTTGAGCCAGGTAGGGACTTGCCTAAATCTGGGGTGCCTTGAAATATCAGGCAAGCTGTTTATGCTTTTGGCCAAAAATATATTACTAAAACCCACTGCTGTTATTTATAGTAAATCACAGATTATTAATTTGTAAAGGTCAGGATCTGATACACAGACTTTCCTTTTAATTACTATCCCTTTAATGACATAGGCTTTTTAGAAAAACATATGAATTGTTGAGTTTTCTATGAGGGTAAGGCATGAATTAACACTGCACAGACTGGTGGCTTACCTAAACTTTGTGTTACATACCAACTTTTTTACTCTGTACCAGATAAAAATACAAAAAAACCTTTTCTCCATTATGTGATTTTTTAAAATTGTTTTGCAAGTGTCCCTTTCAGATTAGGAGCTTGATGGATAGTATGAAAACTGAAAAAAAAAAAAATAGAGTTGACTCGGCATCAGTACAATATGCAAAAAAGAATTGTTCCTCAGAAATACTTGTAAAAGTAATTTGCTTGTAACACAGATGCCATAAACAGAGTTCCAATGTTGCAGAACATGTCCCAGTATGATGAGGAAAACAAGTGCCTTAAATCCTCAGAATAGGCTCCGTATTGATGGAGTCCAATGGACTATTATGATTGTTTTGAGATTTTGCTCTACATCTGGCTGTTTTGTTTAGGCAGAGTGTATATATTATATGTATATCCAAATTTATTATGATATGGTTATGGGAGCAATTGGTGGATTATATATGGTATAGTGTGTTATAATAAATTAATTTTTGCATATTGTAGTAGTGCCGAGTCAAATGTGTTTTTTTTTTTTTTCTGTTATCTGTGGGGGTGAGTGGAGGCCACCTCTACTGACTCAGGCTCTCTATAGTTTGTTTTTGATAGATGTGAGCTGGTGGTGCATTTCCTCTCGTTAGAATTTGGTATGAGAATTATTCACTTACTACTATTTACTGTCTATACTTTCTCTGTGCTCATTCAGTGAATTATGTTGGATATCCGTACCATCTATATACTAATACCCAACTCTACATTTCCTCAGGTGACATCACTCTGTCTCTTACGGATGAGTTACCAGCTGTCTTTCTGCACACTGCCTGCATGTTATCGTGTTGCATAAAACATAATCTATTGAAAACTAAACTTCTTCCCTTTAACCATAATCCAACCCCCACCTTAAGTTAATATCATTATGAACAACTCCATTATCATTCTTAAAACATTAGTTGGCCATCATGCAGTCATTTTTTACTGCTCTATATTTCATTCCTCGTATCCAGACTTTAACTAAATGTTGCAGCCTTCACCCAGAAATATATTTGCATTGGTCCTTTCCCCTCACAAGATACAACCAGACATTCAATTCATGCACTCTTCATCTACAATATTAATAACTGTAACTCTTTTCTAGCCAACCGTCCTCTTTCCCTATTGTTCCCACTGTAAATCATTTTTTATTCTTCTGCCATGCTAATTTCATCACTTTGCCAGTCCCTGCATTGGAGACTTGTAACATCTAGAATTTAATTAAAAAATCTGATTCAAATCTATAATTATTACCTTACATTTCTTGTCTTCAGATACCTTCCAGATCTTTCCTCGCTCCACTCCCACCAAGGCTTTTCAAGGCCTGCTCCCATTCTATTATGCGTCATTAGTGTCTGCCATAGCTTCTAGGCCTTCAAAGGTCCTGGAAACCACACCTCTTCTGAGAGTTATATCCACTTATGTAGCATTGCTTTTAGAGCCCCTCCCAAGCTAATATTTGTACTCTGACTTTCCCTGTTATATAGCTGCGACACTGTCTCTTATATGGTGTCTGGACCTCTATACATCTTTATTCAACTTCTGGACTGTTTGTCCTTACTGAACCCAACACCCTTCTCTCATTCTGTTCTGTGAAGTTCCATGGTACCTCCAACTGAATGGCTAGGCCATAAAGAGCTCTAGGGCACCTGTCAACTTCCTTCATTTATTGGGTCATACTTTCTTACTAGACCACATAGCAATACGTTTTCAAAAGAATACCTGAGTGATTTTGGGTCAAATCAATTGCAGAGTACTAAATATTCCCATTTATTTAAATTGGGATTTTAACCCCTTGAAGAGGTTGCAACACATTGTTTGTCTATGTTGAAGGTTGTGATGGTGGTGGGGTTATTTATTAGCCCTATAAGGACCAGCGGGTTCTTTTCTGCTTTGAAGAACATCCCTAATGGGAAAAAAAAAATCAGTTCCCTCTGCTGCAATTGGCTTCCTTTCATAATTAGTCCACTTTTCTTATGAAACACTTCCTCCTCGGTTCTTATTTCTCTCTCTCTCTTACACACACATGCACACACACTGCAGTTCTCTCTCTCTCTCTCTCCCTCCCTCTCTCTCTCTCCCTCTCTCTCTCTCTCTCACACACACACACACACACACACACACACACACACACACTTCCTCCTCAATTCTTATTCCCAACTCTCACACATACACTTCCTCCTCAGTTCTTTTCATTGTCTCACATATGCAGGCGTGCGCACACACACACACGCGCTGCCACTCTCTTTTTCTCTCACACACACTTCCTCCTCAATTTTTAGTCCTCTCTGTCACCCATACACTTCCTTCTCAGTTCTTATTGCGTTCTCTCTCACACCCATGCACACACATATTTCCTGTGAAGTTCTTATTTCTTTCTCTCTCATGTATACACATCCTCCAAACTTATTTCTCTCTTTCACACACGCGCACACACACACACACACACACACACACACTTCCTCCAAAGTTCATATTTTTCACACACACACACACACACACACACACACACACACACACACTCACTCTCTCTCTCTCTCTCTCTCTCTCACATTCATTGGTTATCTCTCTCACACACACACTTCCTCAGTTATTTCTCTAGCTCGCTCTCACACACATACACACACTTTCTCCGTAGCTCTTATTTCTCTCTGTCTCTGCTCTTTCACACACACTTCCTCCTCAGTTATTATTTCTTTCTCACTCTCTCTCACACACTCACATACAGTCCTCAGTTCTTATTGTTCCCTCTCTCTTTCAGGCACTCATGTGCATACACAATTCCTCCTCAATTCTTATCCATCTCTCACATACACATCCTCCTCAGTTCTTATTGCGCTCTCTTACACATGTCCTCCTTAGTTCATATGCTTCTCTCTGTCTTTCTCTTTCACACCCACACACTCGCACTCTTATACTTCTTACACCTCCGTTATTATTTCTCAGTCTCTCTCTCTCTCTCACACACACACACAAACACACACACACACAAACACACACACACACACACTTCCTCCCCAGTTATTATGTCTCTGTAGCTCTCTGTGTCACATACACACACAATTCCTCCTCAGTTCTTATTTCTGTCTTTCTCTCACAGTTGTCATTTCTCTATCTCTGTATTTCACATACAAACACACACAAATGTGTGCGCATGTTTCCAGGGTGGGGGAAAAGTCGAAATATGCCTCCTGGCCTAGCCCGCCCAGTGGCTATGTTGGCTAAGCAACATATTTCATGGTTTTTAATTTTTCTTAAAATATTTCCTAGCCTATTTCCTTTTTAATTTCAGTGTTTTAATATAAAATATCATTCAGAGCAATATTATAATGTTCCATTTTAATTCAGTAATATGAGAGAATTAGGCCAGGGTTCTGAATACTTTCACAACATGGCCATACATTCAGAGCCTCTCTTGCTGGACATCATGTTGAAAAAATATAAAATCCTTTAAACCATGGAGTGCGAGAAGCTTACTGAAATAGATGCGTAGCTGCAGTATATTCTTGCACAGACCTATGTAATGCAATCCAAGGGTCTTCATTTGACTAAACCTATGATGGTGGTAAGAAAACAGAACAGAAGTTCATCCTGGAAATGTAGTCTTTAGTTATTTATACACTGCTTCATAGAAGCTTTTGTGAGCCTGTCAAACTCATTTGTTTTGGATATCTCCATAATCCTTTTACAGGCTTTTTCATCCTCTGCAGCCCATTCACAGAGCCAGCACATGACTGCTCTTGATAAAGAGACTCATCAGTGTGTGAGTAAGAGCACTAAGAGGACCAGATGATTGAAAAACTGGAACATAAACCTTTAGCCATAGCTTTGTCACCTGATATTTAGCAAACTGCTGCAAATTACACACTGAAGGCAGTTTTTGTAATGTCTTGCACATGCAATAAATACTCTCCATTTGTAAAATACTAATAATGCATTGGGAAAAGACTTTCAGCATGGAGAAAACAGAAAAAAATACTTCCTGTGAGCCGTTATCTGATGAATATTTTGTCACATCTGCCAACCAGACATATTTTATTCTATATTTTATAAACCAGTCATATGATGGGTAAGAAATTGGTCAGCATGATTAACCCTTTGAGTGACCGACGGGCGCTCAACTCATGCACACTGGGAGATTCTTCATTCAGAAGGCAGATTATCTCTAACCTGTATTATCATTTTATATCAACATTTATTTCATGAAAAGTCTCCTCTAGGTGCTCTGTTGCTAATTTCAACTGGGATCGTGCTAGAATTTCAAGACAGTCAATATATAGTGCAGAATATATAAAGTCAAATTGCCTATACCTTTTATTATTATTTATTTATCATTACAGTTTTACGTCCCTGACAGTGAGCTCCCTGGATGTCTTTTTCCAGAGAGCTTTCTTTCAGTACCTGTGAAAGTAACTATATATATATATATATATATATATATATATATATATATATATAAAATTGCAGTTTCCCAGCAGCACTGATTGATCTGCATTCTGTAGTTGCAGACTTTTCTGCATTGTTTCACTGTCTTTTTTTTTCAGTGAAACTTTTTTTTTTTTTACATTGCTGCACTCTGCTTTCACAGTCCCAGACAGTTAGCTCTCTGAAAACAAATTCAGATAGCTCCCTGTCAGGGACATTAAAGTGTAAAAAAAAAAAAAAAAAAAAAAAAAAAAGTGATGATTTTGCTTTTTTCTGTGTATCCATTGTCTGGCTTGCTTCTTTGTGTCTCTGCTGCCTGCAGGCACCTGTTTAGGCACACTACAGGAAGAAAAGAGGAAAGGTAGTGGGCCACAGGGGGACTGCTGGCAGTCATCTACATGCGCAGGCGAGCTGAACAATGACGTCACATTGGCATTTAGTAAGTCTATTTTCTCACAACCTGGGCAATTTGAAAAAAATGTCATTACTTCCTAGTGTTGTTTTTGCTTCCATTTTTATATGGGAGCAAGAAGTAAATAGGCGATGGTTCCCCTTTAACCCCTTAACGACCAGCCCGCTGCCACCAGTTATGGGCTACAGAGGTTTTTTTTTTTTTTGGCAATATGGATTCAGGGGTCCCTGAGAGACGGCACACGAGGACCCCTGAATTCCATGACCTGCCAGGACCGTCAATAGTCCTTAACGCGAGTATACCCTTGAGGGTCCTGGCACGCCATGGGTCCTTAAGGGGTTAAGGTAAGTGTGGCGGGGGTCTATTATTCCATTCTACTGATAAAGCCAGAGGATTTTTGACATCCTGATGGCTCTTATACTGTTGTGTTGATAAAACTTTTATTTTCCACTAAGAAACTGAACATCCTAGAACATAATTCTCTGCTTCAGTCCTCCAGACACACCAAATGGTCAGGTTTTAAGAATATCCCTAATTAAGTACAGGCAGTGCAATCAAAGTGACCAGGTCACTGATTACCCATCTGGAACAAGTAGGGATGTATTGAAAACACGACATGTTGGTGTGTCCCAAGAACTAACATTGAGAGTCGCTGTTCAGGAGAAATATATTACTTTCAAAGACTGATGTCTTGATTTGCTACTTTCTGAAATGTTCTACTGTAATTGTAGTTTCTCTGTGTACAGTGCCCTAGATTCATTATCTATTGACTCATTCATATCCCTGTGTGGTCAGCAGTATTAAACAGTAATGGAGAAAAACAAGAACAAACATTTGGTTCAAGCCACGTCTACATTAGGGGATTTCACATGGTTATAGTTTGTGTTTTGCCTGGAAAGATCTGCAGGGTTTGGCAGAAAAACAAGATGTATCCTGAACGTTATTTTTTCAAGAGAACAGTTTCCACATTCATTAACTATGGTGGCCTATTCATTTTTTTTCTGTGCTCATGCCAGTTGAAGAAAGTTGAAAATCATCTTAACTAATTGGAATGTTACTTGTGTTCCTGGATAAACAATTAACCCCATGAGCACCTCAGGGACATGTCACCATTGCCTGGTCTCTACTCATACTTGGAAAAAGCGAGAAATTTCAATGTATTCCTGCTGGCAAAACACTTTCTAAATAACTAGAGTTACCTGGAATATAGGAGTAGTGTGGGGACATGCTGGTGAGTATGTATATAGCTACAGTGGGAATAGTTCCAAATATCCCTTTATAGGGGTAACTTTCTAAATAGACTAATTTTTACAGAAGATTCTATTGGGGATCATGGTATTCTTCTAAAATGTATTACAGTACCAAAAAATAAAGATGTGACAAGACACAATGTAATAAAACCCGATTGAAGGGATAGTAATGTTTCACAATAAAAGCAGCTCCAATTAATTTTCATAGTATTTGGGCCATGGAGAGTGTGATTTCAATACTGTCAGAGTTGTAGTTCAAGAGTAATTGAATGATAAAGTATCCCCCTCCCGCCCCTTTTACTGATGTAACACTTCTCACCTCAGAGCAGCAAGACTGTCCGGATGGATCAGAGAGAGGGACAATCTTCAGTGAGCCCAAAGAAAAACCTGTCAAGGGAGCAGGGTTTTCATTGTTCTCACAGTAAAATGATTGTTCCTTGCTGTGAGCTATCTGGTTCCAGGACCAGAGTCCACATCTGTGGGGAGGCGACTTACGCTAGGTAAAAGTGGCGGGAGGGGGATACTTTATCATTCAATTACTCTTGAATTACAACACTGACAGTATTGAAATAACACTCTCTATGGCTCAAATCCTATGAAGATTAACCGGAGCTGCTGTTTTTGTGAAACATTACTATCCCTTTAACCCTCTGAGTGCCAGAGAGGTATGCAACACATTGTTCTGCAATGCGTTGAGTACTCCTTTTGCACTCGAAGAGTTAAAGCAAGTTGTTTTGTGTGCTGAGCTAAATAATGGTGGTAACTAAATCATATCTCACAAATATGCATAATAGTATATCTTAACCCCTTGAGGAACACAAGGATGTACAGTGTAATGCATCATAATGCATTGCACACCTTTCTGGTCCTCAAGGGGTTAATGGGGCATATATTAGTATATGAGTTATGAAGGTTACCCAGAGTGCCAAGTATTTTCAAATAAGGCAGAGAAAGATATGGCAGTATGGTGCATGAACAAATAAAGGGATAATGATGTTTCACAAAAACAGCAGCTCCAATTACTCTTCATAGTATTTGGGCCATGGAGAGTGTTATTTCAATGCTGTCAGATTTGTAGTTAAAGAGTAATTGAATGATAAAGCATTCCCCTCCTGCCTATTTCACCTAGTGTAAGCCACTTCCCCTCCTATGTGGAATCTGGTCCTGGGACCAGACAGCTCACAGCAAGGGACAATCTTCGTACTGTGATCATAAGGAAAACCTTGCCCCCATGACAGGTTTTTCGGGTTTTTCCTTATGGTCATTGAAGATTGTCCCTGTCCGTGATCCATCCAGACAGTCTTGCTGCTCTGTGTTGAGCAGTGTTACATCAGTAAAAGGAGCGGGAGCAGGATATTTTATCATTCAATTACTCGTGAACTACAAATCAGACAGTATTGAAATAATGCTCTCTGCTGCCCAAATACTACGAAGATTAATTGGAGCTGCTTTTATTCTGAAATATTACTTTAAAATAGCCAGGATATTTAGCCTCCTACTGATGGCAGTAATTGGCATCAAAGTTTATTACCCTGTATGGCACCATTTTCACTCTCACTCACACAAACATACACCACAATTCTAAAAGAAAAAGCATTGTCTGTCATAATATTCATGCTCAAATTGTTGTGGCATATCAGCAATTTAACAGGGCTCTAGTACCCCGATGTATAACAAAGGTGTTTAAAGGAACAGTAAACCCTCGTCAGCTAAACTAACTAGAATGTCGATTTTTATGCCCCGGCTAACACTAAATTTCTGTGATAACTCAGGGGTTAATACTTAGTCGCATGGCCAATCCCACTCCACTTTCCTTTGTTAGTAATATACCTAAGATAATGATTGATTTGTAAGAGCAAATCACAGGTGGGTCGGGTGCTAACGTTCTCAGAACTATAATGTGGTATTTGCATACTTTTCATCAGCTGAGTGAGAAGTGTAACACTGGTTTAATGTATGGTTTTGCCTCATATTTCTTATATATGAACACATGAGGGTAGATTCACTAAGTGCTGATAAAGAGATGATAATGTGGAGATTTCCTCCAGTTCATCACTTCGCCAGTTCCTATGTTATTCTATGGAGCCAGTTCACTAAGACTTCTTTAACTTAGGCTCTATAGAATAATATAGGAACCGGAGAAGTGATAAACTGGAGAAGCAATCTTCTCATTATCACCTCTTTAACACCGCTTAGTGAATCTCCCCCTTGGAGCCCTTAACTTCTTGGATTCTAGAGAGATCTGTAACACATTATGGAGCAATATCTTAGAGATCTTACATCAAAAGGTTAGAAGGTATTGAAGGGCATGGAACCCATCTGAGAACTTGACAACTGTCAATAGATTACATCAGGGAATGATGCACTCAAATGGTGTGATAAAAGTGAGGTATCATTTCTATTCCAGTTATATTCTGTGGCGCTTATGATCTAAGCGAAAGATCTGTCAACCTATGCATGAAGATATCTCCATATTGAGTGATCGTTGTGCAGTCATGAGCAGCTGGAAGCCATAGGACACCAGGCTGCCCTCAGGTTTCTTCTCTGACTCCCAGTCTATTTTCTGGCACAACTGGAAGATGTATTGTCCTGTACCACACTAATTTCTTCACATAAAGTATGCAACTTCTTTCTTTTGTCTCCATACTTGCCTCCCTTTATACTTAACCATTAGGTGCTAGGGATCTGCAGTTCATTGTGAAGCATCTAAGGGGTTTTCAATACTAATTTACAATTGTTAACCATTACGTGTGGCTCTTTGGTGCAGTTGAGGACTGTGTTGTTTGAAAATTAGGGTTTCTGATAGTGGGGAATCCATTATTTCAGTGGCCCTGTGCAGATACCCACATTTCCTCGCACTCTAAAGAAAAGCACCTAAAACGTAAATAGGTTATATACACAAAAACACCCTGTTCTTCATGCTAACATCTGTAAGACTTCTTCGATTGTTTTCTCAGGCCTAAAATCTAGTCTTGCATATTCCTGCCTTTTCCAACTCTCCCATTGATTGTCCAGGATTCTGTGAATGGGTGAAGATAAGATAGTAGGTTAATTCAAGAGCAGTGGGCACTAATTAAACTCAGTTAACTGACTAATTCTTATCTCTCAAAACAAACAACACAAACACAATCAGCTCTCTGAAAAAGGACAATTTACATATGCATTGAAAAGCAAGTTTAGGATTATATTTTTGGGATATAACAAATTAATGATGATTATTATTTATTTATTTATTTTTAATACAGATGCCAGCTGTAAGAATGTGATATTGCAAGTTATAATAGCCTATTTCATTTTTTGTTTGTTTATTTAAAGCAGAACTACCACCCTATATAAAGTGCCCCCCCTCCAATAATTAGGTGATTAACTGTTTAATAGTGCTATTATCTGACACAAGTACCAGGTTCTGAAGTAATAACATAGTAAATACATAATAACATAGTAAATTAGGTTGAATAAAGACACAAGTCCATCAAGTTCAACCTTTGCCTCATACCCTAGTGAAATAAGAACTGTATAGCTATCCTGCTACCAAATAAGTTAGTCTATTTCAGACCTTCCTGATCTGCCTTCTAATAAACAGTATAACCCTGTATGTTCCCTTTTGAAAGAAATGCATCTAATCTTCTCTTGAATGTATCCATTGTGTCTGCCATAACCACCTCCTTGTGGAAAGAATTCCACAATTTAACAGACCTTACTGTAAAAATCCCCTTCCTCTGCAGAAGTCTAAACCTCCTTTCTTCTAATCTCAAGGGGTCTCCCCTGGTCACCTGATCAGGCATTGGAATAAATAGTTCACCACAGAGATCCTTGTATTGACCTGTCATATATTTGTACAATGTGATAAGGTCTCCTCTTAGTCATCTTTTCTCTAGAGTAAATAAACCAAGTTTGTCTAATCGTTCCTCATATGTCAAGTCCTCCGTTCCCTTAATTAATTTTGTTGCTCTTCGCTGTACCCTCTCTAGTTCTAGCATATCCTTTTTCAGAACAGGTGCCCAAAACTGCATTGCATACTCAAGGTGAGGTCTTACCAGAGATTTGTACAATGGCAAAATTATGTTATCCACTCTTGCTTCAATACCTCTTTTTATGCAAGACAGGATTTTGTTTGCCTTTGCTACTGCTGTTTGACACTGGTCACTGTTTCCAAGTTTGTAGTTGGCAATGATACCCAGGTCTTTCTTTAGCAACGAGTCCCCTAAAATGATTCCTTTAAGTTCTTATGTAGCCTTGGGATTATTTCCACCCAAATGCATGACTTTACACTTCCCCATATTAAACTTCATATTCCATTTGTTTGCCCAATCTGCCATTTTATATATATCCCCCTTTAGAGAGCAATTATCCTGTTCTGAATTAATTATCCTTCATAATTTAGCGTCATCTGCAAATATTGATATTTTGCTTTCTATATCTATTTCTAGGTCATTTGTAATCCTTATTCTTCTGAGATCGGCGGCCAGGCTTGCATGCAGACATCTTGGCTTAGAGACGTCTGCGCACCTGTGCTCTCTGCCCTGGTCTCCTCTAGGAAGCATTGCATGGTACCTTAAGGTACCAGAAGGGACTGATGGCGCAGGTGACTCTAAAGCAAGAAACCTGGCCGTCAGTCTCAAAAAAAAAAAAAAAAAAAAAAAAAAAGGAGGATTACTTCAGAACCTACGCAGCTGAGCTAGTACTTCCTGTTAGGCGGGAGTCTGACTTGCATTAACTGACAAGTAAAATGTAAATTTCTCATAGACAATTATTATAAATAAAAAATAGCTAACATAAATATAGTTTGCTTTTGAAATCTCTTTCAAAATCACCCAGTTGTTACAAAGTGACAGGATTACAAATAAGAACCTCACGGCAGATAAAGGGTTCACCTCCAAACACTGCAATGCTGCCCCTCAGTAAACAGTGCACTACCTTAAGGACTACTGTTGGATTCTGATACAAGAAAATAAAACATAACAAAAGTCCCAAGAAAAGCAAGCTAGTATTGACAACAGATCTCTTCTGGATTTCCTGCTCTCCTTCTCGCCTGCTGCTGTCTCTTCGGTCAATAGCAGTGGATACAAAGGAAATCTTCATGGCGATGGTCTATAAATTGGGAATGGTTTGAGGCAGTAGACCGTCGTCATGAAGATTTCCTTTGTATCCACTGCTATTTTGTCTCTTTAGATGCTCCGTCTGGTCCTCAGACCAGAATCCAAGTCTGACAGCTAGAGTGGTGATGTAGCTAAAAGGGGCAGGAGGGGTAAACTTTAGATTGATCTTAAACTATGAAAGTTATTGCAAAATACATAGATGCTTTGGTTTATTTATTTAATACCTACAATATTATAGCCTCCATAAAGAAAGTATTAATAGCCCTTTAATATAATACAAAGTATTACAATATCCACTGACAACTCTGAAGAGTCCTATAGGCAGCTAATGAAAGTCAGTGAGAGCAGACAAAAGCCTCCATCATCGGACGAGGCTGAATAGAGGGAGGGGAGCAGAGGCAGAGTGATAGACTGTGGGCAGAGGGCTGTACCCACAGTCTATCCAGAAGTAGGGTGCAGGGCATTCTTTAAACCTTAATTTACAGCCAAATAGTGTTTTAAAAACTGGAAAAAATAATGAAATTGTCATATTCGCCATATAAGCTATCATTTAAGCCACATTTGTACAGGGGTGATAGATCCCTTTTAAGTGTTCTCTACAGAAAACTTATGGTTTATAATTTATTCACTCTGTTACTAGATATCTAGCTTTTTCGCTTAACAGAATGGTTTTATATATCATTCTTCCATATGTAAATGCCCTCTTATGTCAAGCTTATGTAACTTTTAAAGGGATAGTAATACACGAAAATAAGTTGATTTTATATTGTAGCCCTTAAAAAACCATGAACGATGATATAAGTCTTATCTCCCAAACCTTTATGGTTTGGGAGATATTCATATGTAAAATATAGTATAGTTCACTTTTCCTTGCTGTTTCAGCCAAGTCGGCCATCTAGTGGACAGATTTGGAATTCGGTCCACATAGCAACCGGCTGCTCTTTAGCAGTACCGAGATCACGATCTTTGAAAAGAACTACATCATTGGAATTGTGTACAAAGTGTGCCTGGCTTGAAAGCACACTTTGTAGACCATTCCAATTAAGAAATTCTTTTTAAAGATCATGATCTCAGCACTTCTGGAGAGGCAGTGCTGGTCGGGCGACCAGATTCCAAATCTGAAGGGTGGAGCAATGACATCACTCCAGGGGAAACTTTACTTCTGAATATCTCCCAAACCATAAAGGTTTGGGAGATAAGACTTATATAATTTTTCATGGTTTTTTAAGGGCTACAATATAAAATAAAATTATTTTCAGGTATTACTATCCCTTTAAGGACCAGAGAGGCGTGTAACACATTGTAAAGCAATGCATTGCACACCTCTCTAGTCCTTAAAGGGTTAATACCAGGAATGTGCTACTGCCTTGGATTAATTTCATCATGCATTCTCATGGAGTCTGAATAGCTGCACTCTACATACCCTTTAATCACAACTTAATACTAACCCCAATAAACAGACATGACAACTTGAGGATGGTGGTAAGGCCGCAGCATTTATTAAATAAATAATTATTTATTTCTTAAAATATCATCAAAAATTAAGAACATCAAACTCTTGCCAGCCATACCAGCCTGATAAGCCAACATGTAACCAAGAATATGTATCCGCCCTACCAGCCAGGAGCCTAGCAATACGTAAATAAAATATCTTAATAACCTTCCACAGCCAGCCCTTGTTACAACAAGGGCTAAGCCTGCCCACAGTGCTAATTCAGTCAAAGACTGTAGACCAATATTAAAAATGTTAGACCAACATCAGAAAGATGTATTCCATCTGTCCTATAAAGGCCATTTCCACCATCATCTAAATCACTATGATGGTATGACAATCCCCCGAACTGCTGAAAATATCTTGAAAGCATTCTCTCAAGCTTCTTTCTAGTTCTTTCTAATGGCTTAGATTATTATCCCGTATCCTGGCTTGGTGTGCTGACAAAGACCTATCTCAGGATTTTGACCTTCCTACAATTCTTTCCTTCCTCCAGGATGGTGTGGATAAGGGTCTCAGCCTATGTTCTCTCAAGGTTCAGACTTCTGTGCTCTCTGTCTTTTTTCAGAGGTGTCTTGCTATCATTCCTGATGTCAAGGTTTTCTTCCAGGGTGTTGCTGATCCATCCGGGGTTTAAGTTCCCTGCTCCTCAGTGGGATCTTAACCTGGTTTTGGGAGTGCTCATGCTTCCTCCCTTTGAGTCTTTGGCTACCTTTCCTCTATGTATGCTGACGTGGAAGATGGCCTTTCTCCTGGCGATTGTTTCCGTTTGCCGAGTTGCGGAGCTGCATGCCCTGTCCTGTAAACCACCCTTTTTGGTCTTTCACAAGGACAAGGTGGTGCTTCGCACCTCCCAAGAGTTTCTCCCAAAGGTTGTGTCAGAGTTCCACATCAGTCAGGAGATTGTGGTTCCTTCCTTCTGTCCTAACCCTACTTCTGACAAAGAGAGGGATCTTCATCTGTTGGATGTTGTGCGTTGTCTAAAGTTCTGTGTGCATCGCACTGAGTCCTTGAAGCAGTCTGACACTCTGTTTGTCATTCCTGAGGGTCCTAGGGTAGGGAAGCCTGCTTCCAAGGTTACCATCGCTAGGATGTTTGTCACAATGCAATCATGCACAGTAGAGACTGCCCCGTTCAGGCAGTCTCTACTACGCATGGTTGCATCGTGTGACTGAGGCATCGCATCATGTGGAACAGTGAGGTAGTGGTCTCTTAACATTACCCGGACCTTTGCCCGTGTACATGGGCTTTTACACTAGTTACTAATATAGCGATAGGCAAAGGCATACTTTTATTATGCTGAATAAGTCCACGTTATTGAAGTAATCCAGCTTCTTCTGCAGACGTCCACTGCTCAGAGTTTACAAATGAAGCTCTGTGCGCCTGCGCAGGCAGCAACTTCCGTTACCTTAAAGTAACCAAGGAACATCACCACAAATCCGGGCAGTGCACGGGACAGACCGTGCAGACAGGTAAATTTCCTCTAAGATGTCTGCACTGTTGTCCGCTGGATGCCTGCAGAAGAAGCTGAATTACTTCAATAACATGGACTTATCCTATATAATAATTCGCTAAATGTGTGTTTGTCAGTAGCGGTCATGCTCAGTAGGGACGGCTGCGCTCACTGCAGTCATGCGTACTACAGACTGGCCATGCCAGTCTGTAGTGCTCGCATCTGTAACAACTTGTTCTTTCATGTTGTATCTCTGAAATATAATCTTAAACTTGCATTGTAATGCATGTGTAGAGTCATATATTGGTACTGTTTTGTTTAATTTTGTTTGTGTTTTTTGAAATGTTACTTTCTCTCTCCATTTGCAGACAATGCAGTACTATCTCTTCCAAAACAACTGTCAAGTGCTATGGTAATGCTTTTTAGGGAGTCCTGGAAAAGACAGTAACATCTCCTCCCTCAGGGCAAATATAAAACTAGATTTTATGCCTCACAAAACAATTAGGTGAATTTTACAGATGCTATCATGAAGTACTGGGTATTTACATCTATTCAATCCCAATTTAAATGTGATTTATTACCTAACACTCAAGTCTGTGTATCTGCTTTTTCTTGTGACTTGTGTGGATCTTAAAGTGGACCTATGACTTTGATTTGAAAACTTCATTCAAAGCTGCCTATATGTCATGTTACCAAAAAGTCCAGCAGATATATAGTTAAAGAAATATTGACACTTTTATTTTTGGGAAGAGTGAAAGTCTCGTGGGACAGCACAGTGCTATACTGGCATATGAAAACCTTCATTAGTATATGAAACGTAACTGAAAACCTTCATTAGTATATGAAACATCACTGAAAAGGCTTGATTAGCATCTGGAATGTTGCTGGAATTATCATACATTAACCTACAGTGCCAAGTATGAATATCTCCTTAGTTCTACATTTGCTGGTCTTTTAGCTAACATGACACAGGCAGTTTTTAATTAAAGGTATAGTAATACTTTGTTTTATCTTTATTTTATTTTGTAGGCATTAAAAAAACATGAAGAATAATATATGTCTTACCTTTATGGTTTGAGAGATATTCACAAGCAAAGTTTCCCCTCCCGCCCCGTTTACCTAGTGTAAGCCATCTCTTCTCAGATGTGGAATCCAGTCCATAGACCAGACAGATAACAGCAGGGTACAATCTTCTTTCTATGAGAACAATGAAAGCCCTGCCCCCCTTGACAAGTTTTTCAGGTTTTTCCCTTATCTTAATTGAAGATTGTCCCTCTCTGCACTCTACCTGGGCACCTCCCTTCTGATCTGGCTGAATAGTGTTACATCAGTAAAAGGGGCAGATGGGGGAGACTTTGTTATTGAATTACTCTTGAACTACAACTCTGACAGAATTGAAATAACACTCTCCAAAGTCCTAATACTATGATTAATTAGAGCTGCTTTTATTATGAAACATTACTATCCCTTTAAGTTTCCAAATAAGCAGAATTTAGTCAAGGTGACCGGTCCATGAACAGTGAAAGCCACAAATTGCTTCAGGCAGCTGTAGCGGTTAGTATCTTTACCTATAAAAGATGGATTTTAGTGACTACAGAGCAGCTGACATGCTAAAATGGTAACTTTATTTTTGACTTCCCAAGCTCATTCTCTTAAACATTTTTGGCAGCAGAGATAGTGCTACATTGTACCACTATCCCTGCTTCTTCAGTAAAGGATCAGAGGATCTGGTAGTGTAGGTAGTATGGGTAGAAAAGTGGGGAAAAAGAGTTAACTGTTAAATAAGTATAGGCAATTTGACTTTATTCTGATCTAGGCATAAATAAAGTCAAAATAAAAGTTTACTGTATTTTTAAAATGTTATATTTCCTTAACCCTTTGCATGCCAGAGGGGTACAAGACACATTGCAGAGCATGGTGTTCCGTAGTCCTTTGGTGCACTCAAAGGGTTAACCTCTTGTATGATGCAGAGTTCAGCAACTCTTCACAATGCTTTGGAGACCTCACTAACATCTGCAGGGTGAACCCTTGGAATGCCAGAAGGTTATGCAACACATTGTGAAACAATGTGCTGCACAACCCCCTGGCACTCAAAGGGTTAATCTTGCCTAGTGTGGATTGCAGAGTTTTTACAATTTGGTGTGTGTTTGTCCTAAAACTGTATTTTGCTAGTAGATTACATCAATTTCTTACACAACAGACCTTGCAACTCACATGCACCACAGTTTGAATTGTGAAACTAATGTATATCAGTTGGAAATGTAAAAGGTTTACATTTATTTACGGCCTAAATAAATGTGCCTGTTTCTTTATGTGGGTGTATAATATATATATATATATAAATATAAAGGTGTACTTAGCCTACCCTTCAGTAGAGGAGACAGCACTCGGAGGACTTCTATTAAAAGAATTTTATTCAAGCAATGCTCCCATATACAGAACGGTTTTTGTTCCTGTCAAAGACCTTCATCAGGGTTACCAGTTTAAATACCTTAGTACAAGAAACAGACCACCTATCACATCTAAAATGCATGCTGTCACAAGCCCCATGTGGACACCCAGCACTGGGTACCAGTGCATGACATCAGCACGTTGGCGGGTTCATAGAGCATTAATAAACAAACACTGAAAAGCAGAGCGTAAACCAAATAAAGAGCGAAAATGATATGAAACAGCCCATCACAGTAAAAAATGATAATAAAGAAAAGACAATACAGATGTAAACCCCTAGTTTATACACACAACGTATCTACATAAAGACAAAATCAGAGCTGTGTCACGAGCAATGGCACACACTAAAAATGAGTATAATATTAATTATATATGATGCATGTCCTATAGGAATAATAGTACAAGTATACTGAGCCTGGGATGTCCCGGTGTATGAATGGAGACAACACTCATCAGGAATGTAGCAAAAAAAAAATTGAGTTTATTTCATCTACATTCCTGATGAGTGCTGTCCCCATTCATACCCCAGGACACCCCAGGCTGAGTATATTTGTGTGTGTGTGTGTATATAATATATATAATATATGTATATACAATGTGCATACCCCTCAGGCACTCAAAAGGATATATATATATATATGTATATATATATATATATATATATATATATATATATATATATATATATATATATATAAAATATTAGCAAAAGGGGCATGTCATTGCCTGTCCAGATTAAGTCCTTTGAGTACTTCAGGTGTACTGACATCCAGGTAAATCCAGAAAGGAGACAATGTTCTTAATGATTGGATTGTTGAATTTGCGTGTGTTTGTGTTTTGCCTTTGTGTGTTGTGTGTATGTATATTGTGTTGTGCATGTGTGTGTGTGTATTGCATGTGTATGTATATTGAGCGTACGTGCATTGCATGTGAGTGTGTATTATGCATGTGTAGTAACATAGTTACATAGTTACATCGTAATTTAGGTTGAAAAAAGACTTGCGTCCATCCAGTTCAACCCTTTTTCTATTCCTGTTTACCATCGCTGACCCAAAAGAAGGCATCTGACTCCAAATGGCAATCAGATTTCTCCCTGGATCAACAAGCCCTAACTAAATATTAATCCCAATACTAACGTGCATAGCCCTCTATATTATGCTCTTTTAAATAAGTATCCAGGCCCCTTTTAAAGGCATCTAATGTATTTGATAGCACCACCTCCTCCGGAAGTGCATTCCATACCTTTATTGTCCTTACTGTAAAGAAACCCTTCCGCTGTTGTAGACTAAATCTCCTTTCCTCAAGTCTAAGCGGGTGGCCCCTTGTCCTGTGTACTGTTCTGTTAATGAACAGGTCTTTTGAAAGCCCTTTATATGGGCCTTGAACATATTTATATAGTGTTATCATATCCCCTCTAAGACGCCGTTTCTCTAGTGTGTACAAGTTTAACTTTTCTAGCCTCTCTTCATAACTAAAACTTTCCATTCCCCTTACTAGTTTTGTAGCCCTCCTCTGCACTCTCTCTAGTTCCATAATGTCATTCTTCAGAAAGGGCGCCCAGAATTGAACAGCATATTCTAGGTGGGGTCTTACCATGGACCTGTAAAGAGGCATAATTATATCTTCCTCCCTTGAGTCAATACCCCTTTTAATACATGCCAATATCTTATTGGCCTTTGCAGCTGCCAGCTGGCACTGCATGCTACTGCAAAGTCTATTGTCTACCATTACTCCTAAATCCTTTTCATTAGTAGATTTCCCCAGAGAAACACCATTTATTGTATTGTATTGTTTGTGTGTGTGTGTTTTTGTATATGTTGTACATGTGTGTATTGCGTATGTGTTGTGCGTGTGTGTGTATTGTCTGTGTGTTGTGCATCTTGTGGTATGTGTGTTTTTTCTGTGTGTTATGTGTGTGTATTGTCTGTTTGCATTGTGCATGTGTATTGTCTGTGTTGTGCATGTGTATTGCATGTGTGTAATGTTTGTGTGTTTTGTGGTGTGTTGTGCAAATTTTTTTGTGCACGTGTATGTTGTGCGTGTGTATTGCGTGAGCATATTGTGGGCATGTGTCGTGTGTTTGTATTGTCCATCTTGTGGTGTGTGTTTTTCTCTGTGTGTTTATTATGTGTGTGTGTGTTGTGCATGTTTATTGCCTGTGTGTATTATGCATGCTTGTTGCGTTGAGCGTGTGTGTTGTGTGCGCGTGTTTTGCATGTGTGTTATACATGCGTATTGTGTGTCTGTGTGTATTGGTGTGTTTGTTGTTCTGTGTGATGTGTGTGTGTGTTTTGCACGTGTGTTGTGCATATGGTGTTTGTGTGTTGTAGTGTATTTTGCTTGTGTGTATGTTGTGTGTGTGTTTATTGTATGTGTGTGTATTGCAGTCATGTATGTTGTGCGCGTGTATGTATATTGTCTGTGTGCATGTGTGTTGTGTGTATTGTCTGTGTATTGTTCATGTGTATGTACTGTGTTTGTATTGTTTGTGTGTTGTATGAGTTTTGCTTGTGTGTTGTACATGTGTATTGTGTCTGTGTGTATTGCTTGAAAGTGTGTGTGTTGTGCATTTTTTTCATGCATGTGTGTATTGCGTGTTTATTTGTGCGTGCGTGTGTGTATTGTGGGTGTGTGTGTTGAGTGTTTGGTATTTAATGTGTGTGTGTATTGCCTGTTTGAGCTTTGCATGTGTATTGCATGCATGTATTTTTATTTAGAAAATGTTTTACCTGGAAGAATACATTGAGATTTCTCTTGTTTTCAAGTATGTATTATGTACATGTGTATGGTTGTGCATATGTATTGCATGTGTGTATATATATATTGTGTGCGTGTGTATGTATTGTGGGGTGTGTGTGTGTGTGTGTGTGTGTGTGTGTGTGTGTGTGTGTGTGTGTGTGTGTGTGTGTGTGTGTGTGTGTGTGTGTGTGTGTGTGTGTGTGTGTGTTAAAGGCACCTCAATTCATTACAAAGTTAATGACATGAGTGGAAGGAGTTGTAAAGGGTATGTTTGTTTTTTGGAAGAGTTTAACTGCTTTGGACCCCTGTCTGGCATTCAAAGGGTTAAGATAAACTTCATTTCATTAATGACGTCAAAATAATGGTGCAGTTATAATATGTTCCATCCGCTCTGATGTTGTGACCTTTTCAGCGTGAATTTGCCAGCTAAACAGTGGGTATGAAGCCAAAGTTTTCTCTGTTTGGGAACACAGCAAAATAGGTAATAAAAAATATTACTCAATTGACAGAATTCTCTCCTCTGCGTCAGCTCTTCTTATTTTTTTTCCAGACACTCAATTAAAAATGGCACCACAGTGAAATCCTTGTAAGAGATGTCAATGTCTAATGCCTAGTGCAATCTTTTGTGCCTGCTTGTTATTGGTGTTATAATACCAGCTTGTTCAGGCTTGTTTTTTTTTCCTTTCTTACATGAACCACTTTAAAGACAAAAACACAATTATGTCCACTGACCTAGTTTCTTATTTTCCGATCTTTTTTTTTCTTGTTAGACCTTATATAATCCATTCACACGTGGCATTACATGCAGGAATAAAGAATGATTAGATCGTTTGGCCTTCCGGCGACATACTGGCAAACTCACTAGGCCATATATATGTAGGCAAAATGCGTCTGTTGATATAAATTGAGTTTTTAACCCTTTGAATGTTAGAGAGGTCTCCAGTCCATTCTGGAGACCTCACTCAAATTAATTGGGTTAAACCCTTTGCGTGCCAGAGAGATATAGATAGATTACCTCTCTGCCACTCAAAAGGTTAAAAGCTCCATTTAAATTATTACTTATTTTTGAGAATGTTTATTTGCCTCCTGTGGTGCATATGGTTTGTTCCAGAATTTGTGCATCTTACCTAAATAAGGTCCAATAACTGCATTTATCAGCAGGTTTCTTGATATCTAGCTTAAAAAAAAAAAAAAAAAAAAATCTCCAGTGTCAGGTCAGTTCAGGTGTTCTTGACTTCTCATGAACTTACCTGGGAACATTCTTGTCCCAAGCTGCCAGAGGTCCACTAAAGTCTGGAGGTGGGAATGTTTAAATGACTTGATTCACATCATAAACTAGGGAGGGATTGATTGGGTTGGGCAGGACTGGAAGGAAGGAGGTGGGGTTTGTGCTTAAAATGGGCGGAGAGTTGGAAGTGCAGGAAAGCTGAGAGTGACTGGAATTGGCAGTGATGTGGGTGTAGTTACAAGGGAACTCTCTGAACCTGAGGACCAGTCTCTGCCCTTGGATACCTGAGAATTAAGTATAAAAATCAGTCTCCGGGTCAGATCTGGAGAGTTCCCGTTATGGTCATAGGAGATACCAAGATAATAATGGCCGATGTTTTGGAAGCTAAAAACTCAATATGAAGGACAAATGAAAAATCCCAATTATTTCAATTAAGCTTTTAAATCCTGGAGTGCTAGTGAGATAACCAACACCTTTCTTTGCAGACCTCTTTTGCATTATAGGGCCCCATTTAAGTGAGTAGGAATGTTATTTTAAGCCCTATGGTTTGCTTCAGAAATGCTCCTCTTTAGGTTCCGTATGCACAGACACACGCACACACAGACAGACACACACACACACACACACACACACACACACACACACACACACACACACACAGACACACACACAGACACACACATGATTTTATCCCATTGGGGAGCTCTTTAGCTTTCACAGGGTTAAAGGGATAGTAATACTTTCTTATAAAAATCTCTAAACTTGTAGATATTAATAATAGAGTTAAGATTAGCTACTTCCCAGGTCTCAGATCTTAATAGTTTTTCTGTTCGTAACATTTAAGCGTCCCCCTCCCTCCCCCTTTTTCATACATCAGCGCTCTAGCTGACAGATGCAGAATCTAGTCATTTGACCAGATGGAGGAGCTTCAGCAGAGCTGAAAATGCAACTTTTTGAAGAAATACTTAATTGGAACGGTCTACAAAGTGTGCTTTGTTTGCAAGCACACTTTGTAGACCGTTCCAATTAAGTATTTCTTCATAAACGTTGAGTTTTTCAATATTGTTCTGTGCTAGATAGGTGTCCATTGCTTTTTGGAAAGCAGTTGCATTACCTGCAAGCACATCATCCTGAGACAAAGAATTCCATAAATTTACTGCCCTTAATGTAAAGATTACCTACCTTTGTTTTAGTCAAAAGCACCTTTCCTCTAGTCTTAATGGATGACCTCAGCTCTTTGCGTAAATAATTCATTGGATACTTCTTTGTATTGACCTTGAAAGTACTTGTAAATTGCATCATATCACCCCTTAGACGTCTCTTCTCTAAAGTAAACAAACCCTGTTTGGCTAGTCTATTTTCATAACACAGATCCTCGAATCCCTTTATCAGTTTTGTTGCAAGTCTCTGTTCCTTTTCCAGTTCAACAATGTCTTTTTTTAAGAGCTGGTGCCCAAAATTGTACTCCATATTCTAGATGAGACCTAACCAAGGATTTATACAGTGGTAGGATAATAGCATCCCTTGCATCTACACCTCAATTTATGCAGGCTAGTACCCTATTTGCTCTTGCAGCAGCTGAGTGACTCTGCTCACTGCTGTGAAGTCTATCAGTACTCCTAAATCTTTCCCTGATGAGGATTCCCCAAGTTGTTTCCCATTTAGAGTATATGTAGCAATTTTGTTTCTACAGCCCAAATGCATAACCTTACATGTATCTACATTAATTGTCATCTGTCACTTTTCTGCCCATTCACTCAGTTTATCTAAATCCTTCTGCACAGAAAAAACATCGAGCTCCTTATGTATTTCCTTATATAGCTTAGTGTCATCAGCAAAGATTGAGACACTACTTTCAATTCTCACTTCAAGATCATTAATAAACAAATTTAAAAGCATTGGGCCCAGGATTGAACCCTGTGGCATGCCACTGATAACTTTAGATCAATTTGAACATGTTCCATTTACAACAAGTCTCTGCCATCTATCATTTAACCAGTTCTTAATCCATGTACAGATAATATCACCCACGCCAAAGCCTTTTAATTTATTCAATAACCTGTTGTGGGGCATTGTATCAAAGGCTTTTGCAAAATCCAAGCAATTAACAGCAATTCCCGTGTCCAAATTACTACTTATTCTTTCATAAAATACAAGTAAATTAATCTGTCGTGATCTATTCATCATGAAACCATCCAGATTCCCACTAATAATATTGTTTGCTTCCACATAGTCCTTGGTCTGTATAGTTACCCAAAAAGCAGTGTATAGGAATTAAAAGGGAGTAACATCTTCTAATAATAACACCCACTTAACTTACTCTGGCCAGAAAATTCCAATGGCCATTTTTTTTTTCTTGATTCATGAGATATCATCAGTCAGTCCTGAATGGCATGTCCATGGAGGCAAACATAAGAGCAGGAACACAGGACACAAACTCCACCAAATGCACGTGGTAAAAGTAATAATTTAAAGGGATAATAATGTTTCACAAAAACAGCAGTTCCAGATATTCTTCATAGTATTTGAGCCACGGAGAGTGTTATTTCAGTACTGTCAGAGTTGTAGTTCAAGAGTAATTGAATGATAAAGTATCCCCCTCCCGCTCATTTTACCTAGTGTAAACAACCTCCCCTCAGATGTGGAATCTGGTCCTGGGACCAGACAGCTCACAGCAAGGGACAATCTTCTTACTGTGAGAACAATGAAAACCCTGCCCCCCTTGACAGGTTTTCAGGTTTTTCCTTATGCTAATTGAAGATTGTCCCTGTCTGTGATCCATCTAGACAGTCTTGCTGCTCTGAGGTGAGCAGTGTTACATCAGTTAAAGGGGTGAGAGGAGGATACTTAATCATTCAATTACTCTTGAACTACAACGCTGAGAGTATTGAAATAACACTCTCCATGGCCCAAATACTATGACGATTAATTGGAGCTGCTTTTATTATGAAACATTACTATCCCTTTAAGGACCAGAGGGGCTTGTGATTTGCAGTGTGCTGGGCACCCAACTGGTCCGTAACCTTTTCAGTGCCAGAGGGGTATCCAACACATTGTTTTGCAATGAGTTGGACACCTCTCTGGCATTCAAAGGATTAAAGGATTCAGTAGGTTGACACTCTGACTGTTTCAGTTTGAGAGCAAAAAAAAAAAAAAAAAAATAAAACTGCCAGCTACTGTCATGTCCATATCCAAAGGAGTGCTACTTCCCCTTTAGTAGCTCTCTGTGAAAGAGGAACTCTCGTAGGATACAAGAAATAAGAATGTCTTCAGAGTAACTGTTTAACCCCTTCGCATCCTGTGACATACCCGGTCCGTCACGTTGGTCCGGCACTTAAGGACCAGTGATGGTCCTGGTACGTCACATACTTTTACTCACCGTTCTCCTGCAGGAGGGCGGTGAGTAATACAAAGGACTGAAGTTGATCGCTCCAAGACCGGAGCGTTCTCGTTCAGTCCTTCGTTCGACGTGCCGCCCCACGTGATCAGTCACGTGGGACGGCACGTCGAACTTGCCTATCTGGTCCTTAAAGGACCAGACACCCCGGGACCGCTGGTCAATAAGGGGTTAATTAATTTTTAACAACCAGAAATGTGTAGTGGACAATAACTATAATCCCCAAGAGGCCCTAGAACAGTGGTTCTCAACCAGGGTGCCGTGGCACTTTGTTGTGCCATGGACAGTAGTTAAGGGTGCCCCATGTTTTCTTTGAAGACTTTAACAAAAATGTGAATATTGAATTTGAAATGATTATTTGTGGAAATTGTTCTGCACAATATGTTTATTTGAGTTAGCATGGTTGTGACACCTAATAATAACTGTATATTTTTGTACCGTACCCTTCATTATTCCCTTGATAAATTACATTACATGTGCTATGGGTTCCCCTGAAAGTTCCAGATTGGGTGTTACGGGTGCCTTGAGCAAAAAAATATTGAGAACCACTGCCCTAGAAGAAAAAAAAAGCTTTATCAGTCACAAGAAAAGGGCTCTTTAATCTAAATGAGGGCAAAATATCCAAACACAAGAATGGAAAGAGCAGTACCCTCACCCCATACATATTATAAAATTAAAGGAGCAGTAAACTTTTTTATGAAAAAAATATATATTGTAGGGATTTTCCTGTTGAGTAAAATAAGGGTACTCCCACTGCTGAGAGATTTATATTTCCAGAGTTATTACAGTTTGAACCCATGTTTTTTTATATTAGCAGTGCCCTCTATTGGTCAAATTCTAATTAGTGTTCCTGTTCAATTCTAATGGAGAGGAAAGTCAGAAAAGTCAGAGACATACAGTTCTCCATAGAATGTGATCGAAACTGCCTGTCACTTCCTGTCAGAACTATCAGGAAGTAAACACAGTAAATTCACTTCCTGATTATTTAAACTGCTATAAATTATAAATAAAACATCTGACAGTGATGGGAGTGACCTTGTTTTATTCAGCAGGGAATGCTCTATAAAATGTGTTTTCATAAAAAAAAGTTTACTGCTCCTTTAAGTACCACCTAGACAAAGGAAATATACATTAGCAATCTGTCGAAAGAGATCTTGTTTTAATCAGTGTAAATTGTTTAGTACATTACAAAATTATAATCAAATTCACCTATTATTCTGATAGTATACATATGTTGGTAAAGGGTGCAATACACAGTATTGCCAGCTAACTAATGTTGCAACCAGATAAAATAACCATAGTATAGAGATAATAAAAGGTACAATAGTGCATTTAATTCCCCTGGTTCTAGTGGAAGGTTTCTAGAAGGAGCTAAACATGTTGTAGGATGAAAATACTGACCTCTGTGTCTGTGTACGTGATCGTGAGCAATAGTAATATCACTGCAATCAATATCTGCTGATGATCTACTGACCTTGACCAGTACAGCTTGATTAAACTGGGAGAGCCATGACAAAATTGTGTTTTCCTGTAATGGCAAAAGGTAACTTTAATTAATTCATATAACATAGTAACAAGCAGGAAATTTGTTTTCCCATCAGTACATAGCAGGGGAAACAAAGGATTTCCATAAATAAATTGTTTTCCAAATAAATAAAAAAAAAAAGTATGCAAAACCGCTAGCTAGAATTAAAGTGGCCACATGTCTACAATTGTCTAGCACAGTCCAGTATATTAAATGTCCGTCCCCCAACTTTCCGAAACAATGCACAGTCCCGGAATTAACACTCTGAGGCAAATATTTCTAAACATTAGAGGGAAAATTGCCCATTGACAGAAAATGGCTACAAGAAAATGGCCACCAAGCTTCAAGCCTTAGCTTAGCCTTACTGTACAAGAAAATGGTGCTGCAGATCCTGTATAGTGCCAGAAAGTAGGGCTCACTTGCTGGTCTTTAGAACTCTGGATAGTGGCCTTTGTCTTTTAACCCAGTACAGGCATAAGTTCCTGTCACAGCATTTCTCATTTCAGTGGTTAGGACTATGTAGTGCTCCAAGGAAATCACAGGTTACTGACGCCCAGTGATATCAGTGCGGCAGCAAATTATGTTTTCTGATGCAGCTGCACTGAAGCTGAGTAGCAGTAGACTGCTGCTGTCAGCACTGTCCCTGAACAGCAGAAGGGAAATGTGGTCATTCTGACTATAATTAGTTGTGTGTATTTCTTTATCCAAAAGTCCTATAGGTGACCTGGGCCTAGCTCAGAAATAGACAACCTGCAGCTCTCTTCCAGCTGTTAGATTGCAATTCAGATTATTCTTTGCTAACCAACAACAAGCATAAGTTGTAGTCCCAACAGCAGGGTCTGGCTGGAAAAAAAAGACATTCAAATAACAGTGGCAAGCATGTTGCAATATAGTTGCGCCAATGTTTTGTGCCTCTCTGATCTATGAGGAAAAGAGTGCAAGGAGGATTCTGGGCAGTTTATAACCCACCTTACAGTTTCCTCTACACAGTTGAAAGCTATTCTGATTTAAAAATAAGCAAATTACATTTGGTGATCGTTCATCTAGTACTCTCCAGATTCAACATTTTTGTTAATGCTTATTGCTTGCATCAGTTTTATGCAAAAACATAAAACAAACTTTAGTAGGTCAACATAAAGCATTACAGCCCCGGTTTTAGTGCAAAAGCACAATAGGTAATGAACTGAGCAGATGTTCAGTCTTTTAAACTGAAAAAGAATGGTTTGGAATTGATGGCATTGATTTCTTAACAATATGCGCACAAATTTAGGACAGGAAGATAAAATATGTATTATGATTGCAAAGAAAGTAGGTTAATGGTTGTCTTTTTATAGACATGCTTCCATGCTCCTTGTCCCCATATGGAATATAACATGATATATTCTTAAAATGTATAAAGATAATAAAACAATGTAGCCACGTGTACAAAAATAATTATGGGGATGTACCCAAATCTGCAGATGTTCTGAGAGTTAAAATAGTTTTCTGATGCAGCACAATAACACTTGTAAGTATTTTCTATTATTTTGTATGTTTTCTATTATTTCAATATAATCCTGAATATATCTATTGAATTGCACAAATCAAATTACATACTTTTGTCTTGGTATTTCAATCATGCAGTTAATAATCCAGAGCGGCACAAATTCTGTTTAGCTGGCTTTGGCCTAGATTATGTTACAGCCAGATAAATGATTAGATGTGAAGATTGAACCCCTCAATACAACTCTTTGAGCTTTTTTCCTGATCGAGCAATTATAGTCAGCCCTCTTTGGGACATACAGTACTGTTAACAGTTTATTTTATATAATTTAAATAAATGATAGTGAGTGAACAGAAGAAAAATCTAAATCAAATAAACATTTGGTGTGACCACCCTTTGCCTTCAAAACAGCATCAGTTCTTCTAGGTACTGTTACGGTTTGCAAAACAAGACAAGGAGTCAGATGGTATAGTTAAAATCACCTTTATTAGAAATAATAAAAGTAGGCAAATAATGAAGATACTATAAGCAGAGGTTGACTGGAGAGGCTAGAGACTCTATCAGAAATAGGAGCCTGCCGATGGGTCAGCTACACTGCTGGAGACTAGGCCCGAAGCCAACTGGTAGTCTCAGGGTAATAAGTGGAACGCAACAGGGAACCTACAGTCTCCTGTAATGTAGCAACAAGGGAGACTACTGTAGTCAGTAAGGAAGAGCTTGTCTCCAATATGATGGCAACAATGGAGACTACTGACTCACGCCTGTAGTCAGTAAGGAAGAGCTTGTCTCCAATATGATGGCAACAATGGAGGCTACTGACTCACGCCTGCAGTCAGTAAGGCTGGAGTCTTCCAGAGCCCCAGGTCTGCACCAGGATGAATGTCTGTGGGGAATGGAGCCAGGAAATATGTGGATCTACTAGGCCTCCACTTGTATAAGACAGGGACTAGCGGCTACTGCAACCTTGCATCCGAAATTGACACACGGGAACGTGGTGCGTCACTTTTCATCTCTCACCGTGTCATACCTGTATTCATGCGCCCGATAGTGACGCATGCTGCCGAGATGCGCCAGACCCCTGACCCTTGCCTGCGGCAATCCCCAGAGCAGATCTGCTTCGCACGTGGACATGGGCGGCCGCTGAAGAAGCCCAGCGTGCCCAGACCCAGTCCCCACAGCAATGCACGGGATGACACTGCGGCGACATTTCAGGCCATCATATACCTGCGTCAACCCACAAGGCGTTGCTGAACCTAAGGTAACTGTGACAGGTACACTTGCACACAGTTTGTTGAGGGACTTGGCAGGTAAATTGTTCCAAACATCTTGGAGAAATAACCAGTTCTTCTGTGGATTTAGGCAGCCTCAATTGCTTCTTTCTCTTCATGTAATCCCAGACAGACTCAATGATGAGATCAGAGCTGTGTAGGGGCCATACCATCACTTCTAGGACTCCTTATTCTTCTTTACACTAAAGATAGTTCTTAATGACTTTACTGTATGTTTGGGATCGTTGTCCTGCTGCAGAATAAATTCAGATGCCTTCCTGATGGTACTGCATGATGGTTAAGTATCTACCTATACTTACCAGCATTGAGGAGACCATTAATTCTGACCAAATCCCCAATTCCATTTGCAGAAATGCATCCCCAGACTTGCAAGGAACCACCTTCATGCTTCGCTGTTGCCTGCAGGCACTCATTATTGTACCGCTCTCCAGCCCTTCAGAGCACAAACTGCCTTCTGCTACATCCAAATATTTTAAATTTTGACTCATCAATCCAGAGCACCTGCTGCCATTTTTCTGCACCCTAGTTCCTTTGTTTTCGTGCATAGTTTAGTGGCTTGCCCTTGTTTCCATGTCTGAGGTTTTCTGGCCACAAGTCTTCCATGAAGACCACTTCTGACCAGACTTCTCTGGACAGTAAATGGATGTACCAGGATCCCAGTCTTTTCTGCCAGTTCTGAGCTGGTGGCACTGCTGGACATCTTCCAATTGTGAGGGTAAATAAGCATGATGTGTCTTTCATCTGCTGCATTAAGTTTACTTGGCCGACCACTGCGTATACGGTCTTCAGTGTTGCCTGTTTCTTTGTACTTCTTCCAAAGAGCTTGGACAGCACATCTAGAAACCCCTGTCTGTCTTGAAATATCTGTGTGGGAGAGACCCTGCTGATACAGTATAACTACCTTTGTCTTCTTGTTGTGCTCAATCTTGCCATGGTGTATGACTTTTGACATTAAACTGTATAAAGTAACCTCCACTTGTTAGCTAAGTTTGGCTGTTCCTCTCCCAGTTTTATTTGTCCTACACAGCTATTTCTGTTTAAGTTAATGATTTGTTTTCAACCCACATATTAAATTGATGGTCATTAGCACCTGTTTGGTATAATTGTTTAATCATACAGCTGACATGATATGCCTACAAAATCCGTGATTTTGTGCAAGTGTACCTCGAAGAAGTGATGATGTTTTGAAGGCAAAGGGTGTCATACCAAATATGGATTTGATTAAATTTTTCTTCTGTTCACTCACTATCATTTCGTTAACTGATAAATATAAATTAACATGTCTATTTATGAAAGCATTCTTACTTTACAACACCTGCCTAAGACTTTTATAGACTCTTATTATCCCTTTCACAATGGAGACAAATTTTGTGGCCATTCATGTAAAAAGTAAATTGTTTTGCTTTGAAATAAACAAGGGGAAACTGGGTTATCAGTTGTTTTACCTATCTGGTATATTATTCAAGGCTTTGTGCTGATGAACTATTTTAAAGTCTGATCATAGGATGATATATAGCTATGGTGATAATTTTGTTTTATCCAAGTAAGTAGTAATAAACCAAGGAATGTTTTAAACTGTGTTTGTACCGTGCTTTCTTTGTTTGTAAAAATAGAAACCAGATTGTGTTTTCACGTAAACACCATTCCCAAAATTAAACTAGTTTGCATGACTCCCTCTGTTGCCATGCCAGTCTGCAATTTGTTGCTGTGCAAAAGCATGCAATGCATTGACAATGTTGATGGCAACATAGTGGTTAACTTACAGTTACAAGGTTTTTTTAAACATCTACTCCCCATTATCTTAACTTGATGTACAATTAAACCTTCCTTGCTGGTTTGACTTTGAACACTGACATAGAAGGGTTAATTATTTATAAAAGATTATTTTTCTTTTTTTTGTTTACTTCTAAATCCTTTACTCTAAATCCATTGGTGGACATAGGGACTGTGGGGATAAAAGCATTGGCCACTAGGAATCAGGGTACTTAACAGTAAACCTCTAAACTAGTAGTAACTGTTCAACTTCCTCTGCCCTACTTTCAAGTAATACTTGAAAATAAGTGTATTTTATATTGTAGCCCTTAAAAAAACATGAAAAATGATATAAGTCTTAACCATAAAGGTTTGGGAGATATTCAGAAGTAACGTTTCCCCGGCTGTTCCTCTCCAGAAGTGCTGAGATCACCATCTTTAAAAAGAATTTCTTAATTGGAACGGTCTACGAAGTGTGCTTTCAAGCCAGGCACACTTTGTAGATAGTTCCAATTAAGTAGTTCTTTTCAAAGATCGTGATCTCGGAACTGCTAAAGAGCTGCCGGTTGCTCTGTGGACCATTTTCCAAATCTGTCCACTAGATGGCAGACTTGGCTGAAACAGCCAGGAAAAGAGCATTTTACTATATTTTACATGTGAATATCTACCAAACCATAAAGGTTTGGGAGATAAGACTTATATCATTTTTCATGGTTTTTTAAGGGCTACAATATAAAATACAATTATTTTCAAGTATTACTATCCCTTTAATTCAAGTGTACATATTTGAAAACTGCATTAAAAGCTACCTATATTTCATGTTAGCCAAAGGTCCATCTGATGTATAATTTAGGAGATATTCACACTATTTTTTTTCTGGGAAACGTGAAACTAAACACTTTCTGGTACTGCACCAGTTTAATTAGCATATGAAACGTAATTGAAACCATCATTGCATTTCACACTTAATTGAAAAGACTCATTTAGCATATGAAAGGTCACTGATAAGCTTAATTAGCATATGATAATGTAATTGATGTTGCACTGGTGCCGCAATTAGCATACATTACCATATGAAAGAAGTGTAACTATCTCCTAAAATGGATATCTGGTAGGGAAGAAAGATGCTGCTTTCAGAACTTTGTACCTGAAACCATCATCTTCTGAGGCAAGTATGTTGTGAACCACAGACCATGTGGTTGCTTTACAGATTTGGGCAGTTGAGGCTTGGTGTCATGGCTGGTGTTACTGGCTGTCTGTGCGTATAGCTGTAGAAACTGAAGTTATGCTAATGTGCAAGGCTTAAGAGCAATGCCAGGTCAAAATCTGAAAAATCAGTACCGGAACAAAACTCGCACAAGGTACAAAACTCAAATATTAGACAAAGTGAAAGTGGAAGCTGGACATTAAAAAGTCGGTGCTGCCAATAATAGGAAGAGGGCGAGGAGGTGAGGAAAAAAGGGGAAGGAAACGGCTAGTTGATAGATAGGCGAGGTTAGAATTATGGCTCTTGTAGAATGGGTTATAATCCAAAGAGAAACGCGTCTGAATTTGAGAGTGTTTGTTTAATTTATAATACATTACCATATGGTGATTTTGTAAGCTGGTTTCTCTTTCCTAGGAAATTCTGGGATAGCACAAAGGGAAGGGCTTTGTCTGAAGGGATTAGACTCTTGAACATAATGTTTACGACATCTAACTTCATCCAAGTCATGTAGTTCTTCCTTCTTGTTAGATACAAAGAAGCCAGGATTAATTCCTGGTTCATATGAAAACAGAAACTACCATAAGTTGGAATGTGTTTGTAAAACAACTTTGTCCTGATGAAAGATTAGATAATATGATGTACATAATAAAGCACAGAGTTCTAAACCAGTTCTGGCCGAGGCTATAACAATTAGAAATACAAGTAATATGTCTGACAGTTACCAAAACCAGTGGTTTGAAGGGAAGTTTTGTAAAATACTCTAGAACCTTAACAAGGCTGAGACTTGAGCTTTGAATGATCTGAGCTTCTGTCCTTTATCTAATCCTGCTTTAAGAAAAGTTAGTAAGAAAGGCAAGTTGAAAGTCTGAGAATATAATTGTTGCTGTTCTCAAAAATTGATATTCATATTCCAGACTTTTAGAAGGACCAGTTTTCTGACTTACATTATAGTTTGAATAACATTTACAGAGAAGCATTATGCTTTAAAGGGATAGTAATGTTTAATAATAAAAGCAGCTCTAATTAATCATCATAGTATTTGGGCTTTGGAGAGTGTTATTTCAATACTGTCAGAGTTATAGTTCAAGAGTAATTCAATGACAAAGTGTCCCCCTCTCGCCCCTTTTACTGATGTAACACTGCTCAGCCAGAGTAGAAGGGAGGTGCCCAGGTAGACTGCAGAGAGGGACAATCTTCAGTTAAGATAAGAGAAAAACCTGAAAAACTTGTCAAGGGGGGCAGGGCTTTCATTGCTCTGATAGGAAGAATATTGTCCCTTGCTGTTATCTGTCTGGTCTATGGACTGCATTCCACATCTGAGAAGAGATATCTTACACTAGGTAAAAGGGGCTGGAGGGGGAAACTTTGCTTGTGAATATCTCTCAAACCATAAAGGTTTGAGAGATAAGCTTTACCTCATTCTTCATTTTTTTTTAATGCCTACAAAATAAAATAAAGATAAAATGAAGTATTACTGTCCCTTTAAGAGTGTGGCTTCAAGTTCCCAAACTGTCTATGTTTCGATTTAAGGTTGGACCCTGAGAGTAAAGATCTGGAATCACTGTAAGATTTCAAGGTTCTGTTTCTGACAGATCGATCATTATTTTGTACCATGCTGACGTAACCATGCCAGAGCTGTCAGGAGGACATGTCTTTTCTGTCTTGATGTTCACCAGACTTGTAACCTGTATGTTTGATTTCTGTGGCTTTTGGATCTCTTGTTCATATGAAAAATGCAGGGAGTTTTGCTTTGAATCTGGACGCCATTAGATCTGTGTCTGCTAGGTACCCATCTAGCTACTGGTACAGCGAAGATTTCTTGTTTGAGTTCCTCTTTGTTTGTTGTTCAGCTGAAAGTCTACTTCACAGTTTTATCCTGGAATGAAAATGGCCGATAGAGCCAGAACATGGTTTTCTGCCCACTATAAGCCATTTTATCTCTAACCAAGCTGCTTTACTGTTGGTTCCATTTGGTGATTTATGTATGCTAGTGTCAGAGTATTTTGCACTGTATGTGAACGGGATGCCCCATCAAGAGGGTCATCCAAGTTGTAAGCTCTGAGGACTGTTCGTAGTGCCAGGATGTTGATGGGCAGGGCATATTCCTGCTTTGACCTTAGACCCTGAATAAAGACAGGATTGTCTACTGCACCTAGCCCCTGAGGCTGGCATTTGTCATGACTGTCAAAGTAAGAAGAAGGCCCTTTGTAGAATTTCTGATCATTCAGCATCCATTCTAATGATTGCCATGTCACATGGGAAAAATGGGTGTGACGATTCAAGGACTACTCTTTCTTGTTCCATAGCTATAGAAGTTCCATTTGTAATGGTCTAATGTGAAATTGTGTGACGGGAACTGCTTTTAGTGTGGATACTATAATTTTGCAGACCTAAACATGCATTGCACTGGTTCTAGGTTGACTTGTCTAGAGTGAGAATCCATCCATGTTTTGTCATGGTAGCCATCTGTAGTTGAACATGCTGGTATAGAATAGACAATGACCTGGCTTTGATCAACAGATCATTGAGATAAGGAGTGGTGTTGATCCTCTTTTTTTTCCCCCCATAAGTGTGCTGACAGGGGGTAAATACATTTGTAAAAACACTGGGTACAGTATAAGCCTGAGTAGCAGGACTAATAGATGGTAATGAAGACTGTTATACAAACTGAAAATATCGGTGGTGCTTTTCTCAAATCTATCTATCTTTTATGTCTTAAGAGGAAATGTATTTATTACAGACCTTATTGATTACATCTTGAATTCTGGAACTTTCAGAACATACTCAACTATAAGGCAATGCCCCCCCCCTCCAACCTGGTATCTTAATTTAATAAAAAAAGAAAGGACCCGAATAGAAGGCGACCCTATGGAAAAAACACAAGCGTAGTGTTTTTTCAGGTAAACAATGTAAATCAGTGTTTATTGCAACAAACGAGCTTTATTTGTCAAAATACAGTATTTGCAGAAAACTTGTGCATAACGTGTAAGAGGGAAAAAAACAAGTGAGTTTTCTTATTCATTGTTGACAGCCCCCCTGAGGTATATTCATACCACATTCTAGACAGACATAAAAGTGCAACATGAAAACATTTCAACAACAATGAAACACGTAAGAGGGGAAAAACAAACAGTAAGTTGGTGTTTTTATCTAATGTTGACAGCAATAATATCATCCTCCTGCTAACCTTCTTTGTCTTAATTTTCAGTGCTGTTATGTGCTTCATCCTCCCACAAGATATCATCCTCTGAGCCATCCACAGCATTACTGATGCAGCATTTCTTAAAACCATTTACATTGATCTCTGCCAAGATCAGGCCCCAAGCATGAAGTACCCATTCACAGAGGAGACTGACAGATGGCTTTTTAATTTTTCCTGTTGGTGTAAGGGCATAATCAACAGCTATAAGTCAATCTCTGTACTTGTACAGAAATAAGAAGCTGGTACTGACTCTAGACCCACAAGAACAGTCCCTATATAGATTGAAATAAAGGCACACAGTATCTTGCAAAAAAATAAATAGACTCCATTTAGGTAGGTACTAATGTTAGAAAAAACTACATATAGCTTATTGATACAAACTTATTCACAATAGACTATTCAGAAAAAGGTAGTTAACTACCACACTTCATATAAGAAATCTTCGAAAACATGTAAGAACTACACTACAGAATTCTAGATTTTTGAGCAGTGACGTGCAAAGCCCACCCACAGATAAACAATTGACTGCTCTGTGCTTGTAAGAATATTCCACCTATCAAAACCTTCAATAAACATATATAAAGTATCAGATATATAAAAACAACTACACAATTCTCCGATGAACACTGGATACTTTGATGCTGGTGGCTTTCAAAGCCCGCCCACAAACAAACGACTGCTGTGTGCTAGCAGATATTGTACCTCACAGAACCCAAAGATATAAACACATAATATGTGCTCCTTAAAGAACAAATATTGTGTATCTGACAGCGATGTGGATCAATTGCCTACTATATGATATGCTTAATAATATATTAAATATGAAGGGTAACAAAGGAATAGGGTGAGGTATGCTACTTTATATAAGGATTGTTATCCCGGAGTCAGCTCCTTGAGAACTGGCGCTTTATTGGGCATAATGATTAATTCCCCACGGTGTTTGTTATTCATGAGGTGAATTAAAGGGTACTGCACAAATGAAGTTGCTATGTCACCTATTTGTTGATTAGGCAATGTGTATGTGTGGTATGTCAGGATGGAGGGTCATATTTTGATTAAATACACATGGATTTGAAGGGATGGTAAATGGAGAGGGTAAATATTTATAATGATCTTTCCAATGTTGCTGTGTTTATCTGTATAGGAGAGCGATAGTTATGGGTTTGTTTCCTATGTGTCGTCCTCGAGTGAGTACATTATTTTGAGGAATGACCGCTGTCTTTATTATATTCAGGGAGCAAGTGAAGAGTTATGGAAATGGGCAATTGTACTATGTAGTGTGAATTAATTGTATAGGACGGACCCTTCAGATGCCTGTGATAGTGAGTGCACTAGCATATGGACTGCTAATAGTGTTGCCCCGGAAACCTTTCATTTAATTAGAGCGTTATGGCTATTCCGTATGCCCTAAAGGTATATAGTATTAACCCTTTGAGTGCCAGAGGGGTACGGAATGCATTGCAAAGCAATGAATTCCGTGCCCCTCTGGCACTCAAAGGGTTAATACATTTTCTTTTTTGCTATATACTTATATGACTCTAATTTTTTATGTGTGGCATGAATTAAATGATGGCTCTTTGGGTGCTTGGGGGGTTGTTTAACTGGCTATATAGATACTTTTATTCGGGGACAATTTTGGTGTATATAGAGACGCATAGAAGAGCATTTAGGATGAACGAATTAGTGATAACTCTAAGGGTTTAAAGGGATAGTAATGTTTCATAATAAAAGCAGCTCTAGTTAATCATCACAGTATTTGGACCTTGGAGAATATTATTTCAATACTGTCAGAGTTGTAGTTCAAGAGTAATTCAATGACAAAGTATCCCCCTCCCACCCCTTTTACTGATGTAACACTGCTCAGCCAGAGCAGAAGGGAGGTGCCCAGGTAGATTGCAGAGAGGGACAATCTTCAATTAAGATGAGGGAAAAACCTGAAAAACTTGTCAAGGTGGGCAGGGCTTTCATTGTTCTCATAGGAAGAAGATTGTCCCCTGCTGGTATCTGTCTGGTCTGTGGACTGGATTCCACATCTGAGAAGAGATGGCTTACACTAGGTAAAAGGGGTGGGAGGGGAAACTTTGCTTGTGAATATCTCTCAAACCATAAAGGTTTGAGAGATAAGACTTATATCGTTCTTCATGTTTTTTTTTTAATGCCTACAAAATAAAATAAAGATAAAACGAAGTATTACTATCCCTTTAAATTGCCAGTATTGCAGCAGTATGTAAACTAGTTCCTTAACTCCATAAAGCACTTTTAAGGGTGAAACGCGTTGCAGTCGGAGCCCTAGTTCATTGATCCTGGCCAGGAGTAGTGTTCTGCAAAAAACTGGCAAACCACTTATATAAGTTTTTATCTATTTACTTATTTACACAATATTTGTTCTTTCGAGTAGCAGTGATTATGTGCTTATTGATACTCTGTATGTGTGTATTTGAGGGTTCTGTGAGGTGGAATATCTACTAGCACTCAACAGTCATTTGTTTGTCTGTGGGAGGGCTTTGCAAGCCACCAGCAAAGCATCCAGTGTTTATCAGAGAATTGTGTAGTTTTTTATATGTTTGATGCTTTGTATATGTTTTTGAAGGTTTTGTTAGGTGAAATATTCTTACAAGCCCAGGAGTCAATTGTTTTATATGGGTTGGCTTTGTAAGCCACCAATCAAATATCTAGAATATTTTCCAGAGTATTGTGTAATTCTTATATGTTTTAGAAGATTTCTTATATGAAGTGTGGTAGTTAACTACCGTTTTATGAGTAGTTCTATTGTGAACAAGTTTGTATCAATAAACTATATGTAGCTTTTTTAACATTAGTACCTACCTGAACTGAGTCCTGTTTTGCAATATACTGTGTGCCTTTATTTCATTTTATATGTGGATGTTCTTGTGGGCCTAGAGTCAGCGCCAGCTTCTGATTTCTATACATTTATTGTTCTGACTTAGAGAGAGGTTGGACTCTTCTTGAAGCGGTGGCAGCAGGACAAGCCCGATTGAGAAGCCTAGAGTGGTGGAGTGTCTTGCTTCAGCCTAGCCTGAGTCAAGTTTTTGACCAAGCTCCTCCTGACTGTTTGTATTGTTATTTCCCAATCTCTGCACTGTTTCCTTCAATAATCTTTAAATAGTTTGTTAATCACAGCATCCAGGATTAGTAACTGTGAGGTCATGCCCCATTGGGATAACCAAAGCTGTATTCATTTTTGCAACTTTTTTCTTAACATTCAGAGTTAAGTGTCCTCTTAATGCATCCAGAACAATCATTCCTCTGAATTCCTCTTGTTTACACTAGATTCCTTGATTTCGTCCCCAAACAACTTTTAACCCATCTAGAACAAGATTTTGATCCATTTACCCCTTTTCTTGGACTCAGACTATTGCTCCTGATAACATTTTTTCTTTTGACATTGTTTTTCTTTTCAAGAGTGGTGGAAGCTTTGCACCATGTTCTGGAACTACAAGCATGAATTTTTCTTTATTTTCCATTTACAGTAGATTTGATGAGGACCTACCTTTCTCCTTTATTGTGTCTTGTAAGATTGGTAGGCATGCCAAAACGGAAAGAATGGCATACTTGTGCTTTTTTATTAGAGCAATCACATGGTGTTGGTAATGTTTTTTTGAAATGCGTTTTTCAGGATTTTATTGTTGTTATTCTGTCTCTCACTGTTCAAATAAACCTACCATTAACCCCTTCAGTGCCAGAGGCTCGGGCCATTTCCTGAACCCTGCAGGCCAGACACTTTTTCAACATTTTTGCTATCCTTCCGTTTAGGCTTGATTTCCTCTGGGGATTTTTAGTTACATATGGAAAACTATATATTGTTTTTTTCAGAACGAATTGAGCTTTCTTGTGATACCTTACATGAAGAGAATTTTACATCGTGCAAAAAGCTATGATGTCATAATGACAAAAAAAAGTGAAAATTTACTCATTTTGCTAAAATCACATACTATGTATCAAAAACATTTACCTTGATTGAAAAAGTTTCAATTATTTGAAAAAGCCTCGAGTCCCCTGAGTAAAAAAATACCAAATTTGTATAGTTTTACCTACGTCCATGGCTAGCGTAGAGCCCTAATCACCAGCAGCGCAAAATGACATTTTCAACTTCATAAACTAATATGCGCATTCTAGGGTTTTTGTGGTAAAACTACCCTAAAACAGTGGAATAACTATATAAAACTATATATTTCGGAAAAGTAGACAACCTGCCGCATCTAATGAGGGGTAACTTGCCTTCTTACCCCAAGCCTGGTGTGCACAAATGCCTCCAGAAGATGGCGCTAATGAAAAAAAAGGCATTTTCTGCCCCTTCAAATGTACTGAAATTTGTGAAAACCATGGCATTTCCAACTGTATTCATTATCTAGTGCTCTTAGGAGAAAAATGACACCCCATTGGTATGAGTTTAACTACCTCAGGGGGTGTTAGAAGTGCAAAATGACACCTACTACAACCTCAAATTTTTCTAACATTTTCTCAAACATTACTTGTCTGTACACAAATGGTTATAACAACTACAGAAGTGAAGAAAGGGTACACAAACCATACCATTTTGAAAAGAAGACACCCTGCCGCATCTAATGATGGGTGACTTGCCTTGTTACCTCAAGCCTGGAGTGCACAAATGCCTCCAGAAGGTGGCGCTAATGGAAAAAAAAGGCATTTTCTTACATTTCTGCCCCTTCAAATGTACTGAAATTTGTGAAAACCATGGAATTTCCAACTGTATTCATTAGCTAGCGCTCTTAGGAGAAAAATGACACCCCATTGGTATGAGTTCAACTACCTCAGGGGGCGCTAGAAGTGCAAAATGACACCTACTACAACCTCAAATGTTTCTAACATTTTCACAAACATTACTTGTCTGTTCCCAAATGGTTATAACAACTACAGAAGTGAAGAAAGGGTACACAAACCATACCATTTTGAAAAGAAGACACCCTACCGCATCTAATGATGGGTGACTTGCTTTGTTACCCCCAAGCCTGGAGAGCACAAATGCCTCCAGAAGGTGGCGCTAATGAAAAAAAAAGGCATTTTCTTACATTTCTGCCCCTTCAAATGTACTGAAATTTGTGCAAACCATGGCATTCCCAACTGTATTCATTAGCTAGTGCTCTTAGGAGAAAAATGACACCCCATTGGTATGAGTTTAACTACCTCAGGGGGCGCTAGAAGTGCAAAACGACACCTACTACAACCTCAAATTTTTCTAACATTTTCTCAAATATTACTTGTCTGTACACAAATGGTTATAATAACTACAGAAGTAAAGAAAGGGTACACAAACCATACCATTTTGAAAAGAAGACACCCTGACGCATCTATTGATGGGTGACTTGCTTTGTTACCCCAAGCCTGGAGTGCACAAATGCCTCCAGAAGGTGGCGCTAATGGAAAAAAAAGGCATTTTCTTAAATTTCTGCCCCTTCAAATGTACTGAAATTTGTGCAAACAATGGCATTTCCAACTGTATTCATTAGCTAGCGCTCTTAGGAGAAAAATGACACCCCATTGGTATGAGTTCAACTACCTCAGGGGGCGCTAGAAGTGCAAAACGACACCTACTACAACCTGAAATGTTTCTAACATTTTCTCAAACATTACTTGTCTGTACCCAAATGGTTATAACAACTACAGAAGTGAAGAAAGGGTACACAAACCATACCATTTTGAAAAGAAGACACCCTGCTGCATCTAATGATGGGTTACTTGCCTTGTTACCCCAAGCCTGGAGTGCACAAATGCCTCCAGAAGGTGGCGCTAATGAAAAAAAAAGGCATTTTCTTACATTTCTGCCCCTTCAAATGTACTGAAATTTGTGAAAACCATGGCATTTCCAACTGTATTCATTAGCTAGTGCTCTGTTTGCTTCTTCGAAAATGGCGGCTTGTACTAAAATGTCCATAACTGTTAGAGACATGAAGGAAAGGTATAAAAGGTATACCATTTTGGAAAGTAGACATTCTCCCGCATCAATTGAGGGGTCACTTGCCTTTCTACCCCCTGGGCTGAAGTGCACAAATATTTCCAAAAGGTGGCGCTATGGGAATAAATACATGTTTTTTTACATTTCCACCACTTCAAAGATACTAAAATCTCTGAAAACCATAACATTTCCTGCTGTATTCAGTACCTGCTGCCAACATGAGAAAAATGGTAGCCTATTTGTGTGGGTTAACATACAATATGTGGGTGCCAGGAACACGTACGTAAACCTGACACTTTTGTTTTTGAAATTATCTGCTTGCACTAAAATGGTTATAACCATAATAGATATGCAGAAAAGGTAGAGAAACAATGCCATTTTGGAAAGAAAACATCCTTCCGCATCTAATGAGGGGTCACGTGCCTTCTTACCCAAAGGCTGGTATGCACAAATGCTTCCAGGAGGTGGCGCTAGTGAAAAAAAAAGGCATTTTCTTACATTTCTGCCCCTTCAAATGTATGGAACTTTGTAAAAACCATGGAATTTTCAACTTCATTCATTAGCTAGTGCTCTTAGGAGTCAAACGACACCCCATTGATATGAGTTGACCTACCTTAGGGGGTGCTAGAAGTAGAAAACTACACCTACTACAACCTCTGATGTTTCTAACATTTTCTCAAATGTGACTTGCCTGTACAAAAATGGCTATAACACATTCAGAATTGAAGAAAAGGTAGATAAACCATACCATTTTGGAAAGAAAACAACCTGCCGCATCTAATGAGGGGTCACTTGCCTTTTTACCCCTAAGTTAGTTGGCACAACTATTTCCAGAATGTGGTGATACAGGAAAAAATAAAATTTTGTTTTACACATCAGTCACTTCAAAGATACTAAAATGGTTCAATGGCGTGGGATTTCCTAGGAGGACTTCTTGCCAGCCTAAGAAAAATGGTACCCCACTGCTGTGGGTTGACATAGCAATTTACGCTACAGGAGCGTAGCTACCAGTGAAACAGAAATGGTAAAGCAAACAGTGTATGTGTGATTTTATGGCTAACAGATGAAAGAAGCTAGGGCGTCAGCTGGTGTACGTGCGGACCTGTGACTACAAGTGTAACAAAGTATGTGGGAGGGTGAGGGATTAGGCAGTGTGTGTGGGTATGAGCAGAGGAGCAAGGATGGTGGGGCAGTGTTTGATAGTGTGTATGGGAGATCTGTGACTACCAGTGTTGATAAAAAGTCCTGTGTGTGCCACAGGAAGGGGGTCGGCATTGAACTCCCCTCCTAGTGGCACACACAGGGTTAATTTGTGTTTTAATTTTTTTTTTTTTTATTATATACCTCATTGAGGGGCATAAGGACCCCCTGATCCCTCCCCAATGAGGTCTTAGTAAAAAAATATATATATATGTCCACAAACAGGGGACCCGGAGAGTGCCACAGGGGTCTCCAACGCATTGCAAAGCAATGCATTGGATCCTTGTGGCACTCAGAGGGTTAATTTTTTTTTTTTATCATTACTTGGTAATCAGAGCTTGTTGGGGGGCCATCAGGACCAATCATGATGGCCCCCCAACAATCTCTGATAAGGAAGTAATGATAAATGCCCTGTGTGTGCGCCGCAGAAGGGGGGCTGCATTGGCCCCCCTTGAGGCACACACAGGGTTAATTTTTTTTCTTTACTTTTTTTTATTATGGACCTCATTGGTGGGTATCAGGACCCCTTTGATTCCCCCCAATGAGGTCTTAAAAAAAAAAAAAAAAAAAAAAAAGGAATCAAAATAAATGTCCCTGTGAGTGCCAAAGGGGTCTCCAGCGCATTGCAAAGCAATGCATTGGACCCTTCTGGCACTCAGAGGGTTAATTTTTTTTTTATCATTACTTGGTAATCAGAGCTTGTTGGGGGGCCATCAGGACCAATCATGAAGGCCCCCCAACAATCTCTGATAACGAAGTAATGATAAATGCCCTGTGTGTGCGCCACAGAAGGGGGGCTGCATTGGCCCCCCTTGTGGCACACACAGGGTTAATTTTTTTTTCTTTACTTTTTTTTTATTATGGACCTCATTGGTGGGTATCAGGACCCCTCTGATTCCCCCCAATGAGGTCTTAAAAAAAAAAAAAAAAAAAAAAAAGGAATCAAAATAAATGTCCCTGTGAGTGCCAAAGGGGTTTCCAGCGCATTGCAAAGCAATGCATTGGACCCTTCTGGCACTCAGAGGGTTAATTTTTTATTTTATTATTACTTTGTAATCAGAGCTTGTTGGGGGGCCATCAGGACCAATCCTGATGGCCCCCCAACAATCTCTAGTAACAAAGTAATGATAGAAGCCCTGTGTGTGCCACAGGAGGGGGGGGTGCATTTGACCCCCCCCCTGTGGCACACACAGGGTTAATTTTTTTTTTTTTTTTTTTTTTTTTTTTAAATAATAGACCTCATTGAGGGGCATCAGGATCCCCCCTGATCCCCCCAATGAGGTCTTTAAAAAAAAAAACAAAAAAAAACCAAAGAAAAGACCCTGTGAGTGCTACAAGGGTCTCCAGCACATTGCAAAGCAATGTGCTGGGGACCACTGCGGCACTCACAGGGTTAGTTTTGGTTTTTTTTTTATTTTATTTTTTTTTTATATATATATTCAGACCTCGTGGGGGACATCAGGACCCCTCCTGGTGTCCCCCAAATAATTGATCTCCCAGCCGATAGGCTGGGAGACCAATTTGGCGACTGCAGGAGAGCAGAAGCTCTCCTGCCTTTCACTCCTACCACCGGTAGGAGTGAATCGCTTAAGGGAAACTTCCCTAACGTCATCGGTGATCATGTCACCGATGACGTTAGGAGGTTTCCCCCGGTCCCGCCCACTCCTACCCGGAAGTTCGGGTAGGAGAGACGGAAGAGGAGAAGCTGCTCTTCTGCTGCGCTTCTCCTTTTCTTTTATTGATCTCCCAGCGCGATCGGCTGGGAGATCAATAACAGGGGGGACATGAGGAGTCATCCTCATGTCCCCCCACGATTGCCCACCTTTTTTTTTTTTTTTTAAATGCGGCCACTGCATGCCGGTTATACCGGCTCATGCAGTGACCGCATTTTAGTGGGTACATTGTACGAGCTTGGCACAGCGGGTACAGCTGTCCAAACTCGTACCATGTACCCACTTGGCACTCAAAGGGTTAAAATTACGGACTGATCATTTCTTTGACAGTGGACAAATGTACAAAATCAGCATTGGATCAAATAATTTTTTCCCCCACTGTTGCCATCTGCTTTGTTAATTAACGTTATTCTAGAAAAGCTGTTTTTTTTAAATATATATATATATATATATATATATATATATATATATATATATATATATATAAAAATATACATACTTATAAAGATATCCCCTCTTCTGGTGTGCTGTGAAAGGCTCCTAGCGCACCAGACATCACTATGGAAAGATATCTATGCTCCGTCCTGCCTATCAGCCCGGGAACAATGACTAATTCTATTTAACAAGGTAATAATTCTGGCGACTAGCACTACTGAGCAGCTAGTCGCCAGATGGGGAATTATTGGAGCTTGAGTTTTTTACCGGTGCTAGTTCCGCTTTAATGCCCATTTAAGAGGACTTTATGAAGTCTCAGTTCATGTCCCTTAACCTTTTAAGTGCCAGAACATTGCTTTGCAATGTGTTCCACATCCCTGATTCTCAAAGAGTAATAGTTGGGGTGATTGGCAAAAGCTTTATGAATGGTCTATCATATCATTGTACAGTATTGGTAATCACTCTGGAACATTCCTATAATTTTTAACTTTAATTATATTTTTTTCCTCAGTATGTATGAATATGATTTTTCCCTGTAATGTTATTTATTAAAACTTCTTTTTAAACACACCATCACATTTCACGCTCGTGGTAACTTCACACAGCACACTGGATGTGCTGTTGCTGCTTTTTTCTCTTGCAAGCCAAGTTTCGAAGCCAGACAATTTTTATGCTTCAGTAGGTGTTCTGTTTACAGCATGTTGTTAAATGTTCTGTCTGTCAGATATTCAATCTTCTTTCTGGTAATCATTGATAAGCTGAATATAGATCACAGTGGTCAGATTCATTCTAATAAGGAAAATGTTAATTTACCCTTCAATGGCTGAGGTACATTGAAGACCAATTATGGAGGCTCAAAGCCTCTTTTTTTAACTTAAATTTTTATTAGAGGATTTGGGGTAAAAAAAAAAGAGAACAGAAGTTGGGGACTACAGTTTATGCAAATAATCATATGATTGCAGACAATATCATATATGTCAACTTAGGGACTTCAGGCTGAGAAGTAAATGTTTAGCTTAACCTGGTACATTTAGTCTTGAAATAACTTGCTGGAGCGTTGCAACAGGGAGGAGTGTTAGGGGAGGGAAAAGGTGGGAGAGGGTGAGGGGAAGGGATATGATGAGCAGGGAAATGGAAGCTACATAAACTATTAGAAGAAAAAGCGAATAGAACAAAAGAGTAGTGTCTGTTTCAAGATGCAACAGTGCTAAGTGTCAGCCCTGTTGCACCCTACAGACTCAAGTATGGAGGCCATTTCAGTGCTATTGTAATGTAGACATCTAGGGTATAACTAGGGCCGGTGCTAGCATAAGGCAGCTTAGGCAGACGCCTTAGGGCGCCACAGAGGAGGGGCCCCAAAACGGTAGTGAGGTGACTGAGCAGAGAGAGGCAGAGTAGATGATGCTTCAGGCCAGAGGCCCACATAGTGTGCTCTGTCTCCTCCGGACCTTCAGGGGTGCTGCACTAAGAAGTGGTTAGGAGATTGGGAAAAGCAGCAGCGGCAAGAAGAGACCTCTTTCCCTTTCTAGCCGGCTCTCCGGATGAGATTCAACAGCATGTTAGCGGGGGTCAGGGAGATGGGGCTGCGGCAACAAAGTCAGTTTATACATCCAGCCAGAATTTTGTAAGTAGAGGGCAGTTCCACGATATGCATAAAATCTCCAGAAACATCGCAAACAGGTCAGGGAGCATGTCAAAAATTCTTGCTAGCATCAAGGGAGTATGATACTATTGCGTCATGATTTTATAATTAATTTCCCTAAGTGTGACATCGGTGGAAATAGAATGACTAGAGGAGAGTGCCCTTTTCTAGTCTGCTTCTGGGATTTGGATAGCCAAATCAACTTCCCAATTACTCACGAAGGGCAGGGGTCATTGCATTTCATTCTGCAAAAGTTTATACATTTTGTAGATGCCTTTACGCGTCATTATGTTCCCAGTCAGCAGCTGTCCCACCGGCTTCAGAGAAAGAAGGGGAAGGCCTCATTGTGGAAGCTCTGACAGCCTGACAGGAAATGATGGACCTGTCTGTAATGCCGGGCCTCGCTGATGGGCAGGCCGAAGTCTTTACATAGGTCTTAAAAGGGAATAGAAAGCCCATAGTGGGACAGACTAGAGAAAGTGAGCAATTGACTGCGACTCCAGAGTTCAAACAAGCCTAGTGAAAGACCAGGGAGAAGTCAGGGTTGCATAGGATTGAACTAGCAGAGAAGGGAAGGGGCTATATTGAATTTGGAATTAGATGTATGCCAGATACAAAGAAGTGTATTTACCACTGAATGTGGATAAGCTCGAGAAAGTGGGTGGAAGGACTTCATCCAAAGAAGTTGGATCAGTAAGGAGTCAATCAATGTCCAGTCGAGAGGGTGAATGGGTCGACACTAGAACTGTCAAAGCAGTCAGACTGGAGGCCACTTAGTATTTGTAGAAGTCTGACAGAGAGAGTGTGTGCTTAGTCTGACAGAGAGAGTGTGTGCTTAGTCTGACAGAGAGAGTGTGTGTGCTTAGTCTGACAGAGAGAGTGTGTGTGCTTAGTCTGAGAGAGAGAGAGAGTGTGTGTGTTTAGTCTGAGAGAGAGAGTGTGTGTGTGCTTAGTCTGAGAGAGAGTGAGTGTGTTCTTAGTCTGAGAGTGTTTGCTTAGTCTGAGAGTGTGTGCTTAGTCTGAGAGAGAGAGAGTGCTTAGTCTGAGACAGAGAGAGAGTGTGTGCTTAGTCTGAGAGTGTGTGCTTAGTCTGAGAGAGAGAGAGAGAGAGAGAGAGTGCTTAGTCTGAGACAGAGAGAGAGAGTGTGTGCTTTAGTCTGAGAGAGAGAGAGAGAGAGAGATAGTGTGCTTAGGGTGAGGTTGGCAATGTATGGAGGTGGGCAATGTGGAAGTAGGGAGAAGGATGGGGTGGGCAGTGTGGAGGGGCAGTGTGGGGGTGGACAGTGTGAGCGGGGCAAGGGATTGTGGCAAGGCCAGGGGGGCAGGGGATTGTGGCTGGGTCAGGGGGCAGGGGATTGTGGCTGGGTCGGGGGGGGGGCATCAAAAAGCACCTTCGCCTGTGTAGGCTATGAAAGTGCCCTTCATAGCTATTGCTTTATCATAGGACACATTTCCCACTATAATTCAGCCTGTGGATCCCAACCTCATCAGTGAGTGTCATTATTCCTTGATAATGCGAGAATCTAATGAATTGTACTGGTATATCATTGCCTAGCTGAAAGAGTGTAAACCTCTTTCGGTAATTGAATAATATTCTCCACCACAGCTATTTGTTTAATGTGACTTCTATATTTAAAGTCTCAGCATATATTTAATAAAAACATTGTTGAATTAGCCACAACATTCATGATAATAACAGACACTGGTCTACCACTCACATTTTATGATTACACGGGGACCCAATGGTTAAAGTAAACATAAAAAGTACGGATCGCACAGAGTTTATTCTCTAGGCCTGTGAGCCTATTCATCTACAACTATGGCCATACATGGATCTCAAGTTAGATAACTTCTTTCCAAAAGGAGCACAGGAGAATCTGGGAACTTCTTTTTTCTTTTTTTGATCCAGATTCCTGGCAGCCTAGAGGATGTGAGTCATCAATTTTTGTATTGAATTTGGCAGGTTTTATGGAGTCCTAAAGCCTTTAGTAGAATGTTTACATGACTACCTGTTTTTTCCTTTTTATCATTTCCCACTGTGACAAAAGTACTCTTTAATGTTTTCTACTTTCTGTCTTGAGATCAGCCCTCTAGGTTGCAGAGACACTTCACACACAGGAGGAGTATAATTCAAGTCATTGCCTGTTTATTTGTCTCCAAGTGGTGAGACAACAGCATCAAAAACAAATCAAAATAAAATCCTTGGTCTACTGAGCACTAACTAAACACTTCAGCTCCTGACTATTTGGGCTGGTAGTCCATTTACCAGCTTAGAAAAATAAGAGTACAGGAGCAAAGTCCACCAGGCACAAGTAAACTCCCAAGTTGCAGGCTTTCAGAGGTTAATTCCTTCCTCTCTGGGAACTCAAAAAGAGAGCAATGTCTATGTGCAAGGGTTAGTATTTGACTGCTGGCTACATTAATTACCAGATGCAGGTGAGTGAAAATAGTGAGTGATAGAACTCCTGATGTGGATTCCTCACCTGGCATATGTCTGTTACTATGAAACTGGGGAGTGGAGCTCTGGCCCACCCTTCTCTCCAAATGCTCCACCCCAGGGACCCAAAATACAGAGATTTAAAATGTATAACAAATTAACTATACACTACATCTCCCTGGGGCTAATCAGGATAGATACGTTGTAGGATTTGAGGAGCTATGTATACACCTTAAGTCGCTATTCCTTGGACTCTGTCACACCACCAACCAGACAGCACAGAGTTATATTCTAGATAAGGCTCACCTTTTTGCCTCTCACCACCCTTGGGGGCAGGGAATGTAGGTGTGAGTGGGGTTGAGTATAAAGAGAATGAACCCACCTTTACAAATCAATGAGAATGAATACTTCCTATTACTAACCCCAACTTAGCTTACAGATCCAAATGGCTCTGTGAATTTTGCCTTTGTTCAAGAGATAATGGGTGTTATACACTAAGGTGTGATAAGGATTGTCACAAGCGAAGGCTATAGGCCCTGCTGAGACAGTGGGGGAGAGTGTGGGAGTGAAAGGGTTAACAATACCAGACCCCTGGTTACCTGTTACTATTCTTAGCAACCATCAGATTAACCCCTGAAATCCCTCCTACACTATCTCCCCAGTACTACAATTCGCTGCCGCCACCTAGACTTTATATCTGGGGGTCTTCGGTTACCCCAAACACAACAGAATTACAGTATAAAATCACCTTAATAATCAAACATTTAGACTTAACCCTTCAGTAGCGTGTTCTAACTGAGCTTCCTTCAGAGTAGTGAGTTCATGTTAGAGAACAGAGACAAGAGCTGATTGAACATTTAATCTGAAAAAAGGCTTCACAGTGCTGGTACAAAAATACAGAAATGAAGGACATACACAAATACAGATTACCATACCTGGGAACTTTTGAAACAGGGCTACCCGGAGGTTAACCCTGTCATTGTCGACCTGGGAGGAAAATGACGCGATTTGCGTCATAAAAGGTACGGGGCTTAGTCGCGGAGGGACAAAAAAAAAACAAAAAACAAAAAAAACCCCTGCAAAATGTATCTAAGAGGGCGGGGAGTGGGAGGAACCAGGCAGGACGGAGCACAAGTGGGCAGAGTTTCTATTTAAACTCTGCCCACCCGGTGATCCACACATTGCCCCGGAGACCCGGTAATTCAGTCTGAAATCCGGAGTCTCCGGGGCAAGACCGGAGAGTTCCCAGGTTACACATAAGAAAAACAGTCCATAAAATAAAATGGGAGAAACACAAGAAATTCTTAAATACAATTACCGGTATTCTAAGAGTCCTTGGGAACTTCAGATGGTATATCCCCCTTCAGTTGTTACAAAGAAATTCCCTGTTTCATCCAAAAAACACATATTAAATAGTTTCCACAGTTCCTTCTAAGAGGCCAACCCCCTTCAGTTGTTACCTGGGAGGGTTAGAGGTTTGGCTTGACCGTTTACAGCCCACTCAATCAAACCTGTCAGATCTTACTGGAGACTTGTACCTGTAAAGTCATAAGGCTCCCCAAAACATGCAACACACATAACACCTCTATAATGTTATAATAATCATATTCCTCATATCTGTGTGAATATCTGGATATCAAACATGCTGGGTTTAACTGGTTGAAAATTGGCTATTCTTGTAACTCATAGCAGGACCACCTCCCCCTGGCCTGTCTGGTACGCACCAAAAGGGTAGAACCTGGGCATTCTGAATATATATTTGTATTGAACCATTTTACACTGTATATACATGTTCTGCCTATTACAATAATATTTGATTGTCTTCTAGGTGAACTTCCATGAGAGCAGAAAGTCCCATATAGTTTATGACACGCTGTTCTGCTCTGGCGATGCTCATTTAGTTTCTGGGGATGTTATCTACTTAGCTAATTTTATGGCCTAGGACTGGTGCACTTTGAATAACAAACAAACAAATTATACATCCCAGAGGGCCAACTCATGCCTTGGCATGACAAGCATGTGATAAATCAGAGATGACTTCTCCAGTGATACCACTTCTCCAATTCCTATGTTATTCCATAGAGTCTATACACTAAAATCTCCAAAGTTTGAGAAATCTTAGTGCATTGGTTCCATAGAATAACTTAGGACTTGCAGAAGTGATATCACTGGAGAAGTCATCTCCACTTTTTTATGCCTTAGTGAATAAACCCCCAACATCTTCAATCAGTCCTGTATGTCATATCCATGCAATCAGGCATGACATTTACTAGCAGTTTTTGTCAAACTGAAGCAGGCAGAGTGTATGAGACTGCTTAATCCTTTTAAGGACCAGAGCTGTGGATGTGCAGGACTTGTGTTTTATCTGCCCATAGATAGGTTGTTTTGTGGATCATACCCATGCCTGGGATACCCCTCTGGCAATAGAAACAGGCAGAATAAGATAGCTGAGTGTGTTGTTACTTCTACTATAGTCGAGGTAGGCGCCGGCCTAGGGCGCACATCTACTGGGGCCCAGCAACCACTGATGCACCTGAGACCTCAAGCTGGGCAAGCATCTCGTCCTGGTCTCTTCTCCTCTGACAGCTACCTAGTGACTGTCTTGTCTCTCACTGAGCAGCATCTCCTGGGGGGTCATGCCTGGCCACGAGGTGAAGACATATCGACGGCCACCAGCTTTTGAGTAGAGCAGTCATGAGCCGCCTGCTGTGGGTGCTGAGTGCAGCAGGGAGGTGCCAAAGTGCAGCAACCTTTCCTCTATGTGGTGTGTCTATATATGTATCACATTGTTCCACAGCACAAAAACTCACATTAGTGTCTGTGTAACCACTAGGCGTACATTAGAAATGAAATGGGTCTTAAAAACTGATAGGAAGTATTCTTAGACTGATAGTGCCCTGATTTGCTCCAGTTCAAGATATGACTACTACATAATGTAAGTTGCCATAAAAGTGTTTTTGGTAGTGGGAGGAGGTTTTAACATTATCTTAAAATCACTAGATTCAAGAAACAATTAATCCATTGAGTGCCCAATAGCTGCACAACTCTTCTCAAACCAATACTTTGCATATCTCTCGGACACGGAGCGTCCTTTGTAAAGCACTGGCAGGTGCTAATCAATTATCATGTAACTCTGCAAGTGCCATATGTGTGTGTAATATAGTTCATGGCCTTCCAAGTGTTAACCCTTTGGATGCCAGATTGGATACTCAACGCATTTCAAAGCAATGCGTTGCGTACCACCTCTGGCACTCACAGGGTTAGCCTCTATGTGTCAAAGAAAAAATCCACTGAAACGAATATTTTTTTTTCTTTTTGCGTATTTTCCACTTGATATCACTGCTTCTTAGCTGGGAGAAGTGAGAAGACATTTTATCTAGTTAAAAAATAGCTTTTTTGCAGAGGACAAAAGATTTTATTTAGGTATATGCTAAAGGAGTGTGTCAAAATAAATCAGCTGTGCTTTTCCAAATGTTTGTATTAAAATATAGCATTGTGTTCACTAATGATGCAAGAGAAGTTCCTGTTGGTATTAAAAATACAGAACCAAATGTTGTACCTGGTATATGTTTTTTTTCATTTTTTTTTTTTTTTGTGTAAATCAATAGGCCCAGAGTGATGTGATGAACTTGTATAAGGATCCATCTGAAAACACAAAAAACTGCCCACTCGAAAAAAAATGTGTGTGTGTGTATGACCCAATCCGCTGTGCACTGGAGAAAGCGTATTTTGCACACTGTCTTCCAGGGACACCAGAGCAGGTTCACATAATGTCATGTGACCATGGCCTCACAGCTGCACTGGAGCCAATGAGAAGTACTCTGCCACTCTTGCCTTGGCAGTATCCCTGAATGACAGGCAGGAAATGTGGTCACCCTAAGAGCCGCACGCACCTCAGCGTAAAGGGGCAGCAAAATGAGGTTTTGCCTAGGGTGGCAAAAATCCTTGCATCAGCCCTGTACTGCCCTATTACCTCCACTTGATGTGTCACACGTTTTCTATGTCTAGTAATTAGAACTTTCATTATTCATTGTATGCTGTGCTTGGATACTGTTCAAACACTGATTTTGACATGTATAATTAACTGTACCAGAATACATGTGCTTATCATTTATTTACTTAAGTGCAATAACTATAATTACAGGTTTGCATAAAAGCTCAAACAAATCAAATGGCAAATGAACTATGTTGTGATGGACCCATTTACTGTCTAGAATGGTTAGGCAGACTGTTAAAATAAAGTCCACTGGAGAGGTTACGCTATCGGCCACATGTACAAAGCCTTCAATGTGGGCAACAAATACAAGCTCACATTGATGCTTGAGATCTCCAGCACAGTGCTTAAAGGGATAGTAATACTTCATTTTAACTTCATGTTTTTTTAATGCCTACAAAATAAAATAAAGAATGATATAAGTCTTATCTCTCAAACCTTTATGGTTTAAGAAATATTCACAAACAAAGTATCCCCCTCCCCCCTGTTCAACCAGATCAGAAGGGAGGTGCCCAGGTAGACTGCAGAGAGGGACAATCTTCAATTAAGATAAGGGAAAAAGCTGAAAAACTTGTCAAGGGGGGAAGGGCTTTCATTTTTCCATACAAAGAAAATTGTCCCCTTCTGTTATCTGTCTGGTCTTACAACCAGATTCACATCTGAGAAGAGATGCCTTACACTAGGAAAAAAGGAAGGGAGGGGAAACTTTGCTTGTGAATATCTCATAAACCATAAAGGTTTGAGAGATAAGACTTATATCATTCTTCATGTTTTTTTAATGCCTACAAAATAAAATAAAGTTAAAACGAAGAGTTACTATCCCTTTAACAATGAATTGGAGACCTATCTAGCATTCAAGAGGATAAAATCTCAAATCAGTGGGATTTGGGGACATTTTATTTGCTCCCTGTGATACATTTACTGTTCCTCATTGCTCCAGTTTTAGGGAGGATATATTTGTGTATGTGCCCTGTGGCTGGATTTTTATTTCCTAAAAAAACAAAAATGGTCCTATAATGAAGAAGTTGATTTTTATGGTTCCACCACAAGGGACAAATAAAAACTGCCCTTGACTGCCAAAGAGGTTCCCAACTTATTATGAAACCACATTTTAATTAATAGACCATTTTGGAATATTTATTTATACCCTGTGGTGCAGTCGGTGTACTTCATATTTGCTCCTCTTTTTCTTTCTGCATAATTGGGTAATAATAACATCTATTATTTCAGCTGCCGATTTGGTTAATTCCGAGAGCGTGCGCTGAAAGCTCTGAGTCCCACTGGGAGAAAGGCGCTATATAAATACTAGTTATTATTATTATTATTATTATTATTATTATTAAAGCAATAAATAGGTGCATAAGGGCCATAAACAGCTAAGTACTACCATATTGTTATGGCTGATTATAATGTAGAGGTGCCAAGCCCACAATATTGCACCATGCACAGTCATCAGTTTTTTGTAATCTGACATGCCTGCACTAAAATTATTGTATCAACTGCAGGTATGAACTTAAAGGCAGACAAGTCATACTATTTAGAAACTAGACAAATGGTTGCAACACATGCAAAAAACTATACTTGGCTTGTTAGAAAAAAATGGAAATATTCATTTTTGAGTTAATAGTGCCACCACTTCAAAGGTATTATTATATTTGATACACGTGTAATCTATTTCTAGGGTAGATGGCCACATGTCTCACATGAGATAATGAATACCATTTTATAGGTTTACCTAGAGCAGGGGTACAAAGAGTGCAAAACTACACCGCTTATAAAGATTTGGCAGAATGCCTTGATTATGTTATACTAGTTCAACAGCCCGTTACACAGGGCACAGTGTCACTGCCACCCAGTCGCGGGGCAGTCGCGCAGAGGAGACCTCTGGTGTGCAGAGAGGACTCTGGTCTGAATTCGGAGCTCCCTGCTCCATATCAGCCATGGCGTGGGCAGTCTCTACTGTGCATGACTGCAGCGCGCACAGCCGTCTCTACTGCACATGACGGCTTCTGACAAACTTAGCAAATTATAATATATGATGAGTAAAAATCAGTGGATAATCTATATTATTTTTAAGTGGTAAAACATTCACCTAGTACTTGTCACTCAGGCAAAATATTACAATTAATTTCACTCTTTTTCACCTTTCAATACTGTTTTATTGGATTCAGAATGCTTGTGGTGATCTACTTTCTATAAAACAGTTGGCAATACTGAACAATTATGTGTGCGTGCGCCCTAGCATCTCCAATATGATTAGGTTTATAAGGAAATAACCTCCTCTTTCAAATATGGGTGCTCAGATTCCAGTAGGGCTAATGATTCCTCAAGATGATGTTACTATTTTATATAAACATGAGTAAAAATCAGTGGCTAATTTATATTATTTTTATGCAGTAAAAAAAAACCAAACACTTGGCAGTCAGGCAAAATATTACAATTAATTTAGCTCTTTTTCACCTTTCAGTACTGTTTTATTGGATTCAGGATGCTTGTAGTGATATAATCTACTGTCATAGGGTTGCCACCTAGCCGGTATTTTACCGGCACAGCCGGTTATTTGAGCACTGGAGCCGGTGCCGGTATAACTATTATACCGGCTATTGAAAAGCCGGTATTTGTGTGCGTCTGGGGAGAGGAGGACTCTGGTAGAACAGCTTAAAGTAGGAGGCGCTCTGTTCTCTCTCCATTACAATAATGCCTTCTTGGAATGACCATTGCTTATGGTTCTGCAGGAGACGTTCTGTCCTCCCTCCATTATATCTATGGCAAGGTATAGTAGTAGGTGCTCTAGCCTCACTGCTGGGATGGACTGTTCATGGTGATAAGAATTAGGAAAGCAATTTCTCACGACGAGATGGTTAGTGGTTACTATAGTATGTGATTGGCAGGTCTGGTGTGGGTGCTATAGTGCGGTAGGCTGGTGCTATCTATGATGATTATTCACTTTTAGGTGCTGCTGTGTGAATGGCTGCTCTGTTAAGCATTGCTGTCTGGTGGGCTACTCTTTCAGGTGCTTAGCTGGGACTGGGTGCTGCCTCGGGAGCTGCTCTGTGATTGATTGCTCTGTCAGGTGTTATTTGTGACTGTGCTTTTTCAGGTTGTTCTGCATGATTAGCTGATCTGTCAGATGCTGCTGTGTTATTGCTGCTCTGCAAGTGATTTGTGAATCAAGTGTCTCCGGTTAGACACAGGAGGAGCTGTGTGAGTATTCACTGTGCATAGTGTACAGTACATGTTCATTGCCTGCGCTGATCCCTGAGCTGTACCCTAGTGTGCTCTGCCATTAGTAGTGTTTGTGAGATCTGAGATCTACTTCTACCTGAAATGAGTACTACAGTAACGTGCTGCATTATATACCTGTATGAGTTCTTGGTGTACTGTAAACACACCGAGCTTTGTATTCTGCATTGTTATGTTATATCCAGTGAGCAATGTATATCTAGCCATATTGCATATCCTGCGGGCCCTGTGGTGTACACTCAATGAACCTTGTGTTATATATCCAGTGAGCCCTGCGTTGTGTTGTATATCCAGTAAGCCCTGTGGTGAATATCAAGTGTGCTCACTGGATATACAGCAGAACACAGATCACACTGGATGTACACCGCAGCGCTCAATCAATACCCATAGAGCCCTGTGGTGTATATGTAGCTATCTCACTGGATATACAATATAACACGGGGCTTGCTGTTTATATACCAGATGGCTCACTGGATATATACTAAAAGAATCCTTGTATATCCAGTGAGCCCTGTGTTGTGCTGGGTATCCAATGAGCCCCATGTTGTGTATCCAATGAGCCCTGTATTGTATGCTATATCCAGTGAGCCCAGTAGTGTACTACCAGCGAGTCCTGTGTTGGGTATCCAATGAACCCCGTGTTTGCTCTATCCAGTTAGCTCTGTGGTATAAATCCAGTGTGCCCTGTGTTGTATATCAAGTGAGCCCTATGGTGCATATCCCGTGAGATTTGTGTGCCACATTTTCAAAGAAGCTAAGCGATTCTGAAGCAAACCAATTGCAGCATAGAGAACAAAATTACCATTGATTTGACTGGAGGACCGTTCTAGCATTCAAGGGATGAAAAGACAATTTTTAAATCAATTAGACTTTTTATTTGTCCCCCTAGGATGGAGTTGGTTTGCCCCATAACTGCTCCATTTTCTTTGTGCAAATATCCATGTGTATACGTGCACTACACCCACTGTTCTTACAGCATCCTAAACTGACTGTTTCCTCAGTGCAGTGTGCTTTCTGACCCTGTACTGAGCCCTATGTTATACATTGTGCTATTCACTGTATACCTGCATTGAACTCTGTATTTCACAGTCCTGTAGTGACTTCTGATCCATACCTTCAGCTCAATTTTGTAGGGTCATGCAACATAGTGGTTCTGCCCCTTTTGTGGCTGTGCCCTCACCGACCCGCAATTATGACCAGTATTTTTTTGAGAAAAAGGTGGCAACCCTAACTGTCAATAAAACAGTTGGCAATGCTGAACAATTTTGTGTGTATGCGCTCGCGTGTGTGAAGTATGCTTAGCCTACTTTGTGTTGTGCTCTTTTAATAGAGCCAGCTTCTTGATGTTTAGGCAAGGAGTATGTCTAATTGAGCTATTAACCAGCCAAGATAGGTTTAGAAAATCAGTTTAAACAGTTGTCCTATTAAATACATATAGGATCTAAAGTTTGTTGACAGTTAAATCTTTAACCCTTCCAGACACAAGTCAGGTGCCCAGTGCATTACAAAGCAATTTGTTGAACACTCCTTTGCACCTTAAAGAGTTAAGCTGACATGAATATATCATTCACTTGAAATTTTACCTCAAAAACATTAAGGTCTATAATAATTGTGTAATTTTATATTGTTTGCTATGCACAGAGTTGGATTTACATCCCAGATGTCCCTTGATAGGGGACTTGTGGCATCACTAGCACTGCCTGTGGTCACAACTCCTCTCATATGACCGTCTCATGGTCATCTATTCCTGACAACACACTTAGCATAATGGTTGCCAGGTCTAGTCCACAGGGACAGCTAACAGGCCTTTAGTTAAGATTTGGCAAATGGAGCATAGATGAGTTAATCAAAATGTCTGAGCCTCTGCTCAATTGACTTGTGCTTCAGCAGGGAAATCTTCAAGTCCTGGCCTGTTAGTGGTCCCAGTTGGCTCAGGAATATCATAAGGCTTGGGGTTATTCTGTTTTGTTAAATATGCAGTCCCTTCTTCTTTGGCTTTTAAAAATATAGACATAAATTCATATTTTTTTTATTAACTTTCATTTATCTTGAAGCCTTGTTGAATGCCATGAAGTAAATATACTTGTGTGGTCTTCCTCTATTAGTCTCTGTGCTCTGAATATCAACATTTTTTCAGTATCTACTAGATTTATTCATAGCACAGTGTGTTAATATTGGCCCAGCACAAAAACTAGCATTAAGTGCCACATTGTGCCATCAACAAACAAATGTTAATTTCAGAAAAACTGTATTTTAACAAACTACTAGTGCTAATGTCTTGATACATATGTCCCAATGTCTTTTGTATTGAGGCTTATAATAATAAAAGTACAAATACATAGTAAAATTCTCTTTCTCTGCCATCCAATAAAGGTTACTGGTAACTCTGGGAGGTGATCCCCCCCTTTAATAGGCAGGAACAATTTTTAAAGTGTATGCAGGGGGTGGAGGCTCCCTTCCTTCCTTGGCTGCAGCTAGCCAATCAGCTCCAGAAAGATTTGTTCCTTGGTGAAGACAACACCAGGCTGAGAACATTTCTGCTATAGTTTTAGAATTTTTTTTATTTTTCTGTTAGATATGGAATACCACCATTAGGAGGATTACCATAACTGACAATGCCCTTAGATGTGGCTAGATCGGTATCCAGGTGCTTTTTGTGGACCTTAAGCCTTGAGGAGGAAAATCTTGATTCCAAGTGCTTCCCCAGGAGTTACCCACTGAGGTACTTCTTGCTACATGGTAATCTGAAGACAGAAGGTCTGCAGGAAAGGTGAGCAACACTTTGAGTGCTGCAGGTCCACTTGTCCCACAGTGCCCCTTCGCACAGGGGTGTATTTATGGAGTTCCTATTGCACACTCCTGCACTCACTGGGTATATCTGTATGTCTGTTGGGGTTTGGAGCAGGTTTATGTGGTAACGTAACCCTTTAACCTCTGGTATGGCACCTTTCTTTTGGGTTTTCTGACACTTTCCCTACTTTGTTGGTGTTTTTTGGGTATCCTTAAATGTTCTATTGATGTTTTACACTTTTTAATGTCTTACTTTAAAATTTGTAAAAATTGTGTACTGCGCCTTTAAGGCTAGCTTTACTGCATAGACTGCATAGACTCCATTGCTCCATTCACTCCTATGGGACTGTACTGTTAGGGATGTATCTCTGCAACCATTTAACCTAGTGACTTCAGAGATGGCTCATTTTACTTGTCTACCCTTGCTTTATCATCCAATTCATGTTTCTAGTGTGTTGGGGGGCTCAGGGGTCTTTGAGCACTGTTTGCGGTACTTTTTGGGAAAAAATACATTTTCCATGAGCACTTGCTTCGTGCCTTGTTTCTGATTGGCTCCCGCCGCGGCGGCCATTTTGTAAGCGTTTCTGGGCAAGTATCCTACGCAGGGCTTGGACTCTCCTTCTTTCCTCGGCAGATTAACCCTTTGCCTGCCATATAAGTTTATTTTAACAATTTCTGGGGTGAAACTTTAATCCTACACACTATAATTGGGTGATTTATTGTACAGTAGGTCACTTATGCCCAGCATGTTCTGATGTCCCTGACAGCGTTCCAGGGACCTCCAGCCATGCCATAGAGCCAGCTTGGGCGCAAGAGTTAAAGGCTGCGACTAGGGACCTTAGGCCCACATTGCAACTCTTTCCATCCCAGTTACAAGGGGCCTTTCAGTCTTGGCAGGCCCCCCTCCTCTGTCAGGTCTTCCCTGCCCAAACATCAGGGAGTACCGGATGTGTCAGAATCCTCTGAAGAGGAACTGCTGGTGGATTCGGATGTTGAGGAATGTTCTGTGTTGGAGTCCTCTTAGTTTTTTGGGGAGCCTTTTGAGGCTGATCCTGAACCCTCCACTGAGGGCCTTTTCAGGGCTGTATTAACTACTCTTAACATTCCCCTAGTCCAGGTGGTCCCTTCTGATCCCTCTGATGTATTCCAGGAGACTGCTAAGCCCCTTACCTACTTTCCACCTAATCCCACTCTTGACCGCCTTGTGTCTGAGGAGTGGAAATCCCCAGACAAGAAAGCATCTGTGTCCAAGAAATTTGCCAAGCTTTACCCCTTTTCTGAGGCTGCGCTTGCTCAGTGGGTTTATCCCCCCAAAGTGGATGCCCCTATATCCAGGCTAAGTCTACTGCCTTACCAGTCTCTGATTCCTCTGCTCTGAAGGACTGGACTGACAAACTTGAGGTTTCACTCAAGTCCATTTTTTTGCCACTTCTGGTTCTGCTATGCGTCCAGCGTTTGCCGCAGCATGGATGAACCAGGCTATTGTGGTCTGGACTGAACAGCTCAACAAGGCTGTCCGTCAGGATGCACCTACTTCTGATAAGTTGAGCCTTCTTGTCAACATTTCTGAGGCACAACACTACATTTCTGCTGCCTTTTTTGATGCCATCTGTGGTGGCCAGACAGGCTCTTTGGCTCAAGATCTGGTCTGCTGACACTGCTTCTAAGAAAGCCTTACTTTCCCTACCCTTTCAGGGTACCTCTTTGTTTGGGCCAGATCTTAAGGATCTGATCAGTGAGGCCACAGGGAGCAAGAGTACACTACTACCCTTGGTTACCAGGAAGAAATTGCCGCTTAAGCGTAACCTTTTTTCCGTTCCTTTCAGAATGAGACATGTCCGGCAAACCAGACGGTTCCCTCAGCTCCGCGTACCTCCAAGCCCAAACAACAATGGAAGCCCAAGGTCTCCTCCAAGCCCAAGGCTTCCAAGACTACTTCGGCATGACTCGCCTAACCCAGGTCTGCACTCCGCTGTGGGTGGTCGTCTATGACACTATCACAGCATTTGGGAGGACTCCGTGGCAGACCCATGGGCATACCTGGGAACTTTCAAAATGAGCTGACCCTGAGATTGTGTAAATATTAACCCTTTAAATTTCCCACAATATAGATTATCCGCGATATATCCCTCATTGCTGTAATCGAGAGTCGCTCCATTCAGCATTCATGGAGACATTAATATGCAACAACTTACAGATATCACATTATGAACACACACAGATCAAGCAGGACTTCTCCCTCTGCCTGTCTGGTACAAGTGGCACCAGTTTAGATACTAAAAAAGCATTTAACTGGAGCAGAATATGTAACAGGTAGCACTGAACTCTCTCACCCTGAGAATTTGGCTCTTCACCCTGAGATTTGGGCAATGGGTTTTACAGGTGGTGATGGAAGGATACAAGATCCCTTTCATTTCTCTTCCTCCCTTTCACTTTCGTCCTTTTCACACACCTCGGTGCAGAGAAACGCTGTCTGTTAGGGGTTCTACTCAAACCTCTTTGTGGTCGCCAAAAAAGGATGGCGGTTGTCGCCCTGTTTTGAACTTGAAGGATCTCATCTCCTTTGTGAACCGAACTCATTATAGTCAGGAGTCTCTGCGCACAGTGATTGCTGCCATATCCCCGGGGGAATTCCTTGCATCTCTGGATCTTCAGGATGCATATTTACACATTGCCATTCATCCAGAGAGCTGACAGTACCTCTGGTTTGCCTGCGACAGGGGAAGTTTTCAGTTCTCAGTTCTTTCATTTGGGCTGACGACGGCTCCTCAGGTCTTCAACCGTGTCCTGGCTGCCTTGTTATACATCCTCCACCGGAACTACATCAGAGTTACTCCATACATGGACGACTTGCTTCTGAAAGCCCCCTCTGTGGAACTTCTTCATTAGCAAGTTCAGAACTGCATTCAGGCTCTCACCCATCACTGGTGGATCATCAACTTGGACAAGTCAGTACTTGTCCCATCCAAGCGTCTGGTCTTCCTGGTCCTTCTCTTCGACACTCAGAAGAGTATGGTGTTCCTCACGAACGAGGTGGCTCCCCAGATTGCCCACAGAGTTTCAGCGATTCTCTCCCAGGATCCAGTTCCAGTCCAGAAGCTATCATCTCTGGTGGGGAAATTCATATCCACCATAGAAGTGGTTCCGGTTGCCATGGCGCACACCAGGGAGTTCCAGGGGTTCATGATCCAGGTGTGCAGAGGTCAGCCGGATCTTCTGAAGACTTCTGTTTCTCTTCCTCTTCATGTGGAACTGAGCTTGTCATGGTGTCTCGACCTTTCCAACCTGCTGAAGGGCAAGTCCTTCCTGGTACCCTTTTGGACCAAGGTAATGACGGATTCCAGCCTCCCTGGCTGTGGTGCGGTCCTGGGTCGCTTGAGCGCTCAGGGTAGGTGGTCTCTGGAGGAGTCTCTCCTTCCAATCAATATATTGGAGCTTCGGGTGATAAGGGCCTCAGTTTGAGTTCCCTTAAAGGTTCAGACTTCTGCTCTCTCTGTTTTCTTTCAGAGACACATTGCCATACTTCCTGGTGTCAAGATTTTCTTCCAGGGCGTTGCTCATACTCATCCTGTTTTCAAGTCTCCCACTCCTCAGTGGGATCTTAACTTGGTTTTGGGCATCCTTCAGCGCCCTCCCTTTGAGTCTTTGGCTACTATTCTTCTACGCCTGTTGACGTGGTAAATGGCCTTTCTCCTGGCGATTGTGTCAGTTCGCCGTGTCACAGAGTTACATGCTCTGTCCTGTAAACCACCCTATTTGTATTTCACAAAGACAAGGCGGTACTTCGCGCTTCTTCTAAGGAGTTTCTGCCGAAGGTGGTCTCTGAGTTCCACATCAGTCAGGAGATTGTGGTGCCCTCTTTCTGCCCTGACCCCACCTCTGACAAGGAGAGGGATCTCCACTTGTTAGACGTGGTGCGTTGTCTCAAGTTTTATGTACATCTCACTGAGTCTGTCAGGCAATCAGATGCGTTGTTCGTCATTCCTGAGGGTCCTAGGACAGGAAGACCTGCATCCAAGGTGACTATTGCTTCTTGGATCAAGTCCACTATTTGCAAGGCTTATGAGCTAAGGAAGAAGCCTGTCCCTTTCAGGGTCACAGCTCATTCCACTCGATCTATCGGGGCCTCTTGGGCTTACAAGAATCAGGCCTCCGCTGATCAGTTATGCAAGGCTACCACTTGGTCATCTGTGCACAGCTTTTCGATGCACTTTCATGTTGATGTGTTGGCATCGGCTGATGCCAGCTTTGGGAGGAAAGTCCTGGAGGCAGCATTGCCTGTCCAGGATTTTCCTTGGTTCTTTGTGCTCCCTTCACTTTTGAGCCCTGTTGGTTCTAGTTCAGTGTGCTGTGTACCGTTCCTGGGGTGCTGTTACCCCTGTTCAGTGTCCGTTGACACTTCAGTTTTTGTTGGTCTATCTCTGATCTGATGGTTCATATCTGTACTGGTGACTCTGGGGGCATTGCGCCTGGTCCTTGCCTTCTTCCCGCCTCTGGGAAACTTAATGGTTGGACATCCCAGAGTTACCAGTAACCTGTATTGGACGATAGAGAAAAGAGGATTTTAGTCTTACCTGTTAAATCCTTTTCTCTTAGTCCATACAGGTTACTGGTCTCCCAGCCTGTCAAGAGACCATGTTTGGCTCTCCTGTGGCAGACCGTCTGGGTCCTTCAGGGTCATGCGTAAAGGAGTCTTCTTCCCTTCTACTATCTAGTCATAGTTAATGTCTAAAATCTTTCTGATGCTTATTGGCTAGCTGCAGCCAAGGAGGGAAGAGAGGATCCACCCCTGCATACACTTTGAGAATTGTTCCTGCCTACTAAGGGGTGGATCGCCTTCCAGAGTTACCATTAACCTGTATGGACTGAGAGAAAAGGATTTAACAGGTAAGACTAAAATCCTCTTTTTTGTATTTTTAGTGCCATAATCCCAAACACCAGAGTAAATAATATATAAAAAAATTATTTGGAAAACAAATGCTAGAATGCGGAAGCTTCCATAGCTAGATTTGGAAATATGTTACAAAGTTTTGCAAATGAGAAATTTCAGGGCAAATGAATAATCTGATTTACTGGAACAGTAGTTATCTGTTTACAAAATGTCCAACTAAAATGAATTAAAAGTCAGCTGAGTCCAAACAAGATACTTGCTAATAAAAACAAATTGAATCAGACTGATTTCTCAGAGAGATAATTATTACATGAAATGATCAATGTCTTCTGTTTTCCTTTGTAGGAAAGTGAATTTCTGTGCTTGGAATTAAATGAAACAAATCTAAGTGAAATGCTGAAGAAATTGTCAGAGGTAGAAGACAGCATAGCAGCATTAACTCAAACCAGCTAATCAAGACAATAAAATAAAAATGTTAAAAGTATTTTATTGTATTATTCTTTTTATATAAAGTCATTTTTGAAAAACATAATTTTAAACTAAAATCATGTGCTTTTTCTTACCCTGCTTTATTCTGTTACCTATAGCAGTTCTGGAATAAACTGGGACAAACAGGGTTGCTTTAAGCTACTGCTGAACCCTGGGAAGAGTATAAAATAGTTGGCCCCTTAACCCCTTGTCTCCTGTAGAGCTCTCCAACACATTGCTCCATAATACATTTATTCTTTTGCTGGAATCCAAGGGGTTAAGCAACTTCATCTGTTTTTTCCATCCAGTTAACCATCTGAGTGCTGTTGCGTGTGCAATGCATTGCTCTGCAATGCGTTTCATACCCTTCTGGCACTCTAAGAGTTGAAAGTAAGTGCTTAAGTATACACTTGCTAGTGGATTCATCACCTTCAGGTAAGTTTTTAGTTCATTTTAAAGATAACTAAAAACTGCTTAAATGATGTGGTAGCCATTGGTTTGTAATTGTAATATAAATTGTTTTTGGCAAATGAAACCTATATTTATTGATGGTACAGTGTGGCATATTATGCTAATTAGTTTCGGTGCCTAGCCACTATTACCACACACTGTGCAATGAATAAATCTAGACAGCTCCCACAGTTTATGATCATTTCTCATATCAGCAAAAATTTGGCCTAAAACAGAAGTACTTAACATAAAGTTTCAAAAAATAAAGGCTGATTTCTCAAAAACTGTTTATTTTACAGACAAATGGCTAGAACAAAACATAAGCAAACTAAACTTGCCTAAAGGTGACAGGGCCACTTTGGTAACATCTTAGAATACTGTTTGCTCATACCCATGCACACAAAGTGCTATGTACTTACACATACTCTATTTTGACATAATGCAGAGATCTCCCCATGTATGTCTATTCCAAAATACTGAGTTTTCACACCACATCGACCCGACATTATGGTTTACCTGAATTGTCAGGCAGTGGGAAATCCAGAGTGTTCCAAACTCTGTTGGGTGACAAGCAGAGGTTCTCCTTGGCTATGGTGCAGGTGCACCCCTCCACCAATAGACCCTGGGCAACTGCTCACTTTCCCATATTTTTAAAGGGTATCCTTTTGAAAGGTCGACCACTATTGGCCAACAAAGAAAACTGTGTATTAAACATGTCTCTGCAATGAAACGGTGCCTGCATCAAAAGGGCGAGATTCTGATATCACAGGCTTAAGCGTCGCACATTTTAATAGTTCATGTTGAAAATGATAATATACTTGCTGCACACGAGATTCAGTACAACAATATTTTTAATGAGATGATCCAATACCGATCTTACATATGGTGCATGTAGGAATCACACATCCAACCACTGCTAGTGCTTACATCCATATATGTTAACCCTTTGAGCGAGAGAGGTTACGGAGCAAGAGTACCCCTCTTTGCGCTCAAAGAGTTAACATACATGGATGTAAGCACTAGCATTGGTTGGATGTGTGATTCCTACACATGCAGTGTGTAAGATTGGTATTGGATCATTTCATTAAAAATGCATTAAATCACGTATGCAGCGTGTATATTATCATTTTCAACAAGAACTATTAAAATGTGCGACATTTTGACAGTGCACCTTTTTAAAATAACCCTGGGGACAAATAAGAATTCTGCATTCATTTAAATGGGGCATTTAACACCTTGAATGCTAGAGCGTTCTCCAAGACCCGCTAGCATTCAAGGGATTTTAAAGGCCAATATTTTTGTCTTCCATGTAGTACACGAGTCTCAAAGTCATTGGGCCATATTTAAAAAAGCAAACTGCACCAAAGGGACGAATAAGAATTCCTAAATTTCCATGTACTTGAATAGAGCTTTTTAACCCTTTGAATGCTAAATATGTCTCCAGCTCATAGCTTCACAATGCATTGGAGACCTCTCTAGCATTCAAGGGCTTAAAAGTCCACTTTAATTTAACAGGAATTTTTATTTGCCCCCTATGGAGCAGTCGGTTTATGCCAGAAAAAACACAGTGTGCTTATATCAATATGGGTCATTGTTCTCTGTAGTTTCCGTAGCAAAAAACAGGTTAATGTTTAAGACAACACAGTTTGTTTTTTGCAGGTTTTAAAACATCAGTCTGAGCCGAATGTATGCATGTGTTTTTTTTTTTAATAAAAAACGGATTGTGCTTTTCATATTCTCTTTTTTTTTTTCTTGTTTTCTTTTTTTTTTTTCCTATGGTAGAACCCTTTATCTTAAAGTGAAATTGACATGGAACCCTAAAACTTAAACCATTTAACACAGTCTCAGATTGTAAGGGGATTCATATATAAACAAGTTTTATTAATGCTGTGTGAATAGAGCAGTGACAGCCACCAAGGAAAATCTCTTTAAATATGTAGTTTAACCCTTTAAGGAACCAAGGGTTGTGAAAAACACACAAAGACACACTCTTTCCACAAATGTACAAACACACAGAAACACACATACAACACATATAGTTATGCAAGCATAGACACTATGGGTGGAGGGGGAATTTTATATCTGCGGAGGCTAATAAAATTCCCCAGGACATATGACTTTTGAAAGTGTATAACAAGGTATCCATATCACCAGTTCAGTAAGACACGATCATAGAAAATAGGTACATTTTGGCAATCCTAGTATTAACTTTTAAAAGTCAGCCTAATTATTTTTGAGATACAACAGATCTTATAATTGAAATATAGCTACACATGAGATTCCACAGAGCTTACAATTGAAACTAAGCTACATGAGATACCACAGAGTTTACAAATGAAATGGAGCTACACTAGTGATACCACAGAGCTTAAAACTGAAATTGAGCTAAAATAGTGATAATCACAGAGCTTGCAATTGAAATGAAACTCTACTAATGATACCACAGAGCTTACTGCTAAAATGGAGCTACACTAATTATGCCATAGAGATTACATTTAAAATAAAGCTATCCTAGTGATGCCACAGAGCTTAAAGGGATAGTAATACTTCATTTTAACTTTATTTTATTTTGTAGGCATTAAAAAACATGAAGAATGATATAAGTCTTATCTCTGAAACCTTTATGGTTTAAGAGATATTCACAAACAAAGTATCCCCCCCTGTTCAACCAGATCAGAAGGGAGATGCCCAGGTAGACTGCAGAGAGGGACAATCTTCAATTAAGATAATGGAAAAAGCTGAAAAACTTGTCAAGGGGGGAAGGGCTTTCATTGTTTTCATACAAAGAAAATTGTCCCCTTCTGTTATCTGTACTGTCATACAACCAGACTCACATCTGAGAAGAGATTGTTTACACTAGGAAAAAGGGGCGGGGAGGGGAACTTTGCTTGTGAATATCTCATAAACCATAAAGGTTTGAGAGATAAGACTTATATCATTCTTCATGTTTTTTTAATGCCTACAAAATAAAATAAAGTTAAAACGAAGTATTACTATCCCTTTAAAGTTGAAGTGGAGCTATACTGGTGATACCACAGAGCTTAATGAGAGTTTGAGGTGCTATAGAGGGTGAAGAAAGGCAAGGGAAGAAGAAAGGCAAAGAAGTGAAGAAAAGCTAGGGTGAGAGGTAGGAGAGAGGGTGCAACAGGGAAGAGAACTGAGAGATGGGATATGGCAATGGGGGGGGGAACTGGCAATAGGAGAGGGAGGGGGTTAGAGAGAGACAGTGAAGGTAGAGAAAAAGTCAATGGGGAGGTGAGAGATGGCAAAAGAGACCGTCACTCGTGCCTTATAATAACCCTTTAGGTGCCAGAGGAGTGTCCAATATGCTTTACACCCTTTTGGCATACAAAGGTTTAAATAAGAATTACAGTTAGGTTGCAGGCCCCTCTTGTACCACTATTAAGTCTTTGAGTGTCAGTGATGTTCAAAGCTTTGAACTCCACTCTAGAACTCAAAGGGTTAATCCATTATGCTATTTTAGAGCTGCCTCGGACGCTCATTTGCCCAAGCATTAGCAGGATCTGTTTCCCTACTCCATTTTGTGTCTTCTGAGTGCTGAGCTACAGGTCAATCACATCTGACTTCTTGTACCAGTTGTGAATGGTGATTGGTGCTACTCTGCACACAGGAGATAAGTGGGGTTGTGCTGATATTTGGGGAAAGCAAGGGGGAACAGAGGCAGCAAATATGTTAGTTTAACAATTTGAGTTTTATAGGGGTGTGAAAGGTCACCCATCCCTCTGGCACTTAAAAGGTTAATTTGGGTGGAGGAAGGAGCTGCAGCCTAATTGCAGGTATTTATCTCTCTGAGGGCCAAACTGGTCTCCAGCATATATGACAATTCTCGGGCGCCTAGAGGGTTAATATAATTTAAGCGTAAATGAGGCATGATATTTATTTCAGTATGAGGGACAGATAACCTTAAGAGGGACTTTGAATGAAGCTGTCTCTCTGCTGTCTGTTATCTTCTAGTCAAAGTGAAGTAAAATCCATGCTGCATTTAAGGGGGATCTGTGGCCTTGACTTTTGTTTTTCATATCCAAAAAAACTTCATTCAAAACTGCTTATGTTTCATGTTAACCAAACTCCAACAGATACAGTTGTGTGAAAAAGAAAGTACACCCGCTTTGAATTCTATGGTTTTACATATCAGAATATAATAACAATCATCTGTCCCTTAGCAGGTCTAAAAATTAGGTAACTACAACCTTACTGCTTCTATAGGAATTAAGATGCTAAGTAGCAGACAGGTGCTGCTAATCAAATGCCCTTTATTAATTGATCATCAGCAAGTGTGACCGCTGGTCTGGAGCATTCCGATCTGTATGCACTACTGATGTAGATGCTGTGATGTGCATATTTATGTCAAATGGATGGCTGATACACGTGGCTAGAAGCCAATTTTATATGGCTGACACCAACATTGGCCAGCCATGTCTACCTCAACCTCCGTTAGCAATGGAATCGGTTGGAGAATGCAGGGACATTGCAGGTAAGTAAACTTGGAAAACTGAAAAGTTCTTCACTGCAACATAGTTCAGATTGCCAGTGTGAATGAGGCCTTAGTCTAAGGCAACTTCAGATCCTTGACTATGTTCTTTACAAACCACTTTTTCAAACCAGAAAAACATGTACCTGTTTGGAAAGGTGAAATTTAACATGGGTTATTTAATGTTAAAGGGGCAGTGCCCCATATAACAAAACTGAGAAGTGCAATAGCATATTACTAGAAGGAAATATCAGATCTGTGTTTTTGTTTTTGCACTAGTAAGCTGCTTGTGTTGCTATGGCAATATGGAGAGTTCTTGCGCTGTATCCTTCCTCTGGTGATGTTAGCTGCTGAGATTCTATCCCTCCCTCTCAGCTCATGATACTCCTTTACAGCTCTCTCTGTTGCAGCATAATGCTCACTTTGGTTGAAGATTAGGATTGTGGACCGGTCTTCTAAGAAGTCTTTGGTCTCCCTTTTATTTGTAGGCAAGCAGCTCTTTGCCTACAACAAACAAGCAGCTGTTTGGCCTATAACAGGAGAAAGTTGTGGTGTACTCATGGATGTTAATGGTAATTTCATAGGGTTATTGCGTATATTTAATTAATATCTTAATATCCAGAGTCCCTCACAATCTGGCTCAGGGCCTTTTATTCCTAGACTAGATGAACAGCCCATTACACGGGCCACAATGCCACTGCCACCCGTTCGCGGGCAGTCATGCGCAGTAGAGACTGCTCGTACCACGACTGATACAGAGCTGGACGCTCAGCCGCGGCGTGGGCAGTCTCTACTGCGCATGACTGCAGCACACGCAGCAGTGTCTACTGCGCATGTGGTGGCGTTACACACTTTCTAGCGAATTATTATTTAGGATGCCGCATCCTTTGTTGCTATGTAGGTCTTAGTGCCTGTTCCCCCACTGTAGAGATTCAAAAAGTTGGAAAAGAATTCCATGATAGTTCCCAAAAGGACAACGCCTCTTTATCTGAAAGGGACAAATTGCCCACTACACGTTGATCCACTGTGGTACGATAAAGGGTAACCAGTTCCTGCTCCACTGCCTTCTGGAAGGAGTCCAGATGCACTCCCTTAATATGCACAGGGAAAAAAGTTGACTTTGGACATAAACCAGAGTCCATATGGTGCACCTGTACTAGTTAATCAAATAAACACCAGCTCATGTCTCCAAATAACTGGAGCAAAATGCACCGTGCACAGATAGGTAATTTCTGCTTCCGAGAAGATAGAGAACTGCACTGTAGCAACGTTACAAGAATAGAGTGTGCTATTTAAGGCACTAGCACACAACCATTTATCTTTCATTTTTTTATTATCATAGAAAAGTAAACCATTAGTACTCCCCCAAGGGGAGTCACAAATATAGATAAGCCCTCCAAGAGATCTATTAATACAGAATTCACAGGCATTTTTTTTCTTCAAAGACTAGGAAGAGAAAATAACAGTTAGCCTCCCAGAAGAGTCATGCTCACTGCTCCCTGTGTCAGGTCAGATAGGTATTGGCTACGGCTACCAGATCCCAAGGAAAAGGCACTTCCCCTCACAGCCAAAAGAATCAAAATGTTCCCCTGCCCACCCTGTCCTCAAGGAACTGAGGGGCAAAGGGACAGGACTTCATGGTCTCGCAGAGCATTCTTACCCAAGTTAGTCTTGAGGTGTACTGTGATCATTAACACATGACGTGCAGGACCATCGTCCGTCCTCAATGCACAGAAATGTGTGACAGTCCTGCCACTTCATGCAGTGTTAAGGGGGAACATTTTAATTTGTTCCATATGGTGCAGAAACACTCCATTTTACATTTGTGCACAAAGCATGAAGAGTTACGGATATTGAGAGTAAGGCTCTTGCCCATACTATGGCAGCTGAAAATATTATCAAGGGAATTTTTTACATAACACACAGACAACACATCTCAAAAGCAATGTAATCTAGGCCTTTATCTTCAACAAATGTGAATTAGCTGGGAAATGGGACACACATTAATGCCCACACAAGATGTTAAAAATTAAGTCACTGAAGAATATATAATAATTAAGGTTCACACCCTCACCTAATCTATAAACATAGCAAACAGGAGGACTGCAAAGTTGAATCACTTGTTGATTTAATATATGCAGGAATTCACATGCCACAAGGAACAATAGAACCTGAATGATACCTCTAATGTGTCATTATTATGTCGTTGAAATTATAAACACAGGAGCCAGGGATTTCAGAAGATCTTCCTCTCTCCTTACTGTGGCCAGCTGAAAATATATTTTATGCATGTTTATAATGTGTTCTAGGGAAAACAAACTCACAGTGCAAAGGCACCATAAAATGCATCGGCAATGCTTCGTTCCATGGAACCCCAGTATTGCCTGAAGAAATACAAGGGGTTCCACAAAACAGATTTTTACAATAGCGGAAAATGGAATAATTTTGGGTGAACAATGAGGCTGATATAAATATGAAAAAAGAGGGATCAAAGCACTCTCCTATAACAAAATAAAAATTCCCATCCATGGGGTCAAGTGGAACTGTCACATGTATGTATGTACGTATAACTATATGGCGCCACACAGTATATGCAGCGACATTCAACAGCAGTATGTTATAATAAATAGGGTTAAAATAAGTGTCACAATGATAGAAACAATAGGAAAGAGGTCCCTACCCTAAGAAACTTACAGTTTAAATGGGTAATAGGAACATGAAAGAAGGCTACTGTTCACAACTCTTATTTATATCAATAAATTATACCATGAAGTATAAGCTCCCATTTTGTAACTTATTCATGGCCATTACACCCATTTTGAACCTGTTTATCTTACTAGGAATTCTACCAGGAACCTAGTTGGGACTTGTGTCATATACTGTATCTAAACCTCATTCAGTATATTTTTTCACATAGTAGTCTATTGTTGGACCTTCAGATATTGGGACTACAACTTCCACAATCCCAAAGTTGCAACCCCCGACATCTGGAGGTCTGACAATTGAATGTCCCTGCTTTAACATCGTATGACACCTGTGTTGCTTTAGAAATGGAATATCTTTGATTTACTGGTGATCCAGCAAAAGGTATTGCAAAGTACAAATTGCTATTAAAGTTAATGGGGTAGATTGTCTAAGCATTGATAAGGGGTAATAAATATGAGAAGACTCCTCCAGCTCATCACTTCTCCCGTTCCTATGTTATTCTATAGAGCCTATGAACTAAGATCTCCAAAGTTGAAGAAATCTTAATTCATAGGCTCCATAGAATAACATAAGAACTAGAGAAGTGATAGAAGTCATCTCCACTTTATCACCTCTTTATCACCGCTTAGTGAATATCACACATTGTCTTGTGTGTGGCTATCTGTCTGCCTCATCTTGAAGAACAAGATTGGTTCCGTGTAGTGTAGTTTCCATTGCAGACATCTAATTATCTTTGTGTTTGTATTATTTGAGGGAGCCAGATTAAATTTTTGCCTCAGGCAGAAAATAGTCTAGCTCCAGGGCCACCCCTTGGCTAGTTATATCCGGTTACAGTGTGTTAAAGATAACTGACAATTTGAGCCATTCTGGGCTGTAGAGCCATGTTATGAGGAGGTATAAACTAATGGCTGACGATAAAGATCAATGTATACAGGAAACTAGGCAAAGTGAAAATCTATTTATAAATGGACACATCTGACTGCTTTATGGAGAACAAACTATTAAGGTTAAACAAGGACAAATTTTTCCTACGATACAATTCCCTTTTAACCATTAAAGGGATAGTAATGTTTCATAATAAAAGCAGCTCAAATTAATCATCATAGTATTTGGACTTTGGAGAGTGTTATTTCAATTCTGTCAGAGTTGTAGTTCAAGAGTAATTCAATGATAAAATGTCCCCCTCCCGCCCCTTTTACTGATGTAACACTGTTCAGCCAGATCAGAAGGGAGGTGCCCAGGTAGATTGAAAAGAGGGACAATCTTCAATTAAGATAAGGGAAAAACCTGAAAAACTTGTCAAGGGGGGCAGGGCTTTCATTGTTTTCATAGGAATAAGAGTGTCCCCTTCTGTTATCTGTCTGGTCTATGGACTGCATTCCACATCTGAGAAGAGATAGCTTACACTAGGTAAAAGGGGCGGGAGGGGAAACTTTGCTTGTGAATATCTCTTAAACTATAAATGTTTGAGAGATAAGACTTATATTGTTCTTCGTGTTTTTTTAATGCCTACAAATTAAAAGAAAGTTAAAACGAAGTATTACTATCCCTTTAAGGACCAGAAACGTGTGTCCTTCTGGTTTCAAATCAACTGTACAATGTGATGGGGACCACTTTCTAGCATTCAAATTATTAAAAGACCCATTTAAATCAATGGAAATGCTTGTTCCCTATGGTGCAGTCAGTGTGCTCCAGAACTGAACCACTTTTCTTTGTACAACAGCCTCACAGTTGAGAATTCTCCTTCAACAGAATTAAGGGGTCTCTGCACATTTACTGGTGTGTATTTAGTGGGCCCCCATCCTTGTGACATCACACACCCATGTTATATTGGAGCATCAGCAAATGAAATACTAGTTATACATAGTATTAAGGCACTTGTAATGTGCTTTAACACACTATATTTATTATATAGAATATCGTGAGCTTTTAAATTCTCTTTCAAATGTGCTAGTGTGTGGTGCATGATTTTAAATGGGGACAAGGCTGATGCATTGAGTACACAGCAAACTGCACGTACCTCACAAGCCATTATATATCTATGATATTTCCCCTAATAGTTGCTGATGCAGTTGTAATAACCAATACATTTTGAAGTTTACAACAAAAAAAATTTTATAAGAAATATATTGCATGTTCTTTAACCCAGTGTCAGATAAGTATGGAACAAATTGTGATACAATGCATTGGATACCTCTCTCGCACTCAACGGATTAATACTATAGTTTTTGTGGGTGTTCCCTTTAATTAGGCCTATCTTTTTTTTTAGATGTACTTTTTCTTTAAAGGGACACCAATGTCCAATAAAATATTTTTCCTGTTTTATAGAGTTTAAAAAAATAAATTATGTGGCACAAATCCTTTATGGTTTGAGAGATATTTGCATCTACAGTTCCCCCTCTCCTGATGTCAGCTGTAAAGTTGACAGCAGGAGATTTGAGTCAGCCAACTCTAGGAGGCTCTTCAGCAGAGCCGAAATTGCGTTATTTAAAAAGAACGACTTCATTGGAATGGACTACAAAATGTGCTTGCTGCAGTGCCGCCGGCTGGTCCCAGGACCGGGATTTCCTACTGTCACCAGAGCGCTGACATCAGAAGAAGGATAGGGAGGGGGGTAATGTCAGATGTGAATATCTCTCAAACCTTAAAGGTTTGAGATATAGGATTTGTGCTATATAATTTATTTTTTTAAATTCTACAAAACAAAAAGTTATTGGAAATTAGTGTCCCTTTGAGACTTGACTGCCAAAACGTTTGTCCATTTTTCTTTTATTAGTATTCCCAAATAAGTAGAGTTATAGTGTGGTCTTTATGAAACAGGCAGTCCAGATGGGTAAAAGTAACTGACTTTTAACCATTTCAGTGCCAGAGGCTTGGAAAATGTTTTGGTATCCTGCAGGCTGGACATATTTTCAGAATTTTTGCAATCCAACTGTTTAGGTATCATTCTAGATGGTAACTGTAGTTATATATGGAAAACTACATATCATTTTTTTTCAGAACAAATTCAATTTTTTCATAGAGTCTTACAAAAACTGAATTTAGCATTGTGTGAGAAACTATGATGTCATAAATACAAAAAAATAAAACAAATTACTTATTTTACCACTATCATAGTAAAACTTTCAGTTATTTGTAAATGCCTTGAACACCCTGAGTACAAAAATACAGAATAAATATAATTTTACCTACAAGCATGGCCTGCACAGACCCTAATTATCAGGAGCATAAAATGATATTTTCAATTTTATGAGCTAAATGCAAAATCTTTTGGTTATAACAATACCCTCAGTAACTATATAAGAGTATATATTTCCTGATATCAGATATCCTACTGCATCAGATAAGGGGTCACTTTCCTTTCTACACCTAACCTGGTATAGGAGAGTGCGGCCATCTTGGGGAAGTGGGATCTGTGTGCCTGTGCTGTCTGTCCTTGTGCTGTAACGCACGGTTCCAGTCCAGCTCCCCTGTTTGCAAATACCTGTGAGTAACAGAGACAGAGATGGACACTGCAGGTGCACAGAGCCCACTTTGCCAAGATGGCCGCACTCTCCTGTTCATGTAGGTCCTATACAAAGTTATGATTTTAAATGATGCTGACACTTTTCATACTTTATTAAACTATTTTCATTATTCCATTTATACTATCAAAGAATCGGAGGTAAATTCTATTGACATGGTAGTTCTGCTTTAGAAAAGTCTGACAAAAGAAATACAATTGGGTGTTAGATTTATTTTAAAGGAGAATCAACACCTAATAATAACAACCCCTTACCTTACTATGGCCAGAAAGTCCTAATGGCCCTCATGAATTTTGCCCTTGTTCTTTTGTTCAAGAGATAACATCACGTGGAAGTGGCTGTTTCTTCAAATTCAAGCAGACAGAGTGCATTAGACTGCTTAATCATTTAAGGACCATGGGTGCACACAACACATTGAGAAGCAATGCTCCGCACATACCTCTGGTTCTTAAAAGGTGCAGTGAGCAGGGTTTGAGGTCACCTGGTTCTACTGGAAACTGTCATGCCCGCCTCCATGAACATGACAACCAGTACTGAATATCTCTTGAACAAAAGCACAAGAGTAAAATGCACAGGGGCCATTAGGATTTTCTGGCCAAAGGATATATTAATTCTCCTTTAAAAGTAAACTTAAAGGGATAGTAATACTTCGTTTTATATTTATTTTATTTTGTAGGCATTAAAAAAACATGAAGAACGATATAAATAAGTCTTATCTCTCAAACCTTTATGGTTTGAGAGATATTCACAAGCAAAGTTTCCCCTCCCGCCCCTTTTACCTAGTGTAAGCCATCTCTTCTCAGATGTGGAATCTGGTTGTAAGACTAGACAGATAACAGAAGAGGACAATCTTCTTCCTATAAGAACAATGAAGGCCCTGCCCCCCCTTGGCAAGTTTTTCAGGTTTTTTCTCTTATCTTAATTGAAGATTGTCCCTCTCTGCAGTCTACCTGGGCACCTCCCTACTGATCTGGCTGAGCAGTGTTACATCAGTAAAAGGGGCAGGAGGGGGATATTTTATCATTGAATTACTCTTCAACTACAACTCTGACAGAATTGAAATAACACTCTCCAAGGTCCAAATACTATGATGATTAATTGGAGCTGCTTTTATTATGAAACATTACTATCCCTTTAAATCTGTTCCATGAGTAATATGATTTAATAGTAAACAATTTAAAGTATTTAGTAGGCAAGATGAATTAACATTTTTTACATGTTTAATTCTCTCCAACCTGCTCTGTGACATTTATCCTGGATCCCCTGTAGTGACCAGCTCTGCATGATCTATTGTAGTTGTAGCTTGAAAGCTGGGCCAAGCTTTTGCAGTGTTAGATAAGCATGACTTTGTGGCAAGGACATGAACAAACTTTGTCTGAAATTATACTGCCTGATGGATCAAGTCCTGACAACTGAAGATAATGGGAAAAGTAAATAAAACCTGTGGTCCTTCAAGGGTTAAGAAAATAAATACACTTCTCCTTAAAAATAATAAACCAAATTATGGGCTACAGAACAATATAGCAGAAATTATTTATTAAAGACTAACTATACTTACAGAAATGTGACACTTAATTTGTTTAACTTTAAAGGGATAATAATGTCCACTGGTAATTTTATACTATATTGTAGATTTAAAAAAAATAAATTATGTGGAGCAAGTCCCATCTTTCACACCTTTCTGGTTTGAGAGATATTCTCAGCTAAAGTTTCCCCCTCCCTTTGTCCTGATGTCAGCTGTAAAGATGACAGAAGGTGATCCGAGTCGGCCGACTCGAGGCAGCTCTTCAGCAGAGTCAAAATAGTGATATTTAAAAAGAACTACTTAATTGAAAACTGATACAAAGTGTGCATGCAAACCAGGCACACTTTGTAGACCATTCAAATGAATTAATTATTTTTAAATATCGCTATTTCGGCTCTAGTGAAGAGCCAGTGGCTGGTCCCAGGACCAGGATCTTCTGCTGTAAGTGGAGCTCTGAAGTCAGGAGAAGGGGTGTGAGGGGGGAAGTTTAGCTGTGAATATCTCTCAAACCATAAAGGTTTGAGAGATGGGACTTGCTCCCCATAATTAATTTTTTTTAAATCTACAATATAGCATCAAATTATCAGTGGACATTACTATCCCTTTAATAGAATTACTTATTTAGGTAGCCACGAGTCCTTCATTTAGCATCTACGCATCTGAGTGTGTATAATATTTAGTGGCAAAAAACTTTCATTAAAGCCTGTCACTCAAACTCACAAAATGACCTCAAAAATGACATCATCAATGACATACTGAGGACTTCACAAATTACACTGCTAATACTACACGTGATCATAACGTAGTAACACTCACTATAACACTGCATGTTCACATCTCTTGCCTAGTGCCAACATATATTGTAAGACAGGAGAAACAGTACATGTTACAGTGAGACAAAAGATGTTGCTAAGCACACTGCATACCCTCTTTCTGCACTGACATGTCATAAACCATACCTCCCAAGTGTCCCTCTTTAGGAGGGACAGTCCCTCTTTTAGACCCAAATCCCCCTGTCCCTCTTTCCCACCCTGATGTCCCTCTTTTTAGGAGATCAGACTGTGTGGTGTGTATATAATGGTATCACATTGCTCCACAGCAATAAAATTCACAATGATGTTTGTTTAAACATCAGTATAGGTGTTTAAACATTAGTCTGTGTATATAAAATACTATGGTCTTGTTATAAGTCACTTATTAGGTTACACAAGGAGGTGTCAATAGGCCACAAAATAGCCTAAAAATTCTCTGTAATGCCCCGCCCACCAGCCACACCCCCAGAAACACCCCCTAAACCATAAGTGTCCCTCTTTAGCAATTTGAAATGTTGGGAGGTATGTAAACATCTCCCTATTATCATCATAAGTAATATTGTGTAATAACACTAATCCAAAAAGTGTGATACTAAAATTACAAACTGCTACAAAGTGCTACAAATACAACACCAAAATCCCAAAGTAGAAAGATTGACAGGGCAACACTTTAGCTATCCTTTCACTAGTGGCAATAAACATTACATCAATGTATGCTTCTGCTGCCCCTGTACATCCGATCTCTCCCCCAGCACTAAGACAGTGCCCCTATAAATACTCAAAGTAATGCACAGCTGGTAATACAGGAAAAAAATGCTATAAAAACTGAAATTAAATTTACTGTTTAACACTCACATTCTCAAGAAGGGCGCACACTTCAACAAAATGCTTATCTAGCAACACAGCAACTTGTCACCCAATAGCAAAACTATACCACAGAAACAGCACAAAATGTCTGAGAATCCTAACTCGGGAATAGCACTGCACAACATTACCCAGTACTGACACTACCTCTTATATCTGTCATGTAGTGTAACTGTCAGTGTCGCTGATTAAATAATCTGGGGTGTCATCGATATTTGTGATGCTATTGATAATGTCATTTGTGATGTAATTATTGGTGTAATTTGTGATATTCTATATGCTGTCATATGTGATGTCATCAGTATGTCATAAATTATGTCATTTGAGATTTAATTTCTGATCTGAGAACCTAATCTGTTTTTCCTGGCTTGTGTGCATCTGAGTAAGAACTTAAAGGGATAGTAATACTTTATTATTACTATCCCCCATATTGTACATATTTGCAAAATAATTTAATAGCCCCCAGGTTCATCTCTCAAACCTTTATGGTTTGAGAGATAACCGAAGGCAAAGTTCTCCCCTCCCTCCCCCTTTCCTGAAGTCAGTGTTGTGCTGACTGCAGGGATATCTGGTCTGACTTTCATCAGGCGGCTCTGCAGCAGAGCCGCGATCGCGTTAGTGACAAATAATTATTTAACTGAAACGGTCTTCTACATGTGCTTGCAAAACAAGCACATGTAGAAGACCATTTCAGTGAAATAATTATTTTTCAATAATGGGATCTCAGCTCAGCTGCAGAGCCTGCAAGCCTGTCGTACGACAGACTTCCCCTGCAGTCAGTATAACTCTGACTTCAGGAAAGGGGGAAGGAGGGGGGAACTTTGCCTTCGGTTATCTCTCAAACCATAAAGGTTTGAGAGATGAGCCTGGGGGCTATTACATTATTTTACAAAAATCTACAATATGGCAGATAGTAATAAAGTATTACTATCCCTTTAACTCTGGCTTCAATTAAAGTTTTTGCCATTGATCATACATATTTTTTCCCAAAGATTTACTATTAAGAAAAAAAAATCATTAGGGCAGACTTAGAGAGTTAACAACCTGATGGGACCTTATCAGTATAGGATTAATAATCGTGTAATCCAGTTTAATGAGCAATAGCCAGTGATATATCAGTAGTTTAGTGATTGCTTCATTTGTAGAGACAATCAGGCCAAAAAAGATATTATAGCTGCATTGTAATATAGCTGTCACATGTCTGCTTAAATCATATAAGATATAAGAGAGAGAAAAAAAATATATATCTAATGTTGAAAAGAAATGTATGGAGACATAATGGAATCAATGGTTCTATAGCTGCTCAAATCAAAATCCCCCACTAATGGATCAAAAAGAATAAAGTATCAACAATATCTTAGCATTTAAAGAACCTGTGCAGTGAAATATATACACCATGTACTAAAAATTAGTTTCCTACAAGTTGCATAGCAAATAAAATACATCCCAATAAAATACCTTTAAAGGGATAGTAATGTTTCATAATAAAAGCAGCTCTAATTAATCATCATAGTATTTGGACTTTGGAGAGTGTTATTTCAATTCTGTCAGAGTTATAGTTCAAGAGTTATTCAATGACAAAGTGTCCCCCTCCCGCCCCTTTTACTGCTGTAAACTACAGAGAGGGACAATCTTCAATTAAGATAAGGGAAAAACCTGAAAAGCTTGTTAAGGGGGGCAGGGATTTCATTGTTCTCATAGGAAGAAGATTGTCCCCTTCTGGTATCTGTCTGGTCTATGGACTGCATTCCACATCTGAGAAGAGATTGCTTACACTAGGTAAAAGGGACGGGAGGGGAAACTTTGCTTGTGAATATCTCATAAACCATAAAGGTTTGAGAGATAAGACATATCATTCTTCATGTTTTTTTAATGCCTACAAAATAAAATAAAGTTAAAAAGAAGTATTACTATCCCTTTAAGTATTATGTCCTTTGTAAACCCTACACACCGGTGTAAGGATGATTGCTAATATGTATAACTTGTTTGTCAGTTTATCATAACAATGTTTGTACCATGACATATCAGTATTGTTTATTTGTGAACATTTTTTAAAAAAGTATTATGCCCATTCTTCTTGACAGTACTTTTGTGAAAATCTCGCACCTGACTGGCAATAAAATTGGTCGGTAGTTTTTAGATCTGCCATATCGTCTATTTTTTCATGTTTCAGGTACTTTGCCGAATATTAAATATTTTAAAAATGGTTTAGCTAGGGCTTTGAAGAAGTGTTGACCTCTGGCTTTCAACATTTCAATAATGACTTTATCAGGTCCAGCTGTTTTGCCATTTTTCATTGATTTTATTGCAGCTTCTACTTCTACCAAACCTTCTGGCACAGCTGCAGCCTCTTGCAATGCATTCAGTTGTTGCCCTTCATCCTTATAAAAATTTGAATAAAATCCTTCCACTCATTTTAATATTTGTTCCTTAGTTTTTGCTGTTGTGCCATCTTCAAGCTTTAATGCAAACATTTGGCTCCTATGTTTGTTTTGTTTTCTTTGTATTGTTTTCTTTAGCCCTTGATTTTCTTCCAGTGTTCTTTTGATGAGTTCAACATTTAACGCGCACATTTCTTTTTTATGTGCTTCCTTATGGTCTTGCAAATTTGTTCATATTCTGCCATTTCTAATATTACCATTTTGCTTAATTTCCTGTAGCTTTTTCATCATGACAACTGTTTCTTATGATTTTTGTGTCATTCTTCTTGTTTCACAATAGGTACAAGGCCATAGGCAGTGCCTACAATAGTCTTAATAACTTTTTCATTGTGGGTTGATATGTCTGTTCCTGGAAGGTCTTGGAGCACACTGCAAGTGATTGGAAAGTGCTAAATCAAAATTAGTATGATTTTTCAATAGCTGCCTAGTGTCTATCTTCATGTTTGTTGATGATCATTTTCTTTTTCTTTCTTGCAGTTAATTGTGAGCTTTGCTCTCACTAGACGAAGGTCACTTCAAAAGTTAAAATGATTTAAGATTGAGCAGTCAGTGAATATCATTTTATTATTTGCAAGTATCAAGTTGATTTCCCATTAGGTCTTTTGCTAGTCAATTTTCTCTGGGACTTTTTCCGTAGAATAAATGCATGATGTACAAATTTTGTTCTTCTGCAAATTCGATAAATTGGTTGACACTATTGTCTCTTTTTCCAGTTCCATGTGGTCCAATCGATTCTTCAACATTTTGGATGTGAACAATTCTCTCATTGAAATCTCCCATTATAAATGTGTAGTGGTAATTGTTCTGTTTATAGAGTTGTGATGAATCATCATAAAATTATTCAACTTCACCATTACTGTGGATACTTGTAGGGGCATAATCTTGAATGATTTGAAGAACATAACTGTTCGTTTGATAGCATAGGAAGCAATTCTTCCAGAAATACTTTCTGCTTTTATGATGGAATCTGTTAGTCTTTTGTTAATCAAAAATCCAATTTGTCCACATCCATCACTGGTTCCTTTATAGTATAGCCAGTGTTTATTAAAAACAAGTCAATGTTTCGGTGGTCTCTGCCACTTTTATCAAGGTTTGACTTGATAAAGGTGTTAGAGACCACAGAAACGTCACCTTATTTTTAATAAACACAGTTTATTTTGCAACTCTGACTATGGAGATGTCCAGTGAGTGTATTTTTTGTGGAAATCTACTCTTATGTTTAACTGGCTTCCTGGCATTTATTGGAATTGTGGTTTGGCCTATTTGAATGCACAAGGGCTACAGATATGTCGGATGTGGTGTGCTCTGTCTAACATGATGAGAGGGACTAAGAGAGGGTCCAATGAAAAGGTAAGTATAAAGAAAGGATAGAAAAGATAAAGGAGAAAATATAACAGAAAAGGGTGTGTGGGCCAGGTGGGGTAGACTGAGCAGATAATGGGTAGCCCCATCAAAGGAAGCAAAATGGAGGTGATGTATTTATGACTTCCCACAACTTCAGGCTACCAATAGCTTTCATACTTGTTGAAGGCCTAGCTTATGAATGCACAAGAGCTACAGGTATGTCAAAAGTGGTGTGCTTTGTCTGACATGATGAGTGGGCCTAAGACAGGACAAAAATTGACAAAGAGAACGGCTTGATTTCACATCTTTAATAAATATGAGACACTGCATGGTGATCAATCCACTAAAACCTGAAAGGCCTGCCTGATCTCTGTGATAGATTGAGGTATGTATGCCGCAAAGCAAGATGATTTCAAGAGGCCAAGTTTCTTTAATATTTGTACTGGAACTTTATTTTGTGAAGCCGCAGTAGCTGCCCCTAATATATATATATATATATATATATATATATATATATATATATATATATCCTGTATAATAATTCGCTAAATCGTGTGTAACGCCTCAACATGCGCAGTAGACACTGCTGCGTGTGCTGCAGTCATGTGCAGTAGGGACTGCCCGCGTCATGGCTGATACAGAGCTGGGCGCTCCAAAGGAGCGTCCAGCTCTGTATCAGCCATGGCGCGGCCAGTCTCTACTGCGCGTGACTGCTCCGCGACTGGGTGGCAGTGGCACTGTGGCCCATGTAACGGGCTGTTCAACTAGTATATATATATATATATATATATATATATATATATATATATATATATATACCGTAAAATCTCAGGTATAATACGCACCTGTGTATAATACGCAGGTGTTTATTATGCCCAAGATTTAGGGGAAAACAAGAGTGCCTATGTATAATACGCACCCTTGTTTTCCCCTTACTAAAAAAAAAAAAAAAAAAAAAGAAAAGTTAGCGCTTCCTGCTCCCTCTCTCTCCCTGCAATCCGGTGATTAAGTAAGACTTACTTTTTGAAGCTTTTATGGTGTACCGGTATCTGAAAAAATATCCCTCTCTCCCATCTTCCCTGCGGGCGGCACGATTGCATCTGCCGCCCGCTTCCTTCAATCGGTTTTCAGGACCTTCCTCCTATGTGAGGATCTCAAGGTCCTGAAAGCCGATTTGAAGGAAGCGGGTGGCAGATGCAAGCGTGCTGCCCGCAGGGAGATGGGAGAGAGGGATCTATTTTCAGATACCGGTACACCATAAAAGCTTCAAAAAGTAAGTCTTACTTAATCACCAGATTGCAGGGAGAGAGAGGGAGCAGGAAGCGCTAACTTTTCTTTTTTTTTTTAAAGTCTGTAAAAAACTCTCGGGTATAATACGCACCCCCCACTTCACATAAGGTGAAGAGGGGTAAAATTGTGTGTATTATACCCGAGATTTTACGGTATATATATAGCTATATTATATATATATATATATATATATATATATATATATATATATATATATTTATACAATTAGGTCCGGAAATATTTGGACACTGACACACTGTTTACCAAAATAAATTCAAGTTACAGTTAAATAATGAATATGGGCTTAAAGTGCAGTCTCTCACCTTTAATTCGAGTATATTCACATCCAAATTGGAGGAAGGGTTTAGGAATTACAGCTCTTTAATATATATCCCCTCTTTTTCAAGGGAGCAAAAGTAATTGGACAACTGACTCAAAAGCTGTTTCATGGACAAGTGTGGGCTATTCCTTCTTATTTCTTCATCAATTAGGCAGGTAAACAGTCTGGAGTTGTTTCCAGGTGTGGCATTTGCATTTCAAAGCTGTTGCTGTGAACCCACAAGACGCGGTCAAAGGAGCGCTCAGTGCAAGTGAAAAAGGCTATCCTTAGGCGACAAAAAAAAAAAATCCATCAGAGAGATAGCGGAAACATTAGGAGTGGCCAAATTAACAGTTTGGTGCATTCTGAGAAAAAAACACAGTGGTGAACACTGCAACGCAAAAAGGCCTGGATGCCATGGAAGACAACAGTGGTGTATGATCTTAGGATCCTTTCCATGGTAAAGAAAAACCCCTTCACAACATCCAGCCAAGTGAAGAACACTCTCCAGGAGTAGTCATATCATTATCCAAGTCTACCATAAAGAGAAGACTTCACAAGAGCAAATATTATAAGCCTCAGGAATAGAAAGGCCAGATTAGACTTTGCTCAAAAACATCTAAAAAAGTCAGTCCAGTTCTGGAACAGCATTCTTTGGACACATGAAACTAAGATCAACCTGTACCAGAATGATGGGAAGAAAAAAGTATGGAGAAGACTTGGAATGGCTCATGATCTGAAGCATACCACATCATCTCTAAAACACGGTAGAGCAGTGTTATGGCATGGGCATGCATGGTTTCCAATGGCACTGAGTCACTAGTGTTTATTGATGATGTGACAGAAGGCAGAAGCAGCCGGATGAATTCTGAAGTATATACGGATATAGTGCCTGCTCAGATTCAAATTCAGCGAAGTTGATTGGACGGCGCTTCACTTTACAGGCGGACAAAGACCCAAAGCATACTGCAAAAGCAACCCAGGAATTTTTGAGGCAAAGAAGTGGAATATTCTGCAATGACCGAGTCAATCACCTAATCTAAACCCGACCGAGCATGCATTTCACTTGCTGAAGACAAAACTTAAGGCAGAAAGACCCATGAACAAACAACAGCTGAAGACAGCTGCAGTAAAGGCCTGGCAAAGCATCACAAAGGAGGAAATCCAGTGTTTGGTGATGTCCATGCATTCCAGACTTCAAGCAGTCGTTGCCTGCAAAGGATTCTTGAGAAAGTATTAAACATTAACATTTTATTTATGATTGTGTTAATTTGTCCAATTACATTTGAGCCCCTGAAATAAGGGGACTGTGTATAAAAATGGTTGCAGTTCCTAAACATTTCATATGATATTTTTGTTCAACCACTTGAGTTAAAGCTGAAAGTCTGCACTTCAATTGCATCTCGGTTCTTTAATTTCAGATCCATTGTGGTAGCATATAGAGCCAAAATTATGAAAATTGTGTCAGTGTCCAAATATTTCCGGACCTAAATGTATGTATGTATATATATATATATATATATATATATAAAAAAAAAGAATAAGTCTCATTGCATAATTTATGGTACCTCACACACAGAACATAATTTATGTCTCCTCAGAAAACAAACACACATTGCACAAAATGCCTCATTACATAATATATGTCTCATTAGGAGACACAACTCCTATTGGGTGATTCAATGGGGACTTTACTGCTCCCATTGGGTGATTCAATGGGGGCATGTTTATCATACAGGGAGTTGGCCTCCCCCTCCAGCCCATCCACCACTATCCAACTGACAAAAAAAATATAGCTGCCACTTGCTACTGAAGTAGGGGATATCAATAACTTCTCCTGGTCCACTCTCACTCAGGATCATGACCCCACAAACACACTGTTTCACCTCCCATAGATAATTGTAACCCTCCATACACTCTGTTTCAGTACGAGAGTGTAATGTTTCCATAAAATACAAACTCGGGGATAAACTTAATAGCAACTCTTTTATTTAAATCTTTTCATCTCTTCAGTCACCTCACTAACTGTCTGTTTTCAAGTGTCACTCCTCCACTTCCTGATTCCCGCCCTTTCTCCTTAAAGGGAGAGAGATGCTTTGCTGTATGTTACAGAGGCAAGCCTCAAACACCACTTTCTATTTGTTCCCTCAGCATACTGCTACGTTGCCTCAACTGAAAAGCCACTGTGTGTTATATTGCCATGTTACCATAACTTAACACTTTGAGTGCCAGAGGGGTACCAAATGCATTGCAAAGCACTCAAAGGGTTAAGTAAGGAGGAGTTACTCCTCCCATTGGGTGATTCAATAGAGGAGTGATTTAAATCATGCAGGGAGTTGACCTTCCCCCACTATCCAGCCCACCCACCACTATCCAAGTAACTGAAAAAACAAAATGGCTGCCACTCACTCCTACACCACAGACACAAACACATCAGCCAAAAAACACACACACATTCAATCACACACTCTCACTCACACACTCTCAATCACACACACTCACTCAATCACAAGCTCACTCACTCACACTCACTTACACTCACTCACACACTCAATGACACACAAGCAATCACTCACATACAATCACTCACTCTCGAACTCACACGCACTCACACCCCGGGAGCCAGCACGATCCACCTTCCATCATAGTCTCACTCACACTCGCACCCCGGAAGCCAGCACGATCCACCTTCTACCATAGTATGTGCAATTACACCATGCATTTCAACTTCATGAATGAATGCCACTCACTCACACACACTCACACTCACTCACACCCTGGGAGCCAGCACGATCCACCTTCCATCATAGTATGTGCAATTACCACAAGTATTTCAACTATATAAATGAATGCCACAGTGGAGGCATAAGTACAAACACAAACTCATTACAATGACACATAAGTCACCCCCTTATGACTCACTTCTGTGTGTGTGTGTGTGTGTGTGTGTGTGTCTCTGTGTGTGCCTGTGTGTGTTGCATGTCTGTATCACACTCTTTGTGTCTGCATGTTGTGCATTGCATGTATGTGTGTATGACTGTCGCTCTTTATGCATCTCGGTGCATGTGTGTGCATTTGCTTGTGTGTCTCTTTGTGTGTTTGTCTTGCATCCATGTATGTGCATTAATTCCCTATATATCCTGACGGGCAGCGCCGTCCCACATTGCTAATATATATATATATCTGTAGGTCTTGATAAAAGCTTCAGTGGAGGCTGAAACATTGACCTGACAAAATAAAAACTAGTCTATTTTTAAAAAATCCAAGAGTGACTATTGTTTTCTGTTTAGAGATATGGGCACTCTGTTACACAATATTTGTAGTGATTGCCTTCGTGTTATGGCCACATTGAATATAGAGAATGGATGTGGTACATTAAACTAGCAAGGACTGAAAAAGCGCTCATAGGTCTTGTATGTTGAAAAAAACGTTAAGGTTTTATTTTTGTTTGATGTTTCGGCTTATACAAAAACCTAATGTGTACACAGTTGACTTCAATACAAAAAAACCTAATTAGGATCTCAGTGTCAAGGTAATTAGCACACCTGTTCAGCAACATTCAATTGGTCTGTGAAATCTGTAAAAGCGGCCTGCTAATTAGTCCTAAATATTTTAGATACCATAGTAACCCTAATGAAAATTAAGTAAATTAAAATAATCGAATATCTCTGGATCGGAGTCACCACTGTACAGGGCACTGCTGATATTAGTTTAAACATATATCGGAAGAATAAATGGAAAAGAAACAAAATAAAAATAAAAAAAAATAAATGAAGTGAGCAACACAAAGAACAAATAACTCATATTACAATCACTAGGATGTTAAGTATGGCAACCCAGCAGTCTGAGCATTACCATATTTGGACATGGTTTATTAAGATGAGAGTTCTGCGCATCTATTGATTGCAATACAAGTCCTTTGTTCTCTTTGTGTTGCTCACTTCATTTGTTTATTTTTATTTTGTTTCTTTTCCATTTATTCTTCCGATATATGGTGGAAATAATATCAGGCAGTGCCCCATACAGTGGTGAGTCCGGTTGTCGCAGCTTACCTTGTTTCCAGCACCGCCGCTTCAGAGACACTTGGCGTCTTTCCACTCGTCATCTGCTGGCACGAGGCTTCATAGTGAAGCAGGGCTCTGTTTTATGCAATGCTTCCTGTAGTCTCCTCCTACCTACTTCCTTCCTCTAAGCCTGCTTCTCCTACCCACTTCCTGAGGAGGGGTTTAAAAGGCAGTCTGAGTCCTGACTCAGTTGCCCTTGCATTGTTGTTCAAAGCAGTTCTATTACCTTGGGCTCTGTGTATGACCTGACTTGTCTTCCATCCAACCTGGTGCTGACCTGTGCCTCTGTCTGACTATTCTTTTGTCTATCCCTATAGTGAACACCCAACCTGGTGCAGACTTGTGGCTCTGGCTGACTACCTGAATTGTGTATGACCTGGCTTTCTGACTACAGTCTCTGGTGCTGACTTGTGGCTCTGTCTGACTATTCTTACGTTTGTCCCTTGTACCTAGCAGACACCCAATCTAGTGCGGACCTGGGGCTCTGGCAGACTAGCTCTGATACTGACTGTAGGCATGAGTCAGATATCTATTTCCCTATACTGACTGCAGGCGTTGAGTCAGAAATCACTCCATACTGACGGCAGGCGTGAGTCAGTATTCTCTCTATGTTGGATCAAGATCCTTTGTTCCTGTTCCTGCTTCTGGTTCCTGCAGAGACTACCAGTGGCTGAGGCCTAGTCTCCAGCAGTGTGGTCAAGCTTGGCAGCCTACTATTCCCGATAGCAGTGCTTACTGGCTTGTAACCCTCTGCTTGTTCCTGTTGTATTACTTGTGTACTACCTTGCTTATATTATAATAAATTGCATTTAACTATACTGTACTGACTCCTGAACATCTTTGAGGAACCGTGACACCGATCTAGAGATATTTGCTTATTTTATTTTACTTAATTTTCATTAGGGTTACTATGGGATCTAAAGTCTTTAGAACTATAAATAAATATTTTTTGCATCACTTTGAATTCACTGATATGCTAATTCGCACACCGCTTTCACAGATTTCACAGACCAATTAAATGATGCTGAACAGGTGTGCTAATTACCTTGACATTGATATCCTAATTAGGTTTTTTGTAATTAAGTCAACTGTGCACACGTTAGGTTGTCTTGAGAAAGGCTCTTTTATGAGCCAAAACGTTGAACAAAAATAAAACCTTAAAGTTTTTTTAAAAAAATACAAGACCTATGAGTGCTTTTTCAGTCCTTGCTGGTATACTGTACCACATCCATTATATATACATACTATATCTACCACATTGCATATACCTCTTATCACATGATTTAATGGCTATTTCTCACATTCTAGACACTCCAGTGTTCCATATGGTTGTATTCTACTGCACCCTTTAACGTTCTTTATTATCTGGTTATAATACATTCTATATCTGGAAATTTAACAATCTTTTAATAAAGTCAGGTTATGGATTCACTGGTGAATGAGTCCTGACTTTCAGGGTTTTTATTCTCATACAACAATAAAATGCATGTATATCAACATGACTCATCTGCTGGTGTTATAAAACCCAATCCCACTCTTCATTCCTCTTGTATTACCAGTTTTTATGCAAGCGTCATTTTCAGTAATCAAATGAATATCCTTGACCTAAATAAGTAGGTGAAATTTTGCTCTAGGGGAAAAGGAGAGGCCATCATTTAAAACTGAGATGTGTTTCTTATGTGGCCAGAATGTTTAAAGGTGAAGTAACACCTAATAATATTCCTCAATTAGCTTCCTCTGGACATAAATTCCTAAGGGTCCCTCTGATATTTTTCCTTTCTATTTGATTCAATCAGTCCTAGATTTCATGTTCATGGAGGCAGATATAGCATATCCTGAAAAAAACAACAGGGCTTCAAACTGCTCTCAGTGCACATTGTAATATTAACCCTTTAATCCTTTGAGTGCCAGAGAAGTATCCAATACATTTCAAGGGTTAAGGGCCAGAAGGGTGTGTAATGCACACTCTGGTTCTTACATTGTTAAAGGAACACTAACACCTACAATGATTTAGAGTTATTCACACTTAAATACCTTGTACTGATACCTTTCTGAGGCCTAAACTGTAGTCTTATACATGCTCTCTGGACACTTCCCAAGTAACATGCCGCTAAGCTTCTCCCAATTGATTAAGCTCCTCCCCTTTATGTTGCAAATTGCACTATTTACATACTCCACTTGCAGCACATGAGGCCTCTCCTGGGTCTCCAGTGGATGAAGTTCCCTGGTATGGCAGTGGGCACTAAACTCAATACATTAATAGTATTAGCCCTGTACAAATAATTAGTCAAATTATGTCTATACCGGATAGTCTATACATGCATCAAAAATGCAAGTTGACGATTAGATTTTAGAGATCTAATATAAAATAACATTTTACAGATGCTAGCTGGAATTAATGATCTTTAAAATTATATAACACAATATAATTTGTTGGTGTTGGTTCCATTAAATAGGCTCATTCATGCTGCATACTTTAGTTTGGGAAAAAATAAAAAACTAAACGTATCTTTCATGTCTGCCTCCAGGACATGACATCCAGAACGAATTGAAGATGTTATCTCTTGAACAAAAAGCACAAAGGCAAAACTCATAAATTCCATTAGGATTTTCTGGCCATAGTAATGTAAGTGAGGAGTTATTAGGAGTTAGGTGTTAATTCCCCTTTAAAATAGAGTATATGTAGACTCTACATACTTAAGGGTTTTTAGTACTTACTAGATTTTTTTCTCTCATATTGTTTTCAATGCTTTTCACCTCCCATCACATCCTAATTTCATCTTATTAGAACTCATTAGTGTGACCCAATTTTGTCTCAGTGAAGATCAGGCAGAATACCTATGCTACTGTGTAGACGAGAGCAAGTTCACAGTGTACTGCTGTCTGAAACACTGTACTTCAGCTGGTTTGAGCTAGTAAAGGAATGAAGAATGCAACATTAAAGAATCATTTATGATGGGGTAAGTAGTAACAGACAAGTGCACAGCTGTGGATGTGATATACTTGGATGATGCAAGTCTTTAATACTGCCTCACTAGAAGTTACTGGTTAGAATGCAGAAAGGTGAAAACTGGACATTTTATAGTTGGATACCAGAGATGTCACCAAGTCATTGCAAAGCAATTATTATTATTATTATTAATCTTTATTTACATAGCACCAACAAATTCCGCAGCGCTTTAAAGTAGGGAGTAGACATACAGAGGTATTAAATAGTACAATCAAATGTGGAGAACAGAAGGATCAGAGGATGCATTAGGGATCTCCCAAGCATCCAATGGGTGGAATATATTAAAAATGTACAGCAGAGATTATAATTGAAATGATGCTACACAAGTTATTCCATAGAGCTTACAGGGGAGGACTGACCTGGGGAGCAGGGGGGGCAATTGCCCCCTGGACCAATCATATGTTTGGGCCAGGGGGCCACTGCCTCACTCAATCTCCTGCTTGTTGCTTTAAATGGAGCTACACTAGTGATATCACAGAGTGTTCAAATGAAATAGAACTGCACAAATGTACCAACGGTACCAGAGCTACAATCCATATGCAGCTACACTAGTAGCATAATTCATTTCCCTTGGAAGCTCTTTAGTATCACTAGCGCAACTTTACTTAAATTATACGTTTTATAGTATTACTGATGTAAGCCCATTTCTATTGTAAGCTACATCACAACATTGATGTCATTTTTAAAATTAACTAAACGTGTGGGTTCAATCAATAGTAGAAATGGGCCACTTGATAGTATTGCATTTGCCCCCCGGGCCACAAGTTGCCAGCCCTCCCGTGAGAGGTTACAACTGATAAGGGACTACAGAGCTTACAATTGAAATGGGACAGTTCTCTCACATTTCTACAGGACCTAGCTCATCTGTGTTGCCTTGTGGATAATCTGGCTCTGACAGCAGAGCTGCTATACTGAGAACATATAACTGCCGGATTTCTTCTTAATATATTTACCACAAAGTACAAGTTTCAAACAATGTATCATTCTATCAGGGCAGGGAGAGACAGAATTAATATATTTTCTGTGCAGCAGGACAGCTGTCTGATCCGAGGCTCTATGAACAACCTGACATATACTTCTGTTGTTTTCATTCACATCTGTCAGAAAGGGAGATTACAAATGGGGCAAAGGAACTGGTTTGGTGGAGGAGTTTTGTGTGGGTATGTATTCATATGTATTATACACATACAAACATATTCAATACAGGTGCATTTATTTGAAGAAAATGTGGAACAGAGATGTGGCCTTCTGGCCAAAATAATTCCTCACCCCTGTTACTGATAATAGACTACAGCAATATCCAATGTCAGCTGCTGTAAGAGCTAGTAGCATACTATCTTGTATAAAAATGAAGGCTATGAGTATAATTCTACTACATCCTCTAGAACATGGAGTACACCAGTTCTTAAAAGACAATAGTGAACTAGAAACTGAGATGGGATAAGAGGAATAGAGGAGTTTAGTTATAAAGAAAGTCTAGTCAAACTGAGTTTGTTTAGCTTGGTAAAGAGACATCAAAGGGGGATATGATTATTATATACAAATATATTCAAGCCCAATACAAAGAACTCTCAGAGTATCATTATTTAAATGAAGGACCAGTACTATATTTTTGCTGAAGGGGCTAAAGCACCAGATCACACCTTGAATCTTGTTGTCAAAGTGGAACATACTGTATACTGGAGCGAATCTCCCTACTTCTATTACTGGTATTTCACACTGACTGACAGGACTGAAGACAGACCTGCAGGGCAGAGGGGGAAAAATGAAAGGAAGAGCAAAAAAGCACTTTGAGAGTAGTACCTGAGGTAAAATACAATCTGCTTGTTGTGATGGGTACTTACTAGAGCACTGGGGTAGTAATTCCCCCCAAGGAGACCAATATAACCCAAAGTATATAGGCTCAGAAGCAAAAGGACAATTCTGTCCTCTTCTCTCCCTCATACTTAGGTTTCTCACAGGGGGTACCACCAGGTCTTTCTCAAATAAATAACATGTCTTAAAGTGAGAGAACACACACACATACACACACAGGACACCAGACCATCTAAGGATTAAACTGCATCAAAATATAAAAGTTCCTATGCATCAAATGACTAAAATTCACCAGACCAAGAAGATGATAGCATCCTGAGTGAGATAACTACAAGTGTAGCCTTACTTTACAATGTTGTGTCGGGAAGGGGTGCATTTCAGGATGCCTACATATACAAATAATTTATTACATAAATTAAATAGATGAAAATATCCTACATACTGTTAGGGACCAGGACCAGACAGACATAAAAATGTAAAACACCTTTATTAAATTAACAAAAGCAAACAAAGCAAAATTGTGATCCGGAAGAGTAAACCAAAAGACAAGCCGGAGTCAGGAACCAAGACAGGTACTCAGCCAAGCCGGGGTCAGGAACATGGAGATCAACAATGTCAGGAACAAGCCAGGAGTCAGGAGGGATGTCAGAGGAAGCCAGGTCATGCACAGATAATCAGCAACTCAGGAGAACGCATTTGCAACCAGAATCAGACACAAGGGCCATCAGGAAGTGAGCCAAGCTGCTTTAAATACCCTGGGAGGGTTACATAGTTACATAGTAATTTAGGTTGAAAAAAGACTTGCGTCCATCCAGTTCAACCCTTTTCCTATTCCTGTTTACCATCGCTGACCCAAAAAAAGGCATCTGACTCCAAATGGCAATCAGACTTCTCCCTGGATCAACAAGCCCTAACTAAATATTAATCCCAATACTAACGTACATATCCCTCTATATTATGCTCTTTTAAATAAGTATCCAGGCCCCTTTTAAAGGCATCTAATGTATTTGATAGCACCACCTCCTCCGGAAGTGCATTCCATACCTTTATTGTCCTTACTGTAAAAAAACCCTTCCGCTGTTTTAGATTAAATCTCCTTTCCTCAAGTCTAAGCGGATGGCCCCTTGTCCTGTGTACTGTTCTGTTAATGAACAGGTCTTTTGAAAGCCCTTTATATGGGCCTTGAACATATTTATACAGTGTTTTCATATCCCCTCTAAGACGCCGTTTCTCTAGTGTGTACAAGTTTAACTTTTCTAGCCTCTCTTCATAACTAAAACTTTCCATTCCCCTTACTAGTTTTGTAGCCCTCCTCTGCACTTTCTCTAGTTCCATAATGTCCTTCTTCAGAAAGGGCGCCCAGAATTGAACAGCATATTCTAGGTGGGGTCTTACCATGGACCTGTAAAGAGGCATAATTATATCTTCCTCCCTTGAGTCAATACCCCTTTTAATACATGCCAATATCTTATTGGCCTTTGCAGCTGCCAGCTGGCACTGCATGCTACTGTTAAGTGTATTGTCTACCATTACTCCCAAATCCTTTTCATTAGTAGATTTCCCCAGAGAAACACCATTTAAACTATATGTTGCATTTTTATTATTATACCCAAAATGCATAACTTTACACTTGTCTATACTGAATCTCATTTGCCAGTTGCCTGCCCAGTTACTCAGTTTGTCCAAATCCTCTTGTAATGAAGACACATCCAGTTCAGACTTTATTACCTTACTTAATTTTGTGTCATCGGCAAACACTGATACATGGCTTCCTATGCCCTCTGGGATGTCATTAATAAACAAATTAAAAAGAAGAGGACCCAGGACAGATCCCTGAGGCACTCCACTTATCACTTTTTTCCAACTGGAGAACTTGCCATTTACTACCACTCTTTGCATTCTATCTTTCAACCAATTTCCAGTCCACACACAAACATTTTCCCCTAGTCCTATTTCATTCAATTTGTACAGTAACCTCTTGTGCGGAACTGTATCAAATGCCTTGGCAAAGTCTAAATAGATCACGTCAACCGCCACTCCCTCATCTATATTATTACTTACTTTTTCATAAAATGCGATCAAGTTCGTTTGACAAGACCTATCTTTCACAAAGCCATGTTGGCTATTGCTAATGATATTCCTGTTCCAGCAGAATTCTTGAATATATTCTCTTAGCAACCTTTCAAACAGCTTCCCTACCACAGATGTCAAGCTTACAGGTCTGTAATTTCCTGGCTGGGACTTTGATCCCTTTTTAAATATGGGCACCACATCTGCTTTACGCCAATCCATGGGCACCATACCAGAAATAAAAGGATCCCTGAAAATCAGATATATCGGTCTGGCCAGGGTCTGGCTTAGCTCTTTAAGTACCCGTGGGTGTATACCATCTGGCCCCGGAGCTTTGTCTACCTTGACACCATTCAATTGTTTTAACACTTTTTCTTGTGTTAGCCAGTCCCATGCTTGCTGTGACTGTTCTGTAAAAGTAGTTTGCAGATTCTTGTCCAATGGGTCTTCCTTGGTAAAAACAGAAGAAAAGAAATTATTTAAAATATCTGCCTTCTCTCTGTCCCCTTTGACCATCTCACCCGTTTCAGATAACAAGGACCCAACATTATCAGACTTTAATTTTTTGCCATTAATGTATTTAAAGATTTTTTTGGGGTTGCTTTTGCTCTCCTTAGCAATATTTTTTTTAATTCTCCAGTCTAGCTAATTTAATAGCCTTTTTACAGGTTTTGTTGACATTTTTGTATTCTGCAAATGCCTCTGCTGATCCCTCAGCTTTGTAATGTTTAAATGCCGCTTTCTTGTTATTTATTTCATGGATTACTTTACTGGTTAGCCACATTGGTTTTAATTTGCTTCTTTTGTATTTGTTTCCAACAGGGATAAATTTATATGTGTATTTTTGCAATGTTATTTTGAAGGCATTCCACTTACCTTCTGTGTTTTTTCCTGAAAATATTGATAAAGTTGGCTGATAACAGTCAGGTGAACAGTCACAGAGAGGTCAGCTGATTCAGCCTGATCCAAGAAAGGGAAGGCAGCAGCAATGTAGAGCACAGAAATAGATTAGCTCAGACAGCAGAATCAAGCAGCAGAGTTAGAGCAGCTCAGGCAAACTTTGACATATGTTTCTTGAGACCCAGCTCATTTTATGATGGAATAATACACCTGTTATTGGGACTGTTTTATGTGGTTCTTACCTTTGACATATTTGGGCATTTATCTATATTCCAGTAGGGGGGGCATTGTATTTTCTTTTTCCATTTGTCTTTGTTAGGGCAAAGAAGGAAAACTAGGTACTCGCTTGTTAGTAGTGGCACTGAACGGCTGCATAGCTGTAAACTGGCAGATCGTGCAAACACATAAAGGTGCAGCTGACACATGCTAGAGAGTGAAGCTGGGGTGCATAGCTTTGGAGGGGAGGTGATGACTGTAAGGGTTGATTTTCTAAAAAGCAAGGTACCAGGTAAACAGTCATTAATAAATGGTATCAGGTGAAAGCCAAAAAGTATGGTGCCATCGACAAAAGGTACAAGGTCCATGACCTGGCCGAAAATCCTCTAAGTATGACCTTGCTGTAGCAATTAACCATTGAATAGTTGTTGACCTCAAGGTCGAATAACCAGAACCAGAGTCAAATCTAGACCAGGATGGTTGTGCTGCTTGTTAGCAGGGTACCCAGAGGCACAAAGCAGGTAAGTATGTAGCAGAATAAAGGTACAGGGACTGCAAAACCAGCAGCTTCCAAGGAAGGCCCACAAGAAACCAAAAGAACAGGCTCCAAATCTGCATGTGACAAAGAAGCAAAATCAGGAATAAGCTGAGTTCACAATGTGGAAACAGGAAACAAAACTCTGGGACACAAATCAGTGTAAACACTTTGCATAAACACTGCAATACTATTCGGAAGTACTTCACAGGAATCAGTACATCCCTGCACACTGTGTTTTTTATAAGTGTCCCTGACTTAAAGGGATAAATGGTCACCGGCTGCTTGATATAGGCCTTACAGGTGAGTCCAACAATGTAATCATACATATCTATGCTGATGACACCCAAAACTATCTTTCTTCCCTGGACCACTCCCCTTCCCTCCTGTTCTGCATACCTAATTGTCTCTCTGGTGTATCTTACTGGATGTCCTCCCATCATCTAACATAATCCAAACAGGAATTTTCCCTCTGTCTCCAACCAGCCTTACCCCAGATATTTCCCTCACTCATTACATCAACCACATCACACTGCCTGGGGCGGTCACATCGACTTCGCCCTTTCAGTCGATCACCAACTCATGCTGTCTCCATCTATGTAACATCTCTAGAATTTGACCTTTTCTTGTCAAAGAGACTACCAAAATTGAAATCCAAACACTCATTATGTCCCTTCTGGACTACTGTAACTCACCCCAGCCCATAATGAACTCTGATTCTAGACTAATCAGCCTCACACATCGCTCCTCTAATACCCCTCCTCTTTGCCAGTCCCTACACTGGCTCCTGTTAGCATATATAATTAAATTCAAAAACTGTGGTGCTATCTTTCAGAGCCTTTACTAGCGCTGCATCCCCTACCTACATTTCATCTCTCATTTTCAAATACACTCCCACTCGTCATCTTCGCTATTCACATAACCTTCTTCTCTCTGAAGTTCTTATTACATACTCCCATTCTCCTGTGCTGCATCTGAGTTGTGGAATTCCCTCCCCTGTCCCATCAGACTCTCCCCCAGCCTTCAGATCTTCAGATACTCCCTGAAAACTCACCTCTTCAGGAAAGCTTATCAACTACCTCCATAACTGTTATGATCAAGGCCAGATCAATAGTCTGTCCAACTTCTTTTCACTCTCGTTTCCTTCTAAAATTGCTCTCCCACCTACAACCCCACCATGACTTCATTGTTCACATAGTCTTGTTCTCCCAACAGATCCAATATTTGACTGGACCACTGCACTGCACACTGGGGTGGTGGCTTCACTGTCAATTCTGTCCACTATACGTACCATACATTTTTCATGTTTCTCTTTTAATTTGGGGAGGGGGTTTCATGTATATTTTTCTTCCTGCCTTAAGTCTTCTATTTCCAGTTTCCAATTGTATCTATAATTGTATATTTAGAAATATCTATTTGTAAATATTGAAGTAGCAGTTCATTTACCATACAAATAATGTAGAAACAGTGTAGTTACCTTGTAAATATTGTAATCAGAATGCAATTACTACTCACTTTATACTGTACTTAAATAAAATGTAACAGTAACATAGTAGTTGAGGCTGAAAAACGACATGCATCCATCAAGTAATCGTTGCTCATGATTATGCTTACTTTGCAAATGCTTGCACTTCTATTTGGGAATAGTTACACCGTTATGTAGCCAGTCAATGTGATCTAGTGATTCTACTCTAAAAACTACTGTGCAGTAATAAATGCAGAGGATAAGCATTTCTTCATAGTGACTGCAAAAATGTATTGAAGGGGGTTTCTACCTTTACCCATGCCCTGACTGTAAGTTGAAGAGAAATGTAATTTAAAGGGATAGTAATACTTAGAATGTAAAAAAATATATGTTGTAGGGTTTATCCCTGCTCCGGTCCATATAACATAAATCTCCATAGGATGGTGTAGCAACAGCGCCACTGTAAACTTTCAGGCCACTTTGATATTGCACCTAAAGAATCCAAGTTTGAGCTGTTATAATTTTTTAATAAAATATCTCTCAGCAGTGAGAGTAGCCTTGTTTTATTTGGGGACATAAGACCTACAACATATATTTTTTTACATCTTAAGTATTACTATCCCTTTAATGTTATACAATATATTTGAATAAAACATTCTCATTCATATTATGCATCCACAGTTTCTTGCTTTCTTAGTTTGTGTCACGACTACATAAACATCAATTAGTTTTGGTCATTCAAAATGTAAGTATCAAAGGATGCATGAGGAAAGGGTACAATATAAGTAATCTCGCATGCATATGAAATTACAATTATATATTCAGTTTAAGTTTAGCATAGGGGTATTTACTGTGACAGCACTCAAAACATTACATTGCACTCTTCAGTGGGAACAAGGTAAAGTTGCAGCATGATGGATTTGGTGTGATCCCTCAAGGAAATAGCCGCACATTTGAAAAGCACCATGGTCCAACATGATACCGTCACCTTGGGTAAAACATAGCATAGCTGACACATGTAGAAGGACCGAAGAGTTGATTGAGCACTAATGAAGCACCTCTTGATTACAGCACATAGACATATACTGCATATTATGGAGAACCTTAAAGGGATAGTAATGGTTCACAAAAACAGCAGCTCCAATTAATCTTCATATTATTTGAGCCATAGAGAGTGTTATTTCAATTCTGTCAGAGTTGTAGTTCAAGAATAATTGAATGATAAAGTATCCTCTCCCATCCTTTTACCTAGTGTAAGCCACCTCCCCTCATGTGTGAAATCTGGTCCGTGCACCAGACAGCTCACAGCAAGGGACAATCTTGTTACTGTGAGAACAATGGAAGCCCTGCTCCCCTTGACAGGTTTTTCAGGTTTTTCCCTTATATTAATTGAAGATTGTCCATCTCTGCAATGCACTTGGACACCACCTTGCTGCTCTGAGGTGAGCAGTGTTACATCAGTAAAAGGGGCAGGAGGGGGATACTTTATCATTCAATTACTCTGACAGTATTGAAATAACACTCTCCATGGCCGAAGTACTATGAAGATTAATTGGAGCTGGTTTTGTTGTGAAACATTACTATCCTTTTAAGGATTAATATTTGAAATATCTCAGCATCAGTTCATTTTAGAATATATTCACACAGCCTCCCTTACTCTCCTTCAGACAGCCTCCCAGTTTAAAACAACTGATGGTAAGGAGTGCCCTGAATAAAAATACAAGAAATTGCACATCTCCCTGCCTACAAAGGAGGTATGAAACACAGCTAGCCTAACTCCCGATTACACAATAAGATCAATGGTACCTTCACCTGCAAATCATCCAATGTAATATAGTTCATCATGGTGCAAAATGTCAACAGCTCTATACGTGGGTGAAACATGCCAACCATTACATAAATGGTTTAATTCCCACAGATCCAGGGTTAACATCAAAAAGACAGAGACAACAGTGGGAGAACAGTTTTTTCAAAAATGGACTCAGTGTAAGGGACAATAAACTGACTGTATTTATGGGACAGTTTTGCACTCAGCTGGAGTGAAAATTATGGGAGGTTAAATTAATGTTCCAGTTCAATACCTCTTAGGTTTCTTCATCAAGCATGTTATACAGATAAACATGGAAACATTGCTCTTAAATACAACTTACAAGTACACATTGCATTGTTTAAAATAGAAATCAGATAAGATCAATTCAGTCCAGACCCAGATTCTTGGATCAGTCAATGGTAAAGGAGTGTGATGTAAATTGCATTCATCACCTGGAAGTGTAAAAAGGTATTTACACTCCCAGTGGGACTATGTTGTAAAGCCTAATCCTCAATGTGATAATGTGACAGAAATTCCCTGTCCCTGTTCAGACCATTATGTAAAGTACTAAACTGAAGCATTAATTTAACCTCTCATAAGTTTCTGTCTCACTGAGTGTGAAACAGTCCCATCGGTACAGTCAGTTTAATGTCCCTGACACTGTCCATTTTGGCAAAAATGTTCTCCCACTGGTGTCTCGCATTCGCTGCCCACTGTCCCAGTGTCAAGGCTGTCTCCAGAGGATGGGGTCCTGGATTTCAGGTGGGTTCATGGATGGAAAAGGAGGCACATATGTCATCATATTGAGGTGGGGGAGGGTGGAAAAGGGAAAAGCATTCGGGGGAGGGATTTAAATTTTTTTTTGTGTTCTCTTCACTTGTGTATAATACGCAGCCCCCACTTCGAATAAGGAGAAATGGGGTTAAAATGTGAGTATTATACCTGAGATTTTATGGTAGTTTTTACTGATCCCCTGACTATTCGCATAGGAGAAATGCATACTGCAGGACTGCATTGATTTCAGTGAAATACTGAAAATGGCTATTTCCTATGTGTCCCTGGTTAAAGGTGAGATCTGGTCAGCCTACATATATGCAACTATTTGAATACAATTGTTAAGGTAGCTTGAGCTTGCCAAGAATTTGTGTGTGTGTTTATGTATGCGTCATGACATTTCTCAGGTATGTTTCGGAGACACTTAATCCTATAAGTGATATATACTTTTAATTTATATTAATGTACTACTATTCACTGGTTGTAAGCACTTTCAAATGCTTTCAACAAGAAGATATTGAGACTGAAGTTCAAAGAAACCGTTTGTTTGGGAAAGAAAATCTCACAGTGTTAGAACACCATAATATACAAAAAGGGAATGCAGCAAGGAATTAGGGGACCCTTCACGATCCCCAAATAAAAAAACAGATGACAGTCCTGCACCACTTCATATAAATTACTTAAATGTGAACCCTGTGCATAGCATACATTATTACATTTTGCTTACAGATTAATTCACTTATTCCAATATGTCTTGAAAAAATACTCTTGCTTCCATGCCTAGTCATCCAATTTTAGGCAAATTATATCTAATACATATTACTATGTCATATGGCTTACAGAAATGTTTTATATTAAAATCACTTGTCTAAAACTTTATGGCTTAACTCCCCTGCCAATAGAAGGGATCACCTGTAGTGAGTGAGCAGGGACCTCAAAACTGGGATATATGTGCAGTAGGCTGACCAGATCTCACCTTTAACTGGGGGACACATAGGAAATAGCCATTTTTCAGTACTTCACTGAAATCAATGCAGTCCTGCAGTATGCATTTCTCCTATGTGTCCCCAGTTAAAGGTGAGGTCTGGTCAGCCTAATGTGCAGTCCATTTTTATAGTGGTCTGCCTACCCACTTCTAGTAACTATATGAAGCCTGAATAATACAACTTTCAATTTATAGTGAGTCTTTTATTCAAATAACTTGGTGTGACTAAAGGTTAACAAATAAATTGGTTTGAATACAGACTATCATGTGTAAGAAAATCTCAATAAAATAATTCCATGTACTATGCCTTTAAAAACAAGCTTACTGTAATACACAATTGAGCATGTTTAAAAGCATCTTCATTTAGACCAACTTTGTCAGTTATAACACTGACATTTTACTGAGATATGGTGATAAAGCTGCTAGTAGGAGAAGGAGAAAACTGAAGGCATTCAATTCTAAAGGCATGTCAGTTATGTATCACCTATAAAAAAAACTTAGGCTAAATAGTTAGGTTATATAGCTAATCTCACTAAAAGTGTGTTTTTTTAAAGCTTTATTTTGTCAAAATTTAAGTTATAAAGTTTGGGCTGCAGCTACTTCTGGACAGACTACATTTACCTGCTCTGTAACCACAGTCCTTCGCTCTGCCTCTGCTCCCCTCCCTCTAGCCAGCCTCCTCCAACGAAAGAGGCTTCTGTCTGTAAGCTGGAGCAGTCTCATTGGCAGAGATCAATATCTATCCAATATCGCTCCAGTTTACAGACAGAAAGCCTCTGTCATCGGAGGAGGCTGGATAGAAGGAGGGGGGCAGAGGCAGAGCAACGGACAGCGGCAGCCCAGACTTTACAACTTAAATTTTGACAAAATAAAGCTTTTAAAATAAAATGAACACACTTTTAGTGAGTTTAGCTATATAACCTATTTAGCCTAAGTTTTATATAGGTGATATGTCCCCTTTAAGCCATGTGGACATTAGCTGGAGATATTAATATAAAGAATTTTTGTAAGTCATATGATGTGGTAAGATGAAATAGATATGACTTGCCTAAAATGGGGTGCCTTGGCATGGCAGGCAAGCTTAAAGGGATAGTAATACTTTGCTTTTTCTTTTTCTTTTGTAGACATTAAAAAAACATGAAGAACGATATAAGTCTTATCTCTCAAACCTTTATGGTTTGAGAGATATTCACAAGCAAAGTTTCCCCCTCCCACTCCTTTTACCTAGTGTAACCCATCTCTTCTCAGATGTGGAATCTAGTTGTAAGACCAGACAGATAACAGCAGGAGACAATCTTCTTCCTATGAGAACAATGAAAGCCCTGCCCCCCTTGACAAGTTTTTCAGCTTTTCCCCTTATCTTAATTGAAGATTGTCCCTCTTTGCAGTCTACCTGGGCACCTCCCTTCTGATCTGGCTGAACAGTGTTACATCAGTAAAAGGGGCGGGAGGGGGGTACTTTATTATTGAATTACTCTTGAACTACAACTCTGACAGAATTGAAATAACACTCTCTAAAGTCCAAATACTATGATGATTAATTAGAGCTGCTTTTATTATGAAACATTACTATTCCTTTAAATATATTATGGCCAAATTAAACTTCATCTTGAAATTCGTGAGGTAATATCTAAGTAATGATGTATGCTATTCACAGTTTTCAGATTTTTGTAATTCATATGGAGTATATAACAGGACTGAGTTCTGTTTTTGTTAACTCTTTGTGAGCCAGAGGGGTACACAGTGCATTGTGCACCTCTCTAGCACTCAAAGTGTTAAGGAAAATGATGCAATGCTGGGGAAAACTGGTTGCAAAAAAACAAAAATGCTCAAACATATATTTTATTTAAATTACCCTTTTAATTATATGCATGCTACAAAGCCCTCCAACTCATTGCATTGAAAGATTTAAAAGTCGCACTTAACTCAATTGTATTACATACTTGATGCATCAGTCTCATTGTATTTTATCATTGGTATGGCTCTAAAGTGTGTTTAATTATATACTGGGTAATTAAAAATGTCAGTGATAGATTTTCTTTAAGTTGGGTTGGTGCCTGGAGATAATATAATTACTTAATTAGTAGCCATAATTAATCATTACTAGCAATAAGCAGGTTGAAGAAATATTGGCAATTAAAGAGATTGTGCTCATTTGTCATGTTATCAGCAAAATGATTTTATTAGTTTTGAATCTTTTGAGTACGCCCCAAAATATGCTTCCATGTTTACCAGATCAGGAAGAAGACATCAGCATACATCCTAGATTAGATTGTAGGTGATAAATAGTTATCATTGGTTTATATCACAGATTCCTATTAAGTCTGTGGGAAAAGCTGGTTATAAAACCTGCGATAGTTATCACCTGCTGTGGAATCCAGATCTAAAATTAACAGAGAGGCAAAATTAAACAAAAAGTGTAATAAAATATTTGTATACATATTAAGACTTTACAAGAGACCAGCAGAGTATTATATAAGCCCAGTTGGACAATACATAATTACATGGGACCAGCAGAGTATTACATGAGATCAGCAGGGCAATACTTTAATAGAAGAGACTGTGTATTCAATTCAAAGAAGTATAGTAAAACAGCCGATAGGGCAAAAATGGCTAATGGCCCGTTGACAAAATGTGCTAATGGAGCCATTCAATTGCCCTACCAACTGAAATCACAACGAACACTGAGCCACTGAAACGTACTTGTGGCCAAACATCTGTCATGTATTTTAACTTCCCAAAACCCTCGCTAAATAGCATGAGTAATGGGAACATCAAAGGAAAAGAGCTAACTATCAGTGTTTGACACACTGCCACCCTCCCAAACACAAGCCCTACACTACCTCCAACAGTGAAGTACAACAATACTAGCCCTAACATTAGCCTAACACCCACAGCTGTACAACACTTACCTGTCATTCTGTGTCCATCTTCTGCTGTCAGCTTCCATCTTCCTTCTTCTTCTTTCTCTTCATCTTCTGTCTTCTTCTCTTCATCCTTGTTTCAAATATGTACCTGAAAATAAACATGAAATATGCTCCAAAAACGTAAGTAGCAAATATATACAGTGGTTCACCCTTTGACTGCCAGAGGGGTACGCAACACATGGCAGAGAAATTTGTTGCATACCTCTCTGGCACTCAAAGAGTTAAAGTAATGCATCTAGTCCCAGTGGAAATATATAAGCATTCCCCCCAATTGAATACATTTCAAAACCCGTTTTGCTTTAAATTAACATTAACAATCTTGTCAAAGAGAAAAATATATGGTAATGCGAAATATATTGCACATGGTGCATTATAATAAATAAATAGTGTGCGTGCTCTGCCTCTATCTCTGACAGTGGAGGCAGAAAGTCTGGCTGACAAAATCCCACCCCCCCTTGTTACCATTTGGGCCGATGCCCCAGCCAGTGTGTGTGGCAATATAAAAACCAGCATCTGTTAAAAATGTCTCCCAGACATCTATTGGCTGGGATGTGTGCTTACTCACGTCCCAGCCAATCAGCTCTTAGTAGGGGGGGGGGTGACAAATCAGCAGATAATCACACGAGGCTGGAAAGGCAATAAATCACTATCAAAGATGAGCAGAGTATTACATGAGACCAGCAGGACAATCAATTTTTTTGTTTTTTTTTAATTCTGTTTTTATTGAAGATGAAGACCGTACAGACAAGGTAATCATATAAATTTAGTAGCAATAAGAAGAATAATGTATAGACAATAAACAGTGATTCAAGTATAAATGAACAGGCATAAGTTGTTTGTTCATTTTCATAAGTCCCAACACCCAACCTAAGGAAAGAGGGGAAAAAAAGAGGGTGTTCCCCTCCCGACAAATACACACATAACAAGGGGGCCCTGCAATTTACTGGCCTGTGTGAGATATCCAGGGGCTCCAGACTTCTTCAAATCTCATTAGGAGGGCCTCTCTGTATGGAGAGCAATCTGTAATGTGGAATGTTTGATCACAAGTTTCAATCAGCAAGTATGCAAGGGGGCCTGTCAGACATCCAGGCAGTAGCAACCACCTTGGGTGCCATTAAAAGGGTTTAATACAGAAAAGACTTTGTGGGGACCAAATGTATATCATCAGGGGTGACTGAGAGGATGGTTAGCTTTGGAGATGGCAGGATCTGCCTCCCCAGCAGATCTTGGTTTGGAAAATCTGTACATCTGGACAGGTCCAGCTCATAAATAGAAAGGTATCCTTCTCTCTTCATTACAATGATGGCAGAAATCTGAATCTTGTGTACCCTTTTTTTTCAATCTTGTCAGTGTAGTAAACTCGATTAAGAATTTTCAACTGCAGGAGTTGATGCCTGGTATGGTTGGAAACTGCAGAGCAGCCTGCTTTAGCCATGTCCCACTCCCAGTCCTCCATGGGACCCAGATCCTCCTCCTATTATCATGAAAATGAGTGTTGGGGTGAGGTTATGTGCCTTTGTATTCATCTGTATAGGGCTCAGCCTATGGATTCTAAGTTTGGTCATAAGTTTATATTCCTTGACTACAAGGGTATTCCTTGGCCACTGTGCTTGGAGTGCATGATGTAGACATAGATAGGAGTAGAATAAAGAGTTTGGCAGGCAATACACACCTCAAAATTGCAGGAAGGTCTTAAGAATATTATCTTGATACAGTTGACCCAGAGAGGAAATACCATATTTGGTTCAGACATTTAAAATTAAATAACCAGTGTATAATTTAATGAGGAAGCAAATTAATACATGCCACCTAATGCTTCCGGTATAAATCATTCAACTTTTGTTTTTCTACTCTACCTGTCACACTAAATATAGGATATTTGTAGTTGTAATGTTTTGATAACTGCTCAAGGATCTAATAACTTCAATCGGGATAATTAAAAAATAAGGCAGTCCTGCTCAATGTTTAGTTCAGCTGAACTGCAAATCTAAGAGCATATAAACAATGATATAGAGATAAAGTACTCATGGATGCCAGATGGATACATCTAAAAAAAGTTTTTCTTAGAACCATGAATGTTCCTCATTTTACCATTATATACACTTATGCATTTTTTTACATGTTCAGTAGTGTTGAGCGAGCACCCCGATGCTCGGGTGCTCGGGTGCTCTGACCGAGCACCCCCTGAGGCTCGAGTGCTCGGCCGAGCACCCGAGCCCCATTGCATATAATGGGGCGACACGAGCATTACACCAGGCACCCCCTGCTCTGATGAGGGGAGGGTGCCTGGTCAATGCCCCCCTTCATCTCCGCTATGCCCCCTTCATCTCCAAATGCCCCCTTCATCTCCGCAATGTCCCCCTTCATCTCCGCTATGCCCCCTTCATCTCCGCTATGCCCGTCTTCCACAATGTCCCCCTTCATCTCCGCTATGCCCCTCTTCCACAATGTGCCCCTTCATCTCCGCTATGCCCCTCTATGCCTCTATGCCATAGAGGAGATGAAGGGGGACATTGTGGAAGAGGGGCATAGCGGAGATGAAGGGGCACATTGTGGAAGAGGGGCATAGCGGAGATGAAGGGGGACATTGTGGAAGACGGGCATAGCGGAGATGAAGGGGGACATTGTGGAAGAGGGGCATAGAGTCTATGCCCCTCTTCCACAATGTCCCCCTTCATCTCCGCAATGCCCCCTTCATCTCCGCAATGCCCCCGTACCTCCAGTCCCTGGTGGTCCAGCGGAGCGTCTTCGGATCTGTGCCTCTTCCGGCACAAATCCCCGCCACCCGAACATGACGGGCGAGCACATGGCGGTACTCGACGAGTACCGCCATGTGCCGAGCAGAGCGATGCTCGAGCCGATCCGAGCATCGGCCGAGCACGCTCGCTCAACACTAATGTTCAGGACACGATTTTCCATTAGGTATGGCAGGCACCCATCCACAGCTCATTATAAAGAGGGGTGAGTCACATGTACTTACCAATCCCATAATACTGTTTTTAGTGTGACCAGCACCATCTCAATGCAAGTTTATTTACAAACATATGTGTTGTTGTACTGATTAGGTAGTTTAACAGTGGTCAGGGTCATTTGTGGAGTATGGCTTGGCCTTGGGTGGGACTATACACACCTAGGGTTGCATGCCCATAGAACTCAAATCCTGGACAGTGAAAATTATATATATTTCTTTGATGCACAGTGTTTTAAAGATTCAGATACAATTCTGTTTATAATAAAAACATATTGCCATATTCTACAATCAGAAGCTAAGATTAAAGATTACCAAACAGTTCTATGATGTCCATATAAAATCAATGAAAGTATAAGGCATAAACTTGTGCATAGTGACCAATCTGAAAATACTAATTTCACATAGATACCAAATCAACCTAATTTGGATTATAAATGAGAACATTGTACACATTGCACTAATAATATGAATATCAAAATAGACACACACTCATATATTGGTGGAAATATTAAGCCTATGAGTATCAGGGGGTGAGCAATGCATTTCAGAGCACTGAAAGGGTTCAGGGTTATTGTATACATTAATTTATCAGCTGTTTCATGACACATTACTTACTGTTTAATTTGTCATGTCTCTACATATTATATTGGCTGCACAACAAGGTCACTCTGTGATACAATTAGTGCACATAAATCAGCAGTATGTTATGTGGATAGAATTATATGTGAAAAGCAGAATCCTATAATAATCTATCTCAAACAAGCCAGTGAAAAAATCCTGGCGCTGAAAAAGATTAATGTATCTAAAAGAGGAGAAAATGTGAAACAGAAGCTTTTCAATAAGACATGTTTGTGTTTGAACCTTTTGGTATACTATGAAATGCTTGCTTCAATAGATCAGGTCAACCAACCCTTGTCCTTGTCAGCTATGCACATTGTGTTTTAAAGGGATAGTAATACTTCGTTTTATCTTTATTTTGTTTTGTAGGCATTAAAAAAACATGAAGAACGAAATAAGTCTTAACTCTCAAACCTTTTTGGTTTGAGAGATATTTACAATCAAAGTTTCCCCTCCCGCCCCTTTTACCTAGTGTAAGCCATCTCTTCTCAGATGTGGAATCTGGTTGTAAGACCAGACAGATAACAGCAGGGGACAATCTTCTTCCTATGAGAACAATGAAGGCCCTGCCCCTCTTGACACATTTTTCAGGTTTTTCCCTTATCTTAATTGAAGATTGTCCCTCTCTGCAGTCTACCTGGGCACCTCCCTTCTGCTCTGGCTGAACAGTGTTACATCAGTAATAGGGGCGGGAGGGGGATACTTTGTCTTTAAATTACTCTTGAACTACAACTCTGGCAGAATTTAAATAACACTCTCCAAAGTCCAAATACTATGATGATTAATTAGAGCTGCTTTTATTATGAAACATTACTATCCCTTTAAGGATATCCCTGCTTGAACACATGTGGATTAATTAAAAGAATGGTAAACGTCTGAAAATGTGCTCAATTAAAAGAGCATGGTGCCCAGAGCAACGAAATGTACAGTTTAAAGTCTAAAACCTCATACTTACTGAGTCAGTTACCCAATCCCTCAACATACTCTGAAGTATCAGGTAAGACTTTTCTCTTCTGGCTTGATCGGTAATAGGGTTTAACGTGTCTGAAAACTCTTCCTTACTTAGACCTGTTATACTAGTGTGTGTGTGTGTGTGTGTGTGTGTGTGTGTTTGTGTGTGTTTGTGTGTGTGTGTGTGTGTGTGCACAAGGGATCGGGTGAGCGATTGGGTAAGTATAAAGTTCACATGTTTAAAACATTCATATAAAGAGAATAGAACTCTGCAGAGCTAACACTCATATTAACATCTAACCTGGGGCCCAAAAGAAAGATGGAGAGTAAGAGGAATAAAATATAATTTAAGTAGGAAGCAGCAAGAAATGTGAAAAGTGAATGTGTGTGCCAGGACTACAAATACCAGCTTGCCTTATAATGACCACAAAACACCAGTTAGTAACAGGCCGTTCCTGCGACTAGGAATCTCTTATCCTTTACAATGTGAGACAAAATTTATCCACAGAGTGATTATGAAAATTGTAATAATCAATGAACATTAATAAACAGGAAGATACAAAGTCTCTCAATTAACCAGTACCAGTTGCCAGTCTTCACAAGAGCTCTTTTACTGTAAGACTGTTTCTATAAAGATATAAAATACCTTCCCTTGTAGGAAGAAGATTTTCAGAAAAAAATACAGGTGAAGTATCTTAGGAACAAGACATAGTCGAAATAATCATGTTTTTCTGGTTCCTAAAAGGAGCCTTACAAGCTGTACAAATCAATGTGGTAAATACAGAGTGAGAGAGATATAGAGCTTGAGAGAGAGAGACAGAGAGAGAGAGAGAGAGAGAGAGAGAGAGAGAGAGAGAGAGAGTGAATAAATGTGCCAAAAATGGGAACTGCATAAGAAGATCACACTCGGCTCATTTAACCACATCTATATTACCAGCTCTTAAAGGGATAGTAATACTTCATTTTATCTTTATTTTATTTTGTAGGCATTACAAGACATGAAGAACAATATAAGTTTTATCTCTCAAACCTTTATGGTTTGAGAGATATTCACAAGTAAAGTTTCCCCTCCCGCCCCTTTTACCTAGTGTAAGCCATCTCTTCTCAGATGTGGAATGCAGTCCATAGACCAGACAGATAACAGAAGGGGACAATCTTCTTCCTATGTGAACAATGAAAGCCTTGCCCCCCTTGACAAGCTTTTCAGGTTTTTCCCTTATCTTAATTGAAGATTGTCCCTCTCTGCAATCTACCTGGGCACCTCCCTTCTGCTCTGGCTGAACAGTGTTACATCAGTAAAAAGGGTGGGAGGGGGATACTTTGTCATTGAATTACTCTTGAACTACAACTCTGACAGAATTGAAATAACACTCTTCAAAGTCCAAATACTATGATGATTAATTAGAGCTGCTTTTATTATGAAACATTACTATCCCTTTATAAGGGCAGTTGTAGCTGGCTTAGGAAGTAACCCACATTGGCCAAAATGTATTTCATTTTGTAAAAATTCTTGAAAACCAGTTAATTAGTACCTGATACTCAGTCTTCTTGTCCCATTTTATGAGCCCTATAAGGACTATTTGACAGCTACTCAAATATTATTGCTTGTCTAACAAACACACCTATTTAAAGGGTAAATATGTCCATAATCAAATTGCATTGACAAGTGCTTTTCCTTGTGTAAACTTTTAAAGCATCCATTGTCCTGCTTAGGGTACCATGGCCTTTTGATTAATCACTTTTTTTCTTGTGTGTTCACTTGCAATCATTCATTCATTCCATGTTCTATCTGGCACTTTTTTATATGCCTTTTACATTTTAAAATTATAGTTTAGGATCATATAAGAAAAGTATTTCAGAATTTATGTGACTAAAATTTGCTTAATGATATATTGGGAAACAAATGTTAATTATATGTTTTCTTTAAGTTAAGCTTCTGCAAAGATAACATAATTATGTTATTGATAGAGTAATTAGCTATGACTAGAAATAAGTAGCACAAGGAATTATAAGCAAATACATGTGTCTGTTTCAAAGTTACAATGTCTAATCATCAATATTTGTAAACAGGTATATAACGAAAATTAAAATTGTGCTCCATTCCTAGATTTACTTTTGTACTCAAACAGACATATCCAAACATACACAAGCACACACTTTCACACACTGTGACACTATTTAAACACATACAGTCTCCTTTTTCACATACACACACGCACTCACGTATATTGAGCGGTGATATGTTTAATGATGTGACAGGAAAGTCACTGAAATGGGTCAATGCACCCTCCTCTTAATGTTCTGGCATTGAAACAGTTAATGGTGTCCCCCTCCTTCTGATACTCAAATTGTTACTGGTGTGACACCCAGGCCCTCCCCATTCTGGTAATTAAGTGGTTAATGGTGTGATAAAAAGAAAACAATGCGCTCCTAACAGTTACACTGTAATAAATATAAAAATACCAAACTCATCAAAAGTCTTAAAGTCAAGATGACTTAAATGACAGAGACCACCTCTCCAGGCTGCAGTTTCTTCCATGGTGTCCTCCTCTGCACCTTTCAGATTTTAATGTAAACAGGAAAAGAAGAGGAGAGAGAAAAGCATCTTATTGTTGAGGGGTCTGGTGGCTCTGATTCTGCACTAAGGGTGGCCCCAGTTATTTTGGGTCCTCATTAAAAGAATTCATCTTGTAAGTATAATAATTTACAATGGTATACATTCATCATACATAGACTACTTTCAGATGTCTTGCACTCTCTTCTTCTTTTCCTGGTTAATGGGGCAGAGGGCAAGGGGAGAGAGAGATAATAAAGGCAGAGAGAGACATGAATTGGACCATTCAAGAAATGCATTTATTGTAGCCATGGTAAAAAGATTTGATTTGTCCTCAGGTTCATCTCTCAAACCTTTATGGTTTGAGAGATAACCGAACGCAAATTTCCCCCCTCCCTCCCCCTTCCCTGAAGTCAGCATTGTACTGACTGCAGGGGAAGTCTGTCGTACGACAGGCTTGTGGCTCTGCAGCTGATCCGAGATTGCATTAGTGAAAAATAATTATTTAACTGAAACGGTCTTCTACATGTGCTTGGTTTGTGCTTGGTTTGCAAGCACATGTAGAAGACCGTTTCAGTTAAATAATTATTTTTCACTAACGTGATCTTGGCTCAGCTGCAGAGCCACAAGATTGTCGTACAACAGACTTCCCCTGCAGTCAGTACAACGCTGACTTCAAGGAAGGGGGAGGGAGGGGGGAACTTTGCGTTTGGTTATCTCTCAAACCATAAAGGTTTGAGAGATGAACCTGGGGACAAATCAAATCTTTTTACCATGGCTACAATATGGGGATTAGTAATATTTAAGTATTACTATCCGTTTAATTTAGAATCAGTAGCAGTGTTTTTTGTGTCCCTAACCACCTAGTTGATGCTAGGAACCTCTCTAGAATCCAGTGTTAAGAAACTTGTAAATGAAAATAATTAAAATCTTTATATTTAACAGATTAAGGACCAAGGTGGTATGCAATATATTGCTTTGCAATGCATTTTTCCCCGTCGGTCCATAAATGTTTTTCACTTTTATCTTTTTGTTTAAAGGGTCAGTAATGTCCCATAAAAATGCTTATTGTTTTGTAGAGGTTAAAAAAAATAAACTATTTGCCACAAATCCCATCTCTCAAACCGCTATAGTTTGAGAGATATTCACATTCAAAGTTCCCCCCTCCCTCCCCTTCTCCTGATGTCAGATGTAAAACTGACAGCAGGAGATTCAAGTCGGCTGACTGTAGGAGGCTCTGCAGCAGAGCCGAAGTTGCATTATTTAAAAAGAACCAGAGGCGTAACTAGAAGCCTCTGGGCCCTGGTGCAAGAAGCGCCATGGGCCCCCCCCCCGGACCACATTTACCCCATCTCCTACCTCCCTGGAGTGGCAAGAGCCCGGAGAGGTGTTTTGATCTCCCGCGCAGTCCTCTTCAGTAATGCAGAGCGCTGGGAGATGATGTCATCTCCCAGCGCTCTGCATTACTACAGTGCCAGACGGAGATCGCGGGCGCCAGGCAGAGGGGTCGCAGGGGGCGGCCGGGCCTCCTAGAGCGACGGGCCCGGTCGCGGGTGCGACCCCTGCGACCCCTATAGTTACGCCACTGAAAAGAACTACTTCACTGGAATGGTCTTCAAAGTATGCTTGCAAACCAGGCACACTTTGTAGACCGTTCCAATTAAGTCATTCTTTTACAATAACGCGATTTCAGCTCTGCTGCAGAGCCAACGGCTGGTTCCTCAGCACTGACATCAGGAGAAGGGGAGGGAGGGGGGAACTTTGAATGCAAATATCTCTCAAACCATATCGTTTTGAGCGATAGGATTTGTGACATATAGTTTATTTTTTTAAAGGGGAACTTTCACCCCGCAATAACTTAAGGCTAACTTATTGCACACCTGGCGACTAGCGCTACTAAGCAGCTAGTCGCCAGGTGTGCAATAAGTTAGCCTTAAGTTATTGTGGGGTGAAAGTTCCCCTTTAACCTCTACAAAACTCTAAGCATTTTTTATGGGACATTACTGTCCCTTTAATAATTTAAAATCACTCCTGTATGTAACCCTTTGTGGGCCAGAGAGGTATCCAACCCATCTCTGGCACTCAAAGGGTCAGTGTTTTCATCAAGAAAATACAAAAGCAAAATAAACCACGGTTACACTGTTTTGTAAGTAGTTCCAAATTCTCCTGTCTCCACAGAGCAGCAGGTACACAATAACATCTTATTATGTCTCTGTTGTGTATGTTTCTTTTTTTTCAGTTTCAAACCAGATTCAGTGTTTGATTGACCCATTTTCAGCAAAATAGAAAAGGTACTTTTCTCTGAATGACAAGCGTCATAAGCAAACAAAACAGATTGGAAACAACATATGAATCATGGCAGTGCCACACGTTTGTTATATAAATAGCCCATAAGCATTCTTCAGATTCCCAAATATATTTCCATGACAGTTCTTTTCAGCTTCATACCTCAGGTACACAATTGTTTTAAAGGGATAGTAATACTCATTTTATCTTTATTTTATGTTGTAGGCATTAAAAAAACATGAAGAAGATATAAGTCTTATCTCTCAAACCTTTATGGTTTGAGAGATATTCACAATCAAAGTTTCCCCTCCCGCCCCTTTTACCTAGTGTAAGCCATCTCTTCTCAGATGTGAAATGCAGTCCATAGACTGGACAGATAACAGCAGGGGACAATCTTCTTCCTATGAGAACAATGAAAGCCCTGCCCCCCTTGACAAGTTTTTCAGGTTTTTCCCTTATCTTAACTGAAGATTGTCCCTCTCTGCAATATACCTGGGCACCTCCCTTCTGATCTGGCTGAGCAGTGTTACATCAGTAAAAGGGGCGGGAGGGGTATAATTTGTCATTGAATTACTCTTGAACTACAACTCTGACAGAACTGAAATAACACTCTCCAAAGTTCAAATATTGTGATGATTAATTAAAGCTGCTTTTATTATGAAACATTACTATCCCTTTAACACTGAATACCTGAGGGGTAGGCAACGCATTGCAGAGCAAAGCATCGCAAATCCTTCTGGCACTCAAAGTGTTAAGTGGACAGGGTTAAAGAAAGTGTATGCAACTCCTTTTATTTACTTGTATGAAGGAGTGTGAAGATGTATGGAGAGCTGCAGGACCTAGAAGTTGAGCAGTGCATATATTCTGAGGGAATTACCTGTGAGCACAGCTAATGAGCCCATTACACACACCACTACAGATAACATATACTAATACATAATATATATATATATATATTCTTCCAAAAATCTGCAAACATGGAAACCCAGATAGGCCAATAAAAACAGGTATGGGACCTGACTCAGCAGATCTCTGACCTGGTGGCAAACAGCTTACAACCACTTGTCATTAACACCAATAGCTTTATATAAGATACCACATACTTCCTTAAGAAACTCAACCAAATCAAAGATTTACCTACTGAGACAATTGTAGCTACTATAGATGTGGTATCACTCTATAGTTATATCCCACACCAGGATGGAATTAATGCCTGCCATCAGTTCTTATCATCTCAGGCCCAAAGCCAGAAACATAGCCTCCAAATTATAACTAAATTGAAATAATGTATCCTCACACACACAATTATTTCACCTTTAACCAGGACTTCTAGCTGCAGATATTGGGATGTGCATTGGGACAAAATGGCACCACAATATGCAAATCTTTTATGGCTGACCTGAAACAGAAATTTATTAAAATATATCGATACAAATGCTATTAATGTTTCCACTATATCTATGTGTCACGGTAATCAGGCAAAGAAGGACAGACACAAAGATAAAATATAACCACCTTTATGTATTATAACAGCAATAATGGTAGAGCCCACACAGAACCCCCAGACATATGCAAATAGGACCCAAGGTCATTCCGGAGCTGCACACTGCTCTACTCAAGATCTAGAGACTAGGTAGGTGGCTCAAGTGGGACAACAAAAGAATGGTAGAAAATGTGTAAGGCACCACTTGGTCTGTGAACGGAGGCAACAGAGGGTGAGAGCAGACCAGAGCCAGGAGACACAGATACTACAGGTCAGGCAAGCAGGTAATGTATGGAGCAAGTAGGCACCCAAAGTCACAGGTCAGACAAGCCGGGGACTACACGGAGCGAGAGTAACCAGGCCACTGGTCAGGCAACCGGAGACTATGCTGAGCGAGTAGGGGCCAGGGCCACTGGTCAGACAAACCGAGGACTACAAGGAGCAAAAGTAAACAGGCCTACAGGAAAGGCAACTGGAGGCTACACTGAGCAGGTAGTAGCCAGAGCCACAGGTCAGAACCTATGTGGGTAGTCAGACAAGCCGGGGTCAAACACAGAGCGAGTAGTGAGCCAGAGCCACAGATCAGAACCAATGTGGGTAGTCAGACAAGCCAGGGTCATACAGAGAGAGAGATTCTCAGGCAAACACAGGTCAAAATGGAGAGCAAGAGTAACGAGCAGGAACACCATGTAAGGGCAGGTCCAAGGAGGTATATAAAGGAGCAGAAGGAGGCGGGACCCAATTAGGCCACCCAGAATAACCCCATAAACAGGTGTCCATGCTAGTGCCTGTTACCTGGTGTCAGCAATGAGGAAGTGGCCGGAGGCCATGCCGGCCGGCGTTCATACAGAGGTAGGAAGCACAGGGAAACTTAGCTCTATGGGAGACTGTGATAGTACCCCCCACTTAACGATCTCTCCCCAGTGGAAGAGGACCAGCACTAGAGGAGGTGCAGGAGTGGAATTCACGGAGAAGGGCTGGTGCATGTAGATCTCTCTTAGCGGCCCAGGAACATTCCTCAGGTCCATATCCTTTCCAATGCACCAGATATTGTACCTGGCCTCTGACCCTGCAAGTATCCAAAATACTTTAAACCTCATACTCCTCATGGTCCCCGACTTGAACAGATCTGGGACGGACAGGAGCAGTAGTATATCTGTTACAGACCAATGGAAACACATGGAAAGGATTGGAGATGTGCATATTAGCAGGGAGTTCAAGGGTATAGGTTACAGGTTAATCCTGCGGAGAACTTGAAAAGGGCCCACAAATTGGGGAGCCAGCTTTTTACAAGGTAACTGGAGATGGAGATTGTGTGAGGACAGCCATACTCTCTCTCCCACTTGGAACACTGGAGCCGGTAGCCATCTACGGTCAGCTTACTGTCTCTTATAGCACAATGTGGAACTCTGCAGGGATCTCTGAACCTGTACCCATGTGGAGCGGAGCGCCCTCAAGTGCTCCTCCAGAGCAGGAATATTCTGAGCCTTGAAAGACTCTGGCAGCAGCAAAGGTTGGGACCCATAGTTAATCATAAAGGGTGAGTTCGGAGAGGAGGAATTGACTGCACTATTTCTGGCCAGCTCCGCCCACAGTAACAAGTTTGCCCAGTTGTCATGATGGTTAGAAATGAAACAACGGAGAAACTGTTCCAGCACTTGATTAGACCTCTTTGTGGCACCGTTAGACTATGGATGATAAGCAGAGAAGAATGAGAGCTGGATCCCCATCTGACCGCAAAAGGCTCTCCAGGAACACAACACAAACTGGCTCCCACGATTCGAGACCACCAGTTTGGGTATACCATGGAGACAAACCACCTCCTTCGCCAAGATCTCGGCCAACTCCTTGGAGGAGGAGAGTCCCTTCAGTGGCACAAAATGGGCCATTTTGCTAAATCTGTCCACAATCATCAGGATGACCGTGTAACCCTCTGAGACAGGCAACTCTATCATAAAGTCTATTGAAAAGTGAGACCATGGACGCTCCCCATTAGGGATGGGCTGCAGGAGGCCAACCGGCAGGTGTCTAGGAATCTTGGTCCGTGCACAAGTGGAACATGCAGCAACAAATCTGCCCTCAAGCTGGGCCATCAAAAGAGTCTGGTCATAGACCATATCAGCTGGTCTCTACCAATGTGTCCTGCAGCCTTAGAGGAATGGTACGTCTCTAGTAACCTGGTACGGAGGGATTCCGGCACTAAACATTTCCCATTAGGCCTCTCTGCCAGGACGGAAGCTTGAGCAGCCAAAATCTCCTCTCCCAGAGGAGATGTAATACTGGTACGTACCGTAGCCAGGATGCAGTTAGGAGGAATAATAGGCACCGGAGGAGACTCCTCCTGGGACTCAGCCCCAAACTGTCGAGAGAGAGCATCTGCTCTAATATTTTTGGTGCTAGGCAGGTAAGAAACCACAAAATTAAACCTCAAAAGTAATATGGCCCATCTTGCCTGATGAGAAGACAACCTCTTAGCCTCAGACAAATATGTAAGGTTTTTGTGATTGGTCAGAATCAGGATCGGAACAGTCATGCCCTCCAACAGATAACACCATTCTTTCAAGGCCAGGAAGATCGCGAGTAATTCATGATCACCCACATCATATACACTGTCAGCCTTTGACATTTTCTTAGAGAAAAAAAAAAACGGAAGGCAGCTATGGTCTCCCAGGGCCCGCGCGCTGGGACAGCAAAGCGCCTGCACCAGATTCCGAGGCATCCACCTCCAGGGTAAAAGGTAGTGTGGGATTCGGTGGGACAATATCGGGGCCTTTGCAAAGGCGGACTTCAAGTGATTCAGGTGCCCAGACTGAAGGATTTGCACCCTTCTGAGTCATATCTGTGAGTGGTTTCACAACTGAGGAAAAGTTTCGTATGAACTTCCTATAATAATTAGTGAAGTCCAGGAACCTCCGTATGGATTGTAGCTCCATGGGAAGCGGTCACTGCAAGACAGCAGACAGTTTTTGCGGATCCATGGCCAGGCCAGTGGATGAAATCATGTATCCCAAGAAGGTCACCTGGGATTTGTGGAATTCACACTTCTCAAGTTTGCAGAACAATTTGTTCTCTCTTAGCAGTTGTAGAACCCATGCTACATCTGCTCTATGTGCCTCCAAGGTGGGAGAATGAATGAGTATATCATCCAAATATACTACAATGCAACTCTGAAGTAGATCTCTTAAAATTTTATTATTGAACTCCTGGAAGACAGCGGGGGCATTGCACAGTTCAAAACGCATTGCCAAATACTCATAGTGCCCACTCCAGGTGTTAAATGCTGTCTTCCATTCATCACCCTCTCTTATTCACATCAAATTGTATGCGGCCCTCAAGTCCAGTTTCGTGAAAACAGTTGAGTCTTTGATACTATCGAAGAGCTCAGCGGAATTGAATAAGCGTTCTTTACCATCAGCTTATTTAGGCCCCTGAAATCAATACAAGCTCCCCATCCTTCTACTTAACGAAGAAGAAGCCTGCGTCAGCAGGGGAGGAAGACTTCCGGATAATGCCCCTGGCTAGAGCATCATCCACATAATTCTCCATGGCCTTGTTCTCCTCCACCGACAAGGGATAAACTCGGCCCCTAGGAGGTTTGGCCCCCAATCAACAGTACAATCATAAGGCCTGTGTGGTATCAATGTACTGGCCTCTACCTTATTAAATACCTCTTTGTAGGACTGGTACTCAGTAGGTATCTAGGTAGAGATACACAATATTCTCGTAGGCTGCTGGAGGCAAGATTTATTACATAGACGTGACCATGACAGGATAACACAGGGTTGTGAGTCTGCAACCAGGGAAAACCCAGAATGATGGCATGATGGGGAGAATGTATCACCTGGAACTGCTGTGTCTCCACATGTAGTGCCCCTACCCTTAGAGACAAGGGGTGAGTCTCATGAGTAATGTGTGTCGGATCTAGGGGTCTGCCATCAATAGCCTCAATATCCAATGGAGCAAGGCAGCAAAGGAATAGTGTGTTTGATCGCGAAGTCCACATCAATGAAAAACCCTGCGGCCCCTGAGTACAGTAGTGCTGGACCCACCACAGAAGACTCGGCCCAAGATAGTACAACTTAAAGAAAAGGTTTGTCCAGAATTCTCTCTGGGGACTGTGAAATGCCACCCAGGGTCTGTCCCCCACTTGACCCTAGGTGCGAGCGTTTTCCTGGCCATACAGGGCAAGCACGCAACACATGACCAGGCTCTCCACAGTATAAGAAAAGGCCCCCCCTCCGGTGCCGAGCCCTCTCCTCCTCTGAAAGGCGTGTGAAGCCTAGCTGCATAGGTTCCACACCGGCAGGGTTGGAATTAGGAGGCATGGGAGGTGAGGGAGAACAAGGTGGGGGCGTAAGAAACTAGGTGCCAACCGAAGCAAGGTCTTGCGGCCTTGTTCCTTAAACAAAGGCCTTTCACGCATTCATATATCAATCAAGATGGTGACTAAGATCAGCTCCTCCAGATCACCAGACAAGTCGCGGGCTGCCGTTTTGTCTTTAATTGTGTCACTCAAGCCCTGGGAGAATGAGCTAACTAAGGCTTCATTGTTCCATCCTACCTCTGCTGCCAGAGTACGGAACTCAATAGCATAGTCTGCTACTGTATGTGCGCCCTGCCGTATTGTCATAAGTCATTTGGCAGCGGAGGTTGCACATCCAGGAACATCAAAAACTCTCCATAAGGAGGCCATAAATTTTGTGAAATTGTGGACTATGAGTTTTTCAATCTCCCATAGCGGGTTGGCCCAGGACAATGACTTGCTGGATAGGAGGGAGATCAGGAATCCCACCTTACTTCGCTCAGTAGGAAATACGTGTGGTACCAGCTCCAAAAAAATTCCCAGCTGATTGAGGAACCCCCTACACATAGTAGGTTTCCATCGTACCTTTGGGGTAGAGGAGCAAAGCCAGACAACCCTCTACTTATGCCAGCTTCAGAGGTAGTAGCCACAACTGGTGCAGGTGCTGGGGACGCCATCGGCTACGGAGCAAAGCGGTCTAGGTGAGCCGTGCGATTTAACAGTGTCTGCATAGCAAAAGACAATTGGTCAATTCTCTGGTCTTGAGAATCCATCCTGGACAGGATGCTCTGATTAGGTGGACTGCCTGTACCTTCATTAGACATGGCCCTTACATACTGTCACAGTAGTCAGACAAAGAAGGAAAGACACAAAGATAAAATATAACCACCTTTATTTATTATACCAGCAATAATGATAGCACCCAGACATATGCAAATAGGACCCAAGGGCCACTGGTCAAGCAAGCAGGGTCATACACAGAGCGAGTAGTCAGCCAGAGTCACAGGTCAGAACCGCCGTGGGTAGTCAGACAAGCTGGGGTCATACATAGAGCGAGTAGTCAGCCAGAGCCACAGGTCCGAACCAATGTGGGCAGTCAACAAGCCGGAGTCATACACAGAGCGAGATTCTCAGGCAAACACAGGTCACAACAGAGAGCAAGAGTAATGAGCAGGAACACCATGTAAGGGCAATGACTCCCAGGCCCAATGAGGTATATAAAAGAGCAGAAGGAGGCGGGACCCAATTAGGCCATCCAGAATAAGCCCATAAACACACTTTTGAGTCCCACTGGGAGAAAGGCGCTATATATAAATACTAGTTATTATTATTATTATTATTGTTATTATATACTAAACACACAAGCTTGCACGCTGTTGCTCACACATGCACACAAGAACAATGTGATCTAGTATGGCGCTTGTACCTTATACTGTAACAAATGATTAAAAAAGGACTTCCCAGGCCGCTACTATCCCTATGCCCAACTAGTGCACTTTGGGCCACAGAAAATAATAGAAAAGAGAAGATATAAGGAGAGCGCCTGTTAGGTCCAATGAAATATATATACATTTTATTATAGAGTGGACACTATCAAACAAATGATATTGCTATACACAAGAATATACATAAACATTTTTTATAAAAAACATATATTTGTTATAGTACCATAATCAAACATCTATAAAAACATCGATATATAAAACCTTAATATAGGAAAAATAAGAGCTCTTATTATTTGTGGAACAGTGTCTCCGGTATGATACTAAGCTATAATCAAACTCCAGCAAGTTGAAACAATAGTTGCTGCACAGTTCATCAGTGTATCAATACTTCTCTTAATAAGTGTGCATATAACAATGTATCAGTGCTTGACTTTGTGGCTACACAGTTCATCAATGTATATATACTTCGTATAGCAATATAGACCTCTGATATACTGGAAGCTGAATATTTTTCAATGGCACTTAAACAGTATTGGTTTCTTAAAGTAAAACAAAAGCCACTTCTCCTGTCTCTTGTTATCAACTGCGGGCAGAGTGTGTTACCTGAGATCTTTGATCTCACCTTTAGGTCAAGTTCTGTTTGGTGCTCTTAAGCTTTCAAGCAATTTGTCATATGGCGTGTGTTCTGCCAGTGATTCCTGTGTAGGCTACTTTCTCTCCTGTCTGTATACCTTTGTTGTGTGGGCAGAGTTCACTGGATGCCTTGCTAGCAAATCACCAGGATCTTTCGTCCCCAAACAGATGTCTATTTTATATAAAAGAGCTCTGGCTTGTCATGCAAGAACGCTGTCCTCCAATGCATTTCGTACTTGTGCCCACACTTCCTCAGGGATAATTTGTAACAGTTCCAGCTTTCTATTTAAATAATGGAGCTGAACACTCATCCAATCAATCTAAGACCTATATTAACCCTTGTAGTATATCACTTGATTTGTTTGGCTAGTAGACACTATATGTATATTAAACATCTTTAACCATATATTATCAACAACAAATCTCCAGACCATCTTATTTATATAAACAAGTACCATATCTAGGTCTGCAACAGTCCGTATCAAATTTTTTGTATGTCATATTACAAAAACAGAGACAAAGTGAGAATATAATCCCCCAATAAATCCTCCATCAACATAATACATAAACATAATACACCATACTATGCACATAAAATAAAATTAATTTATATGTAAAGTAAAATAAAAGAAAAACCAAAACAATATAAAGTGTATGAGTAAATATATATATTAGAGCAATACCCAACACAGCAACGGGTGCACCTTCAGCTTTTTATACCAACAATCCTTCCTGCTTTAATGAGGTTCTATTCTAAATATACGTATGAAAATCCAATTTTTCATTGTCTATTACAAGTGTATATCCAATAGGATTCCCTTCAGCACAATTGGTCAAATCTTGCCCACTTAGAGAGGGAATAATCTATCCCCTCCAAAGGTAACAGAATTGTCCCTTCCATATTTTATTATGTTTTCCAGGTAATGCCTGGCTAATGGATATTTGGTATTCCCTGTTAAAATGGCCCTCCTATGTTCAACAAATCTCTCTCTTAGTTTTCTTTTTGTCCTGCCGATATATTTCAAATTACACTTGCCTGTGATACTGTAGACAACATATTACGTGTTACAGTTAATATATTGTTGAATCTTATGTGTACTGTCTTTTTCTCCTTTAAACATCTTTATATTGTTTTCTATATATTTACAGGTTAAACATTGAGCAGCTCCACATCTATAACTTCCCTTAATATTCTAAATTCTCCCACTATTTCTGTCTGTTTTCTTTTCAGGTTTGTGTTTTGTTAAAGGGATTGTAAAGTCCCGAAAAAAGTATAGTCAAAATGAAAGGTAGAATAAAAAAATATGTAATGCCCTGTTTCCTATCTCTCAGACCTTTATGGTTTGAGAGATATTAGAAAATAAAGTCCTCCTCTCCCTCCCCCTTCTCATGCATCAACTGTATAGCTGACGGCATGAGATCCTGCTTCCGGGACCATAAGGCGGCTCTTCAGGAGTGTGCCTGGTTGTAGACCATTCCTATGAAGTATTTATAGTTAGATATCTTGATGTCAGCGCTCCTGAAGAGCCGCATTTAGTCGTCCAACCAGATTCTGCCTCTGACAGCTTTACAGCTCGTCAGGCAGAAATGTTTGGGAGCTGAGGACTTTATCTTCTAATATCTCTCAAACCATAAAGGTTTGAGAGATAGGAATAAGGGCATTACTTTTTTATTTTTTTATTCTAACTTTCATTTTGGCTACACTTTTTTCGGGACTTTAATATCCCTTTAATATGTTTTTTACATTTTTATTCTTTGTGTAAATAATGGACGTTTTTTTCATCTATAACCTTTTGTAGTATTGTGTCTGCCTCTAATATTGTCCAATGTTTCTTTATTATTTTACTAATATATTTAGCTGAATTGCTATATTTTGTAACAAATGATGTGTTATTTGATTCTCCTATTTTTCTAGAAGTTTTACTCTTTATGTTGGTTTTTTCACATGTCAACATTTCTTTTCTATCCTGTTTTACCACCTCACGATATGACTCTTGAACTAAATCTATTGGATATCCTCTCTCTTTAAATCTATATTTTAATAATTTTGCTTGGGCTTCAAAATCAGTCTGATTCATGCAGTTTCTCTTTAACCTGGTAAACTGTCCCTTTGGAATATTTTGTTTCCATGTTTGATTATGACAATTAGTATAACAAAGATAGTTATTGATACTGGTGGGCTTTGTATATGTTTTAGTAATGATTTTATTATCACTACTAGTTGAACAGCCCGTTACACGGGCCAAAGTGCCACTGCCACCCGGTCGCGGGACAGTCACGCGCAGTGGAGACTGCCCGCGCCACGGCTGATACAGGGCTGGACGCTCCTTCGGAGCAGCCAGCTCTGCATCAGCCGCGGCGCGGGCAGTCTCTACTGCGCATGACTGCAGCACGCGCAGCAGTGTCTACTGCACATGTCGCGGCGTTACACACGATTTAGTGAATTATTATATAGGATGTTCCAGAGTTAGATCTAAAAAGTTAACTTGTTCTATATTAATATTATATGTAAACCTAAGTCCCTTTTCATTGTGATCTAATCCTGCTAAAAGCGAGTTAAGTTCATCATATGTGCCATTCCATATAATGATAAGATCATCTATAAATCTCCCGTAATAGACCAGCTTCATCCCCAGCTGTGGCCCCCAAACATGGGTCTGTTCCCAGTGACCCATGTATAGGTTAGCGTAGCTGGGGGTGAAGCTAGCCCCCATTGCAGCTGCCTTTATTTGTTGAAAATATTGTTCTTCACTGCTAATATAGTTGTGATATAGAATAAAGTCTACTATTTCCAAAATACCGTAAAATCTTGGGTATAATACGCACAATTTTACCCCACTTCACCTTATGTGAAGTGGGGGGTGCGTATTATACACAAGAGATTTTTTTCTGAAAATTTTTTTAATGCTGATTATCCCTTCCCTCCCTCTACCGGCATTATCCGCTTTCATAATAAAGCTTACTGAGGTCCCCGTTGTAGGTAAACTTCATCTGCATCTGGTTAAATGTCTGTGGGCGGCATGCTTGCATTTGCCGCCTGCCCGCTTCCTTCCATGGGCTTGCAGGACCTTCCGCCTCCAGCCAATGGTAATGCCCTGTCAGGGAAGTGGGAGGGCAGGGACCGGCAAATGCAAGCATGTCGCCGCAGACATTTAACCAGATGCAGATGAAGTTTGCCTACAACGGGGACCTTAGTAAGCTTTATTATGAAAGCAGATAGTGCCGGGAGAGAGAGGGAAGGGATCGCCAGCATTAAAACATTTTTTTAGCAATGGGGAAAACAAGGGTGCGTATTATACATAGGCATTCTTATTTTCCCCTAAATCTTGGGTATAATATACACCTGTGTATTATACACGGGTGCGTATTATAACTGAGATATTACAGTAAACATTTTTTTGTATATTAGACATCATCTTCTCTAGATCAAAATAATATTTTACTATTTCTAATCCTATTTTGTGAACAATATTTGTATACAATGATGTAACATCTATCTTAGCCGAAATATAGGACTCTTCCCATTGAATACATTCCGAAATTTGTAAGATATGTTTAGTGTCCTTAATATATGAGGGGAGTTTTGTGACATATTGTTGCAAGAAATAGTCCACATATTGGGACGCATTGGATGACAATCCCCCATCCCGATTATTATGGGAAGACCTTGGAGGTTGTCCAACTGTTTATGGAATTTTGGAATTTGTTAAAAATAGGGAATTTTAGGATTCTCCACTAGTAGAAATTGTTTTTCTGCCAATCTGACTACTCCACTTCTATAACCTTTATTTATAATGTAGCAAAACTCCCTCTTAAATATATCTGTTGGATCGCTATCTAATTTTAAGTATGTACTTTGATCTGAAAGTAGATTATTCACCTCTGTTAAATTGTCTGCTCTATTCAGTATGACTGTCGCTCCTCCCTTAACTGCACATGACAAATTGCTGGGAAGCTTAAGAGCACCAAATGGAACTTGACCTGGAGGTGAGCTCAAAGATCCCAGGTAACACACTCTGCTCGCAGTTGATAACAAGAGACGGGAGAAGTGGACTTTGTTTTACTCTAAGAAACCAATACAGTTTAAGTGCCATTGAAAAATATTCAATATATATATTGATGAACTGTGTAGCCACAAAGTCAAGCACTGATATATTGTTTTATGCGCACTTATTAAGAGAAGTATTGATACACTGATGAACTGTGCAGCAACTATTGTTTCAAATGGCTGGAGTTTGATTATAGCTTAGTATCATATGGAGACACTATTCCCACAAATAATAATAAGAGCTCTTATTTTTCCTATATTAAGGTTTTATATAGCAATGTTTTTATAGATGTATGATTATGGTACCATAACAAATATATGTTTTTTATAAAGCTATGTTTTTTATGTATATGCTTGTGTAGAGCAATATCATTTGTTTGATAGTGTCCACTCTGTAATAAAATTTATTTATATTGCATTGTACCTAACAGGCGCTCTCCTTTTATCTGCTTATACTAGTTTAAAAGCCCATGTACACGGGTCACAGTGCCACCCGGAGCCTCTCTGATCACTGCCCGCGATGTAGTCATGAGCAGTACAGACTGCCCGAACACGCCGAGGCTGATACGGAGCAGGGAGCTCAGAATTCAGACCGTAGTCCTGTCTGTGCACCTTCCTGGGACTGATCCACCTAATATCACAAATTCTTATTTGGGTTGTGATTAAGTGACTGCACAGGGCAATGAAACATTGTAAAACAGGACTACAGTGTCTGTGGCATGTCACATGACAACTATCATACCACATATAAAGTCAATTAGTACTCACATTTGGCTCATTTCTTACAACCTGTTTTATATGGTCTGTATGGACAATGATGGAGCAGTCAGTTACTTTTACAAGGTGGGCATAGCTAATAAGGTAGCTGTTCAGTGTACAAAAACACCTAAAAAATTAGCTACATTAATAATCTGAAGTGTACAGCAATAATCTGAGTGTGGGAGAGATGGAGAGATAGCCTAATACTCATGGCCAGTCATGACATATGTTCACATACTTGTAGCTGGACTTCCCATTACCTAATGGGGAAATTCTGGAAGGTTTTTGCATTAAGGTGAGATAAAGGTGAAAAAATGTCTCTAGTTAGGTAAATATGGAAGCTTCTCTGTTATTCTATAGAGCCTATGCACTAAGACGTATCATAGGTTCCATAGAAATAACATAGGAATTTGAGCATGTATCTCACCGGAGAGTTCTTTTCACCTTTATCTCACATTTGCACATATTCCCCCTCGCTTCCTTTATTTCTGTTTTCCTCAGTAGGGTTAAGAACTCTGGCTGTAGTGATAGGGTTATATATTGTGGTGCAAAATATATGCAATTGGTTGGATTACATATAAAATGGTACATAGAAGTGAGATAGTTTTGAGACTCCTACAGAGTGTCAGGGATATTTGAGAATGAGACTAGTTTCTCCAGGATAGATGCTTATCCCCTACTTTGGCCCTGAGTTACTTCAACTTGTGGAGTAAGGGTGGCAATAGGCATTTCCCTTTTTTATTTGTGGATTGTTTGTGAAGAGGCCTGATAACATCCCTGCTTTCCTGAGGAAAATGAGCTATGTAATGACTTTATCTGCATGGTACCTGGACAGGTCTTAGTTGGACTGTTTGGGTAGAATGTAAAGGTACTTTTAAGTTTATGGCTACTAATGTGTTGTAGGTATCATTGCTCTAATATCTATTTCTATATGGATTGTCTGTCACTCATACCTTATAGTTAATTGTATTACTATGTTCACATTGCTAATGTTACAAGTACCAGTTATACTGTTTGCATTTATCTCTGAATGAATGAATATGTTTATTTATATAGCGCCACAAGTGTTTACAATTTAAGGGTTTAAACAATACAGGGTTGCGGTTGCTTTGTAGAGTGAATAATATGCATGCCACTGCTTGGATTGTATGTTCATCTAATAACTGTATTGTGTTTCCAATTGTGTTAATCCGATATTCTTATGGTAAGCATGTTTGTAAGGAAGTGGAACAGCCAAGATAAAGATACTAACTGGCTATCCAGTAACAGCTGGTGGATACCAGTAACAGTGTGTTCAGTAGAACAGGAAGTAGGACACAAGTTAATCAGAATGGCCAGTCTGCACTGTACAGGGGCAACCTATTGCTCCCAATAGTTATGTCCTCAGGTTTGAGTGGTCATCAGAGGACACAGAGGAGAATCAAAGACAATGTTCCAGGAAGCAAGGAAGACTGTAGTCAGAGTACCAATCTGAAGGTCATGGAAGATTTCAAAGGTGTGCAGTTTAGGCAAGCTGTAAGGTCAGGGTCAGTGGAAAGTAGGCAGAGTCCAGGAAACCGTCTGATGTCATCAACAGGTAATCAAAAACCAAGATAACACCATGTGGTAAATGTAAACCCTGGAACAACAGGTAATAGGTGGCAATGATTGTCCATTTTGGAGTTATCGTGCTTTGCAGATGCAACAAATAGCAGGGACACAGGCAAGGCTGTGGCAAAAAGTCTGCAATGCCAAGTCTCTGTAATGGCAGACCAGCAGAGTGCAAGTGAAGAAATAGAAGAAGTGAAAAGAAGACTTGGGCAAGGTGGCTACAAAAAGCCTGCAATTACAAGTCCCTGTAGTGGCAGAGCAGAAGAGCACAGGGCCAAAAGCCACAAGGCTGCCAGTTCAAGACTGTCCAGAATGCAAATGTGATAGTACTGTCTTTCTGTGTGGTTGTCAGAGGGTTTATTACTGTTCTGATGGAGGTGGATTTTGTATTGAACCGGATGGGTGCCCATATTGGGTGGAGATACTATCACAGTCTTAAGACCCAACTTTATGCTCCCATTAGACCACCTGCTGAGATTCAGCTCTTCTGAATTACCAAACAGTAAAAGTCTTGCCTGTAAAGCACTTTTATCTAGAATGGAGCGTAGCATACACATTTTTATAGATGATAGCTTATCATGCATCTTTAAATTTATGTAATCCAACTTCATTTTGGTGTGTTGGTTTTTCTGTAACAATCTGTACACCAGAGGTGCGTACAACGCAATGCTTTGAAATGTGTTGCACACCTCTTTGACACTCATAGTATTTAAGCCATGGACTTCACTTGCAGCAAAATCATTCTCATAAGTTACTGACCCCTGGATCTGCTGTCTACCTGCACAATGCATCCTCAGCCAGAGTGACAGGTAAAGTGAAAGTACCCCTTTAAAGATTAAAGGGATAGAAATTATTTTGTTTTTAATAAAGCATTGCAAAGTATGAATGTCACTCTCTTTAATACTCATTGAGTATTATTCAGTATTTACTATCCCCCTCTGACCCTGAGGTCAAACCCTCATCCACATTATGTATCCTGTGTACTGACAGAGTCAGTGTTCAGGATGCAATAAAAGTACTCATATGGAAACAATTGTCTCCATGTCAGTGTGAGTTGGCTACTGTTGCCATGGCTTCAGGTCAACCAACCATTCAGTCCTTTCAATTATTAACTTTTAAACTAGTAGGTATTAGAGTGTAACTAATTTCAATCACACTCCATTATTTTACAATGCCTTAAAACAAAATAGTGACAATTATTTTTTCTTGAAGGAGTTTTATTTTAATAGGGACAGTAAGGTATTACAATATGTATCTACTTATATTAACTTTTATAAAAATGTCTCATTAACCTAAAGTTACCATATGTCTTCCAGTGCATATTATTTTTGGGTGGATTAAGAGTATGTCCTTCTGGAATTTTAGAATACACAGTAAATATCCTGGATTCCTTGAAAGAGAAGGCAACTGAACTGTCTATTACATGCATTGTGGCGAGTGCGAGATGTGTTGACATGCTCAAGTCACCACAACTTGCAAATATGTTTCCACTGCAGAAGAATGTGTGAGGGTGACTTGTCACAAACTTTCACACAAAGAGCACTTAAGGACAGAGAACTGCCTGACAGAGCTAGTTCCAGGGCTACTCCCTGCATAGCTGTATTGCTGTGTCCAGTACTGATGAGTCACTCACTAATAGTAAAGCTAAGAATACTTATACTCCTGCCGACCTCCAATTTATTGTTTGTTAAAGGTTTTATAAGACCCGAACAGGAACAAACATGCAAAAACACTTAGGATCTTACACAGAGAGCAAAATATGAGTAATTCTGGAGCAAATGCACCACAGAGGGGAATAAAAATCCCTTTGATTTAAATGTGTATTTTAACCCGATGAATAAAAAGCAATACGGCGGAGTCCTTTCTTCAATTCAAGGGGATAAAATACACATTTAGTGCCAGAGGGGTAACCAAAATATTGTGAAGCAATGCGTGGCATACTCCTATGGCACTCAAAGGGTGATAACAAAGAGAATTTAGGGGATTTTTATTTTTCCACTGTGGTACAGGCCTAGAATTGATTTGTTCAAGAATCACATTTCTTTCATTTGATACGGCCCTAAAAGCTGTATGTTCAAAAGAAAAGTGGAGGCATTTTGGGGCAAACCATTTGCACTATAGGGGAGAACGAAAAATTCCCATTGATTTAAATGGGGATTTTAACCCCTTGCATGCTAGCGGGGTCTCAAACACATTGCAAAGCAATATATTAGAGATCTCTCTAGCATTCAAGAAAGGTACGCAGAGAGGACTACGGTCTGAATTCGGAGCTCCCCGCTCTGTCATCAGCTGTGGTGTGTTCGGGCAGTCAGTACTGTACGTGACTGCAGTGCGGCTAACAGGATCTGACCACCAGCCGAGGTTGCTGGTTGGCACTGTGGCCCGTGTACATGGGCTTTTCAAATAGTCACCTTATAAATGGGCAATTTTTTGCAATGCATTGCTCGCCACTCCAGCATCCAAAGCTTTAAAACTGGTTGATATGCCTTTTTGTGTCTTATATTTCAGATATGGTAACACTTCATGAAGGTAAGAAGAGGTTAATAGCTTGAATAAGCCCTCCCCCAGTTTGTTTAAGAAGTTCTTGTGCAGCATTTTAATGCATAGAATATACACAGCAAACATGATGATCAGCTATGTTTGTTTAGTGTAAACACATCTATCACCAGCTCAACATGTTTGTGTGATTCATTGTCAATGCAAGTTAAAGCTCTTGGTAATTTTTTTTTGTGACTGGACAACAGAGTAAAACAATCATTAAATTGTACCTACTGTATGAGTGCTTCCTCTCTGTTTCTTAAAATCAGAAACAAACAAAACAGACAATCCCCTGTATGACAAATGACAATGCATATAATATTATGGATAGGCATGGGTGAAAAAGGCAAAAATGACATTTCCACCAACTGGGACATTTTTTGTGAAAATTGCAGATTTTCTGCTTTTTTTTTCCCTAGCTCATAGCATTGAAATCAATAAGACTTAATTGTTACAGATTACCTTGGCTTCAGGCGACACTCGAAATGACGCTTTGGCATCAGCGGCCGTCCATGCCGCACGGATGTAGCCAGAATGACGCATGATTGGACGCATCAAAACTAGATGCGTCATCTGTAGGCATGAGGCTTCAAGCATGCAGCAGGCCTCTGTTTTATGTGTTTAATTCCTGTAGTCTCCTCCTATCTACTTTCTCCCTCTGAGCTGCTCCTCCTACCTACTTCCTGGGGAGGGGTTTAAAGGGCAGACTGAGTCCTGACTCAGTGTAACTGTTTTAAAGACACTCAGACCAGTATGTGAAATAAAAACACAATTTATTTAGAGTAAAGTAATGCAAAGGTCCGCCCTCTAGTGGTGGTTGATAATACATCAGCAGTGTAGACTGATAGGTACAAGTGTAAATGCACAAACGTATTACATGTACAAATACTCAGCAGTAGAATGGGATATAACCACAGAGGGTTAAGTCCTTGATAACAGTCAGTCTCAGATGTGGATGTTTGGCACGCCCTGGGTGTTATGAGGCTGTGCTGGAGACAGAGTTCACCATATATTGGATACAGGACTGCCTCGCCAAGGTGTTCAGTAAAAAGCAGAACAGGAATCCAACTAGCCCCCTCGGACCTACCTACTGGAACTGTGTCTGCTAGTGCAAGTGAAAATAGCCCCCACGGGCGTAACTGGAACCGGCCTGCAATGCAAGAGCTGCTAAGCCTCCTCAGACTTAACCGGATACTGGAATTTGACGTGCAAGAGCCAATAGCCCCACGGGCGTTGTTACCGGATTTGCTAGCGCTGAAGCCTTTGCCTGCCACCACTCTGTATAACGGATATCGCCCAGCAATACAATGAGAAAGAGCCTTAGGCGCCCAACCGGCCCAACAGACGTGAATACTCTGCAAAGGAAGTATAGAGTTGCCGACGGTGAGCGGCCAACTCAGCAGGAGTATCACCGAGAACGAAGCTCGTACTGGAGTAGAGAGAGTGAAACCAAGGCAGCACCGCTAGGGTTAAAAGGCACGTTTACTCGAGACTTTCAGCGAACAGCAAGGCTCTGCAGTATGAGGGAGGCGTACTGAAACACACACACAGCTCTGCACGGGTAGATACACTGCACTGATCGGGGTAACACCAGGCAAGGTAGTCACACAAAGACTGGAACAGCAGATAATAATGTCGCGGCGGCGGCGACAACTGGAACGCAGGTCACTGGAACAAGCTGGAAGTCGATCTTCGGAGCAGGAAGTCAGCCAGGCCGGGTTGGAGCACGTAGGAGGTAGTCATACAAGCTGGGTCATACACAAGCAGGAACGTCAGCCAAACCGGGTCAGGATCCAAGGGTGGTAGTCAGATGGGCCGGATCATACACAAACAGGAACACTGGAGAATAGTCAGGACAAGCCGATTCTGTACACAGGAATCCAGAACACAGGAACACAGCAACAGTACTACTGGCTCAGAAACACCACGAAAGGGCATCTGACAGGTGTCTGGGCCAGGCATAAGAAGGTCACCAGGGGCGGGCCAGACTGGCTCAAAAAATCAGAGCGAACCACAGGGAAGAGTGACATGAATCACAGGCACTGTGATAGTACCCCCCTCTCAAAGACCCCCTCTCCCAGCCGGAGGTCTGGGTTTCAAAGGATATTTAGAGTGAAAGCTGCGTACCAATCTAGGTGCATGGAGGTCCCCTTGATTCACCCAAGAACGTTCCTCAGGACCATAGCCCTTCCAATGGACCAAATATTGCAGCTTTCCTCTAAATCTCCTAGAGTCAATAATACTCTGGACTTCATACTCTTCTTGGCCCTGGACGTCCACCAATGCCAGGACCTCGATTAACTTGTCCGCCCAAGCGAATACCACCTGGATGGTGGGTTTAGTGGTGCTAGGATCTAGGGACTGTTCTACACCACCTAGGGCCTGTCCCCCAAGGTACCCTAGATGCGTTCGTTTCCCGGCCTCACTGGACAATTGCGTAAAAGGTGCCCTGGTTTGCCACAATATAGGCATAGGCCTTGCCTCCTACGATACAATCTCTCTTCCTTAGAGAGCCTAGTGAACCCTAACTGCATAGGTTCAGAACAATCGGCTGGTCATTCAGGAAGAACGGGTGGTGTGGGTGGGTTAAGGAAACTGGTCTGGCCATAGTGTTTTGCTTTAGCCCTTTTAGCCAACCATCTCTCTCGGATGCGGGAGTCTATTAGCATGACATAATCGATGTACTCATCCAGATCGCTGGGTACATCACGAGCGTCTATCTCATCCTTAATTTGTTCGGAGAGACCCTGGGTAAAGGCAGCCAGTAAGGCCTCATCGTTCCAGCCCACCTCTGCTGCCAAGGTCCGGAACTCGATAGCATAATCGCCCAGTGTGCGTTCGCCCTGCTGAATTTCCATCAGCCTTTTGGCAGCAGAGGCAGCCCTGCCAGGAACCTCAAGCACTCGTCTGAACTTCATCACGAATTCTCTAAAGTTCAGTGTGCAGGGTCTGGCATTCTCCCACAACGGATTCGCCCATGCCAAAGCCTTGCCCGTCAACAGAGATATCATAAAACCGACCTTACTACGGTCGTTAGGGAATGCCTGGGGTGCCAATTCCAAAAATATCTCCAGTTGATTAATGAATCCCCTGCAAAGGGAGGGTTCGCCATCATATCTTAATGGTAACGGCGCCGCTGCCGTTAACCCTCTCGAGTTAGCTGAGGGGACTATAGGCGGATTCTCCGGTGTCAGGACTGGGGTGACCACCGGATTAGGACTAGGCTTGTCCAAATGTACTGTACGTTTGAGTAAAGTCTGTAGAGCCAGTGCCAATTGGTCCATGCGCTGCTCATGGACATCCATTCTCCAATGGATGTTCTGTGTATTACTTTCACCCTTACCGTCTGAGGTCATGGCCCTTTCGTACTGTAACTGTTTTAAAGACACTCAGACCAGTATGTGAAATAAAAACACAATTTATTTAGAGTAAGGTAATGCAAAGGTCCGCCCTCTAGTGGCGGTTGATAATACATCAGCAGTGTAGACTGATAGGTACAAGTGTAAATGCACAAACGTATTACATGTACAAATACTCAGCAGTAGAATGGGATATAACCACAGAGGGTTAAGTCCTTGATAACAGTCAGTCTCAGATGTGGATGTTTGGCACGCCCTGGGTGTTATGAGGTTGTGCTGGAGACAGAGTTCACCATATATTGGATACAGGACTGCCTCGCCAAGGTGTTCAGTAAAAAGCAGAACAGGAATCCAACTAGCCCCCTCGGGCGTACCTACTGGAACTGTGTCTGCTAGTGCAAGTGAAAATAGCCCCCACGGGCGTAACTGGAACCGGCCTGCAATGCAAGAGCTGCTAAGCCTCCTCAGACTTAACCGGATACTGGAATTTGACGTGCAAGAGCCAATAGCCCCACGGGCGTTGTTACCGGATTTGCTAGCGCTGAAGCCTTTGCCTGCCACCACCCTATATAACGGATATCGCCCAGCAATACAATGAGAAAGAGCCTTAGGCGCCCAACCGGCCCAACAGACGTGAATACTCTGCAGAGGAAGTATAGAGTTGCCGACGGTGAGAGGCCAACTCAGCAGGAGTATTACCGAGAACGAGGCTCGTACTGGAGTAGAGAGAGTGAAACCAAGGCAGCACCGCTAGGGTTAAAAGGCACGTTTACTCGAGGCTTTCAGCGAACAGCAAGGCTTTGCAGTATGAGGGAGGTGTACTGAAACACACACACAGCTCTGCACGGGTAGATACACTGCACTGATCGGGGTAACACCAGGCAAGGTAGTCACACAAAGACTGGAACAGCAGATAATAATGTCGCTGCGGCGGCGACAACTGGAACGCAGGTCACTGGAACAAGCTGGAAGTCGATCTTCGGAGCAGGAAGTCAGCCAGGCCGGGTCGGAGCACATAGGAGGTAGTCATACAAGCCGGGTCATACACAAGCAGGAACGTCAGCCAAACCGGGTCAGGATCCAAGGGTGGTAGTCAGATGGGCCGGATCATACACAAACAGGAACACTGGAGAATAGTCAGGACAAGCCGATTCGGTACACAGGAATCCAGAACACAGGAACACAGCAACAGTACTACTGGCTCAGAAACACCACGAAAGGGCATCTGACAGGTGTCTGGGCCAGGCATAAGAAGGTCACCAGGGGCGGGTCAAACTGGCTCAACAAATCAGAGCGAACCACAGGGAAGAGTGACATGAATCACAGGCACTGTGATACTCAGTTGCCCTTGCGTTGTTGTACAATACAGTTCTGTTTCCCTTGGGCTCTGTGTATGACCTGGCTAGTTTGACCATCCATTCTGGTGCTTACCTGTGGCTCTGTCTGACTACTCTTTTGCCTGCTCCCATTGTGTAGTGGACACCCAATTTGGTGTGGACCTGTGGCTCTGGCTGACTACCTGAACTGTGTATGACCCAGCCTGTCTGTCCATCCATTCTGGTGTTGATCTGTGTCTCTGTCTGACCATTCTCCTTGTGCATTCCGATTTGGCTTAGATATCCTTTCTGGTGCTAACCTGTGGCTCTGGCTGACTAACCACTCCCTCTATGACCTGGCTTGTCTGACTATCCACTCTAGTGTTGACCTGGGGCTCTGTCCAGTGCACATCCAGCATTCCAATGCTTCAGTGGATATCCTATCTGGTGCAAACCTGTGGCTCTGGATGACTACCTGCTCCGTGTATGACCCGGCTTGTCTGACTACCCTTTCTGGTGCTAACTAGGGGGCTCTGTCTGTTCCCTTCGTGTGTTGGTCCCTGCTGCATAGACACCCATCTTTGCTTACTGACTGCAGGCTGAGTCAGTGCTAGTCCTTTGGGAGTTCCGAATTACTCGAGGCTCCAGTGGGCTGAAGCCTAGACTTGGACAGTATGTTGGATCTATCGGCGGACTGCTATTTCTGATACAGTGCTTGCCTCTTTGATCACCCTCTATGTTTTATCTGTTTATGTGCATTACTGTGATTTTTCTAATAAAATATTGTTTTACTTTACCGTACTGACTCCTGGTTTATTCCTGGGAACCGTGACGAAAATTCCTCTCCCTCAAGGATAATATAAAAGGGGTGTCATGTTTTTGCAGCATGTCATTTTGCTGTTGGAGTGTAGTTTTGGGAGTCTTGTAGGCAGAAATTTGTTCTCTATTTTTGGGGAGTCTGGAGTCACGGTGGGCAGGGGAATTTGAAGAGAAAAAGGAAGGTTACCCAAAATATGCCATAATATTGGTTGGCTGAGACAGACATCTGTGATCCAAGTTCCTTCTTTATCTGGCTGGTATCTCTTTGTTAGGTGAGTCTGGGTGTGTGCAAGAAGCAAAGGAGATTTGCCACAAATACACCAACATTTTGAGCTGACTGAGAAGACCCAGGCTGATGTGATTCAAGTTCCTTCCTGATTTGGCTGTAATCTCATTATTAGGGGAGTCTGGGGATGTGTGAAGGGTGCAAGAGAGATTTACCCCAAGTACCCAAAAATCGTGTTTGACTGACTGGGAAGACACTACAGCTGTGAACCAAGTTTTTTTTTTATGTCGCCATTGATAGGGGCCATTAATAAAAAAATGTAAAAATATATATATATTTTAACATATTAAAAATAGTTTGACTGATGAGTGACCAAGACAGGGATCCTGATGTGAACTGTGACTGAGACGGACAGATACTAGAAAAGATAGAGTATTTTTTAACGTGCAAATCATCAAACACAATCAGTTCTGTTGTTTACTTCACTGTTAAAATAAACACACTAGTTATATAATGTTCAACAAATGTTCTAGGGGCATAGGAAGGGCAAAAGTAGGAGAACAGCAAGGAAGCATTAGTAAATTAATAGTTCAAAAACTGACTGCCGCCATGGTTGCTGCAGTGTATGCAATAAACCATGATTATCATTCTCCTCCTGACTTTGAGGAAGCTGTTTGTCAAAGTCCCATAAAAAGATCCACCACTACCAGTTTCAGCAAGTAAGTTCCCTGGATAACTGTTATTTGTGGCTGCTGGGGATGATGGAAGTTGGAAACAGCTGGAGGTCCAAAAATTCACTACCCCGCCTGACAGGGACTGTTCTCTGGAGTGGTGCATTATGGATCACATCACATGCAAAAAACAAGCGTGGAACAATTCTTGGTAAAATCATATGCACATATCTGGGAATTCTCAGGATTTGACCCAAATTTCACTTTTAGACAGTCTGGTTGTACCAACAATATAATCTGCAAAAATTAACTGCTTCTTCAGATGTCCTACTTATCTTATGTGCAGTTAAGCAGTGATATCTCTAAGTTTTTTTATGATTTCCTCACAAAACCCTAATTGGTCACCTGTCTCGCTGCCTCAAGACAAAATGTTTGGGAACCATAATCCATAGGATTGAAACCCAAACCCTCCAAAACTTTATGCAAAACAATGCCAAAATGAAAACAGTGCAAAGACTAACTCACTGCATAAAAAATTACCTACAACCCCATGCTGAATTTACAGGAAATCCAAACATGATGAAACAGAACAAGAAATTCAAAGAGGACCCACAATGAAAACTGAAAACCATTCCCCTTCTTATTTGTCTTTGACCGCATGACAATGAAGTAATCCTTCTTAAATCTTACCATAACAACCCCATCAAAAGATTATACTTTTTTCCATTGGTCACTCTCCTATCTTTATTGCCATTTTTTAAATGCAAAGGAAAATACTGAATTATCTGAACAATACCTATCTTCATCATTTTCCTTCCCCTATTCCATTGCCTTCTCTCTTTAGCAGCAGACAAATCCAAACACTCACCCACACAGTCAGGTCATCCAAATGAGATTCAGCAGCAGCTGGCTTTCCTCTAACCTTCCATCCTGCAGTAGATCTGCTGAAGTGCTAACCATGGCTTCCCCTGGAGTCCAGAAAACAAGTATTCCCTGACAAGGAAGGGAAGGGGTGCAGATAGCAGAATTCCAAATTGGGAAAGCGATGGAAGAAAGGCCAAAAAGATGACTAAGAAGATAGATAAACTTTAAAAAAAAAAAAAAAAAAAAAAAAAAAAGGGAAAGGACAGGCAAAAGGGAGTCTACTAGAACAAAGGGGAACAAATAGAAGGGATGGGGTATGGAAAAGGGCCTAAGATGAGGGAAATTGAAGATGGCCAGACTAAAACTGTTCCACGTTAAGTGGGACAGCATCCACACACCACCACCAAATCTCCTACCACATTGGCCCTAGAACAAGACCAAGACATAAGGCGAAACACCAGTGTTAAGAGGAAGGCACCCTAGCCCACTTACATTTCCCAGGACCCTGACTTTCACCAACTCTCCCCCCTACCTATAGCTATTTAGCCACCATCATGCTTCTCTATGCCATTGCTAGGTAGCTACAAGGAGTACTTTCCAGGAAGCTTGATGGATTAATCTTTCAGATATCTCAGGGTAAGCTCATTTTGAAAGTTTTCAGGTATGCAAATGCACCACAAGGAACAAAGATAAATTCTTATAGATCCAGCCCTTTGAGTGCCCAAGTGTTGTCTGATGCATTGCCATACCTTTGAACATTTGAAATGAGCTCACTCTGAGATCTTTGAAACACTAACTCTTAATGTTCCCAAGAAAGAAGATTCTAGATGCAATGTCAGTGTTTTGTTTAACTCAGAGATGATCCAGTCAGTCCTCAAGGAACCTTTAACAAGCCACAGTTCTGAGATATCTCTAATTAATCACTCACAAAACAAGAAGGACTTCTGCCTCTGCCTTTCTGGTACAAACACCACTAAACTGGACATTAACACAACAGTAAATTGGTGTAAATTATATATTAGGTTACATTGGACTCTCTCACCCTGAGATTTTGTTCAAAACTCTGAGAGTTCCCAGGTATGTGCATTGCTTTGCTCATTTAATTGAGAAAGTCAGATGGTGACCTTTCTAACTTCAAGGAGTTAACGATACCCATTTAAATAAATGGGGAGTTTTTAAATTATTATTCATCCGCTTTGGTACAGTTGGTTTGTTCCAAAACTGCACAATTTAGCTAAATAGGCCCCATAGAGAAATGTTTTGAAATTATGGGACAAACCAATTGCACCATAGGGAGAAAATAAATATTATCTTTGACTTAAATGGGGCTTTGAACCCCTTGAATGGTAGAAAGGTGTCCATTGCACTGCTTCACAATGCTTTGGAGACCTTTCTAACATTCAAGGGGTTAAAAACCTCCATTGAAATAATTGAGAATTCTGGACATTTCCATTTATTGTTTTCAGAGATGTAACTAGAAGCCATGGGGCCCTGGTACATGAATTGCCATGGGCCCCTCCGATCACAATGGCCCCCCTCAACCATTTTGGCCACTTCCACATTGCCCCCAATCTCCACAATGCCCCCATCTCCACATTGCTCCTTCCACAATGCCCCCATCTCCACATTGCCCCCGAATCTCCACAATGCCCCTTCCACAATGCCCCTCAATCTCCACATTGCCCCTTCCACAATGCCCCTCAATCTCCATGGGGTGGTAGGTAATTTTTTATGTAGTGGGTTAGTCTTTGCTCTGTTTTCATTTTGTCATTGTTTTTAATAAAAACAATGGCAGAAGATGGGGCAACATGGAGAATGAGGGAGAGGACAGGTCTGTGCCTCCTTCTGCACAGACCTCTTCTCCCGCGTGGTCCTCTTCAGTAATGCAGAGTGCTGGGAGATGATGTCATCTCCCAGCGCTCTGCATTACGAGAGTGCCGGTCTGCTGGAGGGAGATCAGCATATTGCGGGCATTGAGGGCTCCAGGCAAGGGGGTCGTAGGGGGTGGCCGGGCCCCTGGAGTGACAGACCAGGTCACAGGTGTGACCCCTATAGTTACGCCACTGGTTGTTTTGTTTTACCACCAAAGTTAAACGGTTGTTCCTTGGCCTCTGTGAGACCATGCTGAGCAAAAGCTGAATGGTATTCATTTATCTAACAGGTCATGGGAACACTTGGAAATCAGAATCAGCTAGGTGAGTCACACTTGGATAATGGCTTGAAAGCAGGGTTTATTGGTAAAGTATTCAATTTGAAATGAATTCAGTCTATACAGATCATAACAAAGTGAGATTCAAAGTAACATGTTTATTCTATAAATAATGTGCTTTCTTCAAGGACTAGCTGTTAAGCCATAACCAGTGTGTCTCCAATTGTTGAATCTTGTACCAGCCAGGAGTGAGATAATGTCACAGACAACTGTCTGAGTTGTTGTTCAAGAGTAATTGAATGATAAATGATCCCACTCCTGCCCATTGTACTGATGTAACACTGCTCACTTTAGAACAGCAAGACTGTCCAGATGAATCACAGCAAGGGACAATCTTCAGTGAGCATAAGGAAAAACCTGTAAAGGGTGCAGGGTTTTCCTTATGCTCACAGACTTGTACCAGATCTTTGTTTCACAGCCAGTGAGTCAAGTGGGAGAAACTTTTGAGAGGATTAATTCAGGGACAATTTAAATGAGAGCTACCTCCTTCTAAAAGGAATCTCCCTGCTTTCCTTATTATGGCAAGAAAATCTTAATGATCCCTAAAAAATTTGCTCTTGTAACATCTTCTATCAGTACTGGATGTCAAATCCAGGGAGGGTGACATCAGGGCAGTTTTAAACCCCCCTGAGGTCCTGGGGAAACTGAAAATTGAGGCCACTAAACATAGGTATACATTTGGTATATATTTGTAAGAATAACAACAACGTACATGTGTTGCGCAGCCAGGACAACCCATTTCCTCATCTGACCTCTGAATTAAATTGGTTCCTTTTTGTGAAACTGGGACTGTTGCAAATCCAAAGTGAGGCCCAGTAAACAGAAGGCCCTTGGAGATCATTCGGTCAGGGGCGGATTGTGGTCAGATACTGGCCCGGGGCATTTAAAAAAAATGGCCCATTAGTTGGTATTCCATTACATAAACATATGTATGTACGTGTATGTGTCTGATTGAGTTTTGTTCTCATCAGTGAAGAACATTAAGAACCATTTGAATGCCAGAGGGATACCCTCTGGCACTCAAAGGGTTAAGAATAAATAATAACAGTGGAGGCTGTCAGGTGGTTGTCTCACCCAATAGTACATTGGAAATACAGAGCAGCAGCCTCCTTCACAATGCGACTCTGCTGTCACTGCCTGTGACACTTCTGTCGGGCCTGAGTCTAGTCAGTAATTTTGTGGAGTGGCCCTCCCTTGTCAAGCAGCCACCGGCCCACCGGGGCATGCCCGAATGCCCGATAGCACAATCCGCCCTTGCATTCAGTACACCCTTGAATTAAAATGTGCCCAGCAGCCTTGACAGTTGATAGGAGGACCATTGGACCTCGAACTCTGCTCACTGTACATGATAATATTAACCGTTTGTACTCCCTTCTGGTTCCTTAAAGGGTAAAAAATTATGGAAGTGGAACTTTGTGAGCATATTGAATTCTTTAGGCACCAGAGTGATGGTGGTCTTTCTTAACCCTTTAAGTGCCAGTGGGGTGTGCAATGCATTGCAAAGCAGGGTCTGTGGGCGTCAGGGTTCAGAGGTATGTGGATTGCTTCTCAATGTGTTGGAGACCCCTCTAGCCTTCAGTGGTTTAAAAGCCCCATTTTAGTCAATGGGAATTTTGACAATGTTGATTTGTCTCTTACAGTGCAGTTAGTTTTCCATAGAAATGATGAAGCTCTTCTTAGCATATTAGATTCATTCTTGCTTGGTTAATTACAAGCATTTTCCCATTAATTGCAAAGTGTTGATGCATCAAGTTGAAATCTGGCTTTCAAGGGGAAAACCCCCATATAAAACAATGGGGAGTTGTGGACTTCTTATTTCTGCTCTGTAGGCCAGTTTGTTTGCTCCAGATCTGCACCTCTTTAGCTTGTGAATAATACCCGTATTTCTCTTATTAAAGGGGAAGTAACAACTCCTAATAATTACCCAACTTATATCACTGTGGCCAGAAAGTTCTAATGCCCTCCCCCATATTAAATCAGTGCAGGGGATATCATGTCCATGGAGGTGGACAAGATATTCACTGAGGGTTTTTTTCAGTGTGAAGTTGGGAAAGTGCGATATATAATAGAGAAGGAATAGAACCATGCGTTCCAAATACTGAATGGATGACAAGTAGATAGCGCAATTAACATGCGCAACAGGAAGGAGATGCCTGGAAATGATGGTTGTTTGGTGGCAATTAAGTCAACATTTGTTTGTTATGCAATGTATTGTATCAAGAGCTATGTATAAATAGATGTACTAATTGGCAGATTTTCAGTCTCCAGAAGAAGTAACAACTGTTACAAAATGCGTAGAGCAATCTTACCCGTCATATATTGTTTTTAAATATATTTTAATATTTTGTAAGAATACATTTTGTGGCTAACATTTGCCTTTACAAGCCCTAGTGCTAGTTTATTGCTATATCCCACTTTCTTCACTCCAGTAAGGCATATTGGGCATCTAGATATCCACTTGGGTTACTACTCATTGTGTGAGCTGGATTGGCCTTAGAATCCTTTTGTTCCAGCTACTACCAAGGTATTGGAGGATCTGGAGGTGATAAATGTGGAGAAACTAACCTGGGGTTTATACCAGGAGAGCTATCATGATTGAGAGGCTATCTGTTTATGCCTCTCATCAATGTGAGTAATAATCTTTGAGCACCGGTTGATGTTGTTGGCAATGATATAACATCTACTACGCTTAGAAGTCCTTTCTTGCGCTGCTCTTCTTTTTATCATTTTCTACAGTGTGTCGTAGGGAGCACACCCTCCTGGTTCTTAAACAGTTGAGGTTACTACATACAGTAGGTGGAGTTGTGTCCTTTGGTCCTAGTAGTGTCTTTTCCACCTCTAGGACATGATATCCAGGAATCGGATTAAATGACAATGTTATTTTTTGAATCAATGAAAAATTCAGAGGCCCATTAGTATTTTCTGGCCATAGTAAGCAAGTGGGGGTTATTAATATGAAGTACTAACTCCCCTTTTAAATTACAGTATTTGCTGCATAGGCATACTGCCAGGGGCCTTAAAGGAAAAGTAAACATTTTTTATGAAAACATATATGTTGTAGAGCTTTTCCTGCTGAACATATCAAGGTAACTTCCACCACTGTCAGTTATTTTATTCAAATGTTATAACAGTTCAAATAACCAGGAAGTGCATTTACTATGCGTTTACTTCCTTAAAATTCCAACTGACAGGAAGTGACTTGACAGTTTCTATCATATCTATGAAGAACTGTATGTCACTGACTTTCGTCTCCATTAGAACGTAATAGAATAACTAATTGGAATTTGACCACTAGAGGGCACTGCTAATATAAAAAAGCACGGTTTTAAACTGTAATAACTCTGGAAATATGCATCTCTGAGCAGTGGGAGTACCCTTATTTTACTCAACAGGAAAAGCTCTACAATATGTTTTTTTTCCTAAAAAAGTTAACTGCTCCTTTCAAGCATTCCAAATTTTACCAGAGGAATCTATTTAACCCTGGTAATGGAGAAGTGAAGCTGTTCTGTGTGCACAACATATAAATGTGTCTGCTTGCCCCACAAATAAAAAGAAAAGGGAAGGCTATCAATAAACATAAAAGGATCCAAATAGCTTACATATTTATATACATTCCAGGGAACTCTCCAGATTTGCCCTGTAGACTCTGTTTTTTAGCTATAAATACCGGGTCTCAAGGGAGACAGGCTCATTCTCGAGTTTGGTGAGGTTTCCAGGCTAGCCCTGCCAACTTCAACACTCATTTAGCCAATTTACCACCCATTTTACTGAAACCCTGCCTTTTATCCTCTCAATCACACCCACCCCTATTAAGCCCTGCTCGCATTATGATACAAATCCCACAATTTGGACACTCCTATCACCCAGACCATTCTGCCGGATTCATAAGGGGTTCTTAAGTCTGCCCTGATCCCTGCTTTATCACTTAGTAAAGCTTAGCAAAAAAACACGTTTCCTAACCAGCCTCCTTTTAATTAGTGTGAACTGCCCAGCAGGTCACACAATAAATATATTGTTTTATAAATTTTTCTTCTTTTTCTTTTCAGTTTGCCTTCCTTGTATATATTGCACAATAAGTAAATTAGATATTTACACTGTTAATGAACTGTTTGCTCTGCTGTTCTTGGGAAGCAGCTACATAACAAGAGTGAAGCTAATTGCACATACCTGTAAACAATCAGAGTATTGCTTATGTCCAATATGTATTGACAGAACCATGGCTACAAAGCTTAAATTACTACCTTCCAGTGAACAATGAAACAGTAATTCTGCTTGTACAATGGATACTATTTGTTTGACTTCTGGCTGAACAGTGTCCTTCACATTGTAACGAATACACTTAATCTGTCCAAAGTCAAGAGAATGAAGATATGTTAAGCCAGAAGGGAAATAAATATCAAAAGACAAGTAGAGTGCAAACAGACTGGTGCTAAACTGAACCCAATGCAGAAACAGGAAGAAAGTAGCAAGGATAATAAACAGTTCATCTGCTTGTGTTGTGTGTGGATGGTACTAAGGACCATATTCAGCTAAACAGGTACAATTCTACCAAATGAGCAACAGGAGACAAATAAACAATGCAGTTTTAATGTATTGGACTTTAATCATGTAGTTGATTTGCTACAGAAATCCACGTCTAGTTTTTTGCATTTGGCCCTAAATCAGTGAAGGGCAACATGAGACTGGCTGGGGATGATGGGAGTTGAGGTACACAATAGTTTTGGGGTCTCAGATTACCCACTTCTACCCTAAATGCACCAATCAGGTCATCCAAAATTTTCCACAGTGAAGCTCGGGGCCAGATTTCCCAATAGGCAGAGTAGGCAACTGCCTAGAACTCTACTTTTTGAGGGGAGCCTCAACTGTGAGGACCACACCCACATTCTGAGTTGTGGGTATGGCCAGAGCAATCTCAATGTCACTGCACTAGATGTAACCCCCTTTACAAGCTATCATTTAACCCCTTGGATGCTGGAGAGATCTCCAGTGCATTATGGAGCAATTCATTGGAGATCTCTCTAGCAACCAAGAAGTTAAAGCTTTTTTTTTGTTTGTTTGTTATAGGCCGAGGTTATTGTGTGTCAGGAAATAGTAGATGGGACTGGGGGCAGGGTCATGTGAAGAATATGGGTGTGGCCATGGGCAGAGCTAAGGGCACCTAGAGTGCCTGTCCTAGCCCTAGAGAGGCTGAAATACTAAGAATAATTGGAACAAGTCTGTGTTAAACCAGTTGCACCACTGGGGGGCAAATCAAAATTCATACTGATTTACATTGGACTTAAATACTTCAAAATGTGTTGGGGACCATTCTAGCATTCAACGGGTTGAAAACCTCATTTAAATTAACAGAAATTTAGAAAATTCTAATTGATCCATATTTTGAAGTTGGTTTGCCTCATAAATGCTCCAATTTTCTTAGATTTCTTAAAGTTCAGATATTCCATTCATCTGTATATTTCCTTGACAGCTGTCACATTGTTGCTCTTCAGAAAGTAAATGAAATTGTGAACTATTAGAAAGTTTTACAGTAGATTTCCACTTTGAACTTAATAAACCACCACCACAGATTTCCCCCAAACAGGGATGGGTGAACGTTTTCACAACAAAAATAAAGTGAAAGGTAGAAAAGCAAGAGAGGGAGCTGAAGTTGTTTTACTTAAGTAGTACTGGTCGTAGCCAGTTTTTGAAATCATTGATCCTGGGTGGCAGGAACAGCACAATGTATGCAAAGATTATGAAGAGGAGAAGGCACTTCTGCTTTAATTAAGCACATCTAATACAACCACCCTGGGGTTTAGTATGGCAATGTTAAACCATCCCCAAGCAAATGATGTGCTCTTTCTGTCACTGTCACCCTCATAGCAGGGAGTGTCACTGTTTTGGTAATTGTTTGGTAATAAACAATGGAACAAATGGAACAAATGGAACTCAAGATATAGTAATAAATAATGACTGATAGGGCATCAATAAGCCACCACCACCAGTCACTTATTGCCTGTCCACCAGCCCGCCACCACCAGGCTTAAAAAATTTTCCAAGGCCTTCCTTACCATAGCTCTCAACCTGCTAACAATTGTTCTGAGTCATATGTTGCAGTAGGATTCAGTAGCAGCAGTATTGCATTGGGGATTCTTGCAGCCATACAAAACATAGATAGCAATTGCCAAGTTCTCACTGGGACTTCATTGGCAGTAGGAAAAAGGTAGAAATTGTAATTGATTTTCTATCAGAAAAGCAAAGAAAGGAAAATAAATATTGTGTTCTGTTTTTTGTTTTTTTTTGTTTGTTTGTTTGTTTTTGGGTTGGGAGGGGGGATTGCTTCCTAGAATGCATCTCTTTTATATTTTTATATTGGACTTGCTGTTAGGTCTCCTGGGATCCAGGGGATGTACCAAGGGTCGAATAGTGGCAAAATGTATCTGGAGATGTGTGGCAATCACTTTGCCATGGAGAATATGACACAGTTTGCCATATGCACTAAGATTTATCAATGTCGGGGGGTGAAGGCACTTTAATCATTAGCATGTAGGGTTTGCATAATGTTGGCGATGTGTTAGGGAGGGCATTGGGGTGGGTGGAGAGGATGCTGTCCGACTTCAGCACCAAGGACACCACCAAGCCCCCCTTAACCCTTTGAGTGCTATAGGGATGTACATTAGGCACCCCTATGGCACTGAAAGGGTTATCCCATTAAGAATACCTTGACCAGAGTACTGGCAACTAACTGTCCTCTAGATCCATAAAAATGTATGTAAAGATCCCAACTTCGCATTCTCAGTTTGGTGAAGTTGAGACTGTGAACTCCGACAGCCATCAAAGCTTAATGCATGTATTAAAGTGCCATATTAACACATAAACACACCTACAGAAAAGAAAACAATAGCTCATTAAGCTGCAATTCAATATACAAATAAGCCAATGTTGGAGTAGTCACAGCAAGATCGTAAACCTGGTGATGGCATGGCAAAAGCATGATGATGTTGGCTTATTTTCTGTGTAATCATAGGGATATGGTGTTTGAAGACATATTAGTCATTATGATGAGCTGGAATCAGGGCAAATACACTACAATATCACCAGCCTGGCCCCTTGTTGATCGTTAGTGCATCTCCCCATAGGTGCTAGTATTGTTGTTTGTTAATTTGCTTTATATCCTAGGACAGCAGGAGTGTATTTCCCAGTTTCATACATTAGCAAATTAGCCATATCAGAGTATATAATATCAGTTCAATTAGCAATATAATTATGTATAAATGTATAATTTATATAATATTTTCCCCATTGTAAATTTGTAAGATTCAGATTCACTTAAAGTGGATCTATCGCCTCTTCAAAAGTTATGCTTATTATGTAGAGGATATATACATAAAAAAAAGCTATTTGTGTTAAAACGATAGTTTATAGAGTGCCCTGCACCCTACTTCCTCATAAACTTCCATTTCTGCATTGCCCCTTCTCCCTTCCCACTACCCAGCCTCCTCCGATGACGGAGGCTTCTGTCTGTAAGCTGGAGCAATCTAATTGGCAGAGATTGATATCTAGCCAATGAGATCGCTCCACCTTACAGACAGACAACCTCCGTCAGTGGAGGAGGCTGGGTAATGGGAAGGGAGAAGGGGCAGTGGGGCAATCTGCGGCAATGGAAGTTTAGGACAAAGTAGGGTGTATATCCTTTACAGAATAAGCATAACTTTTGTAGAGGTGATAGATCCACTTTAATCAGTAACATCCTCTCCCAACCTAAATAATGAACAATGAACTTTTCACATTTCACATAAAAAAATCAGAGAGGCATTTCAATGGAACTCAAGATATAGTAAGACACGTAGGTAGCAAAGATTAACTAGATGGACAGAACGGCTATTTAAAAACTTTTCAAAAACCTGTTTGGATCAATGGTGTGGAAAATATATTCTGTAATGCCTGATCTCATTTAACCCTCAATTGTCCAGTCAGGGATCTTAATCTCCACATAGTCTAATACAATTATGTAACAATACAAACATTGTATAATTATATGTATCTCTTAAAATTCCAGCATGGCATACCAAATGAGCAGACATATGTTTGTATTGTTACATCAGGGCTTAAAATTTGAAGCCCTTTGCTACTAGCGAGACCTGAAAAGTTACTGGCCACTGCAAGCCATAGCATACCCACCAGGGCTGAATTTCTACTCGCCAGGGCTAAATTTTCACTCTCCATTGGCTAGTGGCGAGTGGAAATTTTGAGCCTTGGTTACATTATTGTATTAGAATATGTGGTGATTAAGAACCCTGATGGGACAATTGAAGGTGATGTGAGGTCAGGCATTACAGAATATATTTTCCTCTTAGTGGTTAACTTATAGTTTTATCCTGCCGATTTTCTTCCACATCAATTGTCCAATCAGGGTTTTGAATAGTTTTTAAATAGCTGCTCCGTCCATCTAGTTAATATTTGTTACCTACATATCTTTAGAAAGCAGCGTGGATCGCTGTGAAACGCGTTGAATTGTAGGGTTATGTTTTATTGATTTTTTCATGTCTGCCTATGATCTTTCATCCAAGAAGAGTCAAGCTACAACATAGGACAGGGACAGTAAGAAATTAAGCTGTGCTTATACATATGTATATACACAGACACTTAGACATGTGAGTACAATATTTTTATGGTTTTAAATATTATCATTCTACCAGAGTGTTAAGGCACTATTGGCGCCACCTTACCATTAATTTTTCTATCTGCTGTGATACGTGGGTTGAAATTCTTCTTTCCTTTTTAGGAAATCAGAGATTTTTATATTGCTGTTTAATTGTATAGATCAGTGAAATTAGTCTCTCACTCATTTTACTGCTTAGTAAAAGTTTTCTTGTCTTGCATCATCACAGCAGTTGGAAAAGCACTGAGCATATGCAAGCATTTTTTTCTTAACCCTTCTTAACCAGAAGAGTGTGTAAAGCATTACTTTGAAATTTATTGTGTACCGGGCTATAACATTTCACTAAGCCAGTTTGTTACAGCATTCTGTAATGCTTCCTTATACTTTATTTTGAAAGTGTTTTACCAGGAAGAATACATTGATATTTCTATAATTTTCAGGGATGTCCCGGAGAACATGTATAATACAAAGTTTACACATTTAAACAGGTAGAAAAAAAATATTTACACACACACACTAAATAAATATAAATAACAAATTAACTTTAATATCCAGTTACGTGTTTTTTTTAAATACAAATAAGCAGTTATTTTGGGGAATTTAAACTGGGGCTCCTGCACTGATGTGCTTTAAAATGAATAGATTATTATGTGTATTTATAAAACCACAATAAACACCTTGTTTCACAACTGAGCTCCAGATATGCAGTGCAAGGTAATCAGTTCCTTACTGAATAGGCTTCTCAGAGTGAAAAGGAAACCTTTGCTTTTGTCCATAATCTTACTAGGACATCTGATCTGTATCTAAGTTAGAACAGCTTGCCAACTTAAAAATGCCTTAGAAATGTCATGGAAAGATAAACAGTGCATCCTAGAACAAAACTGGAAGAATACAGTACCATATTAAGAGAAGAAAATAAAATAGATCTGTGTTTTTAGTTTAAAGTTTTGACATTCCTGGCCAAATTACATGTTTTGTTGATATTGTAAGTGAAAATGAGTTAACACAACCTCTGCAGAGAACAAACTTAAAAGTAAACTTTTTCTGCAAATTGTAATTCACAGTTACTATACATTTGCTGAAAAAAATAAAAATAAAACAAAAAATGTGGCAAGTGCAAAAGTTTGGACACCCTTCCAGTTAATCCACTAGTGTTATTATTTGTAAAGACTCAGAACTCACTTGACTCAGTAGGCCTTAATCTAGGTTAGGTGATGACAATTTCAAAGCTTACTAAATTTTATGAATCTCAGGGTGTTGTGCTTACACTCATCAACCATGGGCTTGTCTAGGCAGCTGACTGAAGACTGGAAACTAATGATAACTGACTCTTGCAAAGCAAGGCAAGGAAGGCTATAAAAAGATATCTAAACCTTCCTGTCTGCAATTTCCACTGTCCAAAATGTGTTAAGAAATGGAAGTTAAGTGGACTGTTGAAGTCAAGACTAGATCTGGAAGACCAAGAAACATCTCCAATAGAACTGCTCATAGACTGGTCAGGAATGCAAAGCAAAACCCCAATATCACTGCAAAGGAACTGCAGGAAAGTTTAGCTATCATAGGAGTAGGAGAGGAGTAGTGGTGAGCCAGTCCACTGTGCACATTGACTCTCTTTTTTGATCTTCCTTTTCACATCCAGAAGGATAATTTGAGGACATTTGTAAGCTAGAGGGAAGTTCCAAAAGACTTTTAGGGCATCCTGCCCCATCAACTGAGGATTCCTTCAAAGAGAAAAATAGGTCTTGCACTTGTTATTCTGACTTCATGCCATAAAATCTACATTTTGAGTTTTCCATCTTATTATTATGCTGTGGAATATGTTGATATCTAGAGACCATTGTCCCTGATCTACATGGTACTGGCTTAGAAAATCCCCTTGGATGTTCCTGGTTACTGATATATAAGATACTGATATTGTTAGTGGATTCCTTCCTGCCCATTTCAAGAGTTCCACTGCTAGCTTGTTTAGTGACCTGATTTTTGTGCTACCTTTATTCATCAGATACATCATCACTGCTGTGTTGTCTGGTCAAATGAGGACTGATTTTCCCTTTTATTTGTGACTTGATGCTGCTGAGGCAGTTTAGTACTGTCTTCATCTCTAGAATATTTATGTGCAGGAAGGATTCCATTCTTGACTACAGGCCTTGAGTTGTGAGATTGTTTCAAACACCTCCCAACCAATGAGGCTAGTGTCTATTGAGACCACCTCTCAGCAAGGTTCCTCTAGTGACCGTTCCTGTAACAAATTTTCTTTGTTCAGATATGCTCAGATTTGTTCAGATATGCTGACACTGAGCCTAACAGAGGAATCCTCTGATAATTGTTGTCAGTTTGCTGGTTCCAGAGCACCAGATAATTGTTTTGCAGTCTCATGAGAGGGAACTGGGCCCGAGGAACCACCTGTGTGATGGAAGTGAGAATGCCAATGACTTTCCTGAAGGACAGCACCCCTTTCAATAGTCTCTTTATTCTGTCTGTCGACAGAATAGCCTTCCTCTACAGGCTGTACAGGCTGGCTCCCAGAAAAACTAGGCTCTGAGAGGGTTGAAGCTGACTCTTCTGTGAATTCCAGAGACTGTTGCTACAAGTTACAAATGAGTTTGTCCAGGGAAGGAATCACAGAAATCCTATCTTCCCTTAGGGTCTGCAATGAGACTGCCAGAGTTTTTGAAAAACCCTGGTTACTCATGAGAGACCTAAAGGAAGCATCCTGAATTTAAAATGCTGGTTTTTGATTGCAAACCAGAGAATCTTCCTGAGTCTTGGCATGATCAGAATGTGAAGATAAGCATCTTGTCAGTCAGTGGGGGTTAGGAAGGCATCTGGAGGAACTAAGTTGAGTACAGAGCTTATGATCTCCATCCTGAACCTGGTAGTCCTGATGAAGCTGCACATACTTTAGATCTAGTAAATTGCTCTGAGGATTTGACCACAATGAATATTATGGAGTAAATGCCTAAACACCCTCTGGTATTGTGGAATCTTTTCAATTGCCTTCTTTTGGATAAGTCCCCGAATAACTAGCTTCATGGCTGCCAATTTTGAGCGATTTGTTGGCACTCTGGAGCTTCTGAAAATGTTCCTTGTTGGGATAGTGTTGAATTCTAGCAGGTACCCCATCACTACAACCTGGTAGACACAACTGTTAGGGTGAACTGGAAATTCCCAGTACTCTAGCAAATGCACCAGTCTGCTCCCTACTGGAATGAGGAATGAGACCTTTGCTCTTTATTGAAATTCTCCCTTGAACTGACTTCAAGATAAATATTTCCTGTACCCCCTCTGGAATCTGGGACCTGCCTTGTCCTCTGGATGCACTGGATCTCCTTGACTTTGGGGGGGACAGGGAACTGTTCTCTCCTGATGATTTCTTTATTCGTATTTCTAAATGCTCCTCAAAGAGAAGGTCACTGCTGAATGGAAGGGAGGCCAGCTTGTACTTGGAAGAAGAATTTGCACCTCAAGATCACAAGCAAAGGGAGTGACAGAACAAGGGTGAGGATTTTGACATGAGTTTGATGACATCCAACAAGGCATTACATGAAAAAGCTGCTGGCTTCTTTAATGGAAGCCACTACCTTCAGTAATATGGAGCAGGAGACAGAGAACTCAATCTTGTCCTTCAGCTCAGGCAACCAGATATGCATGATTATGGAAATATAGACTAGGGTGGTTGAGGAAATGAGATTCTGGCCCAGTAGGGCATACCATCTCTTAAGTTCACTTTCCAGTTTCCTGTCCACAGTATCCACAGTATCCCTTAGGGACAACTATCGTCTACCAGAAAGTAGTACATTTCGCACATTCCCATGGCTACCCCAAAGACTAACAGGCAGAGGACCACAACTAACAGAATAGGAATAATAGTCACAGTAAGGTTAATAGTAAGTGAATGAAAATTAACCCTTTGAGTGCCAGAGGGGTATGTAACACATTGCAAAGCAAAGTGTTGCTTACCCCTCTGGCACTCAAAGGGTTAAACACTAACTTATAAACCAAAAACCATACACTCTGTGCCTTTAAATACCCTGTAAACTTGGGGTGTGTTCCACTGATGGAGCACCTGAGCATTCATCCGCACTTCCTGTTCCTGCAGGAGGTGGGATGATAAAAGATTGCTAGGAATTGCTAGGGGCCATAGGAGGCAGAGACATCCTGGCAAAGCAGAAAGGTTGGCAGCATATAAAAATGCCCCACAAGAAAAAGGAACTGCCCAATTCATGCGTTCCAAACCATCGTGCTGAGCCACCATGAAACAGCTTCAAAAAACAGGGAGGTAGAGAATACGTACTCCAGATATGTCAAAGCAAAGAGGAGTAAAATAATACTTGGTGATCAGTTCAAGGGATCTCTAGAGTGCAAAACACACTGACTGAGGCAGACATAGAGGAGTAGAACAACAGGCTGAATCTGAGGACTCAGACCTCCATCCTTTCCAGTTGGGTAGGACCAAATTACTGTGGAAACAGAGAGAGAGAGAGTCTGCTATTTATTGGTTGATTGGTCCTACCCAGTTGGAAGGTGGGGATAAAGCCCCAACCTATTGTCATGGAGCAGGACACAGAAGGCACATGTAATTTGGCCAGGGTTGCCTACATTTTTTTGTGTTACTTAGGCAAATGGGCAATCCCTTACTGATTATGCCAGCGGCTAATATCTCTTCTAGAGCTCTCAACTCAAGCTGCCATGCCTAATGACTGTACCAGATTACCAGGGACAGTCCCTGGTTTTACAAAGTACAACAGAATAATGGGTAGCGCTAAGGTACCAGGGCACTAGTGTGAGAGGAGAGGATATCACTAACCTTAAACCAGGAAGAATACATCAGACTTAAACATGAATACCAGCATGAATTATAAATTCAATGAAATATTGTATGACACCAAAACAAAGAAGAAAAATGTTTTAAAAATACTATATAAGTGCTTCAAACCTCATAACTGTTACCAGTAAAGTCCATTAGTTTTACTCTTTATTACAAGGAAGACTGGGAAAGAGAATAATAAGAGGTTGCCAGATGTTAATTTTAATGCAGGAAGTTCATGAAGATATCAATCAGTCTGACTGCACAGGAATTATTAGTGCAACAGTACAATATTTGTAGTTCATAAGTATTATGCATTAAAATGGTGATCTGGTCACATTAGGATAATATAAAAACGAATTGAACATTGAACATTCAATTGAACATTGAACATAGCTTTGTTAAAGAAGGAAGCATTGTCCATTTAACCCTTTCAGTGCCAGAGGGGTACGCAACGCATTGCTTAGCAATGCGTTACGTACCCCTCTGGCACTGAAAGGGTTAAGAGTGTTCTTAATATAGCATCTTTCTCCCAGTTCTGCATTATATTTCCAAAACAGTGCAGAACTAATCATTAACATCTTAGTAGAATCCTTGGGGAACCTTAACAAATGATCATGTCTGTGAACAGATCCATTATTCTAGGAGGTATTTACATCTGATTGCCTGTCTTAATGAGTCTCTGATGGAAGGTGTACACCTGAGGTATCGTACCACAATTTAACTGTACAAGTGAGTTTAAATACCTTTCTACATTAATAAAATATAGGGCATTCAAGTGTTTGCATAAGTGGAACAAGTGTAAAAAAATTAGACTTGGCCTGCCTGGATCTGATCTAAAATCCCAGCTGCATTTTGCATGATGCCTGCTGCACTCATCTTGAGCTATCCGAGGAAGCTTTAAGGGGATAGTAATGTTTCATAATAAAAGCTAATTAATCATCATAGTATTTGGACTTTGGAGAGTGTTATTTCAATTCTGTCAGAGTTGTAGTTCAAGAGTAATTCAATGACAAAGTATCCCCCTCCTGCCCCTTTTACTGATGTAACACTGTTCAGCCAGAGCAGAAGGGAGGTGCCCAGGTAGATTGCAGAGAGGGACAATCTTCAATTAAGATAAGGGAAAAACCTGAAAAGCTTGTCAAGGGGGGCAGGGCTTTCATTGTTTTCATTGAAAGAAGATTGTCCCCTGCTGTTATCTGTCTGGTCTATGGACTGCATTCCACATCTGAGAAGAGATGGCTTACACTAGGTAAAAGGGACGGGGAGGGGAAACTTTGCTTGTGAATATCTCTTAAACCATAAAGGTTTGAGAGATAAGACTTATATCGTTCTTCGTGTTTTTTTTAATGCCTACAAAATAAAATAAAGATAAAACAAAGTATTACTATTCCTTTAACTCCAGGAGGCACCACTATTTGCTTTAGAAACAAGCTCTGATCATATGTAAACAGAGCTCAAATACATTGATTAAATACACCATTGATTACATCCCATCTGGATACTAGAGAGGTCTCTAATATGTAATATGCTGGAGACCTCTCTAGCATCTAAGGGGCTAATTTGATAACTTTTGTAATATGTAATATGTAATATGCTGGAGACCTCTCTAGCATCTAAGGGGCTAATTTGATAACTTTTGTGCAGATGTCTTCAACTTTAAAGGGATGATCTGGCATCCCTAAGCAAAGCAGTCAGTCATTCATATCATATCACCATTTTAATGCGGGAAAACCAATGAAAACCAAACACTGCCTGCACTGGTTTATGGGCAGCCCCGTAGAATAAAGATTTAACAAGTGGAAAATAATACTAGCCAGGAAGACGTATGGAGCAAAACAGCTGTCACTACACTGAAGGTTTCAAGTGAGTAATAGTTTTCTGTTGTCTACCAGAGCTACGAATCTAGGTTATGGGTCCATGTACCAAAGAATGAAGAATTGAGGAAACAGTTAAAATAGCACCCTGTCAGTTGCCAGTAGCACAATATCACTTACAACTCCCATTTGCTATGCAATCCAGCTTTGGCCATCATTGGCTCTCAGAAAAATGGCTGCTCCTGCCGTCAGTGGCCTAGACTGCACAGCTGCATCTCGAGTACCAGTCTCATTGCCCTGAGACTACTATTTTCAATGGTCAGGGTTCCCTATAACATTACCCAGAGGCTGAACGTTGGTGCAGAAAACAAAGATTTGGCATACAAGGGGTGAGTGAGTGATTCCCTAACACTTCTGAAATTTTATTCCCCTAGACCCACTTTGTCAAATTCTAAGCACTCCTAGATTAGTACATCTATTCCATTGAGCTGCTGTGTGCTCCTGTGCCACGACACACAGTATCAGCATACCTGTCTTGACTACTGCGTCTCAAGGCATTGGAGGCTTATAGGCCTGCCCGCACCACCATCTTGTGCTGGTGCCTAAGACCGGGCCTGCCAATAGTGGTTTCCCCTGCTACTCCACTTAGAAGATCCCCTCTGTGGGTCTCGGACTTACTGATTCCTGATCCCATCAAAATTGGAACTACCTGGGCTTCCTGCCTATCTAGTGCAGCCACTACTCCGGCCGTGATGGCCGTAACTGGCGACAGCCCTCCACAGCACTCAACTTCCTACTGCACATTGAGATCCAGATAACCATTTTCCCACTATCATCTTCCAACTACTTCATTATGGCAATGAGCAACAGCTCCTCTCCGCCTTCTGTAGGGTGAAGAGATTGGAGTATAGGAGCCATCGTCTATTGCTCTTTCAAGATTTCTAGGCAAGAGTCTCTACGATGTGCAAGGAGTTTTCTGAAGTCTGTGGGTAGCTCTTTGAAAAAGAGGTGAAATGTGCCTTACTGTAGCCAGCTTGATTTAAGTTTATGGAGGAGACCAGGGCCTAGATGCACTAAATGTCGATGTGGTGTCGGTATGTCATTGTGTTTGAATTGTTCCGATAATTCAATCTGCGCACACATCGACATGGATGGAAGGGGAAGGTTGGAGAAGGTTCCTATTAGCATACAGGATTTTCGAAATGCTGTCGGTGTGGAAGGGATCTCCTCCCCTCACACATCACCAACACTATGACAATTCTGTACATCTTTCTCTGTGCTTCCCTACCTAGCCAGTAGGGGAATAAAGAGAAGGCTTTCAGCACCATGGACAGCACTGAATGCCCTAGGGATATGCATTGCTCACCCCTGTGGCATTCAAAGGGTTACAATAAACAGAATTAGTACACCAAGCACTACACAAAATTGATTTTGATTATAAGCTACAAGTCTCTGGACCATATATTAAATTGGGTTATATCCTCTGTTTTAATAGGAAAGTGTAGCGACTCCATTTTTAGTCAACTCCATTTTTATTCTACTCCAACTTTAGTCGACTACACTTTTAGTCGAGTCTTTTATTCGAGTACCAGAGAGGTAGCAAATGCAGTGTATGTATGTCGGAGAATGCTGTTCAGAATTGTGGAGACATGCTGACTGCGCCCTGTAGTTGCACGCTATTTTGCATGTGACTTTTTTAAAGTGAGCCGAGTTCAAGCTGCTATGCCCCTTTTCTCTGGAGAACATTATAGACAGTAACTGGAAACAATTATATGCTAGCAATCATTTATTTATATGTCCCTGATAATTGTCTCTTGACAAAAGACCTGAATCTCCCCAACGTCATTTTAAAGGCAACTCTTTGATTAGTGCACCTGATCAAACTTTCTATTTCAGAAAAGGATGTTTTGTAAAACTACAACAAAAAGTTCACACCTAAGCAAAATTCACAGTAAGTTAATTACCTGGAGCTCATATACTAAGCAATTTTCTGATGGATTGCTGTCACATTGGTCTACAATTTTGAACAAATTAGGCTGCACCGGCTTTGAACCTATACAAAATCAGTCCTTTGGAAAATGTCTTCTGTACACTGGCCTTACATCTATCTGAGCCTTATCAAGACAGGGGAGCGTGTTGAGATAAAATGATATCATCGGAATGATGATGATACATAGGTGTAGAGAAATATGGAGCTCTGTGCACCTGTTTTCATACCCCTAGTTCAAGCTGGCTCAACAGGGAGGAGGATTAATCCTATATTCATTTCCTGTGCCAAAGTCCTGAAGGAAATAAACTAATATGGGTGCCAAAGCACCCCTATTAACCTTGCATATGCCTGAGTTAGAGGCCCATATAATTTGCTATGGTGTCCTGTAATCATTTAAAACAAGGGAGGGGTTCAATGGACTCCTTTCACCCATACTGTAAGTGTGTATGTGTGTGTGAATATGTGTGTGTATGTATGTGTGTGTGTGTGTTTGTGTGTGAGATAGAGAGAGAGAGAGAGAGAGAGAAACTGTGTGTGTGAAAGAGAGATAGAGAGAGAGAAAGAGACAGAAAAACTGTGTGTGAGTGACAGAGAGAAATACAGAAATATATATTCAATTTAGTTTGTAGGCCTAGCATTATCCTTGATGCCCTGGTCCTCAAATCAATGTAAAATAATAACCAAAAAGAAATTTAAAAAAACCCTAAAATCACGCTGCTACGTATATTGCAGCTAAATATCTTGCAATCTTTCCCTGAAGAAGTCAACCCCTGTTTAAATCTTTTCCCACTCTCTGATTGGTTTGGAGGACCTGGTATGCATGGCACTGTACATGCTTTAGAGTAACCTCCCTTTCCATCCAACCAGCGGTAAGGAGAATGAGTCACACTTGCACAATACGTTACCCCCATCTTTAAGCTGCTGATTGGCTAAAGGAAGGTGTCACACATAGCTGATGTATGACCACTTCCTGTGTCCTCTCATTGGCTGGAAGGGGACAGTAGTCTTAGACACATATAATGTTGTAAACCCACTCACAGTCTCTCAACTGTCTTTCAGTCTCACAAACAGCCTCTAGTCTCCAAGACAGGTATCTATTATACCTACTTTCTACTTTGTTCCAACAGGCTAACAATTTTCTAAGGCTCCCACACGCCACTGTGACTAGAGACTTGGGGCTCTATTAACGTAACAACTCCTTAAAAGTTGAGTAGCACCCACCTCTGCTTCTACATGCTCGTTGGATCTCTTCTCCACCACCCATCACACTCCTGGAGATAAACTAAGGTTCAATGCTGGGGTAATGCGTGGCTGGTGATGTGGATAGTACATCGCCATAGTGACGCAGACACACATCACCATATGCACTAAGAATTAAGTATGCAAAGGAAGGGGAGAACCTCCGCTTTAACATGCAGGGTTGACGAACTGTTGGCGATGTGCAAGGGATGCCCTCCTTTATAGATCGCCAGCTTATAATCTCTACTCCCCCACTTGTCCACTCGGGGGAAGGAGAAGATCCTCTCTGACTTCAGCACCATAAACCGTGTCCCTCCTGTAACACTTTCAGTGCCATAGGGATGTGCATTGCATACTCCTGTGGCACTAAAAGGGCTAAAAGCTGCACTATTTTATATATATACTAGTTGAACAGCCCGTTACACGGGCCACAGTGCGTCTGGCAGCTCCTTCGGAGCGCCCAGCTCTGTATCAGCCGCGGCGCGGGCAGTCTCCACTGTGTGTGACTGCCGCACGCGCAGCAGTGTGTACTGCGCATGTCCGGCGTTACACACAACTTAGCGAATTATTATATAGATATATATATATATATATATATATATATATATATATATATACTTTATTATGTTTCATTTAAGCAGACTCCTGCTTTGAGAAGCAGCGGATGTTTCTCCTTTAGATGTAAGTTTATACATTACTTAATCTTTGTGGTCACAGAATGCTTTTTCCCTTCTAGTTATAACAATGAATGACATAGAAATGGGGCAGTTGTCCTTAAACAGCATTGATCGGGACACTGAAAAAAGCAAGCAAAGCCATACTGGTATGAAGTGTATGTTCAGCCTTGTTTGGCAGAACTCCCATTCACTACCCTCTTCTTGCTCTCTGGCTGCCTCTCTGTAATGGAGAATGCAGAAACAACTGGTAATATGCAGCCTGCTTTGGTGTATGAACCAAGTTAAAAACAATATTAGCACTCTTGGCAATATGAAGAGCTGTAAATTACCATTTACTTATTATTAATGCACTTTAATCATAACTTCTAATATTAATAATGGTGGCTATTTCATTTCAGTTTTAAATTGAATAACTGGAGATTAATCAGGCTATATTGTGAAATACTAGTGGCTCTATAGTTTCAGTCATTCCAGTAACCTCCACATTATTGAGTTTGTTTTTAGTAGGATATAGCTCACTGTTGTTTGTTTAAAATTATTTCATAAGTATTAACAAAATAAGAGGAAAGACAGTGTGGTTTAAAATGAAGTAATAAAAGTTATATATTAGCTTAATAGGGCAACTTTTAACCCTTTCAGTGCCACGGGGGTATGCAATGCATATCCCTATAGCACTGGGTTAATGGACGGCTATAGGGACATCCCAACATTGCCAGCCTCAGATAGTTAATGCAATAATGTGTCACATTGCCACATGCACTAAGTTCCGACTACTGCCTCTACTGTCAGAGTTCACAGTCCCAACCTCAGGTAGGTGATATTGGCAGTGTTAAATCCGACAGCAGAGGTAGCTATCAGAGCCTAGTGCATGTGTTGAAGTGACACATTAACATATGCACACATCCACATGACCACGGCAATAGCTCATTATCCTGCATTTCCATTGTCAGTGTGTTCAGTGCAAAATCGTAAACCTGTCGAGGGTATGGCAGACTGATGGCAATGAGGGTGGATTGGTGGCGGATTGAAGGGATATGATGGCAAAGAAATTTTAGTGAATACTGGCAATGTGCTTTTGACATAGATCCGACACAACATCACCATTCTGAGCTCTCATGAAACTTAGTGCATCTAGGCCCTTGCTTCTTCTTGTAGGACTTCATCTTGTTTGGGTCCTCCTGAAAGTTTCTTCTGCAATGTCTGACTAAAACAGACAGTTCTGACATCATGTAGACCTCCCAGATGCACCTGTGGATAAAAAGCTCTGGTGTGCCATGCTGGCATGAAAGTTGCTGTAGCAGATGTAGATGAATAAGAAGTTGGAAAAAGTATCCTTTACACTCAGGCCCAGCTATAAACTAGAGGCTCCCTCAAGTACCTCTGAGAGTTTTCTTCATATGAACACAGGTTGATCAATCACTGGGTAATTCCTTGTAGCAAATCCACCTGTGTTAATAACATCCACCAGTGATCGTGTGTATAGATCCTAAAACTCAGAAATGTTTATGATCCAAGGAGATCCTTCTCTCTGTTTATGTAGTCAGTTCAGGTGATGTAATATTGGGAAGTAGGTAGTCACCCTCTCTCCATTACATCTAAAATGTATTTATATTATTTATAGCTTAATAGGCTGGAGAGGGAAGATCCTCCTAATTCCTTTGCTTCAGTTACTAAACAGATATTTACCTTGTGGGTCAGAAAGGGGGGAGGAGAACTGTTGGGAAAGGACTGTGTGGAGTGTCAAAATGAGTTACTTTACTCCCCAATTAGCTTTAAATTAAAATACAATGGGAAAACTACACAATCGTAAACCTATTTTAAATAAAAATGTTTAACATACCTTATAGCTAATTTTCACAGATGTTTCAAACTCCCCTGTTTGATATGAATTGACAGTTCTTCTCTGAAAGACATTCCTTGGGACATAAGGACACATTATAAGAGAGTATCGTGTTGCAGTAACAGGTGGACAGCATGGTGAATGGTACATAAAAATACTGTGCAAATAAATACAATTCCCTGTGGAGCCTTCTCTTTATCTATTTGTCACCAGGGTTATACAAATAACAGAATTTTTGAAATACCAATGTAAAAGTGTACTATTACAGGTTTCTTGCCCTATTATACTTTACAGATCTGAAAAAAAATCTTCAGAATTGTAAAATATCTGTACCAAAGCAAATATACTGTAAACTATTTGCTCCTCATAGCCAGCAAATTAATAATTGTTACATTATAATTAAGGAGTTGTTATGTTGGGTTTTCATATAGGACCTTATGCACAAATTAAAGAAGAGGCAATTTTGGGACAAATCAACTGCACAATATGAGAGAAATAAAATTGTATAATGATTGCAATGAGGCTTATGCACTGCAATGTGTTTGAGAACTCTTTTGCATTCAATCAGTTTAAAGGGATAGTAATACTTCATTTTAACTTTATTTTATTTTGTAGGCATTAAAAAAACATGAAGAATGATATAAGTCTTATCTCTCATGGTTTAAGAGATATTCACAAGCAAAGTTTCCCCTCCCGCCCCTTTTACCTAGTGTAAGCCATCTCTTCTCAGATGTGGATCAGGTTGTATGACCAGACAGATAACAGAAGGGGACAATTTTCTTTGTATGAAAACAATGAAAGCCCTTCCCCCCTTGACAAGTTTTTCAGGTTTTTCCCTTATCTTAATTGAAGATTGTCCCTCTCTGCAGTCTGCCTGGGCACCTCCCTTCTGATTTGGCTGAACGGGGGGGGGGGGATACTTTGCTTGTGAATATCTCTTAAACCATAAAGGTTTGAGAGATAAGACTTATATCGTTCTTCATGTTTTTTTAATGCCTACAAAATAAAATAAAGATAAAATGAAGTATTACTATCCCTTTAAATTCTGAATTGACATTAATGGGGATTTGGGGAAATTCCATTTTTTTTCTTTATATAAGAGCTTTCTTTATTTGAATGAAAAGGTATACAGGGATTGAACAAAAATGTGTCAGTGGCATAAAGAGTCATATTTGAGTAGAAATTGTTGTTTGATTTAAAGCACTGAAAACTACATTAAAAAAATTGCAGTGTAGGTACAGCTTCTCCATATGTTACAAATTCTATAAATTCAATGGTAAACTGAAAACTAAAAAGGGGATACATAAGGACTCTGAGGAGTACCAGTTGTGTAGTATTTGTAAGGTTCAGTATCGAAATGTCACAGATTTGAGTGTGCTTCACAATAGCATGTTTAAAATGTATCTTGCATCAAAATAGTGAGTTAATAATGCTGTCTTATTAAAATAGCATCTAGCATTACAGTGTGCTTAAAATTTCACCTCATTAAAACAGTGTCTAATATTATGCCGACACAGTAAAAAAAATCCATTAAATAATATCTGTTTCAACAATAACTCATAAGCCACCCAAAACATTGAAAAATACAGATAAAACAGCCAAAAAATAACCCAAACCAAAACCATGCTCCAAACCCCAACTAACCTAACCTAATCCAATCACACCTCAAACCCTAACAACTGTACTCCCAAATTACCCTGACCTAATCCAGTCACCCTCCCAAAACCTAATTATACCCAAAATCCCTGCTACGAAACTAAATATAAACTATACTAACACTTGTTCATTCTGTGCTCAGCAGTGTAATGTTTAAAAAGGATACATTTTGAATGGCAGCATTATAAAGTGGCTTTTTGATGCAATCAACATTTTAAACCTGCCATTGTGACACTCAGCATTTACTACTCGCCAATACAACATATGTATTGTAAGGGGAAGATAAAGCAGTGTTTTTCAGATCCAGAACATGGGACACACCAACAGGTCAGGTTTTAAGGCAGGATATTCATAAATAAGCACAGGTATATCAGTCAAAATCACTGAGCCTCTGATTAAAGGGATAGTAATACTTAAAATGTAAAAAAAATATGTTGTACAGTTTATCCCCATGAGTAAAACAAGGGCACTCCCACTGCTGAAAGGTGTTTCATTCAAAAGTTATTAATTTTCAAAGTTGAATTTTTTAGGTGCAATATCACAGTGGCCTGAAATTGTACAGTGGCGCTGTTGCTACACCATCCTATGGAGATTTATGGTCAATTGACCAGAGCTGTCCATAGGATCGTGTAGCAACAGCGCCACTGTACAATTTTAGGCCACTGTGATATTGCACCTAAAAAATTCAACTTTGAAAATTAATAACTTTTGAATGAAACACCTTTCAGCAGTGTGAGTGCCCTTGTTTTACTCATGGGGATAAACTGTACAACATATTTTTTTTTACATTTTAAGTATTACTATCCCTTTAACTATATGTGATCAAGTAAGGATGGGCTGGAAACCTGCACAGTCTGTGTGTCCTGAGGAAAAAACATTGAGAATCACTGAGATAGAGGATAGATAGAGTAGAGTAATAAAAGGTAGAAGGGGAAATGGATGAGAAATGGAAAGAGAAATCATGGAGCCTTGAGAAATATAGGTTTTTGGAATGGTGGGGATCAGTCTAGACAGTAACGAACTGTATTTCAGGAGCAGTAAGAGAAATAAGTGAGATGAACTTGTGTTAAGGGGGTAGGAATACATTTGCAGATTGTGTAGAAAGTGGGAGATCTGCCTGAAGTTCCAGCACTCACTTACTATAAGGTCCTACTTCCTGTGTTAATCAGCAAAGGAAATGATACCACCTCTAGGAATGAGTTGCTCTATTCTGATAACCTTAAAATTAGGGATCTGGGGAATTTTCATTTCTCTCTGATGGTGCAGTTAGTTTGCTCCAAAGTCACTTCTTTTTTCTTTTATGCATAAGGCCCAGTTCAGGTGACGAAAAAGTAAATGATTAATGCTGAGTGTTTGCATGAAATACCACTCACGCATTCAAGGGGTTATAAGCCACATTTAAATCAGTAGGGAATTTGAAAGTTTTCTTTGCCCCATACAGTTAATATGCCCCAGAATTACTTGCTTTTAACAGATTTTTTTTACAATATTGTGCATAATGTTTTGTTCCAGTTTTATTCGTTGTAGCCAGGCAAAATAAGCATTCATATATTGAGCAACACATCTGAATACCTCACAACTTTTCAAATGGCCACTTTTGATTTAAGTGGTGTTGTTGGGGGTGTGCCTGGTAGGCACGGCATTACTGAGTGTTTTTAGGCTACTTCATGACCTACTAATAGCTATTTATTTAAATTAATAAATGATTTAGAGCAAGTTCAAAGTATTTTATTTATGCAGACTAATTTACATACCTGGGAACTTCTTGGTCTGGGGAGCCCTGTGGTGCGTGTAAGGTGAGAGAAATGACGCGATTCGCTTCATAAAAGGGGCAGGGCTTAATCATGAGTGGGGGTGGTATGAAAAAAAAAAAAGCTAGACTATCCTGGAGAAGGAGGAGAAGAGGCCAGGGAGAGGGAGGAACTCAATGAGAGGAGCGGAAGTGGACAGAGTTTCATCAAAAACTCCCCACATCCGGAGAATCAGACTCTGCCCTGGAGACCCCTTAATTCAGATTCAAAACTGGAGTCTCCGGGGCAAAACCGGAGAGTTACCAGCTATGCTAATTTATAGACACATACAGTAAAATCAAGGGTATAATACGCACAATTTTACCCCCTTCACCTTATGTGAAGTGGAGGGTGCGTATTATACCTGAGAGTTTTTGTGTTAAAAAAAAAATTAAGCCTGGCAGATAACTTCCCTCCCTCCCCAGCACGATCCGATGTCAAAATAAAACTTACTTGCTTCAGTTTAAGTCCCTGCTGAAGTACCCATGTTTTCCAGATGAAAGCAGGCAAAATATAAACTATATAAGTCTTCCCCTGCGGGCAGCATTCTTCCATTTGCCGCCCGCTTCCTTCAATGGACTTTCAGGACCTTCTGCCTCTAGCCAATGGTAATGCCCTGTGAGGATCTTAAGGTCCTCACAGGGCAAGACTATAGCTGGAAGGTCCTGAGAGCGCATTGAAGGTAGCGGGTGGCAAATGGAAGCATGCCGCCCGCAGGGGGAGACTTACATAGTTTAGCTGACATTGGGACTTCAGTGAGGACTTAAATTGAAGCAAGTAGGTCTTATTTTGACATTGGATAGAGCCAGGGGAGGGAGGGAAGTTATCTGCCAGGCATACATTTTTTTTTTAGTAAGGGGGAAAACAAGGGTGTGTATTATACATAGGCACTCTTGTTTTCCCCTAAAATCTTGGGTATAATATACACCTGCGTATTATACACAGGTGCGTATTATACCTGAGATTTTACGGTATATGGAAGTCTAAATAAGCATTAATGTGAGTTTTATTGCTGTGGAGCAATTTCAGACACATATGTACATAATTAACTTTCTTATCTTCTACTAAGAGGGATACCAAGGTGGGAAAGAGGCACCAAGGGATTTGGGTCTCAAAGTGGGACGGCCCTTCCTAAAGAGGGACACTTGGGAGGTATACATTTGAATATCAGCCATGAGGCACAGTTGATGTGTGCTGGAAAGGTATATATCATGTTGGGATGGATATGAAAAAAGTAGATTCACCGTCACTATAGTCCGGAAACCACTGGCCTGGCTCATAAGTATTTTACTTGACCAGCAAAACTCCTAGACATATTTGCATTCCGATCTCTAAACTCATCAAACAAGTAGAGTGAGTAACTGACTTCATTTCCTATTTAAGTTTTTCTTTAGTATTATAACATCAATTTTTTTCCGACTGAGTCAACAGGCAAGTCCAAGTCTATAAGTCCATGAAAAATAATGATGTAATACAGTTACTTATGACGGATGGTTGGGAAGGTTTTAAAAAATAATTTCTCATGAAACAGATGATACAATCCTTATTCATATATAATTATAATACATGAAACCCGGATTAGCAGCCCAAAAAAATATTATTTTTAGTTAGTATCAGGTTCCTAATATTTGGCAATAGCAAAAACCCAGTGAACACAGTCACACCTTAAAGGAGCTGTAAACTATTGTATCAAATCATTATAAATTGTAATGCTTTTCCTTGTGAGAAAAGGAAGGGTATTCTTACTGCTGGGGTTGCAATTCTCTCTTGTGTTCGCCACATGATGATGTTCCTGTCCCTTATTATGGAGTACCTTAGTCAATGACTCAAGCTTTCCCATAGAGTACATTACACAAAAACCATGCCTTCTGGATCTCAATGACTGAGATTTTGTTAACTCTTTGTGTGCCAGAGAGGGATCCACCTCATTGCATTGCAATATATCGGATATCTATCTGCCACTCAGAGGGTTACACATTTTTTGAACTGTAATAACTTTAGAATGAAAAACTTCCCAGCAGAAGCAGTGCCCTTGTTATAGGAAATGAACTAAAACATATATAGTTTCATAAAAATTAGGTTTAAGTAATCATACAGGGAATCAATGCAGCTAATGTACTAAGAAGAATCAGATACATTCTGGAATAACCAATTGTACTATAGGGGCTGTATGATATGCTGCAGGATATTTCTTCTTTGTGTATGGCAACTGTGAGCTACAAGAGATTGCACCTTGAGTCGGATTATAGGATAAGGTCCTGTAGAGCAGGGGTGCTCAAACTTTCCCTCAGAACCCCACAACAGTGAAGAATCTTCAGGATCTCCTCAGTTAAACACAGGTGAATCAATGAGTGATTCGATCATTCTGAAAGATTTGCCTGTTAAAGGAAACACCTAAAATGATCTGGGGCTATGCACAGTTAAATAGCCTGTACTATATGTTAGCCTCTGTAAAATCCTTATTTTTTGAGGCCTAAAATCTAGTCTTCCATACACTTTGTGAGGAATCCAGTCCCCAAGGGCTCCTGTTACAATAGCTATTTTAAAATAAAACATAGTGTTAATTGTAAATGGCCTGAGATAATGGATCAGCATTTCTAATAACCAAGCAGTGGGTAATGTCAATATTTTGCAGCATAAGCTCTGCACCACCAATTAACCAACTGTGTCTACAGTAGGAATGGGTGATCATACCTCCCAAGTGTCCCTCTTTAGGAGGGACAGTCCCTCTTTTTGAACCAAATCCCTCTGTCCCTCTTTCCCACCCTGGTGTCCCTCTTTTTAGGAGATCAGACTGTGTGGTGTGTATGTTAGTGTATTAAATTGTTCTACAGCAATAAAACTCAAATATATGTTTGTATATACTTCAGTATCTGTGTACATAAATTAGTCTGTGTGTTTAAAACACTTTGGTCTTGTTCTAAATAATTTATTCAGTTACACAAAGAGGTGTCAGTAGGTCACAAAATAACCTAAAAATACTCGGTAATGCCCCGCCTACTAGCCACGTCCCCAGCCACACCCCCTAAAACACAAGTGTCCCTCTTTGGCCATCTGAAATGTTGGGAGGTATGCAGATGAAAGACAGCACATCTCGCAGTGTGGGAAACTTTTCACAGAAAGTGTTGTTTTGCCTCTTTATTACACCTGGATCATTGCATTTAAATCAATGGTAAGAATGGATCCCCCCACATGGAATGTTTCCCTTCTATTCCCAACATTTTTCTGAACACGTCATCATCAATATTATCATCAGAGACAGCAAATCATGTGTCTCACCGGTAGCAATCTAACATTTGTGGTGATGGTGGTGGCACACCTCTAGGGATTTACTTATAGAATATGGGTTGGTAAGTGATACACACCATGTAGCTCCTAGTGGTCCCACTGCATATGAGATGGTTACAACATACTTACAGGATAGCTATGTTCTAGGCTGAAATGATGATACCATTGACTACTCAGAACAAAACAATGTGTGTGGCCAACACTGACACTTACTGCTGTGGAAACCCTTAGTTACCCACCATTAAGAGTACAGTCTGAACGGATCCTCAGCGCAGTTGTTTATATTGTTAATGGCTCTATCAAGCAGCAGAGTTGGTAGACATATCTCTAAAAATTAACCAGCATCTAATACCCTCTGAGTATCAAGTAGCAGAATTGGACAGTTAGGACCACTGCTAAGGCCACTGGTTAACATTCAACACAACCTAATAATAATGCAAGGCTTAAATGATAATATAAAAAACTGTTTGGCATCATAAAATGGTCATGATAATGATTAGCACAGCGGCAGGCTTACAGAAAGTGAAGCCTTCAAAATATTTTTTCAGGCTTATTAAAAGCCAGACCTTCAAAATATTACAACAAGGCTAGCCTTGAAAAAAATGAAGGTGTGTCTTCCAACTAGGCACACTTTGAAAAAATGATTTGCAGGCTTCAGAACTGTAAAAATATGTCTGAAATACAGTTGTTTGCATGGCTTCAGATTTGAAATATCAAGGCCTGAAATTTTTTTGCAGGCTTCAGGCATGCAAAAAACAAGGCCTGAAAAATCTGTATGCACTACTGGCATGGTGCCAACAGTACTAGATGATCGTGGCAAACCACCACCACAAACATTATGCTACTAAGTAGCATCCACTAGTGCAGTGGTTCTCAATCTATTTTTGCTTAAGGCACCCCTAACACATAATCTGGAACTTTTGGGGCACCCCTAGCAATGTAATTTTTAAGGGCATAATGAAGGGTATGGTACATAAATATACAGTTATTATTAGGTGTCACAACCTTGCTAGCACAAACATATTGTAACAGTTTGTTTGACTCACAGACACAGAGTTAAGATAAAAACACAGTTTATTGAAACCAGTAATACATAAAGAACCATCACAGGTCCTGTAGGCTATAACATATAGTACAGACACACAATAGGTTATTTATGCCCACACAGGTCCAGCATGTATGTATAGAAGGTAAACAGTTATGCTGACACAGGTCAGGCAATGCAGGATACAGGTTCCAGTAATGCAGGAGTTAATGTCCACAGACTAGGAGAACAGTTCAAAGAGTTTGGGCGACCAGCTGCATCAGGAGACGCCACAATTAGAGTCCACAATATACAGGCCACTGAAAGCTACAGTAGGGCTACTGGTACTAAAACGGAGGCAACAATAGCAAACGGTTTTGACAAGGAGGAGTGCAACCAATGGTAGTGTACCGGTGCAATAACAGAGACAGCACTTGCAACCGGGTAAACTGAGTGGAGCGAACCAGTGCACTATACCGGTGCAATCACGGAGCAACACCTGCAACCGGGTTTGGTAGAGTGGAGCGAACCAGTGCACTATACCGGTGCAATCACAGAGCAACACTTGCAACCGGGTTTGGTAGAGTGGAGCGAACCAGTGCACGATACCGGTGCAATCACGGAGGCAACACAGCAACCGGTTAAATAGAGTGGAGCGAACCAGTGCACTATACCGGTGCAATCATGGAGGCAACACAGCAACCGGTTAAATAGAGTGGAGCGAACCAGTGCACTATACCGGTGCAATCATGGAGGCAACACAGCAACCGGTTAAATAGAGTGGAGCGAACCAGTGCACTATACCGGTGCAATCATGGAGGCAACACTTGCAACCGGGTTTGGTAGAGTGGAACGAACCAGTGCACTATACTGGTGCAATAACGGAGGCAACACAGCAACCGGTTAACCAGAGAGGAGCGAACCAGTGCACTATACTGGTGCAATCACGGAGGCAACACAGCAACCGGTTAAACAGAGAGGAGCGAACCAGTGCACTATACCGGTGCAATCACGGAGGCAACACAGCAACCGGTTAAACAGAGAGGAGCGAACCAGTGCACTATACTGGTGCAATCACGGAGGCAACACAGCAACCGGTTAAACAGAGAGGAGTGAACCAGTGCACTATACCGGTGCAATCACGGAGGCAACACAGCAACTGGTTAAACAGAGAGGAGTGAACCAGTGCACTATACCGGTGCAATCACGGAGGCAACACAGCAACCGGTTAACCAGAGAGGAGCGAACCAGTGCACTATACTGGTGCAATCACGGAGGCAACACAGCAACCGGTTAAACAGAGAGGAGTGAACCAGTGCACTATACCGGTGCAATCACGGAGGCAACACAGCAACCGGTTAACCAGAGAGGAGCGAACCAGTGCACTATACCGGTGCAATAACGGAGGCAACACAGCAACTGGTTTTGGTAGAGTGGAGCAAACCAGTGCACTATACCGGTGGAATAACTGAGGCAACACAGCAACTGATTTTGGTAGAGTGGAGCGAACCAGTGCACTATACCGGTGCAATAACTGAGGCAACATAGCAACTGGTTTTGGTAGAGTGGAGCGAACCAGTGCACTATACCGGTGCAATAACGGAGGCAACACTTGCAACCGGGTAGGTCTGGGACTAGGCCAGAAGTGCTCTGCGTAAAGGGAGACAGGCCAGCCTGATATACAGGGATGCCAGCAGAAAGGCAAGGAGACAGAATGTCGCCGAGGCGACTAGTACACAACGGGCAAAGCCAAGTCAGGATCCAGGAGCAGGAACGTCAGCCAGGCCAGGTCAGGACACAGGAGCAGGAACGTCAGCCAATCCGGGTCGGTACACAGGAGCAGGAACGTCAGCCAGGCCGGGTCAGTTCACAGGAAACAATCACTGGAGAGTAGTCAGGCAGTCCGGGTCGGTACACAGGCGCAGGAACAGGAGAGTAGTCAGGCAGGCCAAGTCGATACACTGGAACCACAGGACAAATGTAGAACTGGCACAGGAACACCACAAAAGGGCAGCCACAAGGTGCAGGAGCCCAGTATATAAAGGCAATACTGGGCGGGCTTAAACACAGGGCAACCAATTAGGGCCTCCACAGGATAACTGACAGGAAAGGAATCAAGGGCACTGTGATACATATTGTGCATAACAATTTCCACTAATAATAATTTCAAAATCAATATTCACATTTTTGTGAAAATATTCATAGAAAACATGGGGCACCCTTAGTTACTGTCCATGGCACACCAAAGTGCCACGGCACCCTGGTTGAGAACCACCGCAATAGTGACATTCTGGCATTTGCTACTGATATAATTCCTACTGCTGAGTCGTCAAAGTATCAGAAGGATTATGATCATCAGCAGTGACAGGTGGTAGTACGATGATGGTTCCACTTCCCACTAACCCAAGTGCTGTTGAGGCGGCAGCAGCACAACAACATCAAGCCCCCATCAATTCAGGTGCATCTGATTAGAATGTTTCTCCTCCTGCACTTCCTATAAAATCATTGGCGTGCTGGGATATTATTATATCCCTTGAGAGTAGGAAGGAACTGTGCAGTTATTATCAGCAATTACAATGTGCACAGTGTGTGGAAACATTCTGAAAGCGAGGAACGACTGGGAAGAATCACACTTCACACATCTGCTCTCATATTAAGCAAGTAGCACAAATATGACACCATCTTGATATTTACATCAGGAATGTTAAACCATTCCCCCAAGAAATCAGGTGCTACTGTCACTGTGGTTTTTGTTTGCTCTGCTGAGGACAAGTGACTGGGTGATGGTGGTGGTGGGTGACAAGACTTGGCATGGCAGACTTAGTGGGATGGGATGTCTGTAGATGCTCCCTGATTCCCTACAGTTCATTGTTCTCTACCACATTGCAGTGCATCACACCAAGGGGAAGAGGTGTAGACGAACTGACAGATCCTCACATCTGCAGATTTGCTGTTGGTTGTTGGTAGTGGTAATGGAGGCAATAGTGGTACTGTCGAGGAGAAGGAGGAAAAGGACCCCGAGTGTGCCAGGGGGACAATGGGAATACTTTCTCAAACTTGGACCCTAGCACAATAAGACAACAATGCAGGTGTTACTGTCATCATCAAACTTCCAGGCGAGGGGGGGAGTGGCTTTGCTGGTCTTTATATGTGCTTTTCTCCAACATCCTTTGTGCCATTGATGAAGGAAAGGTGGCACAGCGATAGCAGCATGTGTCCTTGCTTTTAAAAGCCCCATTTATAACAAAGACATTTATGACTTTTTCATTTCAGTCCTATGGTGCAGATATTTGCACCAGAATTACACATCTTTAGCGTGATGATTAAGCCCACAAGAATTCAAAGAGACCTATTAAAACTTTAAATGATGTAGGATTTAGGGATATCTCTTCTTGAGTTCAGATGTGTTCAACCAAATGAAAGAAGCACTGATTATGTGTCTTGTGCTTAATAAGGGAGATCCTCAGATTCTTCCCAGGACATAAAATAATTACCTGGATCCTGGAGACTGAAGTTGATCCTGATTCAGTGAGTTCCCATGTAACTCACCAGCTTCACTGCTGAACCTGCCTATTCTACTTCCTGCTCTACCAAGCCTCCATCCATTTTAAGGTCAAACATAAACTTCCCTCCTCCTAATCCTGTCCACCATGATTAAAGGGATAGTAATACTTCATTATTACTATCCCCCATGTTGTAGCCCTTAAAATTCTGAATTCAACGATACCAGCGGCATCTCTCAAACCTTTATGGTTTGAGAGATATCCACTTTCAAAGTTCCCTCTTTTTGGCTTTTACCCTGATGTCAGCGTTGTAGCTGAGAGCAGGGGAATCCGGTCAGTGAGCAAGAGGCGGCTCTGCAGGAGTCCTAAGATCGCGTTATAGAAACAGAAATCCTTCACTAAAATGGTCTTTTAAGTGTGCTAGGTTTGTAAGCACACGTAGAAGAACATTTTAGTGAAGGATTTCTGTTTCTATAACGAGATCTCAGCACTGCTGCAGAGCCGTTGCCGGTCCCGGGGCCGGATTCCCCTGCTGCCAGATAGAATGCTGACGTCAGGGGAGAGGGAACTTTGAAAGCGGATATCTCTCAAACCATAAAGGTTTGAGATATGCCGCTGGTATAGTTGAATTCAGAATTTTAAGGGCTACAACATGGGGGATAGTAATAATGAAGTATTACTATCCCTTTAAAGGGATAGTAATTTTTCAAAATAAAGGCAGCTCCAATTAATCTTCATAGTATTTGGGCCATGAAGAGTGTTATTTCAGTACTGTTAGAGTTGCAGTTCAAGAGTAAATTAATGATAAAGTATCCCCCTCCCACCCCTTTTACTGATGTAACACTGCTCACCTCAGAGCAGCAAGACTGTCTGGATGTCTTGCAGAGGGGGACAATTTTCATTTAGCATAAGGGAAAACCTGAAAAACCTGTCAAGGGAGGCAGGATTTTCATTGTTCTCACAGTAGGAAGATTGTCCCTTGCAGTGAGCTGTCTGGGTCTTAAGACCAGATTCCTCATCTGAGGGGAGGTGGCTTACACTAGGTAAAAGGGGAGGGAGGGGGATACTTTATCATTCAATTACTCTTGAACTACAGTTCTGACAGTATTGAAATAACACTCTCCATGTCCCAAATACTATGAAGATTAATTTGAGCTGCTTTTATTTTGAAACATTACTATCCCTTTATGTCTTGCCTGCTTTATAACACAATTCTCATAATTTGGACACTCCCTCCCTCAGAATTTAGTGGTACTTTGGCGGCTAGGGGCATGAAGGTATGAGAATGGCTCTTGAGGACAGATTTGAACATGTGTGCAGTTCAGTCTGCCTAATACGTGAAGCCAGATGAGAAAACTCAGAACTGTATGAAGAAAGGTGGGAAAACTCAATATTTGTTCAAGCTGCATAGCATTGTTTGAACCAGGCAAGAGCACAAAACAGTCCATGAAATTAAATAAATGTAATCTCAAAAATATGTTAAGCTTCTATAAGCTTGATTACTCACTTTTAGCAGAAAGGAAAAATATATGTAATTTTTATTTAACCCCCTGGATGCTATAAATGTTGGCAGCACATTGTGAAGCAATGCTTTGGTGACTACTCAAGCATCTATGGTATAAGGAGGACTTGTTACTAAATGCTTTACCCAGGACCTTATAGTGGCTTAACCCTCTGAGTGCCAGAGGGGTATGGAACGCATAGCTGGCACACAAAAGGATTTTAGGGCTGTATCCAACACGTTATTTCAAAATGCATTGAAGACCTCTTCATCATGCAAGGGGTTAAATGTTTAAAGGGATAGTAATGTTTCACAAAAATAGAAGCTCCAATTAATCTTGATAGTATCTGGGCCATGAAGAGTGGTATTTCATTACCATCAGATTTGTAGTTCAAGAGTAATTGAATGATAAAGTATCCCCCTCCCGCCCCTTTTACTGATGTAACACTGCTCTCCTCAGATGTGGAATCTGGTTGCTTGACCAGACAGATAACAGTAAGGGACAATCTTCTTACTATGCGAACAATGAAAGCCCTGCCCCCATTGACAGGTTTTTCAGGTTTTTCCCTTATCTTAACTGAAGATTGTCTCTCTCTGCAATCCACTTGGACACCACCCTGCTGCTCTGAGCTGAGCAGTGTTACATCAGTAAAAGGGGCAGCAGGGTGATACTTTATCATGCAATTACTCTTGAACTACAGCTCTGACAGTACTGAAATAACACTATACGTGGCCCAAATACTATGAAGATTGGAGCTGCTTTTATTATGAAACATTACTATCCCTTTAACACAAAAATATGCTCTACTACTGGTGGCCGCCTTGCAATCTACACTTCATAAATACAACATACATACTTACAAGTGAGAGTAATTTCAATGTATTCTTCCTGGTAAAACACAGCTACAGTGGCAAAGAAAACACTGTGAGGAGGATCTGTATCACACCTAAAAATTATATTCATCTGCTGAAGCTGAAGAGTGAAGCTAGCAAGAGGAGCTTGTGAGCAATGGCAATCCAGGTGTGCTCTTGCTGCAGCTCAGAGCCGGAAGGTAAAGGTTCCATCCGCATGATCAGATTATCTGGTGCTAGTTGAGCCAGGATCAGATCAGGATGAGCATACCTGGAATCCGAGGTCAGGGATACATTTGCAAAATCAGATTGGCAAAGACTTGTCTAGAAGCCAAAGGACAGACAAGGATTGAACTGCTAGACTTGGATAACACAAGTACAGTAAAACAAACAGAGCGCTGCTCCACTAAGAAGTCAGCTAGGAACATGAAGTTGGATGTCACTAAGGAGAGGAGTGACGACAAAGCAGAAACTCTGAGGGTCTGCAAAGACACTGGTTGCTAATAAGAGGAATGCTTCATGGTTCTGAATTCTGTTCATCAAATGAAATACAAACACAGATGCCAGTAACTATGAGTAGATGAATGTACAAGCACGGCCTGTGTTTGGTAGAAACATGGTGCAGAATACCGTGATCAGATGAATGAGTATAATACATACAGGACCGGATTTGTCATAAGGCAGAGTAGGCATCTGCCTACAGGCACACACCACAGAGGGGCACCTGTCATTGGAATCAATTTTTTTAAATTTATTTTTATATATTTACATATTTTTTTAAGTGGCGAAACCCGCCCCTTCCGCATGATAAGGTCTGTGCTGAGAGACCTGTAGCTGCTGAGCTCCTCCAGCTCTTTAGTAATGCAGAGTGCTGGGAGATGACATCATCTCCATGACATCATCTCCCAGCACTCTGATTACTAAAGAGAAGATGGCGTGGGAGCTCCAGAAGCTACAGGTCTGTGCAGAAGCACAGATCTCTCCTGCCGCCGGACCACCAGGGAGGTAGGAAACGGGTACGGGGGGCAAAGTGGGGGCAATGTGGACAGGGCTGGATTTACATCTCAGGAGCCTGTAGGCACAGATACCTGAAGCACCCCCCCCCCGCCATCTCCACAATGCTCCAAATCTCCATATTGCCCTCACATTGCCCCCCATCACACTCACATTGCCCCCATCATCTCAACATTGCCCTCACATTGACCCCCATCACCATCAGCTCCACATTGACCCCCATCAGTTCCACATTGACCCCCATCAGCTCCATATTGACCCCATCAGCATCAGTCCACATTGACCCCCATCAGCTCCACATTGACCCCATCACCATCAGTCCACATTGACCCCCTTCAGCTACACATTGACCCCATCAGCTCTACATTGCTTGCCCCCCATTATCCCCATATTGACCTCACATTGCTCCCATTATCCCCAGATTAACCCTTTGAGTGTCAGAGTGGTACGCAATGCATTTGCAATGCGTTGCGTACCACTCTGGCACTTACAGGGTTAACCCTCATTCACCCGTTTAACTCCCTGGTGGTCCAGCGGCTGGAGAGATCTGTGCTTGTGCACAGACAAGGAGCTGCTGGAGCTCCCGCTCGACCTTCCCTTTAGTAATGCAGAGCGCTGTCTCCCAGCGCTCTGCATTGCTAAAGAGCCGGGAGAGCTCACAGCCTACAAGGCGGCGGCTGGCGGCTCGGCGCGGCATGGAAAGCCGCGCCAAGTAAAAAAAAAAATAAAAAATAATAATAATTGTAGTGGCAGGTGCCCCTCTGTAGGGTGCGCCTGTAGGCAGATGCCTACTCTGCCTTAGGGGAAATCCGGCCCTGAATGTGGAGCTGGTGGGGGCAATGTGAGGTTAAGTTGGAGCTGATGGAGCAAGATGGAGCTGATTGGGGCAAGTTGGAGCTGATGGGGGCAATATGGAGCTGATTGGGCAATATGGAGCTGATGGGGGCAGTGTGAGGGCAATATGAAGATGGGGGGTAATGTGGAGGTTAGGAGTATTGTGGAGGTGTCCAGTGGAGATGGCCAATGGGGGGGGGGCGCTTCAGATTTCTGTGCCTACAGGCTCCTGAAATGTAAATCCGGCTCTGACTACATAGCTGGTCTCAGGGCAAGAGCACTGTGCAAGATGCTGTGATCAGATTAATTAAGGAATACACTGTGCAGCTGATCTAAGAGCAGAAGCACAGTGCAGGATGCCATGATCAGATTAAATGAATATACTTGCATAGCTGGTCTCTGAATAGAGGCATGGTGTGGGGCACCATTATCAAATTAATAGACACTGTACAGTTGAACTCAGGGCAGAGGCATGATGGAGGATACAGTCATTAGATAAAATGAATATTCTCACAGAGCCGGTACTCAGTGTGAGCAGCTGACCAGATGAAGGTGCCCAAAGTAAGTCTAGTAAATGAACATAGTGCAGGGCACCAGAAGGCAAAGATTATCAGAATAAAAAGCTGAGCTGTTTCAGGATGTTGACAGGAAAGAGACCAACAAAAACAGGTGACAGACAGGGAAATCCACAGTCAGGATGCGAGCCAAAGGATTGAATACCAGGAGACACAGACAAACCCGGCCAATCAGGTACAAGATAACAAAGTTATCAAGTAGCATTTTCAGGGACATATATACATCCCAGATACCCCTAGGCAAGGCACCCTAGGCACCCTTAGCTCCTTCCATGGCTACACTCCATCTCTTATATAACCCCACTCACAGTCTCATCCACTGTTCCTCCACATAGAAAATACATTTAGCCTATAACATACAAGCACAAAAAATAAGCGTTCAACCCCTTGGTTGTTAGAAAGAGCTTCACAATACATTAGAGACCTTCCTAGCATCCATGGAGTAAATAATGGCCAGTAAAAGAGCATATAAACTGGTACAGAGAGAAAGAGATTGCCCTGGTCACACCCACAACTCAGAATGTGGGTGTGGCTAGGACAGCTGAGGCATTCTTCAAAATCTGGAGCTCTAGACAGTTGCCTTCTCTGTCTATTGGGAAAACTGTCCCTGAGGAGTTTATTTTATGTAGTCTAGATATCAGAATATCTTGAATGACATCTTGATCTCGTGAAAAGTAACACATCCTGCTAAAACTATGAATAACTGGAATAATTCTGGGGCAAACCAACTATTGTTCACTTGAATGCTAGAGAGGTCTCCTATGCATATCTGAGAACTGACATTAAAAACCCAGTTTAAACAACTGGAATCTTGGAATTTTAGTTATTTTCTCTACAGTGCAGATTGCTTGCTTCAGAATTACTCCAGTATTTTTTATAGTACATCAGCATCTATGTTTTCCTTGGGACCTTACTGAAAAAAAGAACTTGAGAGAAATGTTTCTGAAGGGGGTGAGGGGTGTTGGAGTTCAGTCGTCAAGGGCTGTCAGCTGGCCAGGATTTCAGGATCTCCCTTTTCAACACTTTGAGTGCTAGAGATGAATCCAACTCATTGCATTGTAATGTGACACACAAAAGAAGAGATGTGTCAGTCAAAATGAACGAGTCCTTTTTAACTCATCTGTGCTTACTTGTGGATATCCTTAAATACTGCCCTGTATGTGGCCTTCGAGGACTGAAAGGAGAACTAACACCTCTTAATATTAACCCCCTTCACACACTTACCTTATTACAATCAGAAAATCCTAAGAATTTCTGTGATTTTTTTTCCCTTGTGCCTTTTATTCAAGTGATAATATCTTCAATCAGTCCTGGATGTCATGATCATGGGGGTGGGCATAACAATTATTTGCTGTTTTTTCAGCAGTCAGAGTGCATTTGTCTATTAACCCGTTAATGCACTGCACTCCCCTCTGGTCTTTAAAGCAGAACTGTTTATGTTTATTGCAAAATGACATATTTTTAAATAAAAATTACCTTCTCTTATTAGATTTCTCTGCTGCTGTGTGCGGTGGCGGCAGAGAAACTGAGTTGCAGCAAAGCTCCCACCTTTAACTGTATGGGCCGATGCCCATTCCACAATGAGGAAATTTGAGTGGAGACTGCCTTTATATATGGGCAGTCTCTGTTCCATTTCCCTTGCAGCTATTGGCTGGGATGTTTACTTATGCACATCCGAGCCAATCAGATGCAAACAACTCTACTCGAAGTTGATTGGCTGGGAGGTGTGTAAGTACACATCCCAGTCAATGGCTGTGTGGGAATTGGAACAGAGACTGCCCATATATAAAGGCAGTCTCTATTCAAATTCCCTCATTGTGGAACGGGCATCGGCCTGTAAGGTAAAAGGTGGGGGTTTGCTGCAACTCAGCACAGAGCGGCAGAGATATATAATAAGCAAAGGGAATTTTTATTTAAAAATATGTCATTTTGCAATAAACATGGGCAAAATGTACCCCTCTGGCTCTTACACTATGTTTAAATGTGTGGGTTATGCCATGGCACATTTATTCATGCATCTTGGTTTTTTTACAGCTACATGAAAAGAAGATGCAAGGAACAGATAAAGAAAGAAGAGAGAAAAATAAGGACGGAAAAGAAATTAACCCCTTAACGACGGGGCAATCGGCGCACGGGCGCGACTGAATGACAACGGAGCATTTTATTTTTTATTGCTCCGTTGCATTCCGGACTCCCCGAACGGCGTGCAGCCGCGGGGGGAGCCCGGAATTCGATGACGGTCATAGTACGTCATCGGTCATTCAGTCAAATCGACCCTTGACGTACTATGACCGTCAAGGGTCATTAAGGGGTTAAAAAAGAAGGACAGTAGTTGACCAGGATGCTGAAGACTCTGCTGGACATTAGGATGAATGGTAAGTGTTATTTGGTAGGGGATGTTGCTTTGTTACTTAGTCGGGTTAACCCTATGAGTGCTGGTGGGGTAATTATACCCCACCGGCACTCATAGGGTTAATTCTACTAACACTGAACACTTTTTAAGTACGTTGGATGTATTGATATGGGGCTTAGGGCCCCACATCAATACATCCACTGGGGACTTTGTTTTTTTTTTTTTTTACTTTTAATAGCTGTGTCAGTTGATTAAAGTTCCGATAAGGAAAAAACTGCGTCTTAAACTTCATGCGATAAAGTGAGTCCCTTATCGAAGTCTATTGAATTGAAATTTGTGGCTTTTTTATTTTAATGGGCTAAAATGCAACTCACTTTAGTGTCCGGGAGGGGTTTTTTTTGCCGGTATTTTTTCAAAGCACAGGAAATTGAATTGCTTACTGTGCTTGAAAACATGTTGTCACCAGAGCCGGATTACAAGCAAGGCGCACAAGGCGCCTGCCTAGGACCCGGTCAAAAGAGGGAGCCCGGTGGAAACCTCTTCCCTGTTCCCTCTATCTGTACGCAGGCCAGAGCCGGATTAAGACTGGATTAAGAAGCCGCGTGAATACAAGGTCCCCGAAGATACACACCACCCAGAAGGACACTACTTATACAAGAACATCGCTTAGCTGCCAGCCCTGCGATTAGAGCATGCCTATGCACACCCCGTGCGTACGCCTATGCAAATTTCCAGCTCTGAGCCACTTTCTAAGTGTGCGCGGCCAGGCAAGACACACAAGGCGACTGCCTAGGGCCTGGTCAAATGAGGGGGCTCGGTGGAAACCTCTTCCCTGTTCCCTCTATCTGTACTCTGGCCGCACACACTTAGAAAGTGGCTCAGAGTTGGAAATTTGCATAGGCGTGTGCACGGTGTGTGCCTAGCTCAGGGCTGGCAGCTAAGCGATGTTCCGGTATAAGTAGTGTCCTTCTGGGTGGTGTGTATCTTCGGGGACCTTGTACTCACGCGGCTTCTCTGTATACACACCGTTCTGAGTAGACACGAACACGCACGGCAGGTGAGCGAGGCGTGGAACTGAAAGCCTGTGAAGTTAAACAGCTAGCTACCTTCCCATGTTACTCCGTATGGCAAGTGTGAGGGGTGAAGGCAGCGGGGAGTCCTATAGTCAAGGGAGTTGCTGCCGCTGAAGGAAGCCAGTTATGGATGAGATGAGGACAACACATGTATTGCAAACAAAGGATGTCTATCCATTAACAAGTGCTCAAACTCCTAGTATGTCTAAAGGCACTTTAACCCTTGAAATGCTATAGAGGTATAGCATGAATTATACGATTACATGGGAACTTCCAGAACGAGCTGAGCAACTGTATGACTGCCTGTGGGGTGATTGCGTTGCTTTCCAATGCATTGTGCTCCGTTTTGGCACTCAAAGGGTTAACGCTACATATCAAGTTAGTTACAATGGAAATGAATCTACTTGTCATGACCCATATGTGCTCCAAACAGCCCTTAACCCTTTGAGTGCCAGATAGGTATCCATTGCAATGCAATGCGTTGGATAGCTCTCTGGCACCCAAAGGGTTGGACACATATGATACCTGCAGGGCTGCTCCCTTGGCCTTTGAGATTGAAATAACAGCAGTTTAGAGACACCTAGGTAGACACTCACTCTGAGAATTTGGCCATTCATTCAAAGATTTAGGTAAAAACCAAAAGACGTCACTGATATGTGCAGTGGCTAACCATTCTCCCTCCCATAAAAGCATTCTAAATTATAATATATGCCAAAGTGGAGAGTTTTAAGCTCATAAGGGTAAATTTGGCAACATCTGTTGGTCACATTGCATAACTAATTTGTTATTATATTTGTATGTTGACTGCCCATTTGGTTCTCAGTCCAATATACACATATACACAGACACGCGCGCGCACATGTGGACAAGAGCAAATGCCTCCTACTCGCTGAGTGAGAGACCACATGAAATTCACTCCGTTCCATCCTTTCACTCACTGTATGATGCCTGCTGCTGTTTGTGATTGGTTTTGAGAATTGCAAGGTGCAAGTATTTACATAGACAATGAAAAAGCTCAGATTACTCATTTTCATGTCTCTGACTCACTTTCATATGATGTCAGAGAGATATTGGCAATGAAGACATAGAGTGTCTTCCAGTTGGTAAGTAGGCTGCCATCTCAGGCAATCAGGTTTGGTCTCCGAGCCTTCTTTATATTTTTCTTCCATGTCTCCACCTCTGCTCTAGTTCTCTATCTCTGCACTGAGCCTCTCTTCAATCACGTCACTGTCGAACTGGAAGCCAGTAGTAACATGTGATTGAACCCCCACTCAGAGCAGACACTTCAGGAAATTAGACCCATTCTCATTTTTTGATGTACATATATCAGGCCACAACTATACAGCACCACCTTGTTAAAGGCATCCAGAATAAAACACTGGATATAACACAAGGGTCAGCGCTCCCCATGTACATGCCAATGTCCCATTCCATACTGATTCCAATGGCCCTCACAGCCCCCCATTATTTTGCTTTATAATTTTTTTGAAGTGTGCACTTATATACTGTAGAATATGTGGCTGTGGCATATGAATAGAAATAGACAGTGTTTGATTATATAATTTAATTTTTGATTGTACCTACTGCTGTTAGACACTGGTGCCCATGATATTGTGTATACTATTAATGTTAAATACCATTTACGAATGTAATATCCTAGCATGGCCACCATGACATGACTTTGGTCGCAGAAAGAAGTACAGATAGACATGGGAAAGGAGGGAGTGGGACAGTGGGAGGGAAGAAGAGTGGAAATAATCGGGACTCAGGCTATCATAAAAGAAAAAGGTGGCAGCATGGGTCAGGAGCACTATAAAGAGAGGGTCAAGTTGAGATGGATAGGGGGAAATAGCAGCAGAGAAGGGAAGAGAGGGAAAGCATTCATTTTGTCTTTTAGGTTAGCACTAGCACCTCTAACCACAGGGGCAAACCAAGAGAGTTTTGCTGAAGGGTTTCGGTGCATGTGTGTGTGTGGGGGGCCCCAGTTTGGGATCCTGCCTAGGGCCCTGTGGAGTCTTAATCTGGCTCTGGTTGTCACCTGTTTTATTTGGCATTGGACCTCTTTAAAATCGAGCCCTGAGTCTCTAAAGCATGTTAAGAACCACCTATGTATAATAGAAAAGAAGTAAAAACAAACACATGCACGCACAACTAGCATCCATACGTTACTTACAGTTGAATTGATATCCAAGCCCCCATATGAATTCATCCAAGTCAATAAAAACTCTACTGTAACATTTCACCCCTAAAGCACTAATAGCACAAAAAAATCATCCCCAATCCTAACACAAACTATGCCCCATTCCCCCTTACCATACATGTAACAAATAACAAGTAAAGTTAGATGTCCAGCGTGGTCTTCTAAGCCATGGATCTGCAGTATCTTCTCATTAAATCAAATAGACATGAACAAAAAAAACGCTAAAACCCTGCCGCCCCCATTACCGCAGCCACCTCTACAACATAAACCCACAACCCTTGTTATCCTAGCCACTGCCCGAGCCAGTGTGAGCAAAATATGAACAGGGATTGGATATGCCCAATCCTTACTCAAATTCTTTCCCCCCGCTCCCATTGGCTGGCAGGAGGGCTTATGCAGCACATGGAACGTGCCCTATAGTAAGCCTACCTCCCAGCCAATCAACATCTAGCTGGAAGGGTCAGGGATGCATGTATCATCACTCCTCTAGCCAATGGAAGCTTGGGAAACACTTTCAACATGGACTGTCCATATAAACGCCAATCCTTGTTCATATTTACTCACAATGGCTTCAGCAACGGCTAGAGCAGAATGGATGGGGGTCCTTTTTTATTTTATAAATGTGGTGTCAACAGTGGTGGTGAAGACGCAGGAGGACCAGGGCATAGAAGACACCACTGGACCACCGATATCAAGATAAGTGTGTTATTTGTTATAGGTATGGGAAAGGGGCTTGGGGCATAGGTTAGTGTTAGGACTGGTGGAGTTGATTTGGTAGTATTAAAGGGATAGTAATGTTTCATAATAAAAACAGCTCTAATTAATCATCATAGTATTTGGTCTTTGGAGAGTGTTATTTCAATTCTGTCAGAGTTGTAGTTCCAGAGTAATTCAATGACAAAGTGTCCCTCTCCCTCCCCTTTTACTGATGTCACACTGTTCAGCCTGAGCAGAAGGGAGGTGCCCAGGTAGACTGCAGAGAGGGACAATCTTCAATTAAGATAAGGGAAAAACCTGAAAAGCTTGTCAAGGGGGGCAGGGATTTCATTGTTTTCTTAGGAATAAGAGTGTCCCCTTCTGTTATCTGTCCAGTCTATGGACTGCATTCCACATCTGAGAAGAGATTGTTTACAGTAGGTAAAAGGGGCAGGAGGGGGAAACTTTGCTTGTGAATATCTCATAAACCATAAAGGTTTGAGATATAAGACTTATATCATTCTTCATGTTTTTTAATGCCTACAAAATAAAATAAAGTTAAAACGAAGTATTACTATCCCTTTAAGTGTAGAGGAGGGGCAGGGGGTGCTTTTAGGTTCACTGTTTGGGAGGTTGGGGGAGGGTGACTGTGAAACTAGCTCACGACCAATGTTTGATACTATGACGGTGGAGGACTGTTCAATACAGTGGTGGTGCTACAATATAAGCAGAATAAGCGACTATCCCCGCTTGCCCAGAGGGCCTCATAGCTCTTATACAGTACCACTGCTGCATGTAAAGAAAATCAAATGGCAATGTCTTATTAGAAATACTGACACAGGAGTAAAGGGGGAGCACGTGTGAATTGTTCCTTTAGGGCCACAAAAGCCTAGAGCCACCCCTGGTACAATGATTTGTGTACTGGCCAGAAATCTTTTGGCACTAACAAATGTTTTACTGGGCCCAGGACTGGCTAAAGATGTTGGGCTAGATTCTATTGCAGGTGCTAAATGTTAACACCCATTTTATCAAACATTTTCCTATTGAAGTCTGTGGGAAAACCAGGAGATAAACGCAGTGATAAAATTAGCACCTGCAATATAATCCAGCCCATTATCTCTTGAAACAAGGAACAATATGAATGTAAGTGAGGGGGTTATTATTAGAAGGTGTTATTAGAATAGAAGTTGTTGTCCTATGGTCTGGACCACTTTTTATGAACTAGCTATATACAATAGTGTATTTCTGAGTATGCAAGTTTGACTCTGCATGTTCTCTAATTATAGTCAATGTACTGTTTATTTATACATCACCACAGTGAATATGAAGCAGTCTGGGAACTATGCTAAAATTAGACCTCCAAGAATTCTGTAAAGATATTATTGGCACTAAAAGTCAGTGCAGAAGATGTTCATGGAATCTGAAGTTGTGTTCATTAGATTGCTAGGGGGTTTTATTAATGTGTAGATATTTTTTATTTATGATTTACTCCAAATGTTCTCAAACAATTTGCTGTTGTGGAACCCTATTTCTATCAAATTAAACCTCTATGGAAACCTGTTAACTCCTTGGATACTAGAGAGCTCTCCAACACATTGCTATGCAATGCATTGGAGGCCTCTAGCACCCAAGGAATTAGGCCCGAGATTTTATTCCACCAGAGTGATGGGTATGTAAACTGAATTACCCAGTTCTGCATGCCTACCAAAATGGCTCCAAAAGTGTTGCAAAAAGCCAAACTGCTATCACACTGTAGCACAATAGTCTATACAAGGCTCACATTTCCATCTGGATAGGCCTTCCCAGGCTTGGCAACTCTGTGCCACTGAGCCTGGGAAGAATGCCTATAGACCCCCAAAGGCGAGATCACATTAGCCCTCTCGTGTCCTGATGTGCACCCAACCATCCTCACCACACTTAACCCCTCTGATGCCAGGCAGCTTTTAACACATTGTTGTTGCGCTTGTAATCTGCCTGGCATCAGAAGAATTAACAGCCCAAAAAATAGATCTGTAATACCCTGCTACCCCTACTAATCTAACTGGAAGCACAATTAACCCCTCCATTGCCAGATTGCCTGGGATGACAATGCAAACAATTCATTCCAGCTGGCCCAGCAATGGAGAGGTTAAACTTGTGAGATATTTAACATTATTTAAATCAAAGGCCAAAATACCCTTAAAGGGATAGTAATACTTCGTTTTAACTTTATTTTATTTTGTAGGCATTAAAAAAACATGAAGAATGATATAAGTCTTATCCCTCAAACCTTTATGGTTTATGAGATATTCACAAGCAAAGTTTCCCCTCCCGCCCCTTTTACCTAGTGTAAGCCATCTCTTCTCAGATGTGAATCTGGTTGTAAGACCAGACAGATAACAGAAGGGGACAATCTTCTTTGTATAAAAACAATGAAAGCCCTTCCCCCCTTGACAAGTTTTTCAGCTTTTTCCCTTATCTTAATTGAAGATTATCCCTCTCTGCAGTCTACCTGGGCACCTCCCTTCTGATCTGGTTGAACAGGGGGGAGATACTTTGTTTGTGAATATCTCTTAAACCATAAAGGTTTGAGAGATAAGACTTATATCATTCTTCATGTTTTTTTAATGCCTACAAAATAAAATAAAGTTAAAACGAAGTATTACTATCCCTTTAAATAAACTTTGTACTGAAAAAAGCATAGGGTAGCTCAGTCACAATGACTGAACCACTGATTACCTAGCTGCAATTAAAATGGATATCCTAACAGCCTGAAATATTGGTGTACCATAAGGATTAACAATGGGAAACACAGACATAGAGGAGAAGCAAACATGTTTAAAACTCCCTTGAAACCCAAGAAAACATTGGTCAAAGATCTTGTATTAAAGGTTGAAAAGAGGTATTTAAATCAGGAATAATTCAATAACACAGGAGAGCTAGCGTTGGTAGGACGTAATTATTTCAGTCTTTATTACAATGCAAACTCGTACTGTTTTGAGAGTAGTTTGGAGTTAAAGGGATAGTAATGTTTCATAATAAAAGCAGCTCAATTCTGTCAGAGTTGTAGTTCCAGAGTAATTCAATGACAAAGTATCCCCCTCCTGCCCCTTTTACTGATGTAACACTTTTCAGCCAGAGCAGAAGGGAGGTGCCCAGGTAGATTGCAGAAAGGGACAATCTTCAATTAAGAAAAGGGAAAAACCTGAAAAGCTTGTCAAGGGGGGCAGGGCTTTCATTGTTTTCATTGTAGGAAGATTGTCCCCTTCTGTTATCTGTCTGGTCTTACAACCAGATACCCCATCTGAGAAGAGATGGCTTACACTAGGTAAAAGGGAAAGTTTGCTTGTGAATATCTCTTAAACCATAGGTTTGAGAGATAAGACTTAAATCATCCTTCATATTTTTTAATGCCTACAAAATAAAATAAAGTTAAAACGAAGTATTACTATCCCTTTAAAATCCTTTGTCGACTGATGGAGTTGTTGCTGTCATTTGTTAAGTGTGATAAACAAAAAATCTCTATAAAATACATCACCTGTCCACAAACACTTGTAATGCAAATTTTCAAAAAGAAATACCTTGTAATAACTTTTGAATAAAGCATTTCCCAGAAGCTGGAATAAAAACACTACAATTAGTAAAAATAATATATTTTCACTACAAGAGTTTAATTCCACTGGAATATTAAGTTGTTTATTTTTTACTTTATATTAACTTTAGATGCAGGGTGCTATTAAAAAATAATGTGGAACAGCAAAACTGGTTTTCATGCAGAGCAGCAAAATACTTTTTACATAAAATCTTGAAGGAAATTTACAAACCCATCAGCTCAGTGTATCAGCTGCGCCCACATGTAGGTTTGCTAACGGAGTGAATGTTCCTGTACTAATATACAGATGCCTAAGTACATATCAGAGCACCACTCTGCCAATGTACATCTCTGTCACTGTGCATCTTCAATATGAACAAGCCTTTAATGCCACTATATAGTAGGTATATGGAAAGGGAACATTTTTGCTGATTTTCTCTTTCCTTTTAGTACTTATATTAACTTTATTTGTATTAGGATTTAATAGATATTCATAAATATATTCATAAATAAAGGCATAAGCCTAAAAGGATTATAGAAATAACAAAGTTGAAAACATACATATATATGGTTATTAGTCAAGGAAACAACAAACGTAAACTAGATTTATAAGACTATTATTATTGCAAAAGGACTATTTAGCCATGGAGGCCGAAGTTTTCGGAAACTTTTGAAGGTATCATTTTCAATTGAGGTTAGATATTAATATACACAAATTAAATCAATTTTATTTAAGATCCCTGTCCATGAAATTAAGTCAGTCTTCATCTGGGAAGCCACATAAATTCTGGTGTCTAAGCAAATTAATAAAGTTAATTCATCTTCATATTTTGTTAAAATGTTGGCTCTTTTTCCCAGCAAAGCTCCCCATCTGTTTAGAGCAATAGTTTTATGGAAAAGTGTAGATAATAATTTAGAAATTTCAGACCACATAAATTGCATCCTGCGGCAAGATGACCAAATATGTATGAAAGAGCCAACTTGGCCACAGTTTTGAAAAGAAAAGATCCAACATTTTAACATTCTTTTCAGGAACTAAACACGTCATGTGTAATATCCGAAAAGCTTGTGTACAAAGATTTGAGTTTCTGATAAACTTAGCTATCCTAAGAAAATTATTTGACCATTCAAAATCATCAAGCTTTTCAGCAACCAAGTCCTCCCAAGAATCTTGGCATTTGATTTTAAAGTTGTCAGCAAATATGAAACTATATATTAATATCAAAGTAGTCGACCCTGCGATCTTGTGGTTTGAACAGATGCTATAAATGGAGCCTTAACCAACTGAGCCATCTCACCAGTATATAGAGGCAATAATTATGGAACATGGCTTCCAATGAGATACATAGCTTTCAACCTGGATATAGGAATCTTAACATATTGACCTACATGGTTATTAACCAAGGCTTCGTATATATGTTTTTTGGATTTATCCAGATTGGTTAAATGTTTAAATTTGTGCCAATTAAGGGTCGTGCCTCTAAAAATCATATTATGTATGAATGTAACTCTCTTAGTATATCAATTTTGTACTATTTGCAAATCATGCTCATTCCAATGAAATAAATATTTGTCAGAAATAGGAAGCATCTTAGATCTAAATTCTATGAGTTTCATAGGATCTTTAACCTTATCTCATAATCATAAAATGGCAGTAGTACTGTCAAGCATAGTATTCGGGATTATTTTTTTTTGTGCTAAGTTACCCCCCCTAATTTATAAAGTTGGAGACATCAATATATATGGAACCAAGCACACAGGAATAGCACACCCAGAAGCAACTATTCACTTCCACACTACCCTCCCATTGTAGCAAGATGTGAAAAGTGACTATTTTTTCACACAACTAGCTTTATTCATAGGTGTGAGGCATGTGCAGTACACAAAAACAGTCCTTAGAACTTATTTTAGGTTAGAACACCCAAGCCCATCCTCAGGGAGCTATAATAGGTTATGTATTTTGGATTTCCCTTCTTGAGTATAGTTGCATGGATCAGAGGCTCAGTTGTTTCATTAAAACTTTGAGTGTGCAGTGCAATGCATGTAACTAATTTGTGAAGCAGACATATAACAAAAACAGCCTGTTTTAAATGCTGCTGATACTCAATAAAATAAACTTGATTAAAATTGATTGTTTTCAATAAGTGTTTTACATATACATTCATTGTATGAACGCCATGTTATGAGTCATATAACATTTGATAATTTTCTTATAAAAAATATACCTTTTAAATGGGAACTATCACCCCAAATAAAGTCCACCCCCGCAATTAGGCATCTAGCGAAAACCTTACCAATGAAACTGTTAAACAGGCCATGTTAGTCAAAAATCCTACTTCAGCCAACACTGATGGTCAGGCAACAGTGCAGACATCTTTGCTTACAGATATCTGCGCGCCTGCGCTGTCAGTTCAGGTCTCCTCTAAGAGGCGTTGCATGGTACCTTTAGGTACCAGAAGGGACTGACAGGGCAGGTCGCAGATGCCTCTAGAGAGGTAGGATCAGCTGAGGTAGGATTTTTGACTAACGCGTCTTTATTCTGCTTTATAGTTTAATTGGTAAGCTTATCGCTAGATGCCTAATTGGGGGGGAGGGGACTTTATATGGGGTGATACTTCCCCTTTAAATAAAAAACCACAAATGTCAGATTAGGAGACAAGTAGCAAAAAGTAGAAAACACTGGAATCATAACTCTGCTTTTGAAGCAACTATGATAGAAGACTACTAGCCTTAAGGCAAGCAGATGTAGTGGGAGATGAGAAGGGCATTTTAGAGTAAAACTGCAAGAGGAAGGGGGTAATTTTGTTGATATGTGTATAAATCCACTTACAGAACAAAGAGTGATTCAGATCTTGATAGAACAGACTATAACAGGGCACTCATAACTCATACATATCATCCCATTTTATATTAACTCACATATACTTGCTTATTTATAGTCAATTCTTACCTAACTACTAGTGATGAGCGAGCACCCCAATGCTCGGGTGTTCGGGTGCTCTGACCGAGCACCCCCTGAGGCTCGAGTGCTCGGCCGAACACCCGAGCCCCATTGAAGTCAATGGGAGGACTCGAGCATTACACCAGGCACCCCCTGCTCTGATGAGGGGAGGGTGCCTGGTCCATAGGAAAAGGGCAGAAAATGATGGAAACACCACAGAAATGGTTCAGGGACAGCATAGGGAGGATGTCTGGATGCATCTTGGACTCCAACATCGCTGCTGGGAACGATCTTTCGCCCGTAGTACGCCATTTTTACAGACTGACCATAAAACACACAAAAAGGAAAATAAAAACGACTTTAGGTGAAAAATTGTTACCAAACAATATTTGCTGTATATTTACTTGTATATCATCTGCAAATTATCCCAAAAATTTCCTTGATTTTCGGAAGTGAGGCCATGATTAAGAGGGAAACGTGCGCAGAGGCAAATTCTCCCAAAAATTTCCTTGATTTTCAGAACTGAGGCCATGATTAAGAGGGAAACGTGCACAGAGGCAAATTCTCCCAAAAATTTCCTTGATTTTATTGAACTGAGGCCATGATTAAGAGGGAAACGTGCGCTGAGCCGACCATCTAAAACATTATGGGTGAGGGTCTGCTGCAGAGCTGACCATCCTAAACATTATATGCGAAGGCCCGCTAGTGAGCTGACGCTATAAAACATTATATGAGAGGGCCCGCTAGAGAGCTGACCCAATAAAACATTATATGAGAAGGCCCGCTGGTGAGCTGACCTATATAAAAATTGGCAAACAGGGCCCGCTGGTGAGCTGGCCCTATATAAAAATTATATCACAGGGCCCGCTGGTGAGCTGGCCCTATATAAAAATTATAGCACAGGGCATATGGAAGAGGAGGAGGAGGATGAGAAGATTAAGAGTCAACCATATACCCGTTTTTTGGGTGGAAGGGGTGAATGGGAATACAGAGTATTCACATCATTGTAAATAACATATATAAAGTGAGTTTATGTTCCCCCGGGGCTTTCCTCCAGTGGAGTGGAGAAGTCAGGGGAAATCCAGGCCTTGTTCATTTTTATAAGTGTCAACCTATCAGCATTGTCGGTGGAAAGGCGGATACGCTTATCTGTTATGATGCCACCAGCAGCACTAAATACCCGCTCAGACAGAACGCTGGCGGCAGGGCAGGCCAGCACCTCCAAGGCGTAGAGTGCCAGTTCATACCACGTGTCCAGCTTGGACACCCAGTAGTTGTAAGGCACAGAGGGATCATTGAGGACGCTGACACGGTCTGCTACGTACTCCTTCACCATCTTCCAAAACTTTTCCCTCCTTGTGACACTAGGCTGCGCATCAGGGTGAGGGTGCTGGCGGGGTGTCATGAAGGTGTCCCACGCCTTGGAGAGTGTTGCCCTGCCTTTCTCGGAACTGCTGTGTGCTCCCCTTTTCTCCCCTTCTCGGTTGGCCAAGGTAGCACGTACTCTGCCGCCAGCGTTGTCAGATGGAAAATTTTGGAGCAATTTTTCGACAAGAACCTTCTGGTATTGCAACATTTTGCTTGTCCTCTCCACCGGAGGAATGAGAGATGAGAAATTCTCTTTGTAGCGGGGGTCCAGAAGGGTGAACACCCAGTAATCCGTGTTGTCTAAAATGCGTACAACGCGTGGGTCACGGGAAAGGCAGCCTAACATAAAGTCAGCCATGTGTGCCAGAGTACCAACAGGCAAGATTTCGCTGTCCTCACCAGGAGGATGACTCTCAATATCCTCATCCTCTTCCTCCTCTTCTGCCCACCCACGCTGAAGAGATGGAACTAAAGTTCCATGGCTACCCTCTGTAGCGGAGGCAACCGTGTCTTCCTCCTCCTCCTCCTCCTCCTCCTCCTCCTCCGCCTCCTCCAATTGTCGCTGAGAAGACGAAGTGAGGGTGCTCTGGCTATCACCTTGTGTAAGCTCTTCCTCCCCCATTTCCACCTCTTCCACATGCAAAGCGTCGGTTTTAATTGTGAGCAGCGAGCGTTTCAGTAGACACAGAAGTGGGATGGTTACACTGATAATAGCGTTATCGCCGCTCACCATCTGTGTCGATTCCTCAAAATTGCGTAAAACCTCGCAGAGGTCTGACATCCATTCCCACTCCTCACTTCTGATTACAGGAAGTTGAACGGAGAGGCGACGACCGTGTAACAGCTGGTACTCCACTACTGCCCTCTGCTGCTCACAAAGCCGGGCCAACATGTGGAAGGTGGAGTTCCAGCGCGTGCTCACGTCACACAGCAGCCGGTGAGCTGGCAATTGTAAGCGCTGCTGCAGCTTCAACAGGCCGGCTGAAGCTGTTGATGACTTACGGAAATGTGCACACACGCGGCGCACCTTGGTCAAGAGATCATGCACATTGGGGTAGGTTTTTAGAAATCGCTGCACCACTAAATTAAATACATGCGCTAGGCATGGTACGTGTGTGAGCTTGCCGAGCTCCAAAGCCGCCACCAAGTTACGCCCATTATCACACACAACCATGCCTGGTTGCAGGTTGAGTGGCGAGAGCCACTGCTCGGTCTGGTGACTAATCCCCTGCAACAGCTCTGAGGCCGTGTGCTGTTTGTCCCCAAGGCAGATCAGCTTCAGCACGGCCTGTTGACGCTTCCCCACTGCAGTGCTACACTGCTTCCAGCTACTGGCTGATGGGGGAGTGGCGGTGTGTGTAGAGAATTCGGAGGTGGAAACGGAGGAGGAGGAGCCAATAACGTAGGTGCTGGTGGAAACCCTGATGGAGGTAGGGCCCGCAATCCTCGGCGTGGGTAGCACCCGTGCCATCCCAGGGTCCGAGTCGCTCCCAGCCTCCACGACATTCACCCAGTGTGCCGTCAGGGAAATGTAGCGTCCCTGGCCACAAGCACTTGTCCATGTGTCAGTCGTTAAGTGGACCTTCCCAGTAACTGCGTTGGTCAGGGCACGGGTGATGTTACGGGACACATGGTGGTGTAATGCGGGGATGGCACACCGGGAAAAGTAGTGGCGGCTGGGGACCGCGTACCGAGGGACAGCTGCTGCCATCAGGCTGCGGAAGGACTCAGTGTCCACAAGCCTAAATGGCAGCATTTCGATGGCCAGTAATTTTGAAAGGTGTGAGGTTAGTGCTATGGCCTGTGGGTGGGTGGCTGGGTACTTTCTCTTGCGCTCAAATGCCTGGGGTAACGACATTTGGACGCTGTGCTGGGACAGGGAAGTGGATGTGGTCGCTGATGGTGCTTCAGATGCTACAGGTGCAGGGCGGGAGGTATGCGGGCCTGCGCCTTCGACAGGCGATTGGCCGGCACCGAAAACAGGGGAAGAGGAGGCAGTGGTGTGGCCTGCAGACACAGATGGGCGATCCAGGCGTTCCTCCCACTTACTACGGTGCTTGGATGCCATGTGTCGGATCATGCTGGTGGTGGTGAGGTTTCTAGTGTTCATGCCTCGGCTCATTCTGGTGTGGCACAGGTTGCAAACTACAATTCTTTTGTCGTCCGCACTTTCCTTAAAAAAACGCCATACCGCGGAACACCTACCCCTTGGCAAGGTAGATTTACGCAAGGGGGTGCTCCGTGGAACATTTGCGGGCCGGTTTGGTGCGGTCCGCCTTCTTTCTGTAGCCACACCACTGCCTCTTCCAGCCTGTTGCGGTGCTGCAGATGGCTCACCCTCAGGACTGCTGTCATCGCTCGGCTCTACACCTTCCCAGGTGGGGTCAGTCACCTCATCGTCCACCAAGTCCTCCTCCACTTCCTCACTCTGATCATCCTCCTCAAGTCTTGATCCCACCACATACTCAGTCATTGACAACTGTATAACATTCTCCTCAACAAGGTCTTGAGACGGAAATAGTGGTTGATTTAATGGCAACTGTGTCTCATCATCATCATCATCATCCACTACTTCCTTTGACCTTAAATGCCGTTCACATCTGTCATCTTCTTGTGATTGGGTAGCCTCTAGAGGTTGTGAATCAGGGCACAAGATGTCATGTTCCTCTGCAAGCGTGCTTGGAGAGAGGGTCAAATGAAGGATTGGTGATGAGACGAGCTCCTCACTATATCCCAGTGTGGGATCACTTCTTTGACCAGACCGTGTATGGTGGGAGGAAGGATGATCAGAGTGAGGATTATGTTGACCAGACTCTTGGCTACTGAGAGTGGACTTGGTGGAAGACAGGGTGGTGCTTAACCGACTGGAAGCAGTATCAGCTGTCATCCAACCGACCACCTGTTCGCAGTGGTCGGACCTCGAGAGTGATGTCCTGCGACGCCCTGTAAAATTACACATGAAGCTAGGTATGGTGGATGTCTTTCTTTCTTGTGCTCTGGCACCAGGCACAGTTTCTCCGCGTCCTGACCCGCGCCCTGAACTTTCAGGATCACGTCCACTTCCCCGTCCCTTTTTACCCGCCTTCTTCATCTTACACAGAATATGTGACTTTAATATTTGAGTTTGAAAACTTAACAGTATTTCTTATTATTCTGCAACTGTACAGAGTACACAGAATAGGCTGCTAAACTGCGGTGAAACACACTGAATGGAATATGTGACTTTAATATTTGAGTTTGAAAACTTAACAGTATTTCTTATTATTCTGCAACTGTACAGAGTACACAGAATAGGCTGCTAAACTGCGGTGAAACACACTGAATGGAATATGTGACTTTAATATTTGAGTTTGAAAACTTAACAGTATTTCTTATTATTCTGCAACTGTACAGAGTACACAGAATAGGCTGCTAAACTGCGGTGAAACACACTGAATGGAATATGTGACTTTAATATTTGAGTTTGAAAACTTAACAGTATTTCTTATTATTCTGCAACTGTACAGAGTACACAGAATAGGCTGCTAAACTGCGGTGAAACACACTGAATGGAATATGTGACTTTAATATTTGAGTTTGAAAACTTAACAGTATTTCTTATTATTCTGCAACTCTGCAGAGTACACAGAATAGGCTGCTAAACGGCGGTGAAACACACTGAATGGAATATGTGACTTTAATATTTGAGTTTGAAAACTTAACAGTATTTCTTATTATTCTGCAACTCTGCAGAGTACACAGAATAGGCTGCTAAACGGCGGTGAAACACACTGAATGGAATATGTGACTTTAATATTTGAGTTTGAAAACTTAACAGTATTTCTTATTATTCTGCAACTGTACAGAGTACACAGAATAGGCTGATAAACGGCGGTGAAACACACTGAATGGAATATGTGACTTTAATATTTGAGTTTGAAAACTTAACAGTATTTCTTATTATTCTGCAACTGTACAGAGTACACAGAATAGGCTGCTAAACTGCGGTGAAACACACTGAATGGAATATGTGACTTTAATATTTGAGTTTGAAAACTTAACAGTATTTCTTATTATTCTGCAACTCTGCAGAGTACACAGAATAGGCTGCTAAACGGCAGTGAAACACACTGAATGGAATATGTGACTTTAATATTTGAGTTTGAAAACTTAACAGTATTTCTTATTATTCTGCAACTGTACAGAGTACACAGAATAGGCTGATAAACGGCGGTGAAACACACTGAATGGAATATGTGACTTTAATATTTGAGTTTGAAAACTTAACAGTATTTCTTATTATTCTGCAACTCTGCAGAGTACACAGAATAGGCTGCTAAACTGCGGTGAAACACACTGAATGGAATATGTGACTTTAATATTTGAGTTTGAAAACTTAACAGTATTTCTTATTATTCTGCAACTCTGCAGAGTACACAGAATAGGCTGCTAAACGGCGGTGAAACACACTGAATGGAATATGTGACTTTAATATTTGAGTTTGAAAACTTAACAGTATTTCTTATTATTCTGCAACTGTACAGAGTACACAGAATAGGCTGATAAACGGCGGTGAAACACACTGAATGGAATATGTGACTTTAATATTTGAGTTTGAAAACTTAACAGTATTTCTTATTATTCTGCAACTGTACAGAGTACACAGAATAGGCTGCTAAACTGCGGTGAAACACACTGAATGGAATATGTGACTTTAATATTTGAGTTTGAAAACTTAACAGTATTTCTTATTATTCTGCAACTCTGCAGAGTACACAGAATAGGCTGCTAAACGGCGGTGAAACACACTGAATGGAATATGTGACTTTAATATTTGAGTTTGAAAACTTAACAGTATTTCTTATTATTCTGCAACTGTACAGAGTACACAGAATAGGCTGATAAACGGCGGTGAAACACACTGAATGGAATATGTGACTTTAATATTTGAGTTTGAAAACTTAACAGTATTTCTTATTATTCTGCAACTGTACAGAGTACACAGAATAGGCTGCTAAACTGCGGTGAAACACACTGAATGGAATATGTGACTTTAATATTTGAGTTTGAAAACTTAACAGTATTTCTTATTATTCTGCAACTGTACAGAGTACACAGAATAGGCTGCTAAACTGCGGTGAAACACACTGAATGGAATATGTGACTTTAATATTTGAGTTTGAAAACTTAACAGTATTTCTTATTATTCTGCAACTGTACAGAGTACACAGAATAGGCTGCTAAACTGCGGTGAAACACACTGAATGGAATATGTGACTTTAATATTTGAGTTTGAAAACTTAACAGTATTTCTTATTATTCTGCAACTCTGCAGAGTACACAGAATAGGCTGCTAAACGGCGGTGAAACACACTGAATGGAATATGTGACTTTAATATTTGAGTTTGAAAACTTAACAGTATTTCTTATTATTCTGCAACTGTACAGAGTACACAGAATAGGCTGATAAACGGCGGTGAAACACACTGAATGGAATATGTGACTTTAATATTTGAGTTTGAAAACTTAACAGTATTTCTTATTATTCTGCAACTCTGCACAGTACACAGAATAGGCTGCTAAACTGCGGCGAAGCACACTGAATGGAATATGTGACTTTGATATTTTAGTTTGAAGACTTAACAGTATTTCTTCCTATTCTGCAACTCTGCACAGTACACAGAATGTGCTGCTAAACTGCGGCGAAGCACACTGAATGGAATATGTGACTTTGATATTTTAGTTTGAAGACTTAACAGTATTTCTTCCTATTCTGCAACTCTGCACAGTACACAGAATGTGCTGCTAAACTGCGGCGAAGCACACTGAATGGAATATGTGACTTTGATATTTTAGTTTGAAGACTTAACAGTATTTCTTCCTATTCTGCAACTCTGCACAGTACACAGAATGTGCTGCTACACTGCGGCGAAGCACACTGAATGGAATATGTGACTTTGATATTTTAGTTTGAAGACTTAACAGTATTTCTTCCTATTCTGCAACTCTGCACAGTACACAGAATGTGCTGCTAAACTGCGGCGAAGCACACTGAATGGAATATGTGACTTTGATATTTTAGTTTGAAGACTTAACAGTATTTCTTCCTATTCTGCAACTCTGCACAGTACTCAGAATGTGCTGCTAAACTGCGGCGACGCACACTGAATGGAATACGTGACTTTGATATTTTAGTTTGAAGACTTAACAGAATGTGCTCTAATCTGCAACTTTGCACACTAAACAGAATGTGCTCTAATCTGCAACTTTGCACACTAAACAGAATGTGCTCTAATCTGCAACTTTGCACACTAAACAGAATGTGCTCTAATCTGCAACTGTGCACACTAAACAGAATGTGCTCTAATCTGCAACTTTTCACACTAAACAGAATATTTATTTTTTTTTTTTTTTTTTTTTTCCCCCCACACAAAATAACCTGCTGCCCCCACACACAGTAGTCCTAAAAAGGACTTTTGGTTCTTTTTTGTCACAATTTTTTTTTTCCTCCCTACACTGCCTTTCCCTTCCTATCCTCAGCTCTCCCTGGCTCAGACTGAGCCGAACTCGATGGTCAGGTGCTATACAGCACCCGACCACGGGTTCTGGCCAGCCAATCAGTGTAATGCCAGCAGCCAACATGGCTGCTGGCATTACACCGATGTCAGAGCCTCCCTGCACGTTTATTGGCTGCGCAGCAGCCGCAAAACGTGCGGGGAGGAGACCCGAACATGGCGGGCGAGCACATGCGGTACTCGTACGAGTACCGCCATGTGCCGAGCAGAGCGATGCTCGAGCCGATCCGAGCATCGGCCGAGCATGCTCGCTCAACACTACTAACTACTAGTGTTGAGCGAGCATGCTCGGCCGATGCTCGGATCGGCTCGAGCATCGCTCTGCTCGGCACATGGCGGTACTCGTACGAGTACCGCATGTGCTCGCCCGCCATGTTCGGGTCTCCTCCCCGCACGTTTTGCGGCTGCTGCGCAGCCAATAAACGTGCAGGGAGGCTCTGACATCGGTGTAATGCCAGCAGCCATGTTGGCTGCTGGCATTACACTGATTGGCTGGCCAGAACCCGTGGTCGGGTGCTGTATAGCACCTGACCATTGAGTTCGGCTCAGTCTGAGCCAGGGAGAGCTGAGGATAGGAAGGGAAAGGCAGTGTAGGGAGGAAAAAAAAAAATTGTGACAAAAAAGAACCAAAAGTCCTTTTTAGGACTACTGTGTGTGGGGGCAGCAGGTTATTTTGTGTGGGGGGAAAAAAACAAAAAAAAAAAAAAAAAAAATATTCTGTTTAGTGTGAAAAGTTGCAGATTAGAGCACATTCTGTTTAGTGTGCACAGTTGCAGATTAGAGCACATTCTGTTTAGTGTGCAAAGTTGCAGATTAGAGCACATTCTGTTTAGTGTGCAAAGTTGCAGATTAGAGCACATTCTGTTTAGTGTGCAAAGTTGCAGATTAGAGCACATTCTGTTAAGTCTTCAAACTAAAATATCAAAGTCACGTATTCCATTCAGTGTGCGTCGCCGCAGTTTAGCAGCACATTCTGAGTACTGTGCAGAGTTGCAGAATAGGAAGAAATACTGTTAAGTCTTCAAACTAAAATATCAAAGTCACATATTCCATTCAGTGTGCTTCGCCGCAGTTTAGCAGCACATTCTGTGTACTGTGCAGAGTTGCAGAATAGGAAGAAATACTGTTAAGTCTTCAAACTAAAATATCAAAGTCACATATTCCATTCAGTGTGCTTCGCCGCAGTGTAGCAGCACATTCTGTGTACTGTGCAGAGTTGCAGAATAGGAAGAAATACTGTTAAGTCTTCAAACTAAAATATCAAAGTCACATATTCCATTCAGTGTGCTTCGCCGCAGTTTAGCAGCACATTCTGTGTACTGTGCAGAGTTGCAGAATAGGAAGAAATACTGTTAAGTCTTCAAACTAAAATATCAAAGTCACATATTCCATTCAGTGTGCTTCGCCGCAGTTTAGCAGCACATTCTGTGTACTGTGCAGAGTTGCAGAATAGGAAGAAATACTGTTAAGTCTTCAAACTAAAATATCAAAGTCACATATTCCATTCAGTGTGCTTCGCCGCAGTTTAGCAGCCTATTCTGTGTACTGTGCAGAGTTGCAGAATAATAAGAAATACTGTTAAGTTTTCAAACTCAAATATTAAAGTCACATATTCCATTCAGTGTGTTTCACCGCCGTTTATCAGCCTATTCTGTGTACTCTGTACAGTTGCAGAATAATAAGAAATACTGTTAAGTTTTCAAACTCAAATATTAAAGTCACATATTCCATTCAGTGTGTTTCACCGCCGTTTAGCAGCCTATTCTGTGTACTCTGCAGAGTTGCAGAATAATAAGAAATACTGTTAAGTTTTCAAACTCAAATATTAAAGTCACATATTCCATTCAGTGTGTTTCACCGCAGTTTAGCAGCCTATTCTGTGTACTCTGTACAGTTGCAGAATAATAAGAAATACTGTTAAGTTTTCAAACTCAAATATTAAAGTCACATATTCCATTCAGTGTGTTTCACCGCAGTTTAGCAGCCTATTCTGTGTACTCTGTACAGTTGCAGAATAATAAGAAATACTGTTAAGTTTTCAAACTCAAATATTAAAGTCACATATTCCATTCAGTGTGTTTCACCGCAGTTTAGCAGCCTATTCTGTGTACTCTGTACAGTTGCAGAATAATAAGAAATACTGTTAAGTTTTCAAACTCAAATATTAAAGTCACATATTCCATTCAGTGTGTTTCACCGCCGTTTAGCAGCCTATTCTGTGTACTCTGCAGAGTTGCAGAATAATAAGAAATACTGTTAAGTTTTCAAACTCAAATATTAAAGTCACATATTCCATTCAGTGTGTTTCACCGCCGTTTATCAGCCTATTCTGTGTACTCTGTACAGTTGCAGAATAATAAGAAATACTGTTAAGTTTTCAAACTCAAATATTAAAGTCACATATTCCATTCAGTGTGTTTCACCGCCGTTTAGCAGCCTATTCTGTGTACTCTGCAGAGTTGCAGAATAATAAGAAATACTGTTAAGTTTTCAAACTCAAATATTAAAGTCACATATTCCATTCAGTGTGTTTCACCGCAGTTTAGCAGCCTATTCTGTGTACTCTGTACAGTTGCAGAATAATAAGAAATACTGTTAAGTTTTCAAACTCAAATATTAAAGTCACATATTCCATTCAGTGTGTTTCACCGCCGTTTATCAGCCTATTCTGTGTACTCTGTACAGTTGCAGAATAATAAGAAATACTGTTAAGTTTTCAAACTCAAATATTAAAGTCACATATTCCATTCAGTGTGTTTCACCGCCGTTTAGCAGCCTATTCTGTGTACTCTGCAGAGTTGCAGAATAATAAGAAATACTGTTAAGTTTTCAAACTCAAATATTAAAGTCACATATTCCATTCAGTGTGTTTCACCGCAGTTTAGCAGCCTATTCTGTGTACTCTGTACAGTTGCAGAATAATAAGAAATACTGTTAAGTTTTCAAACTAAAATATTAAAGTCACATATTCCATTCAGTGTGTTTCACCGCCGTTTAGCAGCCTATTCTGTGTACTCTGCAGAGTTGCAGAATAATAAGAAATACTGTTAAGTTTTCAAACTCAAATATTAAAGTCACATATTCCATTCAGTGTGTTTCACCGCAGTTTAGCAGCCTATTCTGTGTACTCTGTACAGTTGCAGAATAATAAGAAATACTGTTAAGTTTTCAAACTCAAATATTAAAGTCACATATTCCATTCAGTGTGTTTCACCGCAGTTTAGCAGCCTATTCTGTGTACTCTGTACAGTTGCAGAATAATAAGAAATACTGTTAAGTTTTCAAACTCAAATATTAAAGTCACATATTCCATTCAGTGTGTTTCACCGCAGTTTAGCAGCCTATTCTGTGTACTCTGTACAGTTGCAGAATAATAAGAAATACTGTTAAGTTTTCAAACTCAAATATTAAAGTCACATATTCCATTCAGTGTGTTTCACCGCAGTTTAGCAGCCTATTCTGTGTACTCTGTACAGTTGCAGAATAATAAGAAATACTGTTAAGTTTTCAAACTCAAATATTAAAGTCACATATTCCATTCAGTGTGTTTCACCGCAGTTTAGCAGCCTATTCTGTGTACTCTGTACAGTTGCAGAATAATAAGAAATACTGTTAAGTTTTCAAACTCAAATATTAAAGTCACATATTCTGTGTAAGATGAAGAAGGCGGGTAAAAAGGGACGGGGAAGTGGACGTGATCCTGAAAGTTCAGGGCGCGGGTCAGGACGCGGAGAAACTGTGCCTGGTGCCAGAGCACAAGAAAGAAAGACATCCACCATACCTAGCTTCATGTGTAATTTTACAGGGCGTCGCAGGACATCACTCTCGAGGTCCGACCACTGCGAACAGGTGGTCGGTTGGATGACAGCTGATACTGCTTCCAGTCGGTTAAGCACCACCCTGTCTTCCACCAAGTCCACTCTCAGTAGCCAAGAGTCTGGTCAACATAATCCTCACTCTGATCATCCTTCCTCCCACCATACACGGTCTGGTCAAAGAAGTGATCCCACACTGGGATATAGTGAGGAGCTCGTCTCATCACCAATCCTTCATTTGACCCTCTCTCCAAGCACGCTTGCAGAGGAACATGACATCTTGTGCCCTGATTCACAACCTCTAGAGGCTACCCAATCACAAGAAGATGACAGATGTGAACGGCATTTAAGGTCAAAGGAAGTAGTGGATGATGATGATGATGATGAGACACAGTTGCCATTAAATCAACCACTATTTCCGTCTCAAGACCTTGTTGAGGAGAATGTTATACAGTTGTCAATGACTGAGTATGTGGTGGGATCAAGACTTGAGGAGGATGATCAGAGTGAGGAAGTGGAGGAGGACTTGGTGGACGATGAGGTGACTGACCCCACCTGGGAAGGTGTAGAGCCGAGCGATGACAGCAGTCCTGAGGGTGAGCCATCTGCAGCACCGCAACAGGCTGGAAGAGGCAGTGGTGTGGCTACAGAAAGAAGGCGGACCGCACCAAACCGGCCCGCAAATGTTCCACGGAGCACCCCCTTGCGTAAATCTACCTTGCCAAGGGGTAGGTGTTCCGCGGTATGGCGTTTTTTTAAGGAAAGTGCGGACGACAAAAGAATTGTAGTTTGCAACCTGTGCCACACCAGAATGAGCCGAGGCATGAACACTAGAAACCTCACCACCACCAGCATGATCCGACACATGGCATCCAAGCACCGTAGTAAGTGGGAGGAACGCCTGGATCGCCCATCTGTGTCTGCAGGCCACACCACTGCCTCCTCTTCCCCTGTTTTCGGTGCCGGCCAATCGCCTGTCGAAGGCGCAGGCCCGCATACCTCCCGCCCTGCACCTGTAGCATCTGAAGCACCATCAGCGACCACATCCACTTCCCTGTCCCAGCACAGCGTCCAAATGTCGTTACCCCAGGCATTTGAGCGCAAGAGAAAGTACCCAGCCACCCACCCACAGGCCATAGCACTAACCTCACACCTTTCAAAATTACTGGCCATCGAAATGCTGCCATTTAGGCTTGTGGACACTGAGTCCTTCCGCAGCCTGATGGCAGCAGCTGTCCCTCGGTACGCGGTCCCCAGCCGCCACTACTTTTCCCGGTGTGCCATCCCCGCATTACACCACCATGTGTCCCGTAACATCACCCGTGCCCTGACCAACGCAGTTACTGGGAAGGTCCACTTAACGACTGACACATGGACAAGTGCTTGTGGCCAGGGACGCTACATTTCCCTGACGGCACACTGGGTGAATGTCGTGGAGGCTGGGAGCGACTCGGACCCTGGGATGGCACGGGTGCTACCCACGCCGAGGATTGCGGGCCCTACCTCCATCAGGGTTTCCACCAGCACCTACGTTATTGGCTCCTCCTCCTCCGTTTCCACCTCCGAATTCTCTACACACACCGCCACTCCCCCATCAGCCAGTAGCTGGAAGCAGTGTAGCACTGCAGTGGGGAAGCGTCAACAGGCCGTGCTGAAGCTGATCTGCCTTGGGGACAAACAGCACACGGCCTCAGAGCTGTTGCAGGGGATTAGTCACCAGACCGAGCAGTGGCTCTCGCCACTCAACCTGCAACCAGGCATGGTTGTGTGTGATAATGGGCGTAACTTGGTGGCGGCTTTGGAGCTCGGCAAGCTCACACACGTACCATGCCTAGCGCATGTATTTAATTTAGTGGTGCAGCGATTTCTAAAAACCTACCCCAATGTGCATGATCTCTTGACCAAGGTGCGCCGCGTGTGTGCACATTTCCGTAAGTCATCAACAGCTTCAGCCGGCCTGTTGAAGCTGCAGCAGCGCTTACAATTGCCAGCTCACCGGCTGCTGTGTGACGTGAGCACGCGCTGGAACTCCACCTTCCACATGTTGGCCCGGCTTTGTGAGCAGCAGAGGGCAGTAGTGGAGTACCAGCTGTTACACGGTCGTCGCCTCTCCGTTCAACTTCCTGTAATCAGAAGTGAGGAGTGGGAATGGATGTCAGACCTCTGCGAGGTTTTACGCAATTTTGAGGAATCGACACAGATGGTGAGCGGCGATAACGCTATTATCAGTGTAACCATCCCACTTCTGTGTCTACTGAAACGCTCGCTGCTCACAATTAAAACCGACGCTTTGCATGTGGAAGAGGTGGAAATGGGGGAGGAAGAGCTTACACAAGGTGATAGCCAGAGCACCCTCACTTCGTCTTCTCAGCGACAATTGGAGGAGGCGGAGGAGGAGGAGGAGGAGGAGGAGGAAGACACGGTTGCCTCCGCTACAGAGGGTAGCCATGGAACTTTAGTTCCATCTCTTCAGCGTGGGTGGGCAGAAGAGGAGGAAGAGGATGAGGATATTGAGAGTCATCCTCCTGGTGAGGACAGCGAAATCTTGCCTGTTGGTACTCTGGCACACATGGCTGACTTTATGTTAGGCTGCCTTTCCCGTGACCCACGCGTTGTACGCATTTTAGACAACACGGATTACTGGGTGTTCACCCTTCTGGACCCCCGCTACAAAGAGAATTTCTCATCTCTCATTCCTCCGGTGGAGAGGACAAGCAAAATGTTGCAATACCAGAAGGTTCTTGTCGAAAAATTGCTCCAAAATGTTCCATCTGACAACGCTGGTGGCAGAGTACGTGCTACCTTGGCCAACCGAGAAGGGGAGAAAAGGGGAGCACACAGCAGTTCCGAGAAAGGCAGGGCAACACTCTCCAAGGCGTGGGACACCTTCATGACACCCCGCCAGCACCCTCACCCTGATGCGCAGCCTAGTGTCACAAGGAGGGAAAAGTTTTGGAAGATGGTGAAGGAGTACGTAGCAGACCGTGTCAGCGTCCTCAATGATCCCTCTGTGCCTTACAACTACTGGGTGTCCAAGCTGGACACGTGGTATGAACTGGCACTCTACGCCTTGGAGGTGCTGGCCTGCCCTGCCGCCAGCGTTCTGTCTGAGCGGGTATTTAGTGCTGCTGGTGGCATCATAACAGATAAGCGTATCCGCCTTTCCACCGACAATGCTGATAGGTTGACACTTATAAAAATGAACAAGGCCTGGATTTCCCCTGACTTCTCCACTCCACTGGAGGAAAGCCCCGGGGGAACATAAACTCACTTTATATATGTTATTTACAATGATGTGAATACTCTGTATTCCCATTCACCCCTTCCACCCAAAAAACGGGTATATGGTTGACTCTTAATCTTCTCATCCTCCTCCTCCTCTTCCATATGCCCTGTGCTATAATTTTTATATAGGGCCAGCTCACCAGCGGGCCCTGTGATATAATTTTTATATAGGGCCAGCTCACCAGCGGGCCCTGTTTGCCAATTTTTATATAGGTCAGCTCACCAGCGGGCCTTCTCATATAATGTTTTATTGGGTCAGCTCTCTAGCGGGCCCTCTCATATAATGTTTTATAGCGTCAGCTCACTAGCGGGCCTTCGCATATAATGTTTAGGATGGTCAGCTCTGCAGCAGACCCTCACCCATAATGTTTTAGATGGTCGGCTCAGCGCACGTTTCCCTCTTAATCATGGCCTCAGTTCAATAAAATCAAGGAAATTTTTGGGAGAATTTGCCTCTGTGCACGTTTCCCTCTTAATCATGGCCTCAGTTCTGAAAATCAAGGAAATTTTTGGGAGAATTTGCCTCTGCGCACGTTTCCCTCTTAATCATGGCCTCACTTCCGAAAATCAAGGAAATTTTTGGGATAATTTGCAGATGATATACAAGTAAATATACAGCAAATATTGTTTGGTAACAATTTTTCGCCTAAAGTCGTTTTTATTTTCCTTTTTGTGTGTTTTATGGTCAGTCTGTAAAAATGGCGTACTACGGGCGAAAGATCGTTCCCAGCAGCGATGTTGGAGTCCAAGATGCATCCAGACATCCTCCCTATGCTGTCCCTGAACCATTTCTGTGGTGTTTCCATCATTTTCTGCCCTTTTCCTATGGACCAGGCACCCTCCCCTCATCAGAGCAGGGGGTGCCTGGTGTAATGCTCGAGTCCTCCCATTGACTTCAATGGGGCTCGGGTGTTCGGCCGAGCACTCGAGCCTCAGGGGGTGCTCGGTCAGAGCACCCGAACACCCGAGCATTGGGGTGCTCGCTCATCACTACTAACTACATTATAAATTTTGACCTTTTGGCTTTGCTCAAGAGAGAACATGTTCACTCAGTCCTGGATGTTATGTGTCCATGGAGGCTGACATAACAGTTGCTAACAGGACTGCAGGAGACAAACTCGACCCCCTGCACATGGTAATGTTAAACATGTATGTATGAGAGGGGGTGAACAATGTGTTACTTCACAATGTGTTGAGCAGCCCTCTGTTTCTTAAATAGGCTTATGCACTTTGCCTGCTTCAAGTTAAAAAAACTGGGAGCAGACCTGCAGAGGAAGCTGGTGCTACACTGTGAGCCCTGGTGGAATAAAATAGGACCCCTGGGTCTCCTTCTTTGGTTCTGTGAGAAGAAAGTAAACTTTAAAGGGATAGTAATATTTCACAATAAAAGCAGCTCCAATTAATGTTCATAGTATTTGGGCTATGGAGAGTTTTATTTCAATACTGTCAGAGTTGTAGTTCAAGAGTAATTGAATGAAAAAGTATCCCCCTCCCGTCCCTTTTACTGATCTAACACTGCTCAGCTCAGAGCAGAAAGACTGTCCAGATGGATCTCAGAGAGCATAAGGAAAAACCTTAACTTTGCAGTTAATTTAGGAGCATGTGCTATTCATCATCAAGGTGTTAGTATGTTTATTGCATCAAAACGTGAGTAATTGCAAATAGCGCATACATTTATGGCTTTCAAAAAATATACAATGCTCCACTTTCTTGCATTCTGTCCAGTGTCTATGGAGGCTACGCACACCACCAGCAAAGTTTATGGCTGAAAGCTACAAACTTCTGGGTTGTGTTCCAGCGGTGGTATTAGTTTTCTCTACCTCTTTCCCGAATGGATGGTAGGAGTTGTTTTGGGGCAGCTCATTTGGACCTAAGGATTTTTACAAAGTCTAGTCCAATTTGGGGTATGTTATTGTGAGTTAAGGAGTGAGTGGGAAATGTGTGGGTATGTGAAGGCTAGGGAGTGTGGACCAGGGTCACTGTGAAAGGTTCACTTTTGAAAGGTTGCATGAGAAAGAGCGTGCAAACATTTAAGTAATTTACTAGGTCGCCACAACAGTGCAAGATTGTCATGGTGCCTATTTAATGGCCGCATACACCGAATTAAAAGTGGCCAGTGCAAAAAAAAAAAAAAAAAAATATATATATATATATATATATGTGTGCCCATGCACATGGAGGCGCTCCAGCTAAAAGTGTCTGTTAATTTGTAATATTTGTAAAAGCTGGAGTGCATAATAATGAGCTTGATCAAAGGAAAGAAGTATTATGTATGCAGCACACAGAGGCGCTCCAGCTTTTAAAACATTCTAAGTAACAGACACTTTTAGCTGGAGCGCCTCTGTGTGCTGCATACATAATACTTTTACGTTGATCATGCTCATTATTATGTATGCAGCAACACACGGAGGCACTCCAGCTTTTACAAATATTACAAACTAGTTGAAAAGCCCGTTTACACAGGTCACAGTGCCACCCAGCAACCGGTCAGATCCTGTCTTGTCAGTGGCCATGCTACAGTCGTGCGCAATACTGACTGGCTGAACGCGCAGTGGCTGATACGGAGCGAAGCTCTCTGAATTCAGACCGTAGTCCTCTCTACGCACCTTCCTGGGACCAAGTAGTCCCAGGAAGGTGCGCAGAGAGGACTCCGGTCTGAATTCAGAGCACCCCCTCTGTATCAGCTGCGGCGTGGGCAGTCTCTACTGAGTATGACTGCAGCACGCTCTGCCATCTCTACTGCTCATGACAGCTTCTGACAAACATCCTTAGTGAATTATTATATAGGATTAAAAGACACTTTTAGCTGGACCATCTCAGTGTGCATGGGCAGCAGCAACATAACTGTATATATATTTTTGCACTGGCCACTTTGAATTTGGTGTATGTTGCCATTAAATATGCTCTTAAGCGTGCAACATTTCAAAAGGATACCTGTGAAAGAAGGAAGGGTTTCAGAATGTAAGAGGAGATGGTAATGTAAAAAGGGATCAATGTGTGGGGTGAACATGGTATATAGAAGTTGGGTCACTGTGAGGGCATGAAGACCTGTGAAAGCGGGTCATGGTGAATGGTGGACATGGAGGGTGTGTGAGAGTGTCATTTGGAGGTGACGAGTGTGGAAGCAGATTAGTATATGAGATTAGCATGGACTGTGGAAAAGGTCACTGACAGGCAGCTTGTACTTATGCTGCAGCAATCATTTCTGTACACAGAAGTTCTTTAGAATAATAAGAATTATTATTATCTAAATTCCCCATACAGCATGTTGTATGTGATATACAACATGCTGTGTGGATTATACAGATAATAAGGATTTTTGTTTGGTTATTTAGCCCCTGATGCTTTTCATTCATTCTTTGTTCTGCTATTAACTGACAGTGCTTGTCCTGAGATTTGCATATCTGTTTTAAGGTGTCTGGAGCTTTTGGAGTTGCATATTTTTATTGGGCAACAACCCAAAGGCTATTACTTGTATAATACATGATCATATGACCATAGGGGACAAATGAAATCTGCCAAACTCTCAATGATTCAAATGTGGTTTAAGTCCTTTCAATGTTAGAGAGTCACAAAGGTATTATGATGAAACAGTGCATTTAGGGATAGCATTTGATGACTTGAAGTGTGTGTGTGTGTGTTTGTGTGAGAGGGAAATAGAGAAATGAGACTATGTGCGTTTGTGTGAGAGTGTGTATGTATGAGAGAGAGACTATGTGTGTGTTTGTGAAAGAGAGATAGAAAAACTGTGTGTGTGTGTGTGTGTGTGTGTGTGTGTGTGTGTGAGAGAGAGAGAGTATGTGTGTATATGTGTGTGTGTGTGTGTGCAAGAGAGTGTGTATGTGTGAATATATATATGTGTATGTCGGAGAGAGAGAGACAGAGACTGTGTGTGTAAGACAGGGACTGTGTGTGTGTATGTGTGAGATAGTGTATGAGTGTGCATCTTTTTCTTGTTTTGCAAAAGTGGCCATTGTTTCCAGGGTACCCATCATGTTAAAAATAACTGCCATTTATTTTTAATTTCATTTTGTGTCAGTTTTTTACTTTTCTTAAGCTAGTTAGTCTACATTCTAAGTCTCATTTGTCTTTGACCGTTGGTACAGTATGTATACTGAATGGTGAAAAGGCCTGGAGGGTCATTTGTCCTCTCTTCTGCACTGTTCTAATTTTGCACAGTTCATCCCTCCAGTCAAAGACAAGGGCTGGGAATGTAGATATGTATAGAAGAATAGCAAACATTTCTCAAGGGCAGGAGGACAATATGTGACTTGTAATGCTGAAAGTCAAAGGTGGTCAGGTAATGCTTATTCTGGATAATTTATTTTTATTAGTAATTAATAATAATAATAATAATAATAATAAAGGCTAAGACCATTTATGCATTGTGACGGTACCAGGATTTACCGGACCCTTTTGGGGCCGTTGGTTCCTGAACCGTCGCTGCTGCTGCCCTCTTCCATGGCCGGCTGGAGCCCTGCTGCTTCCTGGAGGTCCTGGATGCTCAGGCAGGAACAACTGGATGCTGCCCCCTGGCAGACTGGCAGAGATAGTGAATTTAGCTGCAGAACCCTAGGTAGGGTTTCCAGAGGCCCTACGCCAGTAGACCGGCGAGGGAAGTGAATTTGCTCCTGTAGTTGCTAAGGTGAGAATCCCCAGCCTAAGTCCCCTCCAGAAATACAGCCGAGACTTGTATTAAGGAGGGTAGAACAGAACAGCTTTATTGATGAAACACACTGCTTATATACACTTCCAGACACTCTTATCAAGATTGGAATTTAAATTAGTGCTTGGGACAGTGTTGCTATGCTTGACCAATCAGATAATGGCCTACATTTCCAGTCACTCCTATCCAGATAAGAATGCAAAGTAGGGTTTGGAAAAGGGGCATTTTGACTGGACCATAATAACCTCCCCTGATTGGTCAAGGAAGCACAGCAGGAGCCAATCAACATTCCAGTCATTGTTTAGCCAAGTTGCACAGATCTGAAGCAAGCAGGAGTGCTGGGAATAGCCTTTATTTTCTGCACTCTGGCTCCCAACTATCATATCCCTGTAAAGGAATTATAGTAACCCCATCCAAACTATTACATTATGTCACACAATGTACAACATAGGGATCAATATTTCAAGTGGTATAGTCGTAAGTTATTCCATCTGGTCACATTACACCCCCCCCAAGTCTTGGACAGACCAGGTGTGATCCCAACGGATCCACCTCTGCACTGTCCACAAAGTCTTTCAGTCATCTTCTTGCCAGGATAGTCTATCAGCCTTTTTGTTATACCTGCTAGGTCTGCACTGAATGGTAAAGGTGGAGGGAGAAGCTCCAGCTGTGTAACAACTGTCCATTTTTCCTACAAACATATTCAGAAATGCATCCACCTTTGGGGTTGTACAGACATGGAGCTTGCGAAGGCACTGGTAAGATACCCCAAATCATTTGCTAACAGTACCTCAGCGGGGATGCCAGACATCACTCCCACCTCACAGTCTCTTTCTCCAGCACCCCAATCCAGTGTGATCCGGGCCAAGGGAATCTGGTGTATGGCTCCTCCAGCAACTTGTACTGCCACTGTCTGGCCAGTTCTCTGCCTGGGGAGGACCCGGTGGGGTTGTACCATAGTGATTGTGGCCCCAGTGTCTCTCAACCCCTTGGCTGGCTGCCCGTTCACCAGCACTGTCTGACCATGGTGTCCTCGGTTATCTGTTCTGGCGGTTTGGACCAGGCTCACCTCGTGGATCGGTCCCCACACTTTGTCCCTTCCAAAAGGGGCAATATTGTAATCCACCCCCATGGGCATGGATAAATTATACTCCATAGGTTCAGTGCCAGGGTCCTCTCCTCCACAGTAGGCTTGTCTTGGTGCACTCCGGGGTGTGACCGGTAGAAATACCGGCTGCTGGGGCAAGAGCCCAGGCTGTGACTGTCTCTGAGGGTAATTGCTCCGAACGTGCCCAGGCTGCAAACAATCATCACACTGCAGTCCATAGCGGCGCCCTCTGCTGGGCTGGTTGTGACTGATGGGAATGGAGCTGAGATGTGGTATCTGGCCCATTCGAGTGTCTGTAGTAATTCCTTTGGATTGTACAGGGGAGCGACAGGGCCCATTCTCTTGAGTCTCCACATATCTTTCCATACAGTAGGCTTGTCTTGGTGCACTCCGGGGTGGGACTGGTGGAGGTATTGGCCTCTGGTGCAGGGGTCTAGGTCTGGACCGTCTCTGAGGGCAATTGCTCCAAACATGTCCCAGCTGCAAACAATTATAGCACTGCAGGCCAGAACTGCGCCTTCTACTGGGCGAGTTGGAAGTGGCTGGAATGAGGCTGGGCAGTGGTACCTGGACCCCTCGAGGAGTGGAATTAGACCCTCTGGGTGGGAGAGGAGAGGGACGGGGCCCACTCTTCCTAGTTTCCACATATTTATCGGCCAACTTGGCTGCTTCCCCCACAGTAGCTGGGTCATGGTCCCGTACCCAATCCCGAACGTCAGGAGGCGTATGTTGGAAGAATTGCTCCAGTAGGAAAAGCTGCCGACAATCCTCCATAGTCTTTGCATTGCAGCCCAGTAGCCAGTTGGCACAAGCACGGTCCATTCGGTACACTCATTCTGCATAAGAGTCCTGTTCCCGCCGTCGGGTATCCCGGAACTTCCGCCGGTAAGCATCTGGGGTGACCGCATACCGGGCAAGCAGGCACCGTTTTACCTCCGCATAATCCCGGCTGACGTCGTCAGGTAGGGCTCGATATGCCTCGGCTGCACGTCCAGTCAGCTTGCCTGCCAGAATTGTTACCCAGTCTCTCAAATCCACCTCATGAAGGGCACATTGCCTCTCAAAATCTTGCAGGTACCCATCTATGTCACCTGTGCTTTCCTCAAACACCTTGAAGGCTTGATGAGGCAGTTTGCCGTTCCTGGATCCATAGCTCCGTGGAGATCCTGAATCTCTTGGGACTCTCTCCAGTTCTGCCATCCTCATGCGCTCCTCCCTTTCTGCTGTCCTCTCCTGAGTCACCATGGCCATTACTCTATCCACTACCTCAGCAGAGGGATTGGGGCCATAAAATGCAAGTCGGATCTTGACAGCTCGGGTGAAGGCATCCTCATGCTCTGTAGGGCTCTCCCCGGATCCCATGCTGGTCTGCCGGCTGGCAGGGCTGGCTGTTCCAACTGATAGGTGGTCCATCTGTATCAAAGCCTCAACCAAATCAGTCTTCCTGGGTCCCCTTGCTTCTCCGCCTCTGGCAGTAAGGATCTCTTTTAAGGTGGATCGCTTTAGCTGATTGTAGAATTCCTCCATACACCTGCCACTGGCTCCAGCCAAATCTCCCGATGGAGATTGTCCCAGTAGTGGTTTGGATGCCTTTAGGAAGAGGGCATCCCACTTCTGACACCAGATGTGACGGTACCAGGATTTACCGGACCCTTTTGGGGCCGTCGGTTCCTGAACCGTCGCTGCTGCTGCCCTCTTCCATGGCCGGCTGGAGCCCTGCTGCTTCCTGGAGGTCCTGGATGCTCAGGCAGGAACAACTGGATGCTGCCCCCTGGCAGACTGGCAGAGATAGTGAATTTAGCTGCAGAACCCTAGGTAGGGTTTCCAGAGGCCCTACGCCAGTAGACCGGCGAGGAAAGTGAATTTGCTCCTGTAGTTGCTAAGGTGAGAATCCCCAGCCTAAGTCCCCTCCAGAAATACAGCCGAGACTTGTATTAAGGAGGGTAGAACAGAACAGCTTTATTGATGAAACACACTGCTTATATACACTTCCAGACACTCTTATCAAGATTGGAATTTAAATTAGTGCTTAGGACAGTGTTGCTATGCTTGACCAATCAGATAATGGCCTACATTTCCAGTCACTCCTATCCAGATAAGAATGCAAAGTAGGGTTTGGAAAAGGGGCATTTTGACTGGACCATAATAACCTCCCCTGATTGGTCAAGGAAGCACAGCAGGAGCCAATCAACATTCTAGTCATTGTTTAGCCAAGTTACACAGATCTGAAGCAAGCAGGAGTGCTGGGCATAGCCTTTATTTTCTGCACTCTGGCTCCCAACTATCATATCCCTGTAAAGGAATTATAGTAACCCCATCCAAACTATTACATTATGTCACACAATGTACAACATAGGGATCAATATTTCAAGTGGTATAGTCGTAAGTTATTCCATCTGGTCACATGCATTTTATTGATTTTTCAAAATAATTACACTAGACATTGAGTCTGATTTACTAAGAGGAACTGGAGTAATTCTGGAGCAAACCAGCTGCACAGCAGGGAAAAATAAAAATGAAGCCAAAGTATGTAAGAGGCTCTGAGGACAAACAAAAGTTATATTGCCTGTTCTGTGGGTATTTACTTCTTAAGAGCATCACATTTTAGCTCCCTAGTGCTACTACGGAGGAGAAATTTCTATTTACATATCAGAGTAATCCCACACAACAGGCAGCTAACAACAGAGTAGGCTGACCAGATCTCACCTTTAACTGGGGACACATAGGAAATAGCCATTTTTCAGTACTTCACTGAAATCAAAGCAGTCCTGCAGTATGCATTTCTCCTATGCGTACCCAGTTAAAGGTGAGGTCTGGTCAGCCTACCCCAGAGGTATATTTTGGCCCTGTTTGGCCATCATCAGTGAGGTGCAACTATGCACTGAGAGCACTGGATCTATATCTGGTTTATCCTTCATACTTAGGTAGATACTCGAAGAGTTAAAAAAAAAAAAAAGTCAAAGTGTGGCACCAGAGGACTAAAACGTGATGCTTCTGAGTGATGACTAGTCATAGAACAAGCAACATGTGCACAATTTTTTTGATACTCTTATGGTATCTAACTAATAGTGAAGGGTAAGGCAGATGTGGACCCATTGCTCTCAGTGGCTAGGGAAACCAAATGCACCTTACTGATGAGGTCCACACAAGATTGAAACATATGTCTGGTGTTAGCTGGCATCTCCTGTGCAGATGGGACTTGACTGTTGTTCTGAAACTGGGCTGTACTTGTGGGCAGGCTTAGTCTCGTATGTATGGGGAAACTTCTCCCCTGTAATGGCACTAGAAGGATAAAAGGTTATGATTCTCAATGGTGACTAGCCACAGAACAAGTCATATTTTTTGTTTATGCATATGTTTTTTGAATATACTTCGGGTGTCCCTAAGAGTGGAGGGCAATTCAGATGTAGACCTTTAGCTTTCAGTGCCAGGGGAACCAGTTCTACCTCACTGACGAGGCCCAACACTGCTGAAATGCACTTCTGATGTTTACTCTGCAGAGGGGACTTGCCTCTTGTTTTGGAACTGTACTGCTCTTTTGGATGGGATTAGTCTAATATAGGATGCTTCTGAGCTGAGACTAGCAGCAAAACTAGCAATATTTGCTTTTGTTCATCCACAGAGCCTCTCAAACATTCTTGTATTTTTTTAATACTCTTACAGTGTCTCCGAAGAATGAAGGGTAATCCAGATGGGGACCCCTTGCTTTCAATGCCTAGGGAAACAGCTGCACTTTATTGATGAGGCCAAAACATTGCTGAAATATACATCTGGGGTTAGCTGACATTTCCCATGCAGAAGGCACTTGACTGCTATTTTGGAGCTAAGCTGCATTTTTGGGTAAGCTTAGTCTAGTATGAATGTGCTGTGCAACTTTTTCCTTTGTAAGTGCACTAGAAAGCTAAAAAGTGATGCTCTTAAGAAGAGGTTAGCTGCAGAACATGCAACACTGAGCCCCATCACACTTTGGTATGTTTTTGAATATGCCTAGATTGTCTGCCCAAGAGTGAAGGACAATCCAAATGTCATTCTCTCAGTGCCTAGGGAAACAAGCTTCACTGATGAGGCCCAAAAGGCCAAAAAGTACTTCTGGGGTTAGCTAGTGTTTCCGTACAGAAGGAACTTAGCTGTTATTTTGGAACTGGACTGCCCTTTTGATCGGGATTAGTTGAATATGTACAAGAAAATGTCTCCTCTATAATTGTGTTACCTAAAATGTGATTCTTTTGAGCAGTGATTAGCAGTAGAACTGTCTCGGTCCTACCATTTGTCCCGTTCTTGCTAGTACTTGAAGAGATGTGTATGGGCTTCCTGGCAGCTGTGCGCATGCACGATGTGCGGTGGATGACGTTGGGAATCAAGTTGTCGTCATTCTTATATGCGGCTGCCTTTATAAGCCCTGTTATGCCAGGACTCGATGGTCAGTTGTTAGCTTGAGTCCCTGTGTTTGCTTCTCAAGCGATTATCTCTGTACCTCCATATTCTTGACCTTGGCTTGCCTCTGACCTCTGCCTCTGGACCACCTGCCTTGTCCCCAGGCCTCTCCATGGATATTAATGTTGCACTACATTCTCTAGGCTTTATACTCTTTTGACTGACCTACAGGTATCACGGTGCCCGTGTTCATGGCTGCAGGCGGCGACATTATTATTTCCTGGTTCACTGCCTCTCTCTTATTGGTTTTGTGATCTGGACTCCGCCCAGGGCCAGCCTTTATATACCTTGTCATGTCTATACTTGGGCGCCCTTTCGTGGTGTACCTGTTCCTGACGTTAGTTCCTGTTTATGCTCTGATCGTGTATGACCTGGCCTGCCTGATGACGTTCCTGCACATCCTGAGTTGCTGTTTCCATTGCTGACTGATCTGGCTGAGAACCAGCTCCGTTGCTGACTGATCTGGCTGAGAACCCGCTCCGTTGCTGACTGATCTGGCTGAGAACCCGCTCTGTTGCTGACTGATTTGGCTGAGAACCCGCTCCGTTGCTGACTGATCTGGCTGAGAACCCACTCTGTTGCTGACTGATCTGGCTGAGAACCCACTCCGTTGCTGACTGATCTGGCTGAGAACCCGCTCTGTTGCTGACTGATTTGTCTCAGAACCGGCTACGTCGCTGACCGTATGGCTGAGAACCCGCTCCGTTGCCGACTGTGCCTGGCAAGAACCCGCTCTATTGCCCCTATCTGGCTAGTGATCCACAATGCTGCCTAGTCTGTTGCGTTTGTCTGCAGTAGTGCCGTGTGGCACTTCTGTTCTCTTGTTGACCGTAGGCTGAGCATTTGTGCTATAGCCGCTTACACTGGTTAACCACCACAGGCGGTGTGCACATGTGAAGTACCGGTTCAGTGCTGTATAACTCTGTTTCTGTTACTCTGTGATCCATCCGTATCCTCCTCCGCTATCCTAGCTGGGCTCACTCCCTGTGGGAGTTGCAGACATTACTCTGGGCGTTACCTCAGGACCCTTTCAGTGCCTAGATACTCTAGGCAGGGTCAGTGCTCTATTGCTTCCTGCAGTAGCCGCAAGGCTCAAGACCCAGCTGTTCCATGACATTACACCTTGCATGTTGTGCTGGGACACAAGTTGCCTTTCGTGTTGTGCTGCCTCGATCCACCCCTAGCGTTCTAGGGTTTTTCCTACCAGTAGCGGTTGCCTTGGTCTTGCTATGACCCTAGTCACTAGGGTCAATGTTGCCTTGTTTCTGCTGGCTTCAGTGTCTCCCAGGCGTCCGGGTCTTGTGCCAGTTCCATTCCTCTGGACTCTTAGTGAACTAGGGTCCTACTGCCAGTACTTGGGCTGCGTAGCCTCCGCTTGTCCCTAGTCCACTAGGGTTTGGATTGCCAATAGTCTCGTGGGTCTCCAGTCTATTGGGTTCAAGATCAGAACTCTCTTCAGCCAGCTGTTGCCTCCATTTCTCCCTAACTCTTTAGGGCCTGGCTTGTTATTACTATTACTGCTCTGTTATTGTGGGCTTGTGGGCCTAACTTGCTGTATGTACTTTATCTTAATAAAGTTATTTTAACCTTACCAGTCGGGTCTGAGTGTTCATAAAAAAACCGTGACAACAGGTACCTGACTCTGCACCTGTTCTGCTTGCCCTGACCCCTGGCTTGTTACTGAACTCTGCACCTGCTCTACCTGCCCTGACTTCTGGCCTGTTACTAGACTTTGCACATATTCTGCCTGCCCTGACCTCTGGCTTGTTACTGGACTCTGCACCCATTCTACCTGCCCTGTCCTCTGGCCTGCTACTGGACTTTGCACATGTTCTTCCTGCCCTGACCTCTGGCCTGCTACTGGACTTTGCTCACGTTTTGTCTGCCCTGAATCTGGCCTATTGCTGTAATCTCTCTGGCCTACAGGTTCACTTCCCTATTATTCTGCATTTTAGGGTTCCTACCTGTTATTGCAGACTAAACAGCTTCCCGCTGACCTCTGGACAGCTCCACCCACTCAGAGGTAAGCTAACAATCCTAACAAGAACAAGCCACTAGTGCTTTTGTTCTTCCTCAGAGCCTCTCACATTTTGGCATCTATTTTGAATACTCTTTGGGGTCTCCCGAAGAGTGAAGGGTAATCCACTTTGTTCTCAGTGCTTAGGGAAACTAGCTTCACCTTACTGACAAGGCTCAACAAGACTGAAACATATGTCTGGGGATAGCTGTTATTTCCTGTGCAGAGGGGACTTGCCATTTTTGGTATGACTATCCTTTTGGGAAGGATTATGTGATGTGTACATGGAAATGTATTTTCTGCAATGGCACATGAGAACTAAAATGTGATGCTTCTGAGAGGTGACTACCTATGAAACAAGCAATGTTTACTTTTGTTGGTTCTTAGAGCCTCTCACAAATTCCCAGACCTTCAAGCTGATTTAAATTAATTTGTAATAGTCATATTAGTCCAGCCATAGTAATTAAAATATATGAGACACTTGGCATTTGTGACACCTTTTATTTAATTAGGACTAGCAGACTAACAGCTAATATGAATTATAATCTGAAAAATAATTAACTATAAATCTTAATTAAATAAAAGGTATTATCAGTACCAAGGCACACTGATTTAAAGGCCTATTATAACCATGATGGTGCCCTGTTGGTAGACCTGCTCCCCTGGAAGCAGACCTGCTGATGAAGCTTGAGTTGCATTGTGAGCCCTGGCAGATCAAGGGGGAGCAGAACAGTGGTCTGAAAGGAGAACCTGTGGACTTTCTCTTTGTTTCTGGAAGAAGACTTAATTGCTAGACTAAAAGCCTGGCACAGAGTATAATGGATGTTATGCATGCAACCTGAGAAGTTTGTGGCTTTGACACACATACTTCTGAGTTGTGTTCCAGTGGAGGGGGATCCATTTCTGACTCCACAAATAGATTATAGGAGCTATGGTGGGTTTGCTCAGTGCAACCCGGGAACTTTGTGGTTGAGAGACACATACTTCTGAGTTGTTTTTCAGTGGAGGGGATCAGGTTCTGACACCACAAAATGGATAGGAGCAGTGTTAGGGCTGCGTAGTTCAACCTAAGTTTGTGGCTGAGACACACATACTTCTGAGTTGTGTTCCAGTGGAGGGGAATCCATTTCTGACTCCACAAACAGATGATAGGAGCTGTGTGGGGTTTGCTCAGTGCAACCCAGGAACTTTGTAGCTGGGAGACACATACTTTTGAGTTGTGTTCCAGTGGAGGAGATCAGTTTCTGACTCTACAAACAGCTGATAGGTGCTGTGTTGGGGCTGCACAGTGCAGCCCCAGACTTGTAGCAGATTTAGGACTTTCCCGTGGGCCTATCATTTTAGGATATGTTTAATTAAAGAGAAAAAAAACTACTAGCCATTTGTAATATAAGAAGTTTTTGACAAATTATCATTTATTTGTTGATAGCACAGTGTGGCACTTTATGCTAATTAATGTATGTGCTGCACCACAAATAATACACACTGTGCTCTGAATGAATCTAGACCAAGCCCACGCACTGAGGCATATATAATAGCACAGCTAGCAATACGTTTGACCTTGATCAGAAATAATTATAAGTATAATGTGTTGGAAATTAACATAACATGCCACACTGTGCCACCAAATCATTAAGGATAATTTATTTTAAGGAAAAGTATCTAGTACAATTTATAAGTAGACTTCTAGAATTTAAATCAATGAGAATTTGGGGATTTATATTTGTCTCCCTGTGGTGCAGCTGGTTTGACTCAGAAATTATCCCAAATTAAATGAATATATGCACTAAGTGCAGCTTCCCCAAATGTGAAAAGCATGCCTTAAAGGGATAGTAATACTTCGTTTATCTTTATTTTATTTTGTAGGCATAAAAAAAACATGAAGAACGATAGAAGTCTTATCTCTCAAACCTTTACGGTTGGGGAGATATTCGCAAGCAAAGTTTCCCCCTCCCGCCCCGTTTACCTAGTGTAAACCATCTCTTCTCAGATGTGGAATGCAGTCCATAGAGCAGACAGATAACAGCAGGGGATAATCTTCTTCCTATGAGAACAATGAAAGCCCTGCCCCCCTGTCACGGATTTGAAGACTCTCAGACTTAAGGTTTGGTAAAAATAACTTAACTTTATTAAAAGTTAAAGGCAGTCCCCGTAGGGTAAACATACATAACAATACAACAGAAATATAATATATAATAGGCTCTACCGGCCTTGCCTATACCGGGTAAGGCAACCGTGAGATGACATATACCAGTTCTACCGGCCTTACCAATACCGGGCAAGGCAGCCCCCACGGAATGCTGAATGTAGGCTCTACCGGCCCTGCCAATACCGGGTAAGGCAACCTTAAAGATGGTGAATTACAAGGTTCTACCGGCCTTACCAATACCGGACAGGGCAGCCCAAAGGAGTACTGGAGTAGGCTCCACCGGCCCTGCCAATACCGGGTGAGGCAACCTACAGGATGGTATCGTCAAGGTTCTACCGGCCTCACCAATACCGGGCAGGGCAGCCTGAGCAAGTAGACCAGCTGTCAGGTGACTAAGACAGCATAGAGCATAAGTATAAAGGTCTTACTCAGCAGGAGTCTATTGCCAGGGATACTCAGACAACTGCAAGGAAGTGGACAGCGACTGACCACAGTACTGGATGTTCAGGAGCAAACCAACGTCCGCACGTTGGGACTAATGGTAATAGCGCCACCAGGTTTAATGGAGCAAACCAGCGACCGCACGCTGGAACCAACAATGTATATCGCAACCAGGTTTAGTGGAGTAAACCAGCGTCCGCACGCTGGGACCAACAACGTATATCGCAACCAGGTTTAGTGGAGCAAACCAGTGTCTGCACGCTGGGACCAACAATGTATATAGCAACCAGGTTTAGTGGAGTAAACCAGCGTCCGCACACTGGGACCAACAACGTATATCGCAACCAGGCTTAGTGGAGTAAACCAGCGTCCGCACGCTGAGACCAGCAATGTATATCGCAACTAGGTTTAGTGGAGTAAACCAGCGTCCGCACGCTGAGACCAACAATGTATATCGCAACCAGGTTTAGTGGAGTAAACCAGCGTCCGCATGCTGAGACCAACAATGTATATCGCAACCAGGTTTAGTGGAGTAAACCAGCGTCCGCACGCTGGGACCAACAATGTATATCGCAACCAGGTTTAGTGGAGTAAACCAACAAAGTATGATCAGCAGCGAGAAGAACAATGTCGCCAGAGCGACGGCTGGAGCAGGAGCTTCAGGAACTCAGTAAGATTAACCCGCGAGGTGCTGGAACACAGGAACACTGGAACTCAGTAAGATTAACCCGCGAGGTGCTGGAACACAGGAACTCTGGAACACAGGAGCACTAGCATACAGGAACACTGGAACACTGGAACACAGGATCAGCAAGTACAGCAGGAACAGCAGGAACAGGCCCAGAAGCCTGACAAGCAGGTCACGCAGAGTGGAGTCAGAAACACCACGAAAGGGCAACCTGGAAGTGCTCAGCCTGGGTTTAAAAAGGCTGTGTGAGGAGGGCTAATCACAGACAGCCAATCATGATACTCAGCAAGTGACTGACACTGAACAGCACCAATCACGGGCACCGTGATAGTACCCCCCTTTCAAAGACCCCCTCTCCCAGAGTAGGGTCTAGGCTTCTGAGGGTATTTGGCATGAAATATTCGTAGTAACTTAGGTGCATGTAACTTAGGTCCTTACTGTCTACCCAGGAACGATCCTCAGGACCATAACCTTTCCAATGCACCAGATACTGTACCCCTCCTCTACCTCTGCGGGAATCAATAATGTTTTGTACTTCATACTCCTCCTGCCCCTCGACTTCAACAGGACCTGGCCTCACAGGTGTGGTAGTATAACGGTTACAAACCAGAGGTTTAAGGAGAGACACATGGAATACATTATGAATGCTCATAGAAGCAGGTAATTCCAAGGCATAGGAAACAGGGTTAATTTTGCTAATGATCTTGTATGGACCAATGAACCGAGGTGCCAGCTTATTAGATGGGACCTTGAGCTTTAGATTCTTGGAGGACAGCCATAATCTATCCCTGACTCGGAAGGAAACCGCTGGAAGCCTTCTGCGATTGGCAAGACGCTGATGTCGCTGAAAAGACTGGCCCAATGCCCTCTGAACTTGTGCCCATGTGGAACGGAGTTGCTCTATATGCTCATCCAGAGCTGGAATCTGCTGTGATTGAAAGGAATCCGGGAGCAGACAGGGTTGGAACCCATAATTGATCAAAAACAGAGAGCTCCCGGAGGAAGAATTAACTGCGCAGTTCCTGGCGAACTCTGCCCAAGGCAACAAGTCGGCCCAATTATCATGATGGTCAGTCACAAAACATCGCAGAAACTGTTCCAATCCTTGATTGGTCCTCTCAGCGGCCCCGTTAGTCTGGGGATGATATGCAGAGGAAAATGATAGCTGTATGCCCATCTGTTCGCAAAATGCCCTCCAGAATCTGGACACAAACTGGCTCCCCCTGTCAGACACCAGCACCCTGGGTACTCCATGTAACCGAAATAATTCTCGAGCGAATACCATTGCCAGTTCCTTGGCCGAAGGAAGGCCACGGAGGGGTACGAAGTGTGCCATTTTAGAGAACCTGTCTACCACCATCAATATGAAGGAGTACCCTCTAGACCTGGGCAATTCTCCCATAAAGTCGATAGAGACGTGAGACCAAGGGCGTTCACCATTAGGCACCGGCTGAAGCAAGCCCACGGGGAGATGTCTAGGGGTTTTGGCACGGGCACAGGTGGCACAGGCATTCGTAAAATTGGCACAATCTGCTCTCATAGAAGGCCACCAAAATAGCTGAGAGAGAGACCAGAACAATTGATCCCTACCAATATGTCCTGCAGCCTTAGAGGAGTGGTAGGTCTCAAGTAATCGAGTACGGAATGGCTCAGCGACAAAACATTTGCCCGCTGGAGTCTCATGAGGAGCAGAGGCTTGGGATGCCAAAATCTCCTCCCCTAGTGGTGAAGTAATACTAGTACGTATGGTAGCCAATATTCGATCGGGTTGAATGATAGGGGCTGGTACCTCTTCTCTGTCAACCTCTGCTTCAAATTGTCTAGACAGAGCATCAGCCCTAACATTCTTTGATCCCGGCAGGTATGATACAACGAAATTGAATCTGGATAGAAACAGTGCCCATCTGGCCTGGCGAGAAGACAATCTCTTGGCCTCAGAAAGATACATCAGATTCTTGTGATCAGTTAGAATCAAAACGGGTTTTTTTGTGCCTTCAAGTAAATGACGCCATTCTTTGAGAGCAAGGATAATGGCCAGTAATTCTCGATCACCAATCTCGTAATGACTTTGAGCACTAGTCAGTTTTTTTGAGAAGAATCCACAGGGTCTGAGTGTACCGCCTTTAACCTGTCGCTGAGAGAGCACCGCTCCGACCCCAATATCTGAGGTATCAACTTCCAAAGTAAAGGGGAGTATTGGATTAGGGTGGGACAACACAGGCGCTTCAGCAAAGGCTACCTTCAACTTCTCAAAGGCCTCTTCAGCAGCCACCGGCCAGAGGGATGGGTTAGCGCCCTTGTGCGTGAGGTCAGACAGAGGTTTCATGATAGAGGAGAAGTTTTTAATAAACTTCCTGTAATAATTGGCGAAGCCCAGAAATCGTTGGATGGCTTTGAGGCTCTTGGGTTTAGGCCATTGTAAGACTGCCGTCAATTTCTCTTTATCCATGGCAATGCCGTCTTTGCCAATTATAAACCCCAGAAACGGTACACTGGTTTTGTGGAACTTGCATTTCTCCAGTTTACAGAATAATTTATTTTTTCATAAGCGCAGCAAGACTTCAGACACATCCTTGATGTGTTGTGACAGGTCTTTGGAGTGAATAAGTATGTCGTCAAGATAGACTACAACACAAGATTGTAACATATCTCTAAGAACGTCATTGATCAGTTCTTGAAATACTGCAGGAGAATTACATAGACCAAATGGCATGACTAGGTATTCATAATGCCCAGATCTCGTATTGAAGGCAGTTTTCCACTCATCACCGGCTCTGATACGTATCAAATTGTAGGCTGCCCTTAGGTCCAATTTGGTGAAAATCGAGGACCCCTTAAGTCTATCAAACAGCTCGGTGATGAGTGGTATTGGGTAGGCATTTTTTGCCATCAGCTTATTCAGCCCATGATAGTCTATGCAAGGTCGCAGTTCGCCACTTTTTTTCTTAACAAAAAAGAACCCGGCACCGGCCGGAGAAGTAGATTTCCTTATGATCCCTCTACTGAGGGCATCTGCTATGTATTCCTCCATAGCTTGGTTCTCCTCACAAGACAATGGATACGTGCGTCCCCTCGGTGGTACTGCTCCAGGACTCAGTTCTATGCGACAATTGTATGGTCTGTGCTGAGGTAGGGTGCCAGCCTCTCCCTTACTGAAAACGTCGCTAAACTGCTGGTAGGCATCAGGTAGTGAAGGGGAGGTGCACAAGACCTTAACAGGATGGGTAACGCACTTATCCATACAGAACTGAGACCAAGCAGCAATCTCACATTTCTGCCAATCAAATTGTGGGTTGTGCAACTGTAACCAAGGAAAGCCCAAAATCACGGCATGGTGAGGAGAATTAATAAATTGGAACTGCTGCTCTTCCTTGTGAAGAGCCCCAATAGTCATGGACAAGGGCATCATTTCAAAAGTAACTTGGGCGGGTTCCAAAGGTCTGCCATCAATTGCTTCAATAGCAAGAGGGGTTTCTCTCTGGATCCGTGGTACCCCATGCAATTCAGCAAAGGTATTGTCCATAAAATACCCAGCTGCACCAGAATCAACCAAGGCCAAAACCTCAACCGAGCGTTGTGCCCATGACAATACCACCTGTATGGTGGGTTTAAGTGTGTCCAACAATGGGGATGATTGGACACCACCTAGGGCCTGTCCCCCAAGGTACCCTAGGTGTGTTCGTTTCCCGGACGTACCGGACAAGATCTTAACAGGTGACCATCTTTACCGCAGTACAGACATAATCCTTGTGTCTTGCGATACCTTCTCTGCTCCTTAGTTAACCTAGTGAAACCCACCTGCATAGGTTCACTTGGTTCCGAAATAGGTTCACTAGGTTTGGATGCAGAGGGAGGGTTGGGTGGGCAAAATATGCTACTGGACCCATTATTCTTTAACGGTACTCGTCGCTCTCTGGCGATTAATCTTTCACGTATTCTGGAGTCAATTAGAATCACGTATTCGATATAATCGTCTAGGTTAGTAGGTAACTCTTTTGCTGCAATCTCATCTTTAATCTGGTCACTCAATCCTTGAGCAAAGTCTGCCAACAGGGCCTCATTATTCCACCCTACCTCTGCTGCCAAGGTGCGGAATTCAATGGCATAATCGCCAACCGTGCGCCTGCCCTGTTGTATCTCCATGAGACGTTTAGCAGCAGAGGTAGTTCTACCAGGAGGCTCAAATACTCTCCGAAAGGATTGCACAAAATCACAGAAATTCTTTGTGCAAGGTTTAGCGTTTTCCCAAAGTGGATTGGCCCAGGCCAATGCTCTGCCAGTCAGCAGGGATATCATGAACCCAACCTTGCTGCGATCACTAGGAAATGCGTGTGCCGTCAATTCCATAAATATTTCAAGTTAATTAATAAACCCTCTGCATAATTGAAGGTCCCTGTCATATCTCAGCGGCAAGGGTGCAGAAGCTGTTAACCCTTTGACTGCGGCCCCTGAGGGCTTAGACTCATTTTCTGGTGTCGGAATTGGCGGGACCACCGGGTTAGCACCGGACTTATCCGCAAGTACCGTGCGTTCAAGAATAGTTTGGATAGCAACCGCTAGCTGATCCAAACGTTGCTCGTGCATATCCATTCTCTAATGGATATTCTGTACGTTACCGTCACTCTTAGTGTCTGAGGTCATGGCCCTTTCGTACTGTCACGGATTTGAAGACTCTCAGACTTAAGGTTTGGTAAAAACTTAACTTTATTAAAAGTTAAAGGCAGTCCCCGTTGGGTAAACATACATAACAATACAACAGTAATATAATATATAATAGGTTCTACCGGCCCTGCCTAAATACCGGGCAAGGCAACCCAAGTGACAGTTTTAATGACAGGGTCTACCGGCCTTGCCTATACCGGGTAAGGCAACCGTGAGATGACATACCGGTTCTACCGGCCTTACCAATACCGGGCAAGGCAGCCCCCACGGAATGCTGAATGTAGGCTCTACCGGCCCTGCCAATACCGGGTAAGGCAACCTTAAAGATGGTGAATTACAAGGTTCTACCGGCCTTACCAATACCGGGCAGGGCAGCCCAAAGGAGTACTGGAGTAGGCTCTACCAGCCCTGCCAATACCGGGTGAGGCAACCTACAGGATGGTATCGTCAAGGTTCTACCGGCCTCACCAATACCGGGCAGGGCAGCCTGAGCGAGTAGACCAGCTGTCAGGTGACTAAGACAGCATAGAGCATAAGTATAAAGGTCTTACTCAGCAGGAGTCTATTGCCAGTGATACTCAGACAACTGCAAGGAAGTGGACAGCGACTGACCACAGTACTGGATGTTCAGGAGCAAACCAACGTCCGCGTGTTGGGACTAATGGTAATAGCGCCACCAGGTTTAATGGAGCAAACCAGCGATCGCACGCTGGAACCAACAATGTATATCGCAACCAGGTTTAGTGGAGTAAACCAGCGTCCGCACGCTGGGACCAACAACGTATATTGCAAACCAGGTTTAGTGGAGCAAACCAGCGTCCACACGCTGGAGCCAATAATGTATCTTGCAACCAGTTTAGTGGAGTAAACCAGTGTCCGCACGCTGGGACCAACAATGTATATAGCAACCAGGTTTAGTGGAGTAAACCAGTGTCCGCACGCTGGGACCATCAATGTATATCGCAACCAGGCTTAGTGGAGTAAACCAGCGTCCGCACGCTGAGACCAACAATGTATATCGCAACCAGGTTTAGTGGAGTAAACCAGCGTCCGCACGCTGGGACCAACAATGTATATCGCAACCAGGTTTAGTGGAGTAAACCAACAAAGTATGATCAGCAGCGAGAAGAACAATGTCGCCAGAGCGATGGCTGGAGCAGGAGCTTCAGGAACTCAGTAAGATTAACCCGCGAGGTGCTGGAACACAGGAACACTGGAACTCAGTAAGAGGTGCTGGAACACAGGAACTCTGGAACACAGGAGCACTAGCATACAGGAACACTGGAACACAGGATCAGCAAGTACAGCAGGAACAGGCCCAGAAGCCTGACAAGCAGGTCAGGCAGAGTGGAGTCAGAAACACCACGAAAGGGCAACCTGGAAGTGCTCAGCCTGGGTTTAAAAAGGCTGTGTGAGAAGGGCTAATCACAGACAGCCAATCATGATACTCAGCAAGTGACTGACACTGAACAGCACCAATCACGGGCACCGTGATACCCCCTTGACAAGCCTTTCAGGTTTTTCCCTTATCTTAATTGAAGATTGTCCCTCTCTGCAATCTACCTGGGCACCTCCCTTCTGCTCTGGCTGAGCAGTGTTACATCAGTAAAAGGGTAGAGAGGGGGATACTTTGTCATTGAATTACTCTTGAACTACAACCCTGACAGAATTGAAATAACACTCTCCAAAGTCCAAATACTATGATGATTAATTAGAGCTGCTTTTATTATGAAACATTACTATCCCTTTAACCCATGGAGTGCCAGATAGGTATCCAACACATGGTCATACCTGGGAACTTTGAAGATGAGCTGACCTGGATATTGATATATAAACACTTTCCACAATGTAGATGATATAACTGTTTGCAATTACCATGCAGTGGAGAAGTGGTTCTGCGCAGAACTCTGTGCCTGCCACCACTCGCTGCTTCTCCCGTTCCTTGTGTCCTGCACAACGTCAACATTATCAGGTTGTCATTGATCATCCTCCCAACTGGCTGCCTCGTTGACTCATCAGGTGAGGGGGTCACATGTTTGATAGGGTCACTGTTAGAGATTAAGGCCGGATATGAAGCAGGCAAACTTCCTCAAGTCACTCATCCTCACCCAGTAGACACTCACTATTATATTTATTAGAAGTACAAACAAAAATTGTAAGTGGCATATGTGAAATGCAGCATGAAATGATCATTTTGTGATTATACATCCGCCTACCTGGAGATTTTAAGGTTTCATCTGGAGACCCGGATACAGTGCTCTAAATCCAGAGTCTCTGGGTGAAACCCAGCAAGTTCCCAGCTATACACATGGTGTTGGATTAACATTTATATATGTAAAGTTGCCATGCCTTTTAGTGGGCATGTGAAATAGGCAGAACCTGTTTGACAAACTGTGGCCCTTCATGCACAACATGACCATGCACAACCCCTTAAGGACCGGCACACGCACGTGCGGCTGGCACTTGCGGACCATGGGGCATTTTTTTTATATTAGCGCTTCCAGTTAAGGACTTCCGGAGCGGCGTGCAGCCGCGACGGGAGCCCTGAACGCCATGCCGTGCCAGGACCGTCACTGGTCCTTAAGTGCCGGACCGCCATGATGGTCCTGGCACGGCAATGGTCCTTAAGGGGTTAATGATATCCCAGATCTGTCTGGTTTCACTCTTAGCTGTCTATTTGTTGCTAGTGAACAATAGCCTAATAAATCAATTAACATGTTTCACACATATTCATATGTTAAGGCTCTTTCACACAGACAACAGGACTGTATTGGGGGATGTGTTCTGAAATCACCTTTTTTCCTGCTTTCCCTTGCTAATACCAACACAGGGGAGAGTGCCTGACTGCAAGCCCATGCGAGTTCCTGTCAAATATTATTGGGCGGAGCTCATGTAAATTAGCCATTCATTGGAAGTTGTGATGAACATTGCAACCTCCAACATTGCGACAGTCTCGTAGTCCACCATGTAGATGATGCTTGCAGAGAAAGCAGTACATGGACTTTGGTGCATACTTACAAGGCTGTAGACACCCCAGTAAAAAGTACAATAGCTCAGCATTTTTTTCTGCATGGGCATCATTACCAATGCACCATAGTTGTGATAATGTCAGCCATGTTGTAAAATATCTTAAAGAGATAGTATTGTTTCGAAATAAAAGCAGAGCCAATTAATCTCATAGTATTTGGGTACTGGAGAGTGTTATTTCAATACTGAGAGAGTTGTAGTTCAAGAGTAATTGAATTATAAAATATCCCCTATCACCCCTTTTACTGATGTAACACTGCTCATCTCAAAACAGAAAGGTGGTGTCCAGGTGGCTTGCAGAGAGGGACAATCTTCAATTAACATAAGGGAAAAACCTGTCAAGAGGGGCAGGGTTTTCATTGTTCTAACAGTAAGAAGATTGTCCCTTGCTGTGAGCTGTTTGGTCTTAATATCAGATTCCACATCTGAGGGGAGGTGGCTTACACTAGGCAAATGGGGTGGGAGGGGGAACTTTATCATTCAGTTACTCTGACAGTATTGAAATAACTCTCTCCATGGCCCAAATACAATGAATATTAATTGGAGCTGCTTTTATTTTGAACTATTACTATCCCTTTAAAGGGATAGTAATACTTCGTTTTATCTTTATTTTATTTTGTAGGCATTAAAAAAACATGAAGAACGATATAAGTCTTATCTCTCAAACCTTTATGGTTTGAGAGATATTCACAAGCAAAATTTCCCCTCCTGCCCCTTTTACCTAGTGTAAGCCATCTCTTCTCAGATGTGGAATCCAGTCCATAGACCAGACAGATAACAGCAGGGGACAATCTTCTTCCTATGAGAACAATGAAAGCCCTGCCCCCCTTGACAAGTTTTTCAGGTTTTTCCCTTATCTTAATTGAAGATTGTCCCTCTCTGCAGTCTACCTGGGCACCTCCCTTCTGCTCTGGCTGAGCAGTGTTACATCAGTAAAAGGGGCGGGAGGGGGATACTTTGTCATTGAATTACTCTTGAACTACAACTCTGACAGAATTAAAATAACACTCTCCATGGTCCACATACTATGATGATTAATTAGAGCTGCTTTTATTATGAAACATTACTAACCCTGTAAGTTAATGACTGAACTGCAAGTCCAAGGGAGAATAGATGTGGTCAAAGTCTGTTTAATTGAGAGACACCAATACTATAATATCCCAACATGATTTAAGTGCAAGCACTATCAAATATACATATCAGAGATTTCACATCCAAGTATCAGATGCAAGCACAAATAGAGATTATGTGAATATGCTTTTTATGGGCACAAAATTTAGTTTTTGTATTAAATATTTTATTATGTTCATCACCTAAAACATTGTGTAAAAATGGGAAACAGGGTGCTACACATTGATGTATTGATAATAATAAGCACAGGCACAACTATTCATAGGGACTCGCCAGCAATCAAAGGGTGCTCACCAAAACAGCGCTCCGACGCTGCAAATCAGAAACAATACATGCACAAAAAAGATATCAGGAGCACTCACCGTGCTGCATATCATATATCACTCTAAGAAATCTAAAAAATGGAAAAAACCCACATACCTCGGGCCAGCTGTATAATCAAACTTCTTTATTAATTAATTTAAAAACTGCAGATACATCCAAATCCAGCGGGAGGAAGACGTAAGTGCACTTAGCGGATGATGACCTAGAACATGTCTAACATGTTTTGCGCTAGATAGTGCTTAATCATAGACTCAGTGCACCAAACGTTGAGGTTTAATTTAAAAACAAATACCACAACCCTAATTGGACACTTTAAAACAATTACAATCATCCAATCCAAAGGCAGGAATCCTCCTGCCTTGGATTTATGGCTCGGCCCCCACCCCTGCACCTCAGCACCATGTACATCTCATGGCATTCGCTGAGACATAGACAAATGAACAGCACAAACCATATCTCCAACACGAATAAAGACTAAATCTTCTCAAAATAGAAAACTCATGACAAAATCCTAAATAACAGAAAAAATATCCTGTAAAATGCAAATAAACATGAAATCTAACAAACTGACAAGACACAGTGCCAGAATTCCATAAAGCCCCAAAACACATAGTAGTCTCCAACCTATATATTAAAGAGACCATACATATTGATGTGTTCCTGGTAAATATACACCTGCATACACACTGACCAACATATATCTACCCCAAGGCTAAATGTGGGTATACACTAATAGTGGCATGCAGGATACTCCATACACCAAAGAAGGAATCAATCAATTGATCATTAAGAAAATAAAATAACCCTCCAGGTGCCAGAGTGGCACAGGAACGCCACAACTAACAGAGCACCCCGTAACACGGAACACCCCAGTTGACCAGACATCCTGCAGCAATCCAGCACCTAGAGGGTGAAAACATAACACACAACTCATCTCAAAAGATATGGGCTATATCCCATTCTGCATTGAGACCGGTCGGTACCCTGGTTTGGAGGGTCCGAATCCAGTAAGCCTCCAGCTCATTTAGGAGCCTGGATAGATCCCCACCTCTCTAGGGCAACTGTACCCTCTCAATGCCAACCAACTGCAAACAGCCCAAATCTCCCCCATGGGCATCATGGATATGCCTTGCTACGGCAGAGTCAGGGATACACTTCTCAGTTTGATAAACGTGCTGATCCTCTGACGGAGCGGTTGTTCAGTACGTCCCACATATTGGGTATGGCATTTTGTACATGTAAAAAGATATATAACACTATAAGTAGCACAATTAATGTAACTACCTATAGTGTACTCAACTTCTCTAACTGAACTCCTAAATGTTTTGACTTGGGATACATATTGGCAAGTTATACATCTCACCACTCCACACTTGAAGAAGCCTTTGTGTTGCAGCCACGTGGGCTTGACTTTATGTGACATAAAGAGACTAGGTGGCACAATGTTCCCAATCGTTAAGCCTCTCTTAGCCACAAAACCACAACCCTTATTTACAATACTACACAATTTATCATCTGCAGCTAACATCGGTAAATGCTTCTTCACAATATTGCAAATTTGTTGATACTGAGAGCTGTATATGGTGATGAACCTCACTTCATCCCTTGGTCTCTTATGATTCAGATTTCCTGATCCAGTCAGCAATTCCTTTCTAAGTATAATGGAGACTGATTAATTTGCCTTCGCGAACAGACCCCCTGAATACCCCCTCGCTTGAAACCTCCGTCTCAGATCCTTGGAAGATGTAAAAATGCCTTCATCTGTAGAACAGTTCCTGCACAAGCGCGTGTTATTAATCTGGAACCAGGGGTGAGACGAGCAGGCATGAAGGAGGTCGTTGCCCGCTACAGGTTTCCTATGAGTAATGATCTCCCTGGTGTTGCAATCTCCTGTAAGCACCAAATCAAGAAAGGAAATGCTAAACGGCTCATGGGTGAAGGTGAACTGTAAATTGTATGTATTATTGTTTAAATAGTCCAAGAAAAGAATGGAAATATTACCAATAGCAAAATCAAGTTTCTTTCAGTAAGATCAGTAAAAATATAAAATGTACTACTCAAGACTGATGAGATTGAAACTACAGTAGATACTTTATTACCATATTAAAAGTATATTACAGGAAGCTGTACCTATAAGTGGCTCTCAAATGCAATAAACGTATGTTAAAGGAATAGTAATTTTTAACAATAAAAGCAGCTACAATTAATCTTCACAGTATTTGAACCATGGAGAGTATTATTTCAATACTGTCAGAGTTATAGTTCTAGAGTATTTGAATGATAAAGTATCTCCCTCCCACCCTTTTTACTGATGTAACACCTCAGAGCAGCAAGACTGTCAGGATGGATTGCAGAGAGGGACAATCTTCAGTGAGCATAAGGAAAAACCTGAAAAACCTGTCACATGGGGCAGGGTTTTCCTCATGCTCACAGTAGGAGGATTGTCCCTTGCTGTGAGCTATCTGGTCTCAAGACCAGATTCCACATCTGAGGGGAGTAGACTTACACTAGGTAAAAGGGGCAGGGGGTGGATATTTTATAATTCAATTACTCTTGTTTTGAAATAATGCTCTTCATGGCCCAAATACTATGAAGATTAATTTGAGGTGCTGGTTTTGTAAAAAAAAAAAAAAAAATATGTTGTAGGGTTTATCCCCCTGAGTAAAGTTGAATTTTTTAGGTGCAATATCACAGTGGCCTGAAATTGTACAGTGGCGCTTTTGTTACACCATCCTATGGATAGCTCTGGTCCCGGATCTGATCCCGGATCTGGTCTGGTCCCATTATATATATATATATATATATATATATATATATATATAAACACTACCAATACTATATTGGATCAACAAGTGGAAATGTATTCTGTTTTTAAATGTAAACAACAATAAATTGAGAAAAACAGTCTTTCGCTACTATCCTAATGCCCTTTAGTGTAAGGGGCTAATAAAAATAGAAAACTAGCAGACCCGGGACCAGACCTATCCATAGGATGGTGTAGCAACAGCACCACTGTACAATTTCAGGCCACTGCAATGTTGCACCTAAAAAAATCAGCTTTGAGCTGTAATAACTTTTGAATAAAACACCTTTCAGCAGTGGGAGTACCCTTGTTTTTCTCAGTGGGATAAACCCTACAACATATTTTTTTTTTACATTTTAAGTATTACTATCCCTTTAATGCAAATTTTATAGTTTTCACTCATGAACAAAAACATAGAAATTCAGGGTTATAGTTGATGAATTTAATTATGTGCTCCTATATGCTTTGCTCATGACATAATACATTACATGATACTTAGGATAATAAAAAAGAGCTTGGGAAGGACAGCATTCACTGAACTACAACCATAAAATTCCCTGCTTTTGTATGCGTAAGAGAGAACTAGCAGGTTGGGTTTAATGTAAGTTGTTTGCCTTTTCATCTCCATAGTTCTTTTGTTATCTGTGTGATTCGATTTTTTTTCTAATCAATCAAGCTCACATCTTATAATAACCGTTTCTTACAATAAGAAGTTAGCACTCTGAATACAATTCCCACAAATTTGACACCAAAAATAAGGTGCTAGATACCTGTTTCCTCTACAGTGGATCCCATGCAGTTGCATGGTCTCTAGTCGTATATATAACTGCAGTGCAGGGATAGTCTGTTGTTGGATCCCCAGCTGTTGGATACTACTAACCTTATTTGGGGATATTGGGAGTTGTAGTCCCAACAGCTGTAGGACTAATACTTGGCCTCCCCTGCTGTAGTGCACAGCAAACAAGGAAAGAGAAAGCCAAGCAAAATATTCCCAGGTATGAAAGCTGACAAATAAGCTGGCAACAAAATAGGTCACAGATCATTATTTATTAAGGATTTTTCTGGGACTGGTAGATACAGTATTTCAACATCACGAGTTTTACATTAAACTGAGAAAGCAGCTGTATGGCTCACCAAGCAGGGCTGATTCCTCCTGGGTCAGCATCTCCCAGGTGTGAATCATGACAGGTATATAACTCTTGTATATTCCTTCCATACATATTCCTGGGGGGGGATGTACGAATGTGCAAGAGTAGCTCATTTTCTGTGCATGGACTTTGGCTTCCTACTAATGCTCTTACATTCTGAGGTATGTGTGAGCATGTTTGAATGCTTCAGTGCATACTGATATGCACATGGAAGCTGTTTGAACCCACCCCCTAACCCCTTACAAACCTAAAATAACCCAAAATAACACACAAGACATACTGGAGAATGGTGGTAAGGCCACAGCTTTGCAGACTAAATTAGAATCTTAGCAGCCATAAAAGCCTGATAAGCAAAAAAAAAGAATAATCCAAAACATTTTTAGCTCCTTCCTTCCATCCAGTAGCCAATACCAACATAAAACTTAAAAGATTTACTTGACAACCTCATGCTGAGACAACCTATAACATTAAAATAGTATAAAAACATAATATATATATGCTCAAAATTTCCACTAGCCACTAGCCAATGGTGAGTGAAAATCTAGCCCTGGTGAGTAGAAATTCAGCCCTGGTGGGTATGTTACGGCTTGCAGTGGCGAGTAACTTTTCAGGTCTGGCTAGTAGTAAAGGACTTAAAATTATAAGCCATATATATATATATATATATATATATATATATATATATATGTGTGTGTGTTTGTTGTGCACTTTGTTATCAAGGATACCTTGCCTGGGTGCCAATCTCCAAAGTAATCTTGTATTCAAATATAGCCAATAAAGAAAGCACTCACAGGACTTTTTGCAGTGAAGAACAGATGTGTAGTTTATTCCATCAATGTTTCGGCCCTATTTTGGGCCTTTCTCAAGATGCTTAAACTTACACTGTAAGTGTAACTTAGCTTTTAACTATGTGTCTCCTCTGCTTGGAGCGGCGCGAGGGTGGCGGAGACACAACTGTCCCACAACGCTCCTCTTCAGCTGTGTATGGGCCGATGCCTGTAACACACTGAGGGCATTTGAAGTGAGCCTGCCTTTATATATGGGCAGGCTCACTTCAATTGCCCTCATTGCCATTGGCTGGGATGGTCTTCACATCCAGATAATCATTTTCAAGAACAGCTGCTCGAATCTGATTGGCTGGGATGTGAAGAACATCCCAGCCAATGGCAGTGAGGGCAATTGAAGTGAGCCTGCCCATTTTGCATGTCACAAACTTGTGAAACAAGGAAATTTAAAGGGACACTAAGTCCCATAAAAAAATTATACTTGTTTTGTTTTACAAGTGAATATCTCTCAAACCATAGTGGTTTGAGAGGTAGGATTTTTTTGAGCGTCTACAAAACAAGCATCATTTTTATGGGACATTAAGTCCCTTTAACAGAACAAATAAAAAATATATATTTAATTAAATAACAACAACAATAACAATAAACATATTATTTTTTGTAAAATATTGTGATTTAATGTATATATATATTTTTTATTTGTTCTGTTAAATAACAAATGTAAAATCAGTATCATACAAACGTACAAAGTGCAATACAGAGCAGACAGTGTGATATAATAGTGTACCAGAAGTATAAACAGGCCAAGGCAATTAGAATTATTTTTTAAAGGGATACTAATGTCCCATAAAAAATCTTCTACTTTTGTAGATCTTAAAAAAAATAAACAATGTGCCAGAAAATCATACCTCTCATACTGCTATGGTTTGAGATATTAATGTTCCCCCCTCCCTCCCCTTCTCCTGACGTCAGAATCTATCTGGGAACCAGCCGGCAGCTCTGCAGCAGAGCCGAAATCTCGTTATTTCAAATAAGGTGACTTAGGCTCTGCTGAAGAGCCTCCTCGAGTCAGCTGACATCAGGAGAAGGGGAGGGGGGGGACTTTCAGTGCGAATATCTTTCTCAAACAATAGGGTTTTGAGAGAAAGTATTTGTGGCACATAGTTTATTTTTTTAATATCTACAAAAGTAGAAGAATTTTTTGGGATACTACTGTCCCTTTGAAGTAAGTGCCAGTGGCAGGTTCTTTTTATGGAACAGAAGCATCTCTGCATGTTCAGCTATAAGTCTGTTTCTGCTGTCGGCCAGAACGTCATGTTCAGCTATAAGTCTGTTTCTGCTGTCGGCCAGAACGTCATGTTCAGCTATAAGTCTGTTTCTGCTGTTGGCCAGAACGTCATGTTCAGCTATAAGTCTGTTTCTGCTGTCGGTCAGAACGTTTGACGCTAAGCTGAACAATCTTTTACTTTCCACACTTGTGCATGGGGCTGAAAGATATTTTTGCGCCATTTCAGCAAGAGCTGGAAACCGTACTTTATTAACTGCCCAGTACTTGACGAGTTTGTCCGAACGAGGCACAGCGATCTCTCCCAGGTATGCTTCCAGCTGTATCGTAGGCAGCATTTGGAGCACTGCTCTCAGATGTAGATGGACATTCACCTGCAATTTCTTCAAAAACACTGTCCAGACTGGTACCTGGCTGGTCACTGTGAGGCCTTTTGATAGCTGGTTCCTCCTGCTCCTCAGATGTGGCTGTCTCCTTAGAAAATTTATGCAGCTCCAGTATGAATATCTCTTTGACCTGCCTAGCAGAGTCTGCATTAGAGAAAAAACAATCTTTATACCTACAAAGAACACATAACAAATCAAATATGAATGTCATGATATAGGCTTATAAAATTAAGCAGCATCCTTCTCTTTCTTTAACATTAATTAATAATTACCTTGGATCGAGTAAGGTTGCGATGCAGTAAAGTGGGTTTTGCGCTGTATCGGAGAAGCACTTCTGCAAAGCACCAAGCAAAGTCTTCTTCATTGTTTTGATACCTTGGTCTTCATCCACTGGTTTTGATAACAGTCTCTGTAGCACAGTGACCGCAGGAATTACATCTGAAGCAAAAGCATCTGAATAACTCACATGATGAGTCAGCTCTTCAAAGGGAGTCAATATGTTTACCAGCTTCTCCGTAATATTCCACTGGTTTGCAGTAATAGTGGCAGGGAACACATATTCAGACATATATACTCCAATGGCCCGTTTCTGCTCAAGCAGAGACTGCAGCATGTAAAATGTTCTGTTTCAATGAGTCTGCACGTCTTGTTGGAGTCTTTTAACTGGTTTACCGAGCTGTATTTGAACATCCTGTAGCTGAGAGTATTCCAGGTTTGAATATTTAAAGTGGCCAACTATTCTGCTCCCAACTCCCACAGCATCCACAATGCTGCGCCCTGATAACAGACCATCTGAGACAGCCAGCTGCAGCTTATGTGCCACACATGATAAACTAGAAAATCCAGCATCTTCCATGCCTTTTATCATGTATTTGGCATTGTCACGGACCACAACATGAACAGGAATTTTGGAAATCGCCCAAGTTGCAAGCATTTCTTCAAGTATGCCTGCTATTGCTTGACGGGTGTGAGAGCCTTGAAATTTCTTTGCGTGCAGCATGACTGAATGTAGAGTGAAATTGTCATCTATCCACTGTGCCGTTAAGCTAATTAGAGACACTGGACTCACACTACTGCTCCAAATGTCAGTGGTGACGGTAATCACTTTGATGTCCTCTTGCAACAACCTGGCAATGTGCTTTTTAACTGCGTCATGTATCTGTGGTAAGACGACATCTGTGAAATAGCGGCGACTGGGAATCTCATACTTCGGCTCCAAAAAATTAAGAAAACTACGAAAACCCATGTTATCAACTATTGACAGAGGATGATCATCAAGAATAATGAATTGGGTAAGCGCCTCGGTTATTGCTATAGCTCTCGGGTCGTCTCTTGACATTTTCTCTCGTCTAGCTAGCATTTGCTCCAGCGTTGGCTGCCAAGTGCTACTGCTAGTGATAGTAGCAAATTCTCCATGCTCACATTTGTGTTTCATTTTCAGATGTTTTATCAGATTACTGGTATTAAAAGAACTGACTTTTGAACCTCCTCTTGATATTTTTGCAGAACAAAGTTTGCAGTCTGCCATGCGTGGGTTGTCCTAGCTAATTTTAAAATACTTCCACACCCCTGACATTGCCTGTGTGTCCGTGAACTGAAAGACTCCTCCACCTTCTGGAAAAAAAAAAACAGAAAAAGAAAAATTATTTTATTAGAGAAGTGCAAGTATCCTGTGTATTAAAAAAAAAAATACAGATTAAATGCTAGTATGACTTAGATTACAAGCACTTGAGGCCATTCCTGTGTTTCCTGGTGCCCAACACATATAAGACAGACAGGTAATTGCCCCAAGAGCTTGCAGTCTAACACACATTAGCATTTTTCTCTGAGGACTCACAGCACCAGGCCTAGCTAAATTAAAGTACCTGACAAGTTAGGCAGCAGGGAAGGTGACACACTGGCAGGTTCATGCAGCACACTAGCAGGTTCAGGCTGGCAGCAGGACAGGTGGCACACTGGCAGTGGCAGGGTCAGGCAGCATATTAGGCTCCGGCTCGCAGCAGGGCAGGCCGTACACTGGCAGCAGGATCAGGTGAATGACACCAACTATAAGAAGCAGGAGTGATTAACTTGGTCACCTCTGCTTCTGATTGGCTCAGCGCAGTGCAGGCTCACGTTATTGGCTGGCCATCTGTATCATGGAACAGGAAGGAGAGGAGGGAGGCTGTGATCACCTCCCATGCGTTTGTAAGAGAGCAGCACCATCAGGAGGCCGGCGAAGCAGAGCGTGGCGGTGAGCGGGCGGCATTACCGACAAACTGAAAGAGGTAGCATGCGCGCAGGGTATCGGTTTTGGCATCGGAATAGTTTGCACGAGTACAAGTACTTATGCAACTGTTCGGGATCAGCACCGATACCGGTATCGGTATCAGTGCATCTCATATATATATATATATATATATATATATATATATATATATACAGTATCTCACATAAGTGAGTACACCCCTCAAATTTTTGTAAATATTATTATTTTATCTTTCATGTGACAACACTGAAGAAATGACACTCTGCTACAATGTAAAGCAGTGAGTGTACAGCCTGTATAACAGTGTAAATTTGCTGTCCCCCTCAAAATAACACACAGCCATTAATATCTAAACCTTGGCAACAAAATTGAGTACACCCCTAAGTGGAAATGTCCAAATTGGGTCCAAAGTGTCAATATTTTGTGTGGCCACCATTATTTTCCAGCACTGCCTTAACCCTCTTGGGCATGGAGTTCACCAGAGCTTCACAGGTTGCCACTGGAGTCCTCTTCCACTCCTTCATGATGACATCACGGAGCTGGTGGATGTTAGAGACCTTGCACTCCCCCACCTTCCGTTTGAGGATGCCCCACAGATGCTCAATAGGGTTTAGGTCTGGAGACTTGCTTGGCCAGTCCATCACCTTTACCCTCAGCTTCTTTAGCAAGGCAGTGGTCATCTTGGAGGTGTGTTTGGGGTCGTTATCATGTTGGAAAACTCCTCCAAAGGTAGGGGATCCTGCTCTGCTTCAGTATGTCACAGTACATGTTGGCATTCATAGTTCCCTCAATGAACTGTAGCTCCCCAGTGCCGGCAGCACTCATGTAGGCCCAGACCATGACACTCCCATCACCATGCTTGACTGTAGGCAAGACACACTTGTCTTTGTACTCCTCACCTGGTTGCCGACAAACATGCTTGACACCATCTGAACCAAATAAGTTTATCTTGGTCTCATCGGACCACAGGACATGGTCCCAGTAATCAATGTCCTTAGTATGCTTGTCTTCAGCAAATTGTTTGCGGGCTTTCTTGTGCATCATCTTTAGAAGAGTCTTTCTTCTGGGACGACAGCCATGCAGACCAATTTGATGCAGTATGTGGCGTATGGTCTGAGCACTGACAGGCTGCACCCCTTCAACCTCTGCAGCAATTCTGGCAGCACTTATACATCTATTTCTCAAAGAAAACCTCTGGATATGACGCTGAGCACGTGCACTCAACTTCTTTGGTCGACCATGGCGAGGCCTGTTCTGAGTGGAACCTGTCCTGTGAAACCATTGCATGGTCTTGCCCACTGTGCTGCATCTCAGTTTTAGGGTCTTGGCAATCTTATAGTCTAGGCCACCTTTATGTAGCGCAACAATTCTTTTTTTCAGATTCTCAGAGAGTTCTTTGCCATGAGGTGCCATGTTGAACTTCCAGTGACCAATATGAGATAGTGTGAGAGCGATAACACCAAATTTGACACACCTGCTCCCCATTCACACCTGAGACCTTGTAACACTAACGAGTAACATGACACCGGGGAGGGAAAATGGCTAATTTGGCCCAATTTGGACATTTCCACTTAGGGGTGTACTCATTTTTGTTGCCAAGGCTTAGACATCAATGGCTGTGTGTTGAGTTATTTTGAGGGGGACAGCAAATTTACACTGTTATACAGGCTGGGCACTCACTACTTTACATTGTAGCAGAGTGTCACTTCTTCAGTGTTGTCACATGAAAGATAAAATAAAAATATTTACAAAAATGTGAGGGGTGTACTCACTTATGTGAGATACTGTATACTGTACTGCAGATTTATCAACAAGATTATTGATAATTTTTATTTTCAACAAGAGGTTCTCTGATGCAAAGTAAGTTGATGAGAATCAAGCAACATGGTTGAAAGCACTGCACACTATCATAGAATACTTGAAGTTTCAGGAGGTTGTGCAATGCATTGCCCACTCTCTGGCACTCAAAGCATGAATAGGCTGGATTAATGAACTAACCTTCTAGTAGAGATGGTAATGCTAATTCAGTAAGAGAAAGATTTGATTTCACAATAATTATGGCTCTACATATTCATATATAAATAGAATTATGGGAGTTTCTAAACTAAACTAGATGAGAGGTGTGGCCAAGTATTGTAGGATTCTTGTTAATCCTTTGAATGCTAGAAGGGTGTGAACAGTGTGAGCATTGTGTTACACAACCCTCTCTCATAATTCTCTTAATCTAGCAATTACACTTACCTATGCAGCCCATTACAGTCTGACGTCTCTATTATTGCAAGATGAAAGCAAACTTAACCCCTTAAGGTCAGAGAGGCATACAATGCATTGCAAAGCAATGCCTTACACACCCCTCTGGTCTTCAACCCTTTCCGGGCCAGAGGGGTGCATACCCCTCTGGCCCTGAAAGGGTTAAGGGGTTACATTTGGAGAGTTCAGGAGGCACACACACTATACGCAAACCATTTGGATGCTAGTGAAATCTCCAAAGCATATTGAAGCATTGTGTTGTTGTAGACATTTATGGCATTCAAGGGGTTAAAATCAATGTAAAATTAATGTACAATAAATCTGGAGAAAAATAATTGCACCATGTGTCCCAAAGAAAAGTTCCCAATTTAAATCAGTAGAATAAATATGGTGCAACTAGTTTGCTCCTGATTTACTAATCTTATGCCCTCATACATATACTTTAGCAAGTCTTATACATCCCACTGGAATGCAACCTTAGTTTAAAGGTGTAGTACCTCCTAGGATTTTTGCTCCTCTTGAGTAGGAATGGGCAAAAAGTAAAAAAAAACTTTCCTGGTAGTATTTTCACAGACCCCCGACAATTTCCTGCCTTTTTCTATAAAAATTCACACCCAAAGAAAATACATAAAATGTCCACCTTTTTGTCACTGTCAATAAATTTTCATTGAGAATTTTGTCATTTTCTTCTATCGTCTGTTTTCTATGGCTACAAGATTTCCTGCTACAGTGCTACTGCATTTGAGGGCTGCAATTTAGAAATGAATAGCTGAGTGCAGGCTTAGTGCCTTTGTCTTTTGCCCAGAAAACCAACCTCCTGCTTGCCCTCTTCAGTGTTCTTAGATGATTTATTACTATCACTGGTGGTAGTGAAACTTTTGATATGACTGAAACACAGCCTCCTCAGGACTAGGAGGGGAAGAATCACCATCATCATCATTTATTGCACATGCTGCAGTAGCCATGGCCACAGTCAGTTTTTGGACCACTTTACTAATATATCCCTGCAATGCTACTACTTCTTTCTCCCTACCCATGCCCCTAGTACATTTGCTGGACATTAATAAACTAGTATGTATTTTGACAGTGATGTACACACCAGATCTGATTGTGTGTGATGCCTTGCCCTTTACAAAATATTCTGGCTCTTCTAGTACCTGTCTGCCTCAGTCACAGCTCACGTCAAGGTCGCTGTCTTCTGTCAATCAGTGAGAGAGGCTTAGCCAACTCAGGAAGGAATTTAGATCATAGCTGCCTATCTCTTCTTCGTCACACAAATTGTTGGCATATTTGGGGTAAATTTCATTTATCCCTTCACACACCTCCAGACTCACTAAGCACAGAGAATATTCAGCTCAGCAAAGTACTTCGATCACCTGCCTGCCTCAGTCAAATAATAATTGGTAATATTTTGGGTAAATCTCCTTTCCCCTTCACACTCCCCCAGAGTCCCCCAGACTTTCCTAGCACACAGAACAAATTTTGTGCCCATAAGACTCCTTAAACTAAACTGCAACTTCACTTTATTTGCCTATCTTACCTAATTCAGAAAATGTGCTGCTTTTTTATCTCTCCCAAATACAGAATGACATACTGCAGGAACCTGACACCCCTTTTATATTATAACTGCGGGAAAAGAATTGAAACTTGCCATGGGTTGGGGGAGATTAAGTTTTACCATTGGTTTCAATGCAATGAGCTAGGTGGAAAAATGCAGAAAATCTGCACTTTTCACAGGAAATTTAGTGTTCGGTTGGAAGTGCTATTATTTGCCTGTTTTGCCTTTGAGGTGAAAAATGTCCCCACCTCTACTCTTGAGTTGTGCATAGGGGGCATCTGGAAAGCAAGAGTGAGAGGGGCTTAAGGGGGCAAGATGTGAACATCATGCTCAGGGTGTTTGCAGTAGTATTTGGAGACAAAAGGTGAAATAAATGTTTTGCATTAACAAAGCCAGTTATATGCATAATTATGCTTTAGTATGTCTTAAAGTGTTAGTAATGTCTGAAAAAAACTTTTTTGCATTTAGAAGAGCTTAAAAAGCTGATCTAAATGCAAAAAAATGTATCTCTCAAACCACTATGGTTTAAGAGATACGGACGTTTAAAGTTTGATTTCTCCTACTGACAGCTGTAAAGCTGTCAGCAGGAGATCCGTGTCGGTCGACACGCTGGTGCTTGAGAAGTGCCGAGATCTCGTTACTTACACAGAATCCCCTCATTGGAATGGTCTAAAATGTGTGCCTGAACACTAGCCACACGTTTTAGACCATTACAATGAAGGGATTCCGTGTAAGTAACGAGATCCCGGCACTTCTCAAGCTCCAGCGTGTCGACCGACACGGATCTCCTGCTGACAGCTTTACAGCTGTCAGTAGGAGAAATCAAACTTTAAACGCCCGTATCTCTTAAACCATAGCGGTTTGAGAGATACTTTTTCGCATTTAGATCAGCTTTTAAGCTCTTCTAAATGCAAAAAAGTTTTTTCAGACATTACTAACACTTTAAATTAATAACATTTTATTTTCCTACTTTATTTATTTTTCGTTACTTATCTGTTCTTACTACTATGACTCCATGAAGCATTGACGATATTGCTACCATTCAAGGAATCAAAAGCCCAATTTAAATATAGATTTGGAGAACTTTTAATTGGTACATTTAGTTTGCTCAAGCAATGCTCCAATTTTTCTTAGTATATCAGACCCCAACTGTTCTTATGATTCTTTTCAGATACTGTTGAGTTACAATCACTATACAGACTGCTATTAGAAGGCCCCCATTCATTGGAAGTGGATGGAAGAGAAACATTATGTTTCTGATACAAGGTAACCTCGCACAAATAATAAAGTCAGCATAAAAAAATGCATTAAAAAATACTATTAAAATAAGAGAAGTCAAAATAAAACATTGTTATTGCTTAAACATGAGAAGAACAGCAATTATTTTTTCTGATACTCAAATTGCATAGCATTTCTTTAGTGATATTTGTTACTAAGAAACATTGCATCACCAGGGGGCTGACTAAATCTGAAGGGAGCAAGCACTGAATGTTTTCATCTCACGCCAATAGCAGTGCAGCGCTTTACTCACTAATATAGTCACCGTAGGTTACCATAATCTTCTCTAGAGGAACAGGAAAATAATTATGCAATGTTATACAGGCATTTGAAATTGACAGTTTTACAAGAACATAAAAAATATAGATATGTTTACACATATGTCTAGCCGATAAGCTGCTTTCATTGAATGCAGTCGTTAACATTTTACAGTGAAAATGAAGACATATAGAAACATAGGGTTATAAAAAAATGCTAAATGGAGTCATTCTGGGGCAGACTAAATGCACCATAGGGGAAAAATAAATCAATAGGAACTTTTGAAATGTTTATTAGCGAAGTATGGTGAAATTGGTTTGCCCCAGAATTACTCCACATTACCTTTAACCCTTCGAGTGCCAGGGAGGTATGTAATGCATTGCTCTGCAATGCGTTGCATACCCCTCTGGCACTGTAAGGGTTATAGACATGTCCCATAGAATCTGATGAAAACTAATTGACTCATCAGAGGCTTGATATAGTAGACCCCAGTAAAAAAAACAGCCAATGGAAGTTTTTCAAGCACAGAAACCCAGCCAAATACCTGTGATGTGAAAAACTACCACGTGAAAAAAACCCAACACATTGGGTGCTAAATTTTGCATCCATTGAAAGCAATTAAAAAGAGTTTGAATTTCCAATTTGATTCCATGCGTTGGGCAGTAAGATTCTTTAAAGTGATAGTAATGTTTCATATTAAAAGCAGCTCTAATTAATCTTCATAGTATTTGGGCCATGGAGAGTGTTATTTCAATTCTGTCAGAGCTGTAGTTTAGGAGTAATTAAATGATAAAGTATCCCCCTCCCTCCCCTTTTACTGATGTAACACTGCTTACCCAGAGCAGAAGGAAGGTGCCCAGATAGACTGCAGAGAGGGACAATCTTCAATTAAGATAAGGGGAAAAAACCTGAAAAACTTGTCAAGGGGGGCAGGGCTTTCATTGTTCTAATAGAAAGAAGCTTGTCCCCTTCTGTTATCTGTCTGGTCTATGGTCTGGATTCCACATCTGAGAAGAGATGGCTTACACTAGGTAAAAGGGGCGGGAGGGGAAACTTTGCTTGTGAATATCTCTTAAACCATAAAGGTTTGAGAGATAAGACTTATATTGTTCTTCATGTTTTTTTAATGCCTACAAAATTACTATCCCTTTAATATATATATATATATATATATATATATATATATATATATATATATATATATATTTATATATATAGAACAACTCCAGTGCAAAACAACTGCACCATAGGGAGGAAATAAAAATTCCTAAAAATCTCAACTGATTTAAATGGCGTTTTTAACCCCCTGAATGCTAGAGAGGTTCAGGATGCCTGTTGGATTGATGGAATTTCTTATCCAGAGGTTAGCCCAGTACATCTGTCTTCCTCCTTCCCTCTACCTTATCGTAGGTATCCTTTTAAAGGATGCTGTCCTGGTGCTTTAAAAGGATAGTAATACTTCGTTTTAACTTTATTTTATTTTGTAGGCATTAAAAAAACATGAAGAATGATATAAGTCTTATCTCTCAAACCTTTATGGTTTAAGAGATATTCACAAACAAAGTATCCCCCCCCCTGTTCAACCAGATCAGAAGGAAGGTGCCCAGGTAGACTGCAGAGAGGGACAATCTTCAGTTAAGATAATGGAAAAAGCTGAAAAACTTGTCAAGGGGGGAAGGGCTTTCATTGTTTTCATACAAAGAAAATTGTCCCCTTCTGTTATCTGTCCTGTCATACAACCAGACTCACATCTGAGAAGAGATGGCTTACACCAGGTAAAAGGGGCGGGGAGGGGAACTTTGCTTGTGAATATCTCCTAAACCATAAAGGATTGAGAGATAAGACTTATATCATTCTTAATGTTTTTTTAATGCCTACAAAATAAAAGAAGGTTAAAACGAAGTATTACTATCCCTTTAACTACCGTGAAACAAGCTGAGTAAAGTGCCGGGCAGCATGATGGGGATAGAGCATAACGAATCCAAGAAGCTTCAAGTCTCCACAGTTATTAATCTGGCATTCACAGGGATAAACTGGTTCTGAATAATTAAGAAACAGGTTCGTACAAAGGGTTACACGTTACACACGATATTAAACAGCACAAATGAATCCAGGATGTGACCTTTTAGTAAGCGACAAGAGAATCTTGCGCTGTCATGCAATGAGAGATTCTCATGTCAACATATGCATGCAGGTGACATGTTAACTTAGTTATGTTAACTCTTTCACGTCCGACCATTTAAAAGTAAACTCTTATCATATATGGTTCCAAGTGACAGCTTGTAAAAGTGTGGTGCAGTAGGTAACGTTTAAATTCACCATCTGCTTCCATGCGGATATCCCACATCATTTTCATGTCCTTTCAGGATCTTCTATGAATGTGCAGACTCAAACCAGATGTAGTGTACAAGTGTCCCATGATGTCCGGTTTGAGTCTGCACATTGATAGAAGATCCTGAAAGGGCCTGAAAATGCTGTGGGATATCAGCATGGAGGCAAGCTGTGAATTTAAACATGAATGAATAGGAAGAGGTAAGATGAAGGGAGATAGAGGGAGATGATGGGAGGGTGAGAGTGAACAAGTGAGGAACAGACAGACACAGGGTCACATTATATTCAGCATTTCTTTTATTCAAGAACCTAACAGCAAAAATTGGAGAGTCGCCTTATATGCGGGTCCTTATATTTACACAAATATGGTAAATGGGGTTTTGAATTCTTTGAATGCTATAGAGGTCTCCAACATATTGTGCTAGCACCAGGGATTAAAAGACCAAATTAAATTAATGGAAATTTCTAATTTCTCCTGCTGTGTAGCTGGTTTGCCCTAAACTGCAGCTCTTTCGTTTATTGAATACAGTCCCAAGGGGTGATGCAGAAAACAATTCCGGAACTTACCTACTGCTTCACTGGGGGAAATAAAAGTTCATAACAAATCAGTGTGCTGGACACCTCTCTTACATTCAAGGGGTTAAATCAATGTATCTATTTATTTCTGTGCTGCAATAAGCCTGCTCCATAATTGCTTTATTTCTGTGCTGCAATAGGTCTGCTCTATAATTGCTCATGTTTTGGTTACTGCATAAGGCCCCTATGAGACACAGAACAGAAACATTCTTTAGTTATTGTTGCTCTGAGGAAGCAATATAAAAAGGGAAGATAATATATGGTGACTGATTGTAGACTTCTAAACTGGTATTTGTCCTGTAAATTAGTGGTTTAACTCTTGTGTTTGTTATGTATCTATGTTTCTAACCCCCTAATTATCCTGTTCATTGTCTATTGTATCTGCTCTTATTTTAGACTCAAGATACCTTCAGCTTCATGTTGTTTCTTGTGAGTTCCTAAAGGTTATGGTTACTGTTTCTCTCAGTGGAAATTTACTTGGGGGTTGGTGTAATTATGACGTATTTCCTCAGTGCAACTTTTGCACAATGACGTTATCACTGACCTCCATAATGCATGGAAAGAATCGCTACAAAGTGTACGAAGTGTGGGAATGGATATATATTAGCTTCCTGAAGCTTGGACTGCCCATAATATTTTGACCAGGGGCTCAAACTATTAGCCCCGGTATTTTTAAGACAAGCGCTAGTGGTTTTGACAACACAGCTTACAATTATATCAACTTAAAATTCTATCATCACATGTTTAGGAACGTACTTTTCATGGCACAAATTCTGCGACATGAGAAGGCAGTGGCAGAGCCCAAAACAGGTGTTGAAAACTACCGGTATGTGTTGGAAAACTGGTTTCCAACATATACCTGTGGTTGAAACAAAGAAAAAGATTAACGCTATGAATGCCAGTTAGGTATGCAATGCATTATACAGCATTGTGTACCCTAATGTTCTCATAGGGTTATTCCAGAAACAGTTCACACATGTCCCTACTATTAAAAACGTACCAGTAATTCTGATGTCCAGCGGGGTCATGATTGGCTTCTTCTTCTTTTCATTCTTCTGATCTTCTTTCTTGCTGTAAAACAAAATAACTATCCATGCTGTTTTGGGTTTAAAAATAATCCCCCATAGATGATCCGGCACTCAAAGGGTTACTTATATATACTAGTATGAAAGCCCGTATAAATAGGCTAAAGTGCCACCCAGCAAACTCGGCTGCTGCCCTGAAGCCGGGAGCACAGACAGACGGTGAGCTGTCCGGAGCTCCCCACTCCGGGTCAGCGCATTCTGCCAGTCCCTACTGAGCACGACTGCATTGTGCCGGCAGTCTCTACCGCGCGTGTGCAGTTACGCAAACAGGGAGCTTCTCAGGCTAGTGCTTTATAGATATATACAAGTTGAAAGGCCCGTTTACACGGGCCACAGTTCCACCTCTGTAGGCATGAGCAGCAGAGAGTGGCCGCACCACGGCTGATACGGAGCGAATCGCTCCGAATTCAGACTGGAGTCCTCTCTGTGCAACTCCGGTCTGAATTCGGAGAGCCCTGCTCCATAACAGGCACTGTGTGGGCAGTCTGTACTGAGCATGACTAAAGCGCGCGCAGCCGTCTCTACTGAGCATGACGGCTTCTTACAAACCTTAGCAAATTATTATATAGGATATATATATATATATATATATATATATATATATATATATATATATTTTTTTTTTTAATGTCCATATTCTTTAAAAGTTTAAGATCATTTACCCCTTGCCTCCGCCTCCCTCTCCGCCAGTCTTGGTTCAAAATTCCGGCAGTCTGACTCGGGCACCGGCCAAAGAGGCCTCAAGGGTACTTCTGTGCAGGCCAAAATGCCTTCCTCCACTTAAAGAATTTGGACATTAAAAAAATAATATGTATATTTCATAAGGACATTAAGATACCAACAATAGTAACCCTTTGAGTGCCGAAGAGCTACCCCTCTGGCACTCAAGGGTTAACGGTAGTATCTTTGGGGGATTATTTTTAAACAAAAAGCACTCCTTTTGCCATGTACCTCTCCAGCAATAGAATAGCTGAGGTACATGGTTGATTTTTTTTGGCATTCGTGTTTTTGCTAGTATTGAGTACAAGAATGTAAAAAGATGACGACCCCTGAGAAAGTCCCTCCTTCAACAGTGGATTATGGAAACCTTTAAGAGCTAAGCAGGCCTACAATCTGCAAGGAATCCTAATGTCCATTTTAACATAAAATTTCTGGGTGTTGTAATGAAATATAAACAACAGGAAATTGTGTACTGTGAATAAGCACACAGCTCACATGTGCCAGTGGAGCCACATGATAAAGGCAATGTAAACATACATCGCCTTTGTCACTATTCTGTACCTCTCTTCCTCACTGTGATTGTGAGGAAGAGAGAAGCAGAAAGCAGAGTTCCCAGTGACCCAAGTTTAAACAAACATTGTGAATTTTATTATTGTGGAGCAATGTGATACACTTTCCCACACCAGGGTGGGAAAGACGGACATAGCGATTGTAGTTTCAACAAGTCAGTACACCCCTAAAAAGGGACACATAGGAGGTTTGAATGAATGTTCATACCTTTCATCCAGTCACTGTTAAAAATGAACCAATTGAGCAGAAATTATCTCAGGAAAACTTATAATATGTTTTGTGCTTTTTTCCAGTTTTTCAGTTTTGTTATATTATCATATTAAATGATGAGTTATACATATAAATGTGACATCAAAAAATAGCCCTACTTATCCTTAAAAAATGATATATAATCATACCTGGGAACTTTCTGTTATAGAATCCACGGAGGGGACTCCTCTGATGCCGCAGGGGGATGTAACTGAAGCAAATCTCATTAAAAAAAGGGGCAGAGATTACCCGGGAGAGGGGGAGGGGCCTACACACATCACAAAGGTGGGAGGAACAAGGTGGGAAGGAGGAGTAGAGGGTGGGAAATGGAATGAGTTGTGGGGAGGGAGTAGAAGTAGCCATAGTTTTAGTAGAAACTCCCCAAATCTGGAGAATGAGCTTCTGCCGTGGAGTCCCAGTAATGTAGTGTCAATACCAGAATCTCCAGTTCAAATCGAGCGAGTTCTAGGTCTGTATATAATTTGTGGGGGTGAGCTAAATGAAGTAGAGGGAAAATGTAGTTGAACAAAGGCATAATAAGATGGCTAAAACTGCTCTTGTCCTCTGGTGTAAAAAAAGCCCTTGTCACTAAAGGGTTAAGGACAGATGACGGTCCTGGCATGTTAAGGGTTAATTATGGTAGTGCATTTCAGGGCTCACTGCAATCATTGTGGGAGACTGTAAGTGACTGCCTCCAGAAGTTAGTTAGCCCTTTCCCATTGGCTTCGCACATGTGATTGATGCTACAGCAATCACGTGTAGGTGGAGCCAATGACAAACTGAATGTATAGTAAACATTGCCCTTGTCAGTTTTCTCTGTCTCTCTCCTCCTTACTGTGATTGTGAGGAGGAAAGTAGTACAGAAAGAGTTGCCAACATAAAAAATGGCCAAAGAGGGGTGTACTTTTATTATAATTGGTGGTGCTGGTAGGGTTAGGGTTAGAGCAGCTTTGGTCACTATTGCCATCTCTTTGTGTTATTGAATAAATGATTTAGAGCAAGTTAATTTATTTATTTACACATTTTTAAACACATGCTGAAGTTTAAACAAATAATGTGAGCTTAATTACTGTGGAGCACTGTGATACACTTATACACACATGACACAGTCTGATCTCCTAAAAGAGGACACCAGAAAGGGAAAGAGGGACATAGGGATTTTCATGTCAGAGGGACAATACCCCCCTAAAAAGGGACACTTGGGAAACTTTTTATCCAGTCCCTGTTAAAAAGTAACTAATTGAGCAAAAATTATCACAGTAAACCCTATAAAAATTGTTGTTGTTTTTTTCTCAAAATGTGTTTTATTATCAAATTAAATGGTGGGCTTTCCAGATAAATATGGTATCAAAATTTTTATTTATTTAGAAAATGTTTTACCAGGAAGAATACATTGAGATTTCTCTCGTTTTCAAGTATGTCCTGGATAGTTTTCAGTAAAAGGTTACATATTTACACTAATTGTGAGACATTATATACAAACATACAGAAATATACATACTTATTAAATAATGGGATTATTTGCAGTTACACACTGTTTGTAGATATAAAGAAACATTTGCTTTTAAGGATTTTAGACTGGGTGCAGATGTGATTTTTTCCGGCAGATTGTTCCAGATTTTTGGAGCTCTGAAGGAGAAGGCAGATCTTCCTGCTTCTTTCTTGTATTGTGGTATACGCAGTGAGTTGTTAGTAGTGGAGCGGAGGTTATAGTTAGTATGGAGAGCTGGGGTGAGCATACTGCTTAGGTATTGTGGTAGTTTTCCAGAGAAGTGATTGTGTACTAAGCAAGAAAGATGAAGGTCACGTCTAGATTTGAGTGTTAGCCAATTTAGTTCTTTTAGCATGTCACAATGATGGGTAGTGTAGTCACACTGGAGGATAAAGCGGCATAATGAATTATATAGAGTGTCAAGTTTACTGAGGTGGATTTCTGGCGCTGGAGCATATACTACGTCACCATAGTCTATGACTGGCAGCAGCATCTGTTGTACAATACGTTTTCTCACCTGGGTACTTAGACATAATTTGTTTCTATAAAGCGTACTTATTTTGGGATAAAGTTTAGAGGTTAATTTGTCAATGTGGTGACCAAAATTGAGGTTAGGGTCAAGCCACATACCAAGATATTTGTAGGAGTCTACTGGGGCCAATTTACGATTAGACTCTGTCACAATGGATAGGTGGATATTGTCGAGACTACGCAGTTTGTGCTTTGTGCCAAATATCATTGTGACTGTTTTATCTGTGTTTAAGAAAAGTTTGTTCTGTGTTATCCATCTTTCCACTTTGTAGAAATCATGTTGTAATTCGGTTTCAAGTTGTGATATGCTAGAGTTTTACTTCTGATTACTTCTGATTAAAATGTTTTATGTAATTGGGTGTACTAAATGAATAAGAGGAAAAATATAGTTGAATGAAGGCATCCTAAAAAGGTCAAAATTGCTCTTAGCGTCCTAGTGTAAACATTCCCTCATCACCAAAGGGTTAATGTACAAAAACAGAGTTTAATAATAAAAGTTACATTTTATATTCCACACGTATCCGTCCCTATTACTGTAGTAACTTTGAAGTGTATGGTAGCACCATAGGCAATGACCAACCTATCTAAATAACCAAGCACTAATAGTTTGAGTATGGTGCAGTTTACATTTCTTTTGTTCTACATTGTGAAGGCAGAGTTAGGACTCATACAGCACCATTATCATCAAAAGTTTCTGAGTGAGAACAGTGATAGGACTTTGTATTGTCGTCTTTCCTGGAGACTGATTTTTGTGCATGAAAAGTCTTTCTTTCATGCTCACTATTGCAAATGGGTGACTCAGTATCATTCTTTGGATCTGAAACCCCACACAAGCTGTGATTTGGCATTTGCCAATCCCTGATTGCTGAGTGCTTTGGGGTTCTCAAACTCAACAAGACCAATGCGGTTGCACAGTTCCGACATCAGAGCCAATCCAACATGCTGCATTTTGAAGATCCCGTTCCTTTTATATTTTTCATTTGATTATATTCTTGTCTATAATATAACCTAGGCATTCTATTAAGTATTCCACAGATGAAAACATAGTATTAAATGTCTTCACAGCAAGCTATTACCAACCCATTAGTCATATGACTCATAACAATGAAAATGTCAGGGCCATGCTTATAATGAGGTACTGTGAATACACTGCCCCAAGTGACAGAATAAGAGTTGGCAAATGAGGGTCCCACAAGGCACAATAAATTTATATTTATATTTGCCTCTCCTCATGGGGCTGGCATAATCAAAGATGGCAGAGTCTCTCCCATACTTGTAAAAGTTGATACTGTGTTAGCCTTAGAAAAATTAGGAGACTGTTAAAGTAAAAGTGAGACATTTATTGGCTAACTGAGCAGATTTAGAATGCAACTTTTTCAAGACAACTTAGGTGGTCTTATCATCAGGCATGTTTAGAATGTGAACAGAGCCACAATACACAACTTATTCATGTCAAAACTGGAGAAGGAGTTCTTGTCTACATCCCAAATAAAGCCTCTGGTCTACTCTACCTCCACTACATAGATGATAGCCTAATAATTTGGGCTGCCAGCAAAGATGAAAGTTTGTCATTTCACAAAAATGATAATCCTTTCCATCTGTAATTCTGGTATGGAACAATAGCTTAGAAACTTAATTTGGTGGGGCTGGAGAGCGCTGCTTAGACAGCAGAGCTAGCAGGTGAAGCTACCCAATTAAGTACGATATAACACAAACACAAATAAAACAGAACAGCAACAGACTACCGACTGGATAACAATGGGGAAACCCCAGTAAGCAAAATGCTAGGGAGCAGAGAACAGAGGGCATTGCTGGCTAGCACAGACTACCCCTAAAACAGTCTTGCTGCACCTGAAGCAAGAATAAAGATGCCTGTCACAAGGCCAGTTTAGCGCCACCCGGAAGAGCTGGCCCGCACCCAGGATAACTGCCGCTTGAGAGTAACTACCTATGGTGTGCAGCAAAACAAAGGTAGCAGAAAAAAGGTACCTTAATCTGGTCGAGTCACCTTTGTGTTAATCTACTGAGAGACTGAAGTCTAGAAGTCAAATCTCTGGTTTACTAACTCTGTAGACAACTGAAGGTCAAGGAAATCAAACTCTGACTGAGTAGACACTGACAGGTGAATGAGTCGAATACTGACATAGAGGAACAGGAACCATATTAAGTCTGAAGGTCGAACACCAACAAGCTGAAATAGTGGATCGACTGACGGTCGAATGAGTCAGACTCTGATTACCTGGAACAGTAGACCGACTAATGGTCAAATGAGTTAAACTACGACTAACTGGAACAGTGGACCGACTGATGGTCAAATGTACCAGATAGGTGAACCAGTGAAAAGTTGAGGGAGAAGAACTCTGACTATGCAGGAGCAAGAGATTTGAATGGTTGGACAAGAAGAGTCGGCAACAGAAGAGCAGAGGAGGCACAGAATCGACAAGCTGAAGAATGGTCATGTAGGAAAGCCAGAGCTGACAACTGAGAAACAACACAGGAGGTACAGGAACGGCAAGCTGAAGAGTAGTCGGTAACAAGGCCAAAGTTGGTAACAAGGAATCGCAGCAAAAGGAAGTAACTCGAACACTCACTAGAACACTAAGATCACGTGTCAGTAGGTATCCTTTGAAAATGTTGCACACAAAAGAGAGTGCAACTAAATGGTGCATTAGCCTCATTGCCCTGATGAAAAGGGTGACATGAGAATCTCTCCCTGCATCAAAAGAGAGAGATTCTCATGTCACGGTCTTAAACGTTGCTTCAACCCGCATCCATTTTAGTGCCCGCATACCTTAGCTGTAACCCTTTGTGTGCCTCCAACCTCCGTTCATCCCCTCAGTCAGTCTCTCCCAACTATCAGACCTTGCTTGTGTGTCTTCAGTGTCCTCTCTGTATTTAACCCATGCTTCAGTATGTGCGCCTGTGTCTTTTGCAGATAGTGAAGCAGAAATTAAAGACACAGGCTCGCAAGAAATAATAATGCTGGCAGTCATATTCTGAGTTTGATTTGAAAGCCTCTGTTTCAAGAGGATAAATGTCACAGGACAAACTTAATGGGGCCTCAATGTCTCCAGCTGCTGTCACCCCACTGTGCACTATATGGGCCATTGGACTCCTATGTATCGGTGTCACCAGGCAGAGAGGACATGGCAGCATATCCCGCAGGTTGTCAATTTTCAGTCTATCACATTTACAATGACAAAATAAAATTGCCGACCCGCGGGATATGTCTCCATGTCCTCTCTGTATGGTGACACTTATACATAGGAGTCCAATGGCACATATAATGCACAGCGGGGTGATAGCGGCTGGAGACATTGAGGCCCCATTAAGTTAGTCCTGTGAAATTTATCCTCTTGAAAAAGCTCCTTTCAAATCAAGCTCAGAATATGACTTCTAGCATCTGCAAAAGCACAGGCACGCAAAATGAAGCATGGGTTAAACATAAAGTGGAAAATGAAGACACACAAGCAATGTCTAGTAGTCGGGAGAGACTGGCTGAGGGGATGAATGGAGGTCAGAGGGACACAAAGGGTTAATGCTAAGGTATGCGGGCACTAAAATGGATGCGGGTTGAAGCAGTTTAAGGCTGCAACATGAGAATCTCATGTCGTCCTTTTCATCACGGTGACATAGTTAATGATCCTTTTAGTTGCACAATCTTTTGTGTGCATCATTTTCAAAGTAAACCAGCTATGAGCTATTCTTTCTTGTGGACTAGAGACATACTTGAATAGAGACTTTTATATATGCAAGTAATTGCAGATATAATTAGAAAAAAATAAATAGATCCACTTGATTGTTGTATAACAGATACCTGCTTAGGTAAATTGGTTAGATCTCCTTTAAATTCAATATTTCAAGTGGATAACAATAGATAACATGCTATACCTTATTACAGTAACACTTTACATTATCAATGGATATTCTTTCTTTTATGGAGTGAATAGACAGCTTTACTTTTTATACCTTGTAACTGTATCTCGGTCACTCGTTTCTGACTATACAGATGTCTGGGATTAGTTATTATACATTCTTAAAATGTGTTGTAAACTCATAATTACATTGCTTAGTAACTAGTTGCTAATCGTCTCAGCCATGGAAACCTTAGTAAATCCCTTAGATATTAACATGTCAAGCAAGAAGCTCTCTCTCATTCTTTCACACGTCATACAGGAAGTAAAGGACTGTTTTCATAAATACGTTTTTATACATCATCATCCTGGCATATAATTGCTTAGCACATGGGATGCTTCTAAAACCTTGGCATGTCAGAACTTGCTAGTTTACAGCCTGCAAATTTGAATTAAAAAAATATGAGCATACATTGAAAAGCAGTTAAAGTATACACTGCTGAAATTTTAAATCACTAGGAAGAAGGAGTCATTGAGCTATGCAAATTACATAAAGCATCTAAGAGAAGCATCTGTATTCCACCAAAATGAATAAAAATAATTCTACTCACAGAACACTAGAGAAGAAAATAGCCCATAGACTCTTGGGTAGATGTAAGTCTTCTATTTCCCAGGTCTCTTCTTCAAACTAATGGGTATATCTCCAAATTTTCCCAAATGTGTAGGCAACTTAATGCATATGTGAAAAACACGTTCCAGAGGCTCCAATAGGACTCAACCACCATAAAAATAAGATCAGGGGATTCCCTGATGAAGTGAGCAGCTAGCTCACGAAACATGTTGGATATCATTATCTAATAAATCTTATTTTTATGGCGGTTGAGTCCTATTGGAGCCTCTGGAACGTGTTTTTTACATATGCATTAAGTTGCCTACACATTTGGGAAAATTTGGAGATATACCCATTAGTTTGAAGAAGAGACCTGGGAAATAGAAGACTTACATCTACCCAAGAGTCTATGGGCTATTTTCTTCTCTAGTGTTCTGTGAGTAGAATTATTTTTATTCATTTTGGTGGAATACAGATGCTTCTCTTAGATCCTCTTGCGCTTCTGTTTATTTCAGTTGTGAATCTACGTGGGACCTTGTCCTAAAAGGTGTTTGCTGGACATCATTCAGAAAGCTGCAGAGGAGATATCTGGTAGAATTTTATTATTGTGAAATCCAATAGTTGCCATATATAAGATTATTGCGCACTGTTTTTTGTATAAATTACATAAAGCAACAGACTATCTAAGATGTGTAAATGATTACAGCGGAACTAGCACCTGAAAAAAACTTTAGCTTAAATAACTCCCCATCTGGCGACTAGCTGCTTAGTAGCTCTAGTCGACAGAATTATTACCTTGTTACATAGAATTATCCTTTCTTCCTGGGCTGACAGCAGGATGGAGCGCAGTGACGTCTGCACGCCTGCTCTGTCAGTCCCAGCCAGCTGTAGGAGGTGTTGCTAGGAGCTGTTCGGCTCCGGAAGGGACTGACAGCGCAGGCGCGCAGACATCACTGTGGAAAGATGTCTGCACTCCGTCCTGCTGTCAGCCCGGGAAGAAAGGATACATTTATTTAACAAGGTAATAATTCTGGTGACTAGCGCTACTAAGCAGCTAGTCGCCAGATGGGGAGTAATTTAAGCTAAAGTTTTTTTCCGGTGGTAGTTCCGCTTTACAGTTCCCAGGGCTGGTCTTAGACATTCTGCTGCCTGAGGTGAAGATAGTAATGATGTCCCCCTAGCCCTCTGAGTGCCAGGAAGGTAACCAATGCCCTGAATTAGCAACCTCTCAGGCTCTGAGGGGGTTAAAAAGACTTTTGCTGGTGCAGTGCACCTTATGTTTAAAAGAAAAAAAAAAAATAGTCATTCTGGGGCAAACCATCTCTACCATAGGGGACAGATAAAAGTTGCAATTTCTTTAAAAAGGGCTTTGAGCCCTACCTCTCGATTGCTAGAGAGGTCTGTGAGTAGATCTGCTCATGAGGACAGGGCTCTGACTACACAGCCTGTAAATCAACAAGGAAACCGCAACAGTTTGCGAACTACTGAACTGCACTCAAAGTTCCAATATTACAGGCACATCCTATATAATAATTCACTAGGATGTTTGTCACGATGCAGTCATGCACAATAGAGACTGCCCACGTTTGGGCAGTATCTACTGCGCATGATTGCATCGCGTGAGTGAGGTGGCGCCAGACTGCATCACATGGAGCAGTGAGGTAGTGGCCTCTTAACATTACACAGACCTTGGCCCGTGTACACGGGCTTTTACACTAATACTGGATAATAGAGCTTGCAATCAATAGTGGAACTGATCCACATTTTTGACAGTAAACCACATAGGTTATATTGTAAACTGATAATGGCAATGAACCATGCCCTTATAGTGACCACCATTCATATTTTTTAATTTCTTAACACAAAATGTTTATTCATTCCTTCACTATATTATACATCAGGGCTCAAAATTTCCACTTGTCATTAGCCAATGGCGAGTGAAAATTTATCCCTGGCGAGTATAAATTCAGCCCTGGTGGGTATGTTATGGCTTGCAGTGGTGAGTAGCTTTTCAGGTCTGGCTAGTAGCAAAGGACTTCCAATTTTAAGCCCTGTTATACATATAAGTATGGAAGGAACCAGCTAGCACTTCCTTTTACAAATATGGAGACAATTTTTACATCATTGTTACCCAGTTGATGAATTTAAAAAAGATTCCATTTAAGTGGAACTATAATGGAGATGTAAGTGTCCCTCTATTAATAGTATAGCGGTAATAATTTAAATACTGTTATAATGTTTATTAAGTGCCAGCATTATATGGAAACATAAGTTCTTATGAGACTCACCTCAAGACGACAGCACAGGCATCTTGCCGAATAGGGATCTGTGTGCCTGTGCTGTCCATCACTGTCTCCTCATTGATGGGTTATTTGCCATAGGGGCATACCTGGGAACTCTCCGGATTTGCCCCGGAGACTCCGGTTTTGACAGAGCTTTACCGGGTCTCTGGGGCAGAGGCAGATTCCTCTGGATGTGGAGAGTTTCTATTGAAACTCTGTCCACATCTGCTGTTTTTCCCGGTGTTCCTCCTTCCCCAGCCTTCTGTGTGTCACCTTTAAGCCCTGCCCCTCAATCACATCAAGCCCTGCCCCTTTTTGATGCAATTCGCATCATTATTGTCACCCCCTGCTGAACCAGAGGACTCCCCTCCGGGCAGACCTCAATTGGAAGTTCCCAGGTATGCATAGGGGGAGTTGCATTGTACTGCACTGTACAAGAAGGGAAGGGCAGTGCAGACGCACAGATCCCGCTCCGGGAAGATGTCTGTGCTGTTGTCTCGAGGTGAATCTCATAAGAATTCATGTTTCCATATAATGCCTGCACTTAATAAACATTAAAACAATATTTAAATGATTACTGCTATACTAACTATTAATAAAGGGCCACTTATATCTCTGTGATAGTTCCACTTTAAGTTCAACCTTTGCCAAGTCACTTTTCCTAATACAAATGACAGCATATGAGACTCAAAGCTCCTTGTCTATGCACATAGAAAGCAGCCAGAGATAGCTAAGTATTTGGAATGCATGGGTTAACCCTCCAAGTGCCGGGGGGGGGGGGCAACACAGGCTTTGCAATGTGCTGCATATCCTCTGGCACTCAAAAGGCCCAAAATATGTTTATTGTGTGAAACAATGCAACATGAATTCCTTGTAATGGTTCAGGCCACAGTTCAGAGTGTTAAACTTGGTCATCAATTTATACTCCCAGATATTTATGTCTCTCTGTGTCTTAATGTTTCCCCCTCAGTACAGTCTCCCGGAGATATCTGATGCTGTGACCAGTTTAGCAAAAATGTTTACCCACTGTGGTGTCTCTTTTCTTGTTCACACTGCACCTATGATAATTCATATGTTTTCTTAGAGTCTGTCCTGCCACACCTATACATAATCCTGTTTAAGGACATTTCACACACATGATGAGGTGGACATCTGCAGGACAACTTGATGTGGTTTTGGTTGGAATGTGGTATGGGCAGATTAACTGTGGTACATATTTACACACAGCCGATTCCATTCTTGTCAGACAGGGATAAGTACAATTTTCTATTGCATTTTAAGGGATCTGTTTACCAGTAGATGTTTCCGGTTGAGGGGCTGTTTATAGGAGATGAGCGAAGGTTTTGGGAATATACTCTTCAAACTGTCATAAGTATGTAATATTGTTTGGATCTGTTTTGAGATTTTGTGCAGAACTTCCAGCTGGGGGGTTGTAGATAACTACTTATCACACTCTGTTCTCTGTCTGTGGTAATTTGTATTCCAGGATATTTCTTCTGGGTACAATGGTGGCTCTCTGAATTTGGATGTCTGTAACCTTGGCATTATATCCACGACTAATTAAATCTCTCCTGAGATTTCTTAAATGTTTATCCTGGTCAGAGGTCTCACAGCATATGTTGTTATACCTTAGGGCCTGGTTGTAAACAACAGCATTTTTTGTATGCGTGGGAGGGAAAATGTCATTTCTGAGATAATGGGGTCTCTCTGTTAGCTTGTGGTACAGATATGTCCAGACGGAGTTGTTTCTAATACCGATTGAGGTCTCTAGAAAGTTAATTTGTGTGGGTGATTGGCTGAGTTTGAGTTTAAGGTAGGATGGTGTCACACTCTGTCTATGTTGATCTTTGTTTCTTTCCCACTCCATGTCTGAGTTTATACAGTTCCTTTTTGTTTGACTAATTATATTACATATCAAGTTAATCAAATTTAAATGGCCTGTTTCTCAAAGTGTTTGTTGTCCTTTGATTATATAAGCCTCCCACTGCAAAAGACAATGCTCTTTTATTGCAATAACCAGGGGCAACTAATTAAGAGAATACTGCAAAGTGCATGAATCTTCAATACATTATTATCTAGCTCAACACTACTGGATATAGGAAGCCTGGGGGCTGCAGGTAGCATATCTTTAAGTTCCCTGCATTTATTCTGTAGTCATATTTTAAGGCATTCCAGCTCATAGGACAAGGCATACAAGTATTTTCAGGAGATTGAGATAGCTAGTAATAAGAGAGTTCGAGTGTTTTGGCCACCATTTAGAAATAACCCCACAAAGTAGGGATTTTCAAACATCATGCTACCATGCTACTTTCCAGTGATAGCTCAGGGAGGGGACCAAAAGTATAATCCCATGTAGAACATATTACTTTATGTGTTGTAAGATTTAATAAAGCTGTTTTCATTTTCAAAATACTTTTTGTCCCATATTTTGTGTATTAGTGGCATGAGTGATTAACCAGTCCCACGTAACATAAACCATCATCACCACAGTCAATAAAGAGACATACTTCATCTTGACCTACCAATACTCACTAGTACTACTAGTGCAAGACCTGGAGGCCATGCAACTTGGAGGTGTATGTGTTGATTTATCTGTGGTACCTGAGTATGGGGATGAACACTACTAAGGACATCCGATTCTTCCACATATTCAGTTATCTCATGAACTTTAATTGTCTTAAAGGGATAGTAATACTTCATTTTAACTTTATTTTATTTTGTAGGCATTAAAAAAACATGAAGAATGATATAAGGCTTATCTCTGAAACCTTTATGGTTTAAGTGATATTCACAAACAAAGTTTCCCCCCCCTGTTCAACCAGATCAGAAGGGAGATGCCCAGGTAGACTGCAGAGAGGGACAATCTTCAATTAAGATAACAGAAAAAGCTGAAAAACTTGTCAAGGGGGGAAGGGCTTTCATTGTTTTCATACAAAGAAAATTGTCCCCTTCTGTTATCTGTACTGTCATACAACCAGACTCACATCTGAGAAGAGATGGCTTACACTAGGTAAAAGGGGCGGGGAGGGGAACTTTGCTTGTGAATATCTCATAAACCATAAAGGTTTGAGAGATAAGACTTATATCACTGTTCATGTTTTTTTAATGCCTACAAAATAAAATAAAGTTAAAACGAAGTATTACTATCCCTTTAAGGTTCAATGGATTACTATTCATTGTTTAATGTAATTAATGCTGGCTGGAGGATGCCAGTTTCAGGAGTATCTGGAGAGCCACAAACACCTTATGTTTTGTATCTCAAGGACTACTATACATACGATTACATTTTGTCTCCTGATGTGGTCTTGCTGTTTGGAGAGTCTGCCAAGTTCACATAAATTGTTGTTTAGCAGGAGGCTTCAAGCCTAGAGGGAGGCTTTGTTGAGCCAAAATTGATGTTTATGGTTTGGGTTTTCCTGGAAACTTAACAAAATTAACCCATTTGATAATTAGAATCCCACTGTTGCTGCAGATGTCTATGTGATTATGTTACAATGTCTACAAGGTTTCCTCCCCAAAACACCCCATTATAGTTGTTTGGATGATTTTAGACTGTTTTTTGTACATCCAATTTTTAATCATATTTAACATGAAGAATATTGACTGTAATAGCTATGTCACTGTAGTGGATGTAGTGTGTAATTAAGTTTTATATCCCCTGAAAATGATTCATCAATATAAGCACATATGCACTTCTGTAGGTAAGATATTAGTCTTATTCACAAATTTACATATTTAAAAGAGAATGAGCTGTAACCTTTGTCCCTGATCAATTTTACAAACAATTTGGGGGCAGTAAATGAAAACCCCCACAGCCATATCTACTGTCCTGCTATGAACCGATTTACAATGAATACGTCAAAACTGCAACATCAAATGTCGCCATTTAAAATGTTGCTGATCTCTGCAATGTTATCTTTGTGTGAGGCTACCGCTGAGAAAGGTGATAGATCCACTGAGGTGCCATTTATACATTCTGAGTTATATACCCATCTAAACAATAAGAGAGAGCTACCCTTCCCAAAGACCTTTGATATATGATGTATTCTATGCAGCTTATATCACCTTTTTCCACTGTAACCTCAATTCACCTTCTGACAAAGTATGCTCACTGGCCTGAACTTTCCCAGAGAGCATGTTAATTCATGATAGAGAACGTGAGGGACATGGTGAATAAAAACATATGAATGGTAAATCCTCTAACTTACTCTTACAGCATGCCACCGTGCATGTGACAGCTGGGAAATAGTGTTAGCTTTCAGAGGCTGTGCTAACAGTCGACACAGGCAGTGACAGAAACGTTCATGCCTCTTCCCCCCAACCCCAGTTGAATTGCTCACTATGGAAACTGCAAGAGATGTCTGCAGCAAGTGAAGTCTGTGGCTTGTCATGGACTTCAGTTTTGAATACCAGCCATTTGCTAGTGTTTACAATTATCTTACCCTCAAAACAGCTGGCAGGATTGTTTTGAAACTGTATAACCCCCTTTTACTACTACGGAATACTATACAATATACCGTAAGATGGTTGTACTAAGAAGAACTACATAGTTGGACATCGTTGATGAGCTAAAAAAAAGATGCGTATATCAAAATTCGATACACCACCAGTATGCCCCCTGAGACAAGGGTGTTGTGGCACTTTGGTGGATAATAGAGATCCACATAGGGTGCTGCCTTCCTTCCATACAGACTTTGATAATAATGTGAATGTTAACGTTAAAATTTATATTTACAGAAATTGATACGTGCAATATGTTTGCTTTAATTATTCTGATTGTGTGTGCTTAGAATACATATATTTATATACTTGTAGTCTTCACTACTCTTAACTAATGACATAATAGTTTAGGGGTGCTCTGAAAATTCAGATTTTAGCCACTCAAATGCAAGAGAGATCTCCAATTAATTGCAAAAGAATGCACGGGTGACATCTCTAGCATTCAAGCGGTTAACCCTGTGAGTGCCAGAGGAGTACACAAAGCAATGCGTTGCGTACCCCTCTGGCACTCAAAGGGTTAAGGACCCCAATGGGAATCAATGGGAATTTTATTTGTGCCCTATGATGCAGTTTATTTGCTTGATAATTGCTCCGGTTCATATTGCGTCAGTGCCTACTGCACCCATAATGTATTTAATTAACAGACTAGTAACACTATTTTGTATAATATATTGCAATATGCCCTAAATAGTGTGATCTCCAAACTTCAAGCAGTTAGGGCGTATAACAACCTTTCCCTTAAAGGTGCAATAGCAGAAGAACAGATACAGAGAACAGAAAATATGCAGCACTATAGATATGGCAATTTAAGAGCAAATTATTGTAATTATAAGCAATGATGATAATAGTTAAATATAAAAAACAAATAAATAATACAATATAACAAAATAATTTAAAACCCACAATTGGGGCCCTAATACAAATCATCAACTGTAAAATATTGTTAAAAAGACCCTAGACCCTATTGTGATACAATTAATATTGCATTAAATAATACTACACACATATAGTGGGGCTCCAATTGTGTGGTTTTAATAAATTTTTTTAATATTTTTGTTGTTACTTTGGTTTTTATTTTATTATCACCACTGGTCATAATTACAGTAAATTGCTTTTCAATTGCCAGAGTTATCTATAGTGCGCTGAGGTTTTATGTGTGTGTGTGTAATATATATATATATATATATATATATATATATATATATATATATATGTGTGTATATATGTATGTTTTAACACTTTATTTTGATTTTGTGTATTGTGTAAGTACATAATTTGTACAGTCAAATTAGCTAAATGTCTTCTTATTTTTTCATATTCACCTATGCTTTTACACTTTTATGTTTCACACAATGAACTACCTGGATTTGTTTGCAGAGAGCTTTCTGTCAGGGAACATGAAAGCAGATATAGATATACAATGTAAAAAAGAAATAATGTACACAAGATAGGACACAGAACATTCGGTACTGTGGGGAGAGTATAATATTGCATTATATCCTTCTTTAAAATCTCTAGATAAAGAGGTCAAAGTAGCTCACTATCAAGGATGTAAAACTTTAAAACAAACAAAAAAAAACCAGAAAAAAAGTTATAAAAGTACACGCAATTTGGCTGAACACATTATGTACTTGCAGAATATGCAAAGTTAAAATAAAGGGTTACTATTTGTTTAAGCCAAATTATTTCTTGTGTAAAAGCCCGTGTACATGAGCCAAGGTCCGGGTGATGTTTACCCTTTGAGTGCCAGAGGGGTACGCAACCCTTAGTGTAAGCCATCTCTTCTCAGATGTGAATCTGGTTGTAAGACCAGACAGATAACAGCAGGGGACAATCTTCTTTGCATGAAAACAATGAAAGCCCTTCCCCCCTTGACAAGTTTTTCAGTTTTTTCCCTTATCTTAATTGAAGATTGTCCCTCTCTGCAGTCTGCCTGGGCACCTCCCTTCTGATCTGGCTGAACGGGGAGGGGATACTTTGCTTGTGAATATCTCTTAAACCATTAAGGTTTGAGAGATAAGACTTATATCGTTCTTCATGTTTTTTTAATGCCTACAAAATAAAATAATAATAAAACGAAGTATTACTATCCCTTTAATTGGTACCAGGAAAGCTATATAATTCACAGTTACTGGGGTATGAGGAGAAGGTTGAACTTATGGACATGTGTCTTTATTCAACCTAATTTACTAGGTTACTATATTAGTATTGTTTCTATGACATTTTATACATCTGAATTTTATAGAACTGCATAAGTGTGTAATAAAATGGTTTATTTGTTGTGCATACAAAAATGTTCAAGAAAAACAAATACTGCAATTTTGTTGGTAGTATGCGTAATGGTGGTTAAGTCTGAGAAAGGCAAGCTTAGATACGGTTTACTGGAAATGTAGACATTGTTGCTCCCTCAACAGTAGAAATTATTTCAAATATTAACCACATCCTTCCTCAAAAAAAAAAGACAGAAATTTCATTATAAATCAGCCGGTCCCAACCTTTTTCCTGTTGAAAACCATGTAAAAGTAACAGACTAGTGCTAACTGGGCCTTATTCATCAAGCTAAAGAGGTGCAATGCTGCAGCTAACCAACTGCAATAAATAGAGGGGACCAAACATTTCCAAAATTCCTTTTTGATTTAAATTGGGCTTTCAACCCCATGAATGCAAGAGGGGGTCTCCAACACATTGCTTTGCAATGCGTTGGAGACTTCTCTAGCATTCAAAGGGTTAAAATTATCATTTAGATTCATGGGAATTATTCTTTGTCCCCTATGACGAAGGTGGTTTGTCCCAGAATTGATCCGGTTTGCTTTTATAGGAGATCTGTTTTTTTGTTGTTGTCAAATACTTTAAAATCCATAAAGTTTTCTACGACATTGAAATTTTTTAAACATAGGAGATTTTTTCCGTATTTAACATTACAAATCCGTTTAACCCTTTTGATAACTAAGAACAATTTGAATTATGACAACACATATAACAATGATGACACAGCAAGAAATCTGACTGCCATTTTGGAAAGAAGAAGCATATTTTTTCTTTACTCCCTCTGGACCAACAATAGGAGATCTGGCAAAGGTTAAACCTCATCTAAATTGTACCTATGTAATAAAAGAGATACAGCATAATAGAAACACAAAACAGAGCATGGTAAGCTTATGAAAGAAAAATCTAAATAAATGGACTGGTTAAAATTATGGGTTATAGACAATATCAGCACAAAATTTAGTAGGTTATTTTACCATGATTGATTATCTTACTGTGTACGTCATAAGGTAGTGAAAGTTTGGTCGTACACCAGGATATACCAAGAATAAGATCACTTTGCCCCCTGCTTAGGATGTTTTTGAAGGGCCTAATGTTCACACATGTGGGCACCAGGCATGCCTAGGTAGGTATTCATTTCTAACCAAGATCATAGCCATTTCCCAGATGATTTAAAGGGATAGTAATACTTTGTTTTATCTTTATTTTATTTTGTAGGCATTAAGGAAACATGAAGAACGATATGTCTTAAAAGGTTTGAGAGATATTCACAAACAAAGTTTCCCCTCCCGCCCCTTTTACCTAGTGTAAGCCATCTCTTCTCAGATGTGGAATCCAGTCCATAGACCAGACAGATAACAGCAGGGGCAATCTTCTTCCCATGTGAACAATGAAAGCCCTGCCCCCCTTGACAAGTTTTTCAGGTTTTTCCCTTATCTTAATTGAAGATTGTCCCTCTCTGCAGTCTGCCTGGGCACCTCCCTTCTGATCTGGCTGAACAGTGTTACATCAGTAAAAGGAGCGGGAGGGGGATACTTTGTCATTGAATTACTCTTGAACTACAACTCTGACAGAATTGAAATAACACTCTCCAAAGTCCAAATACTATGATGATTAATTGGTGCTGCTTTTATTATGAAACATTACTATATCTTTAATGAAGTGCTGTTGTCACCAAGCTCTGCAGATTACAGAGATCTGCAGGAAGGCTCAGATCTGCAGGAATACAGGGTAAAATGTTGAGTCTTAGTGGGCACGATGTATACAAGTTCACAATAACTAATTTCTTGTTCCTGATTGATAACAGCAGGAAAATTACTTCTAAAATGTGGGTGGACATGCAACCTCAATAAATGCACAAAGAATGGCTTCCTTTGCCTCTCTCTCGATTCTCTTCCTTCCTTTCCTTAATCTTGCAATTTCCTTTCATCTCCCCCTACTCATTTCTTTTTCCTATTTTCCTTTCCCTTTTCTAAAATCACCCCCAATACACTTTTTCATTCCATTTAACATCTTTAATGGTAGAGAGGGCCCCAAATCAATGCTTTGCCATGCGTTAGAGACCTCTAGCTTTCAAAAGACTAAAAACCCTATTTAAATACTTGGAATTTGTTTTTCTTGTGGTACATTTATCACATAATTGCATGCACTACTATTATCCTTTTTTACCTTTGTCCCACTGTGTCTTCACTGCTCTCCATTCTTGTTAGTATTATAATATCAGTGACCTGCTTACAAGTTAGTCCTTCCTTAGCATCAAAGTGTACGCATGGTAATGACTTTTTTTTTAAATTGATGATGTAATATATAAATGAGTTTTAAAGGTATAGTAACACTAATTATGTTAAAAAGATATATATTGTAGGGTTTATTCTCCTGAGTAAAACAAGGGTAGATCCACTGCTGAGAGGTGTTTTATTCAAAATATTTTGTAACTCAAACTTGAATTTTTTTAGGTGCAGTATCACAATGGCCTGAAATTGTACAGTGGCGCTGTTGCTACACCATCGTATGGACAGCTCTGGTCAATTGAACATAAATATACATAGGATGATATAGCAACAGCGCCACTTTAAAATTTCAGGCCATTGAGAGATACTGCACCTAAAAACATTCAGCTTTGAGCTGCAATAACTTTTGAATAATACACCTCACAGCAGTGGGAGTACCATTGTCTTACTCAGGAGGATAAGCACTACAATATATATATATATATTTAACATATTGTTACTATCCCTTTAACCCTTTTATTAAGGTTTAAATCTCTAAAACTACAGAGGCTTGATTCTAGCAATGTCTGCTGCTCAGTGTTATCCCTCTGCAGGACAGATGATGACAAAGAGAGGATGGTCCCATAAATTCAGATGGAGACCCTGTACAGGTGTATGGAGCAATGAGAAGAAGGTGGGCCTCCCAGGAGGATGTTGGTCAAGGAGTGTGAGTGTGTGTGGGGGGGAGGGCATAAGGACATCTAACTTCATAGAAGAAACGTTCTAAGGTAGTATAGCTGAAAGTATAGCAGTGTGTGTGTGTGTTTGTTGTTTGTGTGTGCGTTTGTTGAGAGGGGTGAGGTATACTGTAATTGTATTGTTTTCCTATTCATCTGGAATCAGATGTGTATGGCTGTTTGACCCATCTTTGTTTATACAATTGATAAGTACAATGTATGGTGTTATTTAGGTAAACAAATGAATAAGAGATAAATGTTGCATTGAACTGAACTGGCTTGGTTCTAATCTCTAAACAATTATTACGGTTTAAGTTTTTTTCATGTTTTTTTTTTTATCAGGCTGTATAAAATGCATCCATAAGTGCCCTCTTTGGCTTTTTTATTTTGAAAGGAGAGGAAAGTGTTGGGTTCTGTAAGGGCCAGCTTTTCTGCTAGGAGGATCATAGAAGTTATAGGAGGTTTGCACATGCAGGAGGGTACATAACTGCATTTGGGTGCAACAATATACCTCCAAAGTGACCCACTTTAGGAGGGACAGTCCCTCATTCAGATCCAAATACCTATGTTCCCCTTTCCTACCATGGTGTCACTCTTTTATGTGAGATCGGAATGTGTAGGGTGTGTATATATATGTGTGCATTACATTGCTCCACATTAAAAAATAAAACAATAAAACTTCACAATAATGTTCAGTTAAAATTCAGTATGTGTTTATAATTTTGTTGTGGTCTTGTTCTAAACCATTTATTCAGTTACATAAAGAGGTGCCAAAAGGTCATGAAATAACCTACAAAGTCCTGGTATTGCCCCACCCAGCAGTTCTGCCCCTAGAAGCAACACCCTTGCCATTTGACATGTTGGGAACTATGCATCAGGGACAAGCAAATCATCTTGTCTATGTAGGAGAGTAGGAGTAAAGTGTGGTCTATCCACAGATAAGAACAAAGTAGGATAGAGTTATGAGTTGGATGTTAATGAGAAAAGACAGGCTTCACTGAAAAGTGAGGTTAATGGACATTTTAAAAGGTGTGGAGGCTAGGGAAGTGTCTAATGGAGCAACAAAAGAAGGGTGCAAAAAGTGCAACTGTGACAGGCCCATCATCTGTATACTAAACTGAGATCCCTTATAATCAAACAAACTAGTTCCCTATCTTAGCTGGTGGCCACAGACATCATCACACATGGCTGATAGGAATAGCATATTTAAGCTGCTTCCCTTTCTTCATAAACCACTTGATCACAGGAACATGTGCGGTGGGGATACCAGGCTCAGATTTTGCCCAAGACACACTATGTTCTAATTACACCTCAGGCTTAAATTATGGCCTTTTTAGGCTTGAACCATGATTTTGAATTTAATTCTAAATTAACCATCTGAGTGCTATGACAACATGGTGTATGAGATTGGCTAGCTGTTCCTGCTGTGCCACGCCTGTATGCCATATTGCAGAAATGCAGTCGTCACTTAAGCCATTACTACCAGCAAGCAGTGGCCTCATTGAGGAAAAACAGACCAGACCTCATTGAGAGGCATCAGGACCCCTGCAGATGTTCCCACGCCTCCTGATCTCCCAGTCGAGATTTTGTAATTTGCAGATCATTAGCTACTTCTGTGAGTGCAGTTTCTGTGTAGTGGGTAGCACAAAAGCCAGACTGTAATGGTTCTAACCTATTGTATACAAAGGGCCCATAGCCAATAGCAAGGGACCACATAGCATATTAGGGTGCCCTACAGATCTAAATAGGTTAGGTCAGAAGGTAGGGACAATTGATTTCAGTTAGGAAAAGCAAATGGTGCAAAAGAATATGGTCTCTGCCCTGATGGTTGATTGGCTGGATTGTGGTATTCTCTGGTAGTTCAACCATAAGGGAAGGGGACAGTGGAGGTATAAACTGAGGTGCAGGATATGACAGAGCAGTAGTTGGGAAGCTGACACCAGTGACTGTGAACTCCTAGAGCAAAATAACTAAAAGAGATGATAGTGCTAGAACTGGGATGGCTATAGTGACTGAAAGACTTTTGGAGCAGCTGAAAATAAAAGTGCTGGCAGTGCGAAATAGGGCCTGGCTAGGAGAATGTTTGGGGAATGCTTAGCAACTTTATCTGTGGCAGAGGTGGAAGTTCCAAGTATGCAAGAGGAGGTTGCAGAGCATGCAAGTGATGAAGTGTGAGGAGGCGTAGGTGGTTTCCAGACCGCATATACTGAAATTCTTACTGGTAATGTCACTTCCAGTTCAGCTCTACATGATAGATGAAGTGAAGAGGCAAAGAACATAGTGAAGGGAGATAAGGCACATAAAAAGAGAGGGGCATCCAAACAGCAAGAGGAAAAGACTCCCCAAGAGACATTATGTGCCAGAAGATACCTCTCATTCATTCAAGAAGAAACAAGAATATAAAAACAAAAGACAGAAGCAGCAAGACGTGTTTCAAGAAAAGCACTGGAGACAGATACATAATACAAAACTGTCAGTAGCAAAGAATATAGACATGGGACACCCTCGACATACAGACTTGAGGTGGTTTTAAATTCACTAACACAATTAGTTAAAGGGATAGTAATACTTCGTTTTAACTTTATTTTATTTTGTAGGCATTAAAAAAACATGAAGAATGATATAAGTCTTATCTCTCAAACCTTTATGGTTTAAGAGATATTCACAAGCAAAGTGCCCCCCTCCCGCCCCTTTTACTGATGTAACACTTCTCACCCAGAGCAGAAGGGAGGTGCCCAGGTAGACTGCAGAGAGGGACAATCTTCAATTAAGATAAGGGAAAAACCTGAAAAGCTTGTCAAGGGGGGCAGGGATTTCATTGTTTTCATAGGAAAAAGAGTGTCCCCTTCTGTTATCTGTCCAGTCTATGGACTGGATTCCACATCTGAGAAGAGATTGTTTACAGTAGGTAAAAGGGGAGGGAGGGGGAAACTTTGCTTGTGAATATCTCATAAACAATAAAGGTTTGAGAGATAAGACTTATATCATTATTCATGTTTTTTTAATGCCTACAAAATAAAATAAAGTTAAAACGAAGTATTACTATCCCTTTAAGGATATGACCAATGTTAAGGGCAGGGAGGCATCTGAGTCAAGGGCTGTCAGGGCTAATTTTAATGGTTGGGAGGTTATGAAGGTCTGTGATCACAATAATAGTAATGCAGGCTTGGAAATAGTGGAAAGAAATATTAATACAGTAGCAGTTACATTAATCAGGAGAGAAATTATTCAAAGAATAAGTGAAATTAAGAGTCTCTGGCTTTTGAGACTTCCTTCTTGATTTTCAAACTCTGTAACAGAATAAAAAAGAAAATATGAAAGAGGAGTTTTTGGAATTATTGTCCTTTCTCAGGTCTTCAAAAGACGTTGTAGGGACTAAAGAAGAGAATATGAGGAGACATTTCATAATTAACAACAATCCTTCTGAGGGTTTTGCAGGAATTTTAGTATTTTTTTCATACATCTATTGCATGTGGACAAAAAAATTTGTGGGTCTATTGGTGTCTCTTACGATCGCTCAAAACAAAGTGAAATTTTTTCCTCTGTGGCCTTCCACGGCAATATTGGGCTTTGACTCCTCCTCTCAGCTGATAGGACCAATTAAATATTTCACTCTGCTACCTCAGTTATATTACTGTCCAAGCTGGAACGAGAAGAAACTTTAGTAACATAGAAGAGAACCGTTAATATGATTCTAACGGTAAACATTTTCAGCAAATATACTTAAAGGAATGACAATTTACCAATAGGGAGGGGTGCCGTGGAAGGATACAGAGGAAAACAAAAAATTGGTAAATAAATTTCGCCTTTTCCTCTGTGTCCAATCCATGGCAATATTGGGACTTACCACAGCAGTATCCCAAAGGGTAGGACAAAAGACTCTTTAGACAGGAAGGGCTACTTCTAGCTCTTTCCTACCAAATTTAGCATCTTCGGATGCCTGAATGCCCAATTTCTAGTGCTTAATGAAAGTGGTAGAAGAAGGCGGTGCTCGACATGATGACATAGCAGGCACGTGTGGGTGGGGTGTGTGGAGTCCTGGTGAAGCGATCGAGCTGAATCCGGCGGCTTGAGCCTGATTTATGCCTTCCACTGAATAGTGGAGGGGAATGTGCTGGTACACCGCCCAGAATACGTTACGATAATGACGCGCGAAAGAAGTAATAGGACGGCTATGATGACAGCCTGAATTGGGAAACATGCAGACTCATCCTAGTGGGATCTGAGATGGCGGAAGTATAAGGAGAGAGAAAGTAGAGGCTCCGGGTTACATCTGGTGGCTTCCCTGACATGCTGGTGACTCAGACGGACCTGAAGTTTGGCTACTTGGGACACTACTGAAGGACCTCATTGCAATACTCACTGTTGGAGAGAAAGAAAGGAGGATGAGAAGAACTGTTCACAGGCTACAGGTCCGGGTGTGGTAGTGATTGAATTCAGAGGGGCTGTGCCATACCGGATGAGATGCGGTGCCGTGAGTTACACAAAGCAAAAAAAAAAAAGTTATAAATTGAGCATGTTTATCTGTAAAATATCTCTCTCTGGTTGACTATTCCTCCCTTTAAGTATAAGAACTTACTCACAGGGAAGGATTTTTATTGATATAGTGAATATCCCTCTATTTTAAGGCTCTCTGGTTCAAGACGCTATACTTTCTGGGGACTGGTCTAAATATAAATATCTTGGTCTGATTTACAACTTTAATTATTGAATTTTTGAGTCTCAGCTAAGGATGCCCTAGAAAGATCTGTGAGATTGAAAAGTAATAATTGAACATGGTGTAAAGAGCTGATAGGCGCTAGATATTTACAATGTCCCCAAAAGATAAAATCAAAAAGGCGGATAAAAGTGGTAAATCTAAACCCCAATTAATCAGCTCCTTCTGCTCACCAAGGTCACAATCTAGCCCTTCGTCTTCTTCAGGGAAACCATCTTTAGATCAGACCTTGGAGGAAAGGGGTTTGGAAGCTTTGAATGTTATAACTTTGGAAAGTTTGAATCATGCACTAGAAAATCTCTATACGAAAATCAGAGATGAGTTGGAAAAAAATATTGGAGAGCTTAAGCAAGAAGTTACTCAAATTTGTAATTCCATGACACAGGAACTGGCACAGTTAACACAGAAGAATCTAGAGTTACAGCGACGAAAGAGGATTTTAGTCTTACCTGTTAAATCCTTTTCTCTTAGTCCATACAGGTTACTGGTAACTTTGGGTAGGCGATCAGCCCCTTTAATAGGCAGGAACAATTCTGAGAAGTGACTGCTGGGTGGAACCTACCTCCTCTCCTTAGCTTGCAGCTAGCCAATCCCCAACCAGTAAGATTTGCAGACTAACTATTGACAAGGGAGTAAGAAGGTAAGGGAAGAATCCTGTGAGCATGAACCCGAAAGGACCCCCACATTCTGCCTCAGGAGTGCCAAGCATGGTCCGTTGACAGGGTGGGAGACCAGTAACCTGTATGGACTAAGAGAAAAGGATTTAACAGGTAAGACTAATATCCTCTTTTCTCTGTCGTCCAATACAGGTTACTGGTAACTTTGGGATGTCCAAGCATTAAGTTCCCCAGAGCGGGAAGAAAGGCAAGGACCAGGCATAGGCCCCCAAAGTCACCAGAACACCAATGAACCTATAGATCATGAATAGCTCAACACTAACCGTAAATTGTCAATGGACACTGAACAGGGGTAAAAACAAACCCCATAAACTGCTGCACAGCACACGAACTAGAGCCAACGGGGCTCAAAAGTGAAAGAGTACTGACAAACCAAGGAGATCCTAGACAAGCAAGGCTACCTCCAGGATCTTCCTCCCAAAACTGGCATCAGCCGATGCCAGCACATCCACACGATAGTGTTTATAAAAGGAGTGCACAGATGACCCAGTAGCCGCCTTGCACAACTGATCAGCTGAGGCTTGGTTCTTGTAGGCCTAGGAAGCCCCAATAGACCTCATAGAATGAGCCGTGACCCTGAAGGGAAAAGGCTTCTTCTGAAGTTCGTAAGCCTTACGAATTGTGGACTTGACCCAAGAAGTAATGGTAACGTTGGAAGCAGGCTTCCCTGCCCTAGGACCCTCAGGAATGACAAACAGAGTGTCAGACTGCCTCAACGACTCAGTGCGATGAACTTAGAACTTGAGACAATGCACAACATCCAACAGATGAAGATTCCTCTCTCTGTCAGAAGCAGGGTAAGGACAGAAGGAAGGAACCACAATCTCCTGATTGATGTGGAACTTGGAAACAACCTTCGGGAGAAACTCTTGGGAGGTGCGAAGCACCGCTTTGTCCTTGTGAAAACCATAAAGGGTGGTTTACAAGACAGGGCATGCAGCTCCGCAACTTAGCAAACAGAAACAATCGCCAGGAGAAAGGCCAACTTCCACGTCAGCAGACGTAGAGGAATGGTAGCCAAACACTCAAAGGGAGGACGCTGGAGTACTCCCAAGACCAGGTTAAGATCCCACTGAGGAGCAGGGGACTTAAACACCAGATGAGTATGAGCAACCCCCTGGAAGAAAACCTTGACATCAGGAATGATAGCAAGATGCCTCTGAAAAAGGACAGATAGCGCAGAAGTCTGAACCTTGAGAGAACTCAGACTGAGACCCTTATCCACACCATCCTGTAGGAAGGTCAAAATCCTGAGACAGGTCTCTGTCAGCACACCAAGCCAGGAAGGTAGACCATACCTGATGGTAGGCCTTAGATGAAACAGGCTTGCGGGCACTAAGCATATTAGCCTCCACCCCAGAAGAAAATCCTTTCTTCTTCAAAATTGAGGATGCGATCTCCAAGCCGTCAAAGCCAGACGATGAACATCTTCTTTCCAGAGGTAACCCTGTAGAAGAAGATCTGGATGGGAAGGAAGTAGAAGAGGTTCCAGCACAGAGAGGTCCAGAAACTCCGGAAACCAAGCTTGTCATGGCCAGTACGGAGCAATCAGAATGACTGGGCAGAGCTCCAGTAGCAGCTTCCGAAGAACTCTGGTCAAGAGAGGAATAGGAGGGAAGATGTAAGCCAGAGGAAATGTCCACGGGATCGATAAGGCATCCACTGCCAGAGCCAGGGGATCCGCCCAGCGAGAGCAGAATGTTGGAACATTCCTGATGTGTCTGGATGTCAGGTCGATGCATGGCAGACCGCACTGCTGGATGATGAGGTTGAACACCTCTGGATGAAGCTCCCACTCTCCATTGTCCACCGTGTGCCGACAGAGGAAGTCCACCAGAATGTCGTCTACGCCAGGAATATGAACTGCGGAAATGGCAGGGACATGCTCGTCTCCCCATGATAAAATAGCCTTGACCTGCTGCGAGACTTCTTGTGCCGCCCAGCTTGTTGATGTAGGCTGCCGCTGTGGCATTGTCCGACTGCACCCTTACTGGGCAATCCTCCAATGGTCGTGTCCAGTGATGCAGGGCATGATATATCGCCTGAAGCTCCAAGACATTGATGGGAAGGAGACATTCTTCCTGAGACCACTTGCCCTGAACACTCAAGTGCCCCAGCAACGCTCCCCATCCGGAAAGGCTGGCATCCGTCATCACTGTGGTCCAAAAGGGCACCAGGAAGGGTCTGCCTTTCAGGAGATTGTTCAGGTTGAGCCACCACGAGAGACTCTGCTCCACGTGAAGAGGGAGAGACAGGAATCTTTCCAGTAGATCTGGATGGCCCTTGCAGGCCAGAATCAAAAACCTCTGAAGTTCCCTGGTGTGAGTCATGGCAAAGAGAACTGCTAATGTGGTGGAAATTAACTTCCTCACCAAGGAGGACAATGTCTTGGCTGGAACTGGATCCTGCGACTGGATAGCTTGGACCTTCAGTGCTATCTGATGAGCCACTTCATCTGTCAGAAACACCATTCCCTCTCAGTGTCAAAGAGGAGGCCCAGAAAGACCATCTTTTGAGAAGGAACAAGGTCTGACTTGTCCAAGTTGATGATCTACCCGTGATGGAATGTAGTCCTGCACCTGATGGTGAAGGAAATCCAGAGAGGAGGCCTTCAGGAGGAGGTCGTCCAAATATGGAGTCACTCTGATGCCATTCTGATGTAGGACAGAGATCAATGCTCCCAGGACTCTGTTGAATACTTGAGGAGCCGTGGTCAGGCCAAAGGGGAGGCAGAGAACTGGAAGTGCCCTCGGTCGCAGGCAAAGTGGAGATACTGCTGTCTCTCTGGATGAATGGTGATGTGCAGATATGCATCTTGAAGGTCCAGAGAAGCCAGAAATTCCCCAGGAGACATGGCTGCTATCACTGTGCGTAGAGACTCCTGGCGGTACTGGGATCTGAACACAAAGGAGTTGAGGACCTTGAGATCCAAAATGGGACGACAGCCCCCATCCTTTTTGGAATCCACAAAGAGTTTGGAGTAGAATCCCAAGCCCCTCTCCTGAGGGGGAACTGGCTCCAGGACCGCCTTGTCCAGAAGGGCCTGTATAGCTTCCTCAAAACGGCATCTCTTTTCTGCTCTCAAGGGAGAACGAGAAACAAAAGTTCTAGGAGGAGGAAGGGAGGTGAAGGAAATCCTGTATCCCGAGGCCACCACCTGTAAAACCAATGGGTCCAACACAGAGGCCTGCCAAGCTGATAGGTAGTGGCATAGGTGGCCACCTACCTGCGAGTGGGGACCCGGGTTCAGTTAGTCATGTAGAAGGTTTGGTAGCCTTGGGCTTTGTGGAGGACTTGGCTCTCCATTGCTGCTTAGGCTTGTCTGTGTTGCTTAGTGTGAGTCTGCTTGAAAGGAAAGAAGAAGCCGATTCCTTTTAACAGATGCCTTCTTCCTTAGGACCACTGGCAGAGAACTTTTCCCTCCAGTGGCCTCACTGATGAGATCCTTAAATTCAGGCCCAAACAGGGAAGAACCCTGAAAAGGCAAAGACAGGAGAGCCTTCTCAGAGGCCATATCAGCTGAGCAGATCTGAAGCCAAAGAGCCAGTCTGGCTACTACAGACATGGTAGATACCCTGGCTACCATACGTACAGCATCAAACAAGGCAGCAGAGACATAATGTTCAGCCTCAGCAATGTTAGCGAGAAAACGCAACATGTCAGAAGTGGCTCCCTGGCAGACAGCAGAATTGAGCTGTTCAGGACAAATAGCCAAAGCCCTATTTACCCATGCAGCAGCAAAGATAGGGCGAAGGGCAGAGCCCGCAGTCACAAAAATAGCCTTGAGAGAAGTCTCAAGCTTCTTGTCAGTCCAGTCTATAAGAGCAGAAGTGTCAGCCACTGGCAAGGCAGTTGATTTAGAAAGCCTGGACACTGAAGCATCCACTTTAGGGGGATGAACCCACTGAGTAAGGGCCGTTTCAGAAAACAGATAAAGTTTAGCAAACTTTTTAGACACAGATGGTTTCTTGTCTGGAAATTTCCACTCCTCTGACACCAAGCGGTCAAGGGTGGCACCAAGCGGTCAAGGGTGGGATTAGGTGAAAAGCAGGCATGGGGCCTAACAGGCTCCTGGAAAACATCAGAGGGGTCAGAAGATGCCTCCTGCACCAAGGGAATGTTCAGGGTGAACAACACAGTCCTGATCAGGCCCTCAGCTGATGGAATGGGGTCCGCCTCAAAGGGGTCCCCAAAAACTGAGATGAAGGAACATCTGAACAGTCATCAAGAGTCCACCAATAATTCCTCCTCAGAGGAATCAGACACATCAGTTACACCCGGCGGTTTAGGCAGGGAAGATCTGATGGGGGCGGGGGTCTGCAACGAAGTGAAGACCCCCTGTAAAGTGGATGGAAGTAGTTGTAAGGTTGACCGGAGGTCCCTGGTAGTAGCCTTAAACTCTTGCATCCATATTAGCTCTAGTGCATGGCTGGAGGCCTCAGCAGGGGATTCAGGGGCAGCGGTGCATGCTGGGAAAACATGACCTGAGTATTCTCTAGGTAACCCTGATTGACATGAGGAGCAATGAGCAATGGGGAACACAGACACCCCAGTATCCTTAGTCTTAGGTTTAGCACTAAGGTTTCACGGAGTAGACATTCTCACAGAGTCAAAACGGTCAAAGTATCAAACACCCACAATAAAGTGTGTATGATAATTAATGCACCCCAGAAACACTAAATTAAGACTTATCTGGTAGGCAAAGGGTAAAGCTGTGGAGGAGAGTCCAAGCCCTGCGTACGATACTCAATCTGCGAATACACAAAATGGCTGCCACTTAAGGAGCCAATCAGAAACAAGCGCATGAAGTGGGCGCTCATGGGAAATGTAGTTTCGCTGACAGAGTACCCCAACAGTGCCCGAAGCCCCCTAGGGCCCCCAACATCCCCAGAACATTGACTGGATGACAGAGCAAGGGAAAACCCACAAAATGAGCCATCTCTGACCACGCTACGTGGAGCAGTTGTAGAGATATGTCCCAAAATCTAAAGTCCCACAGAAGTGAATGGAGCAATGGCATCTAGGAGGTAAATGCGCACCTTAAAGGTGCAGAACATAAAGTTAATGAGGTGAATACCAACATGTAAAACCACACAAAAGCCCACTCAAATAAAAGAGTATACCCAATTAACACTGGTCCCAGTAGGGAAAGTGTCCAACCCCCCCCAAAACGTGCTAACCAGCAACAAAAGGGTTAAGTTACCAGAGAAACTTGCTCCAAACACCTCACAGACATATAGAATAAAGCCAATGAGTGCATGAGTATGTAATAGGGACTCCAAATGGGACCCCTGTGGGGAGGGGAAGCTTGGGACATGTGGATCTCAGCACTCAAAGGGTGCTCACCTTTTTCAGCAGGTCTTCTGTCTTCAGATTACCATATATCAAGAAGAAGCCTCAGTGGGCAACTCCTGGGGAAAGAACTTGCAGCCAAGATTTTCCCCCCAGGCCTTAGGTCAACAAAAGCACCTGGTAAACTGAGCTATCCACATTTGGGTGATGGGAATTGTCAGTGATGGTAATCCGCCTAATGCTGGTATTCCATTTATAAACAGAAAAATAATAAAAAAGCTAAAACTATAGCAGAATTGTTCTCTTGCTTGTGTCTTGACCAAGGAACAAATCTTACTGGTTGAGGATTGGCTAGCTGCAAGCTAAGGAGAGGAGGTAGGCTCCACCCAGCAGTCACTTCTCAGAATTGTTCCTGCCTATTAAAGGGGCTGATCGCCTACCCAAAGTTACCAGTAACCTGTATTGAATGACAGAGAAAATTATATCATGGCAAGGAACATACAGAATCTTAAATATAAAGTTAGTGCAAATGAAGATAGAGATCGAAGACAAAATCTTAAAATCAGAGGAATACCGGAAGAGGAGGTGGAATTAGATAAATACCTAATGTTTTTTTTTGTGAACATACGTGGATCCCAAACTGTATGGGGCAATTCTTACTGAAAGAGCCCATAGGCTTCCTGAGCCAGCTAATATTTTGCAGGGCACCAGGTATGTGATCGTCCGGTTTAATAATTGTCGGGTTAAAGATATATTATTGAGGGAACAGAGAAAAAAATCCATTGACTGAGGGGAAATGCTCTTCATTGTCCACTTACCCTGATCTCTCTGCGGCAACAAGAGCTGCGATGTTACATGTTGCATGTTGATGTTACAAACTGTGTTCATCAGAATGACATTTTATATAAAAAACAAAATTGATTAGCTCATATAGGGATTCTTTGTATCTTTGTACAGATCCGGCACAAGCTAAATAAAGGCTTGTGGACTGGGGCCTGTTGACGTCTTAGTAGATGGGGATGCGGAAGGAGAGGGGGAAGGGGAGTAGGCAGCTTAGAGTAGAATAAGGTTGGGAATAGGAAGAATAGGGGGTAGCACCTGTTTTTTGTATACATGTAGTACGGGATATTTGTTTTTATACAGGAATATAGTAGGTACACTGAGTTTTGAGGTTAGGGATGAGAGGTAATTTTTTTTTTTTTTAAGAATACACGCAATACGGAATATTCACTTTTTAGTAGTAATATAGTTTCTATACTGTACCACTGGAAGTACATTATGACATTACGAATAGTGGTTTTAATAGTTTATTTCAGAGATTTGATATAGGGTATGGGTAGGCAAGCATCTGGAATAATAGGGCCACAATGAGATTTTTTTATTTTTTTTTTTACTTTGCATAATCTCTCACGGTAGTAGCTATGATGTACAGGTGTAGTACAGTTAGAAATGGGTAACCTAAAAGCACTTAGAATTATTATGTGTTATTCACTTGAATATACTAGTAGTAATAGTTTAATTACAGACTTAGACTATATATGATTGATTAGGTTTTGGTGGTAGGTTTATTGCTATATAAGGTACTACAGAAAGGGGATTTACAGATTTTTTTTTGCATAATCTTTCATAGTAGTAGCTATGATGTACAGGTGTGGTACGGTTAGAAATGGGTTACCTAGAAGCACTTAGTATTATTATGTGTTATTCACTTGAATATACTAGTAGTAATAGTCTAATTACAGACTTAGATTATATATGATTGATTAGGGTTGGTGGTACTACAGAAAGGGGGCTTAGGGATTTTTTTTTCTCCTTTTTTATGTAGTTACCTAGATATATTGGGGTGCATTGGGCCATTTATGGAAAGCGTTGGGAACTTTATTATTAGCTTTTTGTTGGGTGATATAGAACCTTGGTGGTTATAATATAAATTGCTCTGGGGAATAGACCACACACAATTGTCCTGGGCGGTAACTGGGATATTTTCTTGCCACGCAGTGAAAGGTATTGGCCTTTGTTTGCGAGACAGGAGGATGGATGGGAATATTATATATGTTTTGAGGTGTGTGTATGTAAGGTGTGTTAGCTGTGTGGTAAGGATCTATGGTGCAGGGGATATAGTGAGTTTGCGGAGGGGGTGGTTGGGAGGATGGGATCAGGGCAGGGCCGGCGCTACCATTAAGGCAGCACAGGCAGCTGCCTTAGGGCGCCGCATCGGAGGGGCGCCGGAAAGGGAGAAGCTGAGAAATATTTTTTATTTTTTTTTATTTTTTTTAACTATATCTGCCACGAGGGAGCGCTCGTTTACACGACCAAGCGCTCCCTCGCGGCGTCTATGGGACGCTCACAACGCAGAGCTACCCAGGCTCTGTAGTAATACAGAGCGCTGGGAGATGACATCATCTCCCAGCGCTCTGCATTACTGAGAACAGCGCTGGGAGGCTGAGCTCTGTGCCGAAGGAGGCACAGAGCTCTCTTAGAGCTAGACCACCAGGGACTCAAGGTAGGGAGCATTGTGGAAATGAAGGGGCATAAAGGAAGGAGCAATGTGGAGCTGAGGGGGCATTATGGAAGGGGCAGATGAAGGGGCATTATGGAAGGGCAGTGTGGAGCTGAAGGGGCATAAAGGAAGGGGCAATGTGGAGCTGAGGGGGCATTATGGAAGGGGCAGATGAAGGGGCATTATGGAAGGGCAGTGTGTAGCTGAAGGGGCATAAAGGAAGGAGCAGTGTGGAGCTGAGGGGGCATTATGGAAGGGGCATTATGGAAGGGCAGTGTGGAGCTGAGGGGGCATTATGGAAGGGGCATTATGGAAGGGCAGTGTGGAGCTGAAGGGGCATAAAGGAAGGGGCAATGTGGAGCTGAGGGGGCATTATGGAAGGGGCAGATGAAGGGGCATTATGGAAGGGCAGTGTGTAGCTGATGGGGCATAAAGGAAGGAGCAGTGTGGAGCTGAGGGGGCATTATGGAAGGGGCAGATGAAGGGGCATTATGGAAGGGCAGTGTGGAGCTGAAGGGGCATAAAGGAAGGAGCAATGTGGAGATGAAGGGGCATAAAGGAGGGAGCAATGTGGAGATGAAGGGGCATAAAGGAGGGAGCTGAGGGGGCATTATGGAAGGGGCAGATGAAGGGGCATTATGGAAGGGCAATGTGGAGATGAAGGGGCATAAAGGAAGGAGCAATGTGGAGATGAAGGGGCATTGTGGAAGGGGCAATGCTGAGATGTAGGGGGCATTGTGGAAGGTGCAATGTGGAGATGAAGGGAGCATTGTGGAGGTGAATATGTGGGCGGGGGCAGGGGACTGTGGTAAGGTCAGGGGGGGCAGGTGGATTGTGTCGGGGGGGGCATCAAAATGCACCTTCGCCTGTGTATATAAAAATCCTTGCACCGGCCCTGGATCAGGGTTAGATGCCTTTAAACTTTGTCACCATTAACGCACAGGGTTTAATTTCCCCCCTGTAAGAGAACTTTTTTGTATGATTTGTTAATAAGGGAACATGTTGACGTAGTATTTGTGCAGGAGACACACTGGAGGACTGGTGATAACTTATTTTGGAAATATTGCAGATACCCTGTATGTTTCCTCTTTGGATGATAAAAAGAAACGGGTGTCACAATAATTATTTTGACCAAGGTGAAAATTGAATATATTCATGATGTAGTGGATCAGATGGGTAGATATGTTGTATTAGTGTGTAAAATCAATTATGTGTTATACAACTTTGCTAATCTATTTGCTCCATCAGATCACCCACTGTCTTTTCTCACTTCTATTCTACAGATATGTGACAAATTTTGTAAGAGCTCTCTGGTATCAGGGGGGACTTCAACTGTGTTGTGGAAGCTGATCTAGACAAAAAAAAAGTGCAACCAAAAATTATAATATGAATATTAGGTTGAAGGTACCGGCAAATGCTTTCTCATCAGCTTTATTTAGGAATAACTTATATGATGTATCGAGGGTTAAACATCCACAGGAAAAAGATTTTTCCTTTTTTTCGAACCCACATTTATCATATCAACGGATAGATCTTTTTTGTATGAAAGCGTTTGGATTGGAGTCTTGTGTAAACTCTCAAATAGGAAATATAAGCTGGTCGGATCATGCTCCTGTACTAATGATGATTAGGGATAATCCGAATTATAATATGCATTCTAACTGGAAGCTAAATGAAAAGTTGTTATCTTCAGATAAGAGTAAAGCTGATTTAGTGAGCGAGGCTAAAAATTTCTTAGTAGAAAACGATAACAATGCTGTACCGGTTTCTACCCTATGGTGTGCTATGAAAAGTTATTTAAAGGGATAGTAACACTTCGTTTTATCTTTATTTTATTTTGTAGGTATTAAAAAAACATGAAGAACTATATAAGTCTTATCTCTCAAACCTTTATGGTTTGAGAGATATTCACAAGCAAAGTTTCCCCTCCCGCCCCTTTTACCTAGTGTAAGCCATCTCTTCTCAGATGTGGAATCTGGTTGTAAGACCAGACAGATAACAGCAGGGGACAATCTTCTTCCTATGAAAACAATGAAAGCCCTGCCCTCCTTGACAAGTTTTTCAGGGTTTTTTTCCCTTATCTTAATTGAAGATTGCCCCTCTCTGCAATCTACCTGGGCACCTCCCTTCTGATCTGGCTGAGCAGTGTTACATCAGTAAAAGGGGCGGGAGGGGGATACTTTGTCATTGAATTACTCTTGAACTACAGCTCTGACAGAATTGAAATATCACTCTCCAAAGTCCAAATACTATGATGATTAATTAGAGCTACTTTTATTATGAAACATTACTATCCCTTTAAGAGGATATTTGATACAGCAAGCAGCTTATAGGAAGAAACAACAGGGAAAATTATTAGATGATTTATATATTATTCTTGTTAAAAAGGATAGGATAAATAAATGGATGCCTTCTGTCGAACTAGCGGGGGAACTAGTTTCTGTTCAGGAGGAAATAAAAATCAAATTAAGAGAAAAAGCAATTAAAACTTTAGATAGATTGAAACAAAACTGGTATTACTTAAGTAATAGACCCGGAAGGTTACTCTCAAATAAACAAAAAGTTCAAACACAGAGGAATAGACCAAAGCAGATTAATTATGATGGTAAAGTATGGCTTTCTCCACTACAGACAGGGGAGGCGTTTAGAGCATATTATAACTCGCTATATAATCTACCTGAGGTACAGAAGACAGACCTGGAGATCAGAGAATTTTTGAGAAGTTTATATTTACCTACTCTGTCTTTGGAGAAACTTCATATTTTGAATTGTCCACTTTTGGTTAGGGAGATCTCTAATGTTATTAAGGACTTACTCAAAGGTAAAGCGCCAGGTACGGACGACTTAATTATTTTTTCAGGTTTTAGACCCCCTTGTTTCACCACTCTTGGAACGGGTGTTTAATGCAGTGGATGGAGGTACAGGATTTTCTGTGGAAGTGCTTGAGGCTATGATATCCCCGATATTGTCACAAATTGTAGGCCTATATCTTTAATTAATTTAGATATAAAAATGTATTCAAAGATCTCAGCCCAGAGACTTAACTCTGCGATGTCTGATCTAATCCATCCAGATCAGGTGGGATTTATAGTAGGCAGAGCAGCAGAAGATAATACTCGCAGAATATTAAATATTATAGACGAAATACATCAGAAGAAAATCCCCTCTGTGTGTAAGGCCTTAGACGCCGAAAAGCCATTCGACAGAGTTAACTGGAGATTTTTGGCAGAGACATTGAGGGTCTTTGGATTGACAGGGAGATTTGCTGAATTTACTATGGCACTGTATACGGTGCCTAGTGCTAAGATTACTGGACCTTTTTTTAGTTCATTGGCTTTTGATATTCGGAACAGCACTCGCCAGGGGTGTGCATTGGCTCACCTTTTGCATGCTTTATCTGTTGAATCTCTAGCAGCAATGTTTAGGAGTTCCCCAGAAATTACTGGGATCCTTACAGGAGCACAAGATTATTTAATTTCTATGTACGCAGATGATATCCTGCTGTCTCTGTCCTCTCCAGTGGTTTCATTTAGTAAGGTGCTTGAGGTTGTGAAGATATATGACCAATATTCAAACTATAAGCTTAATATAAGGAAAACTCAGCTTATATCTTTGTATATTCCGGAATCGCAACATCAGATATAGAGAGGGCAGGTACAGTTGGATTGGGAAAATGATATTATCTCTTATTTGGGAATTCTAGTTTGTTCTGATCTCTCGCATACATTGACTGAATTATTCTGAGTTAAATAAGATCTTAAAAGGGACAATTGTTAGCTGGAAAGGCTTAGAAATATTGAGGATGGGCCATATAAATGTATTAAAGCATATCTGGTACCTAAGTTCTTGTTTTTTTCAGAGCAATTCCGATTCCGGTTCCTATGGTAATCTTGACATAATTGGAGTGGTTTTTATCTACATATGTATGGGAATCTAAGAAACCTACGATCCCTGCAGAAATTTTGAGACGAGATTATAAATCAGAACGGATTAGGGTATCCGGATTTGATTAAAATGCATGAGGCCTGTATTTTGTCACATTATTTCATGTGGGAGCTAAAAAGGGGGAAAAATCTGGGATGGCATAATATAGAGAATTATAAATCTAAGGGATTTTATCCCTCTTACTTGTTTTGGGTATACCCATTGCACTTTAGAAAGTTAAAAATATCTAACAAGATAATAGAGGGCTTGATGAGATGGGTACATAAGTATTGGAAAAAGACACATATTAACGATATCCAGAGTTATTTGAAATCACTCTATCCCTCTTAAGGTGGTTTCTTTGTATATTGAGAATTTGTCATTAAGGCATTGGTAATCTAGTGGGCTTGAGAAGATTGCAGACCTCTTTGATGAGGATTGATTTTTCTCCTTTTCTGAATTCAAGAATAAGTTTAATCTTCGTACAAGTGAGATATTTAATTACATAAGATTAAAAGAATTTATTTTATTAAAACATATTCCAAAAACAGACTTAGGCTTGAAGCTTGCTAAAGTATTATCAGGCTATAATGTAATTTCCAGACTGAAGATGTTCTTGGATACATTACTGGTTCCTATTAAACCTCTTACTTTTTCAAAATGGGAAGAAGAATTAGGACCCTTCTTTCCTTACCAGGTATGGAACGAAACCTGGAGGTTAACAAGAAGGGCAGTTCATTGCATAAACAATATTATAAACTCGCCCATAGATGGTACTGAGTTCCCTCTGATGTTTGGAGGCGTATGGTACCCAGATACATGTATGGTGGGAATGCTCAAAATTATCTTGTCTAAGGGTGAAATTAGAGGATTTGTTTGGAGACCTCTTTCAGACTCAGACTGTTCTGACTCCACAGACTTTTCTGTTCCATGTGGAGCTTCTGGTCTCTGATAAATTTAAAGTTTGAGTATTAATATATTACTGGCGTTTAAATTGTGTATTGCTCGATATTGGAAGAGACAGGAGGTTCCCACATGGGGAGAAATAAAGGTTCAAATTTATTATCAATGTAATTCTGATAGGAGCTTCTATGACAAAAACTATGGATTAAGAAATAAATATGAGAACATTTGGGATCTATGGTTACAATACATATGAAGTTTGTAGAAATTGTTAAAAGAGTTGGTTCCCTGTCGTATTATGGTGGGAAGTAGGCATCATGGTTAGATACCACACCCTCCTTATGTGTTGATAGAGCATGTGTAACTCTGGTTTTCCCTGCGTCATTAGAGATCCTGGATGCTTGGTTGAGAAGATTTAAGAATATGGAATGTTATTTTAAATTAGAAACATGAATTGTTTGATGCAAGTTTGTAATGATTAATGAAGGATGTTTGACTAAATTATTATTTAAAAAATTAATAAAGAGTGAAAAAAAATAAAAAAATAAAAAGAAAGTGGTAGCAGAAACCAGGGTAGCAGCTTTGCAAATTTCTTCTGGAGTAGCTACTGCATTGAGGGCCCAGGAAGTAGATACTGCCCTGGTGGAATGTGCCTTTATACCAGAAGGTGGGATTATGTCTGCTGATTCGTAGGAAAGGTTGACACAGTCTCTGATCCACCTTGCAATGTATGCCTTAGAGGCTGCTAAGCCTTTAAACTTCCTGCAGAAGTGAACAAATAGACTGTCAGTTTTCCTAAACAATTTTGTTCTGTACAGATATATCTTTAGACATCGCAGGAGATCAAGATTATGCAGGTGTTTTTCTATGTCATGTTTTGGATCCTGACAGAAAGATGGTAAAACTAACTCCTGGCTCAAGTGGAATTGAGATACCACTTTAGTCTTGAAAGAGGGTTTTGGATGTAGTACCACCTTATCCTGATGAAATATCATAAATGGAGGGATACATAATTGAACTTGTAGTACACTAACATGTCTTGCAGATGTAATTGCACCATTTGTGAAACTTAGACCACACTCGGCAGTACATTTTGGATCTTTCTGCTGTGGAACCTTGACCATGGCACTATGTGATGTGCTGATGATAGTTTGCCCAGCAGCTGAGAGAAGACCTTTGCTGACTGACGTCTTTTCCAGAGAAATTGTTGTATTCTTGTCAATAGACGCTGTTGTCTCTCTAGACATAGGGTTACCAATGCTTGTTTTGTATCTATGAGAGTCCCCAGAAATATGAGGTCTTGGGATGGACTGAGCTGGCTTTTGTCCTTGTTGATGATCCATCCCAGTGTCACATCTTACCTATATCTAGCGTCACCATTTTGGCTGGTGCTGGAGTTGTATTGCTCTGTATGACGCTTCTACGTCATCCCACACATTGCTGGCTGGACTAGGCTTGGGCGCGCTTGGTGGTTGTAACGGACGCCCGTGTCCTCGTGCTAGGCGACTAGGGCGCTCCATTTGACACAGCGAGAGTACAGGTGGATGACGCATATCGCGGCGAATGGGTCTATTACGAGCGCGTAAAGCATATCTGACGCAGGCTACCTTCTTATCTTTTGGGTCTGTCTGGCTCCTCCTATTCACTTCCTGGAGCCTTGTATTTAAAGGGAACTGGATGCTCATCCAGTTACCCTTACGTTGGTGTGCAGTACGGTTCTCTGCTTGCTCCTGACCTTGTGTATGACCCTGGCTTGTCTGACCATCCGTCTTGTTGCTGACCTGTGGCTCTGTCTGACTACTCTTTAGCGTTGCCCTTTGTAGTGGACACCCAATCTGGTGCAGACATGTGGCTCTGGCTGACTACCTGCTCCGTGTATGACCCTGGCTTGTCTGACCATCCATCCTGGTGCTGACCTGTGGCTCTGTCTGACTTCTTTATAGCGTTGTCCTTTGTACTGGACTCCCAATCTGGTGCAGACCTGTGGCTCTGGCTGACTACCCGCTCTGTGTATGACCTAGGCTTGTCTGACCATCCATCCTGGTGCTGACCTGGGGCTCTGTCCAGCTGACTTCTGCTTTACCTCTTATTGAGTGGTAACCACATCTTTCACAGAAGATATCACCTTCAATATTCTTGGTCTGGACACAGATGACTCTATCTTTTCTTCGAAGTCAGATAATCACAGACATCCTGAACATACATGCTATTGATGTGGCTGTCTTTAAATTTTGTCCTAAAGTGACGTACTGATTTAAAGAGCTCTGCCTGCTCTTTTGTCCATGGGTTTCTTCAGTGTTTTGCCATCTTCAAGTAGGATGGTAGTTCTTGATATTTGTGATACTGTGGCATGTACCTTGGGAGCAGTATTGTAACAGTTTTGTAGGACACTCAGACCAGCAGGTTAGAATAAAACACAGTTTTATTAATAAAACAAGGAAGACCACCCTCTATAGCAATACAGATAAATAGAAAGAACAGTGGCGTATAGATGCCTTCTCAGGCCCAGTATACAGAGGAATTAAATATACATATACTGTCACAGGACAGGCATAGAAACATCAGGGTATACAATGGTTAAAGTACATGTAAATCAGTCACTCTCTGTGGTGGTGTGTTTGACACACCCATAAGGTGGTAAAGGAGCAGTAAGTGGTGCTAGATGAGAAAACACCTGCAGTCCTATAGAACACCATTGTAGGACTGCTGCAAGTTTCTCCTGGTCCATAGCAATGCCACCTTTAGAAATTACGAATCCCAGGAAGGGTACTTGGGACCTATGAAATTCGCATTTCTCTAATTTACGGAACAGTTTATTTCTGCTTAATCTAAGCAAAACCTCAGAGACATCCTTAATGTGCTGGGTTAGGTTAGCAGAGTGAATCAAAATATCATCGAGGTATACCACCACATAAGACTGAAGCATGTCACAAAGGATGTCATTAATTAATTCTTGGAATACCGCAGGTGCATTACATAGACCAAATGGCATCACCAAATATTCATAATACCCTGATCTGGTATTAAATGCCGTATTCCACTCATCCCCAGCCTTAATTCTGATCAGGTTATAAGAGGCCAGCAGATCAAGTTTTGTAAAGATGGAATAGCCCTTTAACCTGTCAAATAATTCTGTAATAAGTGGTATGGGGTAGGCATTCTTAGAGATAAGCTTATTCAGCCCCCGGTAATCGATACCTGGTCTTAGTTCGCCACTTTTCTTTATATTTATCTGTATTGCCTATAGAGGGTGGTCTTCCTTGTTTTATTAATAAAACTGTGTTTTATTCTAACCTGCTGGTCTGAGTGTCCTACAAAACCGTTACAGTACGAAAGGGCTCCTGACAGGTGCCAAAGGCCAGGTATAAAGAGGCCATAATGGGCAGGCCAGACAAGCTCAGCCAATGGGAGCGCATCACCGCAAAGAGTGACATAGGAAGATCATGGGCACCGTGATAGTTATACCAGGTTGCTGTGCCTTCATCCGAGAAGGGGTACATGCGCTGAAACCTACGGGACAATGAAGATCGCTTGTCACCCTGTTTCCATTCTGCATTGATCATCTCCTGAATTGAGTTGTGCACAGGGAAGCTCTTTTTGCAAGGTTTGACTGAGCTGCTCTAACTCTACTGTTGATTCTGCTGCCTGAGCTAATCTAGAGCTCTACTTTTGATTGCTGCTGCCTTCCCTTTCCTGGGTCACGCTGAATCAGCTGACCTCTCTATGATTACTCACCTGACTGTTATCAGCCAACCCTCCCAGGGTATTTAAAGCAGCTTGGCTCACTTCCTGATTGTCCTTGTGTTATTGTTGCTGGTTGCTGTGGATTCTCCTGTGCTCCTGTTTATCCGTGTATGACCTGGCTTCCTCTGACGATCCTTCTGGCTCCAGACTCCTGGCTTGTTCCTGACATTGCTGACTTCTGTGTTACTGACTCCGGCTTGGCTGAGTACCCATCTTGGTTCCTGACCCTGGCTTGTCTTTTGGTTTATGCTCCTGGTTCACCATTCTGTTTTGTTTTTATTTTGTCACGTTAATAAAGAGGTTTTGCATTTTATATTTTTGTGTCTGTCTGGTTCCTGGTCCCTAACATTTTTGTGTTTCTGACAGACCCAGTGTTTTCCTCATAGCTTTTAGCATGCCATCCAGCTTGTCTAAGCTAAAACTTCCCAGCTCTTCTGTGATCTCTCCTTCTTCAGCGGATGACATTGCTGACTCCACATCAATGAGGCTGTCTTCTTCTTCCTCAACTTGGACTCTAGGGGGGCCTTCGTCAGGATAAGATTGACGTATGTCAAAGTAACTTACCTCGGCCTGCGCCATTTGGCTGGGAGCAGGGTCCTGAACTGATGCTCTGGAGTCACTAGCTGCGTTCCTCTTTGCTTGTGGCCTGGTCACGTATGATTCCTTGTTACTGGCATCATGAATCAGGCACTTGCCTGGACGCCTGTTATAGGCCCAGCCTGGGGGACCTAACTGGTCCCACCTTCTCCTACTCCTTTATAAACCTCTCTGGGCCTGTGTAGCATTACCCTTATGTTGATGTTCAGTGCAGTTCTAGTTCCTGTTGCTACTGTATCCTGTGGATGACCCGGCTTGTCTGACTATCCATTCTGGTGCTGACCTGTGGCTCTGTCTGACCATTCTACCTACGCGCTACTTTGGCTTTAGACATCCAATCTGGTGCAGACTTGTGGCTCTCGCTGACTAACTGCTCTGGGTATGAACCTGGTTTGTCTGACTATCCTAGCTGGTGCTGACCTGTGGCTCTGTCTGTTCACTCCGCTGTGTGGCTCCATTCCCCACAGACATCCATCCTGGTGCAGACCTGGGGCTCTGGCAGACTTTGACCTTACTGACTACAGGCGTGAGTCAGTAGCCTCCATCGTTGCCATCCTTATTGGAGACAAGCTCTTCCTTACTGACTGCAGGCATGAGGTAGTAGTCTCCATTGTTGCCATCTGTAGTGGAGATGAGCTCTTCCTTACTGACTGCAGGCGTGAGTCAGTAATCTCCCTTGTTGCTACATTTTAGGAGACTGCAGGTTCTGTGTGCTTTCCACCTACTTCCCTGAGACTACCAGTTGGCTTCAGCCTAGTCTCCAGCAGATGTGGTTGACCCGTCGCTAGCCTCTCTAGTCACCCTCTAGTATATTCACTTATTGCCTATTGTTTAATATCCTAATAAAGGTGATTTTAACTATACCGTCTGACTCCTTGTCTTGCTTGAGAACCGTAACAGTGTGGTCTTTTTCTGACAGCTTCCTGCATAGAAACAAGTGGTTCTTGCATGGATGTGCGCATCCAACCTAAAAAATCTTGGAACTGGACTGGAATATCACCCCTGCTGTTTCTTAAGACAGTGCATATTTTTGCAGGATCAGAGGCATTTAATTTTGTGTCACAACCTACACAAGGTTTTTGTTTAAAAGGGGCTTTATCCTCCTTTGGGGCATCAGAGGGGGTTCTTAATCTTCTCCCCTTTGGTGTCTTTAGACATTATGCTAATAATTTAAGCAATTTGTCAAACAAGTAGTTAGAAGGATTCTAAATAGCAGAAATGTACAAATAAAGCAGTCAGTTTACGTACAGTAAGCTGAGGTGCTCCCTGCGCGCTCTTTTATGCCCCCCAGCAGCCATTCCCCTCCACATGGTTATGCGTTCCACTACTGGAACGCACTAGTCCGAACTTCCGGTTTAGACCAGAAAATAGCCACGTCATGCTCCGGTGTTCTTACTATGGCTGCAGCAGGGAAGGCAGCCAGTGGAACCAACATGCGCCCCAAAGGTAGATCCATGCAACCCCGAATCGGAGGGATATATGATCCTTAAGCCCCAACAAGATGCCTGTAATGTGGACCGCGTTTATGGTAGCCGCATAAGATAACAAATAAAAATTAAAAAAACACTTCAATACATACACAAGATGAGTGCGAGAGACTTATGCCTCAGTCCCCCAGCTTGGTAGGACCAAATAACTGAGGCACCAGAGTGGAGCAGGCAGTTTATAGAAAAAACTTATTGGTCCTACCATTTGAGAGGAGGAGTCAGTATTGTTTCTCAAAGGTCTTCTGCATCAGTGGCTGTGACCCCACCTGTACATAAAGGAGTTTGTTGGGTATCACAACCAACTGGAAATGGAACATATTCAGAAAAGCAGAGACACCTAAGAAGTTTTAAGGACTACTTCCGAGGTTAAAGATATATTCAAACAGGGAAAAAGAACTTCTAATTAACACAAGTTTTTCTGAGGGCATTAGAATTACTCTTTGCAATATGGATAAATTGATTTGGGTGCATAATTTTAAGTCTGCTTAAAATAATCTTAAAGTGCTATGTTAAGATTTCTAATGAAACAAAGGCAGGTCAGGTTTCAGGTCCATATATATTCCCTATTTTATCAAGTTCCGGTTATCACCATTGGGTCTGGTTCCAAAAAGTTCATCTTTAAATGACAAGCTTGATTATGAATTGTTAGTAACATATGAGCCTTTTTCTTTGGTTAAGAGATGGGGGGGGTTGGTGAGCTAATGTCTAAGGTGGATGTTAAGGCAGCTTTTATGCTGTTACTAAATCATCATAATTGCTTTGCACCTATTTTTTCGACACATACTTCCTCAATACGACTGGAATGAGCTTCTGGGAGGAAAGATGTATGCTAGCCTGAATGACCAAGCCTGAGCTAGGGCATCTATTGCTAGAGTAAAAACCTGGAGATAAAGGGAAAAAGAGACTGGAACATTAACTTGTGTTGCTATGAGGTCTATTTGTGGCATGCCCCATTCCTTGGTTCCTAACAAAAGGAGTGGCCATTCTTAGTGCCCTCCATACTGATAGACTCTTCTGATACATAGAATGCCTGGAAGATTCTGAAGGGGACCAAACACCGTGGAAGGATTTGTTCTGAATCACCAATCCCCATCCTCTCTTGCTGGTGTCTGCAGTAACTGTGGTCCAGCAAGGGATATACCAAGGAAGACCTTTAGTCAGGTTGTTCCTGTTTTACCATGCCCAAGACATCTTTGCTTGAAGTGAGATGCAAATCTGGAGATTAATAGACATAGGATGGCTGTTGCAGTGTGCCAGAATGAACTGTTGGTGGGGACACATGTGCGCTCTGGGGACTGTATCTATAGCTGCGGCTATCAGTCCCAGGATGGGTATAAGATATTTCACCAAAATAAAATTTGCCATCTTGAACAAATTGACTTGGTCCAGGATCCTGAGAAGCTTGTCCTCTGGGTGAAAAGTTTTCTCTTATTCTGCATCTATTATATTTCCCAGAAATATCTTCCTGCATGAAGGAACAAGGCCTGGCTTCGACAGGTGTATCTGCCAATCCAATGTCTGTAAGGTGGATAGCACCAGACTGAGGTGCAGCATCATTAGTTCTGAGGATGAGGCTTTGATCAAGAAATCATCCAAGTAGGGAACTACTGCTACATACTGTTCTTGGAGGAAGACAACTACTACAACCATGATCTTGGTGAACACACACAGAGGAGATGAAAGGCTGAAAGGAAGGGCTGTAAACTGAAAGTGGCTGTCAGGCAGCCTGCCGAACCCACGATCATACAGCCTGCCGAATCCGCACCATCGCGGGCAGTTGGCTCATACCTCCTTGCTGCCCATCAACGCAGCCTCCTCACTGAATCCTCCGCAGCTCCCCGAAGGCTGATGCCCGCTCATCACAACCAACAGGGGCTAACCGATGTGCACACATCTGCTTTCCCTTGTTTACATGTCATACTGCAGGGACCAGTAACTCCCGGGCGTCTCTGTGGCAACACGGCACTCGGCTCTGCCCCTCTACAGCTCCAACAAGCCCACAGTCACCAATACAAAAGCACTGAGCTCCCAGTAAACTGGGCTCAGTGTTACTGTGGCTTGCCCTTTGCTCAGTTGTCTCCCAGTGCTCCCAATTGATTCCAGTCTGACCCCTTGGCTTGACGCTCTGGACTCTCCTGATCTCTGGTATCCTGACTCTGGCTTGGCTCCCTGGACTCTGTTGATTTCTGGTATCCTGACTCTGGCTTGGCTCTCTGGACTCTCCTGATCTCCAGTATCCTGACTCTGGCTTGGCTTATCGACCCTCCATTATCTGTCCGCTGCCCGTGCTTACAGTCTACTCCAGGGAGGGGTCTGTGATCTCACTTAAACCCTCTCCCTGTGTGCTACTCCAGCAAGAGTGACTAACCTTCTTCTGGGTTCCTGTGCCTGAAAAGTGAGTACCCTCTGTATTATTCACCTAACAGTGGCTAACATAGGAACCAAACTGGATTTGTAATCTTAGATACTTTTGGACGCTCTGATTGATAGGTACATGGAAATAAGCATCCTGGAGGTTCAGGGTTACCATATTGCCTCCCAATTGCAGCATGCTGACCACCACCCTGATGCCTTCCATCTTAAACTATTCCCTGAATACAAATTGATTGCGGAAGGTTTGATTGGTTATGAAACACGAGCTACCAGAAAGCTTGGACACTAGAACAGTTGAAGCATATGTTCCCTTTCCTTGGAGATTTGCTGCTACTGGCACCAGAACAGAGACCTTCACTAGATCTTCTACTGCTTGAAGGAAAGGTTGAAGATTTGGAGCTCTGCAAGGCAGAGGAGGAGGGGAAGAAATAAAGAAAAGCATCTTGTATCTATATTTTATGGTGGATAATACTCGGGAATCTTCTGTAAAATAGCAAGCCATTGTGGCATGAAATGACGCACACTTCTTCCAAGTGGGAACTGTGGTTTGGCTTCAGATCTGGGATTTCTGCTGACCCTTTTGGATTGATTTATTTTGAGATCTCCCAGGCTTGGCACAAAAAAGGCTTGCTTGAAGACTTCTACCTGTTAGGTGATCTTCTGAAGTTTACAAAAGGGCCTAAAAACTGGCTGATGGATGGAAAATCTTTTGTCCTGAGGAACACACTTTCCATTCTAAGAGAGAGAATGAAAAAGCACACTGAGTTATTTAAAAATAAATAAATAAAAAAATCAAACTTCCCACGAAGGCATGGAACAAAGATTGTTCCTTGATGGGAAATCAGCTGCCCATTTGCAGAGTCCTGTAGTCTATTGTGGCTAAGGCAGAGGATGTGGCTTCCATCTTCACAGTCTCCATAAAGGCCTAAAATAGATAACTATCTTAAAATATCCTCCCTAGGTACTTTATTAATAATAATGTCCTCCATCAGCAGCACAAGCCAGAGACATATTGTACGATACACTAGGTCTAAAAAATGTCCTGCTGCTTCATTTCCCTGGTAAAGAGCAGTATCAATTTTTTTATTCATAGGACTCTGAAAACCTAAACTATCCTCAACAGGAATTGCAAATTTCTTAGAAAGTCTGTCTATGTAGATATGGACTTTACGAATGTATCCGAAAAAGATGAATACTTGGGATAAAAAGAAAAAAACAACTTTAATTTCTAAGGAAAAGAAAGTCTCTTTTCTGGGTTAGACCATTCCTCTCTGATAAGAGAAAAGAGTACCTCGTGTACCAGAAAAACTTTTTTTTCTATAGCCTAAATAAAGACAGTCCACAACAAACATAGGGGCTTCTTCATCTCTAAGATCCAGTGCAGCACAGAGATACTTTTAACCACAAATGAGTCCTCTTTATGACCTTCTTCAGAAAAATCCTCCAACTCAGAGGGTTCCACTTGCATCCTCGGACCTCCAGTAGGAGATCAATATGCAAAACTAGAGGAGGGATTTGCCTCATCTTCCTCAGCATGCATCACTCTCAAGGTGTCCTTAGAAATGGAGGTAAACAGAGATCCACAGATGACATGCCTGACAGCATACTACCCTGAGGGGTCAAGGTCTGCTGAACCACTGAAGGAGTATTCACATCCTGCATACAAGTAACACACAGCTTCTTCTGGTAGCGCTCCACTACAGCCGATCTGCAAAGAAGGAAATGTGAGGAAGCCAAAGTCTCTCTCTGAAAGAAATATACAAATGCATGAACACACCACACATTAAATAATATAGTGCAAAAACAATTAATAAATTGCATGAGGCAACTAACTTACAAATACATAGAATAGAACTGCTGACGACTCCCTAGTCTCCACGAATGCTGCTGTGCATTAGAAGAGAGGGGGGGTACACTGCCTGCAAGTCAGGGCATCAAAATTTGCATCATTAAAAATTCCTCTTCACTGCAGCTGCTCAGGAGTGCACCTCCTCCTGAGCCAATCAGTGGTAACTTCCTATTCCTGGAATGCAAATGCATACCATAAACTTGCTCACACAAAATAAATAAAAAGCTGCTGAAAAGGGAGACTACCAAAAGCAAGCAAACTATGCTTGCATAACAGAAAGCAGTGACCAAGCAGAGCCCTCAGTAACCATGGGAGGTAGCACAGGAAAAAGAACATATTTCCAGTACTGACAAGTACAGGAACAAGACTGGTGGATGAAAAGAAACCCAGGAAAGGTCCTCACTCAAAATATGCATTATGAAGTAAAAGTTCTGCATCCCCACCCGGGAGGACACATAAAACATTAAGGGAGGGCTGAGTGAGAGGCCTTTATTTAATGTTTTTTGTAGTTTTCTTCCTGTCCTTCCTGGGGACGAAGCTCTCTCTGAGTATGCTACCAAGGAGACCTGAAAGAAAGCTTAATCAATTCCTCTGATTGGTGAAAAAATGTCCAGGGTGGCAGGAGGTGATCTAGGGAGAAGAGAAGCGTATGTTAAAGGGGGTATATTTTCCTGGATGAAAGCTACCTTGGATTTAACCCTTTGAGTGCCAGTGACATGTTGAATGTATTAAGACACACTCAAAGGGATAAAGAGGTTAGCATATAAAAATAAGGTTTATTAAAGTTTTTGCCTATTTATATTCCGTTCCAATTAAATGTAAATCTTTGCATATTTATTTTTCAGTGTTAAAGCATATTCCTTTATAAAAGAAAGTTATATTATGGATTACTGCTATTTGAAGGCAGAATAGAGAGATAAGCTAAATAAACATTGCACAGCAAATAACAACTTCCACTGGAATATTTCCATTCAAGTCTACAATTTGCATTACCACAGAAAACACTGTATACACCATCCCCGTGTATTCTTGGTGGAGACATAAATAAACACATATCACCTTTTCACCCAAAACAAATCACATGTACCCAGCTAAAAACATGAAACCTTGCCTGGAGCTGTCCTTGAGGAGTAACCCTTATCCTACTAATTCATGGAAAAAAATATCTATGTGACATTCATGTCACTGACACTAAAATAACAGACTGCTTCTAAATAATTATGCATACATTTTGAAAATAGATAGTACAGAGGAGGTACAGTAATGTGCAAAAGTTTTAGGCAAGTGTGAACAAATGTCGTAAAGTAAGAATGCTTTCAAAACTAGAGAGATTAGTAGTTTATTTTTATCAATTAACAAAATGTATAGTGAGTGAACAGAAGAAAAATCTAAACCAAATCAATATTTGGTGTTAACACCCTTTGCCTTTAAAACAGCATCAACTCTTCTAGATACACTTGCATAAAGTCAGGGATTTTGCAGGCATATAGTCAAGCGTATGATTAAACAATTATACCAAGCATATGCTAATGATCATCAATATGATATGTAGGTTGAAACAATAATTAACTGAAACAGAAACAGCTGTGTTGGAGGAATAAAACTGGCTGAGGAATGAGTGTCTGCAGGCAACAGTGAAGCATGGTGGAGGTTCCTTGTAAGTATGCGGCTGAATTTCTGCAAATGGAGTTGGGGATTTGGTCAGAATTAATGGTATCCACAATGCTGAGAAGTACAGACAGATACTCATCCATCATGCAGTACTATTAGGGAGTGTTACAGCTTACTTTGGTTTCAGCGTCATCTGCAGGCGCAGGGCTTCAAGTATGCAGAGGCCTCTGTTTTATGTGTTTGCTTCCTGTAGTCTCCTCCTACCTACTTCCTCCCTCTGAGCTGCTCCTCCTACCTACTTCCTGAGGAGGGGTTTAAAGGGCAGACTGGATCCTGACTCAGTTGCCCTTGTGTTGTTGTACAATACCGTTCTGTTTCCCTTTGGCTCTGTGTATGACCTGGCTAGTTTGACCATCCATTCTGGCGCTGACCTGTGGCTCTGTCTGACTACTCTTTTGCCTGCTCCCATTGTGTAGTGGACACCCAATCTGGTACGGACCTGTGGCTCTGGCTGACTACCTGAACTGTGTATGACCCGGTCTGTCTGTCCATCCATTCTGGTGTTGACCTGTGGCTCTGTCTGACCATTCTCCTTGTGCGTTCCGATTTAGCTTAGACATCCTTTCTGGTGCAAACCTGTGGCTCTGGCTGACTACCTGCTCCATGTATGATCTGGCTTGTCTGACTACCCACTCTGGTGTTGACTTAGGGCTCTGTCCACTGTGATTCCAACATACTAACGTTTCAGTGGATATCCTATCTGGTGCAAATCTGTGGCTCTAGCTAACTACCTGCTCCGTGTATGACCTGGCTTGTCTGACTATCCTTTCTGGTGCTGACTAGGGGGCTCTGTCTGTTTCCTCCGTGTGTTGGTCCTAGCTCCACAGATACCCATCCTAGTGTGGACATGGGGCTCTATCAGACTCCTAGACTGACTGCAGGCTGAGTCAGTGCTGGTCCTTTGGGTGTTCCGAATTACCTCCAGGCTCCAGTGGGCTGAGGCCTAGTCTCAGACAGTGTGGTAGATCTATTGGCGGACATCTATTTCTGATACAGTGCTTGCCTCTTTGATCACCCTGTGTGTGTGTTATCTGTTTATGTGCATTACTGGTATTATTCTAATAAAAGATTGTTTTACTTTACCGTACTGACTCCTGGTTTATTCCTGGGAACCATGACAGGGAGGCATCTGGTTGGCCCCAAATTTATTCTGCAGCATGACAATGACCCCAAACATACAGCCAAAGTCATTAAGAACCATCTACAAAGTAAAGAAGAACAAGGAGTCCTGGAATTGATGGTTTGTCCCCCACAGAGCCCTGATCTAAACATCATTGAGTCTGTCTGGGATTACATGAAGAGAGAAGCAACTGAGGCTGCCTAAATCCACAGAAGAACTATGGTTATCTCTCCAAGGTTTTTGGAACAACCTATCTACCGAGTTCCTTAAAAACCTGTGTGCAAGTGTACCTAGAAGAACTGATGCTGTTTTGAAGGCAAAGGGTGGTCACACCAAATATTGTTTTGATTTAGATTTTTCTCCTGCACACTCACTATGCACTTTGTTAATTGATAAATATAAACTATTAAAATGTCTATTTTTGAAAGCATTCTTACTTTACAGAATTTTTTCACACCTGCCTAAAACTTTTGCACTCTGCTGTATATAACAGTGATGCAAACATATAGGTTGCTAGTTTCACATACAAATTGTCAGAACAGATGTATAAATGTGTTTGTACATAAAAAAATTATTTGTTCCATGTGAAACTAAAACTGTTTCATGACATAATTTGTGAGTATTTCTAAAATAAGAATTTTGTCACAGACTAAAGCCTTCTGGTTAAAAGAAAAGTGGAAGAATTATCGGGGCAAACCATTTGCACTATAGGGGAGAACTAAAACTCCCCATTGATTTAAAAGGGGATTTTAACCCCTTGAATGCTAGAGAGGTCTCCAAAGCATAACAACCTTTCTAGCATTCAAGAGGTTAATCCCCCATTTAAATAAATGGGAACTTTAGAAATGTTTAGTTCTTCCCTGTAGTGCAAATGATTTTCTCCAGAATTCCACCACTTTCCTTTTAAACATAGGGCCCTATGTATAAAGAGTTCACATTTTACAATAGTTTTAAGATTATGCTTTGCCCCTATTTTGTCTGTCACCATCTCCTTGGTTTAAAGGGATAGTAATGTTTTATAAAGCAGCTCCAATTAATCTTCATAGTATTTGGGCCACAGAGAGTGTTATTTAAGTACTGTCAGAGTTGTAGATCAAGAGTAATTAAATGATAAAGTATCCCACCTCCTGCCCCTTTCACCTAGGTAACACTGCTCACCTCAGAACAGAAAGGTGGTATCCAGGTGGATTGCAGAGAGGGTTCAATTAACAGGGAAAAACCTGTCAATGGGGGCAGGGCTTTCATTGTTCTCACATTAAGAAGATTATCCCTTGCTGTGAGCTGTATGGTCTGTGGACCAGATTCCACATCTGAGGGGAGTTGGCTTACACTAGGTAAAAGGGGTAGGAGGGGGATTCTTTATCATTCAATTATTCTCGAACTACAACTCTGACAGTACTGAGAAAACATTCTTTATGACTCAAATACTATGAAGATTAACTGGAGCTGCTGTTTTTGTGAAACATTACTATCCCTTTAATCACAGTACTGTCAGTATATGTAAAAGATATGAAGAAAATGTTGCAATGCTGGAAGAAAATCGTAACTAGTCTTAGTTTTGAATTTTTTATTTCACTAAGCTTAGTAGTCATATACAAAGCTCTTACAAACATATTTATACATATGGTCTAGCACATACACATACTTCCCAAGCGTCCCTCTTTGAGACTCAAATCTCTCTGTCCCCTTGGTGTACATCTTTTTAGGAGATTAGACAATCAATACAAAGCACAACAGCGCTTAAAGATATTCAGATAAAAAGATTACTACATTAAATAGGTTATTGTTCTCTGGCCAAGGAGCAATCATTAGAGCAGCATTTGCAGTTAGAGCAACAGAAGCCTGGCAGAACCAAATTATACAAGCCATGCAAGACAACCCATTGAAAGAGGATATACTCCCATTGATGATTTGGTTACAAAAAGCCACTAGCTATATAGGTGAAGCAGTCTTGGAGATAGCAAAAATAGCAGTTAAGTGTTCAGCTGCCACAGCTGAAACACGGCATACCTTGTGGCTCAACATATGGAATGTAAATGCTGCTTTGAAAAAAGCCTTAGTGGCCTTACCATTCACAGGCTCATTTTTATTTGGAGAAGAACTAGTCAAAATTGTCAGTCAAGCCACCTGAGCCAAAAATTCCCTATTAGCACAAAACAAACCTTGTAGATATGACTTCAAAAAGAAAAACATTGCATATCGCAATAAAGAATCATCCCGACAAGCAACATATAATACATCAGGAGATTCCTTTCTCTGTGGTAAAAAAATTAGGTTGCTCTCATAAGAAAAACTTACCAAGTCATCTGAGCCCAAACCTCCCACAACATGAAATTGGACATTTGGAATCACCCAGAGATCCTCCACTAGGGGGAAAACTCCGAAAGTACATTCAACAATGGAGGAAGTAAATTACAGATGAATGGGTAGTGCAGTTGATACAAGAAGACTACATGATGTGTTTACAACACTATCACTAGCTTGTTTCTTCATGTCCTTGGAACCCAAAGAAAAACACTTCAAGAGGCATTCCACCAGATTCAGCAATTCCTAGAGAATGGGGTTGTAATCCCAGTGTCAAAAGAAAACGGTTCAAAGGCCCCTCGCCCGAAGCAACTTCGTATGTAGCTTAGCTGTAGTTTAGCGCCGTTCTAGTAATACAGAGCGCTGGGAGATGACATCAGGAGCTTCAGTTCTAGAGATATGTGCCGAAGGAGGCACAGATCTGTCAAGTCACTCCTCTAGACCACCAGGGACTGGAGGTAGGGGTATTGTGGAAGGGGCGATGTGGAAGGGGCATTGTTGAGATGAAGGGGGCATTGTGGAAGGGGCATTGTGGAGATGAAGGGGGCATTGTGGAAGGGGCAATGTGGAGATGAAGGGGCATTGTGGAGGGGGCAATGTGGAGATGAAGGGGCCATGTGAAGATGGGGGCATTGTGAAAGGGGAAGTGTGGAAAGGGCAATGTGGAGATGGGGGCATTGTGGAAGGGGCAATGTAGAGATGAAGGGGGCATTATGGAAGGGGCAATGTAGAGAAGAAGGGGGCATTGTGGAAGGGGCAATGTAGAGATGAAGGGGCATTATGGAAGGGGCAATGTAGAGATGAAGGGGGCATTGTGGAGATGAAGGGGCAATGTGGATATGAAGGGGGCATTGTGGAGATGAAGAGGGAATTGTGGAAGGAGCAATGTAGAGATGAAGGGGGCATTGTGGAGATGAAGGGGCAATGTGGAGATGAAGGGGGCATTGTGGAGATGAAGAGGGAATTGTGGAAGGGGCAATTTGGAGATTGGGGGAAATGTGGAGATGAAGGGGCAATGTGGAGATTGAGGGGCAATGTGGAAGGGGTAATTTGGAGATTGGGGGGCAATGTGGAGGTGGCCAATGTGGTTGAGGGGACCAATGTGGTCGGGGGGGTTCATGGCAATTCTTGCACCAGGGCACGGTGGCTTCTAGTTACGCCTCTGCTATGGACCCAGAAGAGTTCATGGCATCAATGGACACAAAGATGCATACTTCTATATATGATTGATTTTGCCAGAACACTATTGATATCTTCGACTTGCTTTCCAAAACCAACAGTATCAATTTGTGGCTCTCCCTTATCTGATTAGCCACAGCACAGAGAGTGTTAACCAAAGTAGAGGCTCCTCTTATGGCCCATCTAGATGACCTACTGCTAAAAGCTCCATCCCAAGAACTAAGTCAACAACATCTTCATCCCATGATAAAAACAATGAAGGATCACGGTTGGATTAGCAACCTAAACAAATTTCAATTAATTTCAATACAAAAGATACAATTCCTGGGATAAATATTCGATTCAGAAAATTAAAGTGTGAAACTACCTTACGACAAAATCTCACAACTACAGAAGAGAATTCAGATGGTTATCACACAACCAGAAATTGCAATCATTAATTGCATGAGAATAGCGGGGAAAACGATATCCATGATAGAAGCAGTTCCTTTTGCTCAATTTCACGAGACCCTTACAGCCGGAGCTATTCCACATTTGTTCCATAAAATCAGAAACACCTTACTCATAAGATGGCTATCAAAGACCACCAAACAATCACACTGTAACAGTTTGTTTGACACACAGACACAGTAGGTTTGGATAAAACACAGTTTTATTAAACAATAAATATCACAATAACCCTCACAGGTCCTGTAATATACACTTATGATAGTACAGCCACTAGACAGGTTATATTAAGGTAAGCACACACAGGTCCAGTATAAGTAAAGAGTCCATATAACATTATACTGACACAGGTCAGGCAGATCTTGAGACTGAGCAACTTGATCACTACCGTAGCAGTAACGGAGACTAGGCAACGTGATGACTGCCGTAGCAGTAATGGAGACTGAGTGACTTAGACACTCCCGTAGCAGTAACAGAGACCAGGCAACTTGAGCACTGCTGTAGCAGTAACGGAGACTGAGCCACGTGAGTGCTGTAGTAGCAGTAGCGGAAATTAGGCAACTGGATACTGATACTACCGTAGCATTAACGGAGACAGAGCAACTGAGGAGCTGCTGTGGCAGTGACGGAGACTGAGCAATAGGGGAGCTGCCGTAGCAGTAACAGAGACTGAGCCACTTGAGCACTGCCGTAGCAGTAACGGAGGCAAGGCAACTGGACACTGCCATGGCGGTAACAGAGACAAGGCAACTGGACACTGCCATGGCAGTAACGGAATCTGAGCAACTCGCCCTGAGAGGCACCCAACCTGGACTGGACCAATAGGAATGTCGCCGGGGCGACACTGAGGCAACAGAGACCAACTGCACAGCTGTCCACAGACAGCGAGAGAGAAGCACTACCCTTAACCGGAGACCGGTCAGGGTGTGCAGAGGAGGCAGCAGCCCAACCGAACGGAATCGCACAGAACAGGAAACGTAGAACAATCCAAGTCAGTACTAGGAGCAGGAACCTCAGCCAATCCAAGTCGGTACACGGAGCAGGAACGTCAGCCAAGCCGGGTCGGTACACAGGAGATGAGAAGCAGAATGGTCAGACAGTCTGGGTCGGTGCACAGGCAGGAAATGAGATGCAGAGTAGTCAGGCAGGCCGGGTTGATACACTGAGAGCACACAATAATCAGGAACAAGTGAAGGTACTGGAACACCACGAAAGGGCACCGGAGATGTGCCAGAACCCAGTATTTAAGGACGATACTGGGTGGGACAATCACAGTTCAGCCAATAGGTGTTAAGCAGGAGTGTAGACTGACAGAATGTCGCCGAATAGCACAGGCACCGTGATACACTACAGTGGTGGCTCACAAGTCCAAATATGTTAACAGGAAGACAATGGTTGATAACAGAATGGAAAACAATCACGACAGATGCCAGCCTGTTCAGATAGGGATCAGCATGTGAGAATCCCTCTATTCAGGGATGACGGTCTCAAATAGAGACAGATCTCTCTAAAAAACATTGTGGAGCTGCTTGCAATTTACAATGTATTATTGATGTGGACAAATCTCCTACAACATTTTCCCATTCGGATTCAGTCCAACAATGCCACAGCAGTTGCTTACATAAATCACCAAAGAACAAAGTGGATTGGATAGAAGTGCGTATATAAGTGTATCACATTGCACCATAGCAAAAAAACTCACAGTAAAGTTTGTTTAAACGTCAGTATATGTGCTTATAAATTAATCCGTGTAAATGAAGTCATTTGCTTTTACTCTAAATAATTTATTCAGTTACACAAAAAGTGTCCATAGGTCATCACAAAAATAAAAATATCTTGGTAATGCTGCCCACCAGCTACTGCTGCAGCAACACCCCCTAAAACAAAAGTGGCCCTCTTTAGCCATCTGAAGGTATGCATACGGCACACAGAACCAATTATTGTGTTTTATAACCCCCCTCAAAAAAAAAACTTCGAACATTTAAAATGGCCACAAAGGGACACACTTTTGTTTTAGATGTTGTTGCTGGAGGCATGGCTGAAGAGTATACACATTTTTAGGTTATTTCATGGCCTATTGACAACGCATTGTATAACTAAATACATGATGAATACATAATATTTTATATTCACAAACTAATCTATAAACATAATATATACCTCCCAACATTTCAGATTGCCAAAGAGGGACATTTGTGTTTTAGGGGGTGTTGCAGGAGGCGTGACTGGTGGGCGGGGCATTGCTGAGAATTTGTATGCTATTTTATGACCTATTAACACCTCCTTGTGTAACCTAAAACATGACTTATAACAAGACCAAAGTATTTTATTTATACAGACTAATTTCTAAACACATATACTGATGTTTAAACAAACATTAATGTGAGTTTTATTGCTGTAGAGCAGTATGATACATTTATGTACACAGCACACAATCTGATTTCCTAAAAAAGGAGGGACATCAGGATGGGAAAGAGGGACAGAGGGATTTGGGTCTAAAAGATGGACACTTGGGTACTGACATTTAAACTAAATAATTTGAGTTTTATTGTTATGGAGCAACGTGATACACTTACATACACCACACATACTGATCATCTAAATAAGGGACAACAGGAAAGAAGAATTTGGGTCCTAATGAGAGACACTTGGGAATCCTGTCCATGGGTAACAACAGATGAGGGACTGTATTTCTTTTGCCTTAGTAATATGTGGCTTCAACCTGCTGCTGTACTACATATCCCACCCTGCTCAACCTGTGGATAATGGGAGCTGGAATCCAGTAGCAGATACGTACCGTCAAGTTTTGGACTGTATATACTAAGTATTTGTCTCATTTTGTATTTTGATGAAAATATGTACAAACAACCTTCTCTGCATCCGCCCAAATCATGTATTTGCAAATTGCGTCAGACTCGCCGATTTCCACAACCACCTGCCCAACTGTAACCTCCAGACTTTCCACTACTTGCACTACAATCTTACGTTAGCTGCTAGCCCCCACCTTCTGATTGGATGTATCCCTGGCGATGACGTGTAATGGGCGTGTCCCCGTGTGCAGCTTGACACGCTGGGGGCCTGTTAGAGGCAGTCATCTGTTGAATTCAGTAGCAGCTGGATGGATTAGTATTGACTTCCCAGTTTCTTAAATCGGAGAGGTGGCAAGTCGTTTGGTTTCTGTGGCTTGGTTTGTCCGAGAACATTTTACGTTGGACAGATTACAATGTTATGCATCTGGGATCGTGGGGCCGAACGTTATACTAGCCTTGCTTTTATGACCAGTTACTGATTCGACTAAATAGGATTCTGAACTACTTCTCCTCCATCAGCCGTGTTGTATCGTGGTTATACCCCGCCACCCGTGTGGCAATTTGCATAAGTTGCTGCGGGTGGGTGAGTGGAGTGGTGTTTAACCAGGTGAGGCTGCACTGCTGCATTGGGATGATGCGGCAGCAGAGAGGATGATCAGATCCTTGGACAGTCCGCAAGAAGCACTGCTCCTGGACGTACAGGCAAGGTAAAGCTGGGCTAGGTACCGTGCTGCGGGACTGGGGGTAATTGTGGTTGAGGAAGATGAACATTTGACACAGAGCCGGGCCGAGGTGGTGCATGCGTGTGTGTTTGCTTTATCAGTGCTGTTAATGTGCTGCGCTTATCAGAGCAGCAACAGGGTGTTCCCCCACCCTGTATCTACTACTTTCTCCTCCCCACACAGTTTTATATTACGAATATACATATAGCACACCAACACTCCTCACCATATGAAGAGCTGTGTTTACTATATGCCTAATAACCAGTCGATTTTATTGATTAACCATTTAAGGCTTCGTAATACTTAGTTCGCCCCTCAGATCATTAAAGGATTCATTTTTACGATCCTTGGCGCACAAGTGGTTCTCGGCTGACTAGCAAGCTGTAGCAAGTTGCAATTCAGTAGCTGGTTAGCCACATGTTACTCACCCTGTCCTACACATCTCGTACAGTACTTTGCCAAAATCTGTTCTGCACTCATCTCTATTAGGTTGCCCAGTTATCGTAAGAACTACATTTGTTCTGACAAGTTTTTTGTCTAATAGTGGGCAGAATGTATTCTTGGTATAGTCCTCTCTCCATCCCACCTCAGACAGGGTTTCCGTGAGTTGCTTCAGTCTAGGTTTACGTTTCCTAATTTTTTTCCTCCCTGTTTACGCCCCTCCTCCCCGGCAGTTTTACTGTGGTTTCAGAAACTTAGAAAAGCTGTTAAAAGCCGGATGTCTTTGTTAAAAGCTCATGTGCAAATCCTGCCTCAGACATCTGTTATTGGATAAATACGATATATTGTAACCCATCAATAACTGGAGACCCGCAGACTTAGTTTTGCTTCCTGTTCCCGTGGTCTGCAGACCAGCCCCCAAGTGTTGGCTTATATTTATAAACGCACATTTGAGTTATTGTGGAGTAAAACAAGTTCATCACATTCGAGGCCTAAAATAGTCTTCTGCTGTCTGCGGGCTCCCATTATATTGGAAATCTTGGTATTGATTTTTTTTGCCGAGTCTTAGATAAGATATCATCATCCTTTCTGAACGTAAGATGGATAGTTACTAAGCTCGGTATATTAACAGGATTAGCTTGGAACAAACTGCCAAAGCGTGACTATTATAGGACACTTACACATACGTTCAAAATGTAAGGTATTTTTTTTTCCTTTTACAAAGCGCACAAAAAATATTCTGATGCCACCCTTCTGGCCCTTAAAGGGCTAAGGAAGCCATATAATTGCTGGGCGGTTCTCCTGCACTCATTGACTTTCTATACCAGTGGTTCTCACGCTTTTTTGCTCAAGGCACGCCTAACTCGCAGTCTGTCATTTTCAGGGCACCCCTAGCATTTAATATCATTTATCAAGGGTGTAATGAAGGCTACAAATACATAAATATAGAGTCATTGTTAGACCTCACAACTAAAATAAACATATTGTGCATAATAATATCCTTAAATGTGCATTTGTAAGTCTAGAATCACATTTTTGTCAAAGCATTGTAGACGAAATGGAGCACCCTAAGTGGATGTCCGTGGCACCCTGCTTGAGAAACACTGTTCTATACACATTTCCATTGATACTGCCTGTAAATTGTATGTCATTTGTCTGAAATCATTCAACACTTTTATGTATTCTGGTAAATTGTGTTATATATACTTTTTTTTTCTGGCCTTCATTCTGATACAAGTCTGCATGAATAACATTTTATTGTTAAGCTGTGTAAAAATCAGTTGGCTGTATTTGTTTGTGGCATGTGGCAGATTGTCATTTGCAGACTAAAGTAATTATGTGGGGGAACAACCTAGCAAGGAGTACCTTGTATTGGTCAACTTCTGACTTTCTTCTTGTGAAAGGCACTTGCTAGGTAAGTCTTGATATTAAAGGGATAGTTATGTTTCAAAATAAAATTAGCTGCAATTAATCTTCATAGTATTTGGGCCATGGAGAGTGCTATTTTAAAACTATCAGAGTTGTGGTTCAAGAGTAATTGAATGATTAAAGTATCCCTATCCTGCTCCTTTTACTGATGTAATGCTGCTTACCTCTGAACAGAAGGGTGGTGTCCAGATGGCTCACAGAGAGGGACAATCTTAATTAGGATAAAGGAAAACCTGTTGGGGGGGCAGGGTTTTCATTGTTCTCACAGTAAGAAGATTGTCCCTGGCTGTGAGCTGTCTGGTCTTAAGACCAGATTCCACATCTGAGGGGAGGTGGCTTCCACTAGGTAAAAGGGATGGGAGGGGAAAACTTTATCATTCAATTACTCTCGAACTACAACTCTGACAGTATTGAAATAAAACTCTCCATGGCCCAAATACTATGAAGATTAATTAGCGCTGCTTTTATTTTGAAACATTACTATCCCTTTAAAGAAGGAACACCACTCACACTTTACAAAAACCTCAAAATGTTAATGACCCCCTGTTTTCTACCAGTGTTCTTGAAGATGTTAAGTCTTGAACAATCATTCTTGGATGTGATGTCAGTGGAGACTGAATTAACAGTGGCAGGCAGTGTTTGATGTCCGTGGAGACGGACCTGACAGTTGCAGGCAGTGCGCGATGTCCCGTGACCATACTTACAGTTTTGGTACCAGATGGTTCTGCAATGTCTTGGACAACCCTTTGGTTAAGATTACCCTATGCAGTAGGTTGAGTGGTCCTGCTAGCTTCTGTAATGTCTGCTTCCATTGACACCAAATCCAGAAGTGATTTTGATGGTGGTCTTTTGCACGAGGGCAAAATTCATTGGGCCATAAGGATTTTCTGTCCACAAGTTACGTAGGGGTTATTGCTGTTGCATCTCCTTTTAAACAAAATAAGTGATTAGCAATAAAGGGCTAGAGGAAAATGCACGGGCTTCTGAAACATCTGTCTCCCCCCCCCCCCCCCCACCTCTATACACTTTTATGTACATATATCCATTCACTGGCTCTCAAGTGAGCAACGGTCCAACTCTCAACTAATACTAGGAGTCCTCACCCCTTTAGCAAATGTTGTGCTGCTTCTATTATGTTCTCAACAATCTTGCTTTTATATGTGTAGATTTGTGGTTTAAATCTAGAAGCTGGTCTTTCATTTAGTGTTAAGAGTCTATATTAACTTCTCATACATTCTTTAACCTACATTCCATTTTAAAGGGATAGTAATACTTTATTATTACTATCCCTCATGTTATAGATATTTGCAAAATAATTTAATAGCCCCCAGGTTCATCTCTCAAACCTTTATGGTTTGAGAGATAACTGAAGGCAAAGTTCTCCCCTCCCTCCCCATTCCCTGAAGTCAGCGCAGTACTGACTGCAGGGATATCCGGTCTGACCTTCATCAGGCGGCTCTGCAGCAGAGCAGATATATCATTAGTTAAAAATAATTATTTCACTGAAACGGACTTCTATGTGTGCTTGCAAACCAAGCACACGTAGAAGACAGTTTCAGTGAAATAATTATTTTTTCACATAAAGGCTTGAGAGATGAACCTGGGGGGCTATTAAATTATTTTGCAAATATCTACAATATGGGGGATACTAATAACAATTAAAGGGACAGTAATACTTTATCAACTAGTTTTATCAGATTCCCATTGAAGTCTATGTTGAAACTTGTTTAAGGGGGAAAAATTCTTGAAAGCTTGATCAACTGCAGTAGAATTCAGGCTTTGGTTTTGATAAATCTAGCTCAGCAAAGCAAAGTTAACCAATGACAAATGAGTAACTTTTTTACTAGGGATAGTTAACTCATTTTGGATGTTGGTGAGCGCTCTAATATCAAAGGGCTTAAATTCTGACAAAGAAAACAAAATCAAACTGAATTTGGCATGTAAGTGGAAATTGCACTTAAAATTTGTTTTCTTTTGACTTGGTACAATGAATGTCACGACTGGAACATTTATACGTGTGTGTGTGTATATATAATATATATATATATATTAAAAAAAACACTTCCCTTTTCTGTAAAGGATAAATTTGCATTAGTACAGGTTCCAGGCAAAATGTAGTGTTTGGTTTAACTGTTGAAACTGGTAATAAGGCTGTTTGGATTTGAGTCATTTACAGATCTCCAGAACAAGATGAATCACTAGATAAAGAATAAAATATGTAAATTTTAATATTGCAGATATGGACTAGCACACTCATGTAATGTCAGATTGTAGGATAGACAGGTGCATCATGGGTTGTTCTGTTTGGTGAAACATAATTCAAAAGTACCAGACATGTAAATAGCTAGTTAAAGGGATGTGTGCATACACATGAATCCTCAAACATACATACATACATTATAACTAAAAAAAGATGCATCTCATTATGTGGTCAGCACAATTGAAAAGATTATGTGCGTGTATCAACAGTAAGTACAACTTAATAAACAAAGCAGAGAATGTGGTAGTATGTATAGATGCTAAACAAAATTAATCAACATGTCAAATATATACAGAAATACTAAATATCCTTCAGTACATAACCTCTTGTGCACCAGAGGGATGATTCTTCACTCTGCTTGGCAGTGCAATAAAAACCTCTCTAGCACCCAAAGGTCCAAACCTACTAATATGGAGCATTTGCTCGAATATATGACGAACGTTTAAATTTGCCGCCTGTCTCTAGGGAAATTAAAGGAGTGTGTGTGACCTCAACTAAGGGACATACACCTTGTGGGCCTTATATTCAGCTGTTTTTTTTTGTTTTTTGTTTTTTTCCCTGGGACCTAACGAAACATGGGGGTCTCTTTATATTTGAACAAATATGGTAGTAAACAGCAACAATCACTCACTGCTTTCACCATTGAGTGGAATATCCCTGAGCGGCTAACACCTTGAGGTCCAGAGGGGTGATTCAGAACTTTGTTTAGCAGTGCACTAAATCATCCCTCCGCCACTCAAAGGTCAAAACCCATTATTGTACTATTCATAGTATAGTTATATAACTATTCATAGTTGATGAACAAGCAAATAAAGTATCTGTAGAGTCAAATATTAAGGAGACACTAATGTCCCATAAAAAATTCTTCTTGTTTTGTAGATGGGACAGAGGAGGAGGGGAAAAAAGTTTACAGCAAATCCCATCTCTCAAACCTTTATGGTTTGCGAGATACCCGCACTGAAAGTTCCCCCTCCCTCCCCTTCTCCTGCTACCAGCACAGCGCTGACATCAGGGATCCCGGTCCGGGGACCAGCTGGCGGCTCTGCAACAGAGCCAAAATCACGTTATTGGAAAATAATTACTTAATTGGAAAGGTCTACAAAGTGTTGCCTGGTTTGCAAGCACACTTTGTAGACCGTTCCAGTGAAGTAATTATTTTTAAATAACACCATTTTGGCTCTGCTAAAGAGCCTACTCGAGTTGGCAGACTCTAATCTCCTGCTGTCAGCTTTACAGCTGACATCAGGAGAAGAGGATGAAGTGGGGGAACTTTCAGTGCGAATATCTCTTAAACCATAGCTGTTTAAAGGGTCTCCTCTAACTCATTCATTATTACATCTTTCATCAGATAATTTAACTTGGATAGGGCTTTTACAGATGTATTAGAGTAGGAGTTTCTGTAAAGTGAGATACCTTGGGGAGGTGGCAATCTTAAAGGGATAGTCTTTCATAATAAAAGCAGCTCTAGTTAATCATCATAGTATTTGGACTTTGGAGAGTGTTGTTGTAGTTCAATGACAAAGTATCCCCCTCCCGCCCCTTTTACTGATGTAACACTGTTCAGCCAGATCAGAAGGGAGGTGCCCAGGTAGACTGCAGAGAGAGACAATCTTCAATTAAGATAAGGGAAAAACTTGTCAAGGGGGCAGAGTTTTCATTGTTCTCACAGGAAGAAGATTGTCACCTTTTCTTGTGAATATCTTTTAAACCATAAAGGTTTGAGAGATAAGACTTATATCATTCTTTGTTTTTTAATGCCTATAAAATAAAATGAAGTATTACTATCCCTTTTAAACACGGACTGGCACATTTTTGGGACAAAATTCTCACTTAGTTTACTAAGAAGTATTATATATGCCCAATACAGAGCACACATGTTCACAATGTATAGAGGAGCACATGTTTGTCTTGGTTTTTTTTTTTTTTTTTTTTGTTTTTTTTTCCCATGGAAAGTAAAATATCACTTCTCTAAATAAATGTAAAGATAAATAACCTCTAACCTAAAAGGAAAAGTGATGATATCGAAGGGATTCAACCCAAATTCTGTGGAGGTACAAAAATAAGTTAAAATTGGAGAAATGTGGTGTTCTCAACATATATAGAATATAAATATTGTTAATATACAACAAAATATAAAGAGATTGGTGATTTTTTTTTTTTTTTTTTTTTTTATTATTATTAATAGTAGCATATGTTCACTATATGATCCATGTAATATGTATAAAAGCCATCCATCTACAAAAAACTGGTGTATAACTGAGATGTGTGAATGAATTGTGTGTAAATCCGGAAACTATTGCTTCTCAAGTGGTTTAAAAGCACCATATATACAATTGTATGTATTTTTAAAGTGGTCGTGTCACCCCAAGACACTTATTGTGCATCGACAGTTAACTTAAAAACTACTAGTTTTACGGAACATTTTTCCTTTAAAACTAAAAATAAATAACTTATTGGAAAAGACACTTCTAATTCCATGTACAATATGCTAATTGGTTATTTCCATTACAAGCTGCTCTCGCTGTGTCCATAAAATACCATCAATGTGTGAGCTTTCATAGCAGTCTGCGTGGTAATATTGGACAGCTCAAACTGTTCTTAAAGTGATAGTATGAAGATTAATTGGAGCTACTGTTTTTGGGAAACATTACTATTTTAACCATAGTGTTATTTCATTACTGTGAGCATTGTAGTTCAAGAGTAATTGAATGATAAAGTATCCCCCTCCCACCCCTTTTACCTAGTGTAAGCCACCTCCCCTCAGATGTGGAATCTGGTCTTCAGACCAGACAGCTTACAGCAAGGGACAATCTTCTTACTGTGAGAACAATGAAAGCCCTGCCCCCATTTTTTTTCCCTTATGTTAATTGAACCCTCTGCAATCCACCTGGATACCACCTTTCTGTTCTGAGGTGAGCAGTGTTACCTAGGTAAAAGGGGTGGGAGGGGATACTTTACATTTAATTACTCTTGAACTACAACTCTGACAGTATTGAAATAATACTCCCCATGGCCCAAATACTATGAAGATTAATTGGAGCTGTTTTTATTATGAAACATTACTATGCCTTTTAAAGGCATAGTAATGTTTCAGCTTACACATAGCTCAGAACGTTCCTATGTAACAGCAATGTTCTTACTCTTCAAAACGTGCTAGTTACACTGTAATATGTTGAAATTGATCCGTCTCAACCCTTTTCCCGAAGACGACATTATTATTTTATTTTTATTTATTTATTTATTTATTTATTTTTGTCCCAGATCCGACTGCAGATTACAACTAGGGGCAATCTTCACACACTATTAGGAAAAACCTGCCCTCCTTGTACTGAAAGAGAGAAGATTGTCCTTCGTTGTGATCTGTCCGGTCCTGGGACTGGTTTTCAGATCTCTGGGGAGGTGGCTTGCTGTTGGGGGGGGGGAGGGGGAAAGGGGTGGGAATGGGAGGAATCAACTTCAACATATCATTGCTGTGTAACTAGCACGTTTTGAAGAGTAAGAGCATCGCACTGTAGTACTATTACATATGATTGTTATGAGCTACGTGTAAAATGAAACATTATCCTTTTAACCCCCTTAAGGACTGGCCGCGCACACACGGTCCGGTCACTTAAGGACCAGGGACCATTTTTTTTTTTTTTTTTCCCCTCCTCTTCAGAATCTGATTCTGGACTCTCTGAATGGCGTGCAGCCCGGTATTCCATGACGGCCCAAGACCGTCATGGGTCCTTAAGGGTATAACAACCCATAACGGTCCAGGACCATTAAAGGCTAGCTGAACATACACATTTTGGCTCTTAGAGGGTTAATGTACAAGCAGTTTTTATTCCTAGGCATGATATTGAATAAAATGTTCTACAGTCCTCCTGCACTTGAATGGCATTCAGGAGGCATGTTTGCATTTGACCAGAAATCTGAGTAAATAATTAACCTAATGTTTATCTAAAATCATATGAGCTCAGGAAAGTTGAGAGGCAAAAAAGGTGAAGAGATTGGAAGCAGTCAGGTGATTCGAAAATTTGCTGAGCACAACTGTATTCCTAATGTAAACATTTTGCCTGTAATGAACAGGATCAGTGTAAGTAGGTTTATTTACTATACATATACTGTGCATTCTCTTGATTTTTTTTTTTTTTTTCTCTCCCCTATGAGAGCCCTTGAGGTATCAAATGCATGTGTTTTGATACCCCTAGCACTCAAAGGGTTAACTTCAGTGCTAGTGGTCTCCAAAGCATTGCAAGTCTTTAGAGACCTCTAGAATTTAAGAGATTAAAGGCCCATTTAAATAAGTGGGAATTTTTTTGTCCCAGGATTTCTCCTTTTCTCCTGATGCTCTTTCTCCTTAAAGGGATAGAGTTTATTTTATATTGTAGCCCTTAAGACTTATATCATTTTTCAAGTTGTGAGTGACGTCATTGCTCCACCCTTCAGATTTGGAATCCGGTCCCGGGACCGGTTGTGCCTCTCCAGAAGTGCTGAGATCACCATCTTTAAAAATTTCTTAATTGGAATGGTCTACAAAGTGTGCTTTCAAGCCAGGCACACTTTGTAGATAGTTCCAATTAAGTAGTTATTTTCAAAGATCGAGATCTCGGCACTGCTAAAGAGCTGCCAGTTGCTCTGTGGACCGAATTCCAAATCTGTCCACTAGATGGCAGACTTGGCTGAAACATCCAGGAAAAGAGCATTTTACTATATTTTAAATGTGAATATCTCCTAAACCATAAAGGTTTGGGAGATAAGACTTATATCATTTTTCATGTTTTTTTTTAAGGGCTACAATATTAAATACAATTATTTTCAAGTATCACTATCCCTTTAAAGGGACAGTAATACTTAAATATTATTAATTCCCATATTGTAGGCATGTTAAAAAGAATTGAATTGCCCCCGGTGTTATCTTTCAAACCTTTTATGGTTTGAGAGATAAATGCCCGCAAAGTTCCCCCCTCCCTCGCCTGACGTCAACGTTGTTGCTGACTGCAGGGGAAGCCTGTCGTATGCCAGTCAGGCGGCTCTGCAGCAGAGCCTAGAATGTGTTGGTTAAAAAAAAAAATATACGTATTTCAGTGAAACTGTCTTCTACGTGTGCTTGATTTGCAAGCACACGTAGAAGACCGTTTCCGTGAAATAAATCTTTTTTTACCAACGCGATCTCGGCTCTGCTGCAGAGCTGCCTGATGCACATAAGACCTGATATCCCTGCAGTCGGCTACAACGCTGACTTCAGGGAAAGGGTAGGGAGGGGGGAACTTTGCCTTCGGTTATCTCTGAAACCATAAAAGGCTTAGGAGATGACACTGAGGACAATTAAATTCTTTTTAACATGCCTACAATATGGGAATTAATAATATTTAAGTATTACTGTCCCTTTAACTAGAGCTTTTAGATAACTGCAGAAGGACACAATGTCTGTTTAAATAGTTTTAAATTGCTTAAAGGGATAGCTATCCTTTATGGAGGCTAGAATATTGTTGGTATTAAACCAAAGCATATGCCTTTGTTCTAAACTAGGAAAGTTATCAGTAATCTCGATGTAAAGTTTACCCTTCCAGCCTGATCTCTCTTAAGAGGAGCATCAACTTTCCAGATCCTTACCTCAGTGGAAGCATCCATGTTGACCTGATTTGCATAATTACTTCTCTGTTTATTCCCTCACCCCCTTCAGCTTCAGGACTGTTAAATAACTAGAGTTAGGGGGAGATTCACTAAACGATGATAGAGGCAATAAAGTGGAGATGACTTCTCCATGTAATATCACTTCTCCAGTTCCTATGTTCTATGTAGCCTATTCACAAAGATTTCTTGAACTTTTGAAGATCTTAGGGCATAGGCTCCATAGAATAACATAGTAATTGGAGAAGTCCTCTCCATTTTATCACCGGTCAGTGAATCTCCCCTGTAGTGTTCCACACAGCTAGGAGAAATCTAAGATGCTGCTTGTCTTATGGGAGGAGATGTTTACCCCTACGTATAGACTCGTATACTGCAGTCTCACATACGTTTATAAGCTTAGCTCTGCATTACAATTGTTGTGCTAATGTTGCCCATTTGAATCTAGCTTTAACACTCGCTCAAATTAACAAAAGATGGAGGAAGCTGTTTTTCAATAGCATGAACATGACAAGTGTGGCTTAATTTGTGCAAAGCACAGGGAGTGATTGAGATAAAGCTTGTAGAAGTTTATTCCTTAATTTTCCCATATTTTGTTTGTATGAGAACTTTATTGCTGGCTTTATCAATCTACTTACCTTTTGAATATGAACTTATGTCGACTTTCCTGTGAAGGCTGTTCTGTAATTATAATGCAGAAGGGGGGAAAAAAGATCTCAAATGTTGGACGTGGACAGAAGTAGTATTTGTATGAGACTAAAAGCTGTGAGATTTCCATGTTCCTCTTTGAATGAAATGGCTAGTCATCTCTCTGCTATTCTTTGATATTTTTGTATATTTCCAGTAGTAACATCCAAATATTTTTTTGTTTGTGTGGTTGTTGTTTTTCTTGTCTTTCTTTCTTTCGTTCTTGTGTCTTTCTTTCATTCTTCCTTCCTTCCAGCTGGCCTCACTGACCTTCCGTATTAGGTGACACCATCCCAGTAGTCCATTCAGCACAATGTAACTCCCAGGACACCACATCGCTGTACCAAATCTCTTTATTTTCAGAATATATGTGGAAGAAAAAAAAACCCCCCCCAAAAAAACAGCTGACATGCTGTACTATATTGGCACAAGCAACCAAGCAGTTGCATAAGTGTATGATGTCCTGTAGCTGGTGGAGGATACTTTTCAGGTGCAGTGTGGTTAAGGGCATCTATTTCATAGTTGTGCTTTCATCATTTCTACTCCTCTATGTACAGACCTGCCAAGGAAGCAGAAGAACAGCATGCACTGACAGATCAGTGAGAGAGTCGAACCAGAGTCCTCCTTCTGATCCTATGATAGTAACTGAACTGTGAGACTTGGTTCATGTGGGGTCAGGACTGGAACTCAAACATCTAGGGATGGGTTTTATAAGTCTACCACAGCAATCAGAGGGGCTGAGCTTGCAACCAGTGAAGCCTGTTCTTTGAGTCTCAAACTTCTATGTTGTCTGGAACCCATGCTATCCCTGGGTTTTGCTTTCCGAACCACGCAAGGGCTGTTAGCAGCCCCTGGATTTTATTTATTTATTTATGTTTTACAAAGTCTACTCCTATATTAGCAGACTTGGTAAAATGTGATAACTGCCCATTAAAGGAGTGGAGTTTTTTTAGGAATTTTGTTTTGTAACTCTCCAACATATTCTGCCATCTTGTTATAGGAATCCTTTATAATAATTCGCTAAAACTATGTTTGTCAGAAGCCGTCATGTGCAGTAGAGTGCCCGCACCTGATGATGGAGCAGGGAGCTCCGAATCCAGATGGGCAATAGAGGCAAGAGTAATAGTTATACTGCTGAAGGACTGCAGGCTGAATACTTGTGCTATGAAAATGCAACACGACTGAATATGGGAGGCAGATTTTTTTTTTTTTTCCTCCCCTCTCCCACCCAGCTGTGACATAAGCAGACAAGCATTCTAAACAGTTTCCAGGGAACTCTAAGCAGCACAGTCTTCCTGGAGTCTGTTTTACATACATGTGTGTGTTTTTTGTTTTAATACATATTCCCTTCTTCAAGGAGAAGCAAAATCTCCTGATAACCCTCTTACTCTCCTTACTATGGCCAGAAAATCGTAACGGCCCTATGAAGTTTGGTTCTTGTGCCTTTTAAGATGTAGTTTCAAACAGTCCTTAATTCAAAGTCTATGTTACAGTTCCTGAGAGGACCTCGGGACCTCGGCCTTGGGCACACCTCTGGTCCTTTTAAAAGTTTTGGGGATGTGTGGGGAATGGATGGCAATTACTGTCCACCTCCAGGAACATCCAATCCAGGACTGAATTGAAGCTGGTCTCTTGTACAAAAATGCAAAATTCATAATGGCTATTAGGACTTCCTGGCCATAGTAAGGTAAGTGTTTGTGTTTAGTTTGTGGGATGGAGTGGTTTATAAAGGTGTTATATCTCAAGTGCGGCCACCATGAAAAAACGTGGTAATTGTTTCTGCCTGCGGCTGCTATTGCTGTGAGTGGTAATAGGTGGCCACACCTATTAATGCTGATGGTAATGGGTGACTGTTCCTGTCAGACAGGGATAGCAGGCAGAAGCACAGTGTGCAAGAAGAGGTGAATAGTAGAACAATACTGCTGTGGGTATGGAAAACTGGGAAATACAGTAGTTTTGAATCTGTAAGTGCAGTTCTATGGCTGTTGTAGGACAAGGATTAGTGGTATGCATGTGCAATTTCAAGGCTTCTGTATGTGTGGTTCTGTGGCTACCAATGCAGTGGGACAAGGATGAGGGTCTGCATGTGTGGTTCTGTGGCTATCAGTGCAGTGCTAAAGAGGAGCAATCCAACGGCACTATAATGGGAAATTAAACTTTAGATAGGTTAAAAGCCTCAATATAAATGTTTTTCAATACTTGTGAGGCTGCCAATGTATTACTTTGTTGTGTGTTGGAGACCTGTCTAGCATTTATAGGGTTAAAACTGTGAACATACACAGAATTTTCACCATTCCATGTAGTTCATTTGACCCAGTTTTTATTTATATATTATAGACTTATTTTTCTTGCACATAAGTATATTACAATTTTTGTGTTTCTTAATCACATTATACCATTTGTAGTATGACCACCAAAACATGATTATGGCCGCACTGGCCCACCAGGAAAAAACTCCTTTGAGAACAGAGCACTTCCTTATCACTGTCCTGTGTATTTCGTGTAGACTTGCATCTTGCTGCCTCGGGAATGGGCAAGTAAATGAATGCTTTATTGTCTTACCTGGAACAGGCTGCATGCTGTGTTTGAAGCAATGTGACCTGACCTCTCTTACCCACTTGGATGTCTTGGTCAGACACATCAGTGACCTGGCACCCAGAGTGATTTATATGTTGCCTTCTGTTCAGAATAACAGTGAAATAATTCTGGGGCAAATGGAGATATAGGGCTAAAAGATGCATATCTTAAAGGGATAGTAATACTTTGTTTTATCTTTGTTTTATTTTGTAGGCATTAAAAAAAACATAAACGATATAAGTCTTATCTCTCAAACCTTTATGGTTTAAGAGATATTCACAAGCAGAGTATCCCCCCCCCCCCCCGTTCAGCCAGATCAGAAGGGAGGTGCCCAGGTAGACTGCAGAGAGGGACAATCTTCAATTAAGATAAGGGAAAGCTGAAAAACTTGTCAAGGGGGGCAGGGCCTTCATTGTTCTCATAGGAAGAAGATTGTCCCCTGCTGTTATCTGTCTGGTCTTACAACTAGATTCACATCTGAGAAGAGATGGCTTACACTAGGTAAAAGGGGCGGGAGGGGAAACTTTGCTTGTGAATATCTCTTAAACCTTAAAGGTTTGAAAGATAAAACTTACATCGTTCTTCGTGTTTGTTTGTTTTTTTTTAATGCATACAAAATAAAATAAAGTTAAAACGAAGTATTACTATCCCTTTAACCTATAGTTTGAAATGGACTTGGTAACCTAAATCTATATTTTTGTAAGTGCTTTCAGAATCCCCCAATCCTATATAACACTTTGCTAAAACGTGTGTAACACCGCAGTCATGCGCACTAGAGACTGCCCGCACTGCAGCTGATATAGAGCTGGACGCTCCGAAGGAGCATCCAGCTCTGTATGAGCCGCGGCACGGACAGGCTCTATTGCGCATGACTGCCCCATGACCGGCTGGCAGTGGCACTGTGGCCCGTGTAATGGGCTCTTCAACTAGTTCATTATAAACTATTACTTCTAGTTTAAAGGGATAGTAATACTTCATTTTAACTTTATTTTATTTTGTAGGCATTAAAAAAACATGAAGAATGATATAAGTCTTATCTCTCAAACCTTTATGGTTTATGAGATATTCACAAGCAAAGTTCCCCTCCCCGCCCCTTTTACCTAGTGTAAGCCATCTCTTCTCAGATGTGAATCTAGTTGTATGACCAGACAGATAACAGAAGGGGACAATTTTCTTTGTATGAAAACAATGAAAGCCCTTCCCCCCTTGACAAGTTTTTCAGCTTTTTCCCTTATCTTAATTGAAGATTGTCCCTCTCTGCAGTCTACCTGGGCATCTCCTTCTGATCTGGTTGAACGGGGAGGGGGGGATACTTTGTTTGTGAATATCTCTTAAACCATAAAGGTTTCAGAGATAAGACTTATATCATTGTTCATGTTTTTTTAATGACTACAAAATAAAATAAAGTTAAAACGAAGTATTACTATCCCTTTAATCCCATGAATACTAGAGGCGCAATGCACGATACAGCATTCAATGGGTTGAAAGTCCTGCTTAAAGGGATAGTAATGTTTCATATTAAAAGCAGCTCTAATTAATCATCATAGTATTTGGACTTTGGAGAGTGTTATTTCAATACTGTAGTTGTAGTTCAAGAGTAATTCAATGACAAAATATCCCTCTCCCGCCCCTTTTACTGATGTAACACTGTTCAGCCAGATCAGAAGGGAGGTGCCCAATCTTCCATTAAGATAAGGGAAAAACTTGTCAAGGGGGGCAGGGCTTTCATTGTTGTCATAGGAGGAAGATTGCCCCCTGCTGTTATCCGTCTGCTCTATGGACTGCAGTCCACATCTGAGAAGAGATGACTTACACTAGGTAAAAGGGGCGGGAGGGGAAACTTTGCTTGTGGATATCTCAAACCATAAAGGTTTGAGAGATAAGACTTATATCGTTCATGTTTTTTTGTTTTTTTTAATGTCTACAAAATAAAGATAAAACTAAGTATTACTATCCCTTTAAGTGATAGGAATTGGGGAATCTCACATTTGTAAGTTGTATGCCCCAGAATTTCTGAACTTTTTCTCGAACACTGAGCCATAAGTGTGCAAGTGGCATATCTATCTACATTTTACTATTTAATCTACAATTCTGCAGCACGGATAGCAGAGGACTGACTCAGTGTATGGGCTAGTGTATTATACTTTGTGGAAAATATTTAACAAAATCTTCAGTTTTTATGTAAAGTGTATGATAGCATGTAAAAGTGTTGTGTGTGTCTTCCTTTAGGGTTTTTTTTTTATATATAGAGTGAATCTTTGTTTTACACATACACCTGAAGCAGGGAGAAGACAGTCTTTTGGTGTGTGTGTGTAAAAGTATGCTATTTCTGCTTACACTTACACTTGTTCTTTCGAAGACAGAACACCTGCTTCCCCCCCCCCCCCCCCCCCCCCACACACACACACACAGAGTTGTAATCCTATCTGTTCTTACAGTACTTCATCATTAACTACAGAGTTGGATTAAGTGACACTAGTAGCCTGGCTTTTCTTAAGCAAACCTGCATCATTGCTAGGCCAATGATGGCGTAGAGGGTTTACATTATTTTCTTATTCTGTGACAAGACACAACAAACTGCCAAGTGTTCCTCTAAGACCCAAACCCCTCCGTCTCCTCTTTTTAGGAGAGGAGAATGTGTAAGTGTATCTCATTGCTCCACAATGGTAAAACTATGTTTGTTTATACTTCTGCTTATTTATAAATTATGTATGAATAAAACACTTTTGTTATAAGGGCGAGATGTTCAAAAAGTTGTTGTGACTGAAATTCTGTAATCAACTACAGTTGGTCAATCCTCAGACGTGTTACCGGCAGTACTTGTGTAAACAATTTCTCCACCCCCCGTGAATGGGGGGAAAAAAGCAGTCTTAAAAATGGGAGCGGTTTAATCTACAGTCATATTGTATGTTATTTTGAGGGAAAAAATATATTAAGATTTTTTTTTTTTATTTTTTTTTTTTTATCAGATTAACATTTTTTCCCAGCAAAGTAAAAACGGTCTAAACATTAAAATTTAAAGTACTATTAGCAGGAGTGAAAAGCAGTACTGTTGAGTATTTGAAAATTTGTTTTAAATGCCTAATTCGTTTCTAGAAAATATTAATTTAAAAGACCCCAGATCTGACCTTTTTAACTTCAGAATTTTTAAGAGCAATGTTTAACAGATCTTCTTACTGTAATTTTTACATCTGACACCTTTCCATATGTGACAGATTTACTTCCAAAAATATTGTCCTTTTACCACCAACTCCTGATCCGACCATTTTATCATTACGGCGGCTTGTTAACATTTCTCCCTAAATCATGTAGTTGCACAAAAAAAAAGCTGTTAGTCCTGAAGTTACCTAAAAATTCTTTTGAATGTCCCATCCACAAGTCGCTTCACCAGCATCACCACCTAAAAAAGTGTCCCTCTTTGTCATTTGAAATGTAGGGAGGTATGCAACACATTCTAAATGGTAAAGACTTGCGTGGGATAACTTGCAGTAGCCTCAATGCATATTTTTCATGTTTTAACCCTTTTTGTGCCAGGGTGCAATGCTTTGCTTACCACCCTGGCACTCAACGGGTTAAGCTTTCATGGCCCAGGGATGTGTGCAGCGCATTGTGAAGCCATGCATTGCACACACATGTTCTTTAAAAAGTTAAAGCATCCCTTCACTCCTTGGAATGCTAGACTTCTCCATTCCATTGTGATGGTTTCCTCCAGGCTCTAAAATAACTGGGTATCACTTGCATGGCGGAGGAGGACATGATTCTTAGTTGCTGGACTCTGTGATCCCACAACGGAAGGCTTAGGGAGGAAGGCTTTGATGGTAGGTGTTTGGGGTCCTAAAGTATGGCAACAGAAATGTCTCTCTGTGGACATGATATAAACTACTAATCAAAGATTAATTTTATGAAAACAGTCCATGCGTAACTGAATCTTGGTAGCAATTAGGATTTTCTACCCAGATTAAGATAATTAGCAGCAGTTTTTTCTTTAACTGCAGCCTTATATAGGGCTGGTTTCACTTCTGGCCCCCCATTTACTAGTTGGGAGACCCAGCAGATGTATTAAAATGTGGAAATTTGCCCTGGCCTGTGTCCCCCCAGATTCTGATACCATTGGAAGTGGTCAAGAAGATGAGCGACTAGGCAGAAGTAAACCTGATCGTTCCCCTGATGGCTAACAAACTTCTGGTATGCAGAGCCAGAGAGTATGTTTATCAGGAAGTTAGTACCTCTTCCTGTTAAGGAAAACCTGTTGTCCCAGGCATCAGTTGTACATACAAGACAGTCTTTTTTTGAAACTGACAGGTTGGGTCTAAGCTGCGTTCTGTGAGTCAGAAATCTCATCCCCAATTTTTGTCTTTCCATTGAGCATACGATAAGTGAGAAGGGGAAGCCCTCTTTTAAAGGGATAGTAGGGTAGTCCCTCTGCTGGGGTGGGATGCATCTTTCCAGAGTTATTACATTTCAGTCATTAACGTTCATTTTAGTGGTCAAATTTTAATTCTTGTCCGTTCTATGGGAGAGTTGAGCTGCTGACAAACGGTTCTATAGAATGCATTGGTAACTGTTGAGTAACTTTTGACATTTGGGCCTTCTAGGACGTAATGACCCTAATAGAACTGTTATAACGTCTAAATAAAATTTAACACCAGTGGTAGTAACCTTGTTTTACTCAACATGTACAGTCTAAAAGGTCTTGCCTGGTTGTTTTAATGGGGAAAAGGAAAATTGCTAATAGTAAAATACTAAAAACAAATGGCAAGCTATAAAGTTTTGTGGTCCCCTGACCACTTCTTTAGACCCTGGCTGAAGCTAGGTCTGAAGAACTGGTCAGGGGACCAAGAAACTTTATAGCTTTCCATTTGTTTTTAGTATTTTACGATTAGCATTTTATTTTTTTATTGATGATCTATATTTACAACTATTTGAAGAAAGAGAGCAAGCAGCACTCTGTGGACTTTATACATTCCTGGATACTTCAACCTGAGCAGAGACAGGAAAATATTTCTGCATGCTGTATTTGCTGTGGTCCGTTATATACTTCGCTACAGCTATTATATTTGTGAGTATAATTTTAATTATATACTCCTATACTGTCAAAAAGATAATAGACACGATTGGGCACCCTCTTTGGTTTTCATGTCGTATACTTCCGTTGAGTCGCACTGAGGAGCATCCTTGACGAAAGGAAGGATCCTTACTATTGTGGGAACAGTATAATAAATACCCCTGATGCGCATATGTCAGCTGGCACATAAGTATTTAGTTGGACATAGTATATAGTGAGTACGGTCCAAAAGACTGTGATGGGTTGGTGATAATACTTGCCAAAAGAAGTTATTGCACTAGGAGTGCCGCCTTTTTGTTTTTTCCTGCACATGTTTAGAATATGCAAAGTCTAGAGAAAAAAAGGTTATCCCTCATGATCTGGGATATGTATATTTGAAACAATTATGAGTAAATGAGGTGGAGAAAAGGCATCTCGCAAGGTATTTTAGTAAGAAATAGAGTGGAGGAACAAATAACCCTGGATAATAGGTTTATGGAAGCCATAAAAGGGCAGGCAGCTATGAAAAGGAATGCAGTAGGTAAAGGAAACTCTGTATGGGACAATCCGAGGCAGTTAAGTCAGAAATGTCAGGAGTATAAAGGATTCTACAGTGCCAGCGTGTGATTGTGGTTGTCAGTTTAACAACCCACCCCCTGCTGTTGTACCAGTGAAAATGGCTTCTTGGCAACTTCACAAAATGTTGTTTTTGTAAAGTCTCTAAAAGTTGAAGGAGACAGAGTAAACACTGCAGGTTTAGTGCTGGGTGTATGGTAGGGTTATTTGACCAGCATGCTGAAAATTTACAGTTGTGCCAGTTTTGAAACTTCTTATACATTCCATTGTTGACCTATTGCGCTTTACTTGTTTGCAATATCTTGAAAGAACATGAAACCCTATAGTGTATATGGGGTTATATACATTTAAATACCCTTAATTCATGTCGGCATCTGTAATAATTCTGTTTCTGTCCTAAAATTTATTTTTGCATATGCATGATGGGAGCTTCCATTGTTTCCTATTTTTTTTGTCTCCCTGACTGCAATTAACAAAGCAATTTTGAAGTTCTAGAACTGCATTTTCTGTAAACATGCACAAGATAAATTCACAGACCCCCCCCCCCTTTTTTTTTTTTTTTTTTTTATTATTACAGTAGTGGTGGGTACTAAATCTTAGTAAATTAAAGGGATAGTAACAATTGATATATAGTAACATTTTATATTGTATACCTTATCCTTCTGAGTACAACAAGGGTAATCCCACTGCAGAGTGGTGGTTTTATTCAAAAGTTATATCCACACAAACTTTATTTATTTATTTTTTAGGTGCAATATGTAAATAATCTGAAATTTTACTGTGGTGCTGTTGCTAAATCATCCTATGGAAAGTTCTGGCTAATTGACCATAAACCTCTATACAATGGTGTACCAACAGAACCATGGTAAATTTTCAGGTAAATGTAATACTACACCTTAAAAAAAAAAAACCAACAAAAAAAAAACCACATTGCTCCTAAATAGTTCAAGTTTGAGCTGCGATAACGTTTGAATAAAACATCTCTTAGCAGTGGGAGGATTATTTCAAAAGTTGTAAAAGTAAACTTGCTTGGTTATTTTTACAGATTAAAGTGAACTTGTCACCTTTTGAATTTGTTTAATGGTACATGTTTGAAAACTTCATTGAAAACTGCCTATGTATCTTGCTGGCCAAAAGTCCAGTAGCACAGTTCAGGAGATATTCACGCACCTGTTTCTGGAAGAACGGAGTCTCAATGCAGTACAGAGCTTCATTAGTATTTGAAACTGCACTGCACTGAAAATCTTCATTATATGAAAATCTTGTGTTGCACATTATATTTCATTGAGATTAGGGTGTCATAATGGAGCATATCTTAACAGGGTGATTACAATGTCCTTGAAATATGTGCTGTACATATTTTATTTCAGACAAGAAGATACTCCTGTCATTTATTTACCAGGACAGTATATGATAGGAGTGGGGTGGTGGTTGAAACGTTACTATCTAATCTCAGAAATGAGGGTCATTGTCTGTAGGTTTAGGCCTCTTTCTTTACTGTCAGCTCTCTGAGGATACTGTAAAAATCTAAGGTATAATATGCACCTGGGTATAATACATAAATGTAAACTTATACCCAAGATTTTTAGGTAAAACAAGAGTGCTGGTATAATACGCACCCTTGTTTTTCCTAGCAATTGTATGTTGCTACTCTGATTCCCTCCCTCCCCTGCTTACCTTCCTACTTCTCACCCGCTCTGGAGTCCAATCTGACAGGTTCACAGTGAGCTGCATACTTGCATTTGCTATCTACCTCTAGTAATGACCTGTCAGGACCTTCTCCTTTAAGCCAGTGGTAATGTCCTGTGAGGACTGCAAGATCATCACATGGCAATACAATAGATCTATGCATTGGATCTACAGTATTGCTCTGTGAGGACCTTGCGGTACTCGCAGGGCATTACCATTTGCTTAAAGGAGAAGATCTTAACAGGTCATTGATGGAAGCGGGAGGCAAATGCAAGCATGCCACCTGCTGTGAACCTGTCAAGTTGTCAGATTGGACTCCTTAAGGGTTAAGAAGGATGAGGGGGAGGGGAGGGAACTGGAGTGGCAACATACTACTTATTTTTCCTCTGTGTCCAATCCACGGCTATGGTGAGATCTGGCTCCGCCCTCCAGCTGGTAGGACCAATAATTCTTTAATTATTTAAGAATCTGCTTGCTGCTATCTCCCCAGTTTTTTTGGTCCTACCACAGCTGGAGGACGGAGGCTGGAGCCTCCTGAGAAGGCACAAATTTTTTATTTTTCTCCCCTATGTGGTTAGCCCTAATCGCTAACCACATCACTGTTACCTTGTGAGACTGCATACCCTGGACATATCCTGGGTCACATGGGTCCTTGAGCTGCATTACCGCCGCGTTCACGCTGCTCCCAATGCTCTGATCAAGCCGCACGCACCGGGAGAAGCAAACCGGATGTTCGGCGGCATGTTTACAAGCGCTAAACCGGAAGTTCGGCTGGATGCGTTCCAACAATGGAACGCACGCCGCGATCCCGCGCTGACCGGCTGGGGAGACAGAAGGGATATAAGACTGCAACTGAAGTCCATGTAAGTATATAATATATATATACATTATTGATTCTATTGAGACTATAAGCTATTTCTCTTGCATTATGTCTGCCAAAGATTCTAAAGTAGACAAGCCTAAACATCCTTGTGAGCCAGCTAAGGAAGATAAATCTGCTGCTAAGACTAAAGTCTGTATGGGATGTGATGCTAAAATTGCTCTTTCAGAACCTGCTAAACTATGTCAGGAATGCCTTAAGAAAGCAGCTGTAGACACAGTTCCACCTCAGTTTCAGGAGTTTCTGGGGTGGATGCGCACGTCCATGCAAGAAACTTTCTCATCTATGCAAGAGTCGGCTAGAAAGCGCCAGCGTACTTCTGATGCGGATGAGGGTCCTTCCAGACGTCAGTTAGAGGAAGAAGAAGAAGACAGTTTGATTGAATTAGAATCAGCTATATCTTCTGCTGAAGAAGGAGAAATCACTGAAGATACCGGTAATTTCAGTATAGATAAAATTGACGGCCTCATCAAATCCATGAGAAAGACTCTAGGCCTTTCTGAAACTCAAAAAGACTTGAATGTTATGGACGCCGCATTTATAGGATACAAGAAATCTGCCCCACAGATTCCTGTTCACAGCTCCATTCAAGATATCATCAAAAATGAATGGAAGCAAGGGGACAAAAGATCGGCAATGTCCAGACGCTTTCAGCGGATGTACCCTTTTGCGGAGGAAGAGGTTTCCACATGGATCAATCCCCCCAAGGTTGATGCTGCTGTAGCCCAGATCTCGCGAAGAACGACTATCCTCTTGGAAGACGGTACTACATTGAAAGACCCTATGGAAAAAAGGGCAGATAATGCCTTGAAGAAACAGTTTTCTACAATTGGCCAAAACCTGAAATCTGCTACTGCCATGGCCTGTGTATTTAGAGTATTACGCCTTTGGTTAACAGATTTTGAAGAGAAGATTGATTCTTCAGTTTCTAGGTCTCGCCTATTAAAAGAAATTGCTACCATCAAAGATGCAGTGAATTATTCGTGTGACGCCTCCCTGGACACCATCAGACTCATGGCAAAGTCATCAGCTTTATCCATTACTGCTAGGAGAGCCCTGTGGATCAAGGCCTGGGAGGCAGATGCATCATCAAAAAATAGATTAGTCTCTCTTCCCTTTACAGGCTCTAAACTTTTCGGTGATCAGTTAGAAGAAATCATTAAGAAATCCTCTGGAGGTAAGAGTCCATTCCTTCCTCAGGAAAGACGTCCCCGTTCATCTCCATCAAGATCAAACCGGTTTAGACGTCAGTCCTTTCGTGAAACCCGCAGATACCGGCCTGGAACCTCCTATGAGCAGAAGAAGAGACCAGGACAGAATCAACGCACTGGAACCCGTAAGGATTTCCAGCGCAAGTCTTCCTTCCAGCAGAATCCTCAATGAAGTCAGCAGCGCCCTGTCTCCAGTTCCAGTAGGGGGCAGACTGGAGTTCTTCTTAGACAGCTGGGAAAAGATCAACCCAGACAAATGGGTGAAGCAGTCTCTGGAGATAGGGTATGCGCTGGAATTTCAGACTGTCCCTCTATTTGCTCAGTTCCAGACATCCATTATAAGAAACAAAGCTATGCTATCAAAGATGAAGACAGCTATTCAGAACCTCATTCAGGACAGAGTCATAGAGAAAGTCCCTCAGAATCAACACTTCAGAGGAATTTATTCCAATCTTTTCTATGTCTCCAAGCCCTCTGGGGACCTGCGACTAATTCTAAATCTAAAGAAAGTAAATGCTTTTCTCAGAACCAGAACTTTCAAGATGGAGACAATCCAGTCAGCTCTAAAACTGATCAGACCTTTCTCTTTTCTGACGCGGGTGGACCTCAAGGACGCTTACTACCACATACCAGTAAGAACAGTACATCGAAGATTTCTGAGGTTTCACATAATAGGAGAACATTATCAATACAGAGTTCTTCCGTTTGGCCTGGAAACAGCCCCGAGAGTATTCACAAAGATCCTGGCAGTAGCAGTAGCAGAATTAAGGCAGCAGAAGGTCAGAGTGATCCCATATCTAGACGATCTACTGCTGATAGCAGACAACAGGATACAGTCGGCAGCAAACACACAGATTTGCATAAGCTTATTGAAAGAACTAGGTTGGATCATAAACCTAGACAAAAGTCATCTGGAACCTACCCAGTCTCTAAAATTTCTGGGAGTCATCATAGATACAAAGGAATCTCTGGTGACACTATCAGAGGAAAGACAACAAAGGATCCTTCTAGCAGTAAGAAAATTTCAAAAATCAAGACTCAGGACAGCAAAGGAATTCTCGCACCTGATAGGAAATTTCACCTCAGCACAACACATAGTACCTTGGGCGAGGGCCCATGGGAGACAAACTCAGTACAATTACCTAAAATTCCAGAAGAAGGATCCATCAAACTATCAAATGAAAATACCCATCCTTCCCTCAACCAGAAGGGAGTTATTGTGGTGGAACAATCCAAGTCACCTACAGAAGGGAAAATCTCTCAAGGAACACACTTGGGAGATAGTCACAACGGACCCCAGTACAGCAGGCTGGGGAGGAGTGTGGAACCAGAAATCAGCCCAAGGGGTCTGGTCTGCAAAAGAGTCCAAGCTCCACATAAACAATCTGGAACTCCTGGCAGTTTGGAAGACATTGAAGAGCTTTCAGAACCATCTAAGACAGACGGCAGTGTTAGTCAGATCAGACAACACTACAGCTGTAAGTTACCTCAGGAATCAGGGCGGGACAAGGAACATAGCCCTCAACCATCTAGCTCTGCAGATCATCTCTTGGGCAGAAAGTCATCTGAAGGATCTCAAGGCAACTTATCTGTCAGGCACAAGAAATCTTCAAGCAGATTTTTCTCAGCAGACAGCAGATTCTTCCAGGAGAATGGTCACTAAACAAGAAGGTCTTCCAGGAAATTGTCAAAATCCTGGGAAATCCTGTGATAGACCTCATGGCCACTTCAAGCAACACTCAGTGCAGCTTATTCCTCTCCCGTTGGAGGGATCATCAGGCTCTAGCGCAGGATGCCTTCCAACAAATATGGACATATCCACTGGCCTATGTCTTCCCTCCCATTCCACTCATCACAGAAGTCATTCGAAAGGTCAGGGAGGACCAGGCAAGGGTCATTCTAATCGCTCCAGATTGGCCAAGGAAACTCTGGTATGCAGACCTGATACAGCTATCTGTCCAGCCACCACTAAGACTTCCAGACATTCCAGACCTGCTGTCACAGGGACCGATATGGCATCCGGATCCAGCCTTCTTGAAGCTAGCGGCATGGAAGCTGAACGGAGCTCACTAAGAAACAAGGGCTTATCAGAAGAGGTCATTGATACAATGTTATTGGGCAGAAAGACTTCTTCTTCCCGAATTTATTACAGAGTCTGGACCACGTTTTACAACTGGTGTAAAGCCAGAAAACTAGACAGAAGTAGTATTCTTCCCCATACTATCCTGGATTTCTTACAGCAGGGTTTCAATAAGGGCCTGAAGCCTGCATCCCTTAAGGTGCAACTATCTGCACTTTCAGCTGTTTTGGCCTGTCCTTTTGCTGATATGTACCTCATCAAAAGATATATGTCAGCAATTTCAAAAATCAAGCCCTCCATAAGGGAGATTATTCCCCCATGGGACCTCAATCTTGTCCTGCAACAGATTTGTTCCCATCCATTCTTTGAGCCTCTGGAGTCTGTATCTTTAAAACATCTTACTCTCAAGACTGTGTTCCTTATAGCTATTACATCAGCTAGAAGGGTAGGAGAGTTACAGGCCCTTCTTTGTAAGTCTCCATTTTTGGTCTTCCATCAGGACAAGGTGGTCCTGAGACCCAGAGCCTCTTTTAGGTCCAAAGTGGTATCTAGTTTCCATCTAAGTCAGGAGATTATTCTCCCTTCTTTTCCCCCTGATTCTATAACAGGTACAGATTCTAGACTGAAAAATCTGGATTTATGTAGATGTCTACATATTTATCTGCTGAGAACTAAGGAATTACGTCAGACTGATTCATTGTTTGTTCACTTCGCTGGGAAATTTAAGGGCACGGCTGCCTCCAAGGCATCTATTGCCAGATGGATAAGAGACTGCATTGCATTAGCATATCAGTCTGCAGATTTGGAGCCTCCTCCACGAATTAAGGCTCACTCTACCAGGGCAGTAGCCTCTTCTTGGGCTTTGAAGGCCGTGGCTTCACCTGAAGAAATATGTAGAGCAGCCACTTGGTCCTCAGTGTCCACTTTCATAAAACATTACAAATTGGACAATCAAGCATCAAAAGATGCTAATTTTGGCAGGAAGGTACTTCTTGCTGCCAGTCCTGCTCAATAATTTTTCCCACCCTAGGGATACTGCTTTGGTAAGTCTCACCATAGCCGTGGATTGGACACAGAGGAAAAGGTGAAATTTACTCACCGATATTTTGTTTTCCTCTGTGTCCTTCCACGGCAACCCTCCCTAAGAACTAGTGGTATGGTACTTGTATCGTTCCTTTGGATATATATTGTAGAATTGAATTTTGCTCTTACTAACCTATTTCTCATTCCAGCTTTGACAAAAGTATAACTGGGGAGATAGCAGCAAGCAGATTCTTAAATAATTAAAGAATTATTGGTCCTACCAGCTGGAGGGCGGAGCCAGATCTCACCATAGCCGTGGAAGGACACAGAGGAAAACAAAATATCGGTGAGTAAATTTCACCTTTTCTCTGTTAGCCAATATAGGTTACTGGTAACTTTGGATAGGCGATCTGGCAGGAACAATTCTAGAAGTGAATGCTGGGTGGAGCCTTCCTACTCTTCTTGGCTGCAGCTAGCCAGTCTCCCCCAGTAATATTTGTTCCTTCAATGAAGATACAGGCAAGAGAACAGTTCTGCTATAGTTTTAGCTATGTTTTTTGTTTTTCTGTTAGAAATGGAATACCACCATTAGGCGGACTACCAGCACTGACAATTCTCTAGTGGATAGCTCAGTTTCCAGGTGCTTTGGTGGACCTTAAGCCCTGGGGGGGGGAAGCTGCTTCTTGATATATGGTAATCTGAAGACAGAAGATCTGCTTCCCCTCCGCTCAGGAGTCTCCTTTGGAGTTCCTACTGCATACTCCTGCACTCATTAGGTTTATCTGCATGTCTGTTGGGTGTTTTGGAGCAAGTTTCTGTGGTAGTTTAACCCTTTGGTTGCTGGTTTAGCATCCTTTGGGGAATTGTTGCCACTTTCCGTACTACGTTCAGTGTGTATTGGGTCTGACATGTTCTAGTCATGTTTGTTGTAAATATAATTCATAGTTACAGCTTTGCAAAATTTGTGTTCCATTTACCGCATAGACGCCATTGCTTCATTCACTTCTATGGGACTTTACAGTTTGGGACACATCTCTGCAACCACTCAACGTTGTGACTTTAGAGTTGGCTCATTTTGTTTTTCTGCCGATTCTCTACTATCTGGTCAATGCTTGGTGTGTGTTGGGCGGCTTGGAGTGCTTTGGGCACTTTTGGGGTACTTTGGGGAAAACTACACTTCTCATGAGCTCTTTCATCGCTTGCTCGTTTGATTGGCTTCTCTCGCAGCAGCCATTTTGTGCTTTCCCTGAATGAGTATCCTACGCAGGGCTTGGACTCTTCTCTCTCTAGCAGATTAACCTTTTGTCTGCCAGATAAGTGTATTTTATTTTTATTTATTTTTTTTTTTTTATGGGGTGACATTTTAATCATACACACTGTATTTGGGCGATACCTTTTATACTTGTAACGTTTTGACACTGTGAGAAAGTCTATTCCGTTGGAGCTTGGGGCCAGACCTAAGACTAAGGATACTGGGGTGCCTGTGTCCCCCATTGCGCGTTGCTTAGAGAATTCTCAGATCATTTATGCACAGCATGTACTGCTGCCCCTGAGTCTCCCCCGGAACCTCCAGCTAGGCACTAGAGCCAGTTGGATGCAAGAGTTTAAGGCTACTACCAGAGACCTCCGGTCTACCTTACAACTCCTCCCATCCCACTTACAGGGGGTCTTCCACTCCTGGCAGACCCCTACTTCTGTCAGGTCTTCCCTACCAAAACCGCCGGGAGTACCTGATGCATCAGATTCTTCTGAAGAGGAACTGTTGGTGGATTCTGACAAAGAGGAATGTTCTGCAGTGGTCCCCTCACAGTTCTTTGGGGACCCTTTTGAGGCTGATCCCTCTGCTGAGGGCCTGATCAGGGCCATATTAAAAACCCTAAACTTTCCTTTGGTTCAGGAAGTTTCTTTTGGACCCCTCCGATGTTTCAGGAGCCTAAGAGGCCCCATACTTGTTTTCTACCTAAACCCACTCTTGACCACCTTGTGTCTGAGTGGAAGTCTCCGGACATAAAACCTTCTGTCTCCAAGAAATTTGCAAAGTTTTATCCTTTTTCTGAAGTGGAGCTAGCTCAGTGGGTTCATCCACCCAAGGTGGATGCCCCTGTTTCCAGGCTATCTAAGTCCACTGCCTTGCCAGTAGCTGATGCTTCTGCTATCAAAGACTGGACTGACAAGAAGCTTGAGACCTCCCTCAAACCCATTTTTGTCACCGCTGGTACTTCCCTATGCCCAGCATTCGCTGTAGCCTGGGTCAACAGGGCCATTGCGGTTTGGACTGAACAGCTTACCCTAGCTGTTCATCAGGGAGCTCCTACTGCTGAGATGTTGCAGCTCCTCGCCAACATCTCTGCGGCCTAGTACTGTGTATCTTCTGCCTTGTTTGATGCCATCTGATTGCTGGCCAGGGTTTCTACCATGTCTGTGGTTGCAAGACTGGCTCTTTGGCTCAAGATCTGATCTGCTGACACTGCTTCCAAGAAAGCATTGCTCTCCTTGTCCTTTCAGGGCACTTCTGTTTGGGCCAGATCTTAAGGATCTTATTAGTGAGGCCACAGGGGGCAAGAGTACCCTCCTGCCTATGGTCCCTAGGGAGAAGACTCCTACCAAGCGTAATCTGCTTTTTCGTTCCATTCAGCCTGAGACACACCCGGCGAACCAGGAGGTTCCCCAGGCTCTGCGTTCCTCTTCCAAGCCCAAACAACAATGGCAGCCCAAGTCCTCCACCAAGCCCAAGGCTTTCAAACCTCCTTCGGCATGACTCGCCAAACCCAGGTCCCCACGTTGCTGTGGTTGGCCGTCTGTGCTGCCACTTCAGAGTCTGGTAACACACTGTGGCGGACCCATGGGTTTTACAGGTAGTGGCAGAGGTGTGCAGGATCTCTTTCACCTCTTTTCCTCCCATCCGGTTTTTCCTTTTCACATTCCTCAGGGTGTAGAGAAATGCCATCTGTTCAACAGCGCCATACAGGCCCTTCTGGACAAGGAGGTTCTGGAACCAGTTCAGGATTTGGGTTTGTGATTTCCAAAAAGAACAACGGCTGTTGCCCAGTTTTGGACCTAAAGTACCTCAGTTCCTTTGTGGTCAAGACTCACTATCACCAGGAGTCCCTAAGGACTGTGATTGCAGCCATGTCCCCTGGGGAATTTCTTGTTACTCTGGATCTTCAGGACGCTTACCTGCACACGTGTGACTTAGGTGTATATCATTGACCTTTTAATATATATGTTACTTTAGGATACTCAGGGGTATTACAGTCTATTACACACAGATACGGCATGACAACTTGCTTGCAGTAGTCTCACTGATCAAGTCGCTCCACACCGTATATACAAACAAAGGAAAATAGTATCCAATTAGGAATCAACGTTTATACAGTATGACGAACAATCCAATATCCACTTACGATTAAGCTGTTATTATCAGTCTTCAGTCAGTCAGGAAATCCCATCCACTATTTCCTCTCCTCAACACTATATCAGGATTTACATCCACGAGTCCTTCAACCCACGATCTCTGTCTTTAATTTTCTCCGTCCTTTTGCGGCAGATTGAATTCCTCTCCCGGCCCGTTACAAACCATACAAAGACAGGCATTCAATTTCAGGTTGTCTCTACCTTATAACAATGAATAAATATCCACTCACACTGTATTTTTTTTATCCCTCCAGCGATGAACCACTGAATCAAATCCACCAGATTCCTTGGTTTCAGCATCATCTCCAAGAGTTTTTTTTTTTTTTTTTTTTTTTTTTTTTTTAATATGGCTTGTAACAGGAATCTTTCTGGAGCTGGTTGGCTAGCTGCAGCCAAGGAGGGAAGGTAGGCTCCACCCCCTGCAATCAATTTTATAAATGTTCCTGCCTACTTAAAGGGTGGATCGCCTACCCAGAGTTACCAGTAACCTGTATGGACTAAAGAGAAAAGGAGGTCCAAGCAGACCTCCAAACCTCCTTTAGCATGATTTGCCAAACCCCAGTCCCCATGCGCCAATGGTTGGCTGTTTGCTGCACTTCCTCAGTGTCTGGACAGACACCGTGGTGGATCCATGGGTTTTGCAGGTAGTCTTGGAGGGTTACAGGATACCTTTTCGCTTCTCTTCCTCCGTTCATTCTCACACTCCTCAGGGAGTGGAGAAGTGCCATCTCCTCAACTGTTACATCCAGACCTTTTTAGACAAAGAGGTTCTGGAACTGGTTCCCGAGCTGGAACAGGGTTTGGGTTTCTATTCCAACCTATTTGTGGTTTCCAAGAAGGACGTCTGCTGTTGTCCGATTTTTGGACCTCAAGAATCTCAATTCCTTCGTGGTCAAGACTCGCTATCACCAGGAGTCCCTTAGGATGGTGATCGTGGTCATGTCTCCTGGGGAATTGCTTGTCTCTCTGGACCTTCGGGATGCATACCTGCATATAGCCATACATCCAGAGAGTCTGCAGTACCTCAGGTTTTGCTTGCGACCAAGGGCACTTTGTTTTCTGCACTTCCCTTTTGGACTGACTACAGCCCCCAGGTCTTCAATTGTGTCCTGGGTGCGTTAGTGTCTGTCCTACACAGGGACAGCATCAGTCACTCCATGCATGGATAAATTGCCCCTGAAGGCACCTTCTCCAGAACTCCTTCGACAGCAGTTCGAGGACTGCATTCTTGCTCTTATCCATCATGGTTGGATCCTCAACATGGACAAGTCGGATTTGACACCTTCCCAGAGGTTGGTGTTTCTGGGTCTTCTCTTCGGCACCAAGCAAGGCATGGTGTTTCTCATGGACGAGGTGGCTCACTAAATCGCCAACAAAGTGTCCGTGATCCTGGCCTCTCATGCAGTTCCTACCAAGAAGTTGACCTCTCTAGTGGGGAAGTTTATATCCGCCATAGAAACCGTTCCATTTGCCATGGTTCACACAAGGAAACTGTCCAGTCCAACAATGCCATGGCCGTGGCTTACATCAACAAGCTGGGCAGCACAAGAAGTCTCTCAGCTTGGTTGCAAGTCAAAGCTATTTTGTCTTGGGCAGAAGAACATGTTACTTCCATATCCGCAGTTCATATTCACAGCGTAGACAACGCGCTGACAGACTTCCTAAGTCGACACACAGTGGACAGGAGAGAGTGGGAACTGCACCAAGAAGGTCCTGGAGGCAGTGTTGCCTGTCTAGGGTCTTCCTTGTCTCTATAGTACTCTTTAACTGTTGATTTTAGTCTTACCTGTTAACCCCTTAACGACAAATGACTTACAAGGTACGTCCCGCAGAAACTGTCACTTAGTGACAGAGGACATACCTGGTAAGTCCTGGAAGTCCGGGTCTCCGTGCGGCTGCACGCCGCTCGCGTACTCCGGACTCGTTTAAAAAAACAAAAAAAAAACAGTACCACGGGCATTAAGGTGACAGCCGTGTATGCACGTGGCTTACATTAAGGGGTTAAATCCTTTTGTCTTAGTCCATATAGGTTACTGGTCTCTCACCCTGCCATGCTGTGACTGAACTTAGGAGTCCTTTCGGGTTCATGCTCACTGGAGTCTTTTCCCTTCTTGCTACCTTGTCATTATTTGGCGTTTCAAATCTTACTGGAGGGGACTGGCTGGGAAACGGCTAGGAGAGTAGGAAAGCTCCACCCTGCACTTCTTTTCAAGAATTGTTCCTGCCTATTAAAGGGTCAGTCTCCTTCCCAAAGTTACCAGTAGTGTGTGTTTGTGTTTGTGTGTGTGTGTGTGTATGTATGTATGCATGTATAAAACAAAACGGATAAGACTAAAATACTCCTTTTGTTGCAGGATAGTGCCACTTCAGCATGGCACCCTTTCAATTCAGGATGCAATTGCATTCAAAGATCTGGCAGCCTTAAAGTGGAATTGTCACCTTTTTCCTTTATGCTCCCATATGAAAATGGAAGCAAAAACTATAAGTGGTGATGGATTTTGTGAATTGCTCTCTTTAAAAATTTACTTACAAAAGTCAGTGGAGACGTCGGTATGGGGCTGGCCTGATGTACAAGTTGCACAGCAGGCATCAAACTGCAATGCTGGCGGTCCCCCTTTATCAAGGTGAATTTAGATTGTGAGCCCCAATGGGGACAGGAACCAATATGAGTGTAAAGCGCTGCGTAATCTGTGTTCACTATATAAAAATAAAGAATTATTATTGTATGCCCACCCAACACCTTCCCATATTTTTATGAAGTGTGTCTAAAGAGCTGTCTGCACACAACAGTGACATGAAGGAGCAAGCCAGACAAACTAATACACACTAAAAAAATAAAAGTAACCATCCTGCACTGATTAGTGCAGGATGTTGCTTTTTACTCTGTCTGGCATGCTCCTTCATATCTCTGTTGTGTGCAGACAGCTCTTTAGACACTCTTTAGAAAGACAGACCGACAGGCTGGTTGAGGATCCGAAAAGGGACAGGCTCTTAAACGCTAAATGACTGGGAGAGTGTTCAACTTAGTCAAGATGTCTGAGCCCTCGCTTATCTGAGCTCAACACTTAATCTAAGTTTAAGATATCTGGAAAGTTTATAGAGCTTTAAACGGCTCATTTAGCATTACTACTTGTATTTGCAAATATTTGGGGGGAGGGGGTCAGTTAGTTGACCAACTTTAAAAGGTTCTCTCCCTATCTGCTGTCATTCTCAGTCCTGTCTTTTTGTGCTGTGTTGTTGAAGTTCTATTTGTTGCAAGCCCTTCTGCCTTGTGCGGCACAATGCTACTTCGGCACAATTCAAACAATGAATTGTAGGGTACTTATTCAGTACATTGACTGAAGCTTGCTGATTCCAGTATGCTACAATGTGCCGCGTGAATGCGCTCACAGGGAGAGCTGGGAGGAGAATTTGGGACGTGGGGACACCCAGCAGAGAGCTGTGCTGAAGTAGTGGCATTGTGCCGCACAAGGTGGAAGTGCTTGCAACAACTAGAACTGCAACATGTAATCTCTTACGGTATTTTATTTATTTATTTTTCCTCTGTGTCCAATCCACAGCAATGTACTGTGGGAATTGGCTCCGCCCTCCAGCTGGTAGGACCAATCAAAAATTAAATAAAGCTGCCTGAATCCCATGCCTGCTCAGTTATTTTGGTCCTACCAAGCTGGAGGTCGGAAGGAGTTTTCTCCTGCAAGAGTTTATTTTATATTGTCATGTAGTTTGCCTGTTAACGCAGACTATATTTACTTTCAGCCCTATAGGCTAGATACAACGGAGGCTAGATCCCATGCAGTGAGGATCATAGCCCGAATCGTTATGTGCAGGTTGGCTATCTGTCCCGCTCCTAAGCGGTGTTCCATGCTGTACCTGATGCCCGGTGCAAGTCCTCAGTGCTGCCTCCATCCACGCGCCAAATGGAGGCGCCGGCCGACTAACACGTTTTTACCTGAGCCAGCAGGAAGCGGAACCGGAAGTGATCGCGATGCGTTCCAGGGTGGAACGCAAGGAAGCTCAAACTGGCGGGCGGCTTAAAGAGGACGGGCACACACTATGGGCAGTAAGTTTAATCCTTATATAGCTTATATATAGATGTATTTAAACTCTTTTTGTTGCTATACTGTAGATCTTTCTGCATAATAGTTTACTATCATGTCTAAGGAAGGGAAAGGTGACAAAAAACCTGTAGAACCTCCCAAGGAAGATAGACCTGCTGTAAAGTTAAAAGCTTGTGCAGGATGTGAGGGTAAAATCCCTGCTGCTGACAATACAAAGTTATGTGATGATTGCCTAAAGAAAGTATCCTCTTCAGAAGTTCCAGCTCAATTCACTGAATTTTTGAGCTGGATGAAGTCATCTATGCAAGAAACATTTTTGTCTATGCAAGAGACTTCAAGGAAAAGGCATAGACAATCTGATCCTCAGGAGGGTACATCATACATGCTGGAGGAAGATGATACCAGTTTGATGGATGTAGACTCTGCTCTGTCTTCTACTGAAGAAGGTGAAATCCAAGAAGATCAGGGTACTTTCAGTATTGATAAAGTGGACGGGTTAGTTAAAGCTTTAAGAAAAACCCTTGGGTTAACTGACACCCACAAAGAATTAAATGTGATGGATGCGGCCTTCATAGGTTACAAGAAGGAGTCTCCTTCATTTCCTGTTCACAGCTCAATTAAAGACATGATTACAAATGAATGGAAACTGGGAGATAAGCGCCTACAGAACACTAGACGCATGCAACGGATGTATCCCTTTACTGATGAAGATACGGCTGCATGGATTTCTCCTCCCAAGGTGGACGCTGCTGTGGCCCAGATCTCCAAAAGAACGGCACTTTTGTTAGAGGAAGGAACATCTCTTAAAGATCCTATGGACAGAAGAGCTGATTCGGCCCTAAAGAAACAGTTCTCAGTGATAGGACAAACCCTCAAGACTGCTACAGCCATGGCTTGTGTGTTTAGAACACTACGTATCTGGTTAACTGACTTTGAAGAAAAATTGGATTCTTCAGTATCCAGGTCCAGATTGTTGAAAGAATTGGGTCCTATCAAGGATGCTTTAAACTTCTCTTGTGACGCCACTCTGGACAACATTAGGGGGCTGGCAAAATCATCAGCCCTATCCATTACAACTAGAAGGGCTATCTGGATAAAGTCTTGGGAAGCGGATGCCACATCAAAAAATAGGCTTGTTTCACTTCCTTTTACAGGCAACAAATTATTTGGTAGTCAGTTGGAAGATATGATTCGCCAGTCCTCAGGTGGCAAGAGCCAGTTTCTCCCGCAACAGCGTAAGTCCAAAGCATCATCCCCTAGAAGATCTTCTACTAGAAAACAGTCCTTTCGTGAAGCAAGAAGATACAGACCCGGCCGTACATATGATCAAAGACAAGGTGGATCATCCCAGGGACCTAAGTTTGGAACAAAAAAGGAGTTCCGGAAGAGACCTAGGTTCCAGCAAAACCAGCAATGAGATTGTAGTCACCCCATCAGGGACTCCAGTAGGGGGCAGACTGGAGTCCTTCAAGGACGCATGGTTCAAGATCAGTTCAGACAAATGGGTGCGTCAGATAATCCAGATGGGGTACTACTTGGAATTCAAAACTGTCCCTCAGGTCAATCACTTTTGCTCTTCCAGAATTCGGAATCAGACAACATCGGCAGTAATAAAGAAGGAGCTCTTTGCCCTATTGAAGAACAATATAATAGAGAAAGTTCCCAAGAGCGAAGAATTCCGTGGCATTTATTCTACAATTTTTGCTGTTCCGAAACCTTCAGGGGAGTCACGTCTTATCTTAAACTTAAAAAAGATCAATGCTCATCTAAAACTGCAAAAGTTCAAGATGGAAACCATACAAACAGCAATAAAGATGGTTTTCCCTCAGGCATTTCTCACAAGAATAGATCTGAGGGACGCATATTATCATATTCCAGTTCATCCTGTTCACAGAAGATTTCTCAGGTTTCAGATTTTCCACACTCACTTTCAATACAAGGTGCTGCCCTTCGGGCTAGCTTCAGCCCCCAGAGTCTTCACAAAAGTGCTTGCAGTGGCCATGGCCTCTCTCAGAATTCAGCAGATAAAAGTTCTTCCTTATCTGGACGACATTCTGATTGTGGAGGAATCAGAAGAGAAGTCAAGAAAAAGCACAGCTTTGTGTCTAGAGCTGCTTCAACAGCTAGGTTGGCTGATAAACTTTCAAAAGAGCCAGCTACAGCCAGTCCAAGAACTCCTTTTTCTGGGCATACTATTCAACACCAGAAGGGATCTAGTAACTCTTTCACAGGACAGACAGAGTCGACTGCAAAAAAGAGTGTCAAAATTCCTGGAGCATCATCAACAAACAGCAAAGGAGTTCTCTCGCCTTCTGGGGAACCTATCATCAGCTCACCCCATAATTCCTTGGGCGAGGGCCCACAGTCGCTGTACTCAGATCAATTATCTCAGGTACTTCAAAAGGAATCCAGCAAACATCTGGTTAAAAATTCCTATTGCTGCGGACACCCGGAAAGAGTTAAAGTGGTGGTGCCAGCCTCAAAACCTTTACCAAGGGAGAACTTTGAGAGAAATATCTTGGCAGACAGTGACCACCGATGCCAGTCTAAAAGGCTGGGGAGGTGTCTGGGAATCAAAGATAGCTCAGGGATGTTGGTCCCCAGCACAGTCAAAAAGTCACATAAATCTGTTACAACTACAGGCTGTGTGGAACACACTCAGATCTCTGGAAAAGGATCTCAGAGGAAAGTTTGTGCTGATACGTTCAGACAACACGGCAGCAGTGCAATATCTGATGAACCAAGGAGGAACAAGGAACCTGTCTCTCAACAAATTAGCAATCAAAATTCTTCTTTGGGCAGAATCACGACAGATAACCTTAAAAGCAACTCACCTCTCAGGGAAGAACACTCAAGCAGATTTCCTAAGCAGGTTTCAAATAGACCAAAACGAGTGGTCTCTAAACAAAGAAGTGTACCAGGACATCATAGCTCGGTGGGGCTCACCCACAATAGACCTCATGGCATCAGAATCCAACACCAAGTGCCAGAGGTTCTTTTCCAGGTGGAAGTCCAACAAAGCAATGGGGCAGGACGCTCTCCTTTTCAGGTGGAAATTTCATCTAGCATACCTGTTTCCACCAGTCCCCCTGTTAACAGAGGTGCTACAGAAGATCCGGAGAGACAAAGCACAGGTAATCCTGATTGCTCCAGACTGGCCCAGGAGGGTATGGTATGCAGATCTTCTGAGGATGTCCATCAGGGATCCCATCACGTTACCACTGATCCCTCAATTGATGTCTCAGGGCCCTATTGTTCATCCAGATCCAGCATTCTGGAAGCTGACGGCATGGAGGCTGAGTGGCAGTCTCTGAGACTGAAAGGCCTGTCAGATGCAGTAATTCAAACCATCCTGTCCGGTAGACGCCATTCAACTTCCAAGATCTACTACAGGATTTGGGCAGTTTTCAGAAAATGGTGCATCCAACAGAACTTGGACAGAAAAGATATTTCATCAGGATGCATTCTGGATTTTCTTCAGGAAGGATTCAAAAAAGGCTTGAAACCAGCTTCTTTGAAGGTCCAACTGTCTGCATTATCGGCAGTTTTAGCATCTCCCTTTGCAGAACAATATGTATTTAGAAGATATATGTCAGCTATTTCTAAAATCAAACCTACAATTAGAGAAGAATTTTCATAATCTTGATCTGGTAAGATGCTTGAGGATTTATCTTGACAGAACAAAAGTATTCAGGAAGGATAAATCTCTTTTCGTGCACTTTGCAGGAAAATTTAAAGGGACTGGGGCTTCTAAAGCCTCCATCTCCAGGTGGATAAAACAGGGTATTGCCCTAGCTTATGAATCTGCTGGGGTACAGCCTCCAGGAGGAATTAAGGCGCATTCAACAAGAGCTGTTGCCACATCCTGGGCACAGAGGGCTATAGCCACGCCAGAAGACATTTGCAAGGCAGCAACTTGGTCGTCTTTGTCCACCTTTATTAAACATTATAAACTGGACATTCAGGCATCGGTAGATGCTAAGTTTGGCAGGAAGGTGCTGGAAGCAGCCATTCCTGTCTCTAACTAAATTCCTCACCCTTTACTGGGGAACTGCTCTGGTAAGTCCCACAGTACATTGCTGTGGATTGGACACAGAGGAAAAGGTGAAATTTACTCACCGATATTTTGTTTTCCTCTGTGTCCTTCCACTGCAACCCACCCTTTCTTCTTATCTGGTAAGGTGGTTGTATCGTTCCTCTACTGATATGTATATATAATATATATTGGTTATATATGGAGTTGAGTCTTAGACTCTTATTATAGTCTATGGATAATTAGGATATCTATTTTTTCTGACTATAGTAATTTAGCTGTCTATATCTAACCATTTCTTTGTCTATTTCAGCTTGGTTAACGGGGAATAACTGAGCAGGCATGGGATTCAGGCAGCTTTATTTAATTTTTGATTGGTCCTACCAGCTGGAGGGCGGAGCCAATTCCCACAGTACATTGCAGTGGAAGGACACAGAGGAAAACAAAATATCGGTGAGTAAATTTCACCTTTTTACTAAAAAGCCTATCCATGCACCATTGAGGTGCAATGGTTAAATAAGGGGGTGTATTGGGGGTGAAAGTTCCCCTTTAAAAGCCGGAGTATCTTGTTTGACGCTGTGTCAAACTTGCCATTGTGATGGGACCCCTGCAGGGCCGGATTTACATCTTAGGAGCCTGTAGGCACAGAAATCTGAAGTGCCCCCACCCGGGCCATCTCCACTGGACACCTCCACAATGCTCCTAATCTCCACATTGCCCCCATAATCTCCATATTGCCCTCACATTGCCCCCCATCATCGCCACATTGCCCCCCATCATCGCCACATTGCCCCCCATCATCGCCACATTGCCCCCCATTAGCTCCAAATTGCCCCAATCAGCTCCATATTGCCCTCACATTGCCCCCCATCAGCTCCATATTGATCTATCAGCTCCATATTGCTCTCATATTGCCCCCCATCAGCTCCACATTGCCCCCATCAGGTCCATATTGCCCCCCATCAGCTCCACATTGCCCTCACATTGCCTCCATCATCTCCATATTACCCTCACATTGCCCCAGTGTCCGTTTCCTACCTCTTCCCTGGTGGTCCAGTGGCAAGAGAGCTCTGTGCCTCCTCCTTCGGCACAGAGCTGTAGCTGCTGGAGCTCCCACGCGGTCTTCAGTAATGCAGAGCGCTGGGAGACAGTTAGAAGTGGCACATAGCTGGGTGACAGTTAGAAGTGGTTGCAGTGGGGGAGGGAAGAGGAAGAGGGCAGCCAGTCCTGAGTTTTTCCATCCAAACAAATTTGCTCATTTAAGTGAAGATGTTGGGGAGGCAAACCCAGAAGTGGAATTGCTGGAGAAGACTGTTCTCCCTAACAGCCGGGAGAACAGCTCCTCTAGCACAGAGGGGATCCAGAGGAAAGTGAAGCCTAGGCAGGTTGTGGTGGAAGGGGACTCCATTAATAGGAGAACAGATAGGGTAATCTGTGGCTCTGATCGCAGCAACCGAATGGTTTGCTGTCTCCCGGGTGCCCGGGTTCGGCATGTTGCAGACAGGGTGGACAGATTATTGGGAGGGGCTGGAGAGGATCCAGCTGTCTTGGTGCATATTGGTACCAATGACAAAGTAAGAGGAAGGTGGAGAGTCCTAAAAGGTAATTTTAGGGATTTAGGCAGTAAGATTAGGAACAGGACCTCCAAGGTAGTATTCTAAGAGATACTACCTGTGCCATGCGCTACACCAGAGAGACAGCGGGAGATTAGGGAGCTCAATGCATGGCTGAAGTCTTGGTGTAAGAAGGAGGGCTTTGGGTTTTTAGAGCACTGGGCTGATTTTGCTTTGGGGTACAATCTCTATAGCAGGGATGGATTGCACCTGAATGCAAGAGGGTCTCAAGTGCTTGGGGAGAGGATTACTAGACGGTTGGAGGAGATTTTAAACTAGGAAGGGGGGGGGGCAATAAATACTGGGATAGATAGTATAGAAAGGGAAGGCGATGTAGTTAATAACCAGGTGGGAGGATCTGGGGGTGGGGTTAGTACAGATGATAGGGAGAAGCCTATAAGCCACATCAAAATTAAATCACAAATGGAACACAGCAGTGACATAAATTGTATGCTTGCAAATGCCAGAAGTTTAACTGGTAAAATAGGGGAACTGGAGCTGGTAGCTGAAATTGAAAACTATGACTTGATAGGCATAACAGAAACATGGTGGGATGACACACATGATTGGTCAATCAATTTGGAGGGCTACATGTTATTTAGAAAAGATAGGTCAAGCAAAAGAGGCGGTGGGGTCTGTCTGTATATCAAACCAGCATTATTGCCTCAATTGCGGGAAGATATATGTGATGACAGTAGTGAACATGTGGAATCCCTGTGGGTTGAAATAGTCACTGGGGGTAAAACTGCCCAGAAAATATTAGTGGGTATTTGTTATAAACCACCAAACATTGCTGACCTTGAAGAATCACAGCTATTAATGCAATAGAAAAGGCTTCCCAAATAGGGAGAACTATAATTATGGGGGATTTTAATTATCCAGAAATAGACTGGAAAAATGGAACAGCTAACTCTGCTAAAAGCAGCAAGTTTCTGAACTTGTTGAATGACAATTTTTTGTCACAACTAGTGCAGACCTCAACCAGAGGGAATGCATGTCTGGATTTGGTAATAACTGACCATGAAGAACTTATCTCTAACATCCAAGTAAGGGAGCACTTGGGAAATATTGACCATAACATGGTATCGTTTGAGATTAATTCAAAAAAACAATTTGATATGGGTTCCACCAAAACACTGAATTTTAAAAAGGCCAACTTTAGCAGGTTTAATTCATCCCTTGGTCTCGTTGACTGGGATAAAATATTTTCAGGAAAAAACACAGAAGGTAAGTGGAATGCCTTCAAAATAACATTGCAAAAATACACATATAAATTTATCCCTGTTGGAAACAAATACAAAAGAAGCAAATTAAAACCAGTGTGGCTAACCAGTAAAGTAATCCATGAAATAAATAACAAGAAAGCGGCATTTAAACATTACAAAGCTGAGGGATCAGCAGAGGCATTTGCAGAATACAAAAATGTCAACAAAACCTGTAAAAAGGCTATTAAATTAGCTAGACTGGAGAATGAAAAAAATATTGCTAAGGAGAGCAAAAGCAACCCAAAAAAATTCTTTAAATACATTAATGGCAAAAAATTAAAGTCTGATAATGTTGGGTCCTTGTTATCTGAAACGGGTGAGATGGTCAAAGGGGACAGAGAGAAGACAGATATTTTAAATAATTTCTTTTCTTCTGTTTTTACCAAGGAAGACCCATTGGACAAGAATCTGCAAACTACTTTTACAGAACAGTCACAGCAAGCATGGGACTGGCTAACACAAGAAAAAGTGTTAAAACAATTGAATGGTGTCACGGTAGACAAAGCTCCGGGGCCAGATGGTATACACCCACGGGTACTTAAAGAGCTAAGCCAGACCCTGGCCAGACCGATATATCTGATTTTCAGGGATTCTTTTATTTCTGGTATGGTGCCCATGGATTGGCGTAAAGCAGATGTGGTGCCCATATTTAAAAAGGGATCAAAGTCCCAGCCAGGAAATTACAGACCTGTAAGCTTGACATCTGTGGTAGGGAAGCTGTTTGAAAGGTTGCTAAGGGAATATATTCAAGAATTCTGCTGGAACAGGAATATCATTAGCAATAGCCAACATGGCTTTGTGAAAGATAGGTCTTGTCAAACGAACTTGATCGCATTTTATGAAAAAGTAAGTAATAATATAGATGAGGGAGTGGCGGTTGACGTGATCTATTTAGACTTTGCCAAGGCATTTGATACAGTTCCGCACAAGAGGTTACTGTACAAATTGAATGAAATAGGACTAGGGGAAAACGTTTGTGTGTGGATTGGAAATTGGCTGAAAGATAGAATGCAAAGAGTGGTAGTAAATGGCAAGTTCTCCAGTTGGATAAACGTGATAAGTGGAGTGCCTCAGGGATCTGTCCTGGGTCCTCTTCTTTTTAATTTGTTTATTAATGACCTCCCAGAGGGCATAGGAAGCCATGTATCAGTGTTTGCCGATGACACAAAATTAAGTAAGGTAATAAAGTCTGAACTGCATGTGTCTTCATTACAAGAGGATTTGGACAAATTGAGTAACTGGGCAGGGAAATGGCAAATGAGATTCAATATAGACAAGTGTAAAGTTATGCATTTTGGGTATAATAATAAAAATGCAACATATAGTTTAAATGGTGTTTCTCTGGGGAAATCTACTAATGAAAAGGATTTGGGAGTAATGGTAGAAATAGACTTAACAGTAGCATGCAGTGCCAGCTGGCAGCTGCAAAGGCCAATAAGATATTGGCATGTATTAAAAGGGGTATTGACTCAATGGAGGAAGATATAATTATGCCTCTTTACAGGTCCATGGTAAGACCCCTCCTAGAATATGCTGTTCAATTCTGGGTGCCCTTTCTGATGAAGGACATTATGGAACTAGAGAAAGTGCAGAGGAGGGCTACAAAACTAGTAAGGGGAATGGAAAGTTTTAGTTATGAAGAGAGGCTAGAAAAGTTAAACTTGTACACACTAGAGAAATGGCGTCTTAGAGGGGATATGATAACACTATATAAATATGTCCAAGGCCCATATAAAGGGCTTTCAAAAGACCTGTTCATTAACAGAACAGTACACAGGACAAGGGGCCACCCGCTTAGACTTGAGGAAAGGAGATTTCATCTACAACAGCGGAAGAGTTTCTTTACAGTAAGGACAATAAAGGTATGGAATGCACTTCCGGAGGAGGTGGTGCTATCAAATACATTAGATGCCTTTAAAAGGGGCCTGGATACTTATTTAAAAGAGCATAATATAGAGGGCTATGTACATTTAGTATTGGGATTAATATTTAGTTAGGGCTTGTTGATCCAGGGAGAAGTCTGATTGCCATTTGGAGTCAGATGCCTTCTTTTGGGTCAGCGATGGTAAACAGGAATAGGAAAAGGGTTGAACTGGATGGACGCAAGTCTTTTTTCAACCTAAATTACTATGTAACTATATGTAACTATGAGATGATGTCATCTCCCAGTGTTCTGTATTACTAAAAACCCAACGAGGAAACACAGCAGCTACAGGTCTGTGGCAAAGGAGGAAGCACAGAACTGAGTTCACGGTGCTGGCGGGGAGATGAATAATAATTAAAAAAAATCCCACCACACACATGCTCAGATGATCCCAGTGACAGGCGCCCCTCTGTTAGGAGCGCCTGTAGGCAGATGCCTACTCTGCCTAATTATAAATCCGGCCCTGGACCCCTGGAAAGGCATAGATGACAGTCTACAGAGCATATGCAAGAATAGATTTTACTGCTCTAAACTTGGTGCTAGCATGGAGTATAGGGTAGTTAAGGTTTGTAACACAATTTTTTAGGTTTCAATGTTTGCGCTAATTTAACTTCTTTAGCGTAAGAGAGGTATTGATGCGTTGGAAGCATATTCAGCATTTAAGGGGTTAAAAGCTCCCGTTAAAACAATCTAAGTTCAGTGAATGTTTTCCTCCGGGATTTACTCCACTTTTCTATTGTGTATAAGGCGGTGGTTTCCGCAGAGCAAGAACGATGGTGGAGGAAACCAAGTGGATCATAGGGGGAGAGAGAGTCCTCTGACTCCTTTTGATTAAATGGGGCTGTTATCCACTTGAATATTAACCCCTTGCATGCCGGAGGGGTCTAACGGCCGCATAAATCAGTAGGAAGCTTTATTTGTCCTCTTTGTGCACTCTGTTTTGCTCAAGAATTGCTCATTCTCTTTTGGATGAAGCCTTTAACCCTTTGAATGCCAGAGGGGTACACAACACATTATGAAGCAGAATTGAAAACTCCTGGCTCTGAGTTAACGTAAATAATTGCAACTCTGGTGCAATCCATAGAAACTAAAATGAAAAACGCAAATTCCCATTTAAAGCGGAACTACCACCCAACAATAAGATGGCACTAGTCGCCAGAATTCTTACCGGATTAAAGAGAAATCTCTATTCTTCATGGACTCACGGCAAGATGGAGCGCGGACATCTTGCCCTAGTGACGTCCACACGCCTGCTCTGTCAGTTCCTTTTGGAGCCGGCCGGCTCCTAGCAACGCCTCCTAGACCCGGCTGGGACTGACAGCGCAGGAGCGTGGATGTCACTAGGGCAAGATGTCTGCGGTCAGTCCATGAAGAATAGAGGTTTCTCTTTAATCCGGTAAGAATTCTGGCGACTAGCGCTACTGAGCAGCTAGTCACCAGATTGGCAATGATGTGATGCTATCTTATTATTTGGTGGTGATTCCGCTTTAATTAAATTGGTCTCTTAACACCTTGAATGCTACAAAGGTATGCATTGTTACTGTCTGAAACTGTTAACATTCATAGGGTTAAAAGCACCATTTAAATCTGAGAATTTTATTTGTTGCTCTGATTTACCCCATAACTTCCCCTCTCCCAATGGGCATGTCTTAGCCTCTATATAAACCAGGTAGACTGCTTTATCTGTCAGCCCTGCTTTTCCAATAAGCTCTTACACCAGTCAATTTGGTTAGAGGCGATTTTAACATTCTTAAAAAAATCAGTCCCCAAAACAGGGAAGCGGTTCTGCTTGTTTGTCTAGATATTCATGCTTTGTTGGTGGAGTTTTTGGCAATCTTCAGAACTGTGACCCTCCCAGAATTTAGAAAGCATCCATGGTTTTTTTTTAAAGTTTATATACTACCTCTTTTTGTATCTTCCATTAACTTTAGTAGGGATTTTTAATTTTTTTTTTATTTTTATGTCTCTGCTTTATTTCTAAATTTTTTTTTTTTTTTTTTTTTTTTTTTTTTTTGTCTGTGGGGAGAATGTATTAACTGGAGTAATTCTAATGAAAACAGACTGCATCATAGAAGGCAAAATGTTCCATTTGTTTAAATGGATATGGTATACCGTAAAATCTCAGGTATAATATGCACCTATGTAGTAATACGCAGGTGGATATTATACCCAAGATTTAGGGGAAAACAAGAGTGCCTGTGTATAATATGCACACTTGTTTTCCCCCTTACTAAAAATTTTTTTGAAGGCTGTCAGACCCTCCCCATGCGCAATCCACTCATTAAATCAGACTTGCTATGCTCCGTTTAAGTCCCCACTGAAGTCTCCATTGAAGGTATAATCCAAACTACCGGAATGTGAAGCTTCCCTTGCGGACGGCATTCTTCCGTTCGCCGCCCGCTTCACTCAATGTGCTGTCAGGACCTTCCTCCTCCAGCCAATGGTAATGCCCTGTGAGGAACTCGGGGCATTACCATTGGCTGGAGGAGGAAGGTCCTGAGCACATTGAGTGAAGCGGGCAGCGAATGGAAGCATGCTGCCCGCAAGGGAGCTTCACATACTGGTGATTTGGATTTTGCCTTCAGTGGGGACTTAAACTGAGCATAGTAAGTGGATTGGAGTGGATTGCACAGGGGGCGGGAGGGAGTTATCTGCCTACAATATTCTCCCCCCCCCCCCCCAAAAAAAAAAAAAAAAAAAAAACTCTTGTGTATAATACACACCTCCCACTTCATATAAGGTGAAGTGGGGTAAAATTGTGCGTATTATACCTGAGATTTTACAGTACCCTTGAATATGAGGTCACCAGGCCAGTGAGCACACCCCAGCCCTGAACCTAGGAAATCCAGCTTTGTGTTGTAGCATTCTAATATAAACTAGAACAAACTAGCCCATTTCACCAAACTAAAAGCCTGTGTGTGTATGTGGTGTGTGTGCTCTTTCATATGGATGACTGAAGTCTTCCTACCCCTCTGCTATTTCTCCAGCACCTGTGGTCCTGGTGCAGGGAGCACAGCTGCCTGACTTCCCTTGTTACTCAGCTGTTCGTTGGAGGTTGTGATGAGCATCACTAATTCCAGTATTGCTCGGGTGAAAGATCTGGGGCTGGTCCCATAGACCGCTTTGCATATCTATCCTGTTGCACATTCACTGCATGAATACGTTAAAGATGCAGTTTGACTTTGGAGCATTCATATGACACAATAGCTGCCAATTTGAAAAAGCACCAAAGCCTATCAGCATATGTTTTCAGCACAGTTGATATAACCAATGCACAACTGCTACATTGGCTTTGTGTGAAAGGGGACACAATCCACTTTATATAGTGATAATTCCTTGTGAGTTTGCTTAGGAAGATGTTCAGTGTATTTGCTGGAATAGAAGGTGAGGTTTTGTTTTTTTTTTTTTTTGTTTTTGTCTTTTTGTTTTTTTTTTCCCTCTCCAGCCATTTTAGCCTGGATTTGGGGGTCACTCTTTCTTTATTTAGGCTCACCACCAGATGGTAAGAAAATTCCATCTGGAGGGAAGTCTGGTAGACTTATCTCCCATGGTATTCTCTCCCTCCTTCTGTCTTTAAGAGGCAGTAGTGGAAATGGCAGTCTATCTGTAGTGTGGTCTGACGTCGTGCAACGCAAAAAGGCCCTTTTTAGAAGCTTTCTGTCTGTGAGCACACTCCATATGTATTGATTAGAAAGGTCCTTTAAGTAACTTTTTGCGTCACGTGACGTGTGGATTCAGGCAGCAACTTCAAACATGACCCTCACAGGAACACCCCAGGAAGAATGCAGTTTTCGTTACTGTGACTTAACCCCTAAAGGACGACGAGATGTGCCAGGACAGTCATGAGATTTTTGCCTTAAGGACCTGTGACCGACCTGGCACATTACGTACTTTTTTACTTACAGTGCTCCTGCGGGAGCACTCTAAGTAAAAACTGGGTCTGAAATTGGCTGCTCCAAGACTAGGTCGGTCTCTCTGACACCCAACTCTGTGCACGGGTATGTGTACCATTGCGTTCGCAAGTATCAAAGCGGTCTTTAAAGGAAGGCAGCTTCCCTGGGCTGCTGGTCCTTAAGGGGTTAAATATAGAGGGTGAGAGAATACTGTGGGAGTGGGGAAAAGGGATAGTTACTTTTTAACTCTGGTCTGTTGTGGCATATGTCTGATTCACATGGATGTGATGGGCAAGACTTCTTGGTACATACTTTCAATATACCATTGACACATTCACCACCATATCTCCATCCTGACCCTTTATTGCTATTTAGTTCATCTCCTTCCCAGAAGTCTCTTCAAACTCCCATTCAGCTGCCTTACTGGTAAACCAGGGCTCACAAAACAACCCTTGCTTTATCATCTGGTCTGCATGCTTGCTAAGATTGATTTAAAGGGATAGTAATACTTTGTTTTATCTTTATTTTATTTTGTAGGCATTAAAAAAACCCCTGAACGTTATAAGTCTTATCTCTCATACGTTTATGGTTTGAGAGATGTTCACAAGTAAAGTTTCCCCTCCTGCCCCTTTTACCTGGTGTAAACCATCTCTTCTCAGATGTGGAATGAGACCAGACATAACAGCAGGGGACAATCTTCTTCCTATGAGAACAATTAAAGCCCTGCCCCCCCCCCTTGACAAGTTTTTCAGGTTTTTCCCTTATCTTAATTGAAGATTGTCCCTCTCTGCAATCTACCTGGGCATCTCCCTTCTGATCTGGCTGAACAATGTTACATCAGTAAAAGGGGTGGGAGGGGAATACTTTGTCATTGAATTACTCTTGAACTACAACTCTGACAGTATTGAAATAACACTCTCCAAAGTCCAAATACTATGATGATTAATTAGAGCTGCTTTTATTATGAAACATTACTATCCCTTTAAGTGCCTCTTAATATGTTAAAAGTGGAACTATATCACCCTAACCTTTTTAGCTACATTTTAAAGCAAATTAAAACTTTGTATTGAACTAGCCATTTGGTTGTAATATACATTTTTAGTTTTTGTGAAATTAATATTTTTGTTAGTGTCCCTTTAAGCTAGTTAGTTTCTGTTCTGGGCCTGTATGGGAATGTTTTGACCCTTATTACAGATAAGTAAATAAAAATGGACGTAAACCTAATGAGACCTGGAAAAGGCAGTATGAACTAGACCAAAATGTACATGAAATTGTAAAGGCTTTTTAAACTCAAGGAGGGTCGCAGTTATACAAAAACAGAAAACAAAACTAGAATATCCAGAGTAACTGGAGGAATCACTTCTGTTCTGGCGACACTTTTGCCTTTACATACCAGAGAGTGCTGTGCAACACTTGGAGAAGGGCTAGTCTGAAATGATCACCTCTACCCAAATGCTTTAGAGAGTTTATTGGGTTATTAAGAGAACCCATGATTCTGTCCAATTCATACCTCATCATAACAAATTGCTTTGATATTTTTTAAATGATTATGGGTCAGTTGTTTGTATCAGACTTAAATTCACCTCCTAGCTGAATACAAGAGCTCAAATACAAAACAGTAGGTGTAGAGCAATAACTGTTTGCAGGAATACTGACCAAGAGAAGTTTTCCAGTTGCCTACATTCTTTAATTCACCTGCTCCTGCTGGAGGGGCATGTAATTAGCTTGTGTCCATATGTTTTATCCATACATTGGAGGTTGCAGTGAGAAGCACAACATCCAACTATGCTTGCATACGTGTTTGTGTGTGTGTGCATGTCTGATTGTTAGCTTAGCACAAAAGACTTTTGATATTGAGACCTGTGCCATTCTTAGGATATTCTTTGGGATATAGTTGAATCACAGATCATGTGGGTTGGTGTTTTTTTCTTTGCTTATATTACCATAAGGTCAGGTTCTTTCTCAATATAAATGACAGTGACCATCACACTGAAAAAGCTGCTTCCAACAATATTTGTGAGATTTCCTTATGATCTCATTGTATATTGTGCTACAGATTGTTGGAAATGTCAATGAAATCTTTTATGTGATACAACAAACTGAGTTTGTCTGTGATATTTGATGTAATATAGTAACCAGTGAACTGCTCCATGTGACACAGATTTTTATATTGCACAAAGCAAGTGTGGACCTATCCCAAGAGGAAGGGAGTGTCAAATTGAAATGGCAGATGCAAAATACGTATGTATAACTAAAGAAACAAACTGCAGGGAAAAATGCATTTTATTTAAAACTGTTTATTTAGTCCTATATTATATTATGTTTATTTTACATATAAAAGAGTTAAAAATGTGTGTTTGTGAAATTAATAGTGCCCTGTAGTGATCATATTTCAGATTATCCTGTTTTATTCTATGGGAGAGTTGTCGCTGACAACAATTCTATAGCATGTTAAAGTAACTGCTGAGTCACTTCCTGATCGTTTTAATTTTCTGGAAGTAATATATCTGTTTCTTATAGTTTTGAATTGTTATACACTTTAATAAAGCTGCCAGCAGTGGGAGAACCTTGTTTTACGTGGCAGGAAAATACCGGTAACGAAACTGCTCTTTTAAAGGAATAGTAATACTTAAGTATTACAAATCCCTATATTAAAGCCCTACTAAAAAAAAAAAAAAAAAAAAAAAAAAAAACGTATTGCCCCCAGTGTCATCTCTCAAACCTTTATGGTTTGAGAGATGAACTCTTCTAAAGTTGCCCTCGGCTTCCCCCTTCCCCGTAGTCAGCATTTTAGCTGACTCAGGGAAATCCGGTCAGAGATCATCAGGCGGCTCTGCAGCAGAGCCGCGATCGCGTTAAGTTTAAAAAAACAAACAAAAAACAAAAAAACTTATACTAAAATGGTCTTCTACATGTGCTTGCAAATCAAGCACACGTAGAAGACCATTTCAGTGAAAGTTTTTTTTTTTTTTTTTTTTTTTTTTTTTTTTTTTTTTGTTAACACGATCAAGCTGTGCTGGAGGGCCGCCTGAAAGTCGTACGACTCTCTTCCCTGCAGTCAGCTAGAATGCTGACTACGGGGAAGGGAGAGGGAGAGGGTAACTTTAGAAGCGTTCATCTCTCAAACCATAAAGGTTTGAGAGATGACACTGGGGGCAATACGTTTTTTTTTTTTTTTTTTTTTAACTAGGACTTTAATATAGGGATTTGTAATACTTAAGTATTACTATCCCTTTGACGTGCTACCTTTTATAGACCTCCCTGCTTGAACATATACAAGACAAGCAGGAGGACATCTGCCTCTCTGGTAGAAATTACACTAGTGTAGAAACCAAAGAGTTAATTGGTGCAGATAATGTAGTAGGAAACACTGGGAAAGAATTCAGAGTATTTGGCCTTTAATGCTGACATGTGTCAAAACTCTGCATCTGAGTCAAGCTCTGAAAATTCCCAGGTATGCAAATACAGTAGAGAAATGGCTGTGAGAGCACATTCTCAGACAGTAGGTACATTTTAACATTGTATGTAAATGAGAACATAAAGGGAAAGTAATGTTACACAAAAACAGCAGCTCCAATTAATCTTCAGAGTATTTGAGCCATAGAGAGTGTTATTTCAGTACTGTCAAGAGTTGTGGTTTAAGAGTAATTGAATGATAAAGTTTCCCCCTCCCACCCCTTTTACCTAGTATATGCTACCTCCCCTCAGATGTGGAATCTGGTCCACAGACCAGACAGCTCACAGCATGGGCCAATCTTCTTACTGTGAAAACAATGAAAACCCTGCCCCCCTTGACAGGTTTTTCATGGTTTTTCCCTTATGCTAATTGAAGATTATCCCTCTCTATGATCCATCTGGACACCACATTGCTGTTCTGAGGTGAGCAGTTACATCCGTAAAAGGGGCAGAAGGGGTATACTTTCATTCAATTACTCTTGAGCTACAACTCGGACAGTATTGAAATAACACTCTCCATGGCCCAAATACTATGAAGATTAATTGGAGCTGCTGTTTTTTGTGAAATATTAATGTCCCTTTAAAAGAGTGTTGTATTTTTATCGTTCATGCAGGCTTGTTAAACATATGGATTAGCAGTGAGCGGCCCTCCATAGAGAAAATTTGTAAAGGAGCTGTAAACTCTGTTTTGAAAAATATGTATTGTAGGAATTTTCCTATTGAGCAAGGGTACCCTCACTGCTGTTAGATGCATATGCAGAACATGGTACACAAAAATGCTGTCCAGATTATCAGGAAGTTAATTAGCGTGATTAGTTCTTGAATGTTCTAACAGCAGCAGAAATACCCTTGTTTTACTTGGCAGGAAAAGCTCTAGGACATAGGCTTTAATTAACCCCTTAACATCCAGTCATCCTGGTGTTGGATTACCCTTAAGGACCACATAGAAGTCATGCAACGAGCTGGCACATGTAACCTATCATGTGTAGCGGTTTGCCCAGTATGAAACTGACCACGCCGATCTTGGAGCAATCTATTGCAGACTCCCCTAGTGTTCACAGCTCTCCCGCAGGTGTGATGTGAACACAAAAGTACTGCCTTCCATGCAGTACTGTCAGTGGTGTTTAAGGCATGGACAACTGTAATGTGTCAGGATAGTCAGCGGTTGTTAAGGTGATAAAGGAGTATTTGAGTTTATGGACAATAAGAGGAGTGAAATGCATACAAAAGTGCTGCACACTATTCTGGCCTCTTTAAAGGGTTAACATGGAATACATTTAGAATCCACAGCCTCAATATGCTGTTTGTTTGGAACAAGTCTTAAGTTAGATTGTGGGTTTTGTTTTCACTTGTAATGCCTTTCAAGTAATCCAGTACTAAAATTGAGAATATTAGTGCTGATCCTGTAAACTCCTGTCATTGTGGTCAGAAATGGAAAGCAGAAACATACTGTACTTGCTGCCTCTGCTGTGCTCAATGAGTCATCTCTTTGCACAACCAAAGAATTTTGTTTCCGCTATCTAAAGGAAACATCTAGTCTGTTTTGGTTTTTTGTATTCTCTTTCCATTGTCTAGGAGGTCCAAATTTCCGATTACGCAGAGTAGACAACTGCCTAGTTCCAAACATTTGAGAGGGCTCCTCAGTTGCGTTGGCCATACCCACATTCTGTGTTGCTAGTTTTGCCAAGGCAACTTCAACACCCTGAACCATATACCAGCTCCTCATTTATGGTTGCTAATTTTATTTACCAATTTCTTCTGTGTCCCTCCCCGGCATTATGATTGGGCTATTGTTTCCGCACTCCAGCTGGGTAGGACGCTCACACTTCTTAAATATGCGCATCCTGCTACTGCCTTCACTTTCTTTTGTCCTACCCAGCTGGAAGGACCTATTTGTTGTTTTTTTCCAGGCTACACCATTGCCGCCATATAAAAAAGACTCAGACCCGGTCACGGACGCTATGTCCGAATATATCTATAAGCCAGATGCAATGTTTACCTGTCTTCCTTGCCCTCTAAGCGTGGCAAGCAGGCATGTTTTCTCCTCCTGCATTGAGTTCGGCACTCTGCACACGTGGAGGATCGCAGAAACTGCTTCCAAAGGAAGCCGAAAGTGAGGTCACAAGTTTTTATGACTATACGTTCTTCTAATGAAACGCATACTCCATAAGAGTTCTTAGCATCTGTGCAGGGGCAGCAATGACTGTGCACAATTTCCCCTTCCTCCCGCATACCTGGTCAGGTATAAAAGGTGAGTTGTTTTTTTTTTTTTTTTTTTTCCCCTCTCTATTTTGCCTTGTCTTGTCTTGTTGCTCCACTATGTCTGCCTCTAAGAGCCAGAAGGAGAGAGAAAAGGACCGAGAAAAGGAGAAGCCTGCTTCTGAAACCCCTGCTAAGGAAGATAAAGCTCTGCCAAAATTAAAAACTGCCTCTCTTGTGAGGCTAAATAAAGTTCTGGTGATTCTGGGAAACAATGCCAAGAATGTGTTTACAAACATAGCAGGTCAAGATGTGACCTCTCAATGTACTGATTTCTTGTCATGGATGAAAGTATCCATGCAGGGTACATTCAAGTCAATGCAGGAAGGGGAACCCTTTAGGAAAAGACCACGTTTACAACCCAGGTGAAGGGACTTCCTCTAGAATTGAAAAGTATTTGTGATCCTGAGTCCGAATTCTCATCAGACAGAGAAGGAGAATTGACAGAAGGCACAGGTTCATTTGGGCCAGACAAAATTGACTATTTGAAAACAATCAGAAAAACATTGATCCTAGATGTGATGGTTACAACCTTTTTTGGGAAAAAAAGAAAAACACCTGTGTTTTTCCAATACATCAGTCTGTAACAGAATTGGTAAACTCTGAATGGAGATTAGGAGATAAGAGATCTAGTGTTTCCAGGTGTTTTTCCAAGATGTACCCCTTTAAAGAAGATGAAACTAAGACATAGTTAGCACCACCCAAGATTGACGCTTCTGTGGCACAACTAAGAAAGCGTACCACACTTCCACTTAGAAGACAATTCACAGTTTTAGGCCAAAACCTCAAGGTTGCTACAGCAGTGGCCTATTTAACCTGCACCATGAGAAAATGGTTATCCAGTTTAAAGGAGAAAATTGAATCCAGTGTCTCCAGATCTAAATTAAGAGAAGTTGCAGTCATTAAAGAAGTCACAAACTTCTCTTGCGATGCCTCTTTGATATTATTCACCGTATGGCCAGGTCTTCTGCGCTCTGTTGCTGCCAGGAGAGCGTTGTGGCTTAAATCATGAAGTGTAGATACTCCATCAAAGAGTAAACTGGTATCTTTACCCTTTTCTGGAACTTCATTGTTCAGAGAACATCTAGAAGAGATTATAAAGAGGGCCTCAGGAGGCAAAAGCACAAGAGCGTAAACAAAGACTTTAATCACCCAGATCTTCAAATACAAAACTGAGGGGTCCTTCCTTTCGAGAGAGCCCAAGTTTCAAGGAAAGCCCTTTTATCAAAGGAAGCAAGGATTTTCTCACAACACCAGAGGGGGTTATAGGAAAGAGTTTAAAAAAAAACAAAAACCCCACAATAAAGAGTTCCAATGAAGTTCAGCGGGCCCTAACACTAGACCCAGTAAGGGGCAGACTGGGTCTTTTCCAGGATGCTTGGAAACCTCTAGCAAACCCAGATCACTGGGTACAGCAAGTCCTGGAGTTAGGGTACTCACTGAAATTTTTCAAAGCCCCAAATTATTACTGCCATTTTGTGAGATCCAGGATTCCGGTCAACCCCTCGAAGAGGACAGCCTTCATGGAGTCTATCCAAAATCTATTAACAAAGTCATCGAGCCAGTCCCTTCCCTCATGCAGGGTTCTGGGATATATTCATTCCTGTTTATAGTAACCAAAACTTCAGGAGGCTTATGGACGATTCTGGATCTAAAATTTCTGAATCCACTTCTAAAAATATCTCCTTTCAAAATGGAGTCCACTGCAACTATAATGAAGACTCCGTTTCCAGGAACATTCAAGTCCATGATGGATCTAAGGGACGCAAATCACCACATTCTAGTCAGAGAATCCCACAGACAGTTCCTGAGATTCGCAATTGGGGGAAAAACACTTCTGGTTCAGATCTCTACCATTTGGACTAGCCACAGACCCCAGGGTATTTTCAAAGATTCTAGCAGCAGCCCTTAAGCAAGAAAGGGATTCACATAATTTCTTACTTGGTGTTGGCGGAATCCCAGAACAAGGCAATTCTTTAACTGCTATGGTTATGGGTATCTTTTTATTTTACAGTAGAATATTGTTATGGATTGACTGTGTGCTTTATCTGTAGTATTCTACTTGGCTTTTTGAGGACATACTGGAAAATGTTGCACATTTGCTGAAATAGAAATGTACTCACCAAACACTGTACCGCATTCACCTTTTAACTGATGACTGTTTTTATTTGTGTTGACACTTGGCTGTGTGTTTGTTCTTGTCTGTAATTTCCAGTCTAGCAAGGAATTGTCACTTTCTTATGAAACTACTGAGGTGAAAGGTGGAGAAAACTTTCCATCTGACTAGTGTAGAGTATCAAATGTTATACCTGTATCTTTAAAATTTGAAAAGGGATCTAGCTGAGAATTTCAGTAAGGCTGTTGGATAACTGTAAATGCATAATCTTTACCAAAAGTAGAAATTCACTTAGCTTGAAAAATGTAATTCTGTTTCTGTGGGATCAGACTTTGTAACTACACTCCACCTAGGGAGAGGAAGGGTTTAAAAATGTGTAAGTATTATCACATTTCTTGTTATCCCCATTGAAGTTTTTGGAAAGATTTGCTGACATAACCCTTGATAACTTTATCTGGTACAATGAAATCTAGGTGAAAGTTTGTCACTCCTGACTAGCACAATGGCAATAATAGCACAATAGCTTGTGCTGCGTTTTTTTTTTTTTTTTCCATTTAAAAATCACTTACTTTTTATGAAATAGTATTGTTTGCCTATGTTTCAGTTTATAGTTCTCTGGATCGGTACAGGGAATGAAGCAAAATAATTGTCTGCCACATCATTGTATGTCTGAAGAGCAGTCCCGCTGAACCCTGAAAAATACATATTGAGTATCAAACCTATCACATAGTTGAATTTTGTTAGACGTTAAATACAGTATAAGACTGGGAAAGTGTCTCCCATCTACTTTTTTTTTTTTTTTTTTTTTAATATCAGTAAGCCTTTTATTGCGGATACAAAAAAAAAAAAAAAAAAAAAAATAGTGTGTGTATGTACATAATATAAATTTATGATCTTGTAGACATAAACACTTACAGGACTTCACATAAAGTTTGTAAAGCAGGAAATTATTTTATTAGATCGACGTTTTGGCTGCAACACGTCAGCCTTCCTTAGGATATAAAACAATTTACTTTGTAACATTTTAAACCCTTCACCCCCCTTATGAGCTTCAAAATTTGGCGTTTTGCAATTAGTGAAGTCACATCTGTGCATACTTTACTGTGTTAATAATACTCTAGTGATAAATCCATACTTCACTGATAATTTTGAAACCAATGCCAACTAACTGCATAGTAAATAATACAAGCGAATACATGAAAAAATTAAAGGACAGAACTATTAAATATTTAGTAATGAGAACCTGGTGTTGGTCTCAGAGTTTGCATCCGAGTTTTAGTGCAAAAAGGAGCCAAAGTTACATACATAGGAAATAATGTTACTGTCCTTAATGAGGGGCTCACTTACCTATATATAATATATATAATAATATGGCAGGACCAGACCCATATATGGACACGGTGAAAAATAGTCAAGATTTAATACCTAATTTCTTAATCTGGGTTATAAACGGCATGGGGCGACTGTAGTCGCTATATGCAACATTAGAGATCTGTACATAGCAGTTTCCTAGCCTAATAATTATTCTGTACAATAAAGACTGCGATAAAGTTTAAACCATTCATAATTCACCCTTGGCTCAAATGTGACACTTGTTATAAACTATATACTCAGTGTTTGCTACTGGTAATGAAAGGGTGACTTCAGGGAAAGAGTGGGTGATACATTGTATAGAGATGAAGTGTAGCCTAGTGGTTTGATTTGTTATAATTCCGATTGCCATCAATATGGATCACGCAGGATATACGTAGCCAGGGTTGTTGTTATGGAGAGCAATAAACTGCGTGTCTGTGCTGGGCATATGGCCATAAAGCCTATAGTAGATTAATGCAAGTGCACATAAGCAAGATTCCATGGAATAAATTGAACTGTCTAAAGAGCATCACAGTCGGACATGCATATTTGATTGTATGCTGTACAGTGAAGAAATGTTGTATAGACCACAAGATGAAGTGTCTTGCATAAAAAGAGGAAACCTAATTAGAGTTATAGCATCTGAGAAAACAGGTCAGCTCTAAATACTGAGATAACCATTATGAACGTTTCTTGTAAAGTACATGTGAATTAAGTAGTCCTGGACGTGAATTAAGTAGTCCATGGATAATGCTTGGACTTTGTAATTTTGATTTTTATGGTCTCAAGATTCCTGAATTTTAGGGACACAAACACTGTACTTGGATCAATAGGGAGTAGTTTTATTTAAAATTATACCCTGCAGTCTAGTCACAGGTATTCCCCTGTCCTTTTATTTAAGAGCACCTTGGGAAAACCTTTGCCTATAGACTATAACAAAAAAGAAAAGTGTGACTTTCTAAGATGTCTTGTTTTGGTTGAACTTTTACCTATTTACTGCCCTTGCTTAGAAATCCGACTTGCCAAACTACCTAGCACTCCCTGCTGGGCGAACAGGTGATTAAATAATTAGCCCATTAAGAAACAGATTGATTTAAGCTTTTAACCTCTTTAAATTTCAGGGGTGTCCAAGGGGATAAAATGAATGCTGTCACAGAATGCAAAAATGTACTAGACCACTAGCCATGTTCAAACTGTTACCAAATGTGTACTAGTTTAGAGCAGGGCATTCCTGTCTTGCGCTGGTTCATAGCAGCACTGTAAAGCAGTGTTGCTTCAAGAAGTGCGTATGTTTTCTGTCAAAACTGTTTAACCCCTTGGATGCAATGCATTGAAGGCTGCTCTACCATCCACAGGGCTTAGGATACAATGCTAGATGGCTTACTTGAGCTAGCTGTATCTCGATTGAGCTCGCTAGCTCTTGATTTGTGAGTATGAAGACAAATGAGCAACAGTATAAGGTTAATTATAAACTTTTTTTTTTTTTTTTTTTTTTTTTTTTTTTTTTCCCCTCTGCCAGCATAGTCAGTATTTCATTTTCCCTCTGGGAGCAAATATATTGAACTACACAGGCATAAGTAGAAAATCAAACATGGTGTAGCTGGAGGGCAAATCAGCCAGATAATGAAAAACTGTTTCCATTTCTTTAAAGGAACAGTAAAATAAGGGTACTCCCACTGCTGAGATGCACGTATCCATCGTTAACTTAAATGGATAGTAATACTTTAATATTATTATTCCCCATATTGTAGCTATTTCAAAAATAATTGAATTGACTCCAGGTTCATCTCTCAAACCTTTATGGTTTGAGAGAACCAAACGCAAAGTTCCCCCCTCCCTCCACCTTCCCTGAAGTCAGCGTTGTACAGATGCAGGGGATATCCGGTCTGACTTTCAACAGGTGGCTCTGCAGCAGAGCCGAGATCACGTTGTAAAAAATAACTACTGAAACAGTCTTCTACGTATGCTTGCAAACCAAGCACATGTAGAAGACCGTTTCAGTGAAATTCTTTTTTTACTAACGCGATCTCGGCTCTGCTGCAGAGCCACCTGATGGAAAAAAAGCACCGGATATCCCTGCAGTCAGTACAACGCTGACTTCAGGGAAGGGGGAGGCAGGGGGAACTTTGCATTCGGTTATCTCTCAAACCATAAAGGTTTGAGAGATGAACCTGGGGGCAATTCAATTATTTTTGAAATCGTTACAATATGGGGAATAGTAATATTAAACTAAAGTATTACTATCCCTTTAAACCTGTGGGTTTTTTTGTTTGTTTTTATATATTAACAGTGCCCTCTAGTGGTTAAATTCCAACTAGTTATTTTGTTACATTCTAATAGAATGTGATTAAAAACTGCTGATTCACTTCTTGTCAGTTAGAACTATCAGGAAGTAAACACACAGCAGGAAAAGCTCTATAACATATTGGTTTTTATAAAGTTTAATGCTCCTTTAAATAGGACTTGAAATCCTGTGAATGCTAGTATGTTTTGCAGTGCTTTGGTGAATTGTACCATTCAAGGTACAAAATGCCCACTGATTTAAATGGGCCTTTTATTTGTTCCTTGTGCAGTTATTTTGGCTCGCTTTCTCCACTTATATTTTAAACATATACCCCAAATTATTTTATTTCATCCATATGGAACACAGGAACTAGGTAAAATCTTCTCCAGCCAGGAGGGCAGGGCACTTGCCTTAAAAAGGCTTTCTGAAGGCAGAAACCTCCTCTGCTGCACTTTACCTCCACTAATCTACCTCTGTTTTAAGTTGCCTCAAAATAGGTGCATCAGGGCAAAAAGAGGGAGGTCTTTTTTTTTTTTTTTTTTTTTTAAGATGGATTGTGTAATCCCTGTAGGCAGCCTGCTATCGCTAGCCTTCTTGGTGTGATCCAGAGTGCAGTCCGTTACAGGACCTCAGGTGAACGGAGTCAACCTGCATACATAGACGTTCACAGTGGCGAGACATTTTTTCAGGCTGGTCATTGAAGGTTATTGAAAAGTTTAAATCTTTTCTTCCTTATTCCTTCATATCCTTGAGATCTGGTGAGAAACTGTGTTTTTAGAGTGTTCTAGCCTCTGGTAAGATTCATAGAATTCTGTTCCTACCTTTTCGTAGTTCCTATGATAGCTGGCCATATGCTGTCCTATTTTGTTATTACACCCTGATTTTAGAGAGGCAGTTTTTGTTCTGTAATCACAGTGTGTCCAAGGGAACAGAAAAGAAGGGAAAGGAAACCACTTTCAATGGCACTCAGAATTAAACTTCTATTGTAACAATAGACCTTTTGACAATAGGGCAATAAGGCTAAAAATAAAAACATATATCTTTATTGGTGATATTTAAAAACCAAGAGGAAAAGAAAAGCAAAAGAATATAAAAACATGAAGGGAATAAGGGGAGTGGTGGTATTCTGCGATGAATGGAGACCCAATAAGATAAGAGTTCACACTATAACCCTCAACGGGATCTTGTCTGCTCTCAATGCGCTCAATTAGTTCTATTAGGTAACTCCAGAAGGAACACCTTCCGAATGTTCCCACTAGAAAACTCAATCTCTCCCGGATCCTAAACTTCTAGTTACCGCATTTAAACTAGTATCCAATAGAGCACACTGAAGAGCCGTTATAGACACGAGTCCTAGTATTATTACTAAAGGATCAACCATAGGCTGATAGCATTAATTCTTGCACTGCCTCCGGTTACTTCATGAAAATCGATATTCTAAACTCATGAACTCTCAATCTTTACTAGGTCTATATAGTAATGTCACGAAATCTCTATTCCACCCCCCTTAAAATAAATCCCTTCAACAGCCTAACGCGTTTCGTCCGGCTAGACCGAACTTCATCAGAGGCAAACACAAGGGAAGTTTTAGCCCCACACCCGATTGATGTGCTTCCTTCAGTTTGCTTCCAGACAGTCATTTGCAATTCGTCTATCTTCCTTTTGGTCTGTCCCTCCGGGTTTCCTTACAAAGGCCTTAGGGTACTTTAGGGATTTCTCTTTTTAAAGCTAGGTTCACATGGACAACCCTATTGCTACACTAAAAGCACAACCTCCATAAAACTGATGTACCAAGAGGAACTGTGGAGAAAGCAAACTGTCATGGGGACAAACTAAAATTCCACAAATCCTGTTTGATTTTAATGCCTTCAACATTAGAGGTCTCATTTAAGCCCTAATCAAATAACAGGAATTTTAGATTGTTCCAGTTCTTCTTGGTAAATCCGTCTCGGTGGGATTCCACATTCACACAATGCAGCATTTTACTGTCATTGAAAGAACATAAACAAAGGGCATGCTGGTAAACTGTTTGTTCGAAGCAGCAGGACATTTATTAATCTTGTATGGAAACTCAAAGGCAGATATGGCTAACTCCACACCTAAATGGTCAAAAAAATGTGCCATTAAAGACTGGGAATGGATAATGTATAATTTTATAGTGGGAGAGAGATTGGGAGAGTTGTATAATATGGTAGTGCAGGGAGTGTTTCACTGTGAACTCTTAGCATTTGCATCAATGTTAATTTAGAACTATAAATTTATTTAAAAAACAAATGTTTTTTAAGCTGGTACTCTGAAATATAAAACACATAATCTTCCCTTTCCTTCCTCCTTTCTCTGTGCCAAACACAGAACCTATATTAGTGCTTTAAGGAGCAATAAACTTTTGTAAATAGATAATGTATATTGTAAGGCTTTTCCTGTTGAGTAACATATGTATACTCCCACTGCTAAGAGTTGTATATTTCCAGAGTTATTACACTAAGAACTTTTTTTTATGTTTTTAGATTAAGTGCCCTCTAGCGGTCAGAATTACATACACTCTTGCCTTCTATTTGAGAGGAAGTCAGTGACACAGTTCTTCATAGAATGTGGTGGAAAACTGAGTCCTGCTGTCATACAGAACTTTCATGTAGGAAACAAAGTCCTGCTTATTTGAACTGTTCTAACTTTTTAATAAAACTGACAGTACTCTTGTTTTTGCTCTTGTTTTACTGATGAGGAAAAGCTCTAACACACAGGTTTTGATTACAAAAAGTTTACTTTCCATTTGACTGTCAAAGCCCTATGTGGCTTCTATGATCGACTGGTGGAAAGAGAAAAGGGAAAAAAAAACTACACACACACAAGTTGGGTATCTGGGCCATATTTATAGGGATAGTAATGTTTCACAAGAACCGCAGCTCCAATTAATCTTCATAGTATTTGAGCCACAGAGAGTATTGATTAAATACTGTCAGAGCTGTAGTACAAGAGTAAGTGAATGATAAACTACCCCCTCCCGCCCCTTTTACCTAGTGTAACACTGCTCTCCTCAGATGTGGAATCTGGTTGCTTGACCAGACAGATAACTGCAAGGGACAATCTTCTTAATCTGAGAACAATGAAATCCATGCCTCACCTTTGATAGGGGAAAAAGCTGAAAAACCTATCTTAATTGTAGATTGTCCCTCTCTGCAGTCTGTCTGGGCACCTCCCTGCTGTTCTGAGGTGAGCAGTGTTACATCAGTAAAAGGGGGGCGGGAGGGGGATATTTTATCATTCAGTTACTCTTGAACTACAACTCTGACAGAACTGAAGTAACACTCTCCAAGGCCCAAATACTGTAATGATTAATTAGAGCTGCTTTTATTATGAAACATTACAAGTGGTACAGTTCTGTGCAAGAACTGCACAAGAGTAGCATGTACGAATACAAATTAAAATGGTGCTTTTTTTTTTTTTTTTTTTTTTTTTTTTTTTTTTTTTTTTCATAAACAGTGTGGAAGTCTTAAATATATAAAGCATGTTGTTGGATAACTCTTTGAATGCCAGAGTGGTATGCAATGCATCTGGCACCCAAAGAGTCAATATTGACATTTACACTATTGGGTGTTTTTCCCCCTCCTGTGGTATAGATGGCTTGTCCCAGAATTGTACAACTGTGCTTTAACACTGCCCTATGATTGTGTTCAGTTGGGTGACTATTGCAGTGCAGGTTACAGGCTAACTCATGCTAACAACTTCACAATATTTTGGTGAAACAGCTACAGATTTGTAGTGAAATTACTAAATATCGCAAGTACTTATGTGTGCTGTGATTTTGATGCTATTATATACATTGAGACGTGGGAGAGAAGTATCACATTATTCATAAACTGTATCTTCATGACTCTCCAGCATTCATGGGTTAAAGTCCAATTAAAATCAAGCTGGATTTGTAGAATTCTAATTTGTCCTTGTGCAGCTGATTTACTTCTATTTGCAATGCCTTCTGTACACCTGGCATTCAATGGGTAACGAGTGGTCTTTGAAAGTTTAAATATTTAAAGTCATACTTAAAGGGATAATAATACTTAAAATGTAAAAAAAAAAAATGTTGTAGGGTTTATCCCCATGAGTAAAACAAGAGTACCCCCACTGCTGAAAGGTGTTTCATTCAAAAGTTATTAATTTTCAAAGTTGGAATTTTTTAGGTGCAATATCACAGTGGCCTGAAATTGTACAGTGGCACTGTTGTTACACCATCCTATGGAGATTTATGGTCCCGGGACCATAAATCTTCATAGGATGGTGTAGCAACAGCGCCACTGTACAATTTCAGGCCACTGTGATATTGCACCTAAAAAATTCCAACTTTGAAAATTAATAACTTTCGAATGAAACACCTTTCAGCAGTGGGAGTACTCTTGTTTTACTCATGGGGATAAACCCTACAACATTTTTTTTTTTTTACATTTTAAGTATTACTATCCCTTTAATCAAAGTAGAGCAGTTCTAGATCAAACCAACTGTTCTAAATGTATCCAAGAAAATCACATTGGAGTAATCCGCTTTTCATTATCATGCAACTGTGTTTCTCCTCTTTCAGCTCTATAAACATGCTACCATAGGCCATTTATGAGGTTCATTTATTTGCTTAATAGTGGTGTGTGTTTGTGTGCCTGAGAATTGCTAATAAAATTGGCTATAGTCGCCAGAAAGAAATAATAATAATTACATTTTGACATATTCATGATCTTTGTTTTTCTTTCTAGGCATGAGAAATGAGTGTTGGAAGGAGAAGATTAAAATTGTTGGGAATACTTATGATGATAAATTTCTTGATCTATGTAATTGTGGAAGTATCGAAAAGTGACAGTCAAGACAAAAGTACAAAAGGACCACCTTTAATACCCAGTGGCAGATTCTGGAGAAAACGCACTGCAAGCAATGCCTATTGGAATAGAGAACAGCAAAAGTTGGATAGATTATATAACCCAGTCCTGAATTTGCTTAATAATATTACAGTAGAGGAAATGGTAGCTTCTAATGCAAGTATTTTGAATTCCTGTGAGATGGACGTGAATGTGCAGTCTGAGATAAAGGATTTTGAGACCTTGCCAGATAGATTTAAAGACTTCCTTTATTATTTAAGATGTAAGAATTATTCCTTAGTGCTGGATCAACCAAACAAGTGCAAAGATAAGCCTTTTCTTCTGTTGGCCATAAAGTCTTTAACTCCTCAGTTTGATAGAAGGCAAGCCATACGGGAGTCCTGGGGAAAAGAACTGAAAATAAATAACATGACTGTTGTACGAGTCTTTTTATTGGGAGAGACTCCACCTGAGGATAACTACCCTGACCTTTCAGACATGGTTAAATATGAAAGTGACCTACATAAGGACATTCTTCTTTGGAACTACAAGGACACCTTCTTTAATTTGACTCTTAAAGAAACTCTCTTTCTCAGGTGGGTAAGCCATTCATGTGCAGATGCCCAGTTTATCTTTAAAGGAGATGATGATGTCTTTGTGAATACCCATAGGATCCTGGATTACTTGAAGACCTTGTCTGCAGACAAAGCCAAATATCTATTTATTGGAGATGTGATCAAGGATGCTGGACCACACAGAGACAAGAAGTTGAAATACTACATTCCTGAAAGTATATATGATGGTTCATATCCTCCTTATGCAGGTGGTGGAGGGTTTCTCTACTCTGGTTATATAGCATTACAACTCTACAATGCAACTTCCAGGGTCCTTCCTTATCCTATTGATGATGTGTACACTGGAATGTGCCTCGAAAAACTTGGGCTTGCTCCAGAGAAACACAAAGGGTTTAAGACATTTGATATAGATGAGAAACAAAAGAAAAACATTTGTTCCTACACAAACTTAATGTTGGTACATCCCAGGAAGCCTCAAGAAATGATTAAGATTTGGTCCATGTTGCAAGACTCAAATTTAAATTGTTAATAATGATATGCCTCCAGAAGGAATTAAAATTTTGCACTGCAGGACTTAAGGGCTTTTTGCCTTAGTCACACTGAATGTTTCCAAAGACGCACTTTGCTGTGAATCCGAGGTTTTCATTTAGCCTGAAGGAAACATAGCTTTTGTATATTTAATTCTTCCATATTTTACTATTCATTTGATTTCACTCAGTTACATGTAAATGTTTTTAAACAGTTTTTTTCCACCTTACACATATCGCTAGTTTTAATGGGCATAAATGCTTGTACAGAGATAAAATGCTTTGTTTTTCCCTTGAAGATTGGGGAGTCATATGTGTACTATTACTGTTTACTGCTCAGTGAACCCCTTCTTCCAGAGTGTGAATACTAAGCAGAGTGTTTATATTGTGCCTTCCTGTTATGCTTCACTTTTTTATAACCAGTGTATTTAGCGTTTGAATAAAATGTTCACCTGACCTCTTCCTTGGCTACAGTACCAGCTGCCACTTAAAGAAATGCTTTTTTTCCCCCTCCCACTTGGTTAATCTAGTTTGTAATAATTATTCATCATAATTGTATGTTCCCTTATCATATTTGTAGCATGAGAAAATAATATAGTCAATTCACTAGTGGCCTTTAAAGGTAATAGTGCACCCCAAAGTGTAACCTGACTAAAATATTGGCTTAAATGCCCCTGACTGAAACTGTCAGGGGTTTTTACTTGGTCATTTAGCCTATCCCACAATGTAAAATAAGCCAAGGGGAGAAGCGGTCTTCACTTCCTTCACTGATTGTTGACTGGCTCTGTGGGGTCAGGGGCTGCTGTCTGGGATCTAAAATCATGGAATTTCATCTGTGAGCTGGCAGACTGGTTTTATGGGAGCTTGATGCATCCATTCCAGCTCCCACAGCACCAGTTGCTGATCGGAAACCCACTTCTCCCTCAGTACTGCTTGTTTTACAATGCAGGATCCTCCAAGTAACGCGTGTGTGTACCTGTGAGCTACATGAGCATGACTGTTTGATTTATTCATGCATATTTCTCCAAGCTTACGCTTTGGCAGTGTACTATTCGCTTAAGTAAACTTATCACTATGCTCAATGGGCAGTAGTCCTTATCAGATGGGCTTTTGCCATGTATGCACAACCTCAGAGTACTCTGGCATTTAGGAAAAGTTACCTCCCTGTGTTGTGGTTTTAAAGTGTTAGTAATATCCAGAAATAATTTTGTATAGATTTGTAGAGGGTAAAAAAATAATAGCATTGCCACAAACTTCATCTCTCAAACCGCTACGGTTTGAGAGAGGTTGGCAGTCAGTCCCCCCCACCACGCTTCTCTTGATGTCAGCTGTAAAGCTGAGAGAAGGAGATCCTTTTCGACCAACACGATGAGGCTCTTCAGCAGAGCTGAAATCCCGTTATTGCAAAATAATTACTTCACTGGAAAGGTCTTCAAAGTGTGCTTGCAAACCAGGCACACATTGTAGACCTTTACAATGAAAGGGATAGTAATACTTCGTTTTAACTTTATTTTATTTTGTAGGCATTAAAAAAAACATGAAGAATGATATAAGACTTATCTCTCAAACCTTTATGGTTTAAGAGATATTCACAAGCAAAGTTTCCCCTCCCCGCCCCTTTTTCCTAGTGTAAGCTATCTCTTCTCAGATGTGAATCTGGTTGTAAGACCAGACAGATAACAGAAGGGGACAGTCTTCTTTGTATGAAAACAATGAAAGCCCTTCCCCCCCCTTGACAAGTTTTTCAGCTTTTTCCCTTATCTTAATTGAAGATTGTCCCTCTCTGCAGTCTACCTGGGCACCTCCCTTCTGATCTGGTTGAACGGAGGGGGGATACTTTGTGAATATCTCTTAAACCTTAAAGGTTTGAGAGATAAGACTTATATCATTCCTCATGTTTTTTTAATGCCTACAAAATAAAATAAAGTTAAAATGAAGTATTACTATCCCTTGAAGTAATTCTTTTGCAATAATGGGATTTCAGCTCTGTACTCAAACCAAATACAGAGGATGAAAAGGACATAGTTAAACACTTTTCCCAGGTATGTCAGGCAATCCATTGGATTTGTCTTATTTATTTATTCTTTCTGCCTCCCGGCCCTTCTGTCTTTTGGTCTACTTGTGATAGACCAATAGGTTTACTGGAGGACTTTGATACTTGTCCTTTTGCTTTTAGACAGTGCAACAATTAATTGAACATATATATTTGCTCATTTATATGATATCAATTTGTTCTCTGTTGTCTTTTGGCCTGCAAATAAAGTAACAAATATAAAGGTTTTCTACTACTACCACCAAAATGTTACAAATCATACAATACACTTGCTGGGCTATGTGGCCGAGGTAGAACCGGGGCAGCTTCCAACAACCTCATCAACAGGTTTCAGCAAACATGAAGGCACAGGAAGGGAGCGCTCAACAGATCCACCATTGTGTAAGAAGCCAGTCAAATTGGTTAAAAATGTCCATGTTTATGAGAGACTGCTCCAAACAGAAATAACCTATGACTAAGTGATATATTCACGAAAGCATAAGGTAGGTTGTGTGATATGTGTTCATGTATCACCCCAATTCTGTTTGTTTGCAGCAGCTTTTAAAGTTTCTAATAAAGATGGAGATTTTTAGCATATTTGATTGACTGGCTCCTTACTTGAGGATGCATCTGTTGAATACTCCCTTCCAGTGTCGTCTTTTGGCTTGCAGCTTGAACATCTTACAGTACAATATTGTGTTTTTAGCATGATGTATTGCAAAACAAATTAAAATTTATTCAATTCGTTGTTATTTTATTAAAGTATTTTTCTAACTAAAGTAAAACCTACTTCTTTATCCTATCGTAAAATACAGTTTAGAGTGAAGCCTTCCATGATGGATGGGCTTCTTGCTTGGCTTGGATAACGCCTGCCAACATTTTGAAAAAAAAAAAAAAAATGTATAATATACTACTCCACAGTTCTTAGCTTGTGTCAAGACATACCAACCATGTTTATTTTGGGGCTATAGCACAGCACGGTGGAATAAGTTGGCACTATATGAATAAACAATAATAATAATAGGCAAATTTAAGCAAGAACTCCATAAAGCCAGTGCTCCCGAAGTATGGCCAGCTCTAAAACATACTCTGTTAATGTTTAAAGGGACTATCTCGCCTAATAATAATCACTTACTGTACTATGGCCTGAAAATCCTAATGACCATTATAAATCTTGCCCTTGGGCCTTCCCCCCAATATATAGCATCTTTTATTTGGTCTTTGGTATCCTAACATCTGAGATGGACAGAACTGTTGCTAGCAGGACTCAAACTATGGCCACTGAGCATGGTGACATTCTTCGGTAACGTTCTTAATATCATGCACTGCCTGGTTCAGGGGTGTGTGGGGGAGTAGTAATGCAACTTATATCCTCTTCCATGGACAGGGCATTCAGGATGGTTTTGAAAATGTCATCACTTGGAGCAGTTGTAAAATTCATAAAGCATATCTATTTTCTAACCATAGTAAAGTTACGTAGAGGTGGTTATTGGTGTTTTTAATTTAAAGACGGTCTTTGAGAACCTGTTTTTACTCTGTGTGTACTTCCGTTGGCAATCCTTTCCATAAAGAATGTTATTTTTAATTGTACATCTACAGATAATCTGTATCAGTACTACTGAACTATACAACCAAACCCTAAGGCTTTATCAAAATGATTATATTTGCACATTTGTTCAAGCAATGTAATCTTCTTTGGTGGGTTACAAGTTTGTTACTTTTTTACGTTTGTGTCCACCCCTCTTCCCTTTTGTGTTCCCCCCCCCCCCCACATTCCTTACATGGACATTATGAAGAATATAGTTTTGAGCTGATTCTAAAACTTGAATGACTTTTTCACTCTGATTTCTCCCCATACCCTTCATATTCTGAAAATTGTGACTGATATTTTGTGTCTGTGTAGAAGTGCCTGTGTTTTTATTTATTAATCTTAAAAACCAAAAGTTTTTTTTTTTGTCTAAATTGTAAACTTTTGTTTGTACACACTTGAGTATTCAGCAAAGCATGGTATTTTTAATTGACTGTAATTTGAGTTGGAATATAGTTAATAAAGCTGTCATTTTTTTAAGTTAATTGGTAGCAAATTTATTGTAACGACTACAATCGTTGACCTCTTGATACCATTGGCAGTACATTTTAAAATTCACCACTTTTCATCCATCTTCCACCAGATTCAAGTGCATTTATTTATGTATAAAATTATTTGGAAACCTTTAATTCAATTCAGCTCTAAAGAAACTGGTAGCATGAGACTCACAGAGCTCTGTCTTTTAAAGAGTATCTATACAAAAGAAATTGGTTGCTCTTGATGTATTTAACAGAAGCACTTAACAAGTTTTAAAACTCCCTGATGCACCCATCTCATATACTGTATTCACAGGGCTTGACAAATTTGGTTGCCACATCAGATTGTGTCCTGCACCTAGACAGACAGACAAGCGACAGCGCTATTTTACGGGTCTTGCTCCCCCTTTAAAGAAAATATGTTGCTGTTCATTCGCCTGCATGTCTGCACAGCAACACTTTCAAGCAAACAAACTCCGCGCCATGACGCCATGATATGTGCAAAAACACCCTTAATGAAAAGGTTAAAACGTGATTATAGAAGTTGTATATGCCATACACAAGTTATCATTTAAAGTGGGACTTTCACCTTAACCACTTAAGGGCCTTTTGAAAATGGACGACACGCCAGCACACGTGATTGAAGATCTGTACCGGCGCTCCGAACGGGTGTCTGAGAGAAACCACTCTGGTCTTGAAGTGGTCAATTTCAGACCCCTCTAGTGCTTACAGCGCTCAATCAGGATCTCTGTAAGCACACAATTTGTGACGTGCCAGGACCATCACCTGTCCTTTAGGAAAGTGTGACGGCTCTGACACATCACTGTTCGTTAAGTGGTTAATTCATTTTTACATATTTGAAAACCGTATTAAAGGTGATGTATCACCTTAACTTTTTTTTTTTTATTACTTTCAAATAAGTACTTTCAATCATATACTGTATTCTGTGCTGTGCACTTCTGCATAATGTGCACAGCTCTTCTTCTCCTTCCACGTCCCTACCAGCTGTCCCAGGGAGCACGTTTACACTTCCCTTTGGTGTGCTGTGAAATGTCTTCTATTGTTACATCCTGTTAGCATCATACTAAGGTTGCAACCTCCGTATAATGCTTACCGGAGCTTGATATAACGATAGAAGGTATTCACAGCACCCTGAAGGTGAGCGTGAATGTGCTCCCTGGGGCAGATGGGAGGGAGGTGGGTGATTGGGCAGAGCTTTGTCAAAGAATCAGCATGGTTCTTTATGCTGATCGGCAAAGCTTCAATAAGCAATATCTCTTAAAGTACTTATATTTAAGAAAAAAAAAAATTTCCAATTACTACATTAACAAAAGCTATGGTAAAAAAAATGTTATAAGGTGATGCATTCCCTTTAACACAGCCTAAAAAGTGCATAAAACCTCACTGTATAGCTTAATTGGCATATGAAATGTCACCGCTACCACACGGATACAATAATTAGCATGTGGTAAGTGTGAATATCTCCTTAACCCCTTAACGACCCTTGACAGTCATAGTACGTCAAGGGTCGATTTGACTTAACGACCGATGACGTACTATGACCGTCATCGAGTTCCGGGCTCCCCCCACGGCTGCACGCCATTCGGGGAGTCCGGAACCCAACGGAGCAATAAAAAAAAAATTGCTCCGTGGTTGTCAAGTCACTTCCACTTCCGGATTCCCCGGTCGTTAAGGGGTTAAAGAAGGCGAGTGCTCACCACGTTTTAAAGTGATCCTTGTTCGATTTTTGTGCCCAATACATTTCTTTTAAATCGCTCTAGTTATGGAGAAACTGGCTCTTATAATCCCTCTTGACGTCTCTTCGGGGATCGCTGTGGTACACCTCTGTACCCCAGGCTTTCAGTCTTCGTCTCCCCCCCCCTTCCCAGTTGTGCCTCGTTCCCACCTCCTTGTCTGACGGTGGAATCCTCCATATGAGCTGGAGCGCTCTCATGTATGCCACATCACATGCCTGAATCCTCCATCAGAGTAGGAGGTGGGAACAAGGCACTACTTGGGGGTGAGGAAGAGGCAAAATTGACACGCTGTAGTACAGAGCTGTTATGCAGCCTGTCCTTAACGGACATCACAAGCTAATTTTTAAAAAGTTACATCTAGGGCTTAACTGCATTAAATTTAAAATGGAAAAAAAAAAAAAACACAAACACTGATGGAATGTTAAATCACCTAGCACCTTTAATAGATGTGAGAGTTCCCTTTGAAAGAGAGCAAAACAAATCCTAGGGCCTTCTGTTCAAAGTAACATCAATTCCTGACACTCCAAATGCACTGGAGGTGATAAAAATCTCAGTGACTTATGTTAAAGGGATAGTAATACTTCGTTTTAACTTTTTTATTTTGTAGGCATTAAAAAAACATTAAGAATGATATAAGTCTTATCTCTGAAACCTTTATGGTTTAAGAGATATTCACAAACAAAGTATCCCTTCCCTGTTCAACCAGATCAGAAGGGAGATGCCCAGGTAGACTGCAGAGAGGGACAATCTTCAATTAAGATAATGGAAAAAGCTGAAAAACTTGTCAAGGGGGGAAGGGCTTTCATTGTTTTCATACAAAGAAAATTGTCCCCTTCTGTTATCTGTCCTGTCATACAACCAGACTCACATCTGAGAAGAGATGGCTTACACTAGGAAAAAGGGGCGGGGAGGGGAACTTTGCTTGTGAATATCTCATAAACCATAAAGGTTTGAGAGATAAGACTTATATCATTCTTCATGTTTTTTTAATGCCTACAAAATAAAATAAAGTTAAAACTAAGTATTACTATCCCTTTAACTCACTGAATGTGAGATGTCTCCCAGTGCTTTTCTTTGCAAAGTGTTGAAGACCTTACTTGCATGCAATGTGTTAAATTCTCTATATGGAAACTTGGAGTTTTCATCACCTATTGTGCAGGTGGTTTGTTTCAGAATGGATTGTCTTGTCTGTTGAGCATAAGACCTTGTTGCTTCTACTTGTATGAATGGTGAGGGGATGACTGAAAAGCAGGTGGTTATACAAGGAAGATTTGCTGAGGCTGTAATGGCACCAGAGTCCTTTTGATGCACGTTATTTGAATTGTCGATAATGCAAGATACAGTATGTCCAAATGCATTCCCACATGAGGAGAAATATGTTAAGACAAACCATGAAGAGCAGGTATAAAAACTGAGATGGAAGATTGAGTTTGAATGCTAAACATGAAGGGCTGAAGAAAATGAGCCAGTGGTCATGTAAGCTTGAGTTTACAGTGCTACTATAGCAAACTTATATTGAAACAATGCCCTATGCAACTGTATGACTCATAAGAAGGTATACCACTTGATGCCCTTGTATATGTTGATATTACTGATGTGTAAACCTTGCCTTTAACCCACAGTTTTACATTAATTGAGATGTACTTGAACAACTGTACTCCTGATACTTGAATAGTTTCTCTTAGTCTATCTTAGGTGGGTGTGCTTAAAGGGATATCCCAATAAAAGCAGCTCCAATTAATCTTCGTAGTATTTGAGCCATAGAGAGTGTTATTTCAATATTGTCAGAGTTGCAGTTCAGGAGTAATTGATAAAATATCCCCTCCTGCCCCTTTTACTGATGTAACTCGGCTCAGAGCAGCAAGTTGGTGTCCAGATGGCTTGCAGAGAGGGACAATATTTAATCAGCATAAGGGAAAAACTTGTCAAGGAAGGGGCCAGGTTACAGTAGGAATATTGTCCCTTGCTGTGAGCTGTCTGGTCTATGGACTGGATTCCACATCTTAGGGGAGGTGGCTTAAACAAGTAAAGTTCCCCCTCCCGTCCCTTTTATTAGTCAATTACACTTGAATTACAACTTGGACAGTATTGAAATAACACTCTCTATGGCTCAAATACTATGAAGATTAATTGGAGCTGCTGTTTTTGTGAAACATTACTATCCCTTTGAGTCTTCATTATGCTGTTCTAAGGAATGCACTTTCTCTGTCGTCCAATACAGGTTACTGGTAACTCTGGGAGGCGATCTGTCCCTTAGTAGGCAGGAACAATTCTCAAAGTGTATGCGGGGGTGGAGCCTTCCTTCCCTCCTTGGCTGCAGCTAGCCAATTGGCTCCAGAAAGAATTGTTCCTTGGTGGAGATAACACAGGCAAGAGAACACTTCTACTATAGCTTTAGAAATTTTTCTCTGTCGTCCAATACAGGTTACTGGTAACTCTGTGAGGTGAACCGCCCCTTTAAGTAGGCAGGAACATTTCTCTAAATGTATGCAGGGGGTGGAGCCTCCCCTCCCTCCTCAGCTGAATCCTAGCCAGCCTCTCCAGAATGATTTGTTCCTGGGTGTGAACACACCATGTGGAGAACATCTCTCATTAGTTTAATTTCTTTTTTATTTTTCTGTCAGATATGGAATACCACTATTAGGTGGGTTACCATGACTGACAAATGCCCTTCAAAGCAGCTAGCTCCGTGTCCAGGTGCTTTTTGGTGGACCTTAAGCCCTGAGGGGGAAAATCTTGGGTACAAGTGCTGAACTGCTGTATCATACTGTCTCCCTCCTTGTGGATGTGAGACTGAGTCTCCACTGGTGGATGGACCTCTCCAACCTGGAAAAAAGTGGTCTTTTGTGATTCCATACTAGAACATTTTGACTATGTTTGGGTGGGGTGCAGTCGTGGATCACCTGAGTGTTCAGGTGTGTTGGTCATTGGAGGAAACTCTTCTTCCAATCAACATCTTGGAGCTCATGGTGATATTCCATGCTCTGAGGTACTGGTCTTCTTATCTCATGGGATGCCTGGCCCGAGTCCAGTCCGACAATGCTATGGCTGTAGCTTACATCAACAAGCAAGGAGGCACCAGAAGCTCCGCTGTTAGGTTCAAAGTCAAAGCTATTGTGGTTTGGGCAGAAGAACCTGTACCTGCCACTTGTGCCATGCACATCCCAGGCGTAGAAAATGTCCTAGCAGACTTCCTCAGTCAGGATAAAGAGCAAAAAAGGAAGACAAGTGCAAGAGATCTAAGCGTAGCTTTAGAATACCGGTAGTCAGAACTGCACATTAAATTGTACTCACAAGATATTCATGTTCAGAAAGCCCACATAACAGAAAACTCAATAGAGTCCTGATGGCGATCTTGCTGCTAATGATTCTGCACTCCGGTCCAGTGGTCACGACAATGGGGTTGATGAAGCCTCCTTGACAGATCTTCAGATAAACGCAGGTACTGTTTCTTTAGCAATCTGTAGATGCAGCTTTCCCTTTGCCCATCTCTCTCTCCTTGGTCAGACCTCTTCCTAACAGCACAGACTGCAGACTCCGTTCTACTGGGTCACAGGTGGTTGGATCATAAAACAGGAGAATCTTCCAGAACGACTCATCCACTGATTGATCCAACTGCTATTGGAAACATGGATTTAAATGCTGGCATTTGAGAAGGTAAACCCCATTGTTGTGATCACTGGACCGGAGTGCGGAATTCTCAGCAGTGAGATCACCATCAGAACTCAATTGAATTTTCTGTTATGTGGGCTCTCTGAACAAGAATATATCATGTGAGTACAATTTAATGTGCAGTTCTGACTACCGGCATTCTAAAGCTACTATTAGATCTCTTGCGCTTGTCTTCCTTTTTTCTTCTGTATCCAGATTCTGCTGAGGACACCAAAGACATAGTAGCATATCTAGAAGATTGCACATGTACACTTTTTTAACCTATATAGACTGTTTTTAAAGACTTTATTTGGACATTATTTCTCTGATTATAGCATTGAATTTAGGACTGCTGTATGACTTTTTCACATTGCTTGTAGACTTCCTCAGTCGCCACAAAGTGAACCCAGGGGAATGAACTCCACTTGGAAGTTTTAGACCTCCTATTGCAGAAGTGGGGTCTTCATGGTGGCCATCAAGTGTATCCAAGGGACAACTGGAAAGTTCAGATCTTTTGCTTGTGCTAGAGGGATCCCGTCATTTGTTGTGGATGCCATGTTGTTTCCCTGGCAATCTCATCTGGCCTACATCTTTCCTTCACTTCCTCTCTTGCCCAGGGTGCTGCAGAAGATTTGGATGGATGAGGAATCTGTTATCCTAATAGCTCCTTACTGGATCAGGCAACCTTGGTTCCCAGAATTGTCGACATTGTGTCTGCTCAGGAACAGTTTCCTCTGCCACGCAGACCGCATTTCCTCCTTCAGGGTTACCCATGGAAGGAAGATGTGGACCATCTAGCTTTGACTGTATGGCGGTTGAAGCCTCCAGCTTGAGGAAGAAGGGCTATTCTTCAAACGTGGTATCCACTATGATCCAGGCAAGGAAACCAGTCTCCTCTAAGGCCTACCACATGGTTTTGTCCATATTCCATGCTTGGTGTGTGGAAAGGGATCTCTCCTCTCAGGGGTTTGATCTCCTGGCTCTCCTTTCCTTTTTGAAGGATGGTGTGAACAAGAGTCTTAGCTCCTTGAAGGTGCAGACCTCAGCTCTGTCTTCTTTCAGACGCATTGCCACCTTGCCAGATGTCAATCTTCTTTCAGGGGGTTGCTAATGCTTTCCCTGCCTATAAGGCTCCTACTCCTCAGTGGGACCTTTTTAATTTGGTTTTGGGAGTCTTGCAACTGCCTCCATTTGAGTCTTTGGCTACCATTCCTTTACTTCTTTTGACATTGAAGATTGCTTTTGTCTTGACACTGGTCTCTGTCCGCAGAATGGCTGAATTGCATGCTTTGTCCTGCAAAAACTGCCTTTCTTGGTGTTTCACAAGGGTAAGGCTGTTCTCCATACCTCCCAGGAATTTCTTCCTAAGGTGGTCTCTGAGTTCCACATCAATCAGAAGATTGTTGTGCCTTCCTTTTGTCCTGACCCTAAATCTGACAAGTAGAGGGTTCGCCACTTGTTGGATGTGGTGCGCTGTCTTAAGTTTAATGTGCACCATGCGGAGTCTGTCTGCAAGACTGATGCTTTGTTTGTCATTCCTCAGGGTCCCATGGCTGGTTTGGCTGCTTCCAAGGTGACTATTGCATCCTGGATTTTCTACCATCAGAAAGGCTTATGAGCTCAGAGCGAAACCTGTTCCCTTCCTCATTACAGCAGATTCCACCAGGTCTGTTGGGGCCTCTTGGGCCTAAAAGAATCTGCTTCTGCTGATCAGCTGTGCAAGGAGGCCATTTGGTCTTCTGTGCACTCCTTTGCAAAACACTATTGTGTGGATATGCTGGCTTTGAAACAAGCCAAAAATGATATGAGAGGCTCTGAGTACGAACAAAAGCACAATGGCCTGTTCTCTGGCTAGTCACCACTCAAGAGCATCACATTTTAGCTCTCTAGTGCCATTACAGAGGAGAAATTTCCACATACATATTAGACTAATCCCGCCCATAAGGGCGGTCCAGTACCAAAACGATGGGCAAGTCTCCTCTGCGCGGAAAAACCAGCTAACACCAGACGTACGTTTCGACCTTATTTTGGGCCTCGTCAGTGAGGTGCAGCTGGCTTCCCTAGGCTTTGGCTGAAGCCAGCTTTGTCAGGAAAGTGCTGGAAACCGTTATGCCTGTTTCTATCTTTCCTGTGCCTTATAGCTCTAACTTCTTAGCCCTGTTGGCCCTTGTTCTTGAGTGATGTGTATGTTTTCAGCATCCATTGACACTTGGTTAGTTTGGGCTGTTCCGTGTCCTGGATAGTCCATGGGAACTCTGGTATCATGAGGACTGACGTTTGGTCCTTGCCTTCTCTTCCCACCCAGGGAGCGCAATGTTGGTACATCCCATGGTACCTGTAAGCTATATTGGACGACAGAGAAAAGAGGATTTTAGTCTTACCTGTTTAAATCCTTTTCACTGTCGTCCAATACAGGTCACTGGTACTCTGGGAGGCGTAAGTCCCCTTTAATAGGCAGGAACAACTATGCAAATGATTTGCAAGGGGCGGAGCCTCCCCTCTTACTTAAGCCACCTTCTGGCCAGAGCCACTTTAGATTGATTTGTTCCTGGTGTGCTTGCATCTATGCATCTTAGTATTTTATTATTTTTTTATTCAAATATGGAATACCACCATTAGGAGGGTGACCATGGCTGTGAATTGCCCTCTTTTAAAGTGGCTGGTGCAGCTTCCAGGGATTTTCTGTGGACCTTATGCCCTGAAGAGGGGACAGCTTGTGTTAAGCAGCTCCCCTACTGGGGAATTTACCTCTGGTTCTTTCCCTCCTTATCATGGTCACCTGAAGACAGAAGTCCTGCAAGGAAGGTGAGTCACCCATTGAGTGCTGAAGGTCCACTTGTCCCCACAGTGTCCCTTTGATGGGCTTGTATTTGGGAGTTTTAATACACTCCAGCACTCATAGGGTGTTTCTATTGCATTATTACTGTTTTATGCAATTTCTGTGGTATTCTCTGGGTTTTGGAGCTTTGGGTATTCATTTATTTATGTTTCTCATGTGTTTCATGCTTGTTTGGGCACTTTTTAATGTTTTACTAAACTTTATTAAAAATGGTGTTCCGCGCCTTTAAGCGCGGCTTTTTCCCGCTCAGACGCAAGGGCTCCTTTACTCTCTATGAGAATTCACAGTGTGGGACATATCTCTGGAACCGCTTGTCACAGCAACTTCAGAGAGGGCTCATTTTACTGCTAGGCTCCTGCTCTATCATCCGGAATGTGTTTTATTTATGTGGGGTGTTCAGGGGGGCTTCGGGCACTGTTTGGGGTACTTGTAAGGGAAAACTACATTTCCCATGAGCGCTTGGTTCGCGCTTGTTTCTGATTGGCTGTCATGACGGCCGCCATTTTGTGGTACTTTTCCTAAGCGAGTACACTACGCAGGGACCGAGCCTTCTCTCTCCTCAACAGATTAACCCTTCGCTGGCCAGATAAGTCCGTTTTTAGAACATTTCTGGGGTGAAACTTTAATCTTTTACACTTTTTCTGGGTGATAGTGTTATTAGTGGGGTATATTGACGCTGTGAGCATGTCTACTTCTCTGGAGCTAGGGGCTAGACCCAAGTCTAAGGAGGATGGGGGGTCTGCTACCCCCATGGCGTTTTGCTCCTCTTGCCACATTGGGCTGGATGGCGATAATGTGGGGGATCTATGCCCTAATTGTACTGGTCAAGATAGCAACCCTGGGCTTCCCAGCCACGCTATTGAGCCATCTTGGGTGAGGGAGTTTAAAGCTGCCACTAGGGATCTCAGATCCACGCTTCAACTCTTTCCCTCTCAGATACAGGGGGCTCTCCAGGTCTGGCAGACCCCCTCTACTATCAGGACCTCCCTGCCTAAGCCACAGGGAGCTCCTGATATCACTGATTCTTCTGAAGAAGAACTCTTACAGGATTCTGATGCTGAGGAACGTACTGTTATTGAATCTAACAGGTCCATTGGGGACCCCTATGAGTGTGACCCTGAAGTCTCGGCTGAGGGTCTGATCAGAGCGGTTCTGAATACGCTCAACCTTCCTCTGACTCAGGAATCCACTTATGATCCTACTGATGTTTTTCAGAAAAAGCCATCTAAGCCAGTTGTTTGTTTTCCAACTAACCCTACTCTTGCCCGTCTGGTCTCTGAGGCATGGAAGAATCCTGATAGATCTTCCTCTGTCTCCAAAAAGTTTGCTAAACTTTACCCTTTTCCTGAGGTGGAGCTGGCAAAATGGGTTCATCCTCCCAACGTGGATGCTCCTGTGTCTAGACTATCCAAATCTACCGCTTTGGCTGTCTCAGATGCCTCTGCCCTGCAGGACTGGACGGATAAGAAGCTAGAGCTCTCTCTTAAGTCTATTTTTGCCTCCATTGGCACGGCCATGCGCCCAACCTTTGCTGTGGCATGGGTTAATAGAGCTATTGCGGCCTGGACTGAACGACTGACTGAAGCAGTTCGCCAGGATGCGCCGGTATCTGAACAGTTGCAGCTACTTGCTAATATCACTGAAGCTCAGAACTATGTTGCTGACGCTGCTTTTGATGCTGTGCGCATGATGGCGAGGGCCTCCACTTCTTCTGTGGTGGCTAGACGCGCTCTTTGGCTGAAAATGTGGTCTGCTGATACAGCCTCTAAGAAAGCCTTGCTTTCCTTGCCCTTTCAGGGGAATTTGCTTTTTGGGTCTGAACTCAAAGAAATGATCAGTGAGGCTACTGGCGGTAAAAGTACTCTTCTACCCTCAGTCTTTAAGAAAAAGTTTCCAGCCAAACGCAATCGGTCCTTTCGTTCCTTTCAGACTGAGACACGCTCCTCGGCCCAAACGGGTCCTCCCACTACGCGCTCCTCCTCCAAGCCCAAACAGTCCTGGAAGCCCAAAGTTGCATCCAAGGCCAAGACCTCCAAGACTGCTTCGGCATGACTCGCCGAACCCGGGTCCGCATCCGGCTGTAGGCGGTCGTCTCCGCATCTTTCGCTGGACTTGGGAGGAGTCAGGGGCGGACCCATGGGTTCTTCAGGTGGTGTCAGAGGGATACAGGATCCCTTTCTCTTCCCTTCCTCCTTTTCGGTTCCATTTTACTCGTCCTTCTCAGGAACCCACAAAAAGGCGTCTGTTCGACGCTATTCAGGATCTCTTGGACAAAGAGGTCCTGGAGGCGGTTCCTCAAGGGGACACAGGTTCAGGATTTTATTCCAACCTGTTTGTGGTAGCCAAAAAGGACGGAGGAGCTCGTCCCATTTTGGATCTCAAAGATCTCACTGCCTATGTGGTGACTTCCCACTTCCGCCAGGAGTCCCTGCGCTCTGTGATTGCAGCAATGTCTCCAGGGGAGTTTCTTGCCTCCCTGGACCTTCAGGATGCTTATCTTCACATCCCTATTCATCCAGAGAGCAGGCGGTATCTCAGGATTGCCTGCCACAGGGGACACTTTCAGTTTGCAGCGCTCCCCTTTGGGCTGACTTCAGCCCCTCAGGTCTTCCAGAGGGTGTTGGGCTCCTTGATAGCGGTGCCCCATCAGGATGGGATCAGAGTGACCCCCTACATGGACGATCTCCTACTGAAGGCCTCCTCAGCGGAGCTTCTCCATCAGCAATTACAGATGTGCATGCACACCCTGAACCGTCATGGCTGGATTCTGAATCTGGACAAGTCGGACTTGATTCCATCTCAGAGGCTTCTGTTCCTGGGTCTCCTGTTCGACACTCGCCAATGCATGGTGTTTCTTCCAGAGGACGTGGCTCACCAGATAGCCGTCAGAGTGGCTGGGATTCTGGACATGGACGAAATTCCAGTACCGAAGTTGTCGTCCTTAGTGGGGAAGTTCATTTCCACAATCGAAGCAGTACCATTTGCCATGGCCCACTCCAGGGATCTTCAGAGATTTGTGATCCAGACGTGCAAGAATCATCCAGATCATCAACATCTGTCTGTTTCTCTTCCTCCTCATGTCGAGTCGAGTCTGCACTGGTGGTTAGATCTCTCTCATCTCCTGAAAGGGAAATCCTTTCTAGTTCCTCATTGGACCACAGTCACTACGGATGCCAGCCTTCGGGGCTGGGGTGCAGTCTGGGGTCGCTTCAGTGCTCAGGGGAAATGGGGTCTGGAGGAAACCATGCTCTCCATCAATGTTCTGGAACTTCGAGCTGTCCGGCTGGCCCTGAGGCACTGGGAGTCTCAATTGACCGGTCTTCCGATCAGAGTGGAGTCCGACAACGCCACGGCGGTGGCTTACATCAACAGGCAAGGCGGCACAAGAAGCGGTTCCGCCTGGTGGGAGGTCAAGGATATTTTGTCTTGGGCAGAAGATCACGTGCCTGTCATCTCTGCAGTTCATATTCCAGGCGTGGACAACGTCATGGCAGACTTCCTCAGTCGTCACACCGTCGACAGCGGAGAATGGGCTCTTCACCCAGAGGTGTTTCACATGCTCACTCAACGGTGGGGGATGCCTGTGGTGGATCTGATGGCTACCAGACACAACAGGAAGGTTCCGGTGTTTTGCTCCCGGTTGAGGGACTCCCTTGCTCTAGCAGTGGATGCCTTGTCGATCCCTTGGGACTTCCCCCTGGCTTACATCTTCCCTCCTCTTCCTCTATTGGTCAGAGTTATCCAGAAGTTGAAGAGGGAACGTTGTCCTGTCATCCTGATTGCTCCAAACTGGCCTCGCCAGTCCTGGTTTCCGGAGTTGATGGCCATGTCAGTGAAGGATCCGATCCCACTTCCCGCCCGTCCGGACCTACTTCTTCAGGGGTATCTGTGGAAGGAGGATGTTCACACTCTCCATTTGATGGCATGGCGGTTGAATCCTCGATTCTAGCAAAGAGAGGATTTTCTCCTTCTGTGGTATCGACTATGCTCAGTGCTCGTAAGCCTGTGTCTTCCAAGATCTATCATCGCATATGGTCAACTTTCGTGACATGGTGTTCTGACAAGAAGTTATCCCTTGACTTCCATCTTCCCACTGTCCTGGCCTTCTTGCAGGACGGTGTGGATAAGGGGCTCAGTCTGAGTTCCCTCAAAGTTCAGACTTCTGCCTTGTCTGTGTTTTTCCAGGAAAGGATTGCTGTCCTTCCTGATGTGAAAGTCTTCTTCCAAGGTGTGACTCATGTTCGACCTGCCTTCAAGAGTCCTGCTCCCCAGTGGGATCTCAATTTGGTGCTGGGAGTTCTACAGCGACCACCGTTTGAATCCTTGGCTTCCATTCCATTACGTCTTGTGACTTGGAAGATGGCCTTCCTTTTGGCTATTGTGTCAGTGCGCCGGGTGGCAGAGTTACAGGCCTTGTCTTGTAAACCTCCTTACCTGGTGTTCCACAAGGATAAGGCTGTGCTTCGCACTACCAAGGAATTCTTACCCAAGGTTGTGTCCGAGTTTCACATCAATCAGGAGATTGTGGTTCCCTCTTTCTGCCCTAATCCTTCATCTGACAAGGAAAGAGATTTCCATCTGTTGGATGTGGTGCGTTGCCTCAAGTTTTATGTTCATCGCACCGAGTCTATCAGGAAGTCTGATGCTCTATTCGTCATTCCTGAGGGGCCTAGGGCAGGGAGACCGGCTTCCAAAGTTACCATTGCCTCTTGGATTAAGGCTACCATCCGTGAAGCCTATAAGTTGAGGAATAAGCATGTTCCCTTCCGGGTGACTGCCCATTCCACCAGATCTATTGGGGCCTCTTGGGCCTACAAGAATCAAGCTTCTGCTGATCAACTGTGCAGAGCGGCCACTTGGTCCTCTGTGCACACTTTTTCAAAGCACTACCGAGTTGATGTACTGGCGTCGGCTGATGCCAGTTTTGGAAGGAAGGTCCTGGAGGCAGTCTTGCCTGTGTAGGTCTTCCGCTCTGTGATCCTTAGTGCTTCCTTACTGTTGAGCCCGGTTGGCTCTAGTTCCGTGTGCTGTGTTAGTTCAGGGATTGTTCCCTTGGTTGGTGTCCGTTGACACTTACAGTTTGGGCTATGTTATTAACTGGTCATGGCAGTTCTAGTGACTTGGGCCTTGCGCCTGGTCCTTGCCTTACTTCCCACCTCTGGATCAGCTCAATGTTTGTACATCCCAGAGTACCAGTGACCTGTATTGGACGACAGTGAAAATAGGATTTTAGTCTTACCTGTTAAATCCTTTTCACTTAGTCCATACAGGTCACTGGTCTCCCACCCTGTCAAGGGACCAGTCTTGGCTCTCCTGTGGCATCCAGTGGGAGACCGTTCGGGCATGCTCACAGGAGTCTTTCTTTTTGCTTACCTGAGGTCAGTTTTAGGGTCTCAAATCAATCTAAAGTGGCTCTGGCCAGAAGGTGGCTTAAGTAAGAGGGGAGGCTCCGCCCCTTGCAAATCATTTGCATAGTTGTTCCTGCCTATTAAAGGGGACTTACGCCTCCCAGAGTACCAGTGACCTGTATGGACTAAGTGAAAAGGATTTAACAGGTAAGACTAAAATCCTATTTTCTCTTAGTCCATATAACTCACAGGTCTCCCACCTGGTGAAAGGGACCAGCGTACTGGGAGGAGTTGTCGCCTCTCCATGGTACCTGTAAGCTATATGGACGAATAGAAAATGATTTAATAGGTAAGACTAAAATCCTCTTATTCAGGTTAATACCCTATGTGCTCTTGCTGCAGCTGAGTGAGTCTGCACATTGCTGTGAAGTCTATCATCTATCGGTACTCCTTAATCTTTCTCTGAGTATTCCCTAAGTTGTTTCCTATTTAGAATATATGTAGCATGCTTGTCTCTACAGCCCAAATGCATAACCTTACGTTTATCTTCATTAAATGTCATCTGCCACTTTTCTGCCCATTCAATCAGTTAATAGAAATCTTTCTGCAGAGAAAAAACATCCAGCTCTATATGTATTTCCTTACATAGTTTTGTGTAATCAGCAAAGATTGAGGCACTACTTTCAATTCCAGCTTCTAGATCATTAATAAACAAATTAAAAAGCATTGGTCTGGTACTGAACCCTGCGGCACCCCACTTATAACTTTAGACCAAGCTGAAAAGGTTCCATTTACAACAACTCTCTGCCATCTTATTTAACCAGTTCTCAATCCATGTAGAGATAACACCTCCCAATGCAAAGTTTATTTTATGCAGTAACCTGTATCAAAGGCTTTTGTAAAATCAAAGTATACTACATCAACAGCAGTTCTCTTGTCCAAATTATACTTACTCTTTCACAAAATGCAAGTAAGTTAGTGTGACATGATCTATTCTTCATAAAACAATGCTGACGCTTAACAATATCGTTTGTCTTCACATAGTTCTGAATGCTGTCAGTTAGTAACCCTTCTAATATCTTACCCACTATGAAAGTCATGCTCACAGGTCTATAATTTCTTGGTACCCTTTGGTGTATACCATCAGTTCCAGGTGCTTTATTCACATAACCTTTAACAGTCTCTTTTGGACTTAAGCTATGTACATGATGGAGGAAATTCTAGCATTTTGTCTATTTGCCCTTAGCCTTTCATTCTTGCTCCATTTTATATACTGAAGTAAAGAATGTATTTAGGGTGTCAGCCGGAGCCTTATCCTCACTAATCAATTCACTTTTCTCAGCCTTAAGAGGACCAATATCAACCTTAACCTTTTTGTTATTAATATACTTGTAGAATTGTTTAGGGGTTTTCCCATTTGCAATATTTCTCTCATTTTCAGTTGTAGCTAGCTGAATTGCTTGTTTGCAGAATGATTCACATTCTTTGTATTCTTTAAATGATGTATGTGACCCGTTTGAGTTAAACACTTTAAAAGCCTGTTTCTTATTTCTCACTTCCATGCAGACCTCATTATTAAGCCACATTGGTTTCACTTTACACCTCTTGTGCTTATTCCCCAATGGTATATATTGACTAAGAGCATTTTAAACAAATTACATGATTCTTGTGTATTTATATCTTTCAATATTACATCCCACTGAATATCATTTAATACTGCCTTTAGCTTTGTAAAATTAACCTTTTTAAAATTGAATATTTTGGTTAAACCTTTACTATTGGTTTTCTCAACAAATTTCAAAGGATACCATATTGTGGTCACTGCTACCCAAATGTTTCCTTAGCGCTATACTGTTTCAAAATAGGTCAAGCAAAGAGTCTTTTTTAGTTGGTTCCTCTACTAGTTGGGACATAAAATTTGTCATTAATCATACTTAAGAGAAAAAAAAGTCCCTCATATTGCTCCAGTCTGTTTCACGATAATTGAGGTCTCCCATAATAATTACATTTCCTGACCTAGAAGCCTTTTCCATTTGCGGTAAAAGTTGTACTTCCTCCAGCTCACCAATATTAGGTGGCTTGTAGCAAATCCCTTTAACATATTTTCATAGTGTGTGCCCTCAATGTGTTTTTCAACCAACAGGGCCTCAACATTTTCACTGGACCCTTCATTTATATCTTCCTTTATACTAGGCTTTAAGGCATGTTTGCATATAGGCATACCCCCTCCCCTCTTATTAAACCTATCCCTCCTAAAAAGTGAATAGCCCCTAAGTTTGACTGTTAAGTCATATGTATCATCTAACCATTTGCATGCATACACTTTTTATCTTTTTGCCATTAAAGATTTCATTCTATGCCCCCTGTCTAATACCATTTCCTCTTATACTACCGTCCCCATCCTGTGTTGCATCACCCCCCCCCCCCTTCTAGCTTAATGTCTACTTCAACTGTCTAACCATCCTAACGCCCAGCACTGTCCCACCTACCCTTCTGCTAAGGTGCAATCCATCTCGACTGTAAAGATTGCCCCCAAGGGAAAAGGCTGCCCAGTGCTCTAGGGACACAAACACCTCCTGCTTAAACCAAGTGTTTAGCCACGCATTTAACTCCCTAATCTCCTGTTGCCTTTCTGCTATAGGTAGTGTTTCAGAAAATACTACCTTAGAGGTCCTCTGCTTAAGCTTATGCCAAAATCCCTTAAATCCTCCTCTCCACCCCCAGAACTTCCTACTACCACTTCTTTCTGCTTAGTCAGCATACCCCTCTCAAGATTGGCCATCTCCCTCTGTGTTGCAACTTGCCACTCCAGATCTCTCATACGATCTTTCAGAGGGACCACTTGCTCACTTAGGTATGCACCCTGGAACAGTTGTTCCAGGTGTGCAAACATATGGCAGCTTGTGCACAGAGTTAAACGGACAGTCATGCTACCACTCATATTATGCCAGTTACACAAGCTAGAAGGCAGGCAAAAAAATCTGCATAATAAGGTTAACAAATGTGTTCCCCTATGTAATCCATTGTACTTGAATCCTCTTATTTAAATTCCCAAGACTCGCGACACTTCAGTGCTTACACACTGATGCAAGATTCAAACGTTCAAGCATTCTCTGTCCCTCTGCCTTATATAGAAGCCACCAATTACAACCCAGCAATCCACCACTGCCACCACACCCGACTGCAATCAATACCGTGTACAACTGTAAAGGGAGGGGGAAAAAGGATTTTGTTTTTAACCTCTCCCTACATTACACAACAGAAAAACATATCCCAAATTTCGTTTATTAGCTTACAGCTCATAGCTTACAGATCTTAGCAGAAAAGCCACCAATTACAATCAAGCACTCCCACCACATCAGACCGCAACCAATCTCTTGTACAACTGCAAAGTGAGCTTCTCTTCATTTTCTGATGCTGAAGACATCTGTTCTTCTATTATGAACTTTCCACGGGTTGTCGAACGTCATGTTTGTTAGACTCCCGTTCTGGTTTTTCTCCCTAACGGGGATTTTGTGAACAACTTTAGACTTTCTGCCAACGTTGTTTCCGATTTTTCACATCCGCTCGGAATCTGTTCTTCCTTGGACCTGTCCTGCTCATTTAAACAGACAGAAGAAGGAACTTTATCTGTTGGCTATGGTCAGGTTCTTTAAGTACTATGTTCACTGTATGAAGCACTTTCAGAAATCTAATTTGCATTTCTGAGAGCCCATGTGTGAGCCAGGCTGTGTCTAAGGCAGTGGTTCTCAACTCCTGTCCTCGGGACCCACTAACAGGCCAGGACTTAGGAATTTCTCTGCTAGAGCACAGATGTGGTGATCAGATGCTCAGTCACATTGATTAACTCACCTGTGCTCTAACAAGAAAATCATCAAATCCTGGCCTGTTAGTGGGTACCGAGGACTGGAATTGAGAACTATTGGTCTAAGGTTACTGTAGTTTCTTGCGTTAAGGCAGCCATTTGCTTGGAATATGTTCACCAGAAGAAACCTGTACCTTTTCACAACAAGGCACATTCCACAAGTTCTGTGGGAGCATCTTGGGCCTACAAGAATTGGGCCGCTGCTGAGCAGTTGTGTAAGACGGCCACATGGTCATCTCTGCACACTTTTGTCAAATGATCTTGTGAATGTGCTGGCCAGAAGGTCTTACAAGCTGTCTGTATAGATACCTCCTTCCTCTTTCTGAAACCAGAAACCTGTAGGTTTCCATTTAGGTTTTCTGATATTTGGTGTCTGTTGACACTTGAGGTTCATGTTGTACCAGTTTAGTCCTGTGCATACTAGTCGGTGATGATTTTTTTTTTTTTTTTTTTTTTTTTTTTTTTCTTTTCTATTTTCCTCCCTGGAATCTCGGTGGATAGCTTTGGTATATCCCCACATTTCCTGTATTCCATGAGGAATATGCAGACTCACTCAGATGCCAGAGAAAAAAATGTGGTTGAATCCCCAGGCATGGGAATTCTCCTAGATTTCTCTATTAGGGGATTTCCTTTTCTTCTTTCATTTCTGTTTTGCTTTTCTCTTGGCTTTGATACAAATTAAAACTGAGCTTAACCGATGTGTTTAAAGTGTAAGATAGGAGGAAGTGTCCACCTCGGAGGCTTTTTTTTTTTTTTGTGCTCTGTCCTCCTTGACTAGAAGACTTTACCCCATGGTTTCTGTGTTCCATATGGACTAAGCGAAAAATATTTTATAGTAAGTACACTAAAATCCTTTTGTCTATCTTTTCACTGGTGTTCAGTGCACCTACATGTTTTAGGGCAGCAGTGCCTTTAAGAATTGGCACAGATGGCCATATTGCGTTTCGGCTCGGACAGTGCTTGGAACTCTCTGGTTTACCAGTTGCATCCCAGTGGGTATAAGTGGACTTGTTGTTCTGCTCTGTTTTAAGAACTGCATAGCAGTACAATGGGGTCCCCCTCCAGGATATAGGGAGGGGTGCTATTGTGTCGTGGCTGAAGAGCCACAGAGCCATTTTGGAAAAGGTTATGCAAGTGACTGCATTACCCATAAACCAGTTATATTCACAGGCTTTTGGGGATTGAAAAAGTAGATTCTACATTGGTCTGGTAAGTATTTTGAACTCTATATAAGTACTCTAATCTTGCTTTTACTGTCCTGCAGTCTGTTTTAAGGAATCTCCTGGCTATGTCTGAGCCTAAGGGAGACATGGACAAGGCTCTGGGGGTCCCCCTTTAACCCACTGATCATCTTTGTTGCCCTTTCTCCGTGGCCCACATAGCTCCTGAAGGCCCTCTTCGAATGAGCAGGTGCCTGCATGTGTTAAGGGTTTAATTTATTCTATAAGTTCTATACCTTCCTCTTTTCTGGATATTCTTAGATTCTTTGCTTCAGGACAGTAATATTGCCCCCCCCCCCCCCCCGGCATCACAGCCATTTTGCAGAGGGTAACTTTCTAAATTCGTAGGGTACTCTTCAGCTGAGGAAGGGGACTCTGATGTGGATTATTTTAATTTGTCCTTATCGGTTGATTCTTTTAGGTAGACCCTGGTTCTCCAGCTTAGGGTCTTACAAGGTCCATTCTGGACACCTTGAAGGTGTCTGAGGCCTCAGATTCCAGTTCTGATATTTTTAAAAATGAGGCTGCTTTTTTCCTCTGTCCCCATTCCATAGACTAGGTACTGCCGGAAGACACCTGACAAGAGGTAGTTCCTTCCCACACACACTCACCTCTTATACCTTTTTTCTGTCGTCCAATACAGGTTACTGGTAACTTTGGGTAGGCAATAAGCCCCTTTAATAGGTAGGAACAATTCTGAGAAATGACTGCTGGTTGGAGCCTACCTCCTCTCCTTAGCTTGCAGCTAGCCAGTCCCCAACCAGTAAGATTTGTTCCTTGGTCGAGACACAAGCAACAGAACAGTTCTGCTATAGTTTTAGCTTTTTTATTATTTTTCTGTTAGATATGGAATACCACCATTAGGTGAATTACCATCATTCCCATCACCCAAATGTGGATAGCTCAGTTTACAAGATCTTGGCTGCAAGTTCTTTCCCCAGGAGTTGCCCACTGAGGCTTCTTCTTGATATATGGTAATCTGAAGACAGAAGATCTGCTGAAAAAGGTGAGCACCCTTTGAGTGCTGAGGTCCACATGTCCCATGCTTCCCCTCTGCACAGGGATCTCATTTGGAGTTCCTATTACATACTCATGCACTCATTGGGTTTATTTGGTATGTCTGTGAGGTGTGTGGAGCAAGTTTCTCTGGTAACTTAACCCTTTTGTTGCTGCTTAGCACTTTTTAAGGGGGCTTTGGACACTTTCCCTACTGGGTCCAGTGTTTATTGGTCTACTTTTTTATTCTAGTGGGCTTTTGAGTGGTTTACTTTTTGGAATTCACCTCCTTAACTTTATGATCCGTGCCTTTAAGGCACGCTTTTACCGCATAGACTCCATTGCTCCATTCACTTCTATTGGACTTTACAGTTTGGGACATATCTCTGCAACCGCTCCACATAGTGTGATCAGAGATGGCTCATGTTGTGGGTTTTTCCTTGATCAGTCATCCGGTCAACGTTCTGCGGACGTTGGGGGCTTTAGGGGGCTTCTGGCACTGTTGGGGTACTCTGTCAGCAAAACTACGATTGGCTCCCATTGCAGCAGCCATTTTGTGTATTCGCAGATCGAGTATCCTACACAAGGCTTGGACTCTCCTTCTCTCCTCTGCAGTTTAACCCTTTGCCTACCAGATAAGTCTTATTTAGCATTTCTGGGGTCCATTTATTTATCATACACACTATTTTGTGGGTGTTTTGATACTTTTGACTGTTTGACTCTGAGAATGTCTATTCCGTTAGACTCTGGCTCTAAACCTAAGACTAAGGATACTGGGGTGCCTGTGTCCCCCATTGCTCATTGCTCCTCATGTCACTCAGGGTTACCTAGAGTATACTCAGGTCATGTTTGCCCAGCATGTGCTGCTGTCCCTGAATCTCCTGCAGGGGCCTCCAGCCATGCGCTAGAGCCAATATAGATGCAAGAGTTTAAGGCTACTATCAGGGACCTCAGTTCTACCTTACAACTCCTTCCATCCACTTTATAGGGGGTCTCCACTTTGTTGCAGACCCCCGCCCCCATCAGATCTTCCTTGCCTAAACCGCCGGGTGTACCTGATGTGTCTGATTCCTCTGAGGAGGAATTGTTGGTGGACTCTGATGATGACTGTTCAGCTGTTCCTTCATCTCAGTTTTTTGGGGACCCCTTTGAGGAGGACCCCATCCCCTCGGCTGAGGGCCTGATCAGGGCTGTGTTGTCCAGCCTGAACATTCCCTTGGTGCCGGAGGTGTCTTCTGACCCCTCTGATGTGTTTCAGGAGCCTGTTAGGCCCCATGCTTGCTTTTCCACCTAACCCCTTCCTTGACCGCTTCCATCTGTGTCTAGTAAGTTTGCTAAACTTTACCCATTTTCTGAAACGGCCCTCACTCAGTGGGTTCATCCCTCCAAAGTGGATGCCCCAGTTTCCAGGCTTTCTAAGTCCACTGCCTTGCCAGTGGCTGATGCCTCTGCTCTCAAAGACTGGACTGATAAGAAGCTTGAGACTTCTCTCAAGGCTATTTTTGCAAAGGTGGGCTCTGCCCTACAGTCTACCATTGCTGCTGCATGGGTAGATAGGGCTGTGGCTATTTGGGCTGAACAGTTCAATTCTCTCGTCCATCAGGAGGCACCTACTTGTGACATGTTTCAACTTCTCCCTAACCTTGCTGAGGCTCAGCATTATGTCTCTGCTGCCCTGTTTGGAGCTGTTCGTATGGCAGCCAGGGCAGCTACCATGTCTGTAGTAGTCAGAAAGGCTCTTTGGCCCAAGATCTGGCCTGCTGACACTACAAGAAGGCTCTCCTGTCTTTGCCTTTTCAGGGATCCTCCCTGTTTGGGCCTGAGCTCAAGGATCTCATCAACGAGGCCACTGGAAGGAAGAGTTCTCACCTGCCAGTGGTCCTGAGGAAGAAGACGCCTGTCAAAAGGAATCAGATTTTTAGTGCCTTTCAGGCAGACTAGCACCAGGCTAGTTCCTCAGGCTCTGCGCTCCTCATCCAAGCCTAAGCAGCAATGGAGATCCAAGTCCTCCTCGAAGACCAAGGCTTCCAAACCTTCTTCTGCATGACTCACCGAACCTGGGTCCCCGTCCGCAGGTAGGAGGCCGCCTACACCACTACCTTTCAGCTTGGCAGGACTCTGTCATCCCATTTTGGATCTAAAGGCTCTCAACTCCTTTGTGGTCAGGTCCTAGTACCGCCAGGAGTCTCTGCACACAGTGATATCAGCCATGTCTCCTGGGGACTTTCTGGCCTCTCTTCAAGATGCCTATCTGCACATCACCATTCATCCAGAGAGTCGGCAGGATCTCCATTTTGCCTGTGACCGAGGGCATTTCCAGTTCTTCCCTCCCCTTTGGCCTGACCACAGCTCCTCAAGTCTTCAACAGAGTCCTAAAAGCATTGATCTCCGTGCTACATCGGAACGGCATCAGGGTGACTCCATACATGGACGACCTCCTTCTGAAGGTCTCGTCCCCGGAACTCCTTCACCAGCCGGTGCAGGACTGCATTCATGCTCTCTCCCATCACGGGTGGATCATCAACTTGGACAAGTCTGACCTTGTTACTTCCCAGAGGATGGTCTTTCTGGGTCTCCTCTTCGACACTCAGAGGGGGGATGGTGTTTCTCATGGACGAAGTGGCTCATCCTATAGCGCTGAAGGTCCAGGCTATCCTGTCTCAGGATCCAGTTCCAGCCAAGAAGTTGTCATCCTTGGTGGGGAAGTTTATTTCCACCATTCCTGGCATAGACAACGTTCTGGCCGACTTCCTCAGTCTGCACACAGCATACATCTTTCCTCCTGTTCACCTGTTGAACAGAGTACTTCGGAAGCTGAGACTGGAGCACTGCCCAGTCATTCTGATTGCTCTGTACTGGCCCCGACAGGCTTGGTTTCCAGAGCTTCTGGACCTCTCAGTGGCGGAACCTCTTCGAAGTCCCCCCCCCCCCTTCTTCTACAGGGTTACATCTGGAAGGAAGACGTTCATCATCTGGCTTTGACAGCATGGAGGTTGAATCCTCAATTTTGAAGAAAGGATTTTTCTCTGCCATGGTGGTTACTATGCTTAGTGCGTGAGCCTGTTTCCTCTAAGGCCTACCATCTAATTTGGTCTACTTTTCTGGCTTGGTGTGCTGACAAAGACCTGTCTCAGGATTTTGACCTTCCTATAGTTCTTTCCTTTCTCCACGATGGTGTGGATAAGAGTCTTCGGCTTCTGCGATCTCTGTCTTCCTTCAGAGGCATCTTGCTATTATTCCTGATGTCAAGGTTTTCTTCCAGAGTGTTGCTCATACCCGTCTGGTGTTTAAGTCCCCCCCTCCTCAGTGGGATCTTAACCTGGTTTTGGGAGTACTCCAGCATCCTCTTTTTGAGTCCTTGGCTACCATTCCTGTACGTATGCTGACGTGGAAGATGACCTTTCTCCTGGCGATTGTTTGTTCGCCGAGTTGCGGAGCTGCATGCCCTGTCTTGTAGGCCACCCTTTTTAGTCTTTCACAAGGACAAGGTGGTGCTTCGCACCTTACAAGAGTTTCTCATGAAGGTGGTGTCTGAGTTCCAAGTTAATCAGGAAATTGTGGTCCCTTCCTTCTGTCCTAACCCTACTTCTGACAAAGAGAGGGATCTTCACCTGTTGGATGTTGTGCATTTTCTCAGCTTCTATGTGCACAGAGTCTTTGATGCAGTCTGACACTCTTTTTCATTCCTGAGAGTCCTAGGGCAGGGACGCCTGCTTCCAAGGTAACCATAGCTTCTTCGATCAAGTCCACGATTCCAAAGGCTTACGAACTTCGGAAGAAGCCTGTTCCCTTCAGGATCACGGCTCATTCTGCGAAAACTATTGGGGCTTCTTGGGCCTGCAAGAACCAGGCCTTAGCTAATCAATTGTGCAAGGTGGCCACTTGGTCATCTGTGCACACTTTTTCTAAACACTACCATGTGGATGTGCTGGCATCCGCTGATGCCAGTTTTGGGAGACAGATCCTGGAGGCAGTCCTGCCTATCAAGGATCTCTTTAGTCTCTCAGTAGTCTTTCACTTTTGAGCCCTGTTGGCTCTAGTTCAATGTGCTGTGTACAGTTCATGGGGTTTGTTTTACCCCTGTTTAGTGTCTGTTGACACTTTGCGGTTGTGCTGAACTATTTATGATCTGTAGGTTCATTGGTGCTCTGGTTACTTTGGGGGCCTGTGTCTGGTCCTTGCCTTTCTTTCCGCCCTGGGGAACTTAATGGTTGGACATCCCAAAGTTACCAGTAACCTGTATAGGACGACAGAGAAAATAGGATTTTAGTTTTACCTGTTAAATCCTTTTCTCATAGTCGATACTGGTTACTAGTCTCCCACCCTGTCAAGGGACCATGCTTGGCTCTCCTGTGGCAGAACATGGGGGTCCTTTCAGGTTCATGCTCACAGGAGTCTTCCTTTACCTTTTTACTACCTAGTCAATAGTCTGCAAATCTTACTGGTTGGGGATTGGCTAGCTGCAAGCTAAGAAGAGGAGGTAGGCTCCACCGAGCAGTCACTTCTCAGAATTGTTCCTGCTTATTAAAGGGGCTGATCGTGTACCCAAAGTTACCAGTAACCTGTATGGACTAAGAGAAAAGGCTTTAACAGGTAAGACTAAAATCCTATTTTCTACTGGTGCTTTAGCATGATGGTCTATACCCCAATCTGTATAATCTCCAGTGTCTCACCTTTCAAACAAGTGGCTTTGCCACTTGCAGATGCAGCAGCTTTGAAGGATGAGGCAGATAAGTACCTGGATATTTTTCTTAGTTATAGATCATTTGTGTTAAAAACAGTAGCACCTATTGACAATTTTTACCTGGAAAGATTGCCCTGCATTTCAAAGGGACATTCTAAAGTGGAGAAAATAGGGTTTTAGTGTTCTTACGGGTTATAGGGATAGTCCATATGGTACACAGATACCATAGGGTTGGCTTCCTCTAGTGGAGGGCAGGACACACATTGTAGGTGGAGACTCAGTCACTCCTCCAGCTTAACCGGCTTCCTCCCTTGCATCCCCAGTGTGATGTGACTGAAGCCATACTAACAAGTCAAACAAGAGAAGACGGAAATGGTCTGTGAGAATGGACTCAAAGGACGATGCAGCCCAGACAGGTGAGAATAAAACAAAACGTCCCATTTCTCTGGGTGTGAGACCTGTGTTCAATATGGAATATAGAGAAAAGGATTTAACAGATAAGAACATTAAAATCCTTTTTTTCCCCTCTTATATTCACTATGGAACACAGGTAGAATGGGGGATATACAAACACTAAGCTCCCATGGGAGGTGGGGGGGGTGTAGATAGAAAAGACCTTAGGTCTGTCCCCATGATACTGGAGTTCCCTAGGACTATCCAGAACCTGAACAGTCCAAACAGAATAAAGTGTCAGTGGACATGAACTGCACGAGCAAGAGCCAATGGGCTTAAACAACTGAACAACAGTATGGTAAGAAAGTGTGCAGGACCTTCCGGATAAAGCTGGCTTCAGCCAAAACCAAAACATCAACATGGTAGTGCTTAGCAAAGATATGCAGAAAGGACCAAGTCTCTGCTTTTCACAACTGCTCAGCCGAGGCCTGATTCTTGTAGGCCCGGGAGGCACCCACAGACCTAGTGGAATGTGCTGTGACTTTGAAGGGAACAGGTTTTCTCTGGGCTCATATACTTGGTGTATGGTAGACTTATCCAAGAGGCAACTGAGACCTTGGAGGCAGCCTAATCTGCCCTTGGACCCTCAAGAATAACAAACCGAGTGTCACGGTTCCCAGGAATAAACCAGGACTCAGTACAGTGAAGTAAAACTATATTTTATTAGAAAAATCACAGTAATGCATGTAAACAGATAACACACTGAGGGTGATTAAAGAGGCAAGCACTGTATCAGAAATAGCAATCCACCAATAGATCCACCACACTGTCTGAGCCTAGGCCTCAGCCCACTGGAGCCTCGAGATAGTTCGGAATGCCCAAAGGACTAGCACTGACTCAGCCTGCAGTCAGTCTAGGAGAGAAGTCTCCAATATCTACACAACCAAGGAGACTGACTCATGCCTGCAGTCAGTAAGCTAGGAGTCTGATAGAGCTCCAGTTCTGCACTGGGATGGGTGTCTGTGGAGCAGGGACCAACACACGGAGGAAACAGACAAAGCCCCCAGGTCAACACCAGAGTGGGTAGTCAGACAAGCCAGGTCATACACGTAGCGGGTAGTCAGCCAGAGCCACATGTTTGCACCAGAAAGGATGTCTAAGCCAAATTGGAACGCACAAGGAGAATGTTCAGAGCCACAGGTCCACACCAGAATGGTGAGGCCTAGTCTCCAGCAGTGTGGTCAAGTTTGGCAGCCTAATATTTCTGATAGCAGTGCTTGCTGGCTTGTGACTCTCTGCTTGTTCTTGCTATATTATGATTGTATACTACCTTACTTATATTTTAATAAATTGCATTTAACTATACCGCACTGACTCTTGAACATCTCTGGGGAAACCGTGACAGCAGCAAAGATGCTCTCTCACAGGGGAGTAGTAATGCAAGTCCATATGGTCGCAAGGATCCGATCAGCCGGAATAATCGGGGTTAGTGGAACCTTCTCTCTGGAGAGGCTGCAGAACTGGCAGGACAACACATCCGCTTTCACATTTTTGGAGCCCAAGAGGTAGGAGACCACAAAATTAAATCAGGACAGGAGTAGAGCCTATCTGGCTTGCCTAGCAGGCAAGTCTCCAAGGATGAGGAGTGAATCAGGATGTCATCCAAGTACACCACAACACAACTCTGTAAGAGTTCTCTTAGCACATCATTTATGAACTCTTGAAAGACAAGTGGGGCATTGCAGAGGCCAAATGGCATCACCAAATATTCATAATGCCCATTACGTGTATTAAAAGCTTTCATCCACTCGTGACCTTGCTTTATCTGAACCAAATTATAGGCAGCTCTTGGGTCGAGTTTTATAAAGTACTTAAATCCTTTGACACGGTCAAACAGTTCAGTAATTAGGGGAATTGGGTATGTGTTTTTAACCAGTATTTTGTTAAGCCCTCGAAAATCAATACATGGATGTAGCACTCCGTCCTTTTTTTTTAACAAAAAAAATCCGGCCCCTGCCGGGGATGAGGACCTCTGGCCAACGCATCAGACACATTCTCCTCCATGACTATATTCTCCTCCACCGACAAGGGATAGACAAGGCACCTAGGAGGTGATGTGCCAGGCATAAGTTCCAGCGCACAATCATATGGCCTGTGTGGTGTCCCCGGCCTGACTTTCACTGAACACCTCCTTAAATAGTAAATACTCCTCAGGTAATGCTGGAGAAGGTAGTATTAGTCAGTCTCACTGTGGAGACCAGGCCGAAATGTCGCATGTGTGCCAATCCATCCTAGGGTTGTTCCTCTGCAACAACAGAAACCCCAGTACAACAGCGTAATGTGGAGAGTTAATTACCTGAAACTTCAGGGTTTCGGTGTGAAGGGCTCCCACCATCACAGTTAGCATAGTGGTCTTATGAGTAATACGAGATGGTAGCAGGGGTCTACCATCAATTGCCTCCACGTCCAGTGGAGAAGAACAGGACTGTAAAGGAACCTCCTTACTGGCCCCAAATTCTGCATCAACAAAACAGCCTGCAGCACCTGTGTCAAGTAGTGCTGAGACAGACACTGACCTGTCCTCCCAAGAGATGCACACCCACAGCATGGGCTTATTAGAACATTTTTCTGGGGACTGCGAAATGCCACCCAAGATCTGTCCCTGGTAAGAGCTTAGGTGTGTGCATCCCAGATGTACTGGGCAGGACCTCAGCATATATCCTGGTTTGCCACAGTACAAACACAGTCCTTCCCTCCTCATGAAGGCTCTCTCCTCCTTTGAAAGCCTGGTAGCACCGACCTGCATCGGTTTGCTCCCCCGCATAGACTAGCTCAGGAGGTGAGGGAGGATAGGGTGGGCCAGTATTAAGAGGAGCTAGTCTGCCTGGAGCCCTCTGCAGGCGCTCCTTAAACGAGGGTTGGTCTCTGAGCCTGGTATCTATCAGGATACAGAAAGAAATTAAGTCATCCAGTACGTTAGGTAAATCAAGGGCAGCAATTTCATCCTTCATGGTATCGCTAAACCCCTGGAAGAAGGTGTCTACCAGGGCCTCGTTATTACAGCCTACCTTGGCTGCCTGAGTGCGAAACTCAATGGTGTACTCCGCCACAGTATGAGCGCCCTGGTGACTGGTCAAAAGGTTTTTCGAAGCCAAGACCATGTGGCCTGGCAAGTCAAAGACACATTTAAATGACTTAACAAACTCAGTGAAGTTATGCACAATAGGTTTATCTGTTTCCCACAGAGGATTGGCCCAGGCCAATGCGTTGCTTGTAAGGAGAGAGATAAGGAAGCCAACCTTACTGCACTCAGTTGGAAAAGCATGCGGCACCATTTCCAAATATATGCCAATTTGGTTGAGGAACCCATGACACGATTCTGGGTCTCCGCTGTGGGGGCTGAGCGGAACCAGACAACCTCTTCATTGTGCCTGCATCAGGGGAAGTAGGAACCACCAGTGCTGAGGGTGGAGGGGGGAAGGCCACCGTTTGTGGGTTTATTCGTTCAAGATCCGCAGTGCGCTGCAACAAGGTTTGTAAGGCAAAAGACAATTTATCAATACTTTGATCTTGTGTCTCCATCCTTTCCAGGATGCTTTGAAAAGCTGAATTACTATTACCGTCCATATTCATGGCCATTGAGTACTGTCACAGTTCCCAGGAATAAACCAGGAGTCAGTACGGTAAAGTAAAGCAATCTTTTATTAGAAATATCACAGTAATGCACATAAACAGATAACACACTGAGGGTGATCAAAGAGGCAAGCACTGTATCAAAATTAGCAGTCTGGCAATAGATCCACTACTACTGACTTACGCCTGCAGTCAGTAAGCTAGGAGTCTGATAGAGCCCCAGGTCCGCACTGGGATGGGTGTCTGTGGAGCAGGGACCAACACACGGAGGAAACAGACAGAGCCCGCAGACAGAGCCCCCTAGTCAGCACCAGAAAGGATAGTCAGACAGGCCGGGTCATACACAGAGCAGGTAGCCAGAACCACAGTTTTGCACCAGATAGGATATCCACTGGAGTGTTGGTATGCTGGATGTGCAGTGGAGAGAGCCCCAGGTCAACACCAGAGTGGGTAGTCAGACAAGCCAGATCATACACGGAGCGGGTAGTCAGCCAGAGCCACAGGTTTGCACCAGAAAGCACATCTAAGCCAAATTGGAATGCACAAAGAGAATGGACAGACAGAACCACAGGTCAGCACCAGAATGGATAGACAGACAGGCCGGGTCATACACAGTTCAGGTAGTCAGCCAGAGCCACAGGTCCACACCAGATTGGGTTTCCACTACACAATAGGAGCAGCAAAAGAATAGTCAGACAGAGCCACAGGTCAGCACCAGAATGGGTGGTCAAACTAGCCAGGTCATAGACAGTGCCCAAGGGAAACAGAACTGTATTGTTGTAACACAAGGGCAACTGAGTCAGGACTCAGTCTGTACTTTAAACCCCTCATCAGGAAGTATGTAGGTAGGAAGAGACTATGGGAAGCAAACACATAAAACAGAGGCCTGCTGCATGCTTGAAGCCTCGTGCCTGCAGATGATGCATCTAGCTTTGATGCTTCCAACCATGCGTCATTCCGGCAACATCCATGCGGCATGGACGGCCGCTGATGCCGAAGCATCATTTCGAGCATCGCTTGAAGCTGCGGTGCTGGAACCAAGGTAATCTGTAACACCGAGTCAGCCTTGTGAAATGGCTTGGTGCAATGCACATAAAATTTAAGGCAATGCACTACGTCCAACAGATGGAGATCCCTCTCATTGTCAGACTGAGGGTCAGGGCAAAAAGAAAGCACAAAATCTCCTGATTGATGTGGAACTCAGAAACCCCCTTAGGAAGAAATTCCAGAGAGGTACGAAGAACCACCTTGTCCTGCAACTTTGTAAACTGAGACTACTGCCAACAGGAAAGCCATGTTTAGCATCAACTGACGCATAGAAATGGTAGCCAAGGGCTCAAAAGGAGAGTGCTGTAGAACTCCCAGTACCAGACTGAGATCTCATGGAGGAGTGGAGACCTTTAAAGGGAGGGAAGACATGAGCCATAACCTGAAGGAACACCTTACCATTTGGAATGGTGGCAACACGTCTCTGGAAGAAACAGAGTTAAATCTGAACCTTCAAGGAACTCAAGCTGTGAGTCCTTTGTTCACTCCTTCTTGGAGGAAGGGTAACACCAAGGGTGATTCAAACACTTCCCTGTCCACGCACCACGAATGAAAGATATACTACACCCTATGGTAGGCCTTAGATGAAACAGGCTTTTAAGCCTGAGTCATAGTGGAAATAACCTTGGTGGAAAATACTTTCCTCCTCAAAATATGGGCTTCAACAGCCATGCCATCAAAGCCAGCTTTTCCATGTCCTCTTTCCATAGGTAGCCCTGGAGAAGGACGTCTGGTCTGGGAGGGTGGTGGTGAGGATCCTGAATGGAAAGACTCACCGTGTCCACAAACAACACCCTCCTGGTCCAATAAGGAGAGACTAGAATGACTGTCGCACTGCCCATCCTGATCTTCCTGAGAACTCTGAGTATGAGAGAAGAGAAAAAAACGTAAGAGAGGTGGAAGTTCCACGGGATCGGCATGGCATTATCAGGATTATTGGGAACCAGGATTCCACAAGTCGTGCAGAAGCTAGCTTGAGAGACTTATCCCTTGGAACTGCTCGCTTTGGCTGCTACTGCTGTCTGAGCTTGGTGGAGGGGGGTGTGCGTGAGGTCTGCAAACCCAGCGGCCTTTGCACCTTCGCTTGGTGGGGGGGAAGAAAAAGACACAACTTCATCACCATAGTCAGAGGGTTAGTGGGCAGCTGAGGCAACAAAGTGCTCTTGCCACCAGTGGCATCACTGATGAGTTGCTTCAATTGTGGTCCAAACAGGGACTTGCCCTGAAATGGCAAAGAAACCAGTGTCGTTTTTGAAAATTTGTCCGCAGACCAAATCTTGAGTTACAAGGTGGATCTCGCAGTCACAGAAAAGGCTAAGGCTTTAGTGTCGGCCTCCCTCATGTTAGCTAAGAAAACCAACAGATCCTCCTTGGAAACATCAGCACGGACAGCTTCCATGAGATGTTCACCCCAAATGACAACAGCTCTGTTAACCCGGGCAGATGCAAAAATAGGCCTCAGCGACTCCACGGTGGCAGGGAAATTAGCCCTGAGAATAGAATTCAGATTTTTATCCTTTGCATCCTTCAGTCCTGCTGCATCTGCCAAAGAGAGTACAGTAGACTTGGCTAGCATGGAGACAGTGGTGATTCACAGTAGGAGGAGAGTCCCACTACACCATAGCTGCCTCTGCAAAGGGACACTGTCTAGAGAACCTTTTGGTGATGGACAGCCTCTTGTCGGGGTCATCCACTCATCCAGGAGAATATGGTCCAGAGTGGCACTGGGAGGAAAGAAAAATGGAGGAGATTTCTTATGCTGAGGGAAGACCACTCATCAGTGGTGTCATGGACCTGAAGGGATGGGGGTAAGTCTCATGAGTTCCCATAGGAGTAGAAGAGTCCATATCCTCATATTGCCCTTCCTCATCTTCCCCTCCTAATAATTCCTTCACTGATGAGGGCCCTAGAAGCTGTGGAACACACTGAGAGGTGGGGCCACATACTTAAAGGTAGTGTGGGGGCTTACAGGATTGAAGACCCCCTGAAATGAGAATGAAATTTGGGCTGCTGAAGACAGTAGAGTTTTAACCCAAGCTGTCTCTTGTTCAGTACTGGAGGGGCCTGCTGGAGTAGTAGGGGGCACAGTACAATGGGGGCAGAGAGATCCAGAATACACCTTAGGGAGCCCCGTTTGACATGAGGAACAGTAAGCAAAAGGGGTGGGGGTTGTAAGTCTCTTAGAATCTGACATCCTTACAGGGGAAATTTCTAATACTAGTAAAAGTAACCAGTAACCATCCCCCATTACTTTTCTGTGCTTCTAGGGTAAATTATCTGTCAGGCAAATGGTTAATCTGGAGAGCAAGGAGACTCTGCCTTTGTGTAGGATAAGCAAGACAAAAGTAAAATGGCGACTGCAAAACTGGCAGCCAGTTGGAAGAGAACCTGAGAAATGGACATTCTGGGAAACAGTCTTCCCAGTTACTGTTGCCTAGCACGCCTACAACTCCATCCACAGAATTGCCACTGACCTCCAAGACACTCCGGGCATGAAATGGATGAAAGGACATGAGGAGAAAAAAAGAAAGAGCCCACTGAGTTCTGTATGTCAAACATTTGCAGAGATATGTCCCAGTGACTTTCATCCATAGAGTCAACGGAGCAAAGATGGGGCCGAGGCAGTAACCTGTTCTTAAAGGTGCTACAGCACTAAACGGATAAGTGTACAGGTACCCCAGGGAACATGTAGGAAACACTCAAGACAGCCCACTTCAGGAAAAAACCCAAGCAGCAGACAATGGGTTAACTATTCCAAATGCAGCCACCCTTGCACCATAACTCAGAGGAACAGTAACACCATAATAATAAAATACCCAACATAAGTGCAAGAGCCAAAGAGATCAGAGAAAACCTCTGTATGAAGAGGCACAAGGTAGGGACAATGTGGTCCAAGGCACTCAAAGGTTTACTCACCAGTCTATTTTCTTCAGGTTACAATTGAGCAGAACTCAGAGACCGAAGAGACTCTGCTGGGAGGGAAAACATGGTTTACAGAGAGAATACTCTTCAACTTCAGATTGGTCATAGTGTTGGTGATGTGTGACGGGAAGAAATCTTTTCCATACCGACAAGTTCACAGCCCTCCCTGCTACTAATAGATTGAGGGCTGTTACTGCATATGAAAGTACAGGGAGATCCCAACTTCGCCAACATCAGATACGTGAAGTTTAGACTGTGAACTTTGAAAACAGAGGCTGCCAACATATCAACACATCCCCTTGCATACAAATATGTCAGCATTTCCACATGGAAATGAGTCATTATGCTTCATTTCCATATGGAAATAGGTCATTGTCGATGTGATGAATGAATGCTGATGTGGGCATATTCTTGTTGGAGCGATGGTGATGTCATAGACACTTTAGTGAATACTATCAATGTGTCTTCGACACTGCTCCAACAGGACTAGAAAATTTTTAGTCCTCTTTGAACTTTAGTTGATCTATGCCAGAGTCTTGTAGGTGGAGACTCCCAGCCACTCCTCCAGCTTAACCATCCCCCCTGCTTTCACAATTTGATTCTATGATGTGATTACATGGACAGACACACCCTGGTTGTTTGGGGGGTTTATATATATATATATATATATATATATATATATATATATATATATATATATATATATATATTTGATAGATATGGGTCTGTCAAAATTCCCCCATTAGGTGGGTTACCATTACTGGGCTTCCCCTACAGTGGACTGACCAGTCTGCACGTGCTGTGTGGACCCTTGCCCTATGGAGAGGATTGTGACCAGGGGGATTTGTGGCTACCAGTGGGCAATGGGAATAAGCTGGAGAGGGTCAAACAGTGTACATGGGGATCTGTGGCTACCAGTGGTTAAGGGAACAAGTGTGTGGGCCAAGCAGTGTATATGGGGTTCTATGGCTACCACTGGGCACGGAAAGAAGGTTGGGGGGGGCAAGTGGTATCCACAAATCCCCATAAATGCTGCCTGACCCCCAGTCTTGTTCCCCTTGGGAGTGCACAACATGTATAATATTTGGTACATAGCTAAGGGAATAATTGTGTAGTGCTTGGTGTACTGTGTTTTTTTCCCCTTTCTTTCCTTTCCCTTTGAGTGCCACATGGGTGAGCAATGCACATCCCTATAGCACTCAGATGTATAATGGACTGATGCTGTCCATGGTGCTGAGAATGCCCTTCAACTTCAGAATTGTGTAGTGTTGGTGATGTGTGAAGGGGGAGAATATCCATTCCACATTGGCAGCACTTCAACAATCCTTTATGCTAATAGGGACCTTCACCACCACTCCCCTTGCATCTGAAAATTTTAGTGAATATGTTGGTGTGTTTACATCGAAATATCGATGTGTTTCGAACACATCAACAAAATCATAGCACCACACCATCGACCTTTAGTGAATCTAGGACTGTGTCTTTTTGAGATGTGTCCTGACCCTCCACAAGAGGGAGTCAACCTCATGGTACATGTGTTCCGTAGTAGATGTAAGAAAAAAACAGTTTCCTTACATTTTGTATTAACTTTGCTGAAGGCCAGAAAAAAGGTCTACCACTGACACTAGGAACATTTTTCATTATTTAGGCATTTGATAAGAATCTTGAAGTTTGTTCTTATATTTCAATATTCAACATTTTCTTTGTTCAGGCACCGATGCCTAAATACAAAATTTTAAGGTTCAGATTTCCGTTTTATCTGCTGAATCTGATCGAATTTGTAGAGCCTAAACAAAGCTTATGCTTGATTGTGACTTTCCTCTTGTATTGGGCATATTTTGAAGTACGTTTCCTATCACTTACTACATCAAGCCTGGCTGCATTTGCCTTTGCCAGAAGCTTATGTAAACTTTAAGTGCTATTGTATAAAGAGGCCTATTGTAATTTATAGGACATTACTCTGCTTTCCATTTCTGTATCCAAAGAAGGCCGTGAATTGAAAACCCACACAAGAACAAACATAAATCGATGCAAAAGGGCTTAAAGGGGAACTAATTAATTGAAATTAGTAGAGTAAAAACAATTGTGTGTATGCAATGAGTGTTTTTTGTTTGAGAAATTAATCTGTTGGTAGCTCAGTGTGACACTTAATGCTGATTAGTTTGTGTTGTGAAAAGTATTACCACGTACCTTGTGCTATTTATGAATCTAGACAGACACGAATTATCAAAATGTGTCATACTGTTCCATAACAACAAAGGTCAATATCCCCCAAAAATATCTATACATAAAAATGTAGTGCAACTTATAGACTAATTTTAATTCCCAAAGCTGAACCTATATCTGAGGATTCCTGGTCCCCTTTAATAGACAGATAGATAGATAAATTTGCTTAAGAATTTGTCCCTCATTTATGACTGTTCACAATTTTTGAAGGGAAGGTGTTGCATTTGTACTCTACTCAGAGCCGGCCCTTACATGGGTCCCAGTGGGTCCATGGGACCCAGGTGGCACTTTGACAGGGGCAGCAATTTGCTCTTGACAATGCAAAATACTTAACAACTTTCTCTGTTAACCCTTTGAGTGCCAGAGGGGTACGGAATGCATTGCTTTCAAGACCGGTGGCACACTGCCGTAGCAGTAACGGAGGCAGACTCTCTCTGCAGGTGCAGTAACGGAGACTAGGCCAATGGCACACTGCCGTAGCAGTAACGGAGGCAGACACTTGCACTCTGCAGGCGCAGTAACGGAGACTAGACCCAAGACACACTGCCGTAGCAGTAACGGAGGCAGACACTTGCGCTCTGCAGAAGCAGTAACGGAGACTAGACCAGTGACTTACTGCCATAGCAGTAACGGAGGCAGACACTTGCACTCTGCAGGTGCAGTAACGGAGACTAGGCCCAAGGCACACTGCCGTAGCAGTAACGGAGGCAGAAACTTGCACTCTGCCGAGGCAGTAACGGAGTCTAGGCCACTAGTACACTGCAGGAGCAGTAACGGAGGACAAGGCCAATGGCACACTGCCGTAGCAGTAACGGGGACTTGGCCCTGCAGGAGAGGACACAGAGACACAATTGCCTGATAATCAGAATGTCGCCAAGGAGACACAGAGCAGGAACGCCGACCAAGCCGGGTCAAATCACTGAGCAGGAACGTCAGCCAAGCCGGGTCGGATCACTGAGCAGGAACGTCAGCCAAGCCGGGTCGGAGCACGGAGCAGGAACGTCAGCCAAGCTGGGTCGGATCACGGAGCAGGAACGTCAGCCAAGCCTGGTCGGTACACAGGAGCAGGAACGTCAGCTGAGCCGGGTCGGTATACAGGAGCAGGCGCAGAAGAATGGTCAGTCAATCTGGGTCGGTACACAGGAGCAGGAGACAAGATGCAGAGTAGTCAGGCAGTCCAAGTCGGTACACTGGGAATCACTGAGCAGAAACAAGCACTGGTACAGGAACACCACGAAAGGGCACCGGAGGGGTGCCAGAGCCCAGTATATAAAGGTCATACTGGGCGGGACAAACATAGAGTAGCCAATGGAAGCAAAGAGCAGGATTAGACTGACAGAAAAGAATAAGGGGAGCACGGGCACCGTGATATAAACTCTTTAAAGGCATAGTAATGTTTCATAATAAAAGCAGCTCTAATTAATCATCATAGTATTTGGACTTTGGAGAGTGTTATTTCAATTCTGTCAGAGTTGTAGTTCAAGAGTAATTCAATAACAAAGTGTCCCCCTCCCGCACCTTTTACTGATGTAACACTGTTCAGCCAGATCAGAAGGGAGGTGCCCAGGTAGACTGCAGAGAGGGACAATCTTCAATGAAGATTAGGGGAAAAACTTGAAAAACTTATCAAGGGGGACAGGACTTTCATTGTTCTCATAGGAAGAAGATGGTCTCCTTCTGTCTGGTCTTACAACCAGATTCCACATCTAAGAAGAGATGGCTTACACTAGGTAAAAGGGGCAACTTTGCTTGTGAATATATCTCAAACCATAAAAGTTTGAGAGATAAGACATCATTCTTCATGTTTTTTTAATGCCTACAAAATAAAATAAAGATAAAACGAAGTATTACTATCCCTTTAAGGACCAGAGACGTACACAGTCTATTTCGAGGCAAATGTCCAATCTGCAATGTTCAATGTCTGAGGTTCTGTGGTATGCTTCTATGGACAATATACAGGACTGATTAAAGAGCTTATCTCTTGATCTAAGAAACTTAAGTAGACTTCATACAAGACCATAGGATTTTCTGGCCATAGTAAAGTAAACGAGGGTTATTAATAGGAGGAGGTGGTAGGTCTCCTTTAAGGTCTCACGCCACAAGACCTTTACCCCTTTGTTGGATCCTCCAGCGTTTGCAAGAACAGTTTGTAAACTGGCTGTATGCATTTATGTTAATAGCATTGTACACTATAAATTGGAAGTGGTCTCCTTTGCGAATGAAAGGTGTGAAAGAAACATACCAACACTGTTATTATCCTTCTGATTTTCAAGTTTTTGTCCAAACCGTTCGGAATTTTATGGAATAGAAAAAACAACTCGTCACCAAGTGCTACCACCAGTTAACCTACTTTACTAAATATAAGGAGTGATGATCTTTAATATTACAGTCCAAAAGTTCAATGTATTGAGATATTTCCCAATAGGGATCAATGCAGCTGGCTCCTGGCATAATTTACTACAGAAAACAAAACCAAGAGAGCAGTGCAATATCCCTCTTAGTGCAGATTTTTCAGATCGGATGAGTCTCCACATTCAGCGTTATTCTTTTGTACTACTGCTCACCTGCATATGAGACTAACCAGCCTCTTTGGTTCTTTGAGCATGGATATAGTATATAGTCGGAAAGCAAGTGGAATTTGCTTGTCTTTGAAAGTAGACATGGGTGAAATAACCAGAATATGTGCATAAAGATATCTGTGGAACCCATATGTTTCAGGAACTGGATATGCCTATGTATTCCTTGAAGGAACACATGTGAGTTCTAATGCGGGATGGCTGAATCACAAGCATATTTAAAATTAAAAGTCATTATATGTGTGTGGGTATTTATAAGTAGCAGTGTTAGTGGTAGAATGCTTTTTGGGTTTCATTTTGGTGCTATTTTTCTAAGAAATTCTATACTTTTGAGTCTTATTAGTATAGGGAAGTAATGAAAGAGGACGTGGTATAGTGTATTGGAGTCTTCCTGGAAGGTAAAGTGGTAGAGTGTATTGGAGTCTTCCTGGGAGGAAGAATTTTTATGGTAATTTTTGAGTCAGAAATATATAGAAAGGAGTGAAATGGTAAACTGCAACTGATGCCCGTGATTATTTTTGCATTTAATTAGCACCTGGCAAACCTAGACGTTGAGTCCCTAACTCGTGTTAAAAACCACCGACATGTAATTGAACAGTTTAACAAAAAAAAAAAACACACAACACACATTAGGCATTCGTACACTAATGACCCGTGGATGTATTGATATGGGGGTCTCGTTGTCCCTCCAGCTAGCCAATCATTGAATACCTTGAGGGATTGTGACCCCTCCAGCTAGAAGATGATTGGCTGTGAGGTGTGGTTACTGCAAGGCAAGTTATGCGCCCTGCGTAACCCCACAACCCAACCAGTAGAAATATGGGAGCCAGTCTCTGTTCAGATTACTCTCATTTTGGCTCCAGCAATGGCACGAGAAGGTACAGAAATATGTTTTTTTTTGTTTTTTTTTTCTTCCCTGCATCAGTGGCAGCAGAGGCTGTTTACAGGGGCATTGGATTTCATTTTTAATTGTTGTTTCACAGAGACAGAAGGAGAAAGAAGCTTAGTGAAGAAGACTTAAAGACGAATTAATGAGGAAGATCAGAATGCCGAAGACCCTGGTGGACAGCAGAATTCAAGGTGTTACAGCTGTTGGGTATGGGTCATTGGTTAGTGTTAGGGTTCGTATTTTTAACAATATAGTTTAATGTTAGGTGAAGTGTAGGGCCAGGGGGGTACTGTCAGGTTTAGGATGGTGGGGGAGGGTGACTCTTGTTAGTTCAATCTCAATGTTTGACACTGTGTCAAACATCGAGCGTTAGGTAAGAATTTTTAGTGTTCTCTAATTTAAAAGGGTCTTGCATGGATCCTATATTGCCCATTTATTGCTGAAGATGTGATACTGGACTACAAACTTCCACAACATTAACAATACAAAAAGCCACATTAAGTGTTTTTTCACCCCATGGGAGACTAAAGACATTGACGCAGCAGAGGGAAACCTGCCTTATCAAGATACAGAGATCAGGTTTTTGCATGCACAAGGAAAATTCTCTTTTGCAATGGCAATAGAGAGCTACAACACGAAGCTGAGAATAACTGTAGAGCTAGCAATTTGTTTTTGTTCGTTCTCAGAATTTTTCTGTCCTTTTTGCTCGTATAAGGGATAAATACACACAAAAATACAGTGCACAGTCGTTTACCTTGTTTTATATATATATATATATATATATATATATATATATATATATATATACAGTTGTAATCAAAATGATTCAACCTCCATTGCAAATCAGGTTTATTGTCAACATTTACAGACTTTCAGCTGGTTGTAATGAACAAATCAAACAAAAGCAATTGAAATAGCTCAACACAACAAAAACTTCAAGTGATTTCCCCAAATTCAACTGAAAATGCAACTTATAATGACTTCTCCAGTCTCAAAATTATTTAACCCCCTGAATAGAATCCCTCACAACAGCACAAATATGCAAAACAGATGTTGTGTCAAGCACACCTGATTCAACTAATCAAGGGCCTCATTAGTTGCACCAGGTGTGCTTGAGCTGGAACACATGAAATACCTGAACTGGCTAGGTGTTTGTTGAGTGTAACTTTTGACTGCATGCTAGAAATGTGGCTTAATCAAAAGAATGACCAAAAAGTTAAGAGAAGAGATCATTGCCCTTCAGAAACAAAGAACAGGTTACAAAAAGATAGCGAATGCACTGAATGTTCCTATAGACACCGCTGGAAGCATAGTTTGCAAGTTCAAAGTCAAAGGAACAGTGGTTACACTACCTGGACGGGGCAGAAAAAGGAAGCTATCGATGGCTACATCCAGATTTCTGAGACGGTAGGTTGAGAAAAACCCTCGAGTGACTGTAAAAGACTTGCAGCGAGACTTGGTGGCAACAGACACTGAGGTTTCAGTGAGCACAGTAAGGAGCGTACTAAACGCAGAAGGTTTCCATGCAAGGACTCCAAGATGTACACCACTTTTTACCCAAAAGCACAAAAAAAGTCTGCTCCAATATGTTCAAAATCATATAAATAAGCCACAGAAGTTTTGGGATTCTGTTCTGTGGAGCGATGGATCAGTGGTAGGTCTGGAGGAAGAAGAATAAAGCATAAACTGAAAAGAACACACTGTCTACAGTTAAGCATAGTTGTGACTTAGTGATGCTCTGGGGCTGCTTTGCATCCTCTGGCATTGGAAACCTGCAGTGTGTGGAAGGTAATATGGATTCATTGAAGTATCAGAAAATCCTAGGAGAAAACGTCATGCTGTCTGTGAGGAAGCTGATGATTGGGCATCATTGGACCTTCCAACAGGACAATGATCCCAAGCATACCTCAAATTCCACCAAGGCTTGGTTTCAGAAGAATTCCTGGAAGATGCTACAGTGGCCATCACAGTCACCTGACTTGAACCCCATAGAAAATCTCTGGTGGGATTTGAAAAAGGCGGTTGCAGCACGCAAACCCAAGAATATTGCTGAACTGGAGGCCATTGCTTATGAGAAATGGGTTAAGAGTTCTCATGAATGCTGCCAGAAGCTGGTGTCTGCCTATGCTTCTCATTTGCAGCAGGTCATAACAGCAAAAGGGTGCTCTGCTAGGTTCTAAAGATGCTTGCCATGAAGGGGTTGAATAACTTTGACCTTCTTTTAGCCAGTCTTGGATGCCATGCCGTGGAGGTAGGCATAACAGTTCCTAGCAGTTTCTTCACATTATGGCAGGAAGATTGCATGAGCCTGCAACACAGTGATTCGGAATGCTTTACACACCCTTCCAGTCCTTAAAAGATTAAGATTACCATGTGCAGTGCACAGGATTTGAGGTCCTATGGCTTGCTAGCAGCTGTCATGTCTACATGGACATGACATCCATAACTGGTTGAAAGTGATGCCCCTTGAACCAAGGTTCAAGGACAAAACTCGTGTCATTAGGATTTTCTGGCCTAGAAACTGGGAGGAGTTGTTACTTCTCCTTTAAGGGAATACTAGAGAATGATAACTCTAATCCTTGCAATTTTTGTTTTGTTTAACATTTTTTACAGGTGGTGTTACAGTTGCCAAAATATACAGCCTTATTTACTGTAAATTAACAAAGTAGACAATTTTCTTCTCTTAAATTCAAGAGCACCATTAGTCGTTTCTGGCTTTCAGAACATGCTGTAATTGTGTATTACTCACACTCTGAAATCCTTTCATGCAGGACCTAAATATTGCATCTCATTAAGGGCAGCCAGGAAGATATGGAGCAATTGTGGAGTAAATCAATCGCCCCATAGTGGATGAGAAAGACAAATTGTAACAATCATGTTTTATATTAAGAAAAACACAGGCAAATCAGCTGTGCCATTGAACAGTAATATATCCCATTGATTAAATGCTAGAGAGATCTGCAGCTCATTGTAAAAGCAGTATGTTGGACACATTGCTAGCATTAAAGGGACAGTAATGTTTCCAAATAATTTAAAGGGGATCTATCACCCCTATAAAAGTTAGCCTTAATATGTAGGTTATATAGGGAATAGGTCTCATTGGCCAGAGATCACTGCAGCTTACAGGCACAAAGCCTTCGTCATCGGAGGAGGCTGGATAGAGGGAGGTGAGCAGAGGCAGAGTGACAGACTGCGGAACAGAGCAGGTAACCACAGTCTGTCTGGGAGTAGGACCAGGGCAGTATTTAATCATTAAATTTCAGGCAAACAGCAATTTTAAAAGAGAAAATGCTACTATAGTACACCTATTCGCTATAAAACCTACCTATTAAGGCTAGCTTGTATAGGGGTGATAGTTCCCCTTTAAGCTTAGATCATTCTTTAACATTTGTTGTAGCTTTCAGAGCTTTATTACAACTCTATACACTGTCTAGCTCATAATTAAATTATAGTGTCCCCCTCCTGCCCTTTCACCTGTTATAAGCCACTTCCTCTCTGATGTGGAAACTGGTCATCAGACCAGGCAGATCTCAGTGAGGACAATCTTCTGGCTCTGAGGTGAAGGAGGACAGGTTTTTCCTTATGCTCACAGAAGATTGTCCCTCACTGTGCTCCATCCGGACTGGCTTGGAGAGCAGAGTTACATAGGTAAAAGGGGTGGGAGGGGGACACTTTATATAATGTAATTATTTATTGTAATGAAGCTCTGCATGCTACAAAAATGTTAAAGAATGATCTAAGCTTAAATTATTTGGAAATATTACTATTGCTTTAAAGTGATTAATCATTTGTGTGCCACATGGGTTTGCTTCACAATGTGTTGCGTACCCCTCTGGCACTCAAAGGGTTAAAAACCCAATTTAAAACAATGGGGTAGATTTTATGTGGTACAGTTGATTTGTCCCAGGTCTTTTTAGGATGCCAGCCTTGTTACAATTTACCTTTATGATTTTGATTGCAATAACATCTCTGTTCCTGCTACTGAGAATTCTGGTTTAATGGAACCTATTTACTAATGTGTGACTTTGAGAACTAGTTGTTCTTTTTACATATTTTTGCATAATTTCCCCTAGTTATGGCAAAAGAGCTCTCTCTTTCTGGACACTTTAATTACTAGAGGGGTGTGTAACACATTGCAATGCATTGCACGCCAATCTGGTTGTTAAAGAGTTAATAAAGGTTGGGTATGAAAATCACCCATTTTCTTAGAGCAGGAAAAAGTAGAACTCAAGATGTATTGAAAGGTGTAGAAATGCTTCAACAAATAAAAGCATAAAAATGAGTGAATGAGTAATTACACATGCAAAGAAATGTTTAACCACCTGAGCACTTCTGAAGATCTTCTTATTACTTCAATGTACATTAGAGATGTCTCCTACATGTTAATGTTAAATGTGCTGTTATATAGGGTACATATTGAATTGGATGCAACATAATATAATATGAGCAAACAAGTTGGCAAGGTGTGAAATCGATACGGTCACCTATTCATACAATTTTGTATTGTTTAAAGGGATAGTAATACTTCGTTTTAACTTTATTTTATTTTGTAGGCATTAAAAAAACATGACGAATGATATAAGTCTTATCTCTCTAACCTTTATGGTTTATGAGATATTCACAAGCAAAGTTTCCCCCTCCCGCCCCTTTTACCTAGTGTAAGCAATCTCTTCTCAGATGTGGAATGCAGTCCATAGACCAGACAGAAAACAGAAGGGGACAATCTTCTTCCTATCAGAACAATGAAATCCCTGCCCCCCTTGACAATCTTCTCAGGTATATCCCTTATCTTAATTGAAGATTGTCCCTCTCTGCAGTCTACCTGGGCACCTCCCTTCTGCTCTAGCTGAACAGTGTGACATCAGTAAAAGGGGCAGGAGGGGGACACTTTGTCATTGAATTATTCTTGAACTACAACTCTGACAGAATTGAAATAACACTCTCCAAAGTCCAAATACTATGATGATTAATTAGAGCTGCTTTTATTATGAAACATTACTATCCCTTTAAAGGAAGATCCAAAACATGCAATTGTGGTCGGGCCTAGGAGAGACTGTGATGATAAGGTGTATGTCAGATGCCTATTGCCCATTCCGACCTGTAAGGTAGGCCTAAGAGTGGGCCCACGTGTATAAGAAAAAGAATGAAATTGATAGAGCTGAGAAAGGGGTATGGGTTGGGTGGGTAACACAGAGCTCAGTTGGAGCTCTGCGCAGTCCCGAGGAAAGGATTGAGGTTGGTATAAATGTCTCCAACCGGCCCTCCCACAACTCCAGGCTAACCAATAGCCTTACATTTGTCATAGGCATATAGACAATTTACAAATTTTGACAGGCACTAGGTGGACACTGGCAGGCAGGGACATATTTACATCTGAGGCTTTCATAGGTCACTCAACTGGACCCCCACCCCAAATAAAAAAAATTCTCATTGGATTTAATTCCTATCTCTATCCACAGTTATAGACTGCTGACCAGAGATCTTGGTTGTTAGGTCATCTTGTCTTGCTAAATGGCTGCCATTAAGGTCTCATTATTTTTGTCTTGTATTACTCAGAGATAGGCAGCTGTGATCCAAGTTCCTTCCAGCTGGCTTTTCTATCTGTTAAGGGGGTCTGGGGCTGTGAGAAGGGATCAAATGAGGTTTACTCAAAGTACCCCAAAATTTTGTATGACTGACTGGGAAAATACAGGCAGTCATGATCAAAGTTCCTTAAAGGGCAGTGTGGGAAAGGCACAGTGTGTGTTTTTTGTTGACTGTGATAGGGATAGTTAGTAAAAATGTTTAAAAATATAAAAAATAAAATAGTTTGATCAGTGACAGGGACACTTACATGATCTGTGACTGAGCAGACAGATACTAGAAGAGCAGGAAGAAACCTGCGCTGTATCAGCAACTGCAATGTGCACAATGAAACATTATGAAATAGGGGAAGGATTGGGAAGTAAAACAGTTAACACATCCGCTCTCACATTAAGAAACAGGCACAAGTTTAACTAAACAACTTGATGCTTAGGATGACCATATAAAAGCATCCCCCCAAATACTAGTACTGCTGTCACTGTGGCCTTTGTCCACTTCTCTGTGGACATGTGATGTCAAGGAAGCGTAATAAAAATAATGAATCCTCCCTGCCACCAACATAGCATATTTCACAAGATGTAATGTCCACAGATGATCCCTGATGCCCTGTATTCAATCGCTCTCTACCACATTGCCTTGTGTGGTCAATGCACCACAGAGTGTGCGATGGGTGGACACAAACTGCCAAATCCTCACATCTACAGAAACGCTATCATCCTGCCCCAAAGGAAAAATATTCACACACCAATGATTTCAGTGAGGAAAGCAGTGGAGAAGAATGTCCTTCTTCTCCAGAATCATCTTCACTAGCTGGAACAAGTGATGCTGCCGCCTCAGCATCAGCGCTTGAACTAGGACCAGGTAGTGTTGGCAAGTGGAACCTGTCTAGTCCTATATCATTGCTTTCTGAACCCAGCCCCATGGTGAACACGGTGGTCTGTGGCATGCTAGCATGCTCATCAAAATCATCCTGCTGCTGTGACAGATGAATGTCTTCTTCTGATGACTGCAGCAGGAATTACAGCATCAAACTGCTGGTAGTGGTGCTGATGATACCCATCCCCATTTGCATCTCTTTCTCCCATTTCATATTGTTTTCTGTCAAAAACACTCATCAATCATTCCTTCACACCAGCTGCTCCATTTTCTCTTGCTGCTCTGTGGGACTAGTTGGGGATGACAAGTATCCCATGCTCCTCAGAAAATGGCACACTGGTAGCAGCAGGCACAGGCAGCTGATGTGTGCCTCTCATGCTGCTAGCCAGTTCTGCTTCCTTCATCAATATACTTCCCCACATCCCAAGGGTTGATGTTGGAGGAGTGGGCATTCTTGGGTCAGTGGTACGTGTTATCCCTTTACAACTGGAAATGCTGATGTTCTTCTCCAACTCTGTCTCAGCAGCATCAGGGTCCATCCAGCTTCTCTTGATGTTGTCAGTGGTCATAGTGCTAGCCAGCATTTCGAACAACTTTATTTTTATTTTAATATTTATTTAAAATTGTACCTCTGTCTCCTTCCACTCTCTTTCCTGCATATTGTATGCCACTCTGAATGGCAGAAAACTCTGGCATTCTGTTGTAAAGGGGTGTGAAGTTTCACTGCCATTGGAACCTGTCTTGCAGGAAAATCTGTGGTGTCATCAAAAAGGCAGAAAATTCTCTATGGTTGTAGAATCGTGCTCTTCTTTTTCTTTCTTTCTTTCTTTTTTTTTTAATTCCCATGGGAAAAAAGCAAGACTTTTTACCTATCCCTAGTTAAAACTCCCATTTATGTCAACAGGTATTTGTGAAAATTTCACATTTCATGTGATACATTGCTTTCTTCACAATTGCACCTCCTTAGTTTGCTGAATACAGCCCTATATTTTTAGAGATGAAATGAGGAGCATTCAAATTCGTAATGGTTTTATTCTTGAAAAATATAAGTTGAATAGTTTCAGTTATCAGATATTGTTTTGCCTATAACACTGGCAAAGCTGGTTTTATTTGTTGTAAAAATAGACTGAATGTTGTAGGCATACCCTTGGAACTGTATTGTTCTGGGCGCCAGAGAAACACACAGGGCTGGGTATAAGAGTGCCAACATGATGCAATTTACATGATAATGGGGGTGGGGTTTAATTAGAGCTGACAGGGTTGGAAAGCTAGGAGGAGTGATTTGTCCTGAAGTGGGTGGAGCAGCACTGAGCAGAACAGGTAGGGAAAGTGGGCAGGGCTGTCACTGAACTGACCAAACTGGAGAATCAGCCACTGTCCCCAGAGACATGGTAATTCAGTCTAAAAACTGGAGTCTCAGGGGCAGATTTGGATAGTTCCCAGGAATGGTGGTTAGTAGTATATGAGAAATCAACTACAACCTACTGAGAGGCAGAGGTAGAAGTGGGTGCTTGTGTGTCTCAAGTTGCCAAGCCTTGGGTACAGGAGAGTTGCGTTTTTCCTTAAATGGTAATACATAATTTTAAGACTAAACCATTTATATATTAGCAGAAATGTCCTGACGTTGCCTGGGGTGAGTAACATACACAGTGTTTCAGACACCTTGGATATTAAGTCTTCAGTTTGTCTTTCTCTGTGTTCATGTGTCTGTCCCTCTATTTCAGTCTCTCTTTCAGTCTACCTCTCTGTGTCAGTCTGCCCCATTGTCTGTCTGTCTGTGTCTCTATCTCTCTCGGTCTGTAGATGTCTCTCTCTCTGTCATATCTGTCTCTTTCGCTCGATCTCTGTCTCTCTTCCTCTGTCTCCATCTCTCTCACTCTTTCTCTCTCTCTATATATATATATCTGTCTGTGTATGTCTGTGTATGTATGTCTTGCTCTTCTCCTCTCCACAGCTCTTATCACATCCTCCCACTCCCGCCTACAGGATTTCTCCCGTGCTACACCTCAGCTCTGGAATTCCCTCCTCCGCACAATCAGACTCTCCCCCAGCCTTCAGATCTTCAGACGCTCCCTGAAAACTCACCTCTTCAGGGAAGCCTATCACCTGCCTCCATAAACAATATCACTAAGAACCACCCCTTGCCTTGACCACTGCACTCAACAGCACTTCTCACTCCCACCCACTGACTGGCAGGTCAGGTGGCAGGAGGCACTTACACCCAATAGCACTTACTCCTCCTGTGTCATACCTACCTTCCTCTAGACTGTAAGCTCTCACGAGCAGGGCCCTCTGATCCTTCTGTTCTCCACACTTAATTGTACTATTTAATACCTCTGTATGTCTACTCCCTACTGTAAAGCTCTGTGGAATTTCTTGGCGCTATATAAATAAAGATTAATAATAATAATAATAATAATAATAATAATTAATCTTTCTCTGTCTGAGGATGATGGAAGTCAAAGTCTAACAGCTGAAGAGCCACAAACTACCTTCCCTGCTTTGGTTTGCTCACTAATAGCACATTATATGTGATAAATAGGTGATCAAGAAGATAACGTATCCAATAAGATCACTTCACCAATTCTTTTCTAATTATATGTCACAAGAGAAGTTATCACCTCTTTATCACAGCTTAGTACATTTCCCCCAGGTGTCCTACTGAATCTGTGAAAGCTGGTCAATTTAATGATCAGATACAAACAATAAAACAAATATTTTTACAAATTACAGAGATTCTATTTTAGTTTTTCTGGTTTTTAGTTTTCTAAGCTCAAGAGCAATCATAAAATCCCGAAGGCAGCAATAACCTTTTTAGTTCCAGAGGGGCAAGCAATGCATTGCTATGTAACACACATTGCTCATGCCTCTTGTACTCAGAGGATTAAGGGACATATGTTCAAAGGGATAACTACCAAAAAATGAATTTCATATTTTCTATAGAGAATACAACAAAAAATTAGTACTGTCTATTGTGTACTACACAACTTCAGAATTGCTGGGGAAAGGGGTGGGGCAAGGGCGGGGCTAAACTATTGTCCAGTGTCATATAGAGGAAAAAAATGTATATTTTATTAACAATTTATACATTTTTATACAATGACAAAAAAAATTTCTTGTAAAAGACAACATTTGTACTTTAAGAAAAAAGTGGAGGGAATGTGACGCTCTGAATGAGAAAAAACCTATAATAATTGAAGGAAACATAAAAAAGCTCAATTATCATACCTTTAACCCTTTAAGTGCCGTAGTGGTACACAACGCATTGCAAAGCAATGCATTGCATACCACTCTGGCACTCATAGGGTTATACCAACATTTTTGTCTTTAGTTAAGATATTTTTGTTGTTACATATGACAATTTCAGTCAGGAATCGTACGTCAAAACGACATATTTCCGATCACAACTGACATTCTCTGAAAATATTAACGAGCCCAACGACGCTGTACTTTGAAATGGTGTTACAAACTATAAAAGATATTTTGCTACTTCTTTGAACATATGGCCCTAAGTGTCTGAGGGCTGTCAGTGTGAATTATGAGGCACGTGCGGTATGCTTTTGCAGAAAGCGGCTAATTTTGTTTTTTTGTGAAACTGTGCAAAGTGAACCTTGTCTTTATTTAGAAAATGTTTTACCAGGAAAAATACTTTGAGATTTTTCTCATTTTCAAGTATGTTCTGGGTAGCCTTTATAGTAAGAAGTTACATATTTACACAAAATAGAGACACAGTAACAATATTAACACTCATAAAAAATATTTACAGTTTGTAGATACAAATAAGCAATTATTTTTTAGAAATTTTAGACTGGGAGAAGATCTTATATTTTCAGGCAAGTTATTCCAGGCTTTTGGAGCTCTGAAGGAAAAAAAGAGATCAGCTGACTTCTTTCTTATAGTGTGGGATACTCAGTGCAGCAGAAGATATAGAGAGTATGAAAAGCTGGAGTGAGCTGCTCAGATAGATAGAAAAGAGTTTATAAACTAGGCGTGCAAGGTGAAGGGTAAGTTTAGATTTGAGTGTTAGCCACTTTAGTTCTTTAAACATATCACAGTGATGGGTAGTGTAATTACATTGGAGATCATAATGAATTACACAGAGTGTTGCGTTTACAAAGATGAATTTGTGGCACAGAAGCATACACTACATTCCCATAGCCTATGACTAGCATTAACATCTGTTGAACAATTTTATTACCAGGGTACTTAGACAGGATTTGTTTATAAACAGAATGCCTATTGTAGGATAACGTTTGGATGTTAATTAATCAATGTGAAGGCAAAACGCTGAGGTTGAGGTCAAGCCATATTCCAAGATATTTGTAGGAGTCAACCGGGGCCAATTTACAAGGTATTGCAGAGTTTAAATAGTTTGTGCTTTGTGCCAAATACCATTGTGACCATTTTGCCAGTATTTAAGTATAGTTTGTTTCTAGCTATCATCCTGTAACTGTGCCTGAAGCAGTGATACATTTGAACTTTTAGTGTAGATTATAGTCATCTGCATACATGTGCACAGAAGGTGTTTTTGAAAACCATGGGCAGCGGGGTGAAAAGTCTGGACAGTTGGTAATACGTATAGAGTTGCATGTGGACACATTTTTACAGGACTTTAAATAACGTGGGGAATAAGGATATTGGTCTGCAAAACAAATATTTCTCTGTTGTCCAATACAGGTTACTGGTAACTTTGGGTAGGTGATACGCCCCTTTAATTGTAGGCAGAAACAATTCTAGAATTGTATACAGGGGGTGGAGCCTACCTTCCCTCCTTGGCTGCAGCTAACCAACCAGCTCCAGAAAGATTTGTTATTTGGTGTAGACACAGGCATGAGAACAGTTCTGCTATAGTTTTAGAAATGTATTATTTTTCTGTTAGAAATGAAATACCACCATTAGGCAGATTACCATAACTGACAATGCCCTTAGATGTGGCTAGCTCAGTAACCAGGTGCTTTTTGTGGACCTTAAGCCCTGGGGGGAAAATCTTGGCTACAAGTTCTTTCCTCAAGAGTTGCCCACCGGGGCTTCTTCTTAATACATGTTAGTCTGAAGACAAATCTGCAGGAAAGGTGAGCAAACCTTTGAGTGCTGCAGGTCCACATGTCCCACAGTGCCCCTCCGCACAGGGACGTATCTCTGCAACCGCTTAACCTAGCGACTTTAGAGATGGCTAATTTTTCTTGTCTGCCCTTGCTGTATCATCCGGTTCATGTTTCCGGTGTGTTGGGGACTCAGGGGGCTTCGGGCACAGTTTGGGTACTTTTTCCAGGAATACTACATTTCCCATGAGCGCTTGATTTGAGCGCTTGTTTCTGATTGGCTCCCACCGTGGCAGCCATTTTGTGCCATTTCCAGAATGAGTATCCGATGCAGGGCTTGAACTCTCCTCTCCTCTGTTGATTAATCCTTTGCCTTCCAGATAAGTCTATTTTAGTGATTTCTGGGGTGAAACCTTAATCCTACACACTGTACTTGGGTGATTTCTTATACTGTAAGATTATTTGACACTGTGAGAATGTCTATACCATTGGAGCTTTGGGACAGACCTAAGATTAAGGATGCTGGGGTCTCTGTATCCCCTATTGTGCATTGCTCTTCCTGTCATTCAGGGTTACCTAGAGAATTCTCAGGTCATTTATGCCCAGCATGTTCTGATGTACCTGAGAGTCTCCCAGGGACCTCCAGCCATGCATTAGAGCCAGTTTGGGTGCAAGAGTTCAAGGCTGCTACCAGGGACATTAGGTCTACATTGCAACTCTTTCCATCCCGGTTACAGGGGGTCTTCCATTCTTGGCAGACCCCCTCCTCTGTCAAGTCTTCCCTGCCAAAACCTCAGGGATTACCTGACTTATCAGATTCCTCTGAGGAGGAACTGCTTGTGGATTCAGATGCTGAGGAATGTTCTGCTGTGGGCTCCTCTCAGTTTTTTGGGGATCCCATTGAGGCTGATCCTGAGCCGCCGGCAGAGGGCCTGTTTTGCATACCTTTAACATTCCCTTAGTTCAGAAGGTTATTTCTGATCCCTCTGATATGTTTCAGGAGCCTAAAAAGCCCCTTACTTGCTTCTACCTAACCCCACTCTTGTCCGCATTATGTCTGAAGAGTGGAAATCTCCGGACAAGAAACCTTCTGTGTCCAAGTAATTTGCCAAGCTTTATCCCTTCTCTGAGGCAGCGCTTGCTCAGTGGGTTCATCCTCCCAAAGTGGATGCTCCTATCTCCAGACTATCTAAGTCTACTGCCTTGCCAGTTTCTGATGCATTCGTTCTGAAGGACTGGACTAACAAGAAACTTGAGGTCTCCCTCAAGTCCATTTTTTCTACTTGCCAGCATCTCTGAGGCACAGCACTATGTTTCTGCTGCCTTATTTGATTCCATCCATTTAGTGGCTAGGGTTTCCACCATGTCTGTGGTTGCCAGACAGGCTCTTTGGTTCAAGATCTGGTCTGCTGACACTGCTTCCAAGAAAGCATTGCTCTCCTTACCTTTTCAAGGTACTTGTTTGTTTGGGCCAGATCTTAAAGATCTGATCAGTGAGGCCACAGGGGGCAAGGGTACACTTCTACCCTTGGTCCCCAGGAAGAAAATGCCCCTTAAGCGTAACCGGTATTTTTGTTCCTTTCAGACTGAGACACGTCCGGCGAATCAGGTAGTTCCCTCAGCTCCGCGTGCCTCCTCCAAGCCCAAACAGCAATGGAAGCCCAAGGTCTTCTCCAAACCCAAGGCTTCTAAGCCTTCTTCGGCATGACTCACTGAACCCAGGTCCCCACTCTGCTGTGGGTGGTTGTCTGCGCCACTACCACAGCATCTGGGAGGATTCAGTGGCGGACCCGTGGGTTTTACAGGTGGCGATGGAAGGGTATAGGATCCCTTTTGTCTCTCTTCCTCTCTTTCGATTCTTTCCGTCTCATACGCCTCAGGGCACGGAGAAACGCCAGCTGTTCAACGGCACTATTTAGGCTCTTCTGGACAAGGGTGTTCTAGAGTTGGTTCCAGTTCAGGACAGAGGCATGGGTTTTTACTCAAACCTCTTTGTGGTCTCCAAAAAGGACGGCGGTTGTCGCCCCATTTTGGAGTTGAAGGATCTCAGTTCTTTTTTTTATTCTGGACCAGGATTCTCTACGGATGGTGATTACTGCTATGTCCCCAGGGGAAATCCTTGCATCTCTGAATCTTCAGAGATCTTGTCAGATCTTGTCCCATCCCAGCGTCTGGTCTTCCTGGGCCTTCTCTTCGACACTCAGAAGAGCATGGTGTTTCTCACGGACAAGGTAGCTCACCAGATCGCCCACAGTGTTTCTGCGGTTCTGGCTCAAGATCTAGTTCCAGCCAAGAAGCTGTCCTCTCTAGTGGGGAAATTCATCTCCACCATAGAAGCAGTACCATTTGCCATGGAGCACACCAGGGAACTTCAGAGGTTTGTGATCCAGGTGTGCAGAGGTTAGCCGGACCTTCTGAAGATGTCAGTGTCCCTCCCTCTTCATGTGGAACTGAGTTTGTCATGGTGGCTCGGCCTCTCCAGTCTGCTGAAAGGCAAGTCCTTCCTGCTACCCTTCTGGACCAAGGTGACGATGGATGCCAGCCTCTCCTGCTGGGAGCGGTCCTGGGTCACTTGAGTGCTCAGGGTCGGTGGTCTCCAGAGGAATCTCTCCTTCCCATCAACGTGTTGGAGTTTGGGTGATATATCATGCTCTTTGTCATTGGACATCTCAGCTGGAAGTCTGTCCAGTCCGGGTACAGTCCAACAACGCCATGGCCGTGGCTTACATCAACAAGCAGGGCGGAACAAGAAGTCTTGCCGCTTGGTTAGAGGTCAGGGCTATTTTGTCCTGGGCAGAAGAACATGTTCCTGCCATATCTGCATTGCACATTCCTGGCGTAGAGAACATCATGGCGGACTTCCTCAGTCGACACACAGTGGACAACGTAGAGGTGTTCACCCTCATTGTTCAGAAGTGGGGTCTTCCTTACATCGACCTGATGGCGACAAGACACAACAGGAAGGTTCCGAGGTTCTGCTCTTGGTGGAGGGACCCTCTAGTCCTGGTGGTAGATGCAATGTCCATTCCTTAGTTATTTCCTCCGGCTTCATCTTTCCTCCCCTCCCAATGTTGCACAGGGTGTTACGGAAATTGCGACTGGAATGCTGTCAAGTCATTCTGATTGCTTCTGTACTGGCCTCGCCAAGCTTGGTTTCTGGAGCTTCTGGATCTGTCAGTGGTGGAGCCAATCCGGCACCCTTGCCGTCCAGACCTTCTTCTACAGGGTGGATGTTCATCAGCTAACTTTGACGGCTTGGCAGTCGAATCCTCAATATTGAAGAAGAAAGGTTTTGCTTCTGGGGTGGTGGCTACTATGCTCAGTGTCCGCAACCTGTTTCTTCCAAGATCTACCATTGTGTCTGGTTGATCTTTCAATCTTGGTGTGCTGACAAGGACCTGTCTCAGGAATTTGATCTGCCTATGGTCCTGGCCTTTTTTGCAGGGCAGTGTGGATAAGGACCTCAGTTTGAGTTCCCTTAAGGTTCAGACTTCTGCTCTCTCTGTTTTCATTCAGAGACGCATTGCCATCATTCCTGATGTCAAGATTTTCTTCCAGGGCATTGCTCATACTCGTCCAGCCTTCAAGAATACCACTCCTCCATGGGATCTTAACTTGGTTTTGGGCGTTCTTCAGCACCCTCCATTTGAGTCTTTGGCTACTATTCCTCTACCCCTGTTGACATGGAAAATGGCCTTTCTCCTGGCGATCATGTCCGTTCGCCGTGTCGCGGAGTTACATGCTCTGTTCTGTAAGCCACCCTATTTGGTGTTTCACAAGGACAAGGCGGTGCTTCACACTTCTCAGGAGTTTCTCCCGAAGGTGGTTTCAGAGTTCCACATCAATCAGGAGATTATGGTGCCTTCTTTCTGCTGTGACCCCACCTCTGACAAGGAGAGGGATCACCACTTGTTAGATGTGGTGCATTGTTTCAAGTTTTATGTACATCGTACTGAGTCTATCAGGCAATCCGACGCGCTGTTCATCATTCCTGAGGGTCCCAGGGCAGGAAGACCTGGATCCAAAGTGACTATTGCTTCTTGGATCAAGTCCACTATTCGTAAGGCTTACAATCTGAGGAAGAAGCCTGTCCCCTTTCGGGTCACAGCTCATTCTACAAGATCTATTGGGGCTTCTTGGGCTTACAAGAATCAGGCCTCCGCTGATCAGTTGTGCAAGGCTGCCACTTGGTCATTTGTGCACACCTTTTCGAAGCACTACAGTGTTGATGTGCTGGCATTGGCTGATGCCAGCTATGGGAAGAAAATCCTGGAGGCAGTCTTGCCTGTCTAGGATCTTCTTCAGTTCTTGGTGCTTCCTTCACTTTTGATCCCTGTTGGCTCTAGTTCAGTGTGCTGTGTAACAGTTTGGGGTGTTGTTACCCCTGTTTAGTTTCAGTTGACACTTCATTGTTTTGTTGGGCTATCTCTGATCTGATGGTTCATATCTGCACTGGTGACTTTGGGGGCCTTGCGCCTGGTCCTTGCCTTACTTCCCGACTCTGGGAAACTCAATGGTTGGACATCCCAAAGTTACCAGTAACCTGTATTAGATGACAGAGAAAAGATGATTTTAGTCTTACTTGTTAAATCCTTTTTTCTTAATCCATACAGGTTACTGGTCTCCCACCCTGTCAAGGGACCATGCTTGTCTCTCCTGTGGCAGACCGTAGGGGCCTTCGGGGTCGTGCTCACAGGAGTCTTCTTTCCCTTCCACTATCTAGTCAATAGTTAGTGTCTCAAATCTTTCTGGAGCTGGTTGACTAGCTGCAGCCAAGGAGGGAAGGTAGGCTCCACCCCCTGCATATAATTCTAGAATTGTTCCTGCCTACAGTTAAAGGGGCGAATTGCCTACCCAAAGTTACCAGTAACCTGTATAGACTAAGAGAAAAGGATTTAACAGGGAAGACTAAACTCCTCTTTTTATGAAGGTACCTACAGTATCACTGACATTAGTGGTTATGCTGCAGATGTAGGGAATTTATGATAAAATATGGAAAAGGAAAATGCCACTGATCACAATGGGATGATTTTATTTGTTTACCTCTCCATAAGATGTGGCTGGAAATCAGTTCAGTGCATTATGTGTCTTGTTTTATTTATATAAACTTTATTTATATGATGGTTAAACCTTAAAATATTCTATAATAAAATCATAGATATGTTGTGTCTTACTTTAAAAACATGTTTGATCTTTCAGAATTAATATCATCACTCCAACAATCAATTTACCTTAATATAATTAAGTGTATCATGGTATCAGAACACCACAGACTCCACTTGAATTTTCAGGATACAAACAAATTATTATATTGAGAATAAAATTTGCATTTCAAATAATTTGCTATGCAGGAGTGTGTGTGTGTGTGTATGTGTGTGTGTGTGTGGTGAATATCTAGACTCCATTGCTCTGAAGGAGGAACTTATTGTTTATACTATGACATTTTAGGCCATTACAGGAATCTAACCTATATGGTTATCTCTTGAATCAATTTACTTGTAACTTGAGGCTGGCCATGCATGTAACCATTAGAGACCAGGTAGAGGCTTAACACTTTGGTCAGTTAAGAAGTGTGGGGTGTATATGTTTCCACTTTTTTGTTACATAGCTAATTAATTACATTGGGGATTTTTAAACTCTAAAAAACAATTTTTTTTTCATGTATTCTTCTGAAAATTCAAGCAGAGTCTGTGGTGTTCTGCTACCCTGATACACTTAATTATTTTGATGTAAATTGATTGTGTGAGTGATGTTAACTGTGAATGAACAAATATGTCTTAAAGAATGACACAATATATCTGTGATTTTATTAAAGAATAAGTAAAGGTTAAGTTTTAACCATCATATAAAATAAACTTTATATAAATACAACAAGACACTTAGGCCTAGATTTAAAGGCAGCCGTTAAACCATCCGCTAAGTAAAAAAGGCACGTCGGCCGCAAAGAACACATGGTTTACGGCAGATTCAAAGGTAAGCGTTCAAGAATAGCTATCGGGCGTAGGCACTACAAAAACACGTTAAACAAAAACCAGCGTCGCACCTGATTTTGCATCACCGTGCGTCCCAAACACCTGTTAAAACACAACTTAACTCAAAATGTTACATTACGGCTGCCGTTGTCTAGCAACCCTGATAGATGCACAAACAAAATTCAAACCTACAGCCAATCCCAAGGCCCCAAAGTATCAAAAATGTTCAAATACACCTATATATACCTCAAAATAACGGTTACACCCTGTCTGTGTTTCGAGTTTCAGCAAGCTAGAGCACAGGACCCAGGAGTGGAGGATAGCATTTAGAGAGAGAGAGAGAGATAGAGAGAGAAGCATACAGAGGAGTAAGGTAGAAGGATTTTGGAGAGGAGAGAGTTACATTTAAATAGACACATAGCACACTTTTGCACATAGCACATACATCCATACAAACACATACACATACATACACATAGTCTTTTTTTTTGTATCACACCTTACACATTTTAAACTTTATTTTCACAGTGTGAATCCGTGAGTGAAAGTGTGTGACAGAGAGTGAGTGGGATCGAGTGTGTCTGTGAGGGCGTGTGAGAGTGCCTGGGTGTGAGTGGGTGAATGATGGCCAGGAGAGAGGGATGGGGAGACTAGTGGAGGAGGAGGAGGAAGGTCAGGAGGGGATCCCGCAGCAGAGCAGGGGTGGGAGAGGGAGATACGCAGGGCGGAGGGGGACCAGGCCCACAAGAACAGGCACACTAAGAAGAAGAGGGACAGATCCTGCAGTGGGACGAGGGGTAGTGCTTGGGGACCACCACACACAGGCAGGGGCAGAGCAGGCAGGACACTCCGGGTCTGACTCCTCGCATGCCGGAGCTGAGGGGGACAGGGTCAGGGATCCCCGATATACCGATGAAGAAAACACGGCCCTCGTGGAGGCTGTGCTGGAGAGGGAGAGTGTCCTCTTCCCGGGGGACAGACTCCCTGGCCTGTCTGCGAGGAGGAGAGCTGCCTGGAGTCAAATCTGCAGCAGAGTCAATGCGGTGGCCACCTGCAGACGGGATGTGGACTCAATCAAGAAGAGATGGGGCGACTGCAAAAGGCAGGTGAAGAGGAAGATGGGGGATGCCGCCCTGCACGCCCGAGCCACCGGAGGTGGGCCACCTGTCCCCATCACCTTCAGCGCATGGGAGGAGAGGCTGCGGCAGACACTGTCGTCTACCCTAATTGAGGGGGTCCCTGGAGGATCAGACACTGGGGATGAGAGGAGCCTCCACACCACCGGTAAGTGCATCACCCCAAAACCACACACACCACCTCAAACCACACACCCATCACAAACAAGCACTCACATCCCAACATCTGCCCTTCATTCAACCACACAATTGCACCAACACAGCACCCTGAGGGTTTAAACAGAAAGCAAGACAAGGACAAATGTCAATGTTCAACAAGGCCAAAACCTGTCCAACTCCCTGGTTAACCCTCATGTTGCTGTGTTGATCACACACAATACACACAAACCATGCTCAGTAAAGTGTTGTATGTCAAACATCACAATTGTTGTCACACAGTGTTACCCATGTTCACACAGGGAATCCAGCACATAACCCCATGAGTGCCAGAGGGATCATCAATGCATCGATCAACAATGCTTTGGCAACCCCTCTGGTACTCAAAGGGTTAACCAGACAACAAACACATGTCGATAGGTTAACAATTACATGACACATAGGGGACATTCACTAAGCGGTGAAAAAGAGCTGATGTAGAGAATTTGACACTTACATACCCTCACTTTACCAATTACAATGTTAGTCTATGGAGAACATCCAATAACAGGATTCAAGCTGCACAGGCCCCATTGTGTGGACTCCATAGAAAACATTGCAGATGGGGAAATGAGGTCAGCGGAGAAGTCAGCATCATAATCAGTTCATCAGGTCCACTTAACCGCTTACTGAATCACCAACAGGATGGATTAGGTCACAAATCACAGTGCCACTGAGAATAAATGCTTGTATGTGCAACACACAGGCCAAAAACAATCACACATAACTAAAGGTGAAAAAGTTGGCCTTGGTGTTGTGTATGCAATCATTTACGCTAACTTCAATTTACATAGCTCACATTTGATTCACATATAGATCCTCAGGAGTGCTGATGCCATGGATGAATGGTACACCAGACACTATTTGCAGGATATATATGGGAACCAAATATGAACCATTGAGGTTTGGTCAATAACAGGCCAGGGATTATGGATATCTATGATCAGGTCTGGCTGCCTCACACAGAAGGATGGATGGGCTGATCCAGGAAAAAAAAGGCCTCAATCAATGATATCCTTCAATACTGGCTTGATTGTTGCCCCTCAGGATTCAACTTCAACAGACCTCATGGACAGAATCCTGTAATGTACATCAATCCCTGATTGCCACGGTGGTATCCCATGCATCACAATGCAATGCATAGGATACCATCATGACAACCAGAGAGGGACATGTCTAATCTGACAAAATCCAGCACTGTACGGGACGAACTGATAACATAGGGATGAATACTACTTGAATCACACTGCAGATCTAGTCAAAAAAGATATGTACAGAAAGAAAAACAACCAGATTTGTATGTGGATATGTCCCTTTCAAATGGGTACAAATAGGTCCCAACAAGATGTAAACCCAGAGTTCGGTTCAGTACGTGTGATTGTCCAACTGCCCATATATGTGCACCCTCAACAAAATAACTCATATTGATATAATCATCAGAGTACATATACCCAGTATATTACACCTACTTGGATGGGTATCACTTGTATCTATGAAAGTTCATTTGTGATGGCTGTACATATATATAGGCAGTTAGACAATCACATGTTCTGAACAGATCTCTGGGTTCATATCTATCAAGGATATGTTTGTACCCGTATGAAAGGTACATATACACACATATCAGACCATATTCCTCACTGTGTACCTTGGCATGGCAATGGTTAATTTCACTTGATGTAACCTTGCAGGCATCATAAAGAGATGTTTAGAAAGATGTTACTGTATGTGACAGCTGGAGATGTCAGTCATATGACCACACGGAGGCTCTTCAGCAGACTCAAAATTGAACCAATTGGAGATGGATCCATTATTGACATGGTCCACAGAGCGTGCTTACAAACCAGGAACACTTAGTAGACAATGGCAAAGATGTAGTTATCTCCAAATGGGTCAATGTGGAGTCTGCTGAAGAGCCTCCGTGTGGTCAAATGACTGACATCTCCAGCTGTCACATACAGCAACATCTTTCTAAACATCTCTCTATGATGCCTGCAATGTTACATCAAGGTGAAATTAACCATTGCTATCCCGTTAAAGAGATAGTAATACCTAAAATGTGAAAGGAAAAATACATGTCATAGGATTGATCCACCGGGTAATGCAAGGGTATTCCCACTACTGAAGGGTGTTTCATCACAAGAGTATAACAGCTCAAAGTTGAATATTCCATGGACAATATCAGTGTGGCCTGAAAATGTACTATGCCAATGTTGCCAGACCATCCTCTGGCTAGCTTTGGTCCAGGGAGCAGATATCCACAAAGGATGATGTGGCAACAGTGCAAATGTACAATTTCAGGCCACTGGGATGTGGCACCAAAGGAATTCAACTCTGAGCTGCAATACATGTAGAATACAACACCCATCACCAGTAGGAGTACCGTTGTTTCACACAGGGGGATACACCATACAACATATATGTTCCTTTACACATTTCAAGTATTAATATCAATTTGACACCATCATGGCTAAGTTTACTGATCACACAATCTCAATCCTCCACACAGGTTATGTGTCTCCAGCACATCAGGAGCCCATGGAGGAGGCCACCTCACCACCCAGTGAGGAGTATTTGGAGGAGGGGACCAGCCAGTGGGCACCGTACCCAACGACATCCACACCTCTTGGCCAGCTGGATGCACCAACCCTGCCTGCACCAACTCTGCCTGCACCAACTCTGCCTGCACCAACTCTGCCTGCACCGACTTATTACAGTGACTGGATGCCCCCCACCACCTCCAGGAGCTATTATCCCCCAGCAGCAGCAGCAGCACCACCACCACCAGGGAGGCAATGGCTGCCCGGTGATGTGGCCACCACCCAATACGGGCCATACCCACAGATTGACCTACCCTCCTGGATGGCTCCCCAGCATGGCCCCAGGTATGATCCTAGGTGGGGGCCAAGCACATACCAGTGGCCAAGGTTTGACCCTTGGCCACTCGACTACCAACACCTGGGCCTGCTTGGGGAGCCCCAACAGCCTATGCGAAGGGACGTGTTTACCCCACCACCTCCACCAGCACAGACATCGGTGGGCAGCAGTGGGTCAATTGATGTGGTGGGCACATACCCATCTGCAGCACAACCAGCACCAGCAGAGGAGGACACAGCAGCAGCAGAGGAGGACACAGCAGCAGCAGAGGAGGACACAGCACCAGCAGAGGAGGATACAGCACCAGCAGAGGAGGACACAGCAGCAGCTGATTCACCAGGCACAAGCATCACCAGCAGTGAACGGCCCACGGGGATGGAAGCTGAGTGTATGGCTCTGCAAAGGAGACTACTCAGGTCAAGCCTCCGCACCAATGACAACATCACCAGGAGCCGTAGGGAATCCCGTATAAACACTAACAGGATAGAGGCAAGGATCCATGCCCTGTAGTCGGAGGTCATGAGGATCAACACTCAACTCCATCAGCTACACACGGGGGTGATGGACCTGCTTGCACAGCTACTGGTGGAGTTGAGAGAGCTGAACCGCAGGGAGGACTTACGTTTGGAGAGGGAAAACCTGCGCTCCACAGAGGGATCCACTGCCCCCACCACCCCCTCTAATGTGACCCCCGAAGCCACACCTAGGGGGCAAAGGGTGACCAGGAGATCATCCAGGTTATCCACTTCTGCCACACAGTCTAAGCCCCCCCCCCAAGAAAAAAAATAAAATGGCCAACATGTTAAATTTCCCCTGAATAAAGGAACATTGTGCTTTTGAATCCTGTCTGATCTGCTTTGAATTTGGTCATAGATTTGGGTGGCAGAGTTGTCTCCAATGCATTGCCAAACAATTCAGTGAATACAACTCCTGCCTAGGTAAGATGTTTGTGGGATGTTACAACATGGGTTCACACACACATCGTTGTACAAAATCAACTGTAAAAACATCCCTGTTGCCATATTACACAACTGTGTTATATGGCAATGTTGTGTGTTGATTTTGCATAACAAAACATTCCCCTTAGCCCAACATTTGGTACAACATTGAACATTCATCTACATCATATGTTGTGTTTAACCCTTTGATAGCCAGAGTGGTAGGCAACGCATTGCAAAGAAATGCGTTGGGTACCACTCTGGCACTCAGAGGGTTAAGGGGATAACCAAACAAACGGCTTAGCGGTGAGATAACAAGCAGGACAGATAAATGGGACATGTATCCATATTGTCTTGGATTCACACACTCATTGTGCAACAGACTGACTGGGGAAGCCAATGTTTTCAACCTAGGATTTCAATGTGTAGCACACACATTGATATCCTGGGGTGAGCATTGGGGCCTCCAGTAAGTTGACTTGTTGTTTTTTCTAAGGGTGTAACAGACTTCCCCAGTGAAAACACTTGTCCACTTGGTCATGTACTGTGATATGTCCCAGTGGAGCAATATCACTGAACATTGATTATACTGAGCAACACATTAACTGTGGACAGGAATTCACTGTGGAAGTATGTCCCCTTTATCACCTCTTTATCACTCCCACAACACATTAGTGCATCACTGCCACCATCTGTTAGCGTGAATACATCACTGAGTCCACTCACTTGCAAACAAGTGGTGGAGTCCTGTGATATGGGTGATGCCTTTCCATTTATGGGGGATACTCTATCCTGAGTGTGGTTACGCATTAACAAACATATGTGTAATCCAATATATCCTCATAGAGACACTGATGATTAACTAGTGATGGTTCTTCTTTATTGTGTCTCAAAGTACATTAGGATGTACATGTGTTTTCTGTGTATTGCCTATATGCATTGAACACCTGTATGAGAACACTAAATGTACTTTGAAACAAAAAAATAGTACTTTAGTAACACTGCTGCCCAGCTCATGTGTTGTCCACAAGGTTTGACAACTCTGTAGCTGAGCATCCTAACTGTACAGGTTATAAAACTCAGTAATTAGTGTTTTCTGTGTCTATATGAAAATGATCCAGTAGAGGTTTGTGTGAACCTCAGGTCAAACTTTGCATCACCAACAACATCAACATAAACAGCAAGGGGTGATCTCCATGAAGGTGATGTCAAGACTAGTGTTGAGCGAGCACCACGATGCTCGGGTGCTCGGGTGCTCTGACCGAGCACCCCCTGAGGCTCGAGTGCTCGGCCGAGCACCCGAGCCCCATTGGAATGAATGGGGCGACACCAGGCACCCCCTGCTCTGATGAGGGGAGGGTGCCTGGTCAATGCCCCCTTCATCTCCGCTATTCCCCCTTCATCTCCGAATGCCCCCTTCAGCTCCGCAATGTCCCCCTTCAGCTCCGCTATGCCCGTCTTCCACAATGTGCCCCTTCATCTCCGCTATGCCCCTCTTCCACAATGTGCCCCTTCATCTCCGCTATGCCCCTCTTCCACAATGTCCCCCTTCATCTCCTCTATGGCATAGAGGAGATGAAGGGGGACATTGTGGAAGAGGGGCATAGCGGAGATGAAGGGGCACATTGTGGAAGAGGGGCATAGCGGAGATGAAGGGGCACATTGTGGAAGACGGGCATAGCGGAGATGAAGGGGGACATTGTGGAAGAGGGGCATAGAGTCTATGCCCCTCTTCCACAATGTCCCCCTTCATCTCCGCAATGCCCCCTTCATCTCCGCAATGCCCCCGTACCTCCAGTCCCTGGTGGTCCAGCGGAGCTTCTTCGGATCTGTGCCTCTTCCGGCACAGATCCCCGCCACCCGAACATGTCGGGCGAGCACATGGCGGTACTCGACGAGTACCGCCATGTGCCGAGCAGAGCGATGCTCGAGCCGATCCAAGCATCGGCCGAGCACGCTCGCTCATCACTAGTCAAGACATCAATCCAGTCACATAGAAGAACTTCAGTTCAAGGATGGATCATGTTACGGATGCCTGTGGAAGAAGAGGACAGGATTTGGAGCAGTTGACCTGAACTGATCATCAAGCAACAACAATTTAGTCTTTTTGATCCCCTCAATTTTCACAGTTACAGGTGAGTACACAAACCATTGCTTGACAATGTGTTGTGTACTCATCTGTAACCAATTATGTGGAGAACTAAGGACATGTGCCCCAGCCCTATGGATATGTGCCCCTGACATGGATACACACATCAACAAGTGTTCTGAGAGCTCCATGGAAGTAATGAATTTGGGCTGCCACTGTTAATGTGACAGTGGCAGCCCAATGTCATTTGTTCCATGGAACTGTTAGGACACATTTGTTGATGTGTGTATTCATGTCGGGGGCACATATGTCTGCACACTCACAGGTCAGCATGGTGTCCCTGGTAATCTGATCTACGTCTCATGACCTCTACACTGTGTGCCCATACCACTGTACATCCAACCCTGTGCTGCTGTTCTCAGCTGTAGCACAGTACAGGTCCCATTTTGAGTCCAATGGCCCTTTAACCCCTGATGTGACGGAGTATTATCCAATGCATAGCATTGGATAACACTCTTTCGCTACAAGGCTAGCATGGTTGCTCTGGCTATGCTCATGGCAAATCAAGTTAGCTGCTGTCAATCAAGCCCTGTAAGGCGATGAACATGGGTTATGTGTTGTACCTTGTTTCTCCTGAGGGTGTGCGTGATATCCTTGGGGTCTGTATGTCAACGTGGAGAGTGGAATGGAGGATGGTTTTTGAGTCCACACACACAATTTGCCACGTCCGCTGCCAGTGCAGTGCTGTGTCACTGTTCCTGTGGGGTGAGACAGAACAAAATGTGCAGTGTGGTTAGTGTCACAGGACTGATGGGGGACTTGCATGGATTGTTTGCATGTCTGTGTTATACTCACATGTAAAGTGTTCCGTGATGAGCCTGTCTCTGATCTGTGTCCCTCTCAGGGTCTCCTCAACGTGTCCGATGTCCATGGGCACTTCCTGTATGGGGGGGGCCTGGATGTGCTCCAGCAGCCTGGTGTCCACTGCGATGTTGTGCAGTATTGCGCACGCCACAATGATGTCACACACCTTTCCAGGTGCATACTGCAGTGCTCCCCCCGAGTGGTCCAGACATCGGAATCTTGACTTGAGGAGGCCAAAGGTCCGCTCAATGGCATTCCTCGTTCTGCCATGAGCCTGGTTGTAGCTTTCCTGGGCATGTGTTCGAGGATTGGCCAGTGGGGTCAGTAGCCAGGACTTGGATCCATAGCCAGCATCACCTGTGTAATGTGAGTGACATGGTGAGACAGGGAGCACATGTTGTGTGAATGATGTTTTGTGTGGTAGACGTAGTAGCTGTGGGTCAGGAGCATGCTAAGCAGCGTTGTGTGTACGCCTGTGTATGTGATGTGATTTTGTATTGTGAACTCACCCAAAAGCCATCCCCCTGTAAAAGTTCCATTCTCGAAATCTCTGTGGACTGAGGAGTTTTGGAGAATGTATGAATCATGTGAGCTGCCAGGATACTTTGCACAGACATTCATTATCCTCATATGGCTGTCACACACCATCTGCACGTTGATGGAGTGAAAGTTCTTCCTGTTGATGAATATCTGTGTGTCACGTGCTGGGGCCTTAATTCGGACATGGGTGCAATCTATAGCACCCATGACCCTGGGCATGCCTCCCCTGGCGTAAAAGGCCTGCTTGACTTGTATCCAGTCCATGTCGGTGGTGGGGAAATGTATATAGGTACTGGCCTTGCTTTTGAGGGCTGGCAGGACCTGGGCCAGCACCCTGGAGAATGTGGCCTGTGACATGCCAGATGCGTAACCCTCTGTGGACTGGAAGGCCCCGCTTGCCATGAAGTGCATGGCACAGAGTAGTTTCTGCAGGCCAGTTAGGGCATGGTTGTGGATGTAGATGGGATCCATCTGCTCCTTGATGACCTCATACAAGGCAATGATGCTGTCAGGCCTCAACCTGTAGCGATCAATTACCTCATCATCGGTCATTCCAAAGAGGGTGACCCTTGGGCGGTATACCCTGGGCCTTGGTGGTCGTCTATACATCCTGTGCCTTCCAGGTGGGGATGGGCTCCTGTGTGGCTGCTGAGCCAGAGCCTCCTCACTTGCAACAGGTGGTGGCTGTTGATCAGGCATGCTTGGAGGTTGCTGATGTTCCCCAGCTCTCTCCCTTGCACGCCTTCTCCGCAGCCTTCACAACAATATGTAACCCAACATACTGTTTGCTCTCTCTATCTGTCTCTATCTATCTATCTATCTATCTATCTATCTATCTATCTATCTATCTCTCTCTCTCTCTCTCTCCCTCCCTGAGTGGAAAACAAGCCAGAAGTGAGTGTGTTGAGTTGTCCCTTTAAGTACTTGCTAGGGCGTTGTGTGGGTGTGGTGATGAGGTGAGTGCTGACCAATGGTGAGTTGTTTTTGTCCAGGTAAGTGTTTGCAGGTGTGTGTGTGTTATAAGATGTGGTGTGTTGTGCTTGTTCTGTGTGTGCCATTTGCGGACGTGCAGTTGTGGGGTGCAGGTGGCGTGTTGATGTTGCCCAGGTGAGCTTGTATTTGCAGGTGTCCGCTTTGTGTGATGACCCCCATTGTTCCGTGCCATGTTGTGTTGTTGTTTTTTTGTGTGTCGTTGTCCCTGTGGTGTTGGTTGTTGTTGTGTGTGTAGTGATTTGTGTTGTGTGTGCATGTTTTTGTGTTGTTTTGGCATTGCACGGGTTAATTTTCCCATTTACATGGTTGTGCGGTAAGCCTTTTGTGTCTTTTCCTATGTAACGGGTGTTTTGTTTTGGCCGTTAAGTGTCTAACGGCTAAAAAAAGTGGGTCTTAACTTTTAGCCGTTAGGTGTGTCTTTTTTTCAGCCGTTATCAGTACCGCAAGCCTTTGAATAGCTCTGGGGTATGTTTTACCATGCGTCTGAATGCACGTAAGTGTATCGGCCGTAAGGATTGTACAACTGCCGTTAGCTGGTCTTTAGACGGATCTTTGAATTGCAACATGTCACTTAACGCACCCGTTAGTGATTTTTTTTGCTAACGGCTGCCTTTAAATCTACCCCTTAATGCGCTGAATTGATTTACAGTCACATGTGATGAAGCGGTAATCAAATAAAATCATCCTGTTGTGATAAGTGGCATTTCTCTTTTCCATATTTTGTCAGTTATCCAGATGTATGAAAATGTGTGGTAACGGTTTTCTTGAATTAGGCACAATAGCTAATCATCTCACAAAATGGCAGACATTTGAACCACACACACTTTTAAAGTGCTTTCACTAAAAAGGAGAACTTAAAAAAAATGCACAATTCAATAGCATTTTGGCGGGAGTAATTTTTACACAAAAAGTGCTTTGAAAATAGTTATTGTTCATGTATCTTGCATCCACCCTTAGTTCACTTATTGCAGGTGTAGTTACTTGTTGTACCACCAGCGTTTGTAGACTTGAGCTACCATCATACTTAACCAGTCATTGGTTGGTTGGGGATAATGGTAGTTGTAGTCACTAACAGCTGGAGCTCCAGAAAATTTACTATCCCAGCTTTGCTTCTTCTAACTACATTGCAGATATTTATCTCCACACTTTATTTTGTAATGTTCTCTGCATCTCCAGTATCTCACATTGCACTGGCTAACTTTACCTTCTATATATCTCAAGCAACACTATTTCTCAGCGTTAGTTCTCTGGACACACCAACAAGGTCCAGGGTAGATGTAGTGAATGTGTAAATAATTTTACACTACTGAAAAATCCAAATCATTTTCTATTTTCAGCATTCAGTGGGCCCCCAAAGTTGACTGGGCCCTGATGTTTTGCACCTGTTACTCTAATAGTAGGTTTGCCCCTGAACAGGCCAGGTTTTCAGGGTATATTTGCTTGATCACAAGTGGCTAATCAGTGATTTATCTAATGTGCTTAATCAAGGATGCATTTAAAACCTGGAACTGAGAATCACTTTTCTTATACATATGTGTTGTTGCTACTCAGAGCTCTGCATAATACCCACATTAGCTGGATAATTTAGAGATAATCCAAGTGTGTCTCATGTGGATTAAGGTGGCTAATAGTGATTGATCTAATGTGCTTAAACAAAAATATATTTAAAACCTGGAATTGAGAATCACTGTTTTTATACATGCATGTTGTTTCTAGCCAGAATTCTGCATAATACCAATTTTGGCTTGGTAATGTAGAGATAATCTAAGTGTGCCTGACTACAGTGAATGCAATGGAGTTTCTTTCTTTTGCGATGGTAGTGGCTAAAAGATGGTTTCTCTGCTATTGTCACACCTGAACTTGCAGCCCACCTGGTCTCCCCATCTTGCTGCATCTTAGCTGTGGCATGCATCCGCTCTTTTTCTGCAATCATGGCAGAAGCTGTTTATACCACCACATTTAGCCTTTTAACTTACTCATGCAAGAGTTCTTCTCTGGAGTTCCAATGTATGTATTCTGTTAGACTAGCTGTGCATTGGTTAGCCTGGTGACTTTGATCCTATGCTGCCTGTTCAGACGTAAGGCTTCATCTACGACTCTGAACCTGTGCAGCCTGCCCAGATTTTCGCCTACGACTCTGAATATGTACTTTCTATGCAGAATTTTGACTTCCTCCTGCTCACTCCTCTGCATAGTGGTTTCATCCTATATAGCACCAGGATCCTTTGACTGTACCAACTGTACCTGGCTACCCAACAACATTTTAGTGCAGTCATCTTGACCAAGTTCTTGCTCAACCACTCTTGGCCATCTTATGGTCAGCACCTTTACTCCAGCTAGTAGCCAAAGAAAGGCTGCACCTGCTACTGACTATGCTCCCAATCATTGCTCCCCAGTGTCATTCCCCAGCCACATTGGTAACATCAGGTACTACTCAGTCAACAGTGATCACAGCCAAGTCCTGCTCCTGACTCCTACTGAGATTATTAAATAGTTTCCAGGTCATTAGTGTCAATGTTAGGGGTTTGGTTTTAGAGTTAATGTTAGTGTTAAGGTTTTAGGCTTGTTTTTAGGGTTAGAGTATGGGTTAGAATTAGTGTTTAGGTATAGGTGTTAGGGTGTAAATATTAATGCTAACCCTTTGAGAACCAGTTGGGTCACATCACATTGATTTGCACCCTCTTGCACGCAAATTGTTAAGTTAAAGATATGAGAAGATATTGATTTAGGGTTAGGGAGAGTGTGGATGAATTAAGCAAAATTGTTTTTCCCTACTCGAAACTGGCAATGTGTCCTGCTACTCAAAATGTTAGACAAACTAGTTTTCCCACTCAGAATTCATAAGCATAAGCTTTACAATTTAACATAGTCATTCATTCAGTTATAAGCAAAGCTTAAGTTATAATACTTAACATGGTACTGAAGATCAGACTTCAATGCCAAAAGCACTACCACGCAGCCTTAATGTCATTGCTCTCAATGCATTGGTGATACCTGAAGCACCCAAGAGTAGTGATGAGCGTGCATGCTCGGCCGAAGCTCGGTTCGGCTCGAGCATCGCTCTGCTCGGCACATGGCGGTACTCGTACGAGTACCGCATGTGCTCGCCCGCCATTTTCGGGTCTCCTCCCCGCACGTTTCGCGGCTGCTGCGCAGCCAATAAACGTGCAGGGAGGCTCTGACATCAGTGTAATGCCAGCAGCCATGTTGGCTGCTGGCATTACACTGATTGGCTGGCCAGAACCCGTGATCGGGTGCTGTATAGCACCTGACCAGCGAGTTCGGCTCAGTCTTAGCCAGGGAGAGATGAGGATAGGAAGGGAAAGTCAGTGTAGGGAGAAGAAAAGTGTTGTTGAACAAAAAAAAGACCCAAAAGTCCTTTTTAGGACTACTGTGTGTGGGGGCAGCAGTTTATTTGGTTTGGGGGGGCAGAGATTTTAAAAAAAAAAAACGTCACATATTCCGTTCACTGTGCCTAGCCGCAGATTAGCAGCACATTCTGTTTAGTGTGCAAAGTTGCAGATTAGCAGCACATTCTGTTTAGTGTGCAAAGTTGCAGATTAGCAGCACATTCTTTTTAGTGTGCAAAGTTGCAGATTAGCAGCACATTCTGTTTAGTGTGCAAAGTTGCAGATTAGCAGCACATTCTGTTCAGTGTGCAAAGTTGCAGATTAGCACCACATTCTTTTTAGTGTGCAAAGTTTCAGATTAGCAGCACATTCTGTTTAGTGTGCAAATTTTCAGATTAGCAGAACATTCTGTTTAGTGTGCAAAGTGTAAAATATCAAAGTCACATATTCCATTCACTGTGCCGAGCCGCAGATAAGCAGCACATTCTGTTTAGTGTGCAAAGTTTCAGATTAGCAGAACATTCTGTTTAGTGTGCAAAGTGTAAAATATAAAAGTCACATATTCCATTCACTGTGCCGAGCCGCAGATAAGCAGCACATTCTGTTTAGTGTGCAAAGTTGCAGATTATCAGCACATTCTGTTTAGTGTGCAAAGTGTAAAAAATAAAAGTCACTTATTCCGTTCACTGTGCCTAGCCGCAGATAAGCAGCACATTCTGTTCAGTGTGCAAAGTTGCAGATTAGCAGCACATTCTGTTTAGTGTGCAAAGTTGCAGATTATCAGCACATTCTGTTTAGTGTGCAAAGTGTAAAAAATAAAAGTCACTTATTCCGTTCACTGTGCCTAGCCGCAGATAAGCAGCATATTCTGTTTAGTGTGCAAAGCTGCAGATTAGGAGAACATTCTGTTTAGTGTGCAAAGTGTAAAATATCAAAGTCACATATTCCATTCACTGTGCCGAGCCGCAGATAAGCAGCACATTCTGTTTAGTGTGCAAAGTTGCAGATTAGGAGAACATTCTGTTTAGTGTGCAAAGTTGCAGATTAGGAGAACATTCTGTTTAGTGTGCAAAGTGTAAAATATCAAAGTCACATATTCCATTCACTGTGCCGAGCCGCAGATAAGCAGCACATTCTGTTTAGTGTGCAAAGTTGCAGATTAGGAGAACATTCTGTTTACTGTGCAAAGTGTAAAATATCAAAGTCACATATTCCATTCACTGTGCCGAGCCGCAGATAAGCAGCACATTCTGTTTAGTGTGCAAAGTTGCAGATTAGGAGAACATTCTGTTTACTGTGCAAAGTGTAAAATATCAAAGTCACATATTCCATTCACTGTGTCTAGCCGCAGATAAGCAGCACATTCTGTTTAGTGTGCAAAGTTGCAGATTAGGAGAACATTCTGTTTACTGTGCAAAGTGTAAAATATCAAAGTCACATATTCCATTCACTGTGTCTAGCCGCAGATAAGCAGCACATTCTGTTTAGTGTGCAAAGTTGCAGATTAGGAGAACATTCTGTTTACTGTGCAAAGTGTAAAATATCAAAGTCACATATTCCATTCACTGTGTCTAGCCGCAGATAAGCAGCACATTCTGTTTAGTGTGCAAAGTTGCAGATTAGGAGAACATTCTGTTTAGTGTGCAAATTTTCAGATTAGCAGAACATTCTGTTTAGTGTGCAAAGTGTAAAATATCAAAGTCACATATTCCATTCACTGTGCCGAGCTGCAGATAAGCAGCACATTCTGTTTAGTGTGCAAAGTTGCAGATTGGGAGAACATTCTGTTTACTGTGCAAAGTGTAAAATATCAAAGTCACATATTCCATTCACTGTGCCGAGCCGCAGATAAGCAGCACATTCTGTTTAGTGTGCAAAGTTGCAGATTAGGAGAACATTCTGTTTACTGTGCAAAGTGTAAAATATCAAAGTCACATATTCCATTCACTGTGCCGAGCCGCAGATAAGCAGCACATTCTGTTTAGTGTGCAAAGTTGCAGATTAGGAGAACATTCTGTTTACTGTGCAAAGTGTAAAATATCAAAGTCACATATTCCATTCACTGTGCCGAGCCGCAGATAAGCAGCACATTCTGTTTAGTGTGCAAAGTTGCAGATTTGCAGCACATATTCCGTGTAATATGAAGAAGGCGGGTAAAAAGGGACGGGGAAGTGGACGTGATCCTGATAGTTCAGGGCGCGGGTCAGGACGCGTAGAAACTGTGCCTGGTGCCAGAGCACAAGAAAGAAAGACATCCACCATACCTAGCTTCATGTCTCAGTTTACAGGGCGTCGCAGGACATCACTCTCGAGGTCAGACCACTGCGAACAGGTGGTTGGTTGGATTTCAGCTGATACTGCTTCCAGTCAGTTAAGCACCACCCTGTCTTCCACCAAGTCCACTCTCAGTAGCCAAGAGTCTGGTCAACATAATCCTCACCCTGATCATCCTTCCTCCCACCATAGAGGGTCTGGTCAAAGAAGTGATCCCACACTGGGATATAGTGAGGAGCTCGTCTCATCACCAATCCTTAATTTGAACCTCTCTCCAAGCACGCTTGCAGAGGAACATGACATCTTGTGCCCTGATTCACAACCTCTAGAGGGTACCCAATCACAAGAAGATGACAGAGCTGAACGGCATTTAAGGTCAAAGGAAGTGGATGATGATGATGATGAGACACAGTTGCCATCAAATCAACCACTTTTACTGTCTCAAGACCTTGATGAGGAGGATGATATACAGTTGTCAATGACTGAGTATGTGGTGGGATCAAGACATGAGGAGGATGATCAGAGTGAGGAAGTGGAGGAGGACTTGGTGGACGATGAGGTGACTGACCCCACCTGGGAAGGTGGAGAGCCGAGCGATGACAGCAGTCCTGAGGGTGAGCCATCTGCAGCACCGCAACAGGCTGGAAGAGGCAGTGGTGTGGCTACAGAAAGAAGGCGGACCGCATCAAACCGGCCCGCAAATGTTCCACGGAGCACCTCCTTGCGTAAATCTCCCTTGCCAAGGGTTAGGTGTTCCGCGGTATGGCGTTTTTTTAAGGAAAGTGCGGACGACAAAAGAATTGTAGTTTGCAACCTGTGCCACACCAGAATGAGCCGAGGCATGAACACTAGAAACCTCACCACCACCAGCATGATCCGACACATGGCATCCAAGCACCGTAATAAGTGGGAGGAACGCCCGGATCGCCAATCTGTGCCTGCAGGCCACACCACTGCCTCCTCTTCCCCTGTTTTCGGTGCCGGCCAATCGCCTGTCGAAGGCGCAGGCCCGCATACCTCCCGCCCTGCACCTGTACCATCTGAAGCACCATCAGCGACCACATCCACTTCCCTGTCCCAGCGCAGCGTCCAAATGTCGTTACCCCAGGCATTTGAGCGCAAGCGAAAATACCCAGCCACCCACCCACAGGCCATAGCACTAACCTCACACCTTTCCAAATTACTGGCCATCGAAATGCTGCCATTTAGGCTTGTGGAGACTGAGTCCTTCCGCAGCCTGATGGCAGCAGCTGTCCCTCGGTACGCAGTCCCCAGCCGCCACTACTTTTCCCGGTGTGCCGTCCCCGCCTTACACCACCATGTGTCCCGTAACATCACCCGTGCCCTGACCAACGCAGTTACTGGGAAGGTCCACTTAACGACTGACACATGGACAAGTGCTTGTGGCCAGGGACGCTACATTTCACTGACGGCACACTGGGTGAATGTCGTGGGGGCTGGGAGCGACTCGGACCCTGGGATGGCACAGGTGCTACCCACGCCGAGGATTGCGGGCCCTACCTCCATCAGGGTTTCCGCCAGCACCTACGTTATTGGCTCCTCCTCCTCCGTTTCCACCTCCGAATTCTCTGCTCGCAGCGCCACTCACCCATCAGCCGGTAGCTGGAAGCAGTGTAGCACTGCAGTGGGGAAGCGTCAACAGGCCGTGCTGAAGCTGATCTGCCTTGGGGACAAACAGCACACGGCCTCAGAGCTGTTGCAGGGGATTAGTCACCAGACCGAGCAGTGGCTCTCGCCACTCAACCTGCAACCAGGCATGGTTGTGTGTGATAATGGGCGTAACTTGGTGGCGGCTTTGGAGCTCGGCAAGCTCACACACGTACCATGCCTAGCGCATGTATTTAATTTAGTGGTTCAGCGATTTCTAAAAACCTACCCCAATTTGCATGATCTCTTGACCAAGGTGCGCCGCGTGTGTGCACATTTCCGTAAGTCATCTACAGCTTCAGCCGGCCTGTTGAAGCTGCAGCAGCGCTTACAATTGCCAGCTCACCGGCTGCTGTGTGACGTGAGCACGCGCTGGAACTCCACCTTCCACATGTTGGCCCGGCTTTGTGAGCAGCAGAGGGCAGTAGTGGAGTACCAGCTGTTACACGGTCGTCGCCTCTCCGTTCAACTTCCTGTAATCAGAAGTGAGGAGTGGGAATGGATGTCAGACCTCTGTGAGGTTTTACGCAATTTTGAGGAATCGACACAGATGGTGAGCGGCGATAACGCTATTATCAGTGTAACCATCCCACTTCTGTGTCTACTGAAACGCTCGCTGCTCACAATTAAAACCGACGCTTTGCATGTGGAAGAGGTGGAAATGCGGGAGGAAGAGCTTACACAAGGTGATAGCCAGAGCACCCTCACTTCGTCTTCTCAGCGACAATTGGAGGAGGCGGAGGAGGAGGAGGAGGAGGAGGAAGACACGGTTGCCTCCGCTACAGAGGGTAGCCATGGAACTTTAGTTCCATCTCTTCAGCGTGGGTGGGCAGAAGAGGAGGAAGAGGATGAGGAGATTGAGAGTCATCCTCCTGGTGAGGACAGCGAAATCTTGCCTGTTGGTACTCTGGCACACATGGCTGACTTTATGTTAGGCTGCCTTTCCCGTGACCCACGCGTTATACGCATTTTAGACAACACGGATTACTGGGTGTTCACCCTTCTGGACCCCCGCTACAAAGAGAATTTCTCATCTCTCATTCCTCCGGTGGAGAGGACAAGCAAAATGTTGCAATACCAGAAGGTTCTTGTCGAAAAATTGCTCCAAAATTTTCCATCTGACAACGCTGGCGGCAGAGTACGTGCTACCTTGGCCAACCGAGAAGGGGAGAAAAGGGGAGCACACAGCAGTTCCGACAAAGGCAGGGCAACACTCTCCAAGGCGTGGGACACCTTCATGACACCCCGCCAGCACCCTCACCCTGATGCGCAGCCTAGTGTCACAAGGAGGGAAAAGTTTTGGAAGATGGTGAAGGAGTACGTAGCAGACCGTGTCAGCGTCCTCAATGATCCCTCTGTGCCTTACAACTACTGGGTGTCCAAGCTGGACACGTGGTATGAACTGGCACTCTACGCCTTGGAGGTGCTGGCCTGCCCTGCCGCCAGCGTTCTGTCTGAGCGGGTATTTAGTGCTGCTGGTGGCATCATAACAGATAAGCGTATCCGCCTTTCCACCGAAAATGCTGATAGGTTGACACTTATAAAAATGAACAAGGCCTGGATTTCCCCTGACTTCTCCACTCCACTGGAGGAAAGCCCCGGGGGAACATAAAGTCACTTTAGATATGTTATTTACAATGATGGGAATACTCTGTATTCCCATTCACCCCTTCCACCCAAAAAATGGGTATATGGTTGACTCTCTTCCATATACCCGGTGATATAATTTTTATATAGGGCCAGCTCACCAGCGGGCCCTGTGATATAATTTTTATATAGGGCCAGCTCACCAGCGGGCGCTGTTTGACAATTTTTGTATAGGTCAGCTCACCAGCGGGCCTTCTCATATAATGTTTTATTGGGTCAGCTCTCTAGCGGGCCCTCTCATATAATGTTTTATAGCGTCAGCTCACTAGCGGGCCTTCGCATATAATGTTTAGGATGGTCAGCTCCGCAGCAGACCCTCACCCATAATGTTTTAGATGGTCGGCTCAGCGCACGTTTCCCTCTTAATCATGGCCCCAGTTCAGAAAAATCGAGGACATTTTTGGGAGAATTTGCCTCTGCGCACGTTTCCCTCTTAATCATGGCCCCAGTTCAGAAAAATCGAGGAAATTTTTGGGAGAATTTGCCTCTGCGCACGTTTCCCTCTTAATCATGGCCCCAGTTCTGAAAAATCGAGGACATTTTTTGCAGACTTTGCCTCTGCGCACGTTTCCCTCTTAATCATGGCCCCAGTTCCGAAAAATCGATGAAATGTTTTGCAGAATTTGCAGATGATATACAAGTAAATATACAGCAAATACTGTTTGGTAACAATTTTTCGCCTGAAGTCGTTTTTATCTTCCTTTTTGTGTGTTTTACGGTCAGTCTGTAAAAATGGCGTACTACGGGCGAAACATCGTTCCCAGCAGCGACGTTGGAGTCCAAGATGCATCCAGACATCCTCCCTATGCTGTCCCTGAACCATTTCTGTGGTGTTTCCATCATTTTCTGCCCTTTTCCTATGGACCAGGCACCCTCCCCTCATCAGAGCAGGGGGTGCCTGGTGTAATGCTCGAGTCCTCCCATTGACTTCAATGGGGCTCGGGTGCTCGGCAGAGCACTCGAGCCTCCGGGGGCGCTCGGTCAGAGCACCCGAACACCCGAGCATTGGGGTGCTCGATCATCACTACCCAAGAGGTTAAATGAAGCTAATGCTAAAACATAAAAAAATAGTATGCAATGTGGATTTGGAAAATATTTATTTTGCATTGGGCCCAACATTATTTTTTATTGTTGGAATGCCTGCACAGATTTTACCCTTTGAGTGCCAGAGGGGTACACAACTCATTGTGTACTCCCCTGGCACTCAAAGGGTTAACAAATGCATTACTTGGACACATATTTTTTTTAAAAAACAGTTTTAATGTTGACTTTCCTTTTACAGAGACAGAAGATAAGAAGACAGAAAATGAAGAGGACGAAGACAGATTAAAGAAGAAGACGGATGGTAGCTGACCAGGGTGCTGAACACCCAGCTGGACATCAGAATTACAAGAATGTGTTTCTTTTCAGGAAATGTTTTTTTGACTTAGATTAACCCTGTGAGTGCCAGTGGGGTATGCAACACTGTGCAATGTGTTGCATATGCCACCGACACTCATAGAGTTAATCCTACTAAAATTTGACATATTTTTTTCATACTTTGGATGCATTGATATGGGGCTTAGGGCCCCATATCAATACATTCACTGGTCACTTTTTTTGGCTTTTTTACCCCTTTAATTCCTGAGTCGGCAGGTTAAAACATGCATTCGGGGACTCTGCACCAAAAACAAGTATGTCTAGCTTTTTAGTGATAAACTGGGGTTTCTGCCTAACGCATGGAATTGAATGGGAAAGGAGACTTGTTTTATTAGGTCCCAATGGGCGACCAACATGCATTTCTTTCTGCTGGTATTTTTTAGCACTCATAATTGAATTGCTTACCGTGCTTGAAAAAAATGCTGGTGGATATATTTGTTTTTTTGGTGACAAGGGGAATTGAATCAAGACCACTGTGCCACCAGAGGTATTCAATTGCCCTACCAACAGCAACCACAACGAATGCTGGGCCAATGAACCTGACGAACCTGACCAAATGTCCATCGTGTGTTTTAGTTCCCACGACCCACACTAAATAGCGTGGGAAATGGGAACATGAAAAGAAAACAGCAAGTGTGCACTCAAACACAGTCATCCTCCCAAACACTAACCCTACACTACCCCTAACAATAAAGTTAAACAATACTAGCCCTAACACTATGTTAACACCCATAACCCAGAGCTATAACACTTACCTATCTTCTTCTGTCATCTTCTATCTTCCATTTTCTTCTTTCTATGCATCTTCATTCTTCTTGTCTTCTGATCTTCTTCTTTGTGGCATATCTAATGTCCCTGAACAGAAAAAAAGGCCAAATTAAATATGTCTCCAAAACGTATGCATCAAAGATATTCTGGACGAAACCCTTTGAGTGGCGGAGGGTTACGCAATGCATTGCAGAGCAATGCATTGCATACCTTTCTGGCACTCATAAGGTTAACTTTTTGCTGGCAGTCCAAATTGAAAATATCTGGTGGCAGTCCAAGTATTAAAATATATTTGGTGGCACAAGTCAAGGGGTTAAAAGTATGCTGCCACCACTGTTGCTGGCGTTAGGAATGCAGCCAAAAAATCCCACCCCCCTCCCCGAGTTACCTCAAGGGCCGTTGCCCGACCCTTTCTGTTGAAAAATTGAACAGAGACTAGCTTTTATATGTGCAGATCCTGTTCAAAATGGTTCCCATGCTACATTTGGCTGGGTTGTGTGCTTATGCACCTCCCAGCCAATCAGCTTCTAGCGGGAAGGATGACTAAATCTTCTAGAAGCTGATTGGCTGGGGGTTGCGTAACCCAACGTCCTAGCCAGTGGAAGCCTGGGAACCATTTTGAACAGAGACTGGCCATATAAAAGCCTGTCTCGGTTAAATTTGTCAACAGAAAGACTCAGGCAATGGCCCGAGAGGTAACACGGGGTGGGGGTGGGGGGATATTTTGCTTGCATTCCTGCTGCCGCTGGTAGAGTACTCTTAACCCTTTGACCACCGCCAGATATAATAATAAGTAATAAATAAGTATTTTTTGTTCAGGAACATTAGATATGCCACAAAGAAGAAGAATGAAGATGTTGGGGAAAGAAGAAGACAGAAGATAGAAGATGACAGAAGAAGACTGATAGTGGATGACAGGTAAGTCTTACAGCTCTGGGTTATGGGTGTCAGCATAGTATTAGGCTAGTACTGTTTAACATTATTGTTAGGGTTAGTGTAAGATTGGTGTTAGGGAGGGTGACTGGCATGCTCAGCTCTTGTCAGTGTGTCAAGCACCGATCGTCAGCTGTTTTCCTTTGATGTTCCCATTTCTCAAGCTATGTAGCATGGGTTTTGGGAACTAAAAGCACACAATGGACATTTCCTTTTCAGGGACATTAAATATGCCACAAAGAAAAAGATCAGAAAATAAAAAGAATGAAGATGCAGAGAAGGAAGATGGAAGATAGAAGATAGAAGATGACAGAAGAAGACTGACAGTAGTTGTCCAGGTTGCTGAAGACCCCACTTGACATCAGGATTACAGGTAAGTGTTTATTCATGTTATGGTGTTAGTTTTAGTCGGATTAACCCTGTGAGTGCCAGTGGGGTATGCAAAGCTGTGTAGTACTCTGCATACCCTACTGGCACTCATAGCGTTCATTTTTCTCACATTTCACACGTTTTTCAGCACTTTGGATGTATTGATATAGGTCTTAGGGCCCCATATCAATACATCCACCGGTCACATTTTCCCCTTCAATTCCTGCGATGGCAGGTTAAAACATGCATTAGGGGACACCATAAATAGTGGGTGCAGATTTTCAGCCGTTAAAGTGGGTCCCTTAGCTTATGTTACTGCCTAACGCATGGAATCTGAATTGCAAAGTCAATTTCTTTTTCATGGGTTCCAATGGATGCTAAATTTAGTACCCGACATGCGTTTTTTTTCTTCAAAAGTTATTTTTTCACAGAACAGGTAACTGAATATCATATCATGCTTGAAAAAATACTGTCTGCTGTTTTTTTTTCTGACAGGGCCAATTGAATCGAGGCCTGAAAGAGAGAGAGTCAGACTGAAAGAGAGATATACAGACTGAAAGAGAATAATAGAAAATTAGAGAAACAGTCTGAAAGAGAGAAAGGGACAGACTGAAAGAGACAGACAGTCTGAAAGAAAGACAGACTGAGAAAAACAGATACTGAGAGTTACACAAATATAGAAAAGAGAAAGAGGCAGACTGAAGGATGTATACTGGAAGAGAGAGACAGACTGTAAAGAAGGCATCCTTGGATTCCCTAGTCCGGCCCATGACAACTACTCACTCCTCACATCATGCTGCCGCATCTCAAACTAATGTTCCATGGTACAGAAAATACCCTTAGGAATATAGAAAAAAACTCTAAATTAGATTGACTGGGAAAGTATTATATAAAATAATAAGTTGGTCAGGTTAGTATATACCATGTAAACTTTCCACCATATTCTTTGTTTGTTAAAGTTCTAAAATACAGATTTATTAACACCTTAAAGGGATAGTAATACTTTGTTTTAACTTTATTTAATTTTGTAGGCATTTAAAAAACGTGAAGAATGATATAAGTCTTATCTCTCAAACCTTTATGGTTTATGAGATATTCACAAGCAAAGTTTCCCCCTCCCGCCCCTTTTACCTAGTGTAAGCAATCTCTTCTCAGATGTGGAATGCAGTCCATAGACCAGACCGATAATAGAAGGGGACACTCTTATTCCTATGAAAACAATGAAAGCCCTGCCCCCCTTGACAAGTTTTTCAGGTTTTTCACTTATCTTAATTGAAGATTGTCCCTCTCAGCAGTCTACCTGGGCACCTCCCTTCTGCTGTAACTGAACAGTGTGACATCAGTAAAAGGGGTGGGAGGGGGATATTTTGTCATTGAATTACTCTGGAACTACAACTCTGACAGAATTGAAATAACACTTTCCAAGGTCCAAATACTATGATGATTAATTAGAGCTGCTTTTATTATGAAACATTACTATCCCTTTAAGGACCCATGATGGTCCAGGACTGTCATGGCTTGTTTTCACTTAAGGACCAATGACGGTCCTGGACTGTCATGGAATTCCAGGGTCCCCGCGCAGCTGCACGCCGTTCAGGAAGTCCGGAATCCGATTCTGAAAAAAAAGTCCCTGGTCCTTAAGTGACCGCACCGTGCGTGCGCGGCCGGTCCTTAAGGGGTTAAATATGCTCAACACAGCACATTTTCTGAGAAATCTATTCATTTATCCATTTTGCTGATAATTGATGCATGCATTGCCATGAGTTGGTTTTTTGGGACCAGAAAGATAAACATCCAGCATTCTTTCTAGTGTACTGACTGTAAGACTGTGAGATAAAAGCTACATTCATTTCTTTTTTCAGTAAGAGAGAATTGAGCAAGAACTGACTGTACTGTTTACTCTTTGACATTTATTTATAAAAGATCATTTCATAGTTATCCACATTGTCCTTAGATTCAAGCCTAAAAGAAACACAATCATGAAAAGAAAAAAAAAAATATTTGTCCATATAAACGTTGTTTGACTAGTAAAACAACGAGGTATTATAAAATGTTCTGTATTTTTCCCCATTTGCTTGGGGACATTATTTTTGATAACACTGTGACATCTATATACTTCCTTCCAGACTAAGACAGCCCTACAGAATGCATTTCTATATGACGGATACAAATTTGAACTGCAGCCAACTACAGGTTGAACTGAAAATATATCCCGGACACAATGGGCTAGATTTAGTAACCTTCGAAGGCTAAAAAAACATTTTTTCAAGCATGGTAAGCGATTCAATTAACTTTGCTGTGAAAAAATGCCAGCAAAAAAAAAAACCCTGCCGGCCACAAAAGTAAGAGGTGTATCAGCCCATTAAAAATAAAAAAAATGCCAAAAGTTGCATTTCAATTGACTGCATTAGCCATTAAGCTCTCATAAGGGACTCACCTCGCTGAGATTTAAGACCCAGTTTTTTTCTGACCAAAGTCCCTTATCGGGTCTTTAATCAGCCTAAGCAGCAATTGAAGGAAAAAAGAAACCTATGTCCCCATTGGATGTATTGATATGGGGCCCAAAGCCCCATATCAATACATCAAAAATGTGTCCAATTTTAGTAGAATTAACCTTATGAGTTCCAGTGGGGTATAATTACCCTGCCGAAACTCATTGGGTTAACCTGATTAAGTAGTAAAGCAACAGCCATTGCAAAGTAATACTTACCATTAATTCTGATGTCCAGCAGGTCCTCAGGACCCTGGTCATCTACTGTCCTTCTTCTTTCTTCCCTCATCTTTCTTACTCTGGTGCTTCTGTTTTCTATCTTTACATGTTGTACCTGTAAAAAAATAGAGATATTAATATATGTTGTGTAAAAAAGCACCCGCACATGTACAGTACTGTGCAAAAGTTTTAGGCAGGTGTGAAAAAAATGTGTAAAGTAAGAATGCTTTCAAAAATAGACATGTTAATTTATTTTTATCAATTAACAAAATGCATAGTGAGTGAACAGAATCTAAATCTAAATCAAATCAATATTTGGTGTGACCACCTTTTTGCCTTGAAAATAGCATCAGTTCTTCTAGGTACACTTGCATACAGTTTTTTAAGAAATTCGGCAGGTAGGTTGTTCCAAACATCTTGGAGAACTAACCACAGTTCTTCTGGGGATTTAGGCAGCCTCAGTTGCTTCTCTCTCTTCATGTAATCCCAGACAGATTCAATGATTTTGAGATCAAGGATCTGTTGGGGCTATACCTTCACTTCCTTGTTCTTCTTTACACTGAAGATAGTTCTTAATGACTTTGGCTGTAGTTTTGGGGTCGTTGTTATGCTGCAGAATACATTTGGGGTCAATCAGATGCCTACCTGATAGTATTGCATGATTGATAAGTATCTGCCTGTACTTCTCAGCATTGAGGATACCATTCTTCTGACCAAATCCCTAACTCCATTTGCAGAAATGCAGCTCCAAACTTGCAAGGAACCTCCACCATGCTTCACTGTTGCATGGACTTGCACTTCTCCGGAGGGTAGATGGGTGTACCAGGGTCCTACTGTTTTCTGCCAATTTTGAGCTGATGGCACTGCTGGACATCTTTCGATTGTGAAGGGAAGTAAACATGATGTGTCTTTCATCTGCTGCACTAAGTTTACTTGGTCGACCGCTGCATCTACAGTACTCAAAGTTGCCCGTTTCTTTGTGCTTCTTCAAACAAGCTTGGACGGCACATCTGGAAACCCCTGTCTGCCTTAAATTTTCTGTCCGGGAGAGTCCTTGCTGATGCAGTATAACTACTTTGTGTCCTGTTGCTGTGCTCAATCTTGTCATGGTGTATGACTTTTGATATTAAAACTGTCTTCAGCAACCTCACCTTAATAGATGATTTTGGTTGTTCCTCACCCAGTTTTATTCCTCCTACATAGCTGTTTCTGTGTCAGTTAATGATTGTATTTCAACCTATATATTACATTGATGATCATTAGCACCTGCTTGGTATAATTGTTTAATCATACACCTCATTATATACCTACAAAATCCCTGACTTTGTTCAAGTGTACCTAGAAGAATTGATGCTGTTTTGAATGCAAAGGGTGGTTACACCAAATATTGAACTGATTTTTCTTCTGTTCACTATGGATTTTGTTAATTGAAAAAATACACTATTACCTTGTCTATTTTTGAAAGCATTCTTACTTTACGGCATTTGTTCACAACTGCCTAAAACATTTGAACATTATTGTATGCATATTCTAACCCCTTGAGTGCCAGAGTGGTATGCAATGCATTGCAGATTCCAAGTTAATCTTTTTTATGCACATCCCAGCCAATCAGCTTCAAGAGGGGTATTAGAGGAACCTGCTCAAAGCTGATTGGCTGAGAGGTGCATAAGTACACATTCCAGCCAATGGCTGTGAGGGAATTTGAACAGAGACTGCCCAAATATAAAGGCATTCTCTGTTCAAATTCCCACATTGTGGAATGGGCATCGGCCCAGAAGGTACTGTGGTCTGCCTTTATCCGCCGTCAACACAGAGGCCGCACACAGCAGCAGAGAAAGAGAAACATAACATATATTCGCAGTTAAAATATATTTCGCTAATGTTATAATATCATGGGGATATGTTTAAGGGGTAAATATATAGAAGATTTGTGACATGATTTACTTGACTGACCTGCAAATCTATACATATGTTAGCCCTTTGAGCCCCAGAAAGGTATGCAACGCATTGCTCTGCAATGCATTGCGTAGCCCTCTGGCACTCAAGGGGTTAAACTCTGCATACATGTGCAGGTGCTTTTTTAAGATAACATATATTAAAATATCTATTTTTTTTCAGGTACAAGACATGATGATAGAAGACAGGAGGAAAAGAGGAAGAAGGAAGAAAGATGAGAGAATGAGAAGAAAGAAAATAAGAGAAAGAAGAAAGATAGAAGGAGAAGGACAGTGGAGGACAGGTAAATGTAACACACATGAGCTTTAGGTCGGTGCTTGGCAGTATGTCAGGGTCCGATTGTTAGCTTTTTTCCTTTGATGTTCCCATTATTGACGCTATTTAACGGCATTTTAGGAACTTAATGCACAAAACTGACGTTTGGCCACAAGACCATTTCTGTGGCCTAACGTCCGTTGTGCTTGTTTCCCTCCACCTACTGTTCTGCATCCTGCAAGATACCCTTATCGCTCCCCTGTGTCTTACCTGCTTCTTTCCTCACTATCCTCTGTATCCTGCAGTATCTAGACCACTCTCCACACCATATTCATTGCGTAAGTGACTAAAGATCGGCAATTTGATTATCCTTGGTCCCATTGGGTGGTGTTTGGTTATACCCGCTGGAGTTTTTCCTAGTTTGGGTAGGGGACAACTATGATCAATCTATTAATTAAGTATTCTCAACAGTAATTTGTGACTATAATATAGAGTATACCCATATATGGGCTATAATAGATTGATCTTTTGTCACTTACGCAACGAATACAGGTTCTGATCCCTTTTTCTGCTTTTAGGGTTAATATCACTGTGTGTAAGCAGGGGGCGGGGATGTTCTTTATGCTGATGTTTTTGGAGGTCATACCTATATCGATGGACTAGCACAGTACTTTCTCTGCCTCCAGTTTGGTGATTTAACCCCTAACTTACTACTCTCTTCCTTTTCGCCGCCTTTGGTTGTTTTTAAAGTTTCAATCATCAGCCAGATAGGTGCGGCATGGTAATGGGTTAAATTAATGGCTTTAGTTGGCTATGTACACACCTGTTTGGACAGAGTCGATTGCTTGAATTCAAGATAGGCTCTGATTATCTATTGGTTGGTTATGCTGTGATCTTGATGTGTAACACCCAATCAAGAAAAGTCAGATTGTTTTTAAACAGGTGCTTGGAGTTACATTGTATCTATGATGAAGCACTATTGTAACTTGAAACGCGTTTGATGAATCTCAATCTAACCAACTTGTATGTGTTTTAGTATCCTACTCCCTCTGTGTTTGGACTGGATTGTCCTTTTAAAGATATGAATAAAGTTTACAGATTTTTATCACCTCCGAGCCACTGCTTTTTATAATATACAAACAACTCATCGACCAGAGTGTGCTCCCAAACTATTTGCTTTTTGTGTCAATACTTGTTGTTAAGTGCTGGAGAGCTGAGTAGGTGCAGAACCTCAGCAGATCCGGTGAGTTGAACTCTACCCCTAAGAGTGCGTTTCTTCTGTTGGGAACGTGTAGCACCTATCCCTGTTTTTGCTATCTATGTGTGTTACTATGACTACCAGTGGACAGTGGAACAGGGCTGTGTAGTCAGACAGTGTATGGGTAGTTATTTGACTGCAGTTGGAATGTGGAACAAGGCTAGGGTAGCAGACTGTGTATGTGTAGTTCAATGACACTGGAATATATTTCTCTTCTCTATTGCCTCTTCTCACATGGGCAAAGCTATGCTTCTTTGCTAGTCTATATAATTCAGCCTGAGGTTTGGCATTTAGATCTTTATTTATATGGACTCCCGACTCTTTATTTTTTATTTTACTTATAGCTAAGGATTCGTTTAGGGACACCTGTTGCTTGCAAGACCTCTAGAATTAGAGTTTCCGTAATCATTCAGTTTTTTTTTCAGATTTAACCTCCATGTTTACTTTCCCTTCAGTTTTTGATATATATTAAACTCCTCTACATCCAACAAAGGACAGGATTCTATTAGAATGGATATCAGGGACTTAATCTGCAAACATCCATAGACTCCAATAGGAATCTACTTGAGAAAACCATTGATAACCTTTGCTTCTGGGTTATCTCCCAGAAATTAAAGCACAAACTTTTGGATACATGTCAAAAAATTAGACTGTTCCTAAAATTCCTCCTTGCATAAGCAATTTATGTGACTCCTAGGAACAGTCAATAGTCACATTTTGGTGATGCCTAGTATCAGTAGTTTAAAGTGGGTTTTCATCAAATTGTTATCTTCATGTGTGAATGGTATTATGTCTAAACATTAAAATTAATTATAGCTACATTTATAACTAGATAGAAGAAGTCTAAGATGCTCATCTAGGCTCATGAGCTTGCAGTGGTATGCAAAAGCTCAATGGGACTGTGTCGTCACGCCCAGGGTGCAATCTCTTTTAGCTCACAAATACTATACCATATCATACAGGTCCTGCCAAAATGACAGTCCAGCCACTTCTTCTCTGAACAAGGGAAGCAACTAACCCCCGACATACCTTTCTGCCTTGTTGGGCCTCATTGGTGAGGTGCAGCTGATCCCTCTAGGCACCTGTGAGCAAGGGGTTCACTGCTGGATTCCCCCATTACCCTTAGGGTGACTAACCCTAAGAGCAATTTGCATATAGGTAGAAGTCAGAGATGCTCAACTAGGCTCATGAGCTTGGAACGGTATACAAAAGCTTACTGGGACTGTATCCTCGCGCCCAGGTTGCAATCTCTCTTAGCTCACAAAAGTCGTACACAGAGAAGAAATATTCTGGCAGTGATATATAAAGGGAACATGGTGAGGGAGGAGCTATAAAAGGGTTTTTCAATCTCTTTTTGCTCAAAGCACCCTGACATGCAGTCTGGAATGTCTGGGAAACACCTAACATTTTATCTAGGTGATTTCCCAAGGAGTAACAAAGGGTACAAATACATAAATATCTAGTTATTTTTAGGTTACATAATCAGAATAACAAAAAGAAACACTATGCATAACAATTCCCATAACTATAGATTTTAAACTCAAATTTCACATTTTTGTCAAACTCATTACAGAAAAGAAGCGGCACCCTAAGAGGATATCAGTGGCACGCCAAAGTACCACTGCCCCCTTGGTTGAGTTAGAGGGCTACACCAGGTGGTGATTCATTGCTACTTTTCTGTGCAAATCAATGAGGTAACAAGGGACACACTGAAATAGTTGTCATCTAGTTTATTATTGGTGGTAACAGCAATATTGCTTTCAGCTTATGCAATTATGAAGCATCAGAAGTTACATTGAAAGGGCAGCCATTGCTATTTTTAACCATGTTTTGAAGTGCTGCTAATTCAGTTTCAAGGCTATCTTAATAAAAGCTGTGCATTCATTTCAATCCAAGAGTTCATCAAACACCAACACTTTCTTTACTTTCTCCATTTTCCCCTGTGTATTAAAGGGATAGTAATACTTGAAAATAAGTTTATTTTATATTGTAGCCCTTAAAAAAACATGAAAAATGATATAAGTCTTATCTCCCAAACCTTTATGGTTTGGGAGATATTCAGAAGTAAAGTTTCCCCTGGAGTGACGTCATTGCTCCACCCTTCAGATTTGGAATCCGGTCCGGGACCGTCTGTGTCTCTCCAGAAGTGCTGAGATCACCATCTTCAAAAAGAATTTCTTAAATGGAATGGTCTACAAAGTGTGCTTTCAAGCCAGGCACACTTTGTAGATAGCTCCAATTAAGTAGTTCTTTTCAAAGATCGTGATCTCGGCACTGCTAAAGAGCTGCCGGTTGCTCTGTGGACCGAATTCCAAATCTGTCCACTAGATGGCAAACTTGGCTGAAACAGTCAAGAAAAGAGAATTTATCTATATTTTACATGTGAATATCTCCCAAACCATAAAGATTTGGGAGATAAGACTTATATAATTTTTCATGTTTTTTTAAGGGCTACAATATAAAATACAATTATTTTCAAGTATTACTATCCATTTAAGGTATCACTAGGGGAGTTCCTGAGTATTGACATTTTCCTCAGATTACTAAAATTATGATATGAACACCTCTGTTTTTAAACTCTTCTCTCACTCTTTCGTATTCTGAGCCTGCCACCTGATTGCAGATGCTGTGGAAGAAATTATTTGTATGATATAATCACTACACCTTTGGAACCAATCAGCTTTAGTGAAGATACTGCAATGTTTCTGTAGAAACTAGATACAAAACCAGTGACATTTTTCATAAAAAAGAGAAGCTGATCTATACCTGAAAACTGTCTGCCTTTCTATCACCTCAATAAACAGATTTTATATGCGTTTAGTTGGGTGCAACAACAACAAAAATGGTATGGGATAAATGCTCACTTGATCTCATTTTGCTTGTTATTGAAGTCAATAAGGAAATCACTGTGGTTAGATCTTAACTTTATAATTTTGGCAAAATGAGAACAGATAAAGAGGAAAAATGGATAGATAAATTAGATACCCAGGTCAAAACGTATAAGGAAGAATTACATATATTTAAGGATCAAAAGGTTAATCAGGTGGAAAGGCAATACAAGGAACACTAAGTATATCCAATGTTTGACAGGAACACAACAATGCCTCAGACACATAAACAGGAGGCCACTAGGGAGTCAAGGGAAACAATAATTTAATTAAAGGGTTAGTAATGCCCAAAATAAAGTTGATGCTACCTGTTACATTTTACAAAAAAAACGTATTTGGAAAACGTCCTATGGTTATGGTTTGAGAGATATCATCCATTAAAGTTCCCCTCTCCCTCCTCTTCTGCTGACGTCAGCTGTAAGCTGACAGCAGGAGTTCCTGGTCTGGGGACCGACAGGCGGCTCTTCAGCAGAGCCACAATACCATGATTTAAAAATAAATACTTCTTTGGAAAGGTTTACAAAGTGTTCCTGGTTTGCAAGCACACTTTTTAGACAGTTCCAAAGAAGTATTTCTTTTTAAATCACGCTATTGCAACTCTGCTGAAGAGCCTCCTTGTGTCGGCCGACACGGATCTCCTGTCAGCTTTACAGCTGACATCAAGAGAAAGGGAACTTAAGCGTAAGATATAATTCAAAACATAAAGGTTTGAGGACTTTTTCCAAATACTTTTTTTTTGTAAAATGTTACATATAGTATCAACTTTATTTTGGGGATACTAACCCTTTAATCAGTCTCGGAAAATAAACTTAACAATCAGACTAATTTTTGAAGATTGACCACCCACTCACAGACACACGCTACAAAAGAAGACTGCACTCCCAAAGGAGCGGCTGCAAGCATAATCACAAAAACCAAACAAGCCAAGAACAAGATCAATTTGTCTTTAACCAAAGCTCATATCTCTTATCCTTTAGAAGGGATTAATTTATATTCCCACATGTACGTTGCTGTTTTCTAATTTCAGATAGACTGACATAAATTCCAATGGAATCTCAAGCCTAATGGTTTTTTAACCCTTTAGTGCCAGAGAGGTATAAACACATTACTTTGCAATGCATTGGATACCCCCTGGCACTCAAAGGATTAAAAAACACCGACCAGCAGGTATCTTCTGAGGGGCCTATCTTCAGACCTAAATGTAATTTGGACCCTATAAATATCAATGCTTCTATTAAAATATGTATTAATTTAATGGAAAGAGTAAACTCTGAGAGCAATAGGATTAAGACTTCTAATCTTAACATGCAGAGACTCTTAGTAATGTTTCATAATAAAAACAGCTCTAATTAATCATCATAGTATTTGGACTTTGGAGAGTGTTATTTCAATTCTATCAGAGTTGTAGTACAAGAGTAATTCAATGACAAAGTATCCTCCTCCCGCCCCTTCTACTGATGTAACATTGTTCAGCTTAGAGCAGCATGGAGTGTCCAGGTAGACTGCAGAGAGGGACAATCTTCAATTAAGATAAGAGGAAAACCTAAAAAACTTGTCAAGGGGGGCAGGGCCTTCATTGTTCTCATAGGAAGAAGATTGTCCCCTGCTGTTATCTGTCTGGTCTATGGACTGCATTCCACATCTAAGAAGAGATGGCTTACACTAGGTAAAAGGGGCAGGAGGGGAATCTTTGCTTGTGAATATCTCTCAAACCATAAAGGTTTGAGAGATAAGACTTATATCGTTCTTCGTGTTTTTTTTTAATGCCTACAAAATAAAATAAAGATAAAATTAAGTATTACTATCCCTTTAAGACTAATGTAGACACTGCCCATGCCCTTGCACTTTCTGTAAAACATGAAAAAACAACCCAAATATCAAAAGAAACAGTCACCATGATGTAAAAGTGTAGATACATGAAGCAAAACAGGTAACATTAAAAACGGAGTGTGAATATGTAGTACTGTGCAAGACTATGAGGAAGCACATAAAAGATGAAATGTGCAAGTTCAGTGCTGGGCTCATCAAAAGGACACAGGAAGAAAATCAAGGGCTAAAGAAAGAATAATGAAATATGGCCACACATAGGAGCTAAATGTGCATTAGAGCTTGGGCAGGCCACATTTTAAGAAGACCTGACAGTAGTTGGAACAAATGAATTTTGGAATGGATTCCACTCAATACTAAATGCCGAAGAAGACCAAAGACAAGATGGGTATATCAAATGACCCAATGTGTTGGTAAACAGTGGCTGCAAAAGGCACAGGACCGAAGTTATTGGAGGCTTGCTGAGGCGGTCTTCATCCTGCAGTGGATGGACAATGGCTGCTGCTGCTAATGATTTAGAAAAAGAAAAAGAGTATTTAACCCCTTTCCTTGTTCTCCCACTCTGGGAGCTTCCATCTTGAAAGAATTTGCATGATCATTTCTCTGTGTCAATGCAGGGCTTAAAATTTGAAATCGTTTGCTACTAGCCAGACCTGAAAAGTTATTTGCCACTGCAAGCCATAACATACCCACCAGGGCTGAGTTTCTACTCACCAGGGATACATTTTCACTTGCCATTGGCTAGTGGCGAGTGGAAATTTTGAGCCCTGATCAATGTATTCCACCCCTCTGTTGGAAAGTGATAGTTTTTAGCAACCCAAGATGGTGGAGAGTGGTGATTTTATCTTTTTAGTATCTGGACATGTGCAGCTTTATCCAACCAAGCTGGAGAAGAAATATCTACTGAGATTGAGAAGTTGAGGAATCTAGGGCTGAATTCTATCACTCGTGTTATTTTTAAATTGTTAACAGTGGTTTTGCTATTCTATTAACTGCACTGTCAATAACCACCGCCATGTAAATATGTCCAATGGGAGCAAAATTTGCACCCATTGGACACCACGTAAAACTAGTTGAATTTGGCATTCTATTACACTCAGTAGCTTCAACTCACGTGAAGGAACGGGTGTTTTATCGCTAAAAAACTGTGCCATGAAATGGAGGAGCAGAGTCCCTGATGTGAGGTGAAAACCACCGGGTTGTGTTAGAAAAGTGGTTTCCAATACACACTTGTGCTGAAAACCAAAAGAGACTTAACCCTATGAGTGTCAGTGGGGTATGCAATGCATTGGACAGCACTGAATACCCCACTGGCACTCATAGGGTTAATCTCATGACAGTTAACATATCCCCATAAAAATAAAAACTGACCTGTAATCCTGATGCTCTTCAGCACCCTGGTAAGCTACTGTTCATTTTGAATCTTCTCTCTTCTGTAAAATAAAACAATGCCCCCAAGATATGCCCCAGTTAACCCTTGGAGTACTCAGAGGGTTAAATGAAGTATGGCATATCTCTTCAAAGTAATATGTTGTCAGTCCATTTGTAAAAAAAATAAGTGATTCTTTTTTGTTCAAAATAAAATTGCTTCTAAAGTATAAAGTAATGTCCTTTGATGTTCCCACAGTTGCAGGAACTAAAATCTACAACAAAACATTTGGCCACAATGGGGGTTTTGGCCACCAAAACTTGTTGGTCCATGTACCGATCCAGCTATAGAATAGCTGAGGTACACAAATAGGTTTCTCGCTCTTTGTTTTTTTTTTTATATTTTCCCCCCATACCGGCTGTTTTTCCCAGAGTGAATAGAATTGAGCCCCTAATCTCTAAAAAAAAAATTAATCTGTTGGCAAAACAAAAATCACAGGTATAGGCAGTTTAAATATATACATTTTATTGAGCCTAAAACTTGTTACAAGTAACAGGTTCATTTCAGGTAACAGGTTCACTTAAGACAAATGAAAGGAATGACTCCTAACTTTTATGCATATAATACAAGCAGCCTGTGCTCCATACAGTAAGTCAATACACAAGTGTGATTCTAGAATACATATAGTGCTTGTTAGGGATCTTCGAAGAATGAACACCAATCATCCCTTTTGTACTCCCACTGCTGAAAGGTGTTTTATTCAAAAGTTATTACAGCTCAAATTTGAATCTTTTAGGAGCAATATCTCAGTGACCTGAAAATGTAGAGTGGCGCTGTTGCTACACCATCCTATGCAGATTTATGGTCCCGAGACCAGAGCTGCCCATAGGATGGTGTAGCAACAGCACCACTGTACAATTTCAGGACACTGTGATATTGCACCTAAAAAATTAAACTTTGACCTGTAATAACTTTTCAATATAAAACCTTTCAGCAGTGGGAGTACCCTTGTTTTACTCAAGGGGATAAATCCTACAACATATTTTTTTTACATTTTAAGTATTACTGTCTCTTTAAGGGGGAGGTGAGCACTATGAGATTATCTTGATAAAGATCCCAGTGAGGAATGGATCTTTGACTGATAGTTGGAAAATCCTGAGATTGCTGATTCCACGGTCTCTCTTCTCTTTCTCTTCTCTCGATAAATAATGCACACATACAGCCAAAGTTGCAGTTACTTATTGCGTGCAGATCATATAGTACAAATGGACTCTCTCATTATGGGATTTTGGTTCAAAGTCATGAGTCTTGGATCAGGTATACCAGTGAATCAATAAGTGGTTCAATCATTCTGAAGGATCTGTCTGAGTTAAGGACATTCATTTCTGTTTAACTGAGGACATCCTGATGGGAGTGCCTAAAGGCAGGTTTGATTGCCTTTACCATTGGGTGTGCCCCATAGTTACTCAATGTTTTCTTTTGTGCATATGTCTCTTTGTTTCATTCTTGAAGATTATGTGCAAAAATGCTATTAATTGGTACAGTCAATACTCTAGTACACTGCAGGTGCATGAACAATATGGAATCTGAAGGACTCTGCACTAGTTCAAGTACCTGATGGAATGTCTATGCCTTGGACTTCATGAATACTAGATCATATTGCATTCTCCTTCTTTGCTTTTTGCATTCTTTTATTCTGCACTTTTGCAACTATTTCTCAATATAATGAGGTGTATAAGAGCATGAAACATCTGAAGAATCCCACTTTATCAACAGCACCGTCTGTGTATTTCTATAAAGGAAGGTCCAGCTTTATTGTTGCAGCCAGTGTCAATATATATTGTTTTCTGAAGAGCAACTTGACATTCCTATACATTCCAAAGCTGAGAACCTCTTGATGTTGAAATGATAGCAAGTGTTCGCTTAGTCATTATTACAACCATTATTTAAAGTATAATTTGCTCAGTCTGCCTTTGCTTGCTGCAAAAGACTTGAAAATATATGAAAAAAGTAGGTAAATGTAGGTACAAGGATACATCATTATTCATTCCAATACAGTGGTGCTGAAATCTGTCTTCAACACATGCATTCACGCACACACAGATACGTACAACATTTGTTTTCAGGAACTCCTCAACTGAACACAGAATGAATGAGCCACTGATTGATCTACCTCATCATCATCTGAGGTGGTTCTGAAATCCTGCACTATTTGGGGGCCCCAAGGAGAGGATTGAGCACCTATGCTTGATTAGATCATCCATTCAAATAGGCTGATTTAATAAGAAGAACAAGGGTGATTTTGTAGCTAGCCAACACCATGGGGGACAAATAAAAATGCCCTAAATTCCCACTGATTTGAATGAGGTTTTTAACCCCTTGAATACTATTAATGTTTCCAGACTAAAGCAGTGGCATACCTAGTGATCAAAGGGCTTGGTGAGAACACTTTTTGAGCCCCCTAACACTAATCTGTGTTACACTTACCTGTCATCCACTGTCCGTCTCCTTCTGTCTTCTTTCTATCTTCTGCCTTTGCTTCCTTCTTTCTTCTTGCTGTAAAATAAAACAAAATTATTAATACAAAGCATTAACTATGACATTGTTTTACCTGTTGAGTGGCAGGGTGAATATTCCGCTAAGAAAATGCCTTCATGTAATGCCCAAGTAAGTAAAAATGGCATCAATAAATGTCATAAAGATCTGCTAAGTATATATACTTAGCTTTTATGTGCATGTCTCTGCCGCTGTGATGAGCCGCACGGGTCTGCTTCTGTCCTTTATGACATTTATTCTTGGCATTTTACTTACTTGGGCATTACACAGAGGCATTTTCTTAGAGGAATATTCACAGCACAATAATGTTTTAACCCTTTGAGTGCAGTGAGGTATGCAACGCATTGCAAAGCAAACTCAAAGGGTTAAACAATGTCATAATTAATGCTTTGTATTAATACTTTTATTTTATAGCAAGAAGAAAGTGGAAAGAGAAGGCAGAAGATAGAAGATTGAAGAGAAGGACAGAAGAAAGAAGACTGAATAGAAGGACAGAAGATAGAAGACTGAAGAGAAGGCAGAAGATAGAAGACTGAATAGAAGGACAGAAGACAGAAGACTGAAGAGAAGGACAGAAGAAAGAAGACTGAATAGAAGGACAGAAGATAGAAGACTGAAGAGAAGGACAGAAGAGAAGTACAGAAGAGGACCAGGAAGCTGAGAACTCCTCTGGACATCAGGATTAATGGTAAGTGTTACTATTAAAGGGATGTTTTTTTAACTTAGTCGGGTTAACCCTATGAATGCCGGTGGGGTAATTATACTCCACTGCCACTCATAGGGTTAATTCTACTAACTTTTGACACATGTTTCATACTTTAGATGTATTGATATGGGGCTTAGGGCTCCATATCAATACATCCACTGAGGACTCGGCTGTTTGAAGAGCTGATAAGGGACTCAAGTAAAAAAACAACTGGGTCTTAACTTTCCTGTGATAACTTGAGTCCCTTATCGGGTTTTCATGGCTAACGCAGACATCTGAATTTATATTTACGGTGTTTTCATCGTTTTCAGTGGGTGAAAACACTTCTTAACTTTATCACACAATGGCTCTTTTTTTGCCAGTATTTTTTTCACAGGTATTTGAATAGCTTACTGTGCTTGTGAAAAATGCTGTCAGCAGAAAAAACAGCCGTCTCCAACATTTGGATCAAGCCCTAAGTGAACTAAGATTGTTCCTATTGGTGAAAACGGTTTGCTGCAGAATTGCTTCATATTAACATAACCACTTATAAAACATACAAACTGTAAACAATTCTTATACCCTTGGATAATGTGACCAGATCTCCATTTTAATATGAAATGCTAATAGAAAAAACCATACTGCAGGATTGTACTGGTCCTTTTGCAGTCCTGTAGAATCAAGGTTTAACCCTTTGAGTGCCAGAGAGGTATCAATGTGTTAAATACCTTTCTGGTACTCAAAGGGTTTACAAATGTCCCTTATTAAATGATCTGGGCACATTACCTCGGATGATATAGTTGATTGCCAACATTTTAGGCAACACTGTGTGTAAAAAGAAAATCTAGTAAAGGAGTATATAAAATAATAAATAAAATACAGTAATGATGGTCAAACAGCTGTGGAAAACCTCACAACAAGAAACTGCAGGTGTCAGGCTGCTCTGCCTAATTGGAAATCTGGCCCATTTCCATTTGGTCTCTTGGACTCACCAGCACTTTCACTGGATCTGTACTACAGCGCCATCTTAACTGACTGAAGAACCCAGTGGAACAGTAGTGCTGCAACATCCCCTTTTTGTATGTGGATCTACTATTCACTCTGAGACTCATGAGTTAATATTATTTTACATATCAGCTAAAATTGTAGTGTTTCCAGCAGAAGAATCAGCTCTAAACCTCTTTTATAACACTTTGAGCTCCAAACGGGGGTGTAACACACTGCAGTGTGTTGTACATCCCTCTCGCACCCAAATCCTATATAATAATTCACTAGGATGTTTGTCAGAAGCCGTCATGCGCAGTACAGACTGCCTGAATGTGCCGCGGCTGATACGGAGCAGAGCGCTCTGAATTCGGCCCAGAGTCCCTTCCTGGGACCGCTTGGTGAGCAGAGAGACTCTGGGCACCAGCTGAGGCTGCTGGGTGGCACTGTGGCCCGTGTACACTGGCTTTTAAACTAGTAGTTAATAAAGAAACAAGCATGACATTTATAGAATCATAGTTCTACAATGCATGCATGCTTTGGAAAGGATTTCTAAAAATGGATTGCCATATATTTACCAACCGGTGTCAGCAAAATGCAAGGAACAATGAAAACCAATGAATATCTGGCACAGGGTATAACCAATACTAACAATTTGTACTGTGTAATTCTGCATGCAAAGACCCTTAAACTTGCATGTGCATAAACCTCTAGTCTTCTAGCTGTTGTTGGGCTACAAATCTTATCATGATGATGGGAAATGTAGTAAAACAACATAGTAACATAGTAATTTAGGTTGAAAAAAAAAGACTTGCGTCCATCTAGTTCAACCCTTTTCCTATTCCTGTTTACCATTGTTGATCCAAAAGAAGGCAAAAAAAAACCACCCTCAATATAGCAATTTCAAATTCTGCCTTGAATGGGGGGAGGGATTCCCTCTTGATTTCAAATGGCAGTCAGATTTCTCCTTGGATCAACAAGCCCTAAGTAAATATTAATCCCAATACTAACGTACATAGCCCTCTATGTTATGCTCTTTTAAATAAGTATCCAGGCCCTTTTTAAAGGCGTCTAATGTATTCAATAGCACTACCTCCTCAGGCAGTGAATTCCATACCTTTATTGTCCTTACAGTAAAGAAACCCTTCTGCTGTTGTAGATTAAATCTCCTTTCTTCAAGTCTAAGCGGGTGGCCCCTTGTCCTATGTACTGTTCTGTTAATGAACAGGTCTTTGGAGAGCCCTTTGTATGGGCCCTGAACATATTTATATAGTGTTATCATATACCCTCTACGACGCCGTTTCTCTAGTGTATACAAGTTTAACTTTTCTAGCCTTTCTTCATAACTAAAACTTTCCATTCCCCTTGCTAGTTCTGTAGCCCTCCTCTGCACTCTCTCTAGTTCCATAATGTCCTTTTTCAGAAAGGGCGCCCAGAATTGAACAGCATATTCTAGTGGGGTCTTACCTTGGACCTGTAAAGAGGCATAATAATATCTTCCTCCCTTGAGTCAATACCCCTTTTAATACAAGCCAATATCTTATTGGCCTTTGCAGCTGCCAGCTGGCAATGCGTGCTACTGCTAAGTCTATTGTCTACCATTACTCCCAAATCCCATCTTAAGGAAGGGGGCAGAGTGCCCAACTGTTACATACATGTGCACATAATAACATGTATTTTGTAGCCCCGACCTGATTTAATTACCCTCTTAAAGGGATAGTAATGTTTGATAATAAAAGCAGCTCTAATTAATCATCATAGTATTTGGACCTTGGAGAGTGTTATTTCAATTCTGTCAGAGTTGTAGTTCAAGAGAAATTGAATGATAAAGTATCCCCCTCCTGCCCCTTTTACTGATGTAACACTGCTCAGCCAGAGCAGAAGGGAGGTGTCCAGGTAGATTGCAGAGAGGGATAATATTCAATTAAGATAAGGGAAAAACCTGAAAAACTTGTCAAGGGGGGGGCTTTCATTGTTCTCATAGGAAGAACATTGTCCCCTGCTGTTATCTGTCTGGTCTAGCAACCAGATTCCACATCTGAGAAAAGATGGCTTACATTAGGTAAAAGGGGCGGGAGGGGGAAACTTTGTCATTCAAACTCTGACAGTACTGAAATAACACTCTCTATGGCTCAAATGCTATGAAGCTGCTGTTTTTGTGAAACATTATTATCCCTTTAAATCCTTCAGTGCTTTCTCACCTGTACTCAACTTAAAAGGAACCAGTCACCTTGGCATTTTTCCCTATGTTATTAGAAATGGCTTCAGTGTGTGGCTTCTCTAGGATGTGATTTATAGCACAGTGTGTTATAATATTGGCCACCAATATAAAAATGTTAATCCCTCAAAAACTTTTATATTAGAGAAAATATCTATCACAATAAACAGGCAATGTTTAATTCTTTTTTAAATGTACTAAACTTGTCTTAAAGTGACAGGTCCACTTTAGGCATATTATCCAGCATTTAACCCTTTGAGTGCCAGAGGGGTATGCAACACATTGCAAACATTGGGTTAACATTCTGACAAGCAGATTAAAATGTTAATATTACCTTGTTGATTTTCAGGAGAAATAATGATGTGATCGAGTGGAAAAACTAAAGATACAGAATTGCTTTCCGCTAATTAATAAACAATTGAATAGATGTGGATATAAGATAGAAAAATATATTATTATACATATGAAAGAAATAGAAAGGAAAACAGCTCTGTATCTATATCAAACACTGTGTGTGAAGAAAGTGAGGGTAAACACTAAAAACATGAAAAAAGACTTCCTGTATATGAAGTAAATTAAAACTGTGATTTGTATCTTCAAATAAAAGTCTGCCAAATATCTGTGCTGACTCCTTACAAAATCTCCATGTGGTAAGAGCTCATAACCAACATGATCCAGGCTCTTCTTATTTGTCTCCCCAAAATCAATATGTAGTGGACAAGAGGGAATGTAACAAATAGGGCCATATGTTCAAAGAAGTAACGAAATAGCTTTTGTCGTTTGTAACAACTTTTCAAGTCGTTGGGATCATTAATATTTTCAGAGAGTGTCAACTGTGATTGGAAATATGGTGTTTGTCCTGACTGAAATTGTCGTATGGAACAACAAAAAAATGTCTTAACTAACGACAAAAATGTCTTAAAAAATGTCTTAACAACAAAAATGTCTTTAAAAATGTCTTAACTAACAACAAAAATGTCTTAACTAAAGACAAAAATTTTCACATTCAGAAGACATTCCCTCCACTTTTTTCTTAATGTACAAATTATGTCTTGTGAAAGACATTTTTTTGTCGTTAGTTTCGACAAATTTTCTTTTCCTCTATACGACACTGGAGAATAGTTTAGCCACGCCCTTGCCACGCCCCTTTGCCTGTCAATTCTGGAGTTGTGTCGTACACAACGGACATTACTAGTTTTTTGTCGTATACTCTATAGAAAATATGTCGTTTATGCATTCAATGACTAATTTTTGTCTTTCATACAACAATTTTTTGTTGTTATCCTTTTGAACATACGGCCCCTAGTGTAATACTGAAAAACACTGAATGGGTATAAGTGCTTACAATATAAAATATTAAAAAGAATGTCAAGAGTCCTGTACTTTCAGGCAGAGAGTCCCTAGCTATTGGTCTTGAGAGCTATGGATTCTGGCCCTGCCTTCCCTCACTAAGCTTGGTGTTTACTTTACAATCTCAGTTTTTCTTCCCAGGTGTTGGCTTGCTCCTCTCCGCCCGACTCGTCTCACTCAACAGATTTACTCACGAGCATGGGGGTCCATCATGCTACTTCCTCTCCATTTAAACTATACCATTTAACCCATTATGTAGTTTTTTTCCAGAAACCAAGAAAGAGGGAGTCCATTTCTTCTTCTTAAGTTCACAATGCCTAATATTAAAAATCCATAATTACCAGTGTGTTATGTATATTCCTAAATAAAATACACACTAAAAGTAGTATAGTAACTCTTCAAAAAAACTGTAAAAACACTGTAATAGTACTTAAAGGGATAGTAATACTTCGTTTTATCTTTATTTTATTTTTTAGGCATTAAAAAAACATGAAGAACAATATAAGTGTTATCTCTCAAACCTTTATGGTTTCAGAGATATTCACAAGCAAAGTTTCCCCTCCTGCCCCTTTTACCTAGTGTAAGCCATCTCTTCTCAGATGTGGAATGCAGTCCATAGACCAGATAGATAACAGCAAGGGACAATCTTCTTCCTATGAGAACAATGAAAGCCCTGCCCCCCTTGACAAGTTTTTCTGGTTTTTCCCTTATCTTAATTGAAGATTGTCCCTCTCTGCAGTCTACCTGGGTACCTCCCTTCTGATCTGGCTGAACAGTGTTACATCAGTAAAAGGGACGGGAGGGGGATACTTTATCACTGAATTACTCCTAAACTACAACTCTGACAGAATTGAAATAACAGTCTCCATGGTCCAAATACTATGAAGATTAATTAGAGCTGCTTTTATTATTAAACATTACTATCACTTTAAAGCTACAAACCCATATATTAAAAAGTTTACATTGTGCAGTCATAGCAAGTGTTCCCAAAGAAAGTTCAGATATAGAAACGTCATCGTGATGTGTAATACTGCTTATGCACAGAGTAAATTCTGGTTTTTGATTGGCTACCATCACCAGGGTTATTAATGTCTTTGCCAGGTCAAATAATTGTAGCTGCTATGTCTTGATTTTTTTTTTCATTTATCATGGTTAACCCTGCAAAATTGCTGTGATCTGAAAATAGAGATGTTAACCATTCGTCTGGATGGGGTGGTTGGGGGTGTGGGTTGAGAGGGGAGTTCTTTTTTCTTTAGTCTTTTTTTTTAAAGATGGAAGTTAACTCCTCTATTGCCAGAGCAGTGAGATTGCTATAATCCGGCAATGGTGGGGAAGGGTCAACCATGGGTGAAGGGAATGTGGGGAGAAAGTTTTAGCATATGGAGAATCAAGGAAGATGTTCGGTCAGGGAAGTGATTAGGGTCATTTTGGAACATTCAATAAGACAATTTGGAGTATTAAAAAAAATAATAATAAATAAAAAAAAAAATCGGCAATCCAGGAATGTAAGTGCAGGAAAATATCTACTGAACTGGAAAATGCCCATTCTGACTGGAATGGAATCTTGTCCCTTGTATGTGTTCCGAATTGCATGCTTCATTATACATACTGGCTGTAATAGAATGGCAAGAGTCAGAAAGCTTCTCTTTTGCCAGGTGAATTCCCCACTGGCTTTATTGGAATTCAGCCTTATAACAAGAGTGGATGATCATGTTCCAAGCTGCTGTACGCTATTTAGTCTTTTTATCTCAGGCGACACCCATTCTGTAAAACAATTAATGAATCGTCAGCAATGTGAGAATATTGGTGGAGCCACCAAGAAACATCATGAGCTTTCTATTTCAACAAAATCAACATGCCAGAGGTACCAGATCTTATCTATCCTATCAATGAGGTATGAATATGGTGTGATCTCTCACTTGTAGATATACCAGCATCTAGAGCTTTGTGTGTTTCTGAAAGGACAGAATGGTGTCTTCCTATGATTAGCTAGGAGACACATAGCTGTGCTTAAAATACATGAATTAACAGGTATCAATACAGTGGTGATTTGCTTAGTTTAAGAATATACACTCTTCTCTGAATGTTCTTCAAAACGATGAGTTGTGTTATGAACATTTCCTACACAATGAGCAATTATAGATAGATAGATAGATAGATAGATAGATAGATAGATTAGATTATCATTGCAACGTCTAAATATCATTGCACTCCACAGGGAATACATCAAATATATTTAAAAGTATTTGGTTCCCCAGAATGATAACACACATAGCTAGTCTAAAGAGACCTAACTGCCAGGGTAGCAAGGTATTTGACTCAGACTAAGTCTTGCAGATAATGGGCCTCAGAAAAAATACATTTTCTCTGACTGCCTTCAGGGGAGTTGTCAGTTGTAAGTGCTTCCTGTCTCTGTTAGGCATTGTTCACTCACCTGACCTCTGCACATGGCCATTCCAATTGGTGGCTCAGCAATATAAGTTACACCTCTCGTGGGCTCCATGTGGGTCTACCTGGGAAGACTTTCAGTCATGTTGTTTTTCTCATTAAGATTATTTGATTCAGCAATAAAGGTTGCTCATCAAATTGAAAATGGTGAGGTACATTAGGTTTAATGGTAATTGGTAAGCTGGCTCAATTAAATGTGAAGTATATTATTAATATTACCCTAAATAAGTAATAGAACATGACGGAAATATGATGATATACAGTATGTATGAATAGTTAAATTAATAAGGACTTATGATATCCTTCACTTGCAAAGACAAGAATCTATATAAAATTGTGCCATGTGAATAGAATGGAGAGTTATCCAAAATCTCCCTAGTATTAGAAGGTAATAAATATATTAATAACAAGTAAATAGAGTAAGTTTTTTAAATAAATATGAATAATATAAATTAAGTGTAACATGTTCAAGCTCTTCTTTAAATATTTACAACAGTATTTGTGTTCTAATGTCTCTGATATTACTTGTCACACATAAAAGTACATGTAAAATATAAAAAGAGTAGTACAACGAATCTCATTTAACCCTTTGTGTGACACAGCTGTAAGCAACACATTGCAGAGGAATGCGTTGCGTACCCCACTGGCACTCAAATGGTTAAGGGTAGATGGCTGAAGGTGCAGGGAAAATCACTCCCAAACATGGAAGTTGGAGAATGTATCACACTCTAGACATTTTCTCAGCTTTATCTCACTTTAATGCATAATCTTCCCTCCCCGGGATAAGTGCGGATGTCAGGTGGCAGAGTTTAATATTAAAAACAACAGTTTGTGCTGTAACAACTTTTGAATAAGACAGCTCAAAGCACTGGGACTACAATTATATTTCTCAGCATGAAAAGCTCTACAATAAATGTGTTTTTCATAATAAAAGTTTACTAACAACTTCTCTCCAGACAAATATGTTCCCTGAGACAAAAATCTCACATGTTCGGAATGTTATTGAAGCTCAGTATGATGTTTTATTGGGTTACAAAAATATGCACAATGAAGACACAAAGGAATTGTTAACTCCATTCATGCTAGTTATATAACAACAGGACACATTCAGCAGACTGATCCCAGAATCATTTTGTAATAGGTTAACTAATACATGAAAAACAACACAGTCCAGTTATTTAGTAAATAATTGCCACTACTTTCACATCTGGGTGTAGCAGCAGTCTATATTTACACCCACAATTGCATAAGTCAGCCCCAAGTTAGTTGGCATATCTCTTGCAAGAGCTGAAACCTCCAGTGTCAGCCTTATTCCGAATGGTTATGCAGGTGGGTGCATCACCACAGCAGCTAATATTAATCAAAACATGTACGTGTGCAGCGCACACACCCAAAGAGGATACATACACTGGAGGCTGTAAATGTATAACTCTGCTACTCCCAGAGGTTGGAGCACAGAGATTAATTAAGAAAACACTGGTCTTTGTTATATGTGTTCTTAATTTTTAATGCTAGTTTCACTTAACATACAATTTATGCATTTAGTTTCATAGGCTGTATAAGGTAGGTAAAAGATCTTTGTTGCCAACTTTGTTCTCAGATTGCAAAGACAAATTTCCATATCATCATTGCTTTCAATGTCACAGTCTTTGATATGATTACATTTTCCAGGAATTGCTGTGTAATATGCATTTCCAAATTATTTAATCCATCCAGTCTCTGCTCTTTGGTGACTCAGAGTTTTATCTATTAAACAGGATCAGGCTGTGGCTATAGCTATTGAAATAAATTCATCTACTTTGTACAGCCAATGTGTGCCAGTGAGTATAAAGAAAAACTAAAACCTCTTAAAAATAACCCCTTACTTACCTTACTATGGCTAGAAAATTTTAATGTTCCTATGAATTTTGCCTCAGTGCCTTAGTTCAAGAGATAACATCTTCAGTAAGTTCTGTATGTCATGTCCTTGAAGGCAGACATGACAGTTAATAACAGCATTAAAGGACCTCAGATTCCACTCACCATAAATGGCAATCTTAACCCTATAAGGACCAGCAGAGTGTGCATTGCTTTGCAAAGTTGCATGGTTTGCTTTGTGGCCTATGGAGCAGTGGGTAAATCTTTCGCATAAGCTGAGCTGGAGATTGCAATGCTCATAGCAGCTTCCAATGAATACCCTCTTGCATGGTTATCAGACAATGGTAGTGGCTGGTACTCACCTGGGCCAGCTAGAAGACATGTCCCTCCTGAGTTCCAATCAGCAATGTAACACATTAGACATGTGGGGAACTTACATAGTTGCCAGAATTATGTGGCCCAAATGAAAGAACCCTAAATAGTCCCTTCAAGCAGTAGAGGCATAATTATTAATCTCTTAATGTTGAGTTTCTACTTTACTGCTGTCTCTTTAAGTCTAGACAGGCTGGTGAAGTAGTATTGCTCGACAGAGTGTGTCTGCAAACTGCATTCCAAGAGGGCTAAACAGACAGGTTTTCAGTAAATACCTGTCTTTGCACAGGTGTCAGTTATTTACTAATTGAATGTGAATGAACACCTATACAAAAATAGGGAGTTCCCAAATTATATTGCATGAGCCTCATTTACACTTGAAAATGTTATTGGATGTCTTTCTTTAATGCTGTTGTGTGCACACCATACGACTATCAGAATTTTTTTTCTTTCCCAACATTTCATGTTCTGAATCAGAAACACACATGCAAAGCCATACAAAACAACCTTAGGGGGCTTGGCTGCTGGCACGCCTATGTCTTCATCAACCATAAATGAGTATCTGATGCTCCTATCAGTTGGCCTTTCATTGTAAAATATGATGAACATCACAACCTCCAAGTTGGCCATATGTATGATATGCATGCAGGCTTGGAAGGTGGTCTCAACATGTTGGAGAACTAACCACAGTTCTTCTATGGATTTAGGCAGCCTCAGTTGCTCTCTCTCTCTTCATGTAATCCCAGACAGATTAAATGATGTTGAGATCAGGGCTCTGTGGGGGCCATACCATCACTTACATCACTTCCATGACTCCTTGTTCTTCTTTACGGTGAAGGTAGTTCTTAATGACTTTGGCTGTATGTTTGGGGTCTTTGTCATGCTGCAGAATAAATTTGGGGCCAGTCAGATGCCTCCCTGATGGTATTGCATGATGGATAAATATCTGCCTGTACTTCTCAGCATTGAGGAAACAATTAATTCTGACCAAATCCCCAACTCTGTTTGCAGAAATGCTGCCCCAGACTTGTAAGGAACCTCTACCATGCTTCACTGTTGCCTGCAGACACTCATTCTTGTACCACTCTTCAGCTCTTCAGCGAACAAACTTCCTTCTGCTACAACCAAATATTTCAAAATTTTAATCATCAGTCCAGAGCACCTGCTGCCATTATTCTGCACTCCAGTTCCTGTGTTTTCATGCATAGTTGAGTGTCACAGTTTGTTAAGACTCTCAGACGTAAGGTTTAGGTAAAAACATAACTTTATTGAAAAGTTAAGGCAATCCCATAGGGTTTTCATACACAAACAAACATCACATATATATAAGCAATTGACAACTGAGAAAGGTGTCAACGTGTCAATGTAACAGGTTCTACCGGCCTTACCAATACCGGGCAGGGCAGCCCAGAATGGATACCCAAGGATAGGTTCTACCGGCCCTGCCAATACCGGGTAAGGCAACCTAAAGGTGGCAACGTGAAAGGTTCTAACGGCCTTACCAATACCGGGCAGGGCAGCCCAAGAAGGGAGACACCACTAAGACCAGTGACTGTCAGATGGCAAATGACAGTAGGATGGTAAATAGAGTATACAGTCAAGCTGTCTCACCCAAGGAGAGGCTAGTGTCGGAACACATCTGAAAAAAGTGCTGCTAGGACTGGACAGCACCAGAAACCTGACTGCAAGTCAGGGAGTAAACCAGCGTCCGCACGCTGGGACCAACAACTGTACCTTGAGCCACAAGGCAACTGGAGTAAACCAGTGTCTGCACGCTGGAACCAACAGGCAGTAGAATGAGCCACAAGGCCAATGGAGCAAACCAGCGCCCACACGCTGGGACCAACTGACAGTATTGTGAGCCGCAAGGCTAATGGAGTAAATCAGCATCCGCACGCTGGGACCAACAGACAGTATTGAGCCGCAAGGCCAATGGAGTAAACCAGCGTCCGCACGCTGGGACCAACAGACAGTATGTGAACCGCAAGGCTAATGGAGTAAACCAGCGTCCGCGCACTGGGACCAACAGACAGTATTGTGAGCCGCAAGGCTAATGGAGTAAACCAGCGTCCGCACGCTGGGACCAACAGACAGTATTATGAGCCACAAGGCTAATGGAGTGAACCAGCGTCCGCACGCTGGGACCAACATACAGTGTTGTGAGCCGCAAGGCTAATGGAGTGAACCAGCGTCCGCACGCTGGGATCAACAGACAGTATTGAGCCGCAAGGCTAATGGAGTAAACCAGCGTCCGCACGCTGGGACCAACAGACAGTATTGTGAGCCGCAAGGCTAATGGAGTAAACCAGCGTCCGCACGCTGGGACCAACAGACAGTATTATGAGCCGCAATGCTAATGGAGTGAACCAGCGTCCGCACGCTGGGACCAACATATAGTATTGTGAGCCGCAAGGCTAATGGAGTGAACCAGCGTCCGCACGCTGGGATCAACAGACAGTATTGAGCCGCAAGGCTAATGGAGTAAACCAGCGTCCGAACGCTGGGACCAACAGACAGTATTGTGAGCCGCAAGGCTAATGGAGTAAACCAGCGTCCGCACGCTGGGACCAACAGACAGAATGTAGCCGGAGCGACAGGAGAGAAATATAGCCACAGGAACTGAACACAGGAAACAGCAGGAGCAGGCCGAGGCTCAACCGGGACGAGCACCGCAAGTCGGCTGGCAACCGGAACGACAGCAACCGGAACCGGACTGGAACTGACAAGCAGGCAGGAACACAGGAACAGGTAAACTCAGGAACTCAGGAACTCAAGAACTCAGGAACTCAGGAACAGGCCCAACAGCTTCAGCAGACAGGCAGAGTGAATGCTGTCAGAGACACCAATAAAGGGCAACTAAAGGGTGCCCAGACTGAGTTTAAAAAGGCAACCAGAGGCGGGCTGACTACAGACAGCCAATGGGAGCCCCCTGCAGGTGATAGACAGAGAACTGCAGCAATCACGGGCACCGTGATATTGACCTTGTTTCCACTTTGGAGTTATGGCTTTTTGGACACAAGTCCACTTCTGACCAGGCTTCTCCGGATAGTATATGGGTGTACCAGGGTGCCACTGTTGTCCTCTAATTCTGAGCTGATGGATAGGGAAAGACACCCAGTGTCTGATGAGGTCTATGGGTTAAACAAAATAAAGGTACTATATATAACAAAGGCTGTAATTCATACACAGTTCACAGAAAACAGATAGCAACATTTTTGTATTTTGGATAATAAGTGAAGTATCTCCAGACTGGAGATTTCATAGACTGAGATGTTTCTAACGGACTGCTACTACAATTAGTGCGGCTAGATGGTACTATGGTGATAGCAGTAGACTCTACACTTTCAGCAACAGCAGAAATGCTCCTAGCTGGGAGTTGGGACATTCTTTACCTGTGGTACTGCTTACTAAATGTTATAGATGACAATTTTGGCTATCTGGGGTTTACAGATGACCCTGAGGATGATGACTGAGAATTTGTTTTTTCCTGCCTTACATACTTGGCCAGACTTTCCAATGATCTTTCAAACAGTTTATAAACTGGTTTATTAATACATTGCAGTGGTTGAAGGCTAAGCCTTTTCCTTTCAGCTAATTTTTGGGCCAATTCATCATTGCTCTCACTCTATACTGGGTCTGAATCTAAATAAGAAGGGATGGGCAGTGGAAGGACAAATTCTAAATCACCATCATCCGCCATATCATTAATAATTATGTCATCAGTAGCAGTATCTGCTTACTCACTACCACCATCCCCGCCAGATTCTCCAGCCCTTCTACATTCATATTGTTCTAGCATTTGCTCAAAGACATTATTGTCACTTTTCCCCAAAATGATTTACACAAGCTTGAATACTACTTTTCAATAGAAATGAGGTATTACTATAACTAAATATATATATCTAAATCATCCTCGTTCACTGTGGCAACAACAGTAGATCATCATCATCACATTTAGTCTTTGGAGTACTAGTAGTACTACTACTGGTATTAGAAATGTTCACATCAGTTTTACTAATGGATTCCTCTTCATGAGGAAGAGGCTCATTGTCATCACTTGCAACAGCTGCTGCAACCATGGCCGTACTCAGTTTTTGGAGTACACATACATATCATCTTCAGCCATTGTCAATCCAAAACAGGATGAAGGCCTCCTCAGCAAGTCTCCAATAACTTTGGTCCTGTGCCTTTTGTTGCCACTGTGTACCAACAAATTTAGTAAAGTCATCTCTCAATCTTGCTTTTGGTCTCCTTCTTGGGCATCTAGTATTGAGTGGAATCCATTCCAAAATTCATTTGGTCCATCTAACATCTGGGGGGTCATGCACTAAGGTGAGATAAAGAGGTCATAATGCGGAGATAAATTCTCCACTGATATCACTTCTCCAAAGTTGGAGCAAACGTAGTGCAATTTCTCCATAGAATAACATAGGAACTGGAGAAGTGGTATCACTGGAGATGTCTTCTCCACTGTATCACCCTTTAGTGCATTTCTCCCCACCAGTCTTCTTGCAATGTGGCCTACCCATTTCCATGTCAGATACTTTACCTTTCAGTGATGTCATGGACCTTTGTTTGCTTCCAAATCCATGCACACATTCTTTGGTCTCTTTTTGTTATGTTTAGAATCCACCACTCCATACTTCTCTGTGTACGTTAAGTTTTTGAATGGCTTTGGCATTCACTGTCCATGTTTCACACCCATATGGAAGGACTGGGAGGACACATTGGTCAAAAACATTTCGCTGGAGGCAGAGTTGTAAATTTGTAATACAGACAGTACTACTAAGTTTCCCAAATGCTTGCCATCCCAATTTATATTATTGCTTAATTTCCATCATGGTGTTTCCATCTATTGACATTCCCTGTCCAAGGTATACATACCTGTCAACTTCTTCTAGTTCTTTTCAATCTACTGTGATTTTCCTTTATATGATAAATTTGCTAAATGTGACTTGTGTTTTGTTGATATTCATCTTTCACTCCAAATTTTTGCTTTCTTCTTGTAGCTCTTCAATGCGTTTTTGTAGTTGTTCTGGACTACTGGCAAAGAGAATGATATCGTCTGCAAAATGTATGTAATCTAGGTAGTCTCCATTGATCTTAAGTCCTTTTTTGTCCTAATTTAGTTTGTGGAAATTTCTTCTAAACAAGCAAAAAATAATTTTGGGAAGATTGTGTCTTGTTGTTGGACACCTTTTTCTATTTCATATACTGATTGGAGGATATTGATGTAAGCGCTATCTATTCCTTGAATGATCAGGGCATTGATTATTGCTTGCTTTTTCACTTAGTAAAAGGTCTTTTCATAGTCAATGAAGCTATGCATAATGGAAAGATGTATTCATAAGTCACTTCATAACTTGTTGCACTGTCTGGATTGGTCCATTGTACTGAAACCTCTCCTGAAGCCTGCTTCTTCTTTAGGTTGTACCACGTTAAGTACTGTGCCCAGTTCTTCTTGATCGTACCTCTGTGAAAACCGTGCAGACCACTGGCAATAGGCTTATTGGCCGGTAGTTTCTTAGATCTGCCTTATCACCTTTTTTGTGTAGTATGATGACCTTTGCATTTTTCCATGTTTCATGCCGAGTAGTAGGCATTTTAAAAATAGTTTAGCAAGGGCTTTGAATAAAGGTTGACCTCCGGCTTTCAACATTTCAATAGTGACTTTATCAGATCCAGCTTGTCATTTTTCATTAATTTTATTGCAGCTTCTACTTCTACAAAACTTCTAGCACAGCTTCAGTCTCTGGCATTGCATTCAGTTGTTGTCCTTCATCCTTAAAGATCTGAATAAAATTCTTCCACTCTTTATAGTATTTCTGGTTGAGTTTTTGCTTTTGTACCATCTGCAAGCTTTAATGCAAACATTTGGCTCCTTTGTGTGGCCATCTCAATTTGCTTCTTTAGCCTTTGATTTTCTTCCAGTGTCCTTTTGATGAGCGTGCATTTCTTCTTTATTTGCTTCTTTATGGTCTTATATACTTCTACATACTCTACCCTATTTCTAATGTTACTGTTTTGCTTCCGTTCTAGTTTCTAATGTTATCATTTCTAATGTTACCGTTTTGCTTCATTTCATTGTGAGTTTGAAAGGTATATGTCTAAAAGGTCAGCACACTGAAGCAATTAGAACATGCTAACTCACAATTCTCAATAGCTGGCTAGTGTCAATTTTCACATTTGTTGATCATTTTCTTTCCTTGTTTCTTGCAGTTAATTTAGATTTTTGCTCTCACTAGACCAGTGGTTCCCAATCCATGCCCTCAGGGCCCAATAGCAGGCCAGGATTTAAAGATGTACTTGCTAGAACACAGGGGAGTGTCAAGGTTTGGCTGAGCTGCTTTAACTCTGCTGTTGATTACTGCTGCCTGAGCTAATCTAGAGGTCTACTGTTGATTGCTGCTGCCTTCCATTTCCTAGGCCAGGCTGACTCATCTGACCTCTCTGTGATTACTCACCTGACTGTTATCAGAAAATCCCTTCCAGGGTACTTAAAGCAGCTTGGCTCACTTCCTCCTGGCCCTTTTGTTGTTGCTGGCTGCTGCGCATTCTCCTGTGCTCCTGTTTATCTGTGTATAACCTGGCTTCCTCTAATGACCGTTCTGGCTCCTGACTCCTGGCTTTTTCCTGACATTGCTCACTTCTTTGTTTCTGACTCCAGCTTGGCTGAGTTCCCGCCTTGGTTCCTGACCCCGGCTTCTCTTTTGTTTATGCTCCTTGATCACCCTTCTGTTTTGTTTGTTTTTTGTGACTTTAATAAAAGTATTTTGCATTTTATATTTTTTGTCTGTCTGGTTCCTGGTCCCTAACAGTGAGTTAACTAGAAGCTAAGTGTGTTTGATTAACTTGCATGTGATATTCAAAAGGAAAGCCTCAAATCCTGGCCTGTTAGCGGGCCCTGAGGGCATGGGTTGGGAACCACTGGACTAGACGATGGTCACTTCCAACGTTAAACCAATTTAAGACTGAACAGTAAGTGAATATCATTTTATTATTTGCAAGTATAAATTTGATTTCGAAAACTAAATAATAGAATGCGCTCAAATATAACCCAAACATATAGAAAAAATGGATTCTTTTACCAACCTATAATAGACACTCTATTGGAGTCCTTTGATCTAGATAGTGACAGGGGAATATACAAAACAACTATGTTTTCGGTCTTTATCAACAGTCACTTATCTCAATCGTCCATATGAACATTAAAGTCCAAACACAACAATGGATGGAATGAATGGATGGAATGACGATGACAAAATGGAATGATGGATAGGATGGAGATAACACGTATTCACATAAAATTCTTCTCTCTGCAGCACCTTCTGCGCGTCCTCTTTCACACATACATCCGAGATAAATCTATTAATGAAGGGCGCAAAAGAGAAATTCCATCTAAAAGCAATGTTTAATGATAACACACAAACTGCGCATGTATTCAAGAAATACGTACAAAATAATCGCTTATCTGTCTCCCGGGGTTAACGTTCACGTTACTGGGTCTGTTCCTCCGTGTGCTTTGCCATCCTTGGGTTCACTTAATGTGTTTTCCAACTCTTAAATGGGTCAGTTCTTTTCAGTCCTCTCCGGACTTCTCCGGCTTTAACGCGATAGTTAATTCACCTAAAGCCCATGACGAAGCTGTGTGGAACGGATTAATCCGTAACCAGTACTGAAGAAATTAACCAAAAAAGCAGGAAGGACAGGAAACACCTTAAACAAAGCGCCCAAGAAAACTCCTGCCAGTAGGTTTTTCTTTGGGTGGGAGTCCTGTGTACCATATGGATGAAAGGAATTTAATGGGACGCTTTGATATCTCCGCCTAAGGAGTTTGGTGATTGTGTTAAAGCCGGAGAAGTCCGGAGAGGACTGAAAAGAACTGACCCATTTAAGAGTTGGAAAACACATTAAGTTAACCCAAGGATGGCAAAGCACACGGAGGAACAGACCCAGTAACGTGAACGTTAACCCCGGGAGACAGATAAGCGATTACAATTTTATATTTTGTACGTATTTCTTGAATACATGCGCAGTTTGTGTGTTATCATTAAACATTGCTTTTAGATGGAATTTCTCTTTTGCGCCCTTCATTCATAGATAAATTTGATTTCACTTGAATTACCATTAGGGTATTTCCATGTCCATTTTTTGCTGTAATTTTTTTCATGATGTACAAATTGTGTTCTTCTGCAAATTCCGTCAGTTGGTTGCCTCTATCATCTCTTTTTCCAGTTCCTTGTGGTGCGATCGATTTTTCACGCTTTTGGATTTTACCAATTTTCACACTGAAATCTACCATTATAAATTTGTAGTGGTAATTGTCCTGTTTGTAGAGGTGTAATAAATCATCATATATTTCTTCAACTTCATCATCACAGTGCTACTTTTAGGGGCATAAACATGAATGGTTTGAAGAATATAGAGACTGTTTAGTTTGTCCCTCTTCAAACTTGAATAAATCTTTTGGATAAATAAAAGAAACAGGAGAGCAAAAATGAGATATCCTCTAAGTGCAGTACTTTATTATGCAACTTATAATATATTAAAAACTAACTCCATCTTCAGGGTATCTACTCACAGAATCTTCTATGAAAAAATAGCAATGAAAGATCCACATAACCATCTCGAGGCCAGCAGTCATAGGGTGCTGGTTCCTCTCACACCTTGCTCTGCATCCTGTACAGTTACTTCCAGCTGGTCTCCCCTCAGTGATGTCAACTGATAGAATCTCCAAGCCTTGTGTTCCCAGCCTCACTCTGGTGCCGAACTCTTCACTCTCACACTGACTCGAGCCTAGAGTTTTTGATTGGAAGCTCTAAGCTTGAGTCAGTGTGGGAGTGAAGAGTTTTAAATAGGCATCTGTTTTCAAAGGGATGTTTGCTTTAATTTTACATTATAGGAATGAGGTGGGCATTTTGGCCTGAAGGACATATCCATATGTATGTCATACACAAGCGATGCCCTTTTAGTATCCCTTTTATTGACAAAGGGGTGAATGTCTGGCTGTTTCTTGCACTTTTGATCATATATAAACAGTTGCTACAAAAAGAATCGGGTGCTAAAAAAGGCACTCACTTCTCCAATATTATAAACGCTCCAAGTCTTATATTATTCTAGGGACCCAATGTGCTAAGATTTCTCCAGTCTTTTAGAGATTTTACTGTATTTGCTCTATAGAGTTAAAAAAGGTAGCAATTCTGGCACAAAAGGGGCGCTACACAAGTCCTATTATTCTAGGGAGCACTACGATTTCTCCAACTTTAGAGATCTTACTGTACTGGCTAAATGGATGCAATGCATAATGATTTCTCCAGCTTTAGAGGTCTGGAGCAAGAAAATGGAGCATACCATAGAGTAAAGAAAAGGGTGCTCAAAGTCCAATGTTATCCTGTGGAGCAAATGTATTTCTCCAACTTTAGAGATCTTACTGCAAGAAAATGGAGCAAAAACACAGAGCAATGCTTGTTTTTAATTGTGCTGCATTAGCTCCACCCATGAACACCCCCACTCCTCACATGACCCTACCCCCAGTCCCATCCACTGTTTCTTGGCACAGAAAATACTATTTTCCTATAACAAGAATGTTCCACAATGCATTGGAGATGTCTCTAGCATCCAAGGGGTTAAACAATAGCCTGTAAAGGGGTGTATATAACTGGTGCATGGGCAGTAAGATTGCTCTGGGCACACCCGCAATACAGAATGTGGGTGTGGCCTACACAAGTGTGGCTCTCCTCAGAATGTGGAGCTCTAGGCAGTTTCCTGTACTGCCTATTGGGAAATCTAGCCCTGTCCATAGTAAGTTACTGGAACAGCACCCCCTGGTGACCAAAATAGAAAATGACTGTTGTATTAAAATAAAGATACTTGCGTTGTAATTACTTTTGAATGAAAATCTGCCAGAAATCTCTTTTTTCTCAAAAGGACAATACACAAAAAGAGATACCCTGAAGCATATCTGCTCCCTAGATAACAACAAACAAATTCTCTCTTAACAAGAGAATCAGCTTACCCAGCCATATGTTTTATCGTTATTATTATTATTATTACTTATAATAATACTATATATCTATTGATATATCTATCTATTTATTTATTTTCCTTATTGATGTAGAGCATCTGATATCTCTAGGCATGCATGAGCAAGGAGTCTCCTATTCTCTTTGGATGACCAAAACCAAATGTAATTTATTTATTCAAAGTGGAGGTCCCCCTAAAGGTAATAGGGGAATCCACATATGGGTGACTGATTTCTCATGATTACATAAAGAGCTTCTCTACATATAACTCATGAGGCCCATGATGGCTAACATATGTATGTGTTTGGCTGCTTCTCTTCTTAAGAGAGGAATTGCATTTTGTGGATGGGTTGTTATGATATGCTTCGGGATATTTTTTATCTGTGTATGGCACTGAGCTAAAAGAGTTTAAATTCTAGGTGGAGTACCAGCCCTACCTAGCTTTGCGTCTGACTGTCATTTTGAAGGTGTGGTGTATTTTGGGCTTGGTCTCCCTAAGGGAATAGGATAATCTAGATATGTACCCATGGCTTACAAATGGCTAGAAATATCAGCTGCCCTTCACTGAAGAGGCCCAAAATGGCTGAAATTTATGTCTGGGGCTGCTGCTTCTCTCTTCCCAAGAGTAATTGGCTGATGTTTTGTGGCTGGACTGTCAACTGAGCAGAACCTGTATGATATGCTTCAAGACATGTCTTCTTTTCATAGGGCACTTGTGATTGAAAAGAGATTGCACCCTGGGTAGGATATCAGTCCTACATAGCTGAGCTTCTCTGACTGCCACTTTTTATCCTTCTTTTACTCAACAGGATGTGTCCTATACCATTATTTCATAAAAATGTCTATTGCACCTTTAAAGGCACACTAAAACCGAAGAATGAAATTGGGTTATATAATTTTAAATATCATGTATTTCCAGCTACTGAGTTAGTTATTTTATGTCAGATCCCTAAAATCTAATCCTAAACTAGCATTTTTATTGCATGTGTAAAGTATCCTGTATAGACACAATCTGGTTAATTATTTTTCTAGATCTAATTATAGTAATGTATTAAGATTAGTACCCATTGACCTTCTATTCAGAAAGGTTGTTACCTTATCCTATTCCATTTAAAGCAACACTAACATCTAAAAATCAACTGGGGTTATATACACTTTAATACCCTGTACTAGGTTTACATATGCTCTGAGGGAGCAGAGATTCCCACCTTTTCCAGGGTTCCCATTGATTATCCAGGATTACCTGTGAATGGGTTGAGATAAGATACAGCCTTTCTAAATAGAAGAATGGTGGGCACTAATCACCGTCAATTAACTGACATTAGCCCTTTTTCTCAATACAAAACAGCAGAAAACAAAAATAAATACATTCTCTATGAAAAAGACAGTGTACACATAGGTTAAAAAGCTAGCTTATGATAATATTTAGGAGTATAACAATTAATCATTTTACTCATGCTAGCTGCAAGTGGGAGTTATTCATCGTTATAGCAATCTATTTCATTTTCTTTTATGTTAGTGTGCCTTTAAAGATAACACAGACCAATCACTTATTAGACTTCCTATCACAATTGCTATGGAGCTCTGGAGCCCTAAAAAAAGCAGAAATGGATGTTCCAGAGAATATATTTAAGGGTAGATATTAGAATTTAGATTTAATGAATTCTGACAGATACTGGCATGGAATGCAAGTTATTTAAGTGTATATAACCCAGGGCCAGCCCAAGACATTGTGCTGCCTGGGATCAAGGATGAAATGCTGCCCCCCACACACACATACCAAAACCACGCCCACCAAAACTACCCTTACAAGGATGAAATTAGAACACAGTGACCACGTTAACTAGAGCAGCATCTGCACATAAAAAAACTGCTGTGAGTGAGAGGTAAGATTGTTATTTTGATAGGTAGATTATTTGTTGAATTTACATTGAAACCTTTAAGGACCATTGCAATGGGTTGATTCTCTATTAGTTGATACCCCTCTGGTCCTTAAAGGCTTAATGTATAGGGCCATAGAAATATAGGGCCAGTAGATAATCAAGTCCCAGATGCATTAATAAACCCCACTGTATATTCCCTTGTGCATACAAGCAAGAAGGAATATAGCATCTAAATGACAGCACTAAGATAGGAAATTATAATAAATTCTTTTAGACCAGTGGTTTGTCACTGTTTGTCACTGCCTCCTTCCAAGCTTTTTATAGACAAAGATATATAGTATAGTGCAAAAAATATTACAGTACTTCTCTCACATGCAGGGAAATTTGTAGCAGATCTCTCTGTCCTTCCATACTCACATAGTAACATAGTAATTTATGCCGAAAAAAGACTTGCGTCCATCTAGTTCAACCCTTTTCCTATTCCTGTTTACCATCGTTGATCCAAAAGAAGGCAAAAAAACCCCCCTCAGTATAGCAATTTCAAATTCTGCCTTGAATGTGGGGAAAAAAATTCCTTCTTGATTCCAAATGGCAATCAGATTTCTCCCTGGATCAACAAGCCCTAACTAAATATTAATCCCAACACTAACGTACATAGCCCTCTATGTTATGCTGTTTTAAATAAGTATCCAGGCACCTTTTAAAGGCATCTAATGTATTCGATAGCACCACCTCCTCAGGCAGTGAATTCCATATCTTTATTGTCCTTACAGTAAAGAAACCCTTCCTCTGTTGTAGATTAAATCTCCTTTCCTCAAGTCTAAGCGCGTGGCCTCTTGTCCTGTGTACTGTTCTGTTAATGAACAGGTCTTTGGAGAGCCTTTTGTATGGGCCCTGAACATATTTATAATCATTCATAAAAATAATCTTTATTTATGGCCTTTGTTCTTCCCTACCTTACAACAGTGGGGTTGACTGAGAAGTCAGCCTGGCCCTGCAGTACATAAATTGCGGTTATTCATAGTGCACCTTCATAATTTTTAATGTGTATATATATGAAAGTACAATTATATTAGAAATATACAAATTGTTAACAAATGGGTCAAAGCATCCATTTACACTTTGATAAATTCCCCACTGGTATTGTGTTGTTGACTTTTCTGAGAGTTAAAAGGAGGGTATAATCACAGTAGTTTACAGATATAACAGCTCCCTTTGACAGAACAAGGCTGTGTTCACACTGCAACTTTTTTGGCTGGGTTCACACTGTCAAAATTCAGTTTTGCTTAAGTTTCCTGTATCTTATCAAGTCACCAAAGTGATACAGAACATCATGGGCACTGATAGCTAGGATAAGCTATACAGGGTCTAGTAAAGCACTGAAAACAACGGTTGCTATTTACCTGGATGTCCTGAGGCCTCCCTGTGAATCGGTTTTAACAGATCGAAGCAGTGAACAGACAAGCTCCTCCTGCAGCCACCCAGAGCCCGCTGCAGTATCTAGCACACACCCATAGGTGGCAGTCACGTTTTCAACAAACTGGAGAATGAAGACTTTTCGGAGATTTTTGGCAAACGCTAAGGGCCATATATTCAAAGGGTTAACGACAAAAAATTGTCGTATGAAAGACAAAAATAAGTCATTGAATGCATGAATGACATATTTTCCATAGAGTATACGACAAAAAACTAGTAATGACACAACTCCAGAATTGACAGACAAAGGGGCAGGGCAAGGGTGTGGCTAAACTATTCTCCAGTGTCGTATAGAGGAAAAGAAAATTTGTCGTAACTAATGACAAAAAAATGTCTTTCAAAAGACAAAATTTGTACGTTAAGAAAAAAAGTGGAGGAAATGTGTTCTGAATGTGAGAATTTTTGTCTTTAGTGAAGACATTTTTAACCCCTTAAGGACTACATGACGTACTATGACCGTCATAGTCCTTAAACCCTTAAGGACTGATGACGGTCATAGTAAGCCACGTGCTTTTTACTTACAGTGCTCCACCGGGAGCGCTGTAAGTAAAAATAGGGCCTAAAATGGACCGTTCCAAGACTGGAGCGATCTCTTTCAGGCCCCAAAATGTCGTGCCCATACACGCAACAGGTCATGTGTACCAACGCGTCGGCAAGGATGAAAGTGGTCCTTATGGGATGAAAACGTCCCAGGACCACATTTTTTGTCGTTACATATGACGATTTCAGTCAGAACAAAATACATATTTCTAATCACAACCAACACTCTCTGAAAATATTAACAAGCCCAATGACACTATACTTTGAAAAGTTGTTACAAACGACAATAGCTATTTCACTGCTTCTTTGAACATATGGCCCTAAGTGCAAACATCGTGAAACCTTGCATTAGACATCATTGGCATACTTGTCAAATTTGAAAGGACAATTGACTGTCGGTAGCAGTGGTCTATAGGGCGGAAAATTGCCGCCCCTGTCAAAGTGCCACCTGGGTCCCATGGACCCACCGGGACCCATGTAAGGGCCGGCTCTGATAGAACCTTAGTTCATATTTAGGTTTTAGTGTTCCTTTAAGCAGTTATCTAATAGTACAACATATTGTGAGCTGTGCAGCTCATGGAGACAAATGCTGACAAATGTAGACTGATCAAAATAAGTTAAAAATAAGTATATCTAAATAACATAAAGTCCAAGAATGCATCACTCCCTGTGTGCATAACCTTACAGGCATAGTAGAGAACGATGCAGTCATGCGCAGTATAGACTGCACGAACATGCCGGCTTCCAGTCAGAGCACTGCTGATCCGGAGTGGGGCGCTCCGAACGGCCCACCGCCCCTGGCTCTGGGGCAGCAGCCAAGGCCACTGGCTGCCAATTTGGCCAGTGTGCACGGCCCTTCAGTACTAGTGTATATATATATATATATATATATATATATATATATATATATATACACATTTTTTTAAATATTGTAATATTGTAATATATATAGCTTTGTCAACCTGAGGGCAATAGGGGAATCCATAAGGGGATCCTTTGCTCAAGAGTGATTAGTGAGATTTACTGCACTTTGATGATGAGACCCAATAAGAAAGAACAAAATTTCTGTCTTTGGCTGTTTCTCTTGTTCAGAGATGGCCTGCCAGATGCTTTGTGGCTGGACTAGTATCTGGGTAGGATTGGTATGATATCCTTTGGGATACTTCATCTCTGTATACTCGGTGAGCTAAAAGACATTGTACCCTGTGCAGGATGTCAGTTACCAATTTTGGTACTTGGCCCTCTTCCTTTTTGTTTTCTGAGTTAGCTTGTCTCGTTTTCTAACGATGATACTCAAGATTATTTAGCTCCCAGATACTCTAGAGAAGTGGTTCCCAAACTTACCCTCAAGAACTAGGCTGACCATACCTACACCTTTAAAGGGATAGTAATACTTAAAATGTAAAAAAATATATGTTGTAGGGTTTATCCCCCCTGAGCAAAAAAAGGGTACTCCCACTGCTGAAAAGTGTTTTATTCAAAAGTTATTATCACGGTGCCCGTGATTTGCTGCAGTTACTTGTCTGTCACCAGTAGGGGGCTTCTATTGGCTGTCTGCAGATAGCCCGCCTCTTAGTGACTATTTAAACCTGGATTGGGCACCCTTTGAGTGCCCTTTCGTGTTGTTTCTGACCTTCTTGCTATCACTATGCTAGTGATAGCTGGGCCTCTGTTCCAGTGTTCCTGAGTTCCTGATCTCATGTGTTCCTGAGTTCCTGATCTCTACTGTTCCAGTGTTTCCTGCATGCTGAAGTACTTCCAGTCCTGGTTCCGGCCTAGTCTCTGGTGTTGCAGTTCCTGCTGAACTTCTCTGCTGTTTTCTGACCTGACTGATCGTTGCTGGTTCCTGTCATCTCATCACCTGTCTTCAGTATCCTGGCGACCTTCTGCCTGGTCGCGTTGGTGACATTGCTACAATTCCGTGTTGGTCCCAGCGTGCGGACGCTGGTTTGCTCCTAAGCCTTGCGGCTATACAAACTCGCTTGTTACACCAGTGTGCGGTCACTGGTTTGCTCCAAAGCCTATCAGCTATACAATTCTGTGTTGGTCCCAGCGTGCGGACGCTGGTTTGCTCCTAAGCCTTGCGGCTATACAAACTCACTTGTTACACCAGTGTGCGGTCACTGGTTTGCTCCAAAGCCTTTCAGCTATACAAATCTGTGTTGGTCCCAGCGTGCGGACGCTGGTTTGCTCCTAAGCCTTGTGGCTATACAAACTCGCTTGTTACACCAGTGTGCGGTCACTGGTTTGCTCCAAAGCCTATCAGCTATACAAATCTGTGTTGGTCCCAGCGTGCGGACGCTGGTTTGCTCCTAGCCTTGCGGCTATACAAACTCACTTGTTACACCAGTGTGCGGTCACTGGTTTGCTCCAAAGCCTTTCAGCTATACAAATCTGTGTTGGTCCCAGTGTGCGGACGCTGGTTTGCTCCTAAGCCTTGCGGCTATACAAACTCGCTTGTTACACCAGTGTGCGGTCACTGGTTTGCTCCAAAGCCTATCAGCTATACAAATCTGTGTTGGTCCCAGCGTGCGGACGCTGGTTTGCTCCAAAGCCTTGCTGCTTAACGATTCTGCTAATTTGCCAGTTCCATCTGACTGCTGCTATTATCTCTGGGCTGCCCTGCCCGGTATTGGTAAGGCCGGTAGAACCTTTGCCACATTCCATCTGAGGTTGCCTTACCCGGTATTGGCAGGGCCGGTAGAGCCTACATTGTGTATCTATTGAGGCTGCCTTGCCCGGTAATTTGGTAAGGCCGGTAAAACCGTTATGCTATTCCATCTGCAGGTTGCCTTACCCGGTATTGGCAAGGCCGGTAGAGCCTAAAGACTGTCCTGTCCGGTATATTGACAGGACCGGTAGAGTCTGCCTTCTGTCTGTGCTATATTCTGTATATATATATATATGTATGTTATTGCCATCCTAAGTTATCATTTATTATTTCAATAAAATTGATTTTTTTTTACCTAAAACTTGTGTCTGAGAGTCATAATAAACCGTGACAGTACGAAAGGGCCATGACCTCAGACAGCAAGGGTGAAGGTAACGCACAGAATATCCATTGGAGGATGGATGTGCTCGAGCAACGTTTGGATCAGTTGGCAGTTGCAATTCAAACGATCCTTGAACGCACGGTACCTGCTGACCAATCTAGCTCTAGCCCGGTGGTCTCGCCAAGTCAGACACCGGAAAGTGATACCAGACCCCTAGGGGGTACTGTTAAAGGGTTAACGGCTTCTGCACCCTTGCCGCTAAGATATGATGGTGACCCTAGTCTCTGCAGAGGGTTCATCAATCAACTCGAAATCTTTATGGAATTGACGGCACACGCATTTCCCAATGATCGTAGTAAAGTGGGGTTCACGATATCACTGCTCACTGGCAGAGCATTGGCTTGGGCTAACCCCTTGTGGGAGAATGCTAAACCTTGTACTAAGAACTTTAGTGAATTTGTGCGTTCCTTTCGAAGAGTGTTTGAGCCTCCTGGTAGAACCACCTCTGCTGCCAAACGCCTTATGGAGATACAACAGGGCAGGCGTACAGTGGGCGACTATGCCATCGAATTCCGCACACTGGCAGCAGAGGTAGGTTGGAATAACGAGGCATTATTGGCAGCCTTCTCTCAAGGCCTGAATGACCACATTAAAGACGAAATCGCTGCTAAAGATCTACCTATTGATCTAGATGATTACATTGAGTATGTTATGATAATTGACTCCAGAATACGTGAGAGATCAATTGCCAGAGATCGTAAGTTACGGTCAAAAAATAATGAGCCTAGTAGCATGTTTTGCCCACCCATCCCTCCCTTGGCATTGAAGTCTAGTGAACCAGTACGGGAAACAAGTGAACCTATGGAAATAGGCTTCACTAGACTATCCAAGGCAGAGAGACTATATCGCAAAAAACAAGGGTTATGTTTATACTGCGGTAAAAAAGGGCACTTGCTAAATTCCTGTCCGGTACGTCCGGGAAACGCACACACCTAGGGTATCTTGGGGGACAGGCCCTAGGTGGTGTACAATCGTCCCCAGTGTCGGGCATAATGAAACCCACCATACAGGTGGTATTGTCTTGGGCACAACGCTCTGTGGAGGTTTTGGCCTTGGTTGACTCCGGTGCAGCAGGGTATTTTATGGATAATACCTTTGCTGAATTGCACGGAGTTCCACGCATTGAAAGAGAAAACCCCTTGACTATTGAAGCGATTGATGGTAGACCCTTAGAACCGCCTCAGGTTATATTTGAAACTATGCCATTGTCTATGACTATTGGGGCACTTCACAGAGAAGAGCAGCAGTTTCAACTGATTAATTCCCCGCACCATGCGGTGATATTGGGATTTCCGTGGTTACAGTTACATAACCCACAATTCGATTGGAAAAAGTGTGAAATTGCTGCTTGGTCCCAGTTTTGTATGGACAAGTGCGTCATCCAGCCTATTAAGGTCATGTGCACCTCCTCTGCTATGCCGGATGTGTACCAACAGTTTGGCGATGTTTTTAGCAAAGGAGAGGCTAGTATGCTACCCCAGCATAGACCTTATGATTGTTGCATTGAATTGCAGCCTGGTGCAGTACCTCCGAAAGGACGCACTTATCCATTATCTTGTGATGAAAATAAGGCTATGGAGGATTACATTTCTGATGCCCTTGCTAGAGGGATCATACGTAAATCTACCTCTCCAGCTGGGGCTGGGTTCTTTTTTGTAAAAAAGAAAAATGGCGAATTAAGACCATGCATTGACTACCGGGGCTTGAATAAACTAATGGCAAAAAACGCATACCCAATACCACTCATCACCGAGCTTTTTGACAGGCTTAAGGGCGCTTCGATATTTACCAAGTTGGACCTACGGGCCGCTTACAATCTGGTTCGCATTCGAGCAGGTGATGAGTGGAAAACTGCCTTTAATACTCGAGCTGGGCACTACGAGTATCTAGTAATGCCTTTTGGGCTGTGTAATGCACCCGCAGTTTTCCAGGAACTGATAAATGATGTTCTGAGAGATATGTTACAGACATGTGTTGTGGTGTACCTCGACGATATACTGATTTACTCCCAAAACATGGCACAGCACATCAAAGATGTATCCGCAGTATTGCTACGACTCCGTGAGAACAAATTATTTTGTAAAATGGAAAAATGTGAGTTTCATAGAACCAGTGTGCCATTCTTGGGGTTCATAATTGGCAATGATGGCATTGCCATGGACAAAGAAAAGTTGTCAGCTGTCCTACAATGGCCAAAACCCAAGGGTCTTAAAGCCATACAGCGTTTCCTGGGTTTCGCTAATTATTATAGGAGGTTTATTAAGAACTTTTCTTCCATTGTCAAACCTCTGTCCGATCTTACGCACAAGGGTGCTAATCCTTCTTGTTGGCCGGTATCTGCTGAGAAAGCCTTTGAGAATTTGAAGCTGGCATTTGCTGCGGCTCCTGTGTTATCCCACCCCAATCCTTTACTTCCATTTACGTTAGAGGTTGATGCCTCAGATATTGGGGTCGGGGCAGTACTTTCGCAGCGACACGAGAAAGGTGGAACTCTCAGACCTTGTGGGTTTTTCTCTAAAAAGTTGACTGTCACTCAAAGCCACTATGAGATAGGTGACAGAGAATTATTGGCCATTATCCTTGCTCTTAAGGAATGGCGTCATTTGCTTGAAGGTACTAAGAATCCTGTCTTAATCCTAACAGATCATAAGAATCTGACCTATCTCTCGGAGGCCAAGAGATTGTCCTCTCGTCAGGCCAGGTGGGCACTGTTCCTGTCTCGATTTAATTTCATTGTATCATATTTACCAGGGTCAAAAAATATCAGGGCTGATGCACTGTCAAGACAATTTGAGGCCGACAGTGACAGAGTGGAAGCACCAGCTCCTATCATCCAACCTGATAGAATACTGGCTACTATACGCACGAGTATCACTTCTCCTCTAGGGGAGGAGATCCTGGCCTCTCAGGGGTCCGCTCCCCATGAAACCCCAGTGGGCAAATGTTTTGTCGCTGAATCATTTCGTACTAGGCTGCTCGAAACCTACCATTCCTCTAAGGCTGCGGGACATATTGGTAGAGACCAATTGTTATGGTCCCTTTCTCAGTTATTTTGGTGGCCTTCCATGAGAAAAGATTGTGCCGAATTTACGAATGCCTGTGCCACCTGCGCCCGCGCTAAGACCCCGAGACATCTCCCTGTGGGCTTGCTTCAACCGGTGCCTAATGGCGAACGCCCCTGGTCTCATGTTTCCATTGATTTTATGGGAGAGTTGCCTATGTCGAAGGGGTACTCCTTTATATTCATGGTGGTGGACAGGTTTTCTAAAATGGCTCATTTCGTGCCCCTCCGTGGTCTTCCTTCAGCGAAGGAATTGGCAATGGTGTTCGCCAGAGAAGTATTCCGGTTGCATGGAGTGCCTAGGGTACTGGTGTCTGACAGGGGGAGCCAGTTTGTGTCTAGATTTTGGAGGGCATTTTGCCAACAGATGGGCATACAGCTGTCCTTCTCCTCTGCCTACCATCCCCAGACCAATGGAGCCGCTGAACGAGCTAATCAGGGCTTGGAACAATTTCTCCGTTGTTTCGTTACTGACCATCATGATAATTGGTCCGACTTGTTGCCTTGGGCAGAGTTCGCCAGGAACTGTGCGGTCAATTCTTCATCTGGGAGCTCTCCGTTTCTGATTAATTATGGGTTCCAGCCCTGTTTGCTTCCAGACTCATTTCAGATGCAACAGATTCCAGCTCTGGATGAGCATATCGAGCAACTCCGTTCCACATGGGCACAAGTTCAGAGGGCACTTGGTCAGTCATTTCAGCGTCATCAGCGCCATGCTAATCGCAGAAGGCTTCCAGCGGTTTCCTTTCAGGTTGGGGATAGAGTATGGCTTTCCTCCAGAAATCTCAAGCTGCAGGTTCCGTCTAATAAGTTGGCTCCTCGGTTTATTGGTCCATACAGAGTTATTCGCAAAATTAACCCTGTCTCCTATGCACTAGACCTACCTGCATCCATGCGTATCCATAATGTGTTCCATGTGTCCCTTCTTAAGCCTCTGGTTTGCAATCGCTATACTACCACACCTGTGGTGCCAGGACCTGTTGAGGTCGAGGGCCAGGAGGAGTACGAGGTTCAGAGCATTATTGATTCCCGTAGGCTTAGAGGAAGGGTACAGTACCTGGTACATTGGAAAGGGTATGGTCCTGAGGATCGATCATGGGTGGATAGTACGGACCTTCATGCACCTAGGTTAACTAGGGCCTTTCATGCCAATTACCCGCAGAAACCTAAACCCTATTCTAGGAGAGGGGGTCTTTGAAAGGGGGGTACTATCACGGTGCCCGTGATTTGCTGCAGTTACTTGTCTGTCACCAGTAGGGGGCTTCTATTGGCTGTCTGCAGATAGCCCGCCTCTTAGTGACTATTTAAACCTGGATTGGGCACCCTTTGAGTGCCCTTTCGTGTTGTTTCTGACCTTCTTGCTATCACTATGCTAGTGATAGCTGGGCCTCTGTTCCAGTGTTCCTGAGTTCCTGATCTCATGTGTTCCTGAGTTCCTGATCTCTACTGTTCCAGTGTTTCCTGCATGCTGAAGTACTTCCAGTCCTGGTTCCGGCCTAGTCTCTGGTGTTGCAGTTCCTGCTGAACTTCTCTGCTGTTTTCTGACCTGACTGATCGTTGCTGGTTCCTGTCATCTCATCACCTGTCTTCAGTATCCTGGCGACCTTCTGCCTGGTCGCGTTGGTGACATTGCTACAATTCCGTGTTGGTCCCAGCGTGCGGACGCTGGTTTGCTCCTAAGCCTTGCGGCTATACAAACTCGCTTGTTACACCAGTGTGCGGTCACTGGTTTGCTCCAAAGCCTATCAGCTATACAATTCTGTGTTGGTCCCAGCGTGCGGACGCTGGTTTGCTCCTAAGCCTTGCGGCTATACAAACTCACTTGTTACACCAGTGTGCGGTCACTGGTTTGCTCCAAAGCCTTTCAGCTATACAAATCTGTGTTGGTCCCAGCGTGCGGACGCTGGTTTGCTCCTAAGCCTTGTGGCTATACAAACTCGCTTGTTACACCAGTGTGCGGTCACTGGTTTGCTCCAAAGCCTATCAGCTATACAAATCTGTGTTGGTCCCAGCGTGCGGACGCTGGTTTGCTCCTAGCCTTGCGGCTATACAAACTCACTTGTTACACCAGTGTGCGGTCACTGGTTTGCTCCAAAGCCTTTCAGCTATACAAATCTGTGTTGGTCCCAGCGTGCGGACGCTGGTTTGCTCCTAAGCCTTGCGGCTATACAAACTCGCTTGTTACACCAGTGTGCGGTCACTGGTTTGCTCCAAAGCCTATCAGCTATACAAATCTGTGTTGGTCCCAGCGTGCGGACGCTGGTTTGCTCCAAAGCCTTGCTGCTTAACGATTCTGCTAATTTGCCAGTTCCATCTGACTGCTGCTATTATCTCTGGGCTGCCCTGCCCGGTATTGGTAAGGCCGGTAGAACCTTTGCCACATTCCATCTGAGGTTGCCTTACCCGGTATTGGCAGGGCCGGTAGAGCCTACATTGTGTATCTATTGAGGCTGCCTTGCCCGGTAATTTGGTAAGGCCGGTAAAACCGTTATGCTATTCCATCTGCAGGTTGCCTTACCCGGTATTGGCAAGGCCGGTAGAGCCTAAAGACTGTCCTGTCCGGTATATTGACAGGACCGGTAGAGTCTGCCTTCTGTCTGTGCTATATTCTGTATATATATATATATGTATGTTATTGCCATCCTAAGTTATCATTTATTATTTCAATAAAATTGATTTTTTTTTACCTAAAACTTGTGTCTGAGAGTCATAATAAACCGTGACAGTTATTAAAGGTCAAAGTTGAATTTTTTTAGGTGCAGTATCACAGTGGCCTGAACTTGTACAGTGGTACTGTTACTACACCATCCTATGGAGATTTATGGTCCCGGGACCAGAGCTCTCCATAGGATGGTGCAGCAACAGCATCACTGTACAATATCAGGCCACTGTGATACTGCACAATAAAAATTCAACTTTGATCTTTAATAACTTTTGAATAAAACACCTTTCAGCAGTGGGAGTACCCTTTTTTTACTCAGGGGGATAAAACCTACAACACATATTTTTTACATTTTAAGTATTACTATCCCTTTAAAAAGGGACCCATAGGAAATAGGTATATTTCAGGAGTGCACCAAAATCAAAGCAACCCTGTAGTATGCATTTTTCATGTGTTTCCCTTTTTAAAGGTGAGGTATGGTCAGCCTATCAAGAATCAACCCCCCGCAACAGTCCAGTTTCCTAGAATCCTCTCTCATGATCACAGGAGTATCAATCAGTGGGTAATGAGAGATACACCTGTTCTCTGTGATACTGCACAATAAAAATTCAACTTTGATCTTTAATAACTTTTGAATAAAACACCTTTCAACAGTGGGAGTACCCTTTTTTTACTCAGGGGGATAAAACCTACAACACATATTTTTTACATTTTAAGTATTACTATCCCTTTAAAAAGGGACCCATAGGAAATAGGTATATTTCAGGAGTGCACCAAAATCAAAGCAACCCTGTAGTATGCATTTTTCATGTGTGTCCCTTTTTAAAGGTGAGGTATGGTCAGCCTATCAAGAATCAACCCCCCGCAACAGTCCAGTTTCCTAGAATCCTCTCTCATGATCACAGGAGTATCAATCAGTGGGTAATGAGAGATACACCTGTTCTCGCTTGACAATATTCAGAAAACATGCTCTATAGAGGAGACTTGATGACAAATTTGGGAACAACTGTGCTACAGTTTTACCAAATTCCTTCAATGCCTTCTCAGACCCTGTAGAATCAAATAGAAGATCCTAACACTAACCACCTATTTTGCTTTAATCGTTTCTAAATATTCCTCAAGTTGTCCTTGGCATTCCACTCATGACCTTTGTCTGTCTTCCATTTATAGCTTCTTCTCACTTACTCTTATTATACTTCTTATGAGCCTCAGCAGGTCTACATAAATCATTATCACTCAGATTCCCCTCATGCTTTTAACATTTTATAACACTCAGCTTTAAATTGTAGGGTTCTTACTGCTGGATAAAACAAGGATACCCTCATTGCCCCAAAAGCTCTTTCAGTGAAAATGTAATTTTTTTTGAGTTAGAGGTTTTTTTTTTCCTTTTTGGAACACCTGTGTATGAGCTGTAATGCAAGTGATATACATATTTCTCTTTTGGAAGCCCTCGAGGATCAACTTGTTTACTCCTGATTTAGCAGGTTTGTCCCACAACATTTTCTTCATACTTCAGGCTTAATGTTCCAATTGGGGATGTCTTTAGCACCCAAGATTATAATATTCCTTTAGTCTGATAAAAAAAAGGTTTAAATTCAGAGTTATATGCTATATGGAACACTTATTGTATAAGGGCCTGTTAACCTTAAAGGCAGGGCTTAAAATATGAAGTCCTTTGCTACTAGCCAGACCTGAAAAGTTACTCGCCACCGCAAGCCATAACATACCCAACAGTGCTGAACTTCTACTTGTCAAGGCTAAATTTTCACTCGTCACTGGCTAGTGGCGAGTGGAAATTTTGAGACCTGCTTAAAGGGATAGTAATATTTCATAATAAAAGCAGCTCCAATTAATCTTCATAGTATTTGGGCCATGGGGAGTGCTATTTCAATACTGTCAGAGTTGTAGTTCAAGAGTAATTGAATGATAAAGTATCCCCCTCCTGCCCCTTTTACTGATGTAACACTGCTCACCTCAGAACAGCAAGACTGTCCGGATGGATCACAGAGAGGAACACTCTTCAATTAATATAAGGGAAAAACCTGAAAAACCTGTCAATGGGGGAGACGTTTTAATTGTTCTCAAAGTAAGAATATTTTCACTTGCTGTGAGCTTTCTGGTCTGTGGGACAGATTCCATATCTGAGGGTAGGTGACTTATACTAGGTAAAAGGGGTGGTAAGGGGATACTTTATCATTCAATTACTCTTGAATTACAACTCTGGCCGAATTGAAATAACACTGTCTATGGCTCAAATACTATGAAGATTAATTGTAGCCGCTGTTTTTGTGAAACATTACTATCCCTTTAACTTTTTGAGTGCCAGGGGGGTTTGCAACATTGCACAGCAATGCTTGCATACCCCTTTGGTAATCAAAGGGTTAAACACATTAGTAATGTGTGTAAACACAGGCTTCATTTTACACATTGTGCAAGAGGAACAATCATTCACATCACCTAATGTTCCTGTACTGGATGGAAAACAAGAGCACTTGCATTTCAGTGTGAATAGTGTTTAATTAACTGCACCTATGTATCATGTGATTGTGAGATGTGCTGACTATAGAGGCAGATGTAATAGTTGCTGGCAGGGTCACAGAATACAAACCCTTCCCACTGTACATAGTAATCATATGCCTTCTCAATGTGTTGTGCAATCCTCTAGTCTCAAAAGGGTTAAGCAGGCTCAATGCACTCTGCTGGCTTCAGTTTGAAAAAACTGGTAGTAATTGTCATGTCCGCCTCCATGGACTGACCTCCAGGACTGAGTGAAGATGTTATCTCTTGAACAAAGGCACAATGGCAAAATACATGTGGGCCATTAGGATTTTATGGCCATAGTAAGGTAAGTGGGGGTTAATTTTAGGTGGTGTTACACCCCCTTTAATATAGGAAATGTGGTAGAGTTCCTCTACTGCTTTAGAAAGGTAGTATGCATATGTAACCCCTCAAGGACAAGATAGGTACAAAACACACTGCAAAGCAATGCTTTGCACAACCCTCTGATTCTCAAGTGGTTAAAGAACTTTAAAATACAACTTCAAGTTTTAACTGAGACATTGTAATTGGACATTATTTAAATTTTACGTAGAGTCCAACTTGTTAGAAGGGTTTATTGTTCATTTCAAGGGCCCCTTTCAGGGGCATAACTATTTGGGATGCAGTTAGAAAGGGGTCCAGCTTCTCCTCCAATCCCTTTTAATCTGACCAGTTTCCTATCTTGGATAGAGGCCGCTGATATAATCACACATGGTTGCTGCCAGCATTGCTGGGGTGGGGCTAAGGGGGCTGAAGCCCAAGTGTGTCAGTGTACAGTCCTGAATGAGGAACATGGCATATTTGTGTCCCCTGCTTGCATTAAACTATTGAGAGGAACAGGGGACCTGTATGGGAAGATTCATGTGAGTGGCGATGATTGCACACTAGCATTCTCCATCAGTCAGGGTGCCACGTTAAACTTGCACTGAGAGTCTGTGTCCTTGGATGAAGTTTGAAAGTGGCACCCAACTGATGGAGAAAGCCCCAGCATGCAATGCATCACTGGATCTTCCAATACAGGTCCCCTGTTCCTCACAATAGTTTAATGTAACCGGGGACACAAAGTTGACCTGGCAGAGTCGTGAAGCATTTTCAGCACAGGTGAGTGAGTTGTCTTCTGCATCAGAAGAGTTAAACTGCATCTTTTTTTTATCTAGGTGCATTTTAGATAGTCACACTTTTTACTATTTATAATGCTCAGTCACTCTAAACATGACTAGCAGCCCAAAGTTCATTGCAGCTGTTTGTTCCCACAATGCACGCTAAATAGTGTGAATAATGGGAACATCAAAGGAAACTAGCTAATGCTCAATGTTTGACACAGTGTCAAAGTTTCAAGGTGTTAAAAGTACCGTTTGCCCCAGAATTCTTCAGAGCTTTAGATTACATCAGGCTGAATGACTTCCTCTATCTGCTATTCAAGCAGAATTGCCTATAGCAAGGCCTACAGAACAACACTATACTTACCCCAAAATCATGCTAGCTGAAATCACAGTCTTGTAAAACAGTGGGAAGCACCAGAAGGGTATAGGGGATGTGTCATTAATTAATTCCACTAATACTGTTTATATTAGTAATATTAGAATATATAACTGCATTATTTATTATAAAGGTGTTGCTTCTAAATACCAGAGCCTAGTGTATTAGTTTTGAGCGATTCCTGCAGTAGTAGATCATTGCTACCTTCCTCATTGATGGTTCCAAACAATGAAGAGGTCAGTGAATTCCAAATAAAAATGTGGAACATGCCCAAAAATTGCATATACAATACGGATGCTTGTATTCATTAATGGACTGGAAAAATATATGTTAAAGAGCTTTCCCTATTGACTAAAATAAGTGTACTCCCACTGCTGGAAGCTGTGTCGTCCAAAGTTGTTACAGCTTTAAACATTTTTACATTGACAGTGCCCTCTGGTGTTCACACAGTTCTCCTACAGGTCACCTGGAGCTCAGACAATTGCATTCTATGGGGGATGAGTCACTGACTACAGTTTGCCACGGATTGTGAAAGTAACGGCTCAAAGGAAGAAAGTAACTTCTATATAACACATTTTTTGTAACTATATTTATGTTTGTTCTTTTAATCCCATAGATATTAAGGTCTTCCAAAGCACTGGTTTACAATTTGTTGAAAATATTTCTAGCACCCAGTGACACTTGTGCTACTTATTACTTGAAGTCCTACATTTTTCACTATTTCCTTTTTCCATAGTGTCTCATTATAATACTTTTTCATATCAACAGATGATGCAGCTATCGTCAGATATGGTGCACAGATCCTATATACATGTCACCTATGAATTTTAACCTTAGCTTTTAAGAGGATACTATAATACAGTTTTTACTAATTATTGAAATAAAAGTTCTCTCTTAGTGTACACCAATTACAATATTTTTTATTTCCCTCCTTTCTCTATTACCTGCAGTATCCTCTACCAACCATACCACATACTGAAGAGAAATTGCACTAGATGCCAGTCTAGTAACAAGAGTGTGTTTATTTTATTCAACATTTCAGCTTAGAGCAGTGGTTCTCAACCTTTTTTCATTCAAGGCAAGGCACCCCTACACACTGTCTGGAATTCCACAGACACCCTAATATCTCAAAAGTCCTTTAACAGAGTGTAATGAAGAGGACATGCAGGCCACAGGAGTCTCATTTCAAGTAAGATCCCTCTTACACCCTTTTTAATACAATTGTTTGTTTGTCCCTTTGTTTTTAATTGCATACATGATGTCAATACGTATAGTGGTTCTAAAGCTTATGCCGCTTTTCCTTATAACATCTGATTAACCCCTTGTTTATAAAAAAAATAATAATAATAATTTAAATAGGGTACAACGGTGCTTTAGAGTAGGTACTTGCCAGATTTGAGGTACCTTGGCGAGGTTGACGAGCTTAACATCTCTTGGCCATTTGATGGACTAAATCCTAATATTTATCAATCTAGTTATTATATATGCACAAGGCAGGGCACACATTGACATTCTGGTATGGAGGAGCGCAGGGTCACTTTTTTGTTTTGTCTGTGCACTTTGGGTTATATCCAATGTTTGGGGGTTCTGGGGAATCCTCTCATCCCTTGCTGCTATCCAGATGCCAGTTATTATTTATCATTTTTATTTTAGTAACTAAATTATATATTATGGTGAGTTAGCACTGTAACCTTATTTCCTTTTCTCTTGTATAAGAGTAGTCACTTTTACCTTCCAAAATCAGCATAACTTAATTGAGCAAAGCAAACATCAGTTATACAGAAAGTAACATAAAAATGTACAACACACAGACTAATAGTGAATTTTGGGGACTTTAATAGAAGTCCATAAGATGACAGTAAATAAATAAATATGTAATCCCTCAAGCAGCACTTTTTCAAGCAAAATAGTGCAACACAAGTAAAATTAGTAACATTCAGGGATGCAGAACTATGACAAATGTGTGCTGTGATAGCAAAAGAGTAAACCAAGTACAAACAAAATTCCTACAAATTTTACTCATAAACTGAGCACTGACAGAACAAAAAAAAGAATGAAATTTATATAAAATGAAATTATGAGCGCTACTCTGTGCTATTCAGTGTGATACTTGTGATTGTTTAAGTTTGTGGAGTTGGTCAATCCTTGGGCGAATTGATGATAGGCACACTCTTAATTCTTCCTCCAATGATAGCAGCCTCTCTCTCATTTTTGAGGTCTTAATGTTTGCAATGGATGAGAAAGCAAATTCACAGAGGTAAGTGGTCGAACACTGTAAAAGAATAACGACTGCTTTTCTTCCAATGTTAGGATGTTCTCCAGAGACAACTATCCAAACCAAGTACAAACAAAATTCCTACAAATTTTAATCAGAAACTGAGCACTGACATTTTATATAAAATAAAATTAATGAGCACTACTCTGTGCTATTCACTGTGATACTTGCAATTCACTGTGTTTAAGCTTGCAGAGTTGGTCAATCCTTGGATGAATAGTGATAGGCGTACTTTTAATTTTTCCTCCAATGATAGCAGCCTCCCTCTCATTTTTGGGATTTTAATGTTTGTCATGGATAAAAAAGCCAAGTCACAGAGGAAAGTGGTCGAAAACTGTAAAAGAATAACAACTTCTTTTCTTACAATGTTAGGATGTTCTCCAGAGACAAGTATCCAAAAAGTGTCAAATGACAGTTCATGGTATTTAATTTTCAGGCTGCTATTTTGTCTTATAGCAATTAATTCCCCTTCCTTTTGAAGGCTGAATTGTCCATCACTGCGACTAACAAGCCCTGAGAATGAATTACGAATCCAGTAATATTGGACCACGTTCAGATATGGGAAGTAGCTTTCTATTTTCCTGTTCCAGTGTTGCTAATGATCCAATATAAGCTTTAAGATTTCTTTTTTTTTTCTAGACAATGTGAGAGGAAACCTCTCCATATCACCCTCATTTATACACTTTTCCACAGACTTAATTTTTCCTTGAAGCTTTGCAGCATGTCAGAATGTTTTCTTTCTTACCATGCATACCCAGGTTCAGCTTGTTTAATACCTGAAATATGACAGCTAAGTAGGCCAGCTTAGAAATCCAGAACTCATAGCTCAGAAATTCAGATAAGTTAGGAAAGTATGAATTTCTTTCTTCCCTAAGCTTGAGAGCCACCTCACTTCATTGTGTATAATTATCCTCACATGATCAGAATCATGAGACTTGCATAGTTTTGCAAAAATGTGTGATTTTAAAGGTCTGTGTTTAATATAATTCACAATGTGTCAGCTTGGTTAAGAACATCTTTAAATTCAGGAGCTAATGTTTGATTTATAAGGGCCTCTATGTGCAGTAAACAATGAGTAATAATGATACCTGGGTGTTGCTGCTTAACAAGAAATACAAAACCTTTCATTTCAGTCAATGAGGGTGTGCCATGAGTGCAGACACCTACACAAACCTTCCAAGAAAGGTTAACAGATTCCAAATATGCTGTTAATATGTCAAAAATGTCTTGGCCATGAATTGTCTCAGTGAGCTTCTTACAGCACAAAAAAATATCTTCTATATTTTATTCATTAATAAAACTGGACAAATGCTAATAGCTAGGCTTTTCAACTTATGTCAGTTGACTCGTCAACTTGTATGACAAACATATTTGTAATTTTTTTATTCAAAACTTTTTGACCAATAACAATAAGGTGTATGACTGGTTTGCATGTTTAAGACATTGCAATCAATTTAAAATACGACAGAAAAACACACCTGAATATGCTGTGAGCAAATCAGCCCAGCTGGACTGCGAGCAATGGAAGGTGAAAGGTTACCAGTCAGTCAAGCAAAAAAATCCACTCCAGAAGAGTTGGGAAGGGTGGAAAGAAACATGGATGAAAAAGAAAAGAAAAAGAAAGGAGAGAGAGAGGAGTAAGAAAGGGAGAGTACAGAGAAAGTACCTGGGGTCCCGATGCCTCAGAGCCACAAGATCGAGATGTATCAGTCAATGGCTGATGCCGCCAAGTGGGAGAAAGTGTCTGCCTATGTGGCTGGAGCAAGGTCTCTCACCACCAGCCAGCTAGTGTAGCGAAAAGCATGTGTAAAGGCCCTCGTTTGTATAATAGTATAATATTTTTAACTTTTGTGTTGCTAATATTTCAATGTCTTTCGATATGTCACCAGTTCATCTGCTAATTATGCTGTCTGACAAAGGAATTTTCAAAACCTCTTTTTCTGCCTCAGGCCCAAATAGCTTATTAACTATTTTATAAGTGGCAGGCAATATTATATTTTCTTTTCACTGTGTAATGTTTTTGAGAGTCCAGCAGCGTTTTTAAATATTACATTTTTTTTACCTACCAAGTTTGAGTTTTTTGTTGTAAAATGTTGTTTCAACTTACTAGGAACCAGTGCTTCATTTGTTTCCTGCCATAAATGATACATTCAGGCTGAGGACAAGACTCTTTGCCTCACCAAGTAAATCCCATCTTTAAGTAATTGTCACTGTACTGACAATATTTGTGAGCTGCTGCTGCCTGTCTTGGTGCCAAGGTTTCCACTTGTGCTGGCTAACTGCTTGTCCATTTTTTCACTGATTTCCCTGCTGGTGTTTGCTTCTGGTGTTATTTTTGGTTTCTTTATAACAAATGGATCTATTGCGAAAGTGTTCCCAAACACACTGCTGAACTCCAAAGCTAAAAAAATAAATAAATATACATATATATATATATATAGCTATGATCCACATTATTGGCACCCTTGAATATTTTGTATATCATGTACAATATCTCCTGAAATAAAAGTGTGTGGTGCAACAGCTTTGGTCTATATACACTCATATGTTTGACACAGAACAGGACAGGATAAAACAAGAACAATTAACAAGAAATGGGAGGAAATAGTATAAAATGTAACCATTGCCATGACACAATTATTGCTACCCTCTTGAAGAAATCAAATCAGTTTTAAAAGAAGAACTAGAATGTCATTGCTATGAAATTAGACCAGCTGACATGGCTTGAATTAGCCAGTCAATGATGGCTTTAATGCTCAAAAAGGCCACTTTTATTCCCTGTTTTGTTTTCACAATGGTGAAGACAAGTTTGCTGTCTGAGAGCATCAGAAACACTATTATCACCAAACTTAAGAATTCTAAAGGGTACAAGGCCATCTCCAAAGACCTTGGCATCCCTGTTTCAACAGTTTGCAATGTTATTAAGGACTTTACTGCTCATGGAACCTCAGGGCACGTGGTGACAAGAGGAAAACTGATCAGAGAAGTCTTAGAAGGTTGGTGCGAACTGTTGAAAAATCACCAAGTAAGACATCCACACAACTTAAAGCTGACCTGGAGCAATCTGGAGTGATGGTTTCAACCCATGCCATACGCCGCCCACAAAACCAAGAAGGGCTTTATGGGTGAAGGCCAGGGAGAATCCCAATGCTGAAAGCAAAACAAAAAGGCACGGCTGATCTTTGCCAAAACCTACTTAGTGAAAACTCCAATCATTCGGGGAAAATGTTCTATGGACAGACTAAACCAAAGTAGAGCTCTTTGGCAATGTAGGCCAGTAATATGGTTATAGGTTACTACATGAAGCTTAGAAGGAAAAGAACACCTACCTACAGTTAAATATGCTGGAGGATTTTAATGTTGTGGGACTGCTATGCTAACTTTGGTACTTGTGAGACATAAAAATCCAAAGGAGATATACTATTAAGGGTACTGTGCTGTCAGAGACAGCAGAGGAAAGGGATTTGGGAGTAATTATTTCTAATGACTTAAAGGTAGGCAGGCAATGTAATAAAGCAGCGGGGAATGAAAGCAGGATGCTGGGTTGTATAGCTAGGGGCATTAGTAGCAGAAAAAGGGAAGAGGTCATGACACTCTACAGATCTGTAGTTAGACCTCACCTAGAGTATTGTGTATAGTACTACAGACCCCATCTCCAGAAGGATATAGATACTTTAGAATAAATTCAGAGAAGGGCTACTAAAATGGTGACTGATTTACAAGAAAAGAAATATCAGGATAGACTTAATGACCTGAACATGTATAGCTTGGAGGAGAGGAGAGAGAGAGAAAGGGGATATGATAGAAACATTCAAATACATGAAGGGATTCAACAAAGTGCAGGAGGGAAGTACATTTCAAAGAAGTAAAAATGTTAGGACAAGAGGCCATAGTCTAAAACTAGAGGGACACAGGTTTAGACGTAATGTAAGAAAGTTTTACTTCACTGAAAGGGTAGTAGATAAGTGGAATAATAATGAAGTGGTAGAAGTTAATACAGTGACAGAATTTAAGCATGCACGGGATAGGCATAAGAAAAACATAAGAAAAGACCAAGGATCAAAAAAAGGTTTGAGGTTTTTACAGTAGGAAAATGGGCAGAATAGCTGGCAGAATGGTTCTTATCTGCCGTCAGATTCCATGTTTCTATGGTGTCCTTGAACGTATTAAGGGAAACATGAAATCAGGGTACTACCAAGGCATTTTACACCAAAATGTGCTACTTAGTGTCAGAAAACTAAGTATGGGTCGAAGATCATGGGTCCTCCAGCAGGATAATGATCCAAAACACAAATCCAAAAGCACAAAAGAATGGTTAAAAAGGAAAAAAATTATCTCAATCCAATTGAAAACCTTTGTAAAGAGCTGAAATCTGGCATTGGGAAAAAGAATCCTACAAATTTGCAAGAGCTTGAACAGATGGCAATTGAAGAGTGGGAGAAACTGCCAGCAGACAGGTGATTGAAGCTTATAAACTGCTTCAAGAAATGTTTGGAGGCTGTAATTATTGCCAAGGGTTGTCCAACTATAAGGAAAGGGTGCCTTTAGTGCTGTCCAGGTCATATTTTATGTTTATTCTGTAAAATCACTACATGTCATTTGAAAGACATCTTTTTTGTTGAATACCTTTAGACATCCCATTAAAATATTCTGTTAATACAAAGTAGGTACATTTCCATTTATTTCTGAAGATACTTTAAATAATGATAAATACTCAGTGATTCAGCAGGTTCCATTACCAGTATTAACAGATCATCCCCTTTCTATTTCCCAATTCTATTAACCCCCAAAATCCATTATGCCACTCCCTTACCCAGTCTATTAATCCAACATTCATATCTCCTTTCTCAGCTGATTACCTCAAGTAAGAACCTAGTCCATCCTATATAATAATTTGCTAAATCGTGTGTAACGCCACGACATGCGCAGTAGACACTGCTGCGCGTGCTGCAGTCATGCACAGTAGAGACTGCCCGTTCCGTGGCTGATACAGAGCTGGGCGCTCCAAAGGAGCATCCATCTCTGTATCAGCCGTGGCACGGGCAGTCTCTACTGCGCGTGACTGTCCCGCGACCGGGTGGCTGTGACACTGTGGCCCGTGTAACGGGCTGTTCAACTAGTAAAGTCATGTTTAGCTAGTATTTGCAGGTCTGTCAGTTTCCGTTGACATACCTGCTCCTTTAACTCCAGATCTGTTATTACTTTTCATTTTGTCTACATTATTGGACACACCACTGAGGCCTATATCAAGCAGGCTTAATGGCACTAAGATGTACATGTATTGTGTCTTTCTGACTAGGGTTCCAGAGTTTTGATTACTGTATTCTGTGTTTGACCTTGGTCTGTGGATCTTATGTTTCTTTGCTGCTTTCCCTGATTTTAGCAATGTTTGCAAACCTTAGTTAGTTTTTGAGCTTTTAGTTCTGTTTATTACCTGATTGTGCCGCTTGCTGCTGCTGCAGCTTCCATCAACAAATTCAAGTGAGACCATCCTGGTCCATGTCTTGCCCAAATGGTCCTGGCTATTTCACCTTACAGTCACAACATTTTCCATGGCTTATGCATGCAGCAAGGTCATGTTAGCAGTCAACACTGCTCACCAGTGATGCACCCCAGCTTCTCTCACAAGCTGCTCTTAAGAGGCAGCCTTGACAGTGTGTTTTATTTGCCAGCCCATGGCTCCCCAGTGTCCTGTTCCACTCTTTCCTTCCATTCCTGGTGTCTCAGTGTTTACTTTGCCTAGAAGCTCTCCTCTGCCCTAAAGGTCTACCTTCTGTCCTGTTAGTCAGCATGACACCCCCACATCCATATCTCTGCCCATGACTAGTTCTTTATTCCCATCTGTCCATATTACCTTCTCCCTTAGCAATCATTATTATGTGATACAGTAACTATAAACAATATTTTGTTCATTAAACTTATTATAACATTTATTTTGAATAACGGTGAGAGAGATGAATGGTGATAGAGAGGGAAGAGAAAGATGGACAGAGATCAAGAGGGGGAAGAGAGAGATGGAAAAAGAAGGAGAGATGGAGAGAGACAGACAGATGTAGAGAGAGAAAGACACAAACAGTCTGAAAGAGAAGGACAGATAGACATAGAGGGAGACCAACAGAGACACACCCAGACAGAGACACACAAAGAGATACAGAGAGCGAGAGAGATGGAGACAGAGAGAGATTTGAAGACAGGATGCTGATGTACCAAATAAAACTGGGGCAAATCAATTGCAATATTGGGGACCAATAAAACCAAAATCTTCCATTGATTTAAAGGGACAGAAAACCCCTCTAAAATCTTTAAGCCAAATGATAGGAATAATAAAAACATACTTAACGCCCTCATTCCCATCTCTCAAATTGTTATGGTTTGAGAGATGTAAGAAAATAAAGACCTCCGCTCCCTCCCCTTTCTACCGGACGAGTTGTAAAGCTGTCAGAGGCAGAATCCGGTCGCCCGACTGTAGGCGGCTCTTCAGGAGCGCTGACATTGAGATATCTAACTAGAATTCCTTCATCAGTATGGTCTACAACATGTGCCTGGCTTGCAAGCACATGTTGTAGACTATTCTGATGAAGTAATTATACTTACATATCTCGATGACAAGCAAAGTATCCCCCCCCGTTCAGCCAAATCAGAAGGGAGATGCCCAGGTAGACTGCAGAGAGGGACAATCTTCAATTAAGATAAGGGAAAAAGCTGAAAAACTTGTCAAGGGGGGACGGGCTTTCATTCTTTTCATACAAAGAAGATTGTCCCCTTCTGTTATCTGTCTGGTCTTACAACCAGATTCACATCTGAGAAGAGATGGCTTACACTAGGAAAAAGGGGCGGGAGGGGAAACTTTCCTTGTGAATATCTCTTAAACCATAAAGGTTTGAGACATAAGACTTATATCATTCTTCATGTTTTTTTAATGCCTACAAAATAAAATAAAGTTAAAACGAAGTATTACTATCCCTTTAAGGACCACGGACCATTTTTTTATTTTTTTTTGCGATCGGATTCAGGACTCCCCGAACGGCGTGCAGCCGCTCAGGTAGCCCTGAATTCCATGACGTACATGTACGTCGTTGGTCCTTTAGGGACATCCACACTCTGACGTGCATGAACATCATGGGCCATTAAGGGGTTAGCCAATGTACTTTTGATGAATACAAGTGTCTTATTCAAACCCCATTACCCCGTATATTCTTATTCTCTGGTTTTATCTTTATATATATATATATATATATATGTGTGTGTTTTTAAAATCACCTTTATGTTGTAGTAGCCATTTTTAGCTAGAACACTAGTTTTTGATTTATAATTTATGCTAATGAAATCATGCAACCTCCAATCTCACTGACTCTTAACTCTTTCAGTGTTAGGGGTGGTTGGCAATGTAATGCTGAGCAGTGTCGGTGAGCAAGGGAGATAATGTAGGGCTAATACAGAAAGTTCTGCACTGCATGTCTTACTTAGCATAATCCATATACATCTAAATAACTCAACATTTTCAAAATAAAAAAATGACTGTTACAAGATATAGGTGATTTTGAAAGCTTTTTAAAATCGCTAGTTGTTTTTAGGTAATAGGGTCCCTTTAATGGTTCATTGAAAACTAAATTAAAAGTTGTAAAACAAAATGATGGATGATGTTAACCGTTTAAGTGCCAAAGGGGAATGTTTACCCCTCTGGCACTCAAAGGGTTAATGAAGTTTAATGGGCAAGCCTTTTGTACACAGCAATTGTCAAGGAAAGAACATGTTATGTTAATATTATGCAAAAAGTTTAGCTGTGGTTATTGCTGAAAAAATATTTGCATATTTTAGAAAGAAAAACAATACTTTGTGAGAGCAAATCCTGACTCTTAATGTAAAATAATGCGATTAAAGAAACACTAACACCTACAAACTGGGGTTATGTACACTTAAATACCCTGTACTTCATGATAGTATCTGTAAAACTTCTTTCTTTATATTCTGAGACACAAAATCTAGTTTTCCACATGCTCTGATGGAGCAGCTATTCCTGCCTTTTCCAGGAGTCCAAGCCCCCTAGCAACCTGGAGGTGGTTTTGCAGGATTGTCTGCAAATTGGCTGAGACAGCAGTCAATTAATTAACCAAGTTTATCGCTCATCTCTCAAACAGCACAAACAACCAAATGCTCTCTAAATAGAGCACTTATGTGTTAAAAAGCAAGTTACTGTAAAATCTCAGGTATAATACGCACCTGTGTATAATACGCAGGTGCATATTATACCAAAGATTTTAGGAGAAAACAAGAGTGCCTATGTATAATATGCACCCTTGTTTTCCCCCTTGCTAAAAAAAAATTTAAGGCTTCCCTCCCCCGCCCGGGCCAAAACCGCTGCCAAACCAAGACTTACTTGGTTCAAATTTAACTCCCCACTGAAGTCCGCATCTCTTGAATTGATGGAAGGAAAAAAATAAAGCTTCCCAGCGGGCGGCATGCTTCCTTTTGCCGCCCGCTTCCTTCAGTGAGCTTTCAGGATCTTCCGCCTCCAGCCAATTGGAAAGCTTTGTTTTTTTCCTTCCATCAATTCTAGAGATGCGGACTTCAGTGGGGAGTTAAATTTGAACCAAGTAAGTCTTGGTTTGGCAGCGGTTTTGGCCCGGGCAAGGGAGGGAAGGTATCTGCCAACCCTAACTTTTTTTTTTTTTTTTTTAACTCTCGTGTATAATATGCACACATAAGGTGAAGTGGGGTAAAATTGTGCATATTATACCCGAGATTTTATGGTAGTTTAGGATTAGATTTTAACAATGTAAGAAAATGAATTTTTTTTCTATAAAAGTACCTGATCTTTACAGTTATATCAGATACATGTCACAGGTAAAGGGTATGATCCTCTCAAAATAAACATAGATAAAAAGCTTGGGGAAAACAGGCCACAGCTTTATTTGAAATACTTCCATTAAAGGGATAGTAAAGTTTTACAAAAAAAGCAGCTCTGATTAATCTTCATAGTATTTGGGCAATGGAGAGCATTATTTCAGTTCTGCCCTAGTTGAAGTTCCAGAGTAATTGAAAGATAAAGTATCCCCCTTGCCTCCCTTTTACTGATGTAACACTGCTCACCTCAGAGCAGCAAGACTGTCTGGGTGGATCACAGCTAGGGACAATCTTCAGTGAGCAAGGAGGCAGGGTTTTCCTTATGCTGCAGTAAGTAGCTTATCCCTAGCTGTGACCTGTCCGGTCAAGAGACCAGATTCCACATCTGAGGGGAGGGGCTTATACTAGGTAAAGGGGGCGGGAGGGGGAAACTATCATTCAATTACTCTTGAACTACAACTCTCACAGTATTGAAACAACGCACTCCATGTCCCAAATACTATGCAGATTAATCTGAGCTGCTTTTTTGTGAAACATTACTAACACTTTAACATTATCTTTTAACCCTGATAATTAATTATTGCCTGGACTGCTAGATTTCCACCATTTTTTAGCATCTTATACCTGACTCCAAAAGAGTTAGCCCATTATCCATACACCTTAGCTTCAATGGGCAACATCACACCCACAACCTAAATCCTGGGCATAACTTCCAAAGAGCCTCAGTCCAAGGATAAATCCATGTAACTTTACCACATAAGTTATCGATATCTGGAAAATCAGGTAAGGACTAATCTACAGAGGACCAGTTGGGCCTCCCCAGTAAATATTATGGCCTGCTCCCCAACTTGTAGCCCACACAACCAACCAGACAAACCACCTGCATAAGGGTGACGAACATATTAGGCTCAACATAACCCTGCATGGACTTATTTATCAAAATACAGCCCCTCTCACCAAACACCCAATCCCTCAGTGGAGGGCACAACCCAGGCCTGACTCAAAAAGCAAAAACCAGACAGGAATGATATCACATGACTGAAAAACACTGTGCCCAGTCCATACACTGCTAAATCGAGTACCCATGCACAACCAATCCTCAGCTTCCAGTAAAAATCAGGACCAACAGACAAGCTCAGCAGCCAAAACAGCATAGACTATCAGCCAGTCCACAAGGACAGCCCAGGACTAACCATTTTTCTAAACCTCCAATAATAGCACGGCCAGCTTAACCGACCCCCATGTCCACCCAAGACAGACACCAGTACTCTACAAAGCTGCATAATTACAACAAGGAACCTGCAGGCCAATGCCAACCGATGCATAAAAATGAACACTATGGTAGTAAATGTGCCCGGACAATTTCCCAAAGCCCAAATCGGCAGAAAACAAAGGAGGAAATGAAAATAAACAAACACCCACAGGCCCCAACAACAAGAGCCAATAAGTCCAGCATCGCACCTCACATCATATCCTAACCATAACGTGGCACCCCTGGCCAAAAGAAGACACAGGAAGGGAGCGTTCAACAGATCCACCCTCATGTAAGAAGACAGTCAATCAAATAAGATAAAAACAAATACCCTTTGACTCACTCCCCAATCTTCCTAAAAGAGACCAGTTAAGCACACATTCAATAAATGTATCCCAACACACCAATTCGTACCCCCCCCCACACACACACACACACACACCCACACACTCTGCTTAGCAAACCATCAATCTAACTAAGTAACATGATTCACTAAATGAAGCATATTGGTATAATCACCTAATGCCTTATGCCCGTCCCCAGAAGGGGGTAACCCTATCCACAGGCAAACAACAATGACCTCTTCCGCCCCCCAATTTTTTATTTATTTTTAAGAAAGTATTTACTAGAAAGGAAGCTGTACGATTGCCTCCCGAATCTCAGTATGCCCAGGGACTCATTTCAGTGTAACTCAGGAGGAGACGACCCTGCCAGGACAAGAACCCATGACCCTTAATTTCAACTGACTCCACTGCAGCTGCAACAACCAACTGAACCATGTCATTGCCCAGAAAGAAAACCTATCCATGTGCTAATAACCCACAGCTTAGGTCCAACTGCCCACCACAAACTTCAGGGTTACTTTGACCATATGTACTATTCTCACCTGTTGAACACCCTATCAACAAAGACAGTGAAAAAACTGTCAAATACACCTCCCATACAACTCCATGCATCTCACAACTCCCAGACTAGCTAAAGTTCCTGAGATGCAGCACCTTGTCCCATGATCAGCGAGTCCCAAGTACACTTGATTCCCCGGTAGTGCCCCAACTACAAGCCAGCCTGTAGCCATCACCTCTATCTTATATGCATGAATTCTGAAACTGACACATAGATACAGCCTTCTGGAAGTCTAGTATCACGAAAGGAACCCCTTCAGCCCCAGCCACTGCCTAACATTCCTGCCATTCCGATAGCAAATATCTTTAGTAACCCTGACAACCCTGTAACCAAACAGCCCCAATCTTACCAGCACAGCACCAGTCGCTTCCAGTAACCTCCATACAGGATGCCTGTGGGTACTTGCCTGACCAGATCAGGAGCTGCCACAAACAGAATATACAGCTGTCCTACGGCTAGTCACCGCCCATCACATTTTAACTCTCAGTGCCTAGGGAATCCAGCTGCATCCTCCTGACAAGGCCCTACTAGGCCTTGACTGTAGATGATTCAGTCTGTAAATCATTTTGTTAAGTTTTTCTATACAACTTTTGTATATTATATATATATAAATATCTATATATCTATATCCTGTAACATAAAGTGGTAGAATGAGTCGCTCCCTGTGAGCATAACCGCACATGTGCAGTAGAGACTGCTGTTCCAGCAGTCTCTACTGTGCATGTGTGGTTTCGCATACAGGGAGCTTTGCTGTGAGCGTCTGGAGCTCCCCGCTAAGGATCAGCGTGTTCGGCGAGTCTCTACTGTGTATGACTGCAGTCATGCTCAGTAGAGACTCGCCAAAAGCACTGATACTGAGAGGTGAGCTCCGGACGGCTCACCACCTGTCTCTGCTCCCAGCTCCGGGGCAGCAGCTGGGGCCGCGGGGTGCACTTTAGCCCATGTATACGGGCTTTCATACTAGTATATATATAATTTGGTAGGATACGTCGCTCCCTGTGTGCGTAACACGTACGGACACAGAGAGCAATGCCTCTTAGCAAATTGTGTGTGTGTGCGGCAGTGGAGGGAGATGCAGCGGTAGAGAGGCACACTCCAGGGATCACACCAATACCTCCGCTGTCCCCTTCCCCCGCCTTCATGTGGAGGAACAGAAATGCTTCTGCATGACCTAGACCTTGTCGAATGACGGGCTTTAATCTAGTATATATATATATATATATATATATATATATATATATATATATATATATATATATATATATATACACATATACCCACACGCTGTAGAAAGGAAGCACTCTCACTTTTAAGATAGATAGAGTGCCTGGGTGTTATAGTATGGCTGAGGCATTTAACATGGAGAAAAAACTTGGAGAAAAAAAAAAGCTTTATTAAATGTTCGTTTAACATTTAGTAAAGCCTTTTTTCTCCTCTTTAAGAACTGTGAGTGCCTAGTATTTTTCATATGATTTTATTTATATATATATATATACAAAGCACATAAATGTTATTAGCAGTGAATCCTATTGTTCCACAAACCTCACACAGTGTATAGTCATTTGTACCAGCTGGAGACATTTGTTTCCAAATGTTTTCTGGATTCTGGATGCTATTGTCCAAACTCCTCTTCAAAAGCTGCTGCTTGGAAGTGTGCCAGTTGACTCTCAAATCTCTCATTTACATTGCTAAATAATTTCAGACTGTTTTGATTATGGATGTTATCTTCTTCCTTCCATCCTTTTGTTACAGTTTATAAATTTGTGTTTATAAAAGTTAATGTTCAATTTATATTTTCATTGGGGAGCAACACCTGTCAGACTATGCCAGCTGCTAAAATGAATGATCACAGACACAGCTTTTTCTTTATGAGAATTAGCCTGCAAGTAGGATTCTGGGACATATGAGTCACTCAATTTAAACTGTATTCCTCTTTTAAAGTTTCCTTTTATTGCCCATCTGGAAGTCTAACTGAACCACAGAAAAGATACATCAATGTTCTATATAAATTTTCTGAAAATTAAATTAGTCAAAAAGTCTGTTCAGCTTTATCACAAATTTAGTAAAAATATTCAAACATGAGTAGGGCCAGAAGCTGAGCACCAAACTGTAGGCTCTGTATTCTGTGTCACTGCCACAGTAAGAAATGAGGACACATTTATTCCTTCAGGCAGCTTAAAAATAGGAAATTTAATATTGCATAACATAAAGGGCAGCTATCACCAGGATAGTTCCCCTATCAGCAGATCTGTTCCCCTGGGAGAAGACTTGCGGGTGAAGCCGTGGTTTCATTATAAGCCCTGGAGGACTAACAGGGGTGCAGAATGGGGCCTGAAAAGAGACTCTGGCGCTCCCTCATTGGTCCCATGAGAAGAGACTGAAATGCAAGACTTAAGGCTTGCAATTCATTCTCTGTTACTGTGTAATGCAGTTCCCATAGACACTTTGCTTCTGGCTTGAAGGCCCTAACCAGAAGATCTATGGAGGCTGGGTAATCAAAACACAAAGTTTGTGGCTAAGAGCCCCATATTTTCAGGTTGTGTTCCAACTGAGGATGTCAGTTTTCTGACCAAAATCGCTGCTATAAGCCATTTTGGGGCTACACAATCCAACATTTGGCTTTTTATTATGGCTGTTCCCATTAGACCAGACTTAATAAAATGTGATAATTGGAACATTTCCCCTTGTGCAGGTCTGTTCCCTCGGCAGCAGGCCTGCCAACATATCAGGGGCTACATTGTGTAGACGTATTCAACAGGATAGTTCATTCTGTCATAGTGTCATGCACATAACATGTTCAGGGAGTGACTTCCAACAGAGAAGCGCAAACAGAGTTCAAGAGTTTGTGTTCAAGAGCATGCACAGAATCTTGCACAGAATCCTGCAAGACACAGGTACAGTGCACATCCATCCAGGCACTGACAAGGAGAGCATGTGCCTACAGCACTTTCTTAATTTGAACTATCACCAAGAGCAGTTTTTTATGCACACAACAGCTAGCCTCTGTGCTTAGTTCCTAAGCTCATTCCTTGCTCCTGGTGCTTTTTCTGATGTTTCTCTTCTGGTATGGACTCTTATCCTCTGCCTCTTCCCTGACCTTCCCTGACCTTCAGCTGAGACAAAAAAGCTGTATGTTCAAAAGAGAACTAGAAGAAATCTAGAACAAACCAATTGTATCATAAGGTGGAAATAAAAAATTCCCACAATTTCCATTCCCAGAAAGCTGGAGAGGCGTCCAACACATTGCTTTGCAATGCTTTGGAGACATCTAAATCATTGAATGGGGTTAAAAGGAATTCACATTTCACTGAGTATTTTTATTTCTTCCCTGTGGTGCCTAAGGTTTGCGCCAGAATTCCTCCCATTTTCTATTGATCATACTGGCCAAAAGGTTGGTTAATATATTTGTGCTTACACAGAGAAGCACAATCTGCTGTGGCATCTGCACTTTTTCTCCACCCATAAAAACAGTTTGTGAATATGTATTTGAGAAAGCATAGAGAGGTTCTGTGTGCATCTTCTCTCTGTCAGACCTGTATAGTCACTGTGTCCGGCCCCTGCTGCCAAATGTCTCATTGTTTCACTTAGAATTGAATGGAACAATGCCTTGTTTGGCTGTAGGAGATGGAAGCAGTGACTATACAGGTCTGACAGCAAGGAGATGCACAGAGACAGAGCAACACTCTCTTCATTCTCAAATCAAATTCCCACACAGCACATGTACATATGGGAGAGGGCATAGGCACTAGTGATGCTTGTTTTTATTAAATTAATTGCAACAACAGTCTGCACTGCGCTGTGATATTGCAAATGTATTGATTAGACCCAATGAGTGTTAATGGGCTGGGGGCCAAATCTGCTTTGAATTCAAATGCATTGTGGGCAACTTAAAGTTTGGAGAAGTGGGGTTGCATACAGCCCGTGGGCATGTTTGACATGCCTAGTGTTAGCAGTTGGAGATACATATAGCCATAAATTTTGATGGCAGATAAGAACCTATTGCACCATCAAGTCTGACCATGTTTCTGTAGAACAAACATTTTACGCAATCTTCAGAATAGACTTATGTAAATTTCAGGCATTCTTGAATGACCTTACTGTATTAACCCCTATCACTTTCTCTGGAAGGCCATTCCATGAATCTGTCACCCTTTAAGTAAATTATAATTTATGCACAGTATCTCTTTTTCAACCATCCACTAACTTTAGATCAGGTCATCTAAGTCTAGTATTCCTCATTTTACGTAGAAAGACAAAAAAACATAATTCATGAACTTTACAAACATCCCATAATATATTTCAAAGTTTCTAGCTTATCACCCCTCTCCCACCTCTCTTCCAAGCTAACATATTAAGGTTTTTGAGTCTCCTCCTGGTAAACTTTACCACGAAGACCCTGCACCATTGTAGTGGATCTTCTTAGAACTGTCTCTAATTTATTGCTGTCCTACTGGATATATAATTTACAGACTGTATACAGTACTCTACTGCTAACGTGCCTTCCAAGGATTTTGATACCAAGTATTACTTTTGAATCGGATCTGAGTCACCCTAACAGGAGGCTAACATGAGTAATCAATGGCCAATTGTTAATCCAAGGACCAGGTATTGCTATGTTTTGCTGGGCTAACATTTCATTAAAGAATGGGTGCCTACACCAGAAACAGTTCTGTCCCACCGTGTTGTTTCACTCCTGCATTGTACTAACAATCCGGATGCAGGAGGGGTGTGTCTTCCAGCTGGCCCATGTGAGTATCAGGTAATATTATTGCCTGGTAACCATGTAGGTTGGGCATTCATTGCAGTTTTCAATGAGCATCCCAGCCACCTGCAGCATTCGTGTGAAAGGTCTGCTGGTGGCCCCATAGACTACAGTGCAGACCTTCCTTGCTACATCTTTACCGTGAACCTCAGGGAACACAAAAAACATGCAGTATGCTGGACTGTGGTGCATTCACATGAGGTGAATGTTGTCCATGTGAAAGGTATATCCCAGCATATGAACTTTCACATCTGGCATCATAACCAACTCAGAATTAGTGTTTCCCATGTGAAAGGGACCTAAGAATGTCTGCAAGGCTCCCCTCTGGGCTTTTGGTGAGCCTCTGGCAACGTGCCTTCAATAAAGCTCTGACCAAGCATTTGATCTACATTCTGTTGTGTGTTTTTCATATTTCTCATGGGACATTCAAATTTAGGGCAGTGAACCAGTCCAAAATTATTAACCTTTCATGTCTCTCAATATCAAGAAGGGCTTCATTTCTTAATGGAAATAATATTGTTTGTTTTCTTTTTCTATGTTATAATTAATGACACATATTAACAGGTTACTCTTTCCTTTCACAGTTTCAGTGCCATAAAGGTGTCTACTGCTAAAATGGTTAATGAAATATATGTATATTTCCACAAGTAACTCTAAACATAACTTTGCTGAATGATTTGTTCCAGGATCTTGGTCTCTGGCCAGTTTGAATGATATACAATTGACAGTAGTTTATTTAGCAACACTTTTACATTTATCAGAGCAAAATGATCTTTACAAACAAACAGAATGAGATTGCTAAACCATCAACAACTCCCAGTTGGAACCCTACACAAGGTTGCAATAAATATCAACTATTTAGCAACCCAAGTCAACCACACCTTTATTGTCCCTTTCTTTGTTGACTCAGAATCATAGGTGCTAAAGCGTAAATGTTCCAGCTGCCAATGCCAACAAATGTATTTTGTATCTTTTTATGCAATAAAATCAACTAGTAACTATACATTTACAGTACAGCAGCATGGAATTGACTGCAGTGGAGATCAACATAAGCCACTCAGGCATACCATTCTATCAGAGCTTCCCATACAGAAATTATGATAACATTTAAAACACATAGGACTGGATTCTATTGCAGGTGCTAATGTTATCTCTGCCTTTATCTCCAGGTTTGCCCATAGACTTCAATAGGAAAATGTTTGATAAAACAGGAGGTAACATTCATCTCCTGCAATAGAATTCAGACCATAGTTGCATAGTAAATTAGGTTGAAAAAAAGACACAAGTCTATCAAGTTCAACCTTTGCCACAGTATAACCAAGAAAGTGAGAAGTATATATAAGCCTTCACAAGTCCTAAATGGGTACTACTCTGTTTACCTAAACTTCCAGTTTTACCCACAAATGCACAGTATATCCCTGTATGCCCCCTTCTTCTAAAAATGCATCTAATATTCTTTTAAATGTATCTCAACCTTAGTTTAGTATATTTTTCTTGTTTGATACTGTATATCTGCCAGTTACATAATTCTATATTTTAGACTGTTGAATTAAGCCTTAATTTTTTTTTGCTTTCTATTCTTAGTTTGTCCTGTGAATACCTTGCTTTATTAGATTGATGTTAATAATGGCCTTCCCTACAGAGATATGTTGACACTGAAACACAAGTATTTACAGGGAAAACTCTGCACAATACCACATACTTGTGTTTTGATCAGGATGAAACTATCTCTGTAATTAGTTGAACAACCACCCCCACCCACCCTGAAAAAGAAAAAAGTATCTTTTTCCAATGAAAAATATATAAATCAATAAATGGAGAAAAAAAAGCTACATGTACTTTGAGTCAATGATCAGCACAAACAAGCATTGTAGTTTGCAAGGGAAATTATTACTTCCACTGCAGACAGCAAAGTCTAAACTATACTATAATTGGTTAGATGAAAAAATCAGCCAATCGTATTAGCTAAGTTAATATCTTACCAGCTACTGAAACCAGACATAGTGTTAAAGGTTTCTCTCCACCTGATTCCTATCACCTTTCTCCATATTTGGCAGTTTTAATGGATACAGGGAACCGAGAAACCATAATAACTTATTTAAAACGCCTCATCCCACTTGCCATGATTTAAGGAAAAATGGGGGGACTATCCTGTTACCATCAGTGTTCCCTCTAACATAAACACAAGTTAGCAGCCCAACACTGAAAGAGTTATATGACACAAGAGCTGCACTGGAATATCATATGTGTGTGTGAGGGGGGTAGGGGGCAGGTAGAGTATAGAGGCCTTTGGGCACTTTTATTTAAAGGGATAGTAATACTTAAAATGTAAAAAAATATGTTGTAGGGTTTATCCCCCTGAGTAAAACAAGGGTACTCCCACTGCTGAAAGGTGTTTTATTCAGAAGTTATTACAGCTCACAGTTGAATTTTTTTAGGTGCAATATCACAGTGTCCTGAAATTGTACATTGGCGCTGTTGCTACACCATCCTATGGACAGATCTGGTCCCAGGACTATAAATCTCCATAGGATGGTGTAGCAACAGCACCACTGTACAATTTCAGGCCACTGTGATATCGCATCTAAAAAATTCAACTTTGAGCTGTAATAACTTTTAAATAAAACACCTTTCGGCAGTAAGAGTACCCTTGTTTTACTCAGGGGAATAAACCCTACAACATATTTTTCTTTACATTTTAAGTATTACTATACCTTTAATAATTGTTCATGTGTCAGATGGGATTTTTGAAATCTTGTATTTCCTCGGTATTTACATTTGAAATGTCAGTTTTTCAGTTGGCGACTCTTCTCTCCCAAACTCAATTACAAATCTAATATTTCCAAAGAGGCATTTGCAAAAAAATAAATACGTAATATAAGTTAATATTAACAGTACCTAAAACTTTCATTATATAATTCTGAATCCCAAACCAATTGTAGCTTCCTGTTCATAGACCAGAGGTGGGCAAGCTATGGTCCTGTGTCTGGTGTTGGACTGAGTCCTAGCACCCTATAGACAACAGCAGTAATACTGGAGTGCTAATGTTTTGTCCTTCTCTTAAAGGAATAAAATAGTTTTGCACTTGTCATTTACTACATACTCAAGAGATAGCAAATATGTGGCCCTCCAGTAGATGTTAGACTACAACTCCTATCATCCACCTGCTCCACTCCCCAGAGTCCATATAGAATTCTGGGGTGCTGTAGAAGAGGAGGCAGTGAGGTGGCTAATTCAAACTTACTGTGATGTAAAATACTTTTCCTATTGGGTCTTCTATTTGGAAAAATCTGAGGCCGATTAAGTTTAGGATGGCAATTAAAGCATTAATACATGGGGCTCCTTAAGCCCTGAAGGGATTCACTAGTCTCTTTTCAAATGACTCCACATATTGTTGGGGGCCACACTGTCTTTCACTTGCTGGTAGTCCAGACCCTGGGGAGTACCAGTGGAACACAGATGGAAAATCAGATAGACAATGTATGTGTGGTTCTGTGGCTACCAATTGACAATGGAACAAAGCTGGAATGTCAGACAGTATATGAGAGGGTCTTTGACTACCAGTGGAATATTGAGTAAAAGAGAAGAGTGTCACGTCACTATAATCTTTGTTAGTGGCATACAAGCCCCTGGGTGAAAGTAAGAAGGAATTATGGCAATCTCCTCCATACTGCTTCTCCAGTAGGTGGGGCTTTGCCTCCTCTCCACTCCTGTCAAAATCTCTGCAAAGATTTGAAGGGGGTGGAGGATACAAGGGGGTATGATTTTGACAAGAGTAGGTGAGGATGGCAATGGATGGAGCAATGCATTGCAAGAATTCCTGTATTGACTTGCACCATCACCCCCTCATCACATAACCTCACAAAATCCTCTCACTCCTCCATTGCTACTATGTCATATTGTCCATTCACTGTGGTTTTTATTCTCTCCTAACTGCATCCTCCTCCTCTCTCCCACATGAAACAACTTGCCCTCCATCTCTTTTGGAATTTTCTCTGCTTTTCTCAGCTCCCTACTCTCTGATATTATGCCTGCACCAGACAGGGAGTCATTGGAATAGTACCAGAAGTAACTGGAACCAACTTTTTGTCTTCTGCAGGAAGTTGGTTACTGTTATTAACAGAAACTATTTCAATGACTCCCTCAGATCCTGTATTATCGGCAGCAGTGGTGTAACAATAGGGGTCACACCTGCGACCAGGCCCGTCATTCCAGGGGCCCAGCTGCCTCTTGCGACCCCACCATCTGGCACCCACAACATTCTGCTAGCTGATCTCCTTCGGCACTCTAGTAATTCAGAGTGCTGAGAGAGGACATCATCTCCCATTGAGAGGACCACGAGGAAGCTCCATCTGCATAGAGGTCTGTGTGAAAGGAGGCACAGACCTCTCCTGTCATGCCACTGGACCACTGGGAGGTAGAAGATGGGCAATGCGGAGATGGGTGGCAATGTGGAGATGGGGGGCAATGTAGTGATTGGGGGCAATGTGAAGATGGGCGCAGTGTGGTGGCAATGTGGAGATGGGGGGCAATGTGGCGCCAGTGTGGAGATTGTTGCCAAGCTGAGTAGCCTCCATTCTAAATACAGTAGAAAAATTAAGTATTTTCATCCATGTATACAGGTTGCAGATTTATCAGTGAGGGGGGCCATATACTACTACTTGCTCATTTAGTCCTCTTTTACATGAGCATGTCTTGTTCTGTCCTTGGAATATACAAAAGGACTGTCATGTTACTTACTGCTTCTGCTTATTTTGCCATCACAATGGATGTTTACTATAACCAATGTGATGGCAAATTAAATAAGAAAAAGAATTGTGTGCTATGAGAATTTGTTTGAATTTTGCCATTTTGAAATTGATGGCACTCCAGCCACAGGAGTAGTGGGGAATTCCCCTTCAGGTAGAGGTTGCAGTCTCTGCCCTACTTACTTCTGTTTTGTCCTTGACCCAAGTGTGTCTGTGTTTGTCTATGACACAAGTTGCATAAGGTGTTACAATTGGAGCACTACTTTTTTAAAGTGGTATATACTTGCATGAAGAATAGAATTTTACCTCTGTACAAGTAGTCAAATTGCATATGCAGTGCAATCTTGGCTACCTATCCACAAAAAATACATTCTGGAACTGGTATGAGTTCAAAGACCCAGAAAATAAGTAATACAAGAGATTGAAATACTTTAATTATGAAGAAAGTCTTTCAAAACAGGAAAAAAATGATAAAAGTGATTGAAAGACTTTAAAGTGTTAGTAATGTGTAAAAAAAACTTTTTTGCATTTAGAAGAGCTTAAAAAGCTGATCTGAATGCAAAAAAATGTATCTCTCAAACCGCTATGGTTTAAGAGATACGGGCGTTTCAAGTTTGATTTCTCCTACTGACAGCTATAAAGCTGTCAGCAGGAGATCCGTGTCGGTCGACACTGAGGCGCTTGAGAAGTGCCGAGATCTCCTTACCTACACGGAATTCCTTCATTGGAATGGTCTAAAACGTGTGCCTAGTATTATTAAACCAAGTAAAATGCACTGAAGACAACAATTAATCATATTCTAGTGTTGATGGCTTAGCACAGGAAGGTATAACAGTTCAACCGACGGCTGCATCTGATAGTATGTTAACAAGTACAACACCTATCCTGAAAGTAGCAGTGAACATTTGGAAAATCCCTCTAAGGGGAGAAGTAAAAAGAAATTGTGTGAGATTTCAAAAAGTCATGAGGAATATAAAATAGTGGGGAAGAAACAGAGAGCGATGCTGAGGATGACCTAATTATTGATGATGATGTTGATCTAAAATATATGTCTCCAGCATTCTCCTCTTCTTCTGATACAGATGAGGTGTCATGACTAGCAGCAGTAGAAGCACTACTAAACGTCCATGGAGCCTAATAGTAGTGCTGTAGATGTGTCAGAGAGTGTGCCAAGATTTCATTCATTTATAGTAACACCCATGGCTCCTGCTACTGTTCTGCAAATGCAAAACATGCAAGAGTATGACTGAGTTTGTTGTAGGAGATTACAAGTCATAGAGTGCCAACACCTGCTGCCACCACCACTACTACCCTCGCTGCCATAAATAATTTTGTTAAAGCAATAAAGTTACACAGTTCTTCCACTATGTATTGCCATCCTACACTTTCCGAGTTCTTAGAATGTAGTCAAAACCTATATAAAAACAGTCCAAAAGTAAGCATGTGTAATAGCAAACTTGCCATAATGTCAGTGGTTGATATGCTGCCCTTTTGTTGAAAACAGAGTTTTTAAAGAACTGATGTCATGTGTTGTATGCTGCTATCAATATACCAAGCTGCAGTTATTTTTAAGGATGCCTGTGCCAGAGTTGTGTAACTATGTGGTTAGTGTTGTGGGCAAACCACAAAGGGACTAATGCTGTAGGACTTTGTGTGCTTGAAAATTTACTTTCAGCTGTTGTATTCTCCACTTCAGTCATTAGCAACAGTAGTACTGAGGTGGGAAATATTGCAGCCATAGCCAGCATAGGTGAAAATGGCAAAGTTCTTGCAGGAAATTTATTAGCATTAGCAAAAAGGCAGGTGTATTTTCTATCAGCAGAAATGTTTGCGGCAAATAGAGGACATTGCTAATTTTCTGCAAAATCACCCTTGGAAAATGTTTTAATCTTTTCTCCCATCCCTACTGAGTAGGTCGATAGGACTCCAGTTACCAGCTGGTTGAGAGGCACCCTCTTTTGCCAACTGTATCATAGAGGGAGGCAGAGTAGCTTCTGCCAGGTACTTATTAAAGACCTCCATGAGATGCAAAGCCAAAGTGTTTGCAAAGGTCTGATACAATTCAGCAATTATGATTCTGTGGCTGCCAGTGGAACAAGGCTGGGTTGTGGCAGTGTAGTATGGATGTATCAGTGTATCTCTGCATGACAAATTATACACTTTACCACACCCTGACCAGGATGCTTTAACCTATCAGGTTTCATGGTTACTGTCAACAAACAACATCACAACTACATCCTATCCCGTGCTCTGTTGCTGCAAGGGTTAGTGTAAACACGTACATTACAACTACATACCTGGCACGTGCCAAACCTTGTGTTCTGCAGGCTGCAAGATCAGCACTTATTTCTTTAGCTGCATCTCCTTGAAGCTGTAACATAATGAAGGCCATGCACAGTAAGCTTATAATAAACACATTAACCCCTTAGTGCTTGGGATGGGGCCATATTTTGTACATCCACATAAAATTGTGTACAAAAAACATAGTTGCAAAAATAAATATTTGAGTGAGATGTACAGTCCTGTGATTGTTTTTGTGCCAGATGGAAATTATGGGAATTAAAGTAAAAGGCTTATCCTTTTGAGCACTGATGTGGTGTGCAACACATTGCAAAGCAATGCTTTGCATGCCCCTCTGGTGCTCAGAGGTTTAGAGGGATAGTAACCCCCCAACAACTTGACAGCAAAATACAGCAATGATAGAAACATACCGAATGCACTTAGTCCCATCTCTCAAACCTTTATGGTTTGAGAGATGTAAGGCAAGACAGTCCTCCGCTCCCTCCCCTTTCTGCCTGATGAGCTGTAAAGCTGTCAGAGGCAGAATCCAGTCAGCCGACTTTCGGCGGTTCTGCAGGAGTTCTGACATCTAGATATCTCCGTATAATTACTTCATAGGAATGGTCTACAACATGTGCTTGCAAGCCAGGCACATGTTTTAGACCATACCCATGAAGTAATAATACGGAGATATCTAGATGACAGAGCTCCTGCTCCTGCTCCCGGATCTCATGATGTCCGCTATACAGTGGACGTATGAGAAGGGGGAGGGAGCAGAGGTCTGTCTTGCCTTACATCTCTCAAACCATAAAGGTTTGAGAGATGGGACTAAGTGCGTTCGGTATGTTTCCATCATTGCTGTATTTTGCCGTCAAGTTGTTGGGGGGTTACTATCCCTTTAAGATGATGTACTAGGAAGAACTGGAGCAATTCTGGATTAAACTTATTGTACAATAGGGGGACAAATAAAAACTCCAGAAATGTACACAGATTTACCTTATCGTCATGTAAATAGTGCCACAGCGAGCCGAAATAGACGGGCCTACATTGTGAGCCAAGGTGGACAGGGGTCCGAAGAGAACCCCCATTGCTCTAAAAAATTTCCCACTAGAGAGAATGAACTGTGAGTCTTACAGTTCAGTCTCTCTGGGTCTGTGGTTCTAAGGAGTGCGCTGTGGGAAATCGTACAGGGAAAATAACATAGATCTGCTTGTAACAGATTAAGGTAGTGATAGGCTTGTTAGGAACATAGTCAGTTTGTGGTTCCCAGTCACAAACTTCAGGTTTGCTTTCCTGCCTGCTACCAGTCAAGTGGGTCAATATTCTGAACACTCAGGAGGTGTTTTACAGCTGTCCTGTCCCATAAAATCAGATTTAGCAAAACATAATTTTAGTATAAATAGGGTGTTTAACCCTTGAAATGCTCAAATGCATTGCAAACTATATTGTTCCCCTATGGTGAAGTAGGCTTACAATTTTCACAATTATTACTCCAGGACTCAGGCTAACATCAGATCAGATGTAATGTAGATTAAACAATACACTGCAATTATTTTGTCTCTATTAGAACAATATTTTCCTTGTTACATATTACTGAAAGCTCTGGAACAATGGTCCACAGGATCGAATATAAGGACAACATTAATTAAGGGAAATGCACATCTCAGAGCAATAGGAAAATTGGCAAGGTACAGCACTTTCCATTAAAAAAAAAAGTCTTTTATTTCTTCTTTTGCACAAATCCTTGGTCCAGCCAGTTTTGTACAATGATTTGCAGCTCTTGAATATTAATATTTAAAAGCAAAGAAAATGTTTTGCAGATACAAGCTTTAAAACATAGCGGTTATTATTGAAAATCAAACAAATATACAAAGATAATGTTTTGTGAAAATATTCAAATTTAAGAAATATAGAATGCGTTTTTATGTCTTTTATACTTGCTTAAATAAAGAAAGATGTCAGTTGTCAACTGTAGTATGAGAAGCTATGTATTTTTAGTAACATTTTGAGTGACAGTGGGGTGAACAGCTCACTATTACTATTAATAAATATTAACCCTTTAATTTCACTTTATATATTCTGCAACTATATATGTACAGTCAAATTGAGGATACTTTTCAATTGTTTTCCTCTACTTCAACTAACAATTTTTAGAGCCATGACAATGAGCTTCATGCATCTTTACTGTAGGAAAATGGGCAGACTAGATGGGCCGAAATGGTTCTTATCTGCCGTCAGATTCTATGTTCCTATCTGTTTGCAGGGAGCATTCTGTCAGAGAACATTAAAACAGGTCTAGAAATAAAATATACAGGTTCCTGGTGAGCTCTAAATAGAATTTATTAATAATGTTCAAATAGTTACATAGGTGTGTAGTCATGAGAGCAGGTCTACACATAAAATGTAAAAAATATATAATTTAAACAAGATGGCACACAGAGCAGTGTATACCATATTGCTTTAATGGTCTTTTCACAAGAAAACTTACTGCAAATGGGTATCCTGGTAGCTTACTGTCAGAACTGATTAAAAATTAATCAATTACGCATATTTGTGCAAATATATATATATATATATATATATATATATATACATATTATTAAGAAAATATATAAGATATATATATAAAAGAGGTAATCAGTTGTGACAGGAATATATGTGAACACAAAATAACTCAAATATATGTCTTCTAATATAACTTAGTCATATGCTAAGATATAGCTAAAGAAATTGACATACAGTAAATAATAACCAATAACACAGTAATATTACCCAGTATAGACAGGATTACACCTTACATAGGTATATCCTTAAAAAGTCACATGGAAAATAGCAGCTGCATTAACCATGTTGCCTTGTTGAAAATGGCGACATAAGAATCTTGCCCTGCATAAAAGTGTGAAGTTCTCATGTTGCCTCTTTAAATGTCACTACCTTCGTGCCTGCATAAAACTCCCATCATCCTTACCTTGCCTCTTTATGGTGCCTTCTCTGCTCTGTAAATTTAATTTTTATTTCTTAAGTGCAACATATTCTGCAGTCCCGGACATTGAGTGGAACATCATGTTGGTGCATGACTTCAAGTCCTGGTTTCCTTTAGAACACAGTGTTCCCCGTGTTTTTAATGTTTTTTAAATCATTGTTCCACTTAATGCCCGCCACTGCAGAATATGTTGCACTTAAGAAATAAAATTACATTTACAGTGCAGAGAAGGCACCATAAAGAGGCACGGTAAGAATGATGGGAGTTGTATGTGGACACGAATGTAGCAACGTTTAAAGACGTGACATGAGAATCTCATGCTTTTATGCAGGGCAAGATTCTCATGACTCCATTGCGGCTGATAGCCAAACAACATTTTCCATGTGACTTTTTAAAAGTGAACCGAGAATGACTGGCAACGCTTCCCCTCCCTAATGCCTTTCTGTGTCCGCCCCTTCTCTCAGGGGCCGGCTCCAACACTCATTATCATACCTTGATGTTTTGTAGGTGGGGGCTGGCAAGGATAGCTAGAGGGGATGACCAGCAAATGCCTGCAGTGCCTGCAGTACAGTTTGTACTACAGGAAAGCTCCTGACAGTGTCACAGTGCCAAACTTATGCCATTTTTTAATTATACAAAGTGTTTGTTTAAAAAATGACTACACTAGTTATGCATGGCTTGCCTTGTTTAATTACACTGAAGAATAAACAAACTTCCACTTCAAAGCCCCTGTTCTTGTTTCCAGTTTGGAGAATGTAATGGTGCTAATCTTTCTACTAGTAATGGCTCATTTGGGCTGCACAGACCACTAACAATGCATTAGCTTTGCACACACCCTTGGTCAGTTAGGAAACGTGTATCTTACCGATCCATATCTTTATGTGCTGAACCCTCCACCAGAAAGGGACAAGTTACACATTAATGTGAGAACTCCAGATGAAGCCTTTTATGAAGGGTGATCAAGGCAAGGCCCTCCTTCTGGACTGCAATCCAAAGGCTGGAGGAGTTAAGAAAGTTGTAGTCCAACAACATATGGAGGGCCTCATGTTGCCTACCTCTACATTACATGGAGGTCAGTTTCCCCATTAAATGTGCCATTCATTATTATTTGCAATTTTTTCTTTGGTAGCATCTTAGTACTCATTGCTACAAGGTAAAGTGTATTAAGATGCTACCGAATGACAAAGATTCACCAAATTCACATTATTTAAATACTAGTTGAAGAGCCCATTACACGGGCCACAGTGCCACTGCCAGCCGGTCGTGGGGCATTCATGTGCAGTAGACACTGCCGCGCCGTGGCTGATACAGAGCTGGACACTCCGGGACGCAGGCAGTCTCTTCTGCGCATAACTGCAACACGCGCAGCAGTCTCTACTGCGCATGACTCCGTCGTTACACAAGTGTTAGCAAATTATTATATAGCATGGCTTTTAACTCTTTGAGTTCCAAAGAGGTATCCAACACATTGCAAAGCAAGCACTGGATGCCTCTCTGGCATTCAAAGGGTTACTCCCATGAATACTAGATGTGTCTCCGACACATTGTAAAGCTTAGTAAATTAGCATTAGCCAGGTGCAGGAGGTTCACTTTCGAAATGTCGCACAGTGTTGGGTGTCATTTAAAATGTTCCATTAAAAATGTCCCTAGCTTCAATCTCTTGTGTTAAGAATGTTGCATGCATATTTACTGTATCTTCACAATGTTGCTTGTCAAATAAGCGTTGCTTATTATCTCAAGCGAGTCAATGTCATTTATATGTACCTTTGGTAGTTGACACTGGCACTATTGAGAGTAGATTACAGATTAAATATATAGTAAAAAATGAAATAACAATGAAAGGTTTGAACTTTTTAGCCTTGTTTATAAAAAAAAAACATAAATTAAGATAGCATAACAAATGAAAGGGGATACATGACAAAAAATTAGTATATATAACAAATTAACCAAACATTTACTAAAGGGTTGAAATTTTTAGCAACATTTAAAAAAAAAAAAAAAAAAAAAAAAAAAAAAAGAATAATTTAAGACAGACATACAAATGTGAGGAGCGCCCATCAAGCACGACAAGATAAAGGGCTGGATTCAAATGCAGGAGATAAATGTTAGCACCTGTTTTTATCAAACATTTTCCTATTGAAGTATATTTGTGCAAAAAAAATAAAAAATAAATAAATAAATATATATATATATATATATATATATATATATATATATATATATAATGTATTTAAATAATTATAAAAATATATATATATAATGGAGGTAATCAGTTGTGACAGGAATATAGGTGAACACAAAATGACTCAAAGATATATCTTCTAATATAACTTAGTCATATGCTAAGATATATCTAAAGAAATTGACATACAGTAAATAATAACCAATAATGCAGAGTAATATTACCCAGTTTAGACAGGATTACATCTTACATAGGTATATCCAGAGGTATACTATCAATATTTGAACGCAGCAGCATAGAAGGGGTTAAAGGGATAGTAATACTTAAAATGTAAAAAAAAAATATGTTGTAGGGTTTATCCCCCTGAGTAAAACAAGAGTACTCCCACTGCTGAAAGGTGTTTCATTCAAAAGTTATTAATTTTCAAAGTTGAATTTTTTAGGTGCAATATCACAGTGGCCTGAAATTGTAGAGTGGCGCTGTTGCTACACGATCCTATGGACAGCTCTGGTCAATTGACCATAAATCTCCATAGGATGGTGTAGCAACAGCGCCACTGTACAATTTCAGGCCACTGTGATATTGCACCTAAAAAATTCAACTTTGAAAATTAATAACTTTTGAATGAAACACCTTTCAGCAGTGGGAGTACTCTTCTTTTACTCAGGGGGATAAACCCTACAACATATTTTTTTTTACATTTTAAGTATTACTATCCCTTTAATTGTTCCTTACAATTAATGATAATACAGTTGGCAGCAGTGTATATGAATACCTGGCCCAAATCCGGTATAAACTATGTTAATTAAGGTATAAGGGATTTTGTTATGCAATTTGGTTCTAATTTAAAACACAGAGCTCATAACAATTTCCTTGTACCACATAAAAAATATTTCAAAATTTAGAAACATATCTGGAATACAAAATAACCCAGATCAGATAAATATAATTTAACTATTTATCTACTGTCTTCAATATTGCATACCTTCTGGATGAGATATAAAATTGCATACACCTTATTGCCAGATTATACCTTGAATATAATAATCAAATAATATATGTTTAGAAAGCAAAGCTCATATTAATACATTGCATGCAACATATACTATAAAAATGACTATAGCAATATCCTGTTTGCTACACCATACAGCACTACAAGGGTTAATCACAGATTATGGGCATAAAACCAAACTGTTGCCCCATCCAAGATGGCAGCGTTTCTTTTGTTCTGTGAGAGATCGTCCCAGAGAATTTTCTCAACAGAACAAAATTTAGGCCCATGATACAGACAGAAGCAGATGGAAAAACTTTCCAGATAGCACACTAAGGGTTAATAATAACATTCACCAGAGGTAATGAGATGACATAAGCCCAATGACCTTTTCAGAAACACAAAGATATGGTTCTATAGGTGTTAATAATTCGATTTAAAACTAATTCATAATGCTATTTGATCTAAACTGCTATCAAACTATCTCACAATTATCTGGACAAATTTGGTAATTAATCCTATTTAGTTCCCCAGAATAAACTAAAGTAACGAATGCTTTATTATAATTATTCTAAAATTGAGTGGCCAGTTCTATTAAAATTATTATAAAGCTAATTTTCCTCAAATATAGAGTAAATATATAATTCTTAGGGCTATACAGAATTAATTGCAAAGAAATGTATATTTACTAGGCAAATTAAGGCATGGTTCTCTCAGGATTCTCTGGCACGATGGTTCCATCATAATGTACAACTAGGGTGCAACATTTCAATAGGATACGAACATAATGTAGTTTTGTAGCACACAAATAGTACATACAAGGAGGAGAGGGTGTAGCAGAAGGTGGCAATGTTTTTTTACATGATTTACTACTGGAATGTCGCTTTCTAGTTGGCGACCCTAAAGCCTGTGACATCAGAATGTCCAACTAGAGTGCGATATTTCAATAGGATACTGACATAATGTACAGTTTATTAGCACACAATGGTACAAGGAGGAGAGGGTGAAGTAGAAGGTGGCAATGTTTTTTACATGATTTACTATTGAAATGTGGCCTTCTAGTTGGCGACCCTAAAGCCTGCGACATCAGAATGTCCAACTAGAGTGCAACATTTCAATAGGATACTAACATAATGTACAGTTTTGTAGCAAACAATGGTACTTACAAGGAGGAGGAGGAGGAGGTGGAGCAGTTCTAGAGAGCCTTCTGCGGGATGGTTTGTATGCTATAAATAAAGTGATAAAAAAATGTCAATATGTGTATTGTAATGCCTAATTGGTGCCCACTCCCTTCCTACCATAAAATACTTGCATGATGCAGGGTTTGAGGTGCAGTGGCCACCAGAGGATCAGGAGCGGCAGGTTAGGGTGGGTTGCGTGCTAGGAGGGAAGTGAATAAGCAAAGTGTGTGAACATAGAAAAACATCTGAAATAAAGTTATGTTACAACCAATCCCTCCAACCCAGCAATAAAAATCAAAGCAAACATACCTGATATAATGCCACGCAGTAGTCCTCACTCTCTGAGCTTTAAGTCAGACCACCTCCTAAGTATATGCCTCCTGGTCCTCTGGATGCCACTTGACCTCTGCATTTTGCAGGCCATTTTGTCCAAAATGTGCCTGCGAAATGCAGAGTCCACTTTGTCCATATACCAGACAAGTATTTGCATCTCATATTTGCCATTCATGGAAGCCGTTGTGTACCGGGAGTAATTCTGGGATAAACCAACTGCATCAGGGGACAATGAAACATTCTCTTTGAGTTAAATGGGCTTTTGAGTGCCAGAGGGGAATCCAACGCATTGCTTATTGCTTCACAACCCAGTGTGTACTGATGTGTTATATGCTAGTACTCAAAAAATATTCAACAAGAATTATATATGTTACAAACAGCAGCTGACATAAATTCAAGTAAGGGAAAGTTTTAAAAAATGAGATTCTAAATATCAGAATGTTCAGCACCTTAGCGGAGCAGAAGCTGTCTGTGTTTGCTGTAACGCATGATGTCATCTGTGTGGGACAGAGAGGAGTTGTTTGGGGACTACATGAGATGTTTGGTGGGAAAGATTGTAATGTAAAGAATTTAAAAGGTATGTGTTTTGGCATTTCATCTTATTATAAGGCTTTGAAAAAGTAGCAGTGGAGCTAGGAAACGTGTTAGCCTATGCAGACGTTAGCCAATAGGTATATGTAATTTTGATGTATATAATGTACTTTTAAGTATAATTGGTACATTTGTTATAGAATTTTTAGGGCTGGCAATGTGGTGCTCCCAGGCCCAGCCAATGCGGCTTAGCCAGAAAGGTTACAGTGTGGGCGGATCACTGGCCCAGTGGTCAGGACACTCTGAGGGTGGGTAAAGCCACATGAGCACTAAAGTAAAGAGGAGGCATGGCAGGCTATCTGTTGAGGGCATGGTATACATTTCATGGCAGTGGTACCTGAAAGTTTCTTACACCCTCATCCCCTCCAGAGGCAGGCAGCTGGGCGCTGGCAAGGCCTCAGGCTGTGGCTATGTGTCCGGGGTCCCACTGTGAGGGGAGGGTTTCCCATAAATAGGTAAAATACACCTAATAAAAAGCTATGACCTTTTTAATTTGCTAACTAAATAGTTGTCTGTGTCTTTATTGCAATGTGTTGTGTGATGACTATTTGTAATGTTGGGGGGTGCTAATAAAAGGAGAAGAGTCAGGGGCATTGGGACCTTCTAAAATGGCCATTTGATTTTCAGCAAATAAATGTTCAAAACAATGCAATGTAAAGGGATAGTAATACTTTACAAAATTTATATTCAGCGCTTCTAATAGGCAGACTGAGCTTGTGAGAAAAGGATAGTCACTCTCCACACAATAACAGACTATAATAATATGTAAAATAATAATATTTTATACCTTTATTACCATTATATGTACACACTGACACTTCTAATGTACAGCATCAGAAAACAATAGTTAAAATTCCTCAATACATACATAATCATAAAAATGATGGGAAAATATATACACATAGATCCTAAATCCACCAATCAGGTTTAAGGATCAAATAAATTCCCAAATCTTAATCTAGAAATACTCTGATGATATCCTCATCCACAAGATGCTAACAGCAGAGATTTCTGTTAAATTAGCACATTGCTTTCCCATGATGGCCAGCTACGGCACAGGTTAAGACATAGATCCAAATTGAAACCACTCATTGATGGTCACAACAAGAGAGAAAAGTTAATATGTAACTAACTCAAACTAGGAAATACACTATCACAAATAAACTAAGGCTAATACAAATGCAAATTAAACCCACTCATCTCTCATCACAGTGAGAGGGCAGAAGAGATAAATGTCCAACACAGATAAAATAATATTCTATCACTAACCCTGTCTCACCTAAAAAATATAAAAATGATTTTTAAAAAATCGAATATCTCAATGATCGATCATGAAAAATACAGAAATATAGTCAAATGGTCATAATGATAGAATGTGGCCAGCATTCTATAAAGTTCAACAAATCATCAGTGTATCTGATACTTTATTCTTTTTGCAAGATGTATATATCTGTAGAGTGTTATTTAACTTGTCTGCATAAGATATTAGCATGCAGATTATAACGCTTGATAGGGTATATCTGTCAAAGCGGTCGGCACAATATATACATGTGAGGGTAACCAAAAGGAACTTTCTCACTGGATAGATCTTCTATATGTTTGACTCTTAAGGCGCAATGTCTCCGGTATTGTATCACCTTTCATAGAACCCTTTGTTCCATTGCTCCAAAACGGAAGCAGTGTTAGGTGCCACCGACTTGTACTGGTCAGACCCCTCTTCTGCATTACTTTTGTTTGAAGTATCACAACCTCTCAGCCGGTCAATACCTCCGACATTCAGCATCCACTGTTTCCACTTCGCACCAAACACACACTGCACTGTCCAATAACGGAAGTGGATATTGATATTAATCAATTAGATATTTCTTCATAAATGTATTAAGAAAATAAATAGCTTGATATATTGCAATCACCGTTCATGACCTAAATCCTCCTTAGGGATCCCTAATTCTAGCAGCTGAATGACAGAGTGATTTCCTGTCTACATGTGTGCGCAACCTGATATTTTGTTTTTTATTTGGATAGTAATACTTGTAACAAAATACAGCTCTGATTCTTCTTTATAGTATTTGTCCCACATAGCTCTGCATTTCAATACTATCAGGCTCATGGGCATCCCCCGGTGGGCCGCTAGATCATGAGCCGGTGGGGGAGATCAGGGCATCTCACCTCACCATCCCACAATATTTTGAAGGAGCGGTCTGTGTTGCCACAGGCACTCTCTGTGACAACCTTCTCATTCCTTGTTAATGCAGAGCTCCAGAATATGACATAATATCCTGGCTCCTGCTCTCCCATGCAGCACAGGGATCACAAGGGTTGCGTCGATAGGGATGTCGGTGCAGCTAGTGGGCTGCTTTAAAAAAAAAAAAAAAAAAAAATGCCTGGGCTGGTATTCCCCTACAATCCACCCCTGATCAGGCTTTAGTTCAACTGCAATTAAATGAGAAAGGATCCCCCTCCCACCCCTTTTAGCCACCTCCCCTTAGATGTAGTATCTGGTCCTGGGACCAGACAGATCGCATTGAAGGACAATCTTCATGAAGTAAGTATAAGGAAAACTTTCCGCCCTTGACAAAGGAGGGCAGGATTTTCCTTGTGCTTTCTGTAGACTGTCCCTTGCTCCATCCGGACTAACTTGGAGAGGCAGAGTGACGCAGGTGAAACGGTGGGAGGGGGGATCCTTTCTCATTCAATTGCAGTTGAACCACAAGCCTGATAGTAGTGAAATACAGTGCTACTTGGGACAAATAGTATAAAAGAAGAATCATAATTGTATTTTGTATTACTATCCCTTTAAAGATATATTGCAGTGACATGCTCATTACAGACAAATCATTTCACTGGCATCAAAATGTACAGCTAATGAATCAGTATACATTTCAAATAATTTCTTTTCAATTTTGGAAACAATCCCACTAAGAAAAGTATTGTCAGCAGAGATTTAACATACAAATTTGCCAAAAAGACACTTTCACAAATTATAAATTGAATGAACGTCTCTTACTAATTTGTGATATTCTCAAAGTTCAAGGAGCATTACTTTATTAAAGTATTACTTTAACCACTTCAATATTAGCAAGGTCAACAGCACATTGCTTTGTAATGTATTTGTGACCTTTCTAGCAATCAAGGTTTTAACCCTTTGAGTGCCAGGGGGATACGCAAAGCATTGCTTTGCAATGCATTATGTACCCCTCTGGCACTCAAAGGGTTAAACTTTTGAGTGCCAGAGAGGTATCCAACGCTTTGCAACTCAACATGTTGGATACCACTTTGGGGTATCCTTTTAAAACGTCCATTTAAAATGCTACACAAAGCATTCATCATGTTGCTGTGAAGTTAAAAGCAGAGGAGAGCGAGAGAGGAGGAGAGAGAGAGAGAGAAATTACATTGATCAGGTTCTCTCTCTGGGCAGCTACACTGCACTGAAGTTACACTGTTGCTTGATGGAATGCCTTGCCGTGTTGCACTACAATTCCCATCATCCTTACTTATCTGGTGACGCTGAGTAACTGCACCATTAAAGACAAATAAAAATCCAAACAATTATGTTATACTTAACCCTGCAATGCTATTTAGAGGAAAGTATACAGTGGTTCCTGGTTAAGCATACAATGAGCTGTAGAATATATGTAGGTACCCAGCAAAAGAACCTGATCAATGTATTCTCAGCATCCCTACTCCTCTTTCGCTCTCCTCTTCTTATAACTTCATTAATTAATTCAAACACTGAAGGCGACATTTCATGCCACGACATGAGAATCTCACGCTTTGGTGCAGGGCAAGATTCTTATGTCGCCCTTTTCATCCTGGCGACATGCTGAATGCACTGTGTAGCCGCACGCTATTATGAATGCATCATATTAAAAGTGAACCACACTTTGGCACTCAAAGGGTTCAAATATAAAATCAGTTCTCTAATTTTTGCTCACAGCACCCTAACACATAAACTGGAATTTTTGGTGAACAACTAACAATTCATGTGTCATTTGTGAAGGACATAATTAAGGTGACAATACATAAATATAGAGTAAATCTTGGTTCTCTTTACCAGGAAAAATGAATATACTATGCATAAAAATGTATGTAACTATACATATGAGACTTGCCATACAATAAATAGAGATAAAATGGCACCTTAAATTGGTGCCTGCAGCACACCAAAGCACCACAACTGTGGCTGAGAGCCGCTGATATAGGTATTGTATTGGGCCATGTCCCATATTGCACCAAGAATAATAAAACCTAGGAAATGAGAATGGTCTAATGAAAGTAATACTGCAACTCAGGAAGCAGATAGAAAAGGCACTTAGCCTGATTTATAAAATGTCAGACAGATCAAATTTCAGGGTGTATATTACAGCCTTCATCAGGACATTTAAATTACTAAGGCAGAATGCTGTCTGAAACCCATAAAGTAGGCGGTATCACCAAATAAACCCCTTCCTACAAAAAATGATGTGGCACAAACCAGAAATGGATAATATCTAACAAAGTGATGAAGTTACAGAAGAAAGTAATATATTATTCCCCACTGATTTACTTACCCTTTGATTGCTAAAGAGGTGTCCAATGCAATACAGTGTAATGCACTGGATCAGTGGTGTAACTAACGTGGTCGCAGGGGTCATCGCTGTGACCAGGCCTGTCACTCCAGGGAGCCTGGCCACCCAGTCAGCCCTTGCTGAGACCACAGCATGCGTCCTTCCACTCTCTGCCTCTGTTCCGCATGCATACGCAGCCAGGGAACTCAATGAAGTGAGGACACAGGGGAAACAGAAGCAGAGCATGCGAGAAGGAGTACAGAGCTGCTCTGTCTGCCCGGTGGCTGTCGCCAAATTGGGCAAAGTTGAGGTAGACAATGGGGGCAATGTGGAAGTAGACAATGGGGACAATGGGGAGGTGGCTAATGTGGGAGTGGAAATGGACAATGGAGTAATGTGGAAATGGACAACGTGGAGGTGAACAGTGGGGGCCTTGTGGAGGTGGACAATGGGGGAAATGTGGAAGTGGACAATGGGGCAATGTGGAAGTGGAAAATCTGTAAGTGGACAATGGGGACATTGTGGAGGTGGACAATGGGGGCAATGTGGAAGTGGACAATGGGGGCAATGTGGAAGTGGACAATGGGGGCAATGTGGAAGTGGAAAATCTGTAAGTGGACAATGGGGACATTGTGGAGGTGGACAGTGGAGGCATTGTGGAGGTGGACAATGGGGGCAATGTGGAAGTGGACAATGGGGGCAATGTAGAAGTGGACAATCTGGAAGTGGACAATGGGGGCATTATGGAGGTGGACAATGTATAAGTGGCATTTCTGGGGTGGAGTTGCATGGTGGGGTCAGGGGGCCCCATGGCAATTTTCGCACAAGGGCCCAGTGGTTTCTGGTTACGCCTCTGCACTGGATAACTCATTGGCAAGTAAAGGGTTAAACAACCGACAGCAATCTGAAAATGAAACAAAACATACACACTAGTGATGAGCGAGCATGCTCGGCCGAAGCTCGGTTCGGCTCGAGCATCGCTCTGCTCGGCACATGGCGGTACTCGTACGAGTACCGCATGTGCTCGCCCGCCATGTTCGGGTCTCCTCCCCGCACGTTTCGCGGCTGCTGCGCAGCCAATAAACCTGCGGGGAGGCTCTGACATCAGTGTAATGCCAGCAGCCATGTTGGCTGCTGGCATTACACTGATTGGCTGGCCAGAACCCGTGATCGGGTGCTGTATAGCACCTGACCAGCGAGTTCGGCTCAGTCTTAGCCAGGGAGAGATGAGGATAGGAAGGGAAAGTCAGTGTAGGGAGAAGAAAAGTGTTTTTGAACTCTTTAAAGACCCAAAAGTCCTTTTTAGGACTGTTGTGTGTGGGGGCAGCAGTTATATTTTGTTTGGGGGGGCACAAATTTAAAAAAAAAACGTCACATATTCCGTTCACTGTGCCTAGCCGCAGATTAGCAGCACATTCTGTTCAGTGTGCAAAGTTGCAGATTAGCAGCACATTCTGTTTAGTGTGCAAAGTTGCAGATTAGCAGCACATTCTATTTAGTGTGCAAAGTTGCAGATTAGCAGCACATTCTGTTTAGTGTGCAAAGTTGCAGATTAGCAGCACATTCTGTTTAGTGTGCAAAGTTGCAGATTAGCAGCACATTCTGTTTAGTGTGCAAAGTTGCAGATTAGCAGCACATTCTGTTTAGTGTGCAAAGTTTAAAAAATAAACGTCACATATTCCGTTCACTGTGCCTAGCCGCAGATTAGCAGCACATTCTGTTTAGTGTGCAGAGTTGCAGATTAGCAGCACATTCTGTTTAGTGTGCAAAGTTGCAGATTAGCAGCACATTCTGTTTAGTGTGCAAAGTTTAAAAAATAAATGTCACATATTCCGTTCAATGTGCCTAGCCGCAGATTAGCAGCACATTCTGTTTAGTGTGCAAAGTTTAAAAAATAAACGTCACATATTCCGTTCACTGTGCCTAGCCGCAGATTAGCAGCACATTCTGTTTAGTGTGCAAAGTTGCAGATTAGCAGCATATTCTGTTTAGTGTGCAAAGTTGCAGATTAGCAGCACATTCTGTTTAGTGTGCAAAGTTTAAAAAATAAAGTCACATATTCCGTTCACTGTGCCTAGCCGCAGATTAGCAGCACATTCTGTTTAGTGTGCAAAGTTGCAGATTAGCAGCACATTCTGTTTAGTGTGCAAAGTTTAAAAAATAAACGTCACATATTCCGTTCACTGTGCCTAGCCGCAGATTAGCAGCACATTCTGTTTAGTGTGCAAAGTTTAAAAAATAAACGTCACATATTCCGTTCACTGTGCCTAGCCGCAGATTAGCAGCACATTCTGTTTAGTGTGCAAAGTTTAAAAAATAAACGTCACATATTCCGTTCACTGTGCCTAGCCGCAGATTAGCAGCACATTCTGTTTAGTGTGCAAAGTTGCAGATTAGCAGCACATTCTGTTTAGTGTGCAAAGTTTAAAAAATAAACGTCACATATTCCGTTCACTGTGCCTAGCCGCAGATTAGCAGCACATTCTGTTTAGTGTGCAAAGTTGCAGATTAGCAGCACATTTTGTTTAGTGTGCAAAGTTGCAGATTAGCAGCACATTCTGTTTAGTGTGCAAAGTTTAAAAAATAAACGTCACATATTCCGTTCACTGTGCCTAGCCGCAGATTAGCAGCACATTCTGTTTAGTGTGCAAAGTTGCAGATTAGCAGCACATTCTGTTTAGTGTGCAAAGTTTAAAAAATAAACGTCACATATTCCGTTCACTGTGCCTAGCCGCAGATTAGCAGCACATTCTGTTTAGTGTGCAAAGTTGCAGATTAGCAGCACATTCTGTTTAGTGTGCAAAGTTTAAAAAATAAACGTCACATATTCCGTTCACTGTGCCTAGCCGCAGATTAGCAGCACATTCTGTTTAGTGTGCAAAGTTGCAGATTAGCAGCACATTCTGTTTAGTGTGCAAAGTTTAAAAAATAAACGTCACATATTCCGTTCACTGTGCCTAGCCGCAGATTAGCAGCACATTCTGTTTAGTGTGCAAAGTTTAAAAAATAAACGTCACATATTCCGTTCACTGTGCCTAGCCGCAGATTAGCAGCACATTCTGTTTAGTGTGCAAAGTTGCAGATTAGCAGCACATTCTGTTTAGTGTGCAAAGTTTAAAAAATAAACGTCACATATTCCGTTCACTGTGCCTAGCCGCAGATTAGCAGCACATTCTGTTTAGTGTGCAAAGTTTAAAAAATAAACGTCACATATTCCGTTCACTGTGCCTAGCCGCAGATTAGCAGCACATTCTGTTTAGTGTGCAAAGTTGTAGATTAGCAGCACATTCTGTTTAGTGTGCAAAGTTTAAAAAATAAACGTCACATATTCCGTTCACTGTGCCTAGCCGCAGATTAGCAGCACATTCTGTTTAGTGTGCAAAGTTGCAGATTAGCAGCACATTTTGTTTAGTGTGCAAAGTTGCAGATTAGCGGCACATTCTGTTTAGTGTGCAAAGTTTAAAAAATAAACGTCACATATTCCGTTCACTGTGCCTAGCCGCAGATTAGCAGCACATTCTGTTTAGTGTGCAAAGTTGCAGATTAGCAGCACATTCTGTTTAGTGTGCAAAGTTTAAAAAATAAACGTCACATATTCCGTTCACTGTGCCTAGCCGCAGATTAGCAGCACATTCTGTTTAGTGTGCAAAGTTGCAGATTAGCAGCACATTCTGTTTAGTGTGCAAAGTTTAAAAAATAAACGTCACATATTCCGTTCACTGTGCCTAGCCGCAGATTAGCAGCACATTCTGTTTAGTGTGCAAAGTTTAAAAAATAAACGTCACATATTCCGTTCACTGTGCCTAGCCGCAGATTAGCAGCACATTCTGTTTAGTGTGCAAAGTTTAAAAAATAAACGTCACATATTCCGTTCACTGTGCCTAGCCGCAGATTAGCAGCACATTCTGTTTAGTGTGCAAAGTTTAAAAAATAAACGTCACATATTCCGTTCACTGTGCCTAGCCGCAGATTAGCAGCACATTCTGTTTAGTGTGCAAAGTTGCAGATTAGCAGCACATTCTGTTTAGTGTGCAAAGTTTAAAAAATAAACGTCACATATTCCGTTCACTGTGCCTAGCCGCAGATTAGCAGCACATTCTGTTTAGTGTGCAAAGTTGCAGATTAGCAGCACATTTTGTTTAGTGTGCAAAGTTGCAGATTAGCAGCACATTCTGTTTAGTGTGCAAAGTTTAAAAAATAAACGTCACATATTCCGTTCACTGTGCCTAGCCGCAGATTAGCAGCACATTCTGTTTAGTGTGCAAAGTTGCAGATTAGCAGCACATTCTGTTTAGTGTGCAAAGTTTAAAAAATAAACGTCACATATTCCGTTCACTGTGCCTAGCCGCAGATTAGCAGCACATTCTGTTTAGTGTGCAAAGTTGCAGATTAGCAGCACATTCTGTTTAGTGTGCAAAGTTTAAAAAATAAACGTCACATATTCCGTTCACTGTGCCTAGCCGCAGATTAGCAGCACATTCTGTTTAGTGTGCAAAGTTGCAGATTAGCAGCACATTCTGTTTAGTGTGCAAAGTTTAAAAAATAAACGTCACATATTCCGTTCACTGTGCCTAGCCGCAGATTAGCAGCACATTCTGTTTAGTGTGCAAAGTTTAAAAAATAAACGTCACATATTCCGTTCACTGTGCCTAGCCGCAGATTAGCAGCACATTCTGTTTAGTGTGCAAAGTTGCAGATTAGCAGCACATTCTGTTTAGTGTGCAAAGTTTAAAAAATAAACGTCACATATTCCGTTCACTGTGCCTAGCCGCAGATTAGCAGCACATTCTGTTTAGTGTGCAAAGTTTAAAAAATAAACGTCACATATTCCGTTCACTGTGCCTAGCCGCAGATTAGCAGCACATTCTGTTTAGTGTGCAAAGTTGTAGATTAGCAGCACATTCTGTTTAGTGTGCAAAGTTTAAAAAATAAACGTCACATATTCCGTTCACTGTGCCTAGCCGCAGATTAGCAGCACATTCTGTTTAGTGTGCAAAGTTGCAGATTAGCAGCACATTTTGTTTAGTGTGCAAAGTTGCAGATTAGCGGCACATTCTGTTTAGTGTGCAAAGTTTAAAAAATAAACGTCACATATTCCGTTCACTGTGCCTAGCCGCAGATTAGCAGCACATTCTGTTTAGTGTGCAAAGTTGCAGATTAGCAGCACATTCTGTTTAGTGTGCAAAGTTTAAAAAATAAACGTCACATATTCCGTTCACTGTGCCTAGCCGCAGATTAGCAGCACATTCTGTTTAGTGTGCAAAGTTGCAGATTAGCAGCACATTCTGTTTAGTGTGCAAAGTTTAAAAAATAAACGTCACATATTCCGTTCACTGTGCCTAGCCGCAGATTAGCAGCACATTCTGTTTAGTGTGCAAAGTTTAAAAAATAAACGTCACATATTCCGTTCACTGTGCCTAGCCGCAGATTAGCAGCACATTCTGTTTAGTGTGCAAAGTTGCAGATTAGCAGCACATTCTGTTTAGTGTGCAAAGTTGCAGATTAGCAGCACATTCTGTTTAGTGTGCAAAGTTTAAAAAATAAACGTCACATATTCCGTTCACTGTGCCTAGCCGCAGATTAGCAGCACATATTCCGTGTAATATGAAGAAGGTGGGTAAAAAGGGACGGGGAAGTGGACGTCATCCTGATAGTTCAGGGCGCGGGTCAGGACGCGTAGAAACTGTGCCTGGTGCCAGAGCACAAGAAAGAAAGACATCCACCATACCTAGCTTCATGTCTCAGTTTACAGGGCGTCGCAGGACATCACTCTCGAGGTCAGACCACTGCGAACAGGTGGTCGGTTGGATTTCAGCTGATACTGCTTCCAGTCGGTTAAGCACCACCCTGTCTTCCACCAAGTCCACTCTCAGTAGCCAAGAGTCTGGTCAACATAATCCTCACCCTGATCATCCTTCCTCCCACCATAGAGGGTCTGGCCAAAGAAGTGATCCCACACTGGGATATAGTGAGGAGCTCGTCTCATCACCAATCCTTCATTTGAACCTCTCTCCAAGCACGCTTGCAGAGGAACATGAGATCTTTTGCCCTGATTCACAACCTCTAGAGGGTACCCAATCACAAGAAGATGACAGAGGGGAACGGCATTTAAGGTCAAAGGAAGTGGATGATGATGATGATGATGAGACACAGTTGCCATCAAATCAACCACTATTACTGTCTCAAGACCTTGATGAGGAGGATGATACACAGTTGTCAATGACTGAGTATGTGGTGGGATCAAGAAATGAGGAGGATGATCAGAGTGAGGAAGTGGAGGAGGACTTGGTGGACGATGAGGTGACTGACCCCACCTGGGAAGGTGGAGAGCCGAGCGATGACAGCAGTCCTGAGGGTGAGCCATCTGCAGCACCGCAACAGGCTGGAAGAGGCAGTGGTGTGGCTAAAGAAAGAAGGCGGACCGCACCAAACCGGCCCGCAAATGTTCCACGTAGCACCCCCTTGCGTAAATCTCCCTTGCCAAGGGCTAGGTGTTCTGCGGTATGGCGTTTTTTTAAGGAAAGTGCGGACGACAAAAGAATTGTAGTTTGCAACCTGTGCCACACCAGAATGAGACGAGGCATGAACACTAGCAACCTCACCACCACCAGCATGATCCGACACATGGCATCCAAGCACCGTAATAAGTGGGAGGAACGCCCGGATCGCCAATCTGTGTCTGCAGGCCACACCACTGCCTCCTCTTCCCCTGTTTTCGGTGCCGGCCAATCGCCTGTCGAAGGCGCAGGCCCGCATACCTCCCGCCCTGCACCTGTACCATCTGAAGCAACATCAGCGACCACATCCACTTCCCTGTCCCAGCGCAGCGTCCAAATGTCGTTACCCCAGGCATTTGAGCGCAAGCGAAAATACCCAGCCACCCACCCACAGGCCACAGCACTAACCTCACACCTTTCCAAATTACTGGCCATCGAAATGCTGCCATTTAGGCTTGTGGAGACTGAGTCCTTCCGCAGCCTGATGGCAGCAGCTGTCCCTCGGTACGCAGTCCCCAGCCGCCACTACTTTTCCCGGTGTGCTGTCCCCGCCTTACACCACCATGTGTCCCGTAACATCACCCGTGCCCTGACCAACGCAGTTACTGGGAAGGTCCACTTAACGACTGACACATGGACAAGTGCTTGTGGCCAGGGACGCTACATTTCCCTGACGGCACACTGGGTGAATGTCGTGGAGGCTGGGAGCGACTTGGACCCTGGGATGGCACAGGTGCTACCCACGCCGAGGATTGCGGGCCCTACCTCCATCAGGGTTTCCGCCAGCACCTACGTTATTGGCTCCTCCTCCTCCTCCTCCGTTTCCACCTCCGAATTCTCTGCGCGCAGCGCCACTCACCCATCAGCCGGTAGCTGGAAGCAGTGTAGCACTGCAGTGGGGAAGCGTCAACAGGCCGTGCTGAAGCTGATCTGCCTTGGGGACAAACAGCACACGGCCTCAGAGCTGTTGCAGGGGATTAGTCACCAGACCGAGCAGTGGCTCTCGCCACTCAACCTGCAACCAGGCATGGTTGTGTGTGATAATGGGCGTAACTTGGTGGCGGCTTTGGAGCTCGGCAAGCTCACACACGTACCATGCCTAGCGCATGTATTTAATTTAGTGGTTCAGCGATTTCTAAAAACCTACCCCAATTTGCATGATCTCTTGACCAAGGTGCGCCGCGTGTGTGCACATTTCCATAAGTCATCAACAGCTTCAGCCGGCCTGTTGAAGCTGCAGCAGCGCTTACAATTGCCAGCTCACCGGCTGCTGTGTGACGTGAGCACGCGCTGGAACTCCACCTTCCACATGTTGGCCCGGCTTTGTGAGCAGCAGAGGGCAGTAGTGGAGTACCAGCTGTTACACGGTCGTCGCCTCTCCGTTCAACTTCCTCTAATCAGAAGTGAGGAGTGGGAATGGATGTCAGACCTCTGTGAGGTTTTACGCAATTTTGAGGAATCGACACAGATGGTGAGCGGCGATAACGCTATTATCAGTGTAACCATCCCACTTCTGTGTCTACTGAAACGCTCGCTGCTCACAATTAAAACCGACGCTTTGCATGTGGAAGAGGTGGAAATGCGGGAGGAAGAGCTTACACAAGGTGATAGCCAGAGCACCCTCACTTCGTCTTCTCAGCGACAATTGGAGGAGGCGGAGGAGGAGGAGGAGGAAGACACGGTTGCCTCCGCTACAGAGGGTAGCCATGGAACTTTAGTTCCATCTCTTCAGCGTGGGTGGGCAGAAGAGGAGGAAGAGGATGAGGAGATTGAGAGTCATCCTCCTGGTGAGGACAGCGAAATCTTGCCTGTTGGTACTCTGGCACACATGGCTGACTTTATGTTAGGCTGCCTTTCCCGTGACCCACGCGTTATACGCATTTTAGACAACACGCATTACTGGGTGTTCACCCTTCTGGACCCCCGCTACAAAGAGAATTTCTCATCTCTCATTCCTCCGGTGGAGAGGACAAGCAAAATGGTGCAATACCAGAAGGTTCTTGTCGAAAAATTGCTCCAAAATTTTCCATCTGACAACGCTGGCGGCAGAGTACGTGCTACCTTGGCCAACCGAGAAGGGGAGAAAAGGGGAGCACACAGCAGTTCCGACAAAGGCAGGGCAACACTCTCCAAGGCGTGGGACACCTTCATGACACCCCGCCAGCACCCTCACCCTGATGCGCAGCCTAGTGTCACAAGGAGGGAAAAGTTTTGGAAGATGGTGAAGGAGTACGTAGCAGACCGTGTCAGCGTCCTCAATGATCCCTCTGTGCCTTACAACTACTGGGTGTCCAAGCTGGACACGTGGTATGAACTGGCACTCTACGCCTTGGAGGTGCTGGCCTGCCCTGCCGCCAGCGTTCTGTCTGAGCGGGTATTTAGTGCTGCTGGTGGCATCATAACAGATAAGCGTATCCGCCTTTCCACCGAAAATGCTGATAGGTTGACACTTATAAAAATGAACAAGGCCTGGATTTCCCCTGACTTCTCCACTCCACTGGAGGAAAGACCCGGGGGAACATAAAGTCACTTTAGATATGTTATTTACAATGATGGGAATACTCTGTATTCCCATTCACCCCTTCCACCCAAAAAACGGGTATATGGTTGACTCTTAATCTTCTCATCGTCCTCCTCCTCTTCCATATGCCCTCTGATACAATTTTTATATAGGGCCAGCTCACCAGCGGGCCCTGTGATACAATTTTTATATAGGGCCAGCTCACCAGCGGGCCCTGTGATACAATTTTTATATAGGGCCAGCTCACCAGTGGGCCCTGTAATACAATTTTTATATAGGGCCAGCTCACCAGCGGGCCCTGTGATACAATTTTTATATAGGGCCAGCTCACCAGCGGGCCCTGTGATACAATTTTTATATAGGGCCAGCTCACCAGCGGGCCCTGTGATATAATTTTTATATAGGGCCAGCTCACCAGCGGGCCCTGTTTGACAATTTTTGTATAGGTCAGCTCACCAGCGGGCCTTATCATATAATGTTTTATTGGGTCAGCTCTCTAGCGGGCCCTCTCATATAATGTTTTATAGCGTCAGCTCACTAGCGGGCCTTCGCATATAATGTTTAGGATGGTCAGCTCCGCAGCAGACCCTCACCCATAATGTTTTAGAGGGTCACCAGCAGGCCATTAATCCTAATTTTTCAAGGGTGTGTATGATGCCCTCCTTTATGTGTAATAAAGGGTGTATTGGAGTGACATTGCAGTCTAATTTTTGGCAGCCCTTTCACTTAGTGCATAGGCTTTATGAGTGTTGGACCACTACCTGAACTATTGTACCACAAAGTGAATGAGGCCCTCCATTTTGTGATATACAGGTTGTATCGGAGTGCCTCAGGTCCTCCCATTGAATTAAATAGGGCTGGGGTGTTCGACAGAGCAGAAGGTAGTTCTTGGCTTCATCCACTAAGTCACTTCGTCACTTTTACTGAATGGATCAGACCCCACTGTTCTGACTATAAATTTTGGACTTAACAAGGGCAAACGGACATGTTGTAAAACCTGTGGTAGCTGCGGCCTCCATTCCTGAATGCTGTACCTTACCCGGGCCATAACCATGTTGTACACCTGCTTTACGCTGCGCACGTTTCCCTCTTAATCATGGCCCCAGTTCCGAAAAATCGATGAAATTTTTTGCAGAATTTGCAGATGATATACAAGTAAATATACAGCAAATACTGTTTGGTAACAATTTTTCGCCTAAAGTCGTTTTTATCTTCCTTTTTGTGTGTTTTACGGTCAGTCTGTAAAAATGGCGTACTACAGGCGAAACATCGTTCCCAGCAGCGACGTTGGAGTCCAAGATGCATCCAGACATCCTCCCTATGCTGTCCCTGAACCATTTCTGTGGTGTTTCCATCATTTTCTGCCCTTTTCCTATGGACCAGGCACCCTCCCCTCATCAGAGCAGGGGGTGCCTGGTGTAATGCTCGAGTCCTCCCATTGACTTCAATGGGGCTCGGGTGCTCGGCCGAGCACTCGAGCCTCCGGGGGCGCTCGGTCAGAGCACCCGAACACCCGAGCATTGGGGTGTTCGATCATCACTAATACACACTAACTCAAAAAAAAAAAATTGTAACTGAAGTTATCAGACCTCAGGCTCCACATCCAGTATATTTCTCTCTATTATACAAAAGAGAAAACAGAGCAGCGCTCCTCTATACAAGGTGCACACATTTGCAACTAGTATGGAGGAGCGCAGGTTTCAGTTTTGTGTTTGCACACTGTTTCTAGCATAACTCCAAGCTCAGCACTGTCCTGTGTGATGGACCAAGTATTCTGAGGCTATCCACTCAGGAAGGGCCATGGAAGGGACCTAGATGAATAAGGACCAGGGGCCAGAAAATGTTAGGGCCTGGGGAAAAATCAGTAGAGAGAAAGATATCAGGCTTAACTTTTTTGTCGGTGGTGCCCTTACTCCCTACCATAAACCCTAAAGTACAGTACACAGAACATCCCAAGACATCGTCCCTGCTGTTTTGATCACAAGGTCACTGGTAAAGGGGGAAAAGAGTCAACAGTGTTCTGTCACCCCCCCCCCCCCATCCCTCATGGTTGTCATGGGAGGTACAAGGTTAATTAGATCCCCATTTAAAATGATTTACTAACCCAACTTGGGAAATGTATACCTGTTTATGGGGTGTCTTTAACAAAGCCAACCATAGACATCAAAATCTACAGCATCCATTAGGACTAGAGGAAAGGTGTTTTTGACTAAAACAAAGATTTTATTTTACAATAAGGGTAGTAACGTTATGGAATTTGCTGCCTGCTTTGTATGCAGATAATATAGTTGTTTTCAAACAAGTCATGGATACCTCTCTAACTCAGAATAATATTGAGAATTATGATAGTTTCAGAACAGATAGGATGTTAATCCAGGGAAATATCCAACAGAGAAAATATCCTCTGACTCAACAAGGGTGATATGGCATGGGCTAGGCTTGAAGGATACTTGTCTTTTTTCAGCCTCATCAACTGCTATTATATTACCAACTGGCTTTGTTAAGCATTTTGACTGAAACATCCAGAGGTAAGAGTACTTTTTAGGTATCTTAAGGGTTTACTGTTCCATTAGGCTAGAGCAAGGTGCGGACAATTTTGTATAAAAAGGTGTGGACAATTTTGTATAATTTTGTGAATGTTACAGTATACTTTTTCATCTCATAGCAAATTGCATATTTTGATTTATATAGAAAACAAAAAAGAAGTGCATAATAGTGAAGCACAGTACTACAGTAAATTGTATAACAGAATGATGGGTACTCACATAGGTCTTGGTCAGCATATATCAGCTGACAATCGCACAGATAGAGAATTCAACCCAATCTCGGCTCTGGGTGCTCTAGGATAACAGGAACAAAGCGACTTCCAAGGAAATGGCTCCACAATCAGCAAATGTTTATTAACATCACTTAACAAACTTAAAAAATAATAAAAAATATAAAACAAACCCTATACAGCATTGTATATGGTTTATTTAAGTGATTTTAATAAATATTTGCTGTTTGTGGAGCAGTTGACTTGGAAGTCAGTTTGTTCCTGTTATCCTAGAGCACCCAGAGTCGAGACTGGGTTGAATTCTCTATCTGTGTGATTGTCAGCCTATATATACTGACTAAGATCTATGGGAGTGCCCATCATTCTGTTATACAATTTATTGTAGTACTGCGCTTCACTATTGGGCACTTCTTTTTTTTCCTATATATGGATACAGTTTTGGGAGAACGGACTATGGAGTTGCAGCCTAATTAAGGAGCTCAAGTGAAACCTGATTTTGTGGGGGACCATCTAACTGACCCCTAAAGTGCATTTGCTGTGTGCTACATAAGTAGTTACCCAGACATTCTCTTTGTGATTATAACTCACTGTGGTGTATTGGCGGAGGTCACTTGTTCTCAGATTTAACACAAGGGGCGCCTCTTGTATCTTTTTTGTCTCACAGAGTTGTCTTCCACATATTTTGATTTATGCACTTTTAAATCATTACTATAGCACAGTTTGTTTGTTTTTTGTTTTTCAAATTGTGTAATGTACTGCAGATGGTGGACTATTATAAAGACCACAACATACATATCTCATTTAGCAAGTGGAGAAACATGAACTAAGCAAAATGAAGAGAAATGTGATTTTCATACTGGTTTCTGAGATCACTGAATGAATCAGGAAGGAAAGGGAAACTAATTAATTTGACAGAGTTTCTGCTTAAGCTAAGTGAATATCAGGGAAGGAAATACAATTACAGTTCAGAGCCAGCTGGAACCAACATGCAGTGTTATTTGCTTGTGTATGTTATTAACATTATTAAATTAAATCTTTTGTTAAACTTTAATTTGCTGAATTCATGCAAGCAGGTCCAAGCCATTTTCAAAGTGTACACTGATTAATATTTCAGCTGTCTGTTTTTATTTCTTTGTGATGCCAGGTCAAGAAGGTAACAGGTAGAAAGCTTGTAATATGACCCTAATCTAACTTACAATGGTCAGTAAACATATATGTTTCAAGCAGAATAGGTGAGAAAATCAGATATGGGTGTCTGAGACAGGATTGCTCACCACTTCACATATTAATTATTAAGTACAGACATAAAGAATTCTTTTATGTGAGACGTGTATTGGATGCTCATTCAACGCAGAGCTCACTAACTAAATGTGCACCAAAAAGCATTGCATTAATATTAAAGTGTCCATCTTTTTTGACATTTCATATCAGGCAACTGTGTAATATGTAAAGTCAAATTGCCTGTATTTTTAATTGTATTAATCTTTACTTATTTTATTTTGTACTTCCATTCAGGGACCTCCCTAAATTTCAGTTCAGCTTTCTGTCAAGAACAGTGAAAGCAGGGAGATTAATACAATGTAGCACACTACGCCTACAGTATAAAAGAAGAAAATACTGCCTCCAATCTATTAAATAAAGCAGATAGATTACTCATTGCTACAGGGGTACAATGTATAACTATACTTACTGTCATTTTTTTAACTCAGTAAAATCAGGTCATGAAAGTATGCTTTTGCTTTCTATTGAGAACTACATTTAATGGTTGTAGTCATATCCACGTGGCAGATGACAGATATGCTGGGTACTATAGCTGTTATAGCCTATGTCTGGTGACACCATCCATGAAAGACAGGATATTACTGTACACCAGTCAAATGTGTATTTTATTTCTCAGGGTTTTGTTGCTTAAATCACATGTTCATCAGAGGAATATTGTATTGTCCTGGTGAAGGAACAATTTAAACAGCAGAACACTGAAAAATATACAATATGTTTGTACATTTCATTTTGCAAGACTGGTGTGCAGTCCATCTTCTCTTCCTTGAACTACACTTGATGACAAGTGGGGAGATGCACTAAAGGCCAATAGGGGGCCAGGATGGCAATATGGTGGTGTACTCACTATGTGTCTTTGGCATATTGAAAGCATGCACTAAGACTTTTTGCCATCATAGTCCTCTGAATCCACCATCAATGTGCAACAATCTGCCGACATCACCATGAATCCTTCATGCCTTTGATAGATTTACAATTTTGCACTTGCTTCATCGACAAAGGCTCAATTGAATATGGAAATGCTGGTTAATGAGCCATTGTCATATTCATGTGAGTGCACTTGTGTGTTAATGTGGCTGTTCTCCAAATGCACTAAGCAATGATAGCAGCCTTTGCTTTTCGGAGTTCACAGTCCCAACATTCCCATCCTGAGGCTGCTGAAGTTAGGATCTTCCTATGGCTCATTACAGAGCAGAGGATATTTTGCTGCCTCTACTGAAGAGCAGATACAGCAGCTGCCTTTATTTAACCCTTTCAATGCCACAGGGATATGCACTATATACCCTGTGGCAGTGAAAGGGTCAGGACCAGACCTATGACACAGTGTGCAACAAAACCCAAGTTAATTTTTATGGGAATCTTCCCATTTGCTGTACCCAAGATCTGGTGAGTGCACTCAAAGGCTTAATAATGTCAGTGGAAGTTTTCTAATTGTATTCACCTTCCAGCACTCATTCTACAACCATTCACATATATAAATATGAAAGTAATATCCTTTCATGGAAAATAACGCACTATATTTATATACTTCAATATTTAACACTCTACGGTAGTACTCAAATAAATGCTATTTTAATGCTTGTTGTAACTGAAGTAACATTTGCCTTTATATTACAAGGCCAGCCAAAACACACAAGATTTTTCATTTCGTTTTAGTTTAATTGCATGGGTTTTACGGACATATTTTCAGGACAGCTATTTAATTCACTTGCGTACATAGAATTTAGCATTTCCTCTTAACTTATACAAGGCTATGGTAAAATAGAGGAGATTAAAGGCACCAGACCTTCTCAAAGCCCTCCAAAGCTCCCAGTGAAGAGCAGATGAGAGTGGATGTGACTTCACCAAGCTGCACTGTTGTAATCCACTCACACCTTGTGAGATGTGCAGAAGTGAGCAGATGGTAGAGGTGCAGCTTGGTGAAGTCATCTCATCCTTTCCTGATTGGGAGCCTTGTAGGACTATGAGAAGGTTTGTTGCCTTTAATCTCCTCTATTTTCACCATAGTCTTTCTTGCACTAAATCAAACAAGCATTTAAAGGGATAGTAATGTTTCATAATAAAAGCAGCTCCAATTAATCATCATAGTATTTGGACTTTGGAGAGTGTTATTTCAATTCTGTCAGAGCTGTAGTTCAAGAGTAATTCAATGACAAAGCATCCTCTCCCGCCCCTTTTACTGATGTAACACTGTTCAGCCAGATCAGAAGGGAGGTGCCCAGGTAGACTGCAGAGAGGGACAATCTTCAATTAAGATAAGGGAAAAACCTGAAAAACTTGTCAAGGGGGCAGGGCTTTCATTGTTCTCATAGGAAGAAGAGTGTCTCCTGCTGTTGTCTGTCTGGTCTATGGACTGGATTCCACATCTGAGAAGAGATGGCTTACACTAGGTAAAAGTGGCGGGATGGGAAACTTTGCTTGTGAATATCTCTCAAACCATAAAGGTCTGAGAGATAAGACTTATATCGTTCTTCAAGTTTTTTTAACGCCTACAAAATAAAATAAAGATAAAATGAAGTATTACTATCCCTTTAACACACATTCAATACAACAAATATAGTACAAAACAAGCTTAAATGAAAGAGGTCAATCTTGTGCATAAAGTGTGCTCAAGCAAAACCTAGGTCAATTATAATTTATACAGGAGAAGTAAGTTCGATTAAACAAAACATTTATGGGTAAATAACCAAAAGGTGAAAAGAGCACAAACAAAACATTAACCCCCCTCCCTGAAAAAAAATACTTTAAACAGTGGTAATTAAAAGGCCAAAAACAAATGTGAATGCCAACATTAAAGTTCTTAGTAATGTCATCAAAAGTATTGAAAATGACAGACAAAGTCTGGAGAAGATAACTAAATGAACTCTCTGTAAATATTAAATGACCAACAAAACACAGCAATGTGTTCAATTAAAGTTATCTTCACCAGACATTATCTGTCATTTGAAACATATTTGATGGCATGAGAAACACCATTATCTTTGGCCATTTAAAAAAAAAAAAAACAAATAAAAGATTTATCTTCATAGTAAGTAATAGGAATCCTGGTAACCACAATGGAAAATTGAAGTTTAATAAAAAAAAAAAATGGGTAAAATAATTATTTTGAAAACAGTAGGAGTACACTTGTGTTCTTCAGCAGAAAACATAATTGCAAAATAAATTTTTCATAAAAAGGTTCTCCTTTAAGGTACATGTATACGAATGAAAGAATATTTCACCATTAGGCAATCCACTTTTGAGTATCAAACACAGAACTTTGCAAAGTCCATTATTACTGAAGACTATACTATGATAAAATGATGCGTACTTACAGCCACTGGAGGCATGTTTCTCAGGGTTTCCTGCCTTTTTCCGGGTTTTTCTATCCTGTTCAGGTATTTGTTCTCTTTTACCTGTTCTTTCTTTTCTCCGCCCTGTGCTGGTTACATCCTTGACCAGGCCTATATCAAACACAGACATCCTTGTATCAGTGCGTGATCAAAGCTTTCCTGAAATTGAGTTCTGTTGTGTTCTTAGAGTTTCCAGTGTATTGACTCTGCTTTCTATGACTTCCTCTTTTAATTCCTGTGATCGCTTTTGACCTTGGCCTGTTCTACGACTCTTCTCCTGCCTGCTGATTTTGTACCTTGTTGCTCGACTGGTTCTGACCCTGGCTTGTTCGACTATCCCTTTGTCTCACACTCAGGTACCGTCTTTGCCTGTCTGTTGCCGAATCGGATTTGTCGACCATCTTACTTGGGTGCCCAGTGTGTCCGATGTCGTCGACACCCCCGTCGGGTTCGACAACTCTATTTCTGAACCCCAGTTGAACTGTAAATCTTACGACTCCCAGTCATACGGTAAAACTTACGACTCACAATGCTGCTTACCCAGAGTTCAACAGTGACATCTATACTACCGGTAGGTTAACAACGCTGAATCCAGACCTGGTGAGTAGTTGTCTGTATTATAGGTGGCTGTCCTGTCATCAGGCTTCGCTGCCTGCTACACCACCCGGCTTTGGCCACAGCAAGGCATCCTGGAAGCAGCCACCGACCACTAGCAGCGCTCTCAAGCTGTCGACCTCCAGCTTCTGGCTCATTGGGGCCTACTCAGTAAGTATTATTGTATTGTCTACTGAGATTTTGAGACCTCCTCTTTGGCATTACTGGGGTACATCATCTCCGCCCAGGGTCTGGCCATGGACCCCCAGAAATTGTCAGCAGTAACCAACTGGCCTCTACCTCACGGTCTTAAGGCCATGCAAAGATTCATCGGCTTTGTCAATTACCGCCGATTCATCAAGGGCTTTTCTGCCATGAACTGTAAGGGAGCTAATCCCCATCTGTGGTCTCCAGAGGCCTTGTTGGCATTTGATACCCTAAAGAGGACCTTCTCTTCTGCCCCCATCCTCAGATCCCCTGATCCCCTGGCTCCTTTTACTGTGGAAGTCGACACCTCCGAAGTCGCTGCTGGGGTGGTTCTCTCTCAGAGGAACCCTGATACTGGTGTCCTTCATCCGTGCTCATTTTTCTCCAGACGCTTCTCATCTGCGGAGAAAAATTATAACAAAGGTAATAGGGAGTTATTGGTGGTCAAATTGGCTTTGGACGAGTGGCATTACTTGTTGGAGGGTTCCCCTCATGTGGTATCCATACTCACGGACCACCAGAATCTCCAGTATCTGGCATCAGCCAATCGCCTTAATGCTCGTCAAGCATGTTCGTCACTTTACTTTTCCCGCTTTGACTTTGGGACAAAGAACGTCAAGGCCGACACCCTCTCGTGCCAGTACAACCCTGCCACAGCTCCTTCTGCCTCACCGGAGCCCATTGTATCTTCGACCAGGATAGTGTCATCCCTGTCTACTGCCCTTCTTAAACAGATAAGAGAGTCACAGTTGACTCGTCCCCCAGGGGTTATTGTACCCCCTGACACATACTTTTTTCTGGAATCATTCTGTGAGGATGTCCTCCGATGGGGACATTGCTCTACTACGGCAGGCCATCCAGGTCTTCTCCGTACCCAGGGCCTCAATTTCCGGTACTTCTGGTGGCCCACTATGAAACCAGACATCTTCTCTTTTGTGTTGCCATGCCCAATTTGTGCCCGCATGAAAACACCCAGGACCTGGCCCTTGGGTCTTCTCAAACCGTTTTATGGTGCCTTCCTTTCCATGGACTTGTATATCCATGGATTTTATGGTGGACCTGCCATCCTCCACCGGCAACACGGCAATATGGGTGGTGGTGGACCGATTCACAGAACAGGGGCATGTCATCCCTTTGTCTAAACTACCTACATCATCAGTGCTAGCAGACATGTTCATCAAACACATCTACAGTTTACACGGGATTCCGCAGCATATCACCTCCGACCGTGGCTCCCAGTTCGTGTCGCACTTTTGGAAAGCGTTTTGCTCATGGCTGGGTATCCATCTTCAACACTTCACCCACAGACCAATGGCGAGACTGAGTGGCTCAACCAGAACATGGAGCACTTTCAGCTCTGTTATTGCTCTGATCAGCTCTGACTGGACCTGCCTTTTACCGTTAACAGAATTTTCCTATGATTCCCTCTTGCAGAGTTCCTTGATGCGCCAGACCTCTGACCCTTGTTTGCGTCAATCCCCAAAGGAGATCCGCTTCTCACGTGGAAATGGGCGGCCGCTGAAGACGCCCAGTGTGCCCAGACCCAGTCCCTACAGCAATGCACGGGATGATGCCACTGCGACATTTCAGGCCATCATATACCAGCGTCAACCCACAAGGCAATGTTAAGCTCTGGGGGTTATTGTCCCCCCGCCCTCCAGCCCAGCACTCCCTGTTAGCCCATTAATTGCCTTGCCTACTTTCAGTACTTCATTAAGCTCCAAGTTAAGTTACTCCATTCAAATTAACCTTTCAATGCATTGTCAGGTTTTTATACTTCAAGTTAACCCTCCAAGCAGTGGAATAACTACAGAAGGTGCAATTACACCCAAGCCCAGTTTCCCATGAGGCTGCCACATCTGCACTTTATTATTGGTCCATTATTGTGGGCCAATAGTAAGCAGCCGCTTAAACTACTCCTTGTCCAGGTGTCAGGGAAGCTTGAGAGATAGACCAGTATTGCATGGAAGCATTTATGCAGCACTGAGGGGCCAGCAGGTATGTTCACCTTATCCACATTCCCTACCATTCTACAGGGAAGGAGAAAGCCCTTAGCTTGTACACATGTCTCACTGGCCACTTGTACAGGGAATCGCTTACACTTCTCCAGGCCCTGTCATTCCTCAAATTAACTGCTAATCTAGCTCACACCCAGCTTCCAGTTCCAGGCATGAGAGAGACTAATAGTTCACTGGAGGAAACAAATGCCACAAGGGGAACCAGGAGAGACTGTTGATCTCCTGTACACGTGGTCAGTGAGACACTTGTAAAGTTAGGGCTTTTTTCCTATTATTAGCAGTACACTATCCACTGCCTGCCACTACCCCCCCAACAACAACCACTAACAATCACATAAAGTCCTGCTTACCTCCTACTACCCCAACACCACCAACCTCTTCCTACCACTCTACCCACTGCCTGCTTCCCACTATCAAACCATCTACCTCTATTGCACCATCTGCCACCAGCTTCCCAACCAACACCTACCACCACACCATCCACTGTCTACTTCCAGTAATTTCCTGCCTTCCTCTACATACACGTTACCGCCTGCCTTTGCACCATCATCCTCTGCCTTCCACTAGCATTCCTGCTTGCTGCACACTACCCCACTAAATCTACCTCTAACTTCCATACCATCCTCTATCTTCCACTTCCTAGCCAATCATTTCCTATTTTCTCCTACTACACCACCAACACCTACCTCCAACTACTGCACAATCACTGCCTCCAACTACCCCACCAACATCTATCTCTCACTTCCACACAGTCTCCTGGATGCCTCCTAGTACTCCACCATTGCCACTTCTCAGTACCCTGCTATAAGCTGTCTCTTTCTGCATCCTCTGATTTCCACTGTACCCTACTTCTCAATGACCGATATTTCTTGGCCTAAGCTACTTCCCAGTTTCCTACCTTTTCCTGCCTCTCAGCAACTCACTACTCACAGCTTGTCTGATGATATCACTTCATAACAAAGAACAAGTGCATTTCAGTATCAAATCTTGCACCAGGGCCCAGCAGGGTCTAATATATTTCCTACCTCAGTATTGCAGTTTGCTACAGACACTGCACTTTATTCCTGATATACATCAGCTATGTACCCTGCATTTCTAGATGCTAAATCGAGTTATCATTACTGTAAAACTTACAAATCTCACTCTTCATTCCCTACTTCCTTTCTAGGTTGGCTCCTATGGCATCAACTACTGTTTCTCCTGCTGTTGTTAGCTCTGTGGAGTTCTCAAGCAGCACTCCCCAAGCTCATTATCTAGCATTGTCTGAACACTGTTTTCTCTAAAGCACCATGCTCTCTCTCAGCACATTGAGGTTGTTGTGCTAAGAAGGTATTGACATATTGTGGAATAAACCAAGCACATCATGGGGCAAAAAAAAAAAAAATCCCAAATTTCTACTGATTTAAATTACACTTTTAAACTAATCAATGTGAAGTTTATTTATTTATTTTTTTTTGAAACACAAGAAAATAACAGTTTTCCGGTTCTACACGTTTAACGTAGTCATGTTCATGACAGGTATGTCATACACAGTCCATCATAAATTATCCATGGCGAGATAGCAAGAGTGAACAATTTACAACATCCTATACAATAATTCGCTAAAATGTGTGTAAAGACGCAGTCATGCGCAGTAGAGACTGCTGCGCATGCTGCAGTCATGTGCAGTAGAGACTGCCCGCGCCACGGCTGATACAGAGCTGAACGCTCCTTCTGAGTGTCCTGCTCTGCATCAGCCGCGGTGCGGGCAGTCTCTTCTGCACATGACTGCCCTGCGACCGGCTTGCAGTGGCACTGTGGCCCGTGTAACGGGCTCTTCAACTAGTCTATTAATATAGAAAATAACACGTGTCCCTGCATATTTCATAGCTAACTGATCCCTGTCAAACTCTGGAATTTCCCATCATCCAATGTGAAACTGGAATACACGTGGAACACATATAAGTTCCATGTGCGGGCCATACAAGATAATGAGTAGCTTCCACATCAGCCTATAAGGCCTTCTTAGCTACTGCCTCATCCATAGTTAGAAGTAATGCATATGCCAACACATCACTTCCACTCTGCACTCTGTAGATCAAAAAGGACAATTTACTTCCTGGTCCTCCAACATGGCTCTCTTCTAGCACCCCTGGATGAAGCACCCCTGGAGGGTTGGCAGAGTGAGGAAAGCTCAGTCAACAATAAATATGTAAAACAGACCTAATGGTGCATTGTATGAAGGCACGTATACAGAAGTGGATAATAAGACTGGGAGAATCAAAGAGGACACAATCACTACTGAGTAAATAATAATAGGGACGACAATACATGTACCCAAAGGACTTTAGAAAACCATTCAGGATTACTAATTTCATTCAATTTTATGGAATACATCTATATTTATTATAGAGTGGCAGTGTTTGTGCAGCTAGCTCCATGCCTTACTTTTCCTGTCCCTTAGGTGTGACATTAGTCCATATATCCCAGTAAGATATCCACCAGTGAGTCTGCCTGTGAACAGAGTAAAGGAGATACCATTTGGGTGAGAGTTGTGGTTCATGTGAGTCTACAGATACAACCTGACATGAAGGGGTATCTGAAGATGTGAGAGAAGAAGGCTCAGAGCGGTGTCTGAACTGCTACTAATGTGTCACTACAAATTATACCAGAGACAGGGCACACTTCCAAGCAGTGTGGTCAGCAATTTACTTGCACTTTAAGCTCAGGAATGTTGGAGTACTATGCTTAGATATTATTTGTGCTATACTGCTTTTTATTGAATGTATGTATGTATGTATGAATAATTTTATTTAAATGCCACCACATGATGTACATAGTACCCTCAAAAGGAATAAAGTAAACAAAATGTTACATATAATACCATCATTTTCTTCTTGTTTTGTAAAACATACATAATGCAGATACCAATGCTACTAAAATGTATCTGCATTTCTCAATAGCATAGGAAAGTTCCAGAAACATTTGTCCTCTTTAAGAGCTATGCTGAAAGGGAAAACCAACATTGTGGTAATTGTGATAAAGTAGAATAATGATAAAACGTCACATTTGAGAGCTAAGGTGTGTTCTCTGATAACATTCAAAATAAGAATTGTGCTTCCAAGAGACTTACTACCCCATGAAACATACAATAGCTGCATCAAGCAGTCTATGCCTTTCATCTGGACATGCACACTTTATCCTGACCCCACTAGTCTCTGTGTCTCATCATGTATTAAGTCTCTTGGAAGCGATACTGTGGAGAGGAGGGGGTGGGGGTTAGGTGCTTTTGATGTAGAGGAATTTTCCTTTTGAAAGTCAAACTATGGAGATCAGTTGTTTACCAGTTTCAGTTCCTGTATGTGGTTTAGTTAAAATGTTCCCAATCTATAGAAAATTAATAGACTACACGTGAGAGATAATCATTAGATGCACAATGCAGAACTTTAGAAAAGATGATAAACCTATGAATAAAACTTTAAAGGCCTTATTCATAAAGCTAAGGAAATGCAGCTCTGGAGCAAACAATCTGTACCATAGGCAGGGTAATGAAGGTTGCCATTGATGCAATGGAGACCTCTATAGAATTCATTGGATTAAAAGCTCCATTAACAGCAATGGAAATTAAAGGACTTTTCATTGCAGTCCTGTGGTGGAGCTGGTTTATTCCAAAGATGAATAAGAAACTAAAAGCTTTCATATATAACAACTGATTCATTGGGTTAAAGGCAAATAAAGTGTCTTGCTATGTTATACCAGGAGGAAAATGATATAAAACAACACAGATCAGTGCTCATATAATGTGTTCCTTAACACTATGAGTGCAAGCCATGTGTGGTGCATGGGCTTGGCCACATGTACCAAGCCAAGCCCATGCCCTGCACATGATTGGAGTCACCTCAGAACATTTTTTTTAATTATTAGTCAGACCTCTTTGGGGGGGGGGAGGTTACTGACCTCCCAGGCGATTACTCTTGGAGATCAATACAGGGGACGCAGGAGAGCAGCATGCGTCACTCCTATCTGAACTTCTGGGTAGGAGTGAGCAGGATCAGGGAAAGCATCCCAGTCACCAGTGACAAATAAAACAATTATAATAAAATAATAATAATAATAATAATAATACATTAAAAAAAATTAAAACATGATTTAACCCTGTGTGTGCTTTGCAAAGCTTTGGACACAAATGTGTCCTACACAGTCCCATACTTCATACTAAGTGTCCGTCTGAGACCCATATACAAGTGTTCCTCTTTCCCACCCTGGTATCCCTCTTTGTAGGGGATCAGACTATGTGGTGTGTATCTAAGTGTATCACATTGCTCCACAGCAATAAATCTTACATTAAACATTCATTTAAACTTCAGTATATGGGTTTATAAATTAACATGTGTCAATAAAATACTTTGGTTTTACTCTAAATCATTTATTCAGTTACAGAAAGAGCTGTCAGTAAGTCATGCAATAATTAAACACCATCAGTAATGTCCCACCCACTACTCACACCCCAGCAAACCCAACTAAAACAAAAGTTTTCCTCTTTAGTCATTTGAAATGTTGGGAGGTTTGCCAGCCCCTTGATCCATTGTCCACTGGTAGTCCTCGCCATTGTGTCCTACACATTTGTGGTCCAGCCCCTTCCCCCAACCTGGTTCCACTAACCAATGCAAATAACATATCCTCACAGTCAGTCCCTCAAGCCTTGTTCCACTGCCCAACTGATGTCAAAGATCCCCACATACACTGTCTGATCCTTTCAACTGGTTCTAGTGCCCACTATTAGTTACAGATCTTTTTACACACTGCCTGCTACCCCAGTTTTGTTACACTGGTAGCCATACTCCTGGCATCCCATACTTTATGCCAGCCCATACCAGTGGGGTACGATGTTTCCCAGGTAGGATTAGGTACTGAAAATCTGAGGATACTCCATGGTGTTGAAATATTTTAATATCTCTGAAGTGACTGAAGTGTGAAAAAGTATGTGCTTTTTCCTATAGAACCATTTTCTGGAAATAGTTGTGGGTACTATCATGGGGATAAAAAGTCAAGTGACCCTCATTTGATGCAGGTTAATGTCTATTTTCTAAATGGTGTGCCTTACTGACTTTTTCTTCATATCTTTAATGGTCAAAAACGTTTTAGTTCAGGTAGGTCATTTCAACAAAGGAAGTGGCAGGTGTAGTTTTGTGCTACAGTATGTCAACCCACGCCACAGGGGTATCATTTTTCTATGGTTTATAGATATAATGAATACAGAAGAAAATTCCATTATATTAAAATAATTTAGTATATTTGAAGTGGGGAAAATACAAAAAAAACAAACAAACATAAATTCCCTTTAGCACCACCTAATGCAGATAATTTTGCACACCAGCCTAGTGCTAGAAAGACAAAAATACCCTACCTTGATGCAGATGATTATTTACTTTCCAAAATGGAATGCCTTGCAAACTTTTCCTTCATGTCTCGAAAAGTTCATACCATTGTAGTGTAGATAGCCTATTTAAAATACAAAAACAAAACAGTAGGTGTAGTTTTGTGCTTAGAGCATAACAGGGATCATCTGTGTCTGACAGAGCACTGGAAGTCCTCTAGAGCTGCCTTTGGAATGGCAATAGACCTGTGTTTGCCTTTGATGTGTCTGATAATGCTTGCTATCTAGAGTCTCTCGATTTGCGCAGTCTTATATTTTTAGTTAGAACAAAGTATATATCTATATATAAAACAGAAAGCATCATGTGACTGAAAAACTTGTCTGAAGCCTAACACACCCAGAGGCAGGAGTAAGGAGGGGATATTCATGTCTCTTCCCTATTGCCAGTCCTGGAGATACAGGGGGCATGATTTTCACAAAATCTCTGCAAGGAGCTGGTCCTCCCAAAAATTCACTCTGAAAAGAAAAAAAACCATGGCACACACACACATTGGTATGCTGGGATAGGTAGTATAGCGAGTGAGAGAGAGAGAGAGAGAGGGCTTTAACCCTTTGAGTGCCAGATATGAGATTACTTATCCCAAGAAGGTAACCTGTTTGCGGTGGAACTCACACTTCTCCAATTTTCAGAACAGGTTATTCTTTCTTAACCTTTTCAGAACTCGGCCTACATCTGCGTGTTAGCTTTCCATGGAGGCAGAATGGATCAAAATGTCATCTAGGTACACCACCACGCATTGTTGGAGCATGTACCAGAGAACATCACTCAAGAACTGTTACGGTTTTCTGACACTCAGACCAGGGTATGAAGTAAAAACACAGTTTTATTGAATCAGGATGATAAACAGTGCCCCTAGGGGCCAGCACAGGTAAAAACAGTATTGACAAATACAGGCAAAGTAAGTGCATTACAAGCTAGGAATATATAAACAAATATAGACTGGGAATAACCCCAAAGGGTTAACAGGAGCAACTGGAGTAACTCAGTCTTAGATTGGCCAACACCCAGGATATGATAACAGTCTCTGGATAACAGTCTCTGAATGTAGAGAAAGGAGTAAAGTGTCTACACTGAATCACTCTCTAGGTAGAAACAGGGAGCACCCCTGTTGCACTGAGCTGAGCCAATACCACCACCGTGGGCTAGGAGGAATGCTACTGCCAAAGCTGAAGTAACCAGAATAGGAATCCCCCTTAACGAGACTAGATAGTAACCCTGCATATGCCAGCTGGATTGTGCCAAGACACCCTAGGATGCCAAGATAGACGGTTGCTGCACAAGCTACTATGAGCTGAAGCACTGGGAAGTGCAGGAGATAACGTATACCCTGAGCATATGTGAGCCAGAGCCAGGACACCCTTCTGGTGTTGCACGGAATCCTACTGCAAGAGCGGACAGACTACCGACGCCAGCCGGCATGGTCACGGTGCACCCCGAACACCGGACAGGCGGAGCTCTGCAAGGAATAGTATGGCGTGTATTGAAGGCTCAGAGAGTAGCGGCTCAAAGGGTAAACAGAGGCTTGGCAAGCAATATAAGAGGCACGTAATCAGAGACTACTGGCACTGCACGGGTTAATCTGGTACATTCAGGAGAGCACAGCTCAGCAGATAGCGGATGGCAAAGCAACCTCAGGATACAGCTAGAAGAGCGAGAGAGGATCAGCAAGATACTAAACAGTTCAGAATGTCGCCGGAGCGACCGGAGTAACACTGGAACACTGGAACAGCACACCGGACAGGAGCGACAACCGAAACCGGATAGGTACAGCAGCAGGAACATCAGCCGGCGAACGGAGCAATCATGGAGCAGGATCGTCAGCCAGAACCGGGTCAATTGCGGAGCAGGATCGTCAGCCAGAACCGGGTCAATTGCGGAGCAGGGTCGTCAGCCAGAACCGGGTCAATCACGGAGCAGGGTCGTCAGCCAGAACCGGGTTAATCACGGAGCAGGGTCGTCAGCCAGAACCGGGTCAATCACGGAGCAGGGTCGTCAGCCAGAACCGGGTCAATTACGGAGCAGGATCAGAAGAGGAGTCAGACAAGCCTGGTCGGTACACAGGAGACACTGGAACTCAGCAACAAGGCGCAGGAACAGGAACACCACGAAAGGGCAACTGACAAGTACCCAAGAGCCAGTATAAAAAGGAACATCCTGGTCGGGCCAATCAGCCTCCTCCAATGCAAAAGTAACACCGTCACAGATTGACAGGGAAACACGGGGACCGTGATAAGAACTCCTGGAAAACTGCGGGAGCATTGCAGAGACTGAAGGGCATTATGAGGTATTCATAATGTCCGCTCCTGGTGTTAAACGCGGTTTTCCATTCGTGGCCCTCCTTTATCCTTACCAAATTGTATGCCCCACACAAATCAAGCTTAGTAAACACCTTGGACCCTTTATCACGGTGCCCGTGATTTGCTGCAGTTACTTGTCTGTCACCAGTAGGGGGCTTCTATTGGCTGTCTGCAGATAGCCCGCCTCTTATTGACTATTTAAACCTGGATTGGGCACCCTTTGAGTGCCCTTTCGTGTTGTTTCTGACCTTCTTGCTATCACTATGCTAGTGATAGCTGGGCCTCTGTTCCAGTGTTCCTGAGTTCCTGATCTCATGTGTTCCTGAGTTCCTGATCTCTACTGTTCCAGTGTTTCCTGCATACTGAAGTACTTCCAGTCCTGGTTCCGGCCTAGTCTCTGGTGTTGCAGTTCCTGCTGAACTTCTCTGCTGTTTTCTGACCTGACTGATCGTTGCTGGTTCCTGTCATCTCATCACCTGTCTTCAGTATCCTGGCGACCTTCTGCCTGGTCGCGTTGGTGACATTGCTACAATTCCGTGTTGGTCCCAGCGTGCGGACGCTGGTTTGCTCCCAAGCCTTGCGGCTATACAAACTCGCTTGTTACACCAGTGTGCGGTCACTGGTTTGCTCCAAAGCCTATCAGCTATACAATTCTGTGTTGGTCCCAGCGTGCGGACGCTGGTTTGCTCCTAAGCCTTGCGGCTATACTACTCACTTGTTACACCAGTGTGCGGTCACTGGTTTGCTCCAAAGCCTTTCAGCTATACAAATCTGTGTTGGTCCCAGCGTGCGGACGCTGGTTTGCTCCTAAGCCTTGCGGCTATACAAACTCGCTTGTTACACCAGTGTGCGGTCACTGGTTTGCTCCAAAGCCTTTCAGCTATACAAATCTGTGTTGGTCCCAGCGTGCGGACGCTGGTTTGCTCCTAAGCCTTGCGGCTATACAAACTCTCTTGTTACACCAGTGTGCGGTCACTGGTTTGCTCCAAAGCCTATCAGCTATACAATTCTGTGTTGGTCCCAGCGTGCGGACGCTGGTTTGCTCCTAAGCCTTGCGGCTATACAAACTCACTTGTTACACCAGTGTGCGGTCACTGGTTTGCTCCAAAACTTTTCAGCTATACAAATCTGTGTTGGTCCCAGCGTGCGGACGCTGGTTTGCTCCTAAGCCTTGCGGCTATACTACTCGCTTGTTACTCCAGTGTGCGGTCACTGGTTTGCTCGCTAAGCCTAACGGCTATACTATTCAGTGTTGTTTCCAGCGTGCGGACGCTGGTTTGCTCCAAAGCCTTGCTGCTTAACGATTCTGCTAATTTGCCAGTTCCATCTGACTGCTGCTATTCTCTCTGGGCTGCCCTGCCCGGTATTGGTAAGGCCGGTAGAACCTTTTGCCACATTCCATCTGAGGTTGCCTTACCCGGTATTGGCAGGGCCGGTAGAGCCTACATTGTGTATCTATTGAGGCTGCCTTGCCCGGTAATTTGGTAAGGCCGGTAAAACCGTTATGCTATTCCATCTGCAGGTTGCCTTACCCGGTATTGGCAAGGCCGGTAGAGCCTAAAGACTGTCCTGTCCGGTATATTGACAGGACCGGTAGAGTCTGCCTTCTGTCTGTGCTATATTCTGTATATATATATATGTATGTTATTGCCATCCTAAGTTATCATTTATTATTTCAATAAAATTGATTTTTTTTTACCTAAAACTTGTGTCTGAGAGTCATAATAAACCGTGACAGTACGAAAGGGCGATGACCTCAGACAGCAAGGGTAAAGGTAACGCACAGAATATCCATTGGAGGATGGATGTGCTCGAGCAACGTTTGGATCAGTTGGCAGTTGCAATTCAAACGATCCTTGAACGCACGGTACCTGCTGACCAATCTAGCTCTAGCCCGGTGGTCTCGCCAAGTCAGACACCGGAAAGTGATACCAGACCCCTAGGGGGTACTGTTAAAGGGTTAACGGCTTCTGCACCCTTGCCGCTAAGATATGATGGTGACCCTAGTCTCTGCAGAGGGTTCATCAATCAACTCGAAATCTTTATGGAATTGACGGCACACGCATTTCCCAATGATCGTAGTAAAGTTGGGTTCACGATATCACTGCTCACTGGCAGAGCATTGGCTTGGGCTAACCCCTTGTGGGAGAATGCTAAACCTTGTACTAAGAACTTTAGTGAATTTGTGCGTTCCTTTCGAAGAGTGTTTGAGCCTCCTGGTAGAACCACCTCTGCTGCCAAACGCCTTATGGAGATACAACAGGGCAGGCGTACTGTGGGCGACTATGCCATCGAATTCCGCACATTGGCAGCAGAGGTAGGTTGGAATAACGAGGCATTATTGGCAGCCTTCTCTCAAGGCCTGAATGACCACATTAAAGACGAAATCGCTGCTAAAGATCTACCTATTGATCTAGATGATTACATTGAGTATGTTATGATAATTGACTCCAGAATATGTGAGAGATCAATTGCCAGAGATCGTAAGTTACGGTCAAAAAATAATGAGCCTAGTAGCATGTTTTGCCCACCCATCCCTCCCTTGGCATTGAAGTCTAGTGAACCAGTACGGGAAACAAGTGAACCTATGGAAATAGGCTTCACTAGACTATCCAAGGCAGAGAGACTATATCGCAAAAAACAAGGGTTATGTTTATACTGCGGTAAAAAAGGGCACTTGCTAAATTACTGTCCGGTACGTCCGGGAAACGCACACACCTAGGGTATCTTGGGGGACAGGCCCTAGGTGGTGTACAATCGTCCCCAGTGTCGGGCATAATGAAACCCACCATACAGGTGGTATTGTCTTGGGCACAACGCTCTGTGGAGGTTTTGGCCTTGGTTGACTCCGGTGCAGCAGGGTATTTTATGGATAATACCTTTGCTGAATTGCACGGAGTTCCACGCATTGAAAGAGAAAACCCCTTGACTATTGAAGCGATTGATGGTAGACCCTTAGAACCGCCTCAGGTTATATTTGAAACTATGCCATTGTCTATGACTATTGGGGCACTTCACAGAGAAGAGCAGCAGTTTCAACTGATTAATTCCCCGCACCATGCGGTGATATTGGGATTTCCGTGGTTACTAGTGATGAGCGAGCGTGCTCGGCCGATGCTCGGATCGGCTCGAGCATCGCTCTGCTCGGCACATGGCGGTACTCGTCGAGTACCGCCATGTGCTCGCCCGACATGTTCGGGTGGCGGGGATCTGTGCCGGAAGAGGCACAGATCCCAAGAAGCTCCGCTGGACCACCAGGGACTGGAGGTACGGGGGCATTGCGGAGATGAAGGGGGCATTGCGGAGATGAAGGGGGACATTGTGGAAGAGGGGCATAGACTCTATGCCCCTCTTCCACAATGTGCCCCTTCATCTCCGCTATGCCCGTCTTCCACAATGTGCCCCTTCATCTCCGCTATGCCCCTCTTCCACAATGTCCCCCTTCATCTCCTCTATGGCATAGAGGAGATGAAGGGGGACATTGTGGAAGAGGGGCATAGCGGAGATGAAGGGGCACATTGTGGAAGAGGGGCATAGCGGAGATGAAGGGGCACATTGTGGAAGACGGGCATAGCGGAGCTGAAGGGGGACATTGCGGAGCTGAAGGGGGCATTCGGAGATGAAGGGGGCATAGCGGAGATGAAGGGGGCATTGACCAGGCACCCTCCCCTCATCAGAGCAGGGGGTGCCTGGTGTTGCCCCATTCATTTCAATGGGGCTCGGGTGCTCGGCCGAGCACTCGAGCCTCAGGGGGTGCTCGGTCAGAGCACCCGAGCACCCGAGCATCGTGGTGCTCGCTCAACACTAGTGGTTACAGTTACATAACCCACAATTCGATTGGAAAAAGTGTGAAATTGCTGCTTGGTCCCAGTTTTGTATGGACAAGTGCGTCATCCAGCCTATTAAGGTCATGTGCACCTCCTCTGCTATGCCGGATGTGTACTAACAGTTTGGCGATGTTTTTAGCAAAGGAGAGGCTAGTATGCTACCCCAGCATAGACCTTATGATTGTTGCATTGAATTGCAGCCTGGTGCAGTACCTCCGAAAGGACGCACTTATCCATTATCTTGTGATGAAAATAAGGCTATGGAGGATTACATTTCTGATGCCCTTGCTAGAGGGATCATACGTAAATCTACCTCTCCAGCTGGGGCTGGGTTCTTTTTTGTAAAAAAGAAAAATGGCGAATTAAGACCATGCATTGACTACCGGGGCTTGAATAAACTAATGGCAAAAAACGCATACCCAATACCACTCATCACTGAGCTTTTTGACAGGCTTAAGGGCGCTTCGATATTTACCAAGTTGGACCTACGGGCCGCTTACAATCTGGTTCGCATTCGAGCAGGTGATGAGTGGAAAACTGCCTTTAATACTCGAGCTGGGCACTACGAGTATCTAGTAATGCCTTTTGGGCTGTGTAATGCACCCGCAGTTTTCCAGGAACTGATAAATGATGTTCTGAGAGATATGTTACAGACATGTGTTGTGGTGTACCTCGACGATATACTGATTTACTCCCAAAACATGGCACAGCACATCAAAGATGTATCCGCAGTATTGCTACGACTCCGTGAGAACAAATTATTTTGTAAAATGGAAAAATGTGAGTTTCATAGAACCAGTGTGCCATTCTTGGGGTTCATAATTGGCAATGATGGCATTGCCATGGACAAAGAAAAGTTGTCAGCTGTCCTACAATGGCCAAAACCCAAGGGTCTTAAAGCCATACAGCGTTTCCTGGGTTTCGCTAATTATTATAGGAGGTTTATTAAGAACTTTTCTTCCATTGTCAAACCTCTGTCCGATCTTACGCACAAGGGTGCTAATCCTTCTTGTTGGCCGGTATCTGCTGAGAAAGCCTTTGAGAATTTGAAGCTGGCATTTGCTGCGGCTCCTGTGTTATCCCACCCCAATCCTTTACTTCCATTTACGTTTGAGGTTGATGCCTCAGATATTGGGGTCGGGGCAGTACTTTCGCAGCGACACGAGAAAGGTGGAACTCTCAGACCTTGTGGGTTTTTCTCTAAAAAGTTGACTGTCACTCAAAGCCACTATGAGATAGGTGACAGAGAATTATTGGCCATTATCCTTGCTCTTAAGGAATGGCGTCATTTGCTTGAAGGTACTAAGAATCCTGTCTTAATCCTAACAGATCATAAGAATCTGACCTATCTCTCGGAGGCCAAGAGATTGTCCTCTCGTCAGGCCAGGTGGGCACTGTTCCTGTCTCGATTTAATTTCATTGTATCATATTTACCAGGGTCAAAAAATATCAGGGCTGATGCACTGTCAAGACAATTTGAGGCCGACAGTGACAGAGTGGAAGCACCAGCTCCTATCATCCAACCTGATAGAATACTGGCTACTATACGCACGAGTATCACTTCTCCTCTAGGGGAGGAGATCCTGGCCTCTCAGGGGTCCGCTCCCCATGAAACCCCAGTGGGCAAATGTTTTGTCGCTGAATCATTTCGTACTAGGCTGCTCGAAACCTACCATTCCTCTAAGGCTGCGGGACATATTGGTAGAGACCAATTGTTATGGTCCCTTTCTCAGTTATTTTGGTGGCCTTCCATGAGAAACGATTGTGCCGAATTTACGAATGCCTGTGCCACCTGCGCCCGCGCTAAGACCCCGAGACATCTCCCTGTGGGCTTGCTTCAACCGGTGCCTAATGGCGAACGCCCCTGGTCTCATGTTTCCATTGATTTTATGGGAGAGTTGCCTATGTCGAAGGGGTACTCCTTTATATTCATGGTGGTGGACAGGTTTTCTAAAATGGCTCATTTCGTGCCCCTCCGTGGTCTTCCTTCAGCGAAGGAATTGGCAATGGTGTTCGCCAGAGAAGTATTCCGGTTGCATGGAGTGCCTAGGGTACTGGTGTCTGACAGGGGGAGCCAGTTTGTGTCTAGATTTTGGAGGGCATTTTGCCAACAGATGGGCATACAGCTGTCCTTCTCCTCTGCCTACCATCCCCAGACCAATGGAGCCGCTGAACGAGCTAATCAGGGCTTGGAACAATTTCTCCGTTGTTTCGTTACTGACCATCATGATAATTGGTCCGACTTGTTGCCTTGGGCAGAGTTCGCCAGGAACTGTGCGGTCAATTCTTCATCTGGGAGCTCTCCGTTTCTGATTAATTATGGGTTCCAGCCCTGTTTGCTTCCAGACTCATTTCAGACGCAACAGATTCCAGCTCTGGATGAGCATATCGAGCAACTCCGTTCCACATGGGCACAAGTTCAGAGGGCACTTGGTCAGTCATTTCAGCGTCATCAGCGCCATGCTAATCGCAGAAGGCTTCCAGCGGTTTCCTTTCAGGTTGGGGATAGAGTATGGCTTTCCTCCAGAAATCTCAAGCTGCAGGTTCCGTCTAATAAGTTGGCTCCTCGGTTTATTGGTCCATACAGAGTTATTCGCAAAATTAACCCTGTCTCCTATGCACTAGACCTACCTGCATCCATGCGTATCCATAATGTGTTCCATGTGTCCCTTCTTAAGCCTCTGGTTTGCAATCGCTATACTACCACACCTGTGGTGCCAGGACCTGTTGAGGTCGAGGGCCAGGAGGAGTACGAGGTTCAGAGCATTATTGATTCCCGTAGGCTTAGAGGAAGGGTGCAGTACCTGGTACATTGGAAAGGGTATGGTCCTGAGGATCGATCATGGGTGGATAGTACGGACCTTCATGCACCTAGGTTAACTAGGGCCTTTCATGCCAATTACCCGCAGAAACCTAAACCCTATTCTAGGAGAGGGGGTCTTTGAAAGGGGGGTACTATCACGGTGCCCGTGATTTGCTGCAGTTACTTGTCTGTCACCAGTAGGGGGCTTCTATTGGCTGTCTGCAGATAGCCCGCCTCTTATTGACTATTTAAACCTGGATTGGGCACCCTTTGAGTGCCCTTTCGTGTTGTTTCTGACCTTCTTGCTATCACTATGCTAGTGATAGCTGGGCCTCTGTTCCAGTGTTCCTGAGTTCCTGATCTCTACTGTTCCAGTGTTTCCTGCATACTGAAGTACTTCCAGTCCTGGTTCCGGCCTAGTCTCTGGTGTTGCAGTTCCTGCTGAACTTCTCTGCTGTTTTCTGACCTGACTGATCGTTGCTGGTTCCTGTCATCTCATCACCTGTCTTCAGTATCCTGGCGACCTTCTGCCTGGTCGCGTTGGTGACATTGCTACAATTCCGTGTTGGTCCCAGCGTGCGGACGCTGGTTTGCTCCCAAGCCTTGCGGCTATACAAACTCGCTTGTTACACCAGTGTGCGGTCACTGGTTTGCTCCAAAGCCTATCAGCTATACAATTCTGTGTTGGTCCCAGCGTGCGGACGCTGGTTTGCTCCTAAGCCTTGCGGCTATACTACTCACTTGTTACACCAGTGTGCGGTCACTGGTTTGCTCCAAAGCCTTTCAGCTATACAAATCTGTGTTGGTCCCAGCGTGCGGACGCTGGTTTGCTCCTAAGCCTTGCGGCTATACAAACTCGCTTGTTACACCAGTGTGCGGTCACTGGTTTGCTCCAAAGCCTTTCAGCTATACAAATCTGTGTTGGTCCCAGCGTGCGGACGCTGGTTTGCTCCTAAGCCTTGCGGCTATACAAACTCGCTTGTTACACCAGTGTGCGGTCACTGGTTTGCTCCAAAGCCTATCAGCTATACAATTCTGTGTTGGTCCCAGCGTGCGGACGCTGGTTTGCTCCTAAGCCTTGCGGCTATACAAACTCACTTGTTACACCAGTGTGCGGTCACTGGTTTGCTCCAAAACTTTTCAGCTATACAAATCTGTGTTGGTCCCAGCGTGCGGACGCTGGTTTGCTCCTAAGCCTTGCGGCTATACTATTCGCTTGTTACTCCAGTGTGCGGTCACTGGTTTGCTCGCTAAGCCTAACGGCTATACTATTCAGTGTTGTTTCCAGCGTGCGGACGCTGGTTTGCTCCAAAGCCTTGCTGCTTAACGATTCTGCTAATTTGCCAGTTCCATCTGACTGCTGCTATTCTCTCTGGGCTGCCCTGCCCGGTATTGGTAAGGCCGGTAGAACCTTTTGCCACATTCCATCTGAGGTTGCCTTACCCGGTATTGGCAGGGCCGGTAGAGCCTACATTGTGTATCTATTGAGGCTGCCTTGCCCGGTAATTTGGTAAGGCCGGTAAAACCGTTATGCTATTCCATCTGCAGGTTGCCTTACCCGGTATTGGCAAGGCCGGTAGAGCCTAAAGACTGTCCTGTCCGGTATATTGACAGGACTGGTAGAGTCTGCCTTCTGTCTGTGCTATATTCTGTATATATATATATGTATGTTATTGCCATCCTAAGTTATCATTTATTATTTCAATAAAATTGATTTTTTTTTACCTAAAACTTGTGTCTGAGAGTCATAATAAACCGTGACACCCTTTTACTCAATCGAACAACTCAGTAATAAGTGGAATAGGGTAGGTAGTTTTTAATCATGATACGGTTTAGCCCCCTATAATCAATACAGGGTCTCAGTTCACCACTCTTTTTCTTCACGAAGAAGAATCCGGCCCCATCAGGAGAGGAGGACTTGCGGAAGAACCCCCTGGACAGCGCATCCGCAACCTACTCCTCCATAGACATATTCTCCGTGACAGAAAGAGGGTAGACTCGAGCTTGAGTAGGTATGGCACCCGGTTGTAGTTCAGTGGTACAATCGTATGGGCAGTGAGGAGGAAGCTCACCAGCCGGCCCTTATTGAATACATCACGGAACTCTTGGTACTCGTCAAGCAACACAGAGTCCGAGGATGTGTTTAGCACCCTCCCCACTTTTACTAGGTTTGTCTTAGAACAGTTGTGTGGCCATGCCATGACTTCAGCCCTTGCCCAATCGACCGTGGGATTGTGTTCGAACAACCATGGATAACCCAGGATCACAGGATAGTGAGGAGAGTGGATCACCTGGAATTGTAAGGTTTCATGATGGAGAGCCCCTACAACCATAGACAAAGGAGCAGTTTCGTGGGTGACTTGCAGCGGCTGTAGGGGTCTACCATCAGTCACCTCAAGGACAAGTGGAGAGGTATGGAGCTGCAATGGAATGGAGTGCATCTGGGCGAAGTCACTGTCAACAAAGAGTTCTGCTGCACCGGAGTCAATAAGTGCCTCTGAAGTAATGGAACTTTTGCCGCAAGAAAGCCCAACGGAGACTAGTGGTTTATCAAATGAATATCCGGGGACACTGAGACGCCACCAAGGTCTGTCCCCTATAAGACCTTAGGTGCGTTCGTCCCGGAAATGTGGGACAATTTCGCAGTAGATGCCCTGCCTTACCGCAGTAAAAGCACGGCCCTCCCTCCTCCTCAAGGCCCTTTCCGCAACTGAAAGACGAGTGAACCCAATCTGCATGGGCTCTACATCGCCTGCGGTTTCCAGATTAGGAGGTGCAGGAGGAGAGGGAGGTAAGGGTGGGGAGAAAGGCTCGGAGTTAAATGGATGGGATGCCTCAGCAGGCGCTCCCTAAAGGAAGGTCTCTCATGGATTCGGGAGTAAATCAGAATACAATATGAGACCAATGCCTCTAAATCACTGGGAAGGTTCCTGGCAGCAATTTCATCTTTAACTGTATCCGAAAGCCCATTAGAGAAAGCAGCCATGAGAGCCTCATTATTCCAACCAACCTTGTCTGCCAGGGTACGAAACTCTATGGCATAATTGGAAACCGTCCTAGTACCCTGCTGGATGGACATTAGGTGCTTGGCAGCCGAGGTGGAGCGGCCCAGTATGTCAAATACCCTCTAAAAGGATGCCATAAACTCAAGGTAATTGTATACAATAGGTTTCTGCATCTCACAAAGGGGAGTATCCCAAGCCAAGGCCCTGTCAGAGAGTAAGGAAATCACGAGGCCCACCTTACTCCTATCAGATGGGAAGGATTGTGGTACCATCTCCAGATAGATGCCAACCTGGTTTAGAAAACTTTTGCAATGGTTAGGGTCGCTCCCATTACACTGGGGAAATGGGGTAGACCCTGTCATACCTCTCGCAACATTGGAATCACCATTGGCAGCCAGAGCAGGAGCGGCAGCAGCTATAGGGTCAGCCTGAGCTGAGGACCTCTGAGGCTGTGGAACCAGATGCTCAGTACAGAGTAACAAAAGGCAGAATAGCGCTGCTCAGCAAAACCTTGACACCAGAATATTTATTCCATATATATATATACCAATCCGATGAATACCCTTGAAGCACCCAAAGGAGTTAATCCCCACAGGCAATGCAGTGCTCCTCTTGCTAGTTTATTATATAGAAACAGTTCTGACCTAGAGATACAGGTTTTTACCAGACTGAGCCTCCTTTTTTGTAAGGGTCGTATTGTGCCAGTCATTTTTGGCCTGCTTTTCCCACACCATGTCCCTTTTTATCCACTTCCCACCACATTTCATTCACTCTCCTCCTTCCTCATCCACCTTCTTAGACAAAACCCTGCATTCTGTACTGCAAAATCAGTGACTTACCTTTGTTCCCAGAAATGGATATTAACAGCTTCTTACAGAGGAACAACAGGGGTAGACATCCTGAGATTCCTTAGTTTCTATTTTAAAGGGGTAATGACACTTAATGTAGAACTGTACCTGGATTAGAGTTTGAAAACTTCATTAAAAACTGCCAGTGTGTCATGTTAGCTTAAAGACCAGCAGATACTTGGTACTGTATGCCCTTAGTCTTCTTTTCTCTAGAGTAAATAAACCAAGTTTGTCTAGTCGTTCCTCATACGTCAATTCCTCCATTACTTTAATTAATTTTGTTGCTCTTCTCTGTACTCTCCTCAGTTTTACAATATCCTTTTTCTAAACTGGTGCCCAAAACTGACCTGCATATTTGAAGTGAGGTCTTACTAAGAATTTGTAAAATGATAAAATTATGTTATCCACTCTTGCTTCAATACCTCTTTTTATGCAAGACAGGATTTTGTTTGCCTTTGGCTACTGCTGTTTGACACTGATCACTGTTTCCACGTTTGTAGTTGGCAATGATACCCAGGTCTTTCTCTAGCAACGAGTCCCCTAAAATGATTACATTTATTTCATAAGTAGCACTGGGATTTTTTCTTCCCAAATGCATGACTTTACACTTTCCCACATTAAACTTCATACTGCATTTGTTTTCCCAATCTGCCATTTTATGTAAAGCCCTCTGTAGAGAGTGAATATACTGCTAGGAATTTATTTCCCTGCATAATTTAGTGTCATCTTTAAATATTGATATTTTGCTTTCTATATCTATTTATTTCCATGGCATTTATAAACATGTTAAAAAGCAGTGGACCAATTACTAAACGCTGAGGCACTCCACTCTCAACTTTAACCCTTTAGTGACAGGCCGCGTGTGCACTCGGCCGGCACTTGACGATGGGGTTTTTTTTTTGGCCATTCTAGCGAACGGCTTCTGGGACGTATATGTAAGTCCTCTGTCCTCCTGGGACATCCGGTGAGCGTGGGCGGGATGGGGTTAACTGTATTGAAGAATTCTCCATTTACAACCACACACTGTTCCCTATCCTTCAACCAGTTTTCTATCCAAGTGCAAAGATTATCTCCTAGCCCCAGTTTCCTTATTTTATACCCCAATATATTTAATATTTATTGATTCACTATCATTAGGCATAGTGTCCTGCGATAGCAGGAAGCAGATGTAGTACCATTATTCAAAACAAGGCAAGATCTAAACCAGGAAATTATATACCTGTGAACCTGACTTCCATAACGGGAAAGATATTAGAAGGGTTACTACCCTGACAGTATTCAGGACTAAGTGATGACCAACAATATTATTATTAGGAGCCATGCGATGTAGCTTCGCACCCTTCTAGGCAAACTTGTACATGGGGGAGGTTGGGAAGATCAGTATATTTGTAGGAATAATCCTTATGGTCGCAAGCTCCACATGTTCAAGAGGCACATTGATGACATCATTATGATTTGGTAGGGTGGTGAATGCACTCTTTTGGAGATCCTTGTTATATGAATCAGAATCAAATTGGACTGAAATTTACATCTAATTTTAGCAGAGTACAGATTGAAGTTTTAGATGTGGTATTGTATCTAAACGGACAACAAGTGGTCATGAAGAACTTTAGAAAACCTGTAGATCACAATTTTACATGCAACTAGTGGACACCATAAGAATATATACCCTATGGCCAACTCCAAGGGGTAAAGAGGAATTGCACTTTAGATGATGAATTTGAGAAAGAAGCAAAACTTATTGTGCAGAAATTTGAGGAGAAAGGATGAGATACTATTCTGTTAGATGAAGCGTACGAAAAAATGAGGAATTTGAATAGAATTGACCTTTTAACAATGAAAGATAGACGGAAACAACAAAAGGAGGAATGGCTTCCCTATTTTACAACAACATATAAAGAGTGTGCAGGGAATATAAATATATTTTGAACAAGTATTGGTACATCATTAAGAATGGTCCCCTCTTGGGGTTGATTATTGATGAGAAACCACAAATATATTTTAAGAAGAACAGGAACATCAAACAGATTATAGAGCCCAGTGATATTAGAAGGAAGAGAATGTATCAATTCAAAGTGTAATAATATATTTGGGAAAACTAATGGTACCTTCAGTTGTGGAAGGAGACAATGCACTACATGCCCTCGCACCCCAAAGGGTGAAGCAACAATAAAGGTTATTTCTAAAACTTTGAAAAAAGAATATGTAGTAAAGGGTCAATTCAATTTTAATTCCATATATGTGGTCCATGTGATCAAGTGTAGTTGTGGACTGCAATATGTGGCTAGGACAAGTAGAAAGCTTAAAATCAGGTTCAGCGAACATAAGTGAAATATATCGATAGGCTTTGAGAAACATAGCTTATCCAGACATATGCAGGAGAAACATCAATGTTCGGTAGAAGGGATTTCCATGCATGTTATTGATCATGTGCCAGTACAGAGGAGGGGAGGGAATAAGCTATTGTCCTTTAGCAAGTTAGAGACAAAATGTTGGGTACCTTTAATCCTGGGGGACATAACACAGACATAGATCTAGTAGCTTTTCTAGTTTAACTTTTTATACATGTTATAAGCCCATCTTCATGAAATTGGTTTAAGTAGCACTTGAATACATCTGGCTGCCTTTTGTAGGGCTGAGGAAGCAGCTTGGAGTGAGCCACAATATGCAGAGGGTTTGTGAATATTGGTCTCTTTGTATTGGAGTGTTAGCTCCCCCAGGGTCCAGCCCTCTAGTTTAAGCCCATGTTCCGGTAAAAGAAAAAACGCTGAGGATTGTTGTCTACTTCACTTGTAGGCTATCATTGCCTAACTCCAAGGGAGAACCAAGGAGTTGTGGATACATCTATATACAATTACAAGTGGACAATTCATCTCTCTATTGAGGCTGGATACCAGACATCCACGGTAGGACTCTTGGAGGCAGTAGATAGACCAGAAGGCTGTCAGGCATGAATAAATTAGATATCCGGTGAGTGAAATATATGGTTTTGTATCATGTGCAAGCAATAATAAAAATTGTGCTTTTAGATTTTTCTCTTGTGCTCCTCTTTTTATTTAGCATTGATTTTTATGGAACTTTTATATTTATTGGAGAAATACCTTCATTTCATCATTTCCATCTTCATTGTCACCCTTCATCTTCATTATCATCCATTTCATTCATTACTACTAACAATAAGTTGGACTCATATCCATCTGCGATAGGCACTTTATTCCCTTATTTTCTCATTGGGATGGCACATGAGTTTATTCAATATCTCATCTGAATTGTTATTAACTGGACATTTATTTCCTTTTATATTTCAGCAACAGCACCACTGTAAAATTTCAGCCGATTGAGATAGTACACCTAAAAATATTTAAGTCTGAGCTGCAATAACATTTGAATAAAACACTGCTCAGCATTGGGAGTACCTTGTTTTACTCATGAGAATAAACTGTACAATAAATATTTATTTACTATACCTTTAATATAGATACATGTTAAGTTATGCATTTGGGCTGTAGAAAGAAACATGCTACATATACACTAAATGGGAAACCACTCTGGTAATAATCATTAGAGAAAGATTTAGGAGAACTAATAGACAATAGACTTAAAGGAATAGTAATGTTTTAAAATGAATGCAGCTCATATTATTCTTTATACTTTTTAGGCCATGTACAGCTTTATTATCATTCTCTACGATGTGTAGTTCCAGAGTAATTGAATCATAAAGTGTCCCCCCTCCCGCCCCTTTTACCTATGTCAAGCTGCACGCTAGACTGTTTGGATGGATCACAGCAAGGGACAATCTTCAGTTCGCATAAGGGAAAACCTGCCCTTCTCCTTCAAGGGGACATGGTTTTCGTTATGCTCACAGCCCAAGATTGTCCCTCACTGCAAGCTGTCCGGTTAAGTGACCGGATTCCACATCTGAGGGGAGGCAGCTTACAATAAGTAAAAGGGGAGGGAGGGGGACACTTTATAATTCAATTACTTTGGAACTACACATGGTAAATAATGATAATACTGCTCTACATGGTCCAAAAACTATAGAGAATAATTGGAACTGAATTTATTTTGAAACATTATTATCCCTTTAACAGCAGTGTGCAGTGTCACTCAGCTGCTGAAAGAGCAAATATAATTTTACGTCTACATCAGGGCTGTCGAAGTTCAGTCCTCAAGGGCCATCAACATGCCAGGACTTAACGATTTCCCTGATTAAGCACAGGTGAGTTAATAAATTAATCCAGCAATGGGTACTCCCATTAATGGAGATGTTTAGTGAATAGTTACTCAAGTCCAAACTTGCATTTTTTTGGATGTAGTACCTTCATAGTCTGAAATGTTACAGTTGTGCTGTTGAAACACCATCCTATGGAGGTTCATGGTCAACCAACAACAGTCCCATTGTAAAATATCAGGCTATGGAGGCACTGCACCCCAAAAATGCAAGTTTGATCTGCAAGAAAATTTGAATAGAACATTTCTCAGCAGTGGGCAACCCTTGTTTTAGTCAGCAGGATAAACCCTGCAACATATATTTTTTCATATTAATCTTTACTGTTCCTTTAAAAATGTCAGCTGAGCGGTAGCGTTGTCAGGAGAGAGATAAAACCAGATGTGGATTAATGTATTTTGTTTGTAAGACATTTTCAAGTATAGATGAAGATATAACCTCAATATATCCCAAAATGTTTTATCATGGACCACATCCTTCTCATTAACTCTTTGGGTTCCACAGACGAGCTCCAGATTCTCTCTGGATGCTTCTATAGGGTGAATAGATCCTTACCATTCACTGCTTCACATCTTTCTAGCTGGAGCAATCACAGAAACATTGGGGTTATGCAGAGGTGATAACACAAACATAATGTATCCAGTGATATCACTTTTCCAGTGCTCGTCTTATTCTTTAGAACAGTGGTTGTCAACTCCTGCCCTCAGGACCCACTAACAGGCCAGGACTTAGAGATTTCTCTGCTAGAGCACAGGTGTGGTGATCAGAGGCTCATTCACATTGATTAACTCACCTGTGCTCTAACAAGGAAATCATCAAATCCTGGCTGGTTAGTGGGTCCTGAGGACAGGAGTTGAGAACCACTGCTTTAGAACTTATACACTACGTTCTCCAAAGCTGGAGTGCATTGGTTCCATAGATTAACAAAGGAACTGGAGAAGTGATGTCAATTGAGACGTTATCACTGTGTTATACCCTTTTTTCATGCCTTAGTACATTAACACCCATTGTGTTAGTGTGCAGATTTAGGGAAACATGAGTAGTGGGAATATCAAACTATAGAACTTTTCTTAATAGAATAATAGGAACAACAGAATAGTCAGAGCAAGTTCCTGCTACTTCCATTACCCTTAAAAGGAGCAGTCACCTTTTTAATTAAAAATAGTATGTTATTAGGCTACCCTTGCTGAGTAAAACAACTTGGATTGTTTTAATCAAAAGTTATTACAGCTCAAACATGTTGCTTTCATTTAACTGCAATTTACTATTGCAGTCCCTTACCATGGGGAGCAGTAATCAATGAGACTAATGTACTAAGAAAACAGTAGCAATTAAAAAAGTTTACTGCTGAATTAAGTGCTCAGGAGACTTCCTTTCCATGGATAATTGTATCCTTCTTTTGGAGTATATTGCCAGTGATTCTTGATCCTTCCAGGGGAATAAAGGTGGATTGTTTACTGTAGGCAGTCTATAGAAGCAGCTTGCTTCAGGTAATAGGGGATATGCCTTACCATGACCAGCCTGTCTCCTCCATTACTGAACTGAACTAACTTCCTGAAAGGATCCTTTATATACCCACATCTCCTCCTGTCTTACTGGGAAAAAAGAACTCTCAATAGGAATTAATACCCATGGGGGCCCTGTTACAAAGCATTTCTACAGAGCACTGATGAAGCGGAGTAGTGGATCTTGGGATTTTATCTCAGTGGCCAAAAAGGATGTTAAAGGGATAGTAATGTTTCATAATAAAAGCAGCTCTAATTAATCATCATAGTATATGGACTTTGGAGAGTGTTATTTCAATTCTGTCAAAGTTGTAGTTTAAAAGTAATTCAGTGACAAAGTATCCCCCTCACACCCCTTTTACTGTTCAGCCAGATCAGAAGGGAGGTGCCCAGGTAGACTGCAGAGAGGGATAATCTTCAATTAAGATAAGGGAAAAACCTGAAAAATTTGTCAAAGGGGGCAGGGCTTTCATTGTTCTCATAGGAAGAAGATTGTCCCCTGCTGTTATCTGTCTGTTCTATGGACTGGATTCCACATCTGAGAAGAGATGGCTTACACTAAGTAAAAGGGGCGGGAGGGGAAATTTTGCTTGTTAATATCTCTCAAACCATTACTATCCCGTTAAAGATTAAACCACTGAGAGGTTGATCTGGGAGGGGAGTCAGAAGAAAGAAGATCTGGAATTGTAAACTATTAGCCTTATGCTAAGAGTAAAAGAAGAGCAATTATGGGGCAAACCAAGGCCACTAAAAGGAACCAAGAACAATTCTCAAATTTTTTTTATAAGATTGAAATGTGGATTTGAACTCATTGAATGTTAGAGGTGTCCATTGAAAAGCACATAAAAATATGCATGAGTTTGGAAACACTGGGGCATGTATATGAAGTCAAAAGTGTGTTAAACCAACTACATCATAGGGCACAAATAAATGTTCCATTGAATTAAATGGCGCTTTTGACTCCTTGAATTCTAGAGGTTTCCAAAACACTACTCCTCAATAAACTAGAACAATCTATAGTATTCAATTGGCAAAAAGACCAATTTAAATCAATTTGAAATTAAGAATTGTATTTGTTCTCCATGATTCAGCTGGTTTGTCTGCAAAGTACTCAACTTTATACACTTTTTTCATCAGTGTGCCATATGAGAATGTTCACACCAGTAATTTACTGGTGGTCAAAAGAGTTTTGAAACCTTGGTCTGGCAGTGTATTAACATCCATTTGTACTATGAGTCACAATGCATTTGCAATGAAACCTCACAATTATCACAGGTAGGGGAAAATGAGTGTGATAAACTCATCACTAGGAATGAACATATATGCATATATGTATTTCTTTTCTTGTTCTTTGGCAGGGTCACCAACAACATTTTTTTCTCTCTCATTACAGAGAAAAAGTATCTACTTTCATATTAGTCCAAACACAACTGTCAGGTGAACTTCCTCTGCCTACTATGTGCTTCATCAGTGAGGCGCAGCTAATCTCTCTAGGTATCAGTGCACTTACATTTGTGTTGTAGTTGTGTGACATCTCAGGGCTAGACTGAGAGGGCAGAAGCAGAATAACATGAATATGGAACGTTCTCTTAAGCAATGGCAAAAGAGAACAAAAATATTAATGAACAGTTACCAACTGGGTACATCCCAAGAACAAATTATCATGTTTGTTCACTTTCAGTGAGTTTTTATCACTCTTCTTTTTGCTGTCTTGCTCTTTGTGCTTAGAGAGATAAACTAAGCCAAAATATATGTCTGAGGTTGCTGGTCTCTTTCACAGAGGAGATTTGACTGTGACTTGTGCAGGGGTGGAACCAAACAGCTATGACTATGGACATTTTTTCTCCATAATGCTTATAAAGATTATCACACTTTTCTCTTTTTCACAGGTAGTTGCATTTTCACTGAAATTTTGCACTGCTGTTTATATTGAGAGAAATGGATGTCGAGGAATAAAAACCTTGCTACAAAGTGCAAAACAAACTTATTTTTCTCATCCAATTCCATTGGAACAGAGAAGTAGGCAGGTCATTGTGTACTAGTGGGCACTGGTAAGCAAACAGCACAGAGGCATTGGCAGTTTATTGCAGTGTTTGTGTGGCCTGCACAGCCGAGGACCCCTCACAGTCAAGAACCCCATTAAGTTGCCTACTCTACCTAATGGGAAATACAACCTTGTGTCTAAACAACATCATCCGGTTACTAATTCTATTTTATTCTGTGCCCATGTAGAAAATAAATCATGTTGATATAATTGTACATTTAAAAAAGCTGCATTCTAGCAAAATTCTTGAGTGACTCATATCCTTTTCCAGAAACCTCAAAGTTTCCAGTCATTGGTGTGGGATGTCCCAACTATACATGATAGTGAGGACCTAAACAGAGATTGCAGTGAGTCTATTATTTTCTTGCTGTGTCCAATTACAACAAGAACTTCTACAAAGTATTCACATTTTCTGATGTCAGCAGAGTGACCAACTTCAAATGATTTGAGTTATGCAGCAAATATTTTGTTCTGGACCCAATTAATACAGAGGAAGACCCATACTCACCAGAGAGGTTTTATCATAGATAATATTTGAAATAATAGTTTTCTTTTCACATTTGTTGTGTCACTGCAGCTACCTGAGCATAAGGTAGGTCTGAAAAACATGCATCTCTCTATTTGTTGTGCTAAAATCCCATCATCCTCAGTCAACCATTGGCTCGATGAGGCTGATGAATGCTACGGTCCAACAGCAGCTGAAGGGGTACAGGTTTCCTAAACCTGTTGTTTCCTCAGGTAGCCCATAGGGATATGCAAAAATATTAATGAGAAGAAATTTGCAGAAACAGCCTGGTTTTGCCTACTGTGGTGTAACAATGATATTACTCCCTCTATTATGACTGTTAGATGCTCTTGAGCGACACTAGGGGGCAAAGCTCAGGAGCAGAGGCAGTACCAATAAAATCCCTTGCTGTGGCTTCAGTTGGGTTAACGGTGCTGGCCACAAAAGCCAGATGTCTGACCCCAGTTAAGCCAGGGCCTGGGACTAGAATGGGTAACACAGCACCATGTACAACAGTAGCAAGAGAACAGAGGATATACTGAGGACAGAGGGATGGCCCCTAATATGCATATCTAATAAGGTAGGACAGAAAGGTAGGACTTCCAGAGATGTATGTCAAATAATAGTAGGCAGACAGCAGATCTAGAAAACTAGGCACACTCTCCAACAGTATTATAGAATATGAACATGTAACTTTAGCCCACAGGATGAATAGGAAAACTCCAAGCGTAGAGATCAGATTAACTGTTCCGGTATGAACAAGCACCCATTCAAACCCCAGGATAGTGGATAAACAGAGTACTGCCTTGGGTGATGAATAAGGAATGCTCTAGCGCTGCTGGTCAGTACTAGAGATTAGATAAACTGGATAATAGAATGAGCACCCATATGGACTGATGGTCAGTGCAGAGACAGAGCTCTGATCAGGGTGCTGAATAAGCAATGCTCTGGGGCTGCTGGTCAGTGCTAGAGATTAGGGGCTGGATTCAAATGCATGTGCTAATTTTATCTCTGCTTTTATCTCTAGGTATCCCCATAGTCTTCAATAGGAAAACTTTTGATAAAACCGGAGGTAACATTTATCTTGTGCATTTGAATCCAACCCCAGATGAGCTAGAAGTAAATTCATGCCCCCCACATACTGCTGGACAGTGCAGAGATGGAGTTCTGCCCAGGGTTCTGAAATCTACACTCTGGGAGTTTTGCCCAGAGAGCAGAAAAAGCTATGCTTTGGTGCTGCTGGTAGTGCTAAAGATCAGATGAGCTGGATAATATGTTTTCTAGCACCCACTAAGACTGCTGGACAGAACATACACCAAACAGAAGGCACCAAGCAAAAAACAAAAATAGAAGGGAAGCTACACACCACTCTAAAAGAGCTACTGACAGACAGAGCGGATACACAGGCTGAGGGAAGCAGCGTCAGGAACAAGCCATGTTTGGTAACAGGAGATCCAGGGCTCGATTTAAAGGCAGCCGTTAACCAAAAAAAACACTAACGGGTGCGTTAAGTGTCATGTTGCAATTCAAAGATCCGTCTAAACAACAGCTAACGGCAGTTGCACAATTCCTACGGCCGCTACACTTACGTGCATTCAGACGCATGGAACAACATGGAACAACATACCCCAGAGCTATTCAAAGGCTTGCGGTACTGATAACGGCTGAAAAAAAGACACACCTAACGGCTAAAAGTTAAGACCCACTTCTCACACACGTTAGACACTTAACGGCCAAAACTAAACACCCGTTACAGAGGAAAACACACAAAAGGCTTACCGCACAACCATGTAAATGGGAAAATTAACCCGTGCAATGCCAAAACAACACAAAAACATGCACACACAACACAAATCACTACACACAAAACAACAACCAACACCACAGGAACAATGACACACAAAAAAACAACAACACAACATGGCACGGAACAATGGGGGTCATCACACAAAGCGGACCCTGCAAATACAAGCTCACCTGGGCAACATCAACACGCGACCTGCACCCCACAACTGCACGCCCGCAAATGGCACACACAGAACAAGCACAACACACCACATCTTATAACACACACACACACACCTGCAAACACTTACCTGGACACAAACAACTCTCCATTGGTCAGCACTCACCTCATCACCACACCTACACAACGCCCTAGCAAGTACTTAAAGGGACAACTCAACACACTCACTTGTGGCTTGTTTTCCACTCAGGGAGGGAGAGAGAGAGAGAGAGCGCTAGAGAGAGAGAGCTAGAGAGAGAGAGCTAGAGAGAGAGAGAGAGACAGATAGAGCAAACAGTATGTTGGGTTACATATTGTTGCGAAGACTGCGGAGAAGGCGTGCAAGGGAGAGAGCTAGGGAACATCAGCAAACCCCAAGCACGCCTCATCAACAGCCTCCACCTGTTGCAAGTGAGGAGGCTCTGGCTCAGCAGCCACACAGGAGTCCATCCCCACCTGGAGGGCACAGGATGTATAGACGACCACCAAGGCCCAGGGTATACCGCCCAAGGGTCACACTCTTTGGAATGGCTGATGACGAGGTCATTGATCGCTACAGGTTGAGGCCTGACAGCATCATTGCCTTGTATGAGGTCATCAAGGAGCAGGTGGATCCCATCTACATCCACAACCATGCCCTAACTGGCCTGCAGAAACTACTCTGTGCCATACACTTCATGGCAAGCGGGGCCTTCCAGTCCACTGAGGGTTACGCATCTGGCATGTCCCAGGCCACATTCTCCAGAGTGCTGGCCCAGGTCCTGCCAGCCCTCAAAATCAAGGCCAGTACCCATATACATTTTCCCACCACCGACATGGACTGGATACACGTCAAGCAGGCCTTTTACGCAAAGGGAGGCATGCCCAGGGTCATGGGTGCTATAGATTGCACCCATGTCCGGATTAAGGCCCCAGCACGTGACGCACAGATATTCATCAACAGGAAGAACTTCCACTCCATCAACGTGCAGATGGTGTGTGACAGCAACATGAGGATCATGAATGTCTGTGCAAAATATCCTGGCAGCACACATGATGCATACATTCTACAAAACTCCTCAGTCCACAGAGATTTTGAGAATGGAACCTTTACAGGGGGATGGCTACTGGGTGAGTTCACAAAACAAAATCACACCACATACACAGGCGTACACACCACTCAGCTCAGCATGCACCTGACCCACACCTACTACGTCCACCACACAAAACATCATTCACACAACATGTGCTCCCTGTTTCACCATGTCACTCACATTACACAGGTGATGCTGGCTATGGATGCAAGTCCTGGCTACTGACCCCTCTGGCCAATCCCCAAACACATGCCCAGGAAAGCTACAACCAGGCTCATGCCAGAACCAGGAATGCTATTGAGCGGACATTTGGGCTCCTCAAGTCAAGATTCCGATGTCTGGACCACTCTGGGGGAGCACTGCAGTATGCACCGGCTAAGGTGTGTGACATCATTGTGGCGTGCGCAATACTGCACAATATCGCAGTGGACACCAGGCTGCTGGAGCACATCCCGGACCCCCCCATACAGGAAGTGCCCATGGACATCGGGCATGTGGAGGAGACCATGAGAGGGGCACAGATCAGAGACAGGCTCATCACGGAATACTTCACCTGTGAGTATAACACAGGCATGCAAACAATCCATGCAAGTCCCCCAGCAGTCCTGTGACACTAACCACACTGCACATTTTGTTCTGTCTCACCCCACAGGAACAGTGACACAGCACTGCACTGGCAGTGGACGTGGAAAATTGTGTGTGTGGACTCAGCAACCATCCTCCATTCCACTCTCCACGTTGACATACAGACCCCAAGGATATCACGCACACCCTCAGGAGAAACAAGGTACAACATATTACCCATGTTCATCACCTTACACGGCTTGATTGACAGCAACTAACTGGATATGCCATGATTAGAGCCTGAACAACCATGCTAGCCCAGTAGTGAAAGAGTATTATCTAATGATTTGCATGAGAAGGGACATCAGACTCAATATGGGACCTGTACTGTGCTACAGCTGAGAAGAGCAGCACAGGGGTGGATGTACAGTGGTATGGGCACACAATGTAGAGGTCATGAGACGTAGATCAGATTACCACGGACTCCATGCAGACCTGTGAGTGTGCAGACGTATGTGCCCCTGACATGAATACACACATCAACAAATGTGTCCTAACAGTTCCATGGAACAAATGACATTGGGCTGCCACTGTCACTTTCACAGTGGCAGCACAATGTCATTACTTCCATGGAGCTCTCAGAACACTTGTTAATGTGTGTATACATGTCAGGGGCACATATCCCTAGGACTGATGCACATGTCCTTAGTTCCCCACAGAATTGGTTACAGATGAGTACACAACACATTGTCAAGCAATGGTTTGTGCACTCACCTGTAACTGTGAAAACTGAGGGGATGAAAAAGACTAAATTGTTGTTGCTTGATGATCAGTTCAGGTCTACTGCTCCAAATCCTGTCCTCTTGTCCCGCAGGCATCCGTAACATGATCCATCCTTGAACTGAAGAGCTTCCATGTGACTGGATTGATGTCTTGACAACACCTTCATGAAGATCACCCCTTGCTGTTTATGGTGATGTTGTTGGTGATGCAAAGTTTGACCTGAGGTTCACACAAACCTCTACTGGAACATTCTCATAGAGACACAGAAAACACTAATTCTTGAGTGTTGTAACCTGTACAGTCAGGATGCTCAGCTACAGAGTTGTCAAACCTCATGGACAACACATGAGCAGGGCAGCAGTGTTACTGAAGTATTACAATTTAGTTTCAAAGTACATTTAGTGTTCTCATACAGGTGTTCAATGCATATAGGCAATACACACACAAAACACATGTACATTCTAATGTACTTTGAGACACAATAAAGATGAACCATCACCATTCTATCTGTGTCTGTAGGAGGATATATTTGAGAACACATATGTCAATGTGTTACCACACCCAGGGTAGAGTATGCCCCATACATGGAAAGGCAACACCCACATCACAGGAGTCCACCACTTGTTTGCCAGTGACTGGACTCTGTGATGTATCAATGCAAACAGATGATGGTGGCAGTGATGCACCAATGTGTTGTGGGAGTGATGAAGAGGTGATACAGGGGACATACTTCCACAGTGAATACCTGTCCACAGTATCTGTATTGCTCAGTATAATCCATGTTCGGAGATTTTGCTCCACTTTGACATATCTCAGTACATGGGCTAACGAACAACCAGACTAAGTGGACATGTGTTATCACTGGTGAAGTCTGTTACACCCTTAGGGAAACAGCAACTCAACTTACAGGAGACCCCAATGCTCAGCCCAGGATATCAATGTGTGTGCTACACGTTGAAATCCTAGGTTAAAAACATTGGCTTCTTCAGTAAGTCAGTTGCACAATGAGTGTGTGAATCCAAGACAACATGGATACATGTCCCATTTATCTATCCTGCTTATAATGTCCCTGCTAAATCACAGAGCTGTTTGTCTGGTTATCCCATTAACCCACTGAGTGCAAGAGTGGTCCCCAACGCATTTCTTGACAATGCGTTGTCTACCACTCTGGCACTCAAAGGGTTAAACACAGCACATGATGTAGACAAATGTTCAGTGTTGTACAATTTGTTGTGCTAAGGGGTATGTTTTGTTGTTCAAATTCAACACACAACACCGCCATATAACACAGTGGTGTAATATGGCTCCAGGGATGTATTACAAGTTGAATTTGTACAACGGTGTGTGTGTGAACCCATGTTGTAGCATCCCACTAACATTTCACATAGGCAGAGGTTGTGTTCACTGCATTGTATGGCAATGCATTGGAGACAACCCTGCCACCCAATCCATAACTGAAGACACAACAGATCAGACTGGAATTAAAAAAAAAATGTTTTCTTTATTGAGGGGAAACTTAACAGGTTGGGCCTTTCATTTTTTCTTCTTTGGGTGGGGGGCCTTAGCCTGGGTGCCAGAGGTGGATGCCCTTGTGGATCTCCTGGTAACCCTCTGCCCCCTAGGTGTTGCTTCAGGGGTAACACTAGAGGGGGTGGTGGTTGCAGTAGACCCCTCAGTGGAACGCAAGTTCTCCCTCTCCATCCTCAGGTTCTCCCTGCGGTTTATCTCCCTCAGCTCCACAAGGACCTGTGTTAACATGTCCATCACACCAGTCCTGAGCTGCTGGAGTAGTGTATTCCCCCTGGACACCTCCGACTCCAAACCTTGGATCCTGCTCTCCAATTGGACAATGTTCCTCCTGGATTGCCTCCTGCTCCTGGTGATATTGCTGTCAGTACTCCTGCTCGACCGGAGTAGTCTCCTCTGAAGGGCCATACACTCCGCCTCCATCCCTGTGAGGCGTGCGGTGCTGGAGGTGGATGTGCCCGGTGTCCCTGGTGCTGCTGTTTCTTCCTCTGCTGCTGAGGGTGCTGTTTCTTCCTCTGCTGCTGAGGGTGCTGTTTCTTCCTCTGCTGCTGAGGGTGCTGTTTCCTCCTCTGCTGGAGGTGCTGTTTCCTCCTCTGCTGGAGGTGCTGTTTCCTCCTCTGCTGGAGGTGCTGTATCCTCTGCTGCTGCTGAGGGTGCTGTGGCTGCTGTTGGAGTGGCTGGTGCAGATGATGGGCATATGCCCACCACATCAAGTGATGCAGAGCTGCCCAGAGATGTGTGTGCTGGTGGAGGTGTGAATATGTCCCTGGGTAGGGGGCGCTGGGGCTCACCAATCAGGCCCAGGTGTGTGTAGTCCAGTGGCCAAGGGTCATATGGTGGCCACTGATAGGTGGTGGGACCCCACCTTGGATCATACCTTGGGGCATGCTGTGGAGCCATCCAGGAGGGTGGGTTGATCTGGGAGGCATATGGCCCATATTGGGTGTTGGCCACTGTCCCTGGCAGCCATTGCCTCCCTGGCGGTGGTGGTGCTGCTGATGGAGGGTAGTAGCTGGTGGAGGTGGATGGATGTGTCCACCTCTCCTCCTGTGGCATCCAGCCACTGTACTGGGGAGGTGCAGCTGGAAAGGGTGGTGCAGCCTGTGGTGGTGCAGCTGGAAGGGGTGGTGCAGCCTGTGGTGGTGCAGCTGGAAGGGGTGGTGCAGCCTGTGGTGGTGCAGCTGGAAGGGGTGGTGCAGCCTGTGGTGGTGCAGCTGGAAGGGGTGGTGCAGCCTGGGGTGGTGCAGCTGGAAGGGGTGGTGCAGCCTGTGGTGGTGCAGCTGGAAGGGGTGGTGCAGCCTGTGTTGGAGGGGATGGTGATGGTGGGTAAGGTGACCACCGGCTGGTCCCCTCCTCTGTGTCCTCCTCACTGGGGGGTGACATAGCCTCCTCCACTGTCTCCTGCTGGGCTTGACGGCCGTAAGCTGTGTGGAGGAAGAAGATGTTGTGATTAGTGACCTTTGCCATATGTTTGTGGAGACAATTCTACTTTGATATGTGTTGAAGAAAAATATATGTGTTTGTGTTAATCCCCCTGGGTAAACAAGGGTACTCCCACTGCTGAAAGGTGTTTGAGTTATTATGGGTGAAGGTTTCATTTTGAGGTGCAATATCACAGTGGCCAGAAATAGTACAGTGGGGCTGTTGCTACACCCTCCCATGTAGATATCTGGTCCCTGTACCAGAGCTGTCCATATGATTGTGTAGTAACAGCACCACTGTACAATATCAGGCCACTAGGATATTGCCCCTGACATATCCATGTCTGAGCTGTGATACCTTTTGCATCAACACACCTTTCAGCAGTACGAATACCATTGTTTAACTCGGGGGGGGGGGGGAGATCCAACAACATATATTTGTCTTCACAACTTGTAGGGATGGCTATCCCTCCAGGGGGGTGGCAAAGGTTAAGTCCACCTTGATGTCAGATTGTAGACATTGTGGGAACAGATGTTGTTCTCTGTTAGTCCTATCCTTCCTACCCTCATGGTTGTTCAGATAATGCTCTATGTGACGGATGTAGATTTCAGTCATTTGTCTACACGAGGGATTTTCAGCAGAGACAAAATCAACCCATTTAGAGAACAATACTTAATTGGAATGGTGTACAGGGTGTGCATGATTTACAAGCACACTCTGTGGACCATTCCAAAGAGGTATTTCTCTCTATATGTTGTGACTTTGGCTCTGCTGAAGAGCCTCCGTGTGGTCAAATGATGGATATCTTCACCTGTCACATGGAGCAATATCTGTATAACCATGAGTGTTGGAGGGATGGGACTTAGATCAAGACACATCTGTTAACGATGGCAATGATATGACATCATGATGACATTACCCATTGCTATCCCATTACAGTGACACACAAGTAGAAATGGTCATATATGTATGTGGATATGTACCCTTCATATGGATGGAGTAATATCCTTCCAAGATGTGATGCCAGAGAGCATTTCATTAGGTGTGATTGCCTTACTGGCTATATATGTGCACCCATCCAACAAGACATTGTATTGATATGATGGATATGAACATACCTCGTATATCCCATCTACGTAGGGTGTGATATACTATGTATGTGTATTTGGATGGTAGCAATGTAGGTTGATATGTGATGGGTGCACATATCTGGCCAGTAAGGCAATCACATCCAGTGAAGTGATCTCTGTGTTCACATCATGTTGGAACATATTTAGTAACATTTGAATCCTAAGGGCAACAATCCAGCCAGTAGTGAGGGATATCTTTGATTGAGGCCTGTTTTTTTGTCTGTGTATGAGCCCATCCATCCTTCTGTGTGAGGCAACCGTACTCAGTCCTAGATATCCATCAGTCATGGCCTGTTGGTGACCAAGGTACAATGTTTGCTATTTGTTTCCCATATGTATCCTGCATAGAGATGCTGGTGTACCATCGATCCATGGCATCAGCACCCCTGTGGATCCATGTGGGAATCAGATATGGGATATGTCATTTCAAGTCAGAGAAATGATTGCAGCCACAACACCAATGCCTACTTTTTCCTGCTTGAATTCTGTAAAATAGTTTTCGGCCTGTGTGTTGCACCTACAAGCATTTATTCTGTGTGACACTGTGATGTGTGATCTGATGCCCCCTTTTGTGATTCAGTAAGCGGTGATGTTGAACCGATGACATGAACATGATGGTGACTTCTCCAGTGATCTCCTTTCCCCATTTCCAGTGTTTTCCATGGAGTCTGTACAATGGGACCCTATGAACTTGATTCTTGTTTTGGCATATTCTCCATGGACTAACACTGGTACTGGTGAAGTGAGGGTGTGTGAGGGTTACTTTGTGTCCACCATGTGTTTGTCACCGCTTAGTGAATGTCCCCTGTGTAGCATGTGATCGTTGGCCTATTGACTTGTTTGTTGTCAGGTTAACCCCTTGAGTCCCAGAGGGGTTGCCAATGCATTGTTGATCGATGCATTGATGATCCCTCTAGCACTCACGGGGTTAGGGTGGGGGTGGGGACATGGGTGACATTGTGTGTGAACAGTGATGATCTATTACAGTCGACAATTTGAAAATGAAGGTTTGTGTATTGTGTGTAATGAGCACAGCGACAGGAGGGTTGAAGTAGGACTTTGACAGGTTTGTCCCAAGTTGGACGTTGCCATTTGTCCAGGTGTTGTGTCCTTTTTTTAACCCTCATGGTGCTGTGTTGGTGCAGTTGTATGGCTGAGTGATGGCCATGTGTTGAGGTGTGAGTGTGTGTGCAGCTGGTGTTGGTTGCTGTAGTGTGTTGTTCTGTAGTGTTGCACTTACCGGTAGTGTGGAGGCTCCTCTCATCCCCAGTGTCAGTTCCTCCCACGACCCCCTCGATCATGGTCGGGGACATGTTCTGCCGCACCATCTCCTCCCAGCCGCAGAATGTGATGGGCACAGATGGGCCACCTCCGGTGCCTCGGGCTTGCTTGGCCATGTCAGACATCTTGTTCTTGACCACCCTCCGGCAGTCGCCCCATCTCTTCTTCACAGACTCCACGTCCCGCCTGCATGTTGCCACCGCGTTCACCCGGCTGCAGATCTGGTTCCAGGCTGCCTTCCTCCGCGCTGCCAGGCCAGGGACCTTTGCCGTCGGGTGGAGAACACTCTGCCTCTCCAGGACAGCTTCCACAAGAGCCGTGTTCTCCTCCTCACTATATCTGGGATCCCTGATCCTGCCCTCATCAGCTCCGGCATGGGAGGATTCAGAGCCGGAGTGCCCTGCCTGGTCTGACCCTGCCTGTGTGGGGTGCTCCCCAGGAACTACCCCTCGTCCCACTGCAGGTTCTGTCCCTGTCCTGCGTGTTCCTGCTCTGGTGGGCCTGGTCCCCCTCCGCCCTGCGGATCTCCCTCTCCCACCCCTGCTCTGCTGAGGGATCCCCTCCTGACCTTCCTCCTCCTCCACTACTCTCCCCATCCCTCTCTCCTGTCCTCCTCTCCTTGACATCACTCACCCAGTCACACCCAGGCACTCCCACAGGCCCTCACAGACACATTCGATCCAGTCACTCTCTGTCACACACTTTCACTCCCAGATTCACACTGTCAAAATAAAAAGTAATATGTGTAAGGTGTTATGAAATAAAAGGACTATGTGTATGTATGTGTATGTGTTTGTGTTTGTATGTGTGTATGTAATATGTGCAAAAGTGTGATATGTGTATATATAGTGCACCTCTCTCCTCTCTCCAAACTGCAAAACTCCTCTACCTCCAATGAACGCGCCTCTCTCCCTCTCTCTAATGACTATCCTCCGCTCCTGGGTCCTGATATCTGGCTCTGAAGAACTCGATAACAGACAGTGTGTGGCGGTTATTTTTGGGTATATATAGGTGTATTTGAAGTTATTTGATACATTGGGCCTTTGGGATTGGATGTGTGTTTGAATTTGTTTTGGCATCAATCAGGGTTGCTTGACAACGGCAGCCGTTATGTTACATGTTGTTTGGAGCTCAGTTATCGTGTGATTTGTCCGCCCGTTGTGCATTAACATGAGCGACAACGGGTTTTGTGTTACGTGTTTTTTGTGTGCCTACGCTCGATAGCTATTCTCGTAGAGTAGCTATTGAATCTGCCGTAACTCCTGTATTATTTGCGAGCGATGTGCCTTTTTCACTTAGCGGCTGGTTTAACGGTTGGCTTTAAATCGAGCCCCCAGAGTCAAGCAGAATCAGCAGGCAAATAGAGAAGTCAAGGTAGCAAGTTAGGTTCAAGAACCAGGAATCTGAAACAGAGCCATATCAGAAGACAGGAAGCAACTTCAGAAGGTCGGAGCCAAGGATTGGATACCTGTGAAATCAGAAGAAGGTAAATGCTGGAATAACAAGCAGGCAAGCTTAATCAGGAGCGACAGGGGTTCACCACTAGACCTATTATACAAAATAGCCCAATCAGGGCTAAGGGGATAAACCAGGCCTCAGAGTGTGTGACATGTGGGAATTCCAGAGAGAAAGATAATTATGCCAGCAGTGTCTATGTGACATATGTGTATACATGATTGACTACATGCAAATGTGAGGGCCAGAAGCTGGAGTCCATTGAAATCACTAGACAACCATTTGACAATACACATTTGGATTTTTATCAGCATTTTCCTTTCCAGGTGAACTTCCACATAAAGTTGACCCATCTCTCTGGGCAGAAAAATCCTTTATTCCCTTTCCTAATTTGCCCACCCCTAGCAGAGATATGTGCACAACAGCAACAAACATTTATCATTATTGAGTTACTAAACTTGTATCTATCTCATCTGGTAGGGGTATAATAATGTAAAGGGAGGTTTCTGGACCACTGGAAACACCTTCTTGATTTACCCTTTTGTAACGTACCGGTCCATTACAAGTGCATCTGTTATTACATGTAACAAATGCTGGACACCTGTTTTAACCCCTTAAGGACCGGGAAAATCTGAGGTTGATTTCACTTAAGGACCGGAGCAATTTTGACTTTTTTTTCTAAGTCTTTGTTCAACCACATTTTCTCTTTAATTCCTTTTGCATACCCACACAAATTATATACTGTTTTTTTAAGCACAAGTAGGTCTTTCTTTTGATACCACAATTATATGAATACCTCATCGTTTAATTTGATTAAAATGAAAAAAGAGGAAAAAAAATATAAAAAAACCAACATTTTGCTTACATTTTCTTGTCAGGATTTGTATACTATTAGTTCATTACAAAAAACACCCCTAAATATATTCATTTGCTTCTCCTGAATATGAGAATACCCCATATGCCTAGTATTTCAATCCCTTTCTCACATCTAAAAGTTAAATATTACAAGATGGACACCATTATTTCCAACCTGTAATTTTTCAACAATTGGCATGTGAGCATCATAGCTTAGTTGACGGTGCCAGAACCAAAAATGTCCCACAGAGGTATAGGTTTCTGAAAAGTAGACAACATAAGGTAAATAATCAGGAGAATTTGGGAGTTTTTTATGCAGCTATTGTTCCAGAAATATTTTAGAAAATTGTGGTGATATTTAGATTTTTTGCAGTTTTCACACTTACATTTCAATATTACTGTTGATATCAAGCACAGGATAGTTGAATATTTTAAAAAATGCATTGATTAGTATTTGGCTCCTTCTTCTGAGTACGGCAATACCCCATATGCTTTGGTTTCTCAAGGTTTAGGGGAGCTATGGAGCCCAAATTGGAACAAGCGCGTTTCCTGTTTCACACTCTGAATTTTCACAGCTTGCGTCACTAGTGCCATGTCTCATTTGGGGCTATGTTCCAGCGCTCCACTTTAACATTTCCCCCCAAAAGTGTATATTTTTAGAAAGTAAACACCCCAGGCTTTCATTTTACGTGCCTTTTGGGCAATACGCGCTGGGATGAATGCCTGGGTGGAGACCTTGCTCCTGATTACTCATATGCAGATGAAGGATAAGTAGCCTTTTCTTTGAGTCACAGATTTGTGTGTTTAGACTTATATAAGTTTTCACTATTATTTGTTTATTCCACTTATGTTTTCACTTTATATTAGGAATTTGATATACACGTTGCATTCATTATCTTTGTGATGCACTTTTATTATGCTACTTGGTATCTATTCATCTGCATTTATTTATATACTTGCTGATTTCACCTTCTTGTCTCAGAATGGGATATTTGGAATTATGTGTTATTAGGATGTATATCCATATATTTATAAGATTTTGAGCCTAATTATCAATTACTGTAAAGGAGCAGGATCTTTGGTGTTCCCATTGACTTGTTTTTAGTGTTTTTAACCATCTCCTGTTGATTTTGTATATTTTTTGCACCATCAATAAATATTATATGTTTTTGTTATTTTGCTGCCTCTGTGTGTCTCATTTAGGGGACTACTTTTCCCTTAAGTGTCAGTGTTGAGTGCACTGATATTTCTAGGACTTTTTTGCTGCATAGTTTGTTTGAGTCCTTGAGAGCACCCCACTATTACAAGTGGATTAAGTCATCTTTACATTTTGGTGAGCCAGTGCCTACTTCTTTCCTCTTTTTGTTTATACATATTGGTTTGGGATGCAATTTCCCCCCAAATGTCTTCCCCCAAAAACAAATAAAAAAAACTGATCATGGGTAAATCCTTCGTTATTCCTAAACCTAAATTTGTCCCTAAGGCTTACCCTAACCCACTGTCACGGGGACTTGCAAATAACGACTCAGACAGGTACAAATTAAATCAATTCCAATTTATTAATAATCAAACACAAGAAAACAGAATATTGACACTTTCCCAACCCTCCCAGGGTCAGGCGTGGGGACAGTGTGCAGTCCACTACCAGGAGCTGACACTGAACCTAGCCAGACTGATGAGCAGGCTAGAAGCGAACCAATAGGGTTAGCAGAACCACAGAAGTAGTAGGCCCACAACCTAGAACTCTAGGTTACAGAAACGACCACACAGACTAGAACACTAGGGGCTCAAGCCCCGGTAGGACTAGGCACTGCTGAACCACTGACAGGAGCTACCCGACCAAGGACTGAGACTGAGAGCCTGAAAGGAGGGAGCCAGAGTGTAAACAGACTAGCCAAGGGTCAAAACAGTTCAGGTAGTCAGACAAGCCAAAGTACTAACACGGAGTGGGAAGTCAGACAAAGCCACAGTACTTATCACGGAGCAGGTAGTCAGCCCAGCCAAAGGTTATACACAGAGCGGGTAGTCGTACAAAGCCAAAGTCGGCACGGAATGGTCAGTCAGCCAGGCCAGAGGTTCAGGCACAAATCGGGTAGTCAGACGGAGCCAGGGTCATACACAAAACAGATTCAGCAGCCAGGAACAGATCACAACAGGACACTCCGAAAATGGTCAGGTACACCATGAAAGGACACTGAGGCAATGGCAGGATGCAGCATATAAGGTCTCTCTGGGAGGCCGAGTCCAGATAGGTCAATCAGGGTGGAAATAGAAAATAGTGAGCGCTCAGAATGACGTGCAAGTAACCAGGAAGTTGTCACCCGCCGTGCTGCCACCTAGCAATTACAGGAAAGCGGACTGGTAAAGCAAAGCGCCAAAATCATGGGCACTGTGACACCCATGTATCCCCTGAACCTACCTAACCAACTACCTATCTAAATTAGCTTATAACACAAACTCAATTTTTAAATAAAAGAAACTTTTTTTTTTCCTACGCTACTCCTAAACCTAAATCAATCCCTAAGCCATTCCCTAACCCAAGAATTCCCTGAACGTACCTAACCCAATTCAACTACCAATATAAACTATAATTATTTATTCTAAAAATCTTTTTAAAAAAATACATTTTTAAATAAAATTATTTTTTTGTGTGTTTTTTTTCTACTCTACTCCTAAACCTAATTCTAACCCTAAACCTTTCCCTAACGCACGTTTACACTAAACCTACCCAACTACCTAGCTAAACTACCTACCTAACCCTAAAATTTACTAAAGAAATCAATTTTTTATTAAAAAAAATAAACAAAAAAGCACAAGGGGGATGGGGGGGGGGGGAGTACCACAGATCAAAAGCTGATTTGTAGCAATTGATCACTATTACAGTGATCAGAGGAGGTGGAATTTATTGATCACTGCATTCACAGTGATAAAGGGGTTAATTTGGGGTTAAAATCTTATTTTTTAACAGGAGCAGGATCTAGGACGCTGGAACACTATGTATCTCTGTCTCTCTCCACCTCAGCAGTGTGCAAGATGGAGGGAGGCAGAGAGATGTGACAGGGACAGTATTTACAAATACTGTCCCTGTCATGTGGCTTTTGCAACATGTGATTCGCTAATCAAGCGAATCGCATGTTGCTACAATGTGTTTAGTGGCTGAATCTAAGTGCCCCAGTATCGGAGCACTTAGCAACGGGCAGCCTGCGCTCTCCCATTGCTTCGTGCGGCAGCGATGGGAGATTTTAACCTATAACGTTCCGGGACCGTCATGGGTCCTTGTGGCAAATCTACCCATGACAATCCAGGTATGTCATGGGTCATCAAGTGGTTAAGAAAATTATTTGGCCTACAATTTTACATGGGCCTGCAGGTATTGTTGTATTTTTGTGTGTTATCACCGTATAGTCTCCAGTTGTATGTGTCCCACTTTCTGGTCCAGGTTTGATTAGTTGTTACTCCCCTAAACCCTTTAGTGACTGTTGTGTAATCACCATTTTTGTCTGTGTGATGAGATCAGTCTGGTGCCATGGTTTTCTGTAAAACCTGCTTCCATTGTGCTATGTGTTAATTGTATTAATCTGTTCCTGTCCTGACTGCATGTCACATCCCCCTTCCCCTGGCAATGTGGCTATATAAACCCTGGACAGTTCCAGTAAAGGACAGAGTGTTCTTGGACTACAACAACTTGCTTGGTGCGTCTCCTTCTAGGAATGGTCTAAAAAAATCCCCTTTGACTCCCATTCCTCACATCCTCACAACTTGAACCAGCATGTATCACAGAGAGAGAAGACCGGCACGATGGCCAGGACTAAACAGGTCTACCTGGTTCCTGTTACACTGTCTCATTATTGAGTTACTAAATCTTTGTGTCTATCTCATCTGATAAGGGTAAAATAGTGTGAAGGGAGGTTCCTGGACCACTGGAAACACCTTCTTGGTTTACCTTTTACAGTTCAGTGCAGAATTGAAAATCTGACCTGAAAAAGATGACTTAGGATAGTATATATGCTATAAGTTGCTGATAGGGTTTCCACCTTTTCTTCAAAAAATACCGGCCATGGCATTCCCTCCATAGACTTAACATTGGACAGAAGCCAATTTTTTACCGGCCTGTTGCTGAGCTAAAACAGAGATTTGATTCAGTCTTGAAATAAAAGTACTCTAACATGAAATTTTCCCCACACAGCCTATGCAAACTATCAAGTTAATTGGTGGGATTTATTCTATCTAAATGCAAGACCAATTTCCCTTTAGGCAGAATGGGCACCTTCCTAGTGTCCCAGATTTTGTGAGGAACCTGGGCCCATATTTATAAAAGCAACCTAGAGTTATTTTGGAGTAAACCAAATGCACCATATGGGACAAATCAAATGTTAGAGAGGTCTCCAATGTTATGTGAAGCAAAGCTTTCAGGAGAGATAAAAAGCTCTGTTCACGTGTATGGGAATGTAGGAATTTTTATTTGCCCCCCCCCCCCCCATGATGCATTTGGTTTACTCCAAAATAAGTCCAGTTTTTATAAATATGGGCCTTGGTCACTTCTATATTCTCAGTTATGGGTGAGGTTAGTACAATCCCCAGGGCTGAAATGCCCAATAGGCAGACTAGTCAGCTGCCTAGAGCTCCAAGTTTTGATTGGTCCCTCAGCTGTGCTGGCCACACCCGCATTCTAAATTGTGGGTGTGGCCAGAGCAAACAATGTTCCTGCATCTCTATTATACCCTTCACAGGATATTATTTAACCCCTTGGATGTTAGAGAGATCTCCAACACATTGTGGCAAATAAACTGCACCTTTCATCACACATCAAAATTCCCATTGCTTTAAATGGTAATTTTAACCCCTTGAATGTCTGACAGGTCTTCTAGCATTCAAGCGATTAAAAGCCCTATTTAAATCAATGGGGTGTAACTGGCACTATAATTGCTTCCCTGTCTTTGTGCATATGGCCCAGGGTGTCCATCGAATAGACAACAGTCATTTCTTTGGCAATAATACAAATGGAAAACATCTGTTTGCATTGTCAGTGAATATCTTTTTATCTTTTAAGTTATGTTTTCAAATGACTGATGCATTATCTATTAGTAAAGGACAAACTAACTCAAAGCAGCTAAAAGCTTAATGACTCATTCTTACCCACAATGCTTTTTTGTTGAAAGATTTACTTCGGTGATTGAAAATGTACACATGAAGTGTGAAGCAGATGTTATACCTTTTTAATCCTTTGAGTACCAGAGATCTGTTTAACGCATTTCACACTTTAATGCCATATGCGTGTACCTCAAATCACAGCAATATTATTTCTCATTTAAATTATGTAATATTTGTTTACAAGTCCAGAATTCTGCATTAATTCTTCTTAGGCAATTTCATGGTAATTTATAGTAAAGTGGGACACCTAGCGTTTGTAATAAGAATTGCACAGAGGGAAACACCAATAAAGGACTGTATTTAGTATGTAAATAAACATGTGAGTGCTTTGTTTTTCTTTTTACTTTTAAGTTTTTAATTATATCTTTTGATTACAGTGCTAGATCTTCATTTTAACCCCTTAAGTACCACTGAGGTATCCAACACAATACATTGGTTACCTTTCTGGCACTCAAAGAGTTAAGGCAGCTAAGCAATGCCTTAAAGATACAAGGACACTGGCAGTGGTTACTGTGCTGATGGCAGAATTACATTTTCGTGTGTCCTGCATTAAAATGAAAATGTAGTCACCTTATCTATTGGAAATGACGCAATGTGAAAATTCCCTAGCTGAGAGGCCTTGCTAACCCTGTTTAGGTACCATCAGTGAAGGTCTTCAGGATATCACTACTTGTGCACATGTGACTCACTCATTAGCTCAGTTACTTAAATTGAGCCTCCTGTGATTGAGCAGGACTATCATAAACACTTGCACTGTTGGCAACTCATGAACACCAGGGTTGTCTAGCCCTGGTCTACTATATCCCTCATCCCCAGGGACCCCTAACAAGCACTGCAGTAGTTCACTGGTTCCTGTGCAGTCCTGAATGAAATTTTAAAATCATCCCACATTAAAAAGAGCCATCTGGTCGCATAATCTTAATGATAAAATTAGGAAGTACAATGCTGCATTAAACATGATTATTCAGACTTGTACTTCCACTTCAATAGAAAATGAACATATATTCAGCACTCAATGCTCTATGGCCAGAAAATCCTGATGGCACCATTAGCTTTTTTCTTTGCTCATTGGTTAAAGGGATAACATCTTTAACCCCTTAAGAACCAGAGCAAATTCGGCCTTTCTAGTATGCCTTTGTTCAGCTGTGTTTCCTTTTATACTAGGTTTCAAACTTCCTTAACAGATGGGAGTTGGTAATGTGTTAGCCATCAGAATACAGGAGGTGAATATAGTCAAGTTGATACCTTGATTGGCTAACTAAACAGATTCAGGATGCGAGCTTTCGGGACCTCTTAGGTCTCTTCCTCAGGCATGTTATACTGATACATATGAAGACATCTCTCTTATAAACACATTACATTGTTTAGAATAGAAATCAGATAAGAAAGCTCAGTCCAGTCCCATAAATACCTTTTACTCCTCAGAGGAAGACTGCAATTTACAGCACACACTCCTCTACCATTGACTGATCTAAGAACCTGGGTCTGGACTGAGCTTTGTTATCTGATTTCCATTCTAAACAATGCAATGTGTACTTGTATATAAGAGAGATGTTTTCATATTTATCTGTATAACATGCCTGAGGAAGAGACCTAAGAGGTCTTTAAAGCTTGCATCCTAAATCTGTTTAGTTTGCCAATAAAGGTATCAACTTGACTATATTTGCCAAACTTCCTTAGCACCAAAAACACTTGGAACATAGTATAAAAGATCTGTGCTTGATGTAAACCATTTGATGATCTCCTGAAGAAGTAACGTGAGCTAAGAAATTAAGAGGTCTAGTATCCCCTTTTTCGACCATAAGAAGTGTATTCAGCCTTTAGGTACTACTTATCCCCTAGTGTGTGGGCATATATATATATTAATATATATATATTAAGGGACTCCTTGGTTGAACTGGAAAGACCATAAGCCAGGAGAGGAGTGAAGGCAAGGAGGAGAGTCACACAAGAAGGTGTTACAGCATGGTGGTGGTTTATATATCCAACAGTCTGCACTTAGATCATGTGCCCCTTTTTTGTGTTGTTTCTACAAATACTTGAACTTTCTTCTGTGATAATTTGCTCTTGATAAAAGGTATGAATTGTTATTCATGTCATATCCATGTCCATCTTTACCTCCCTATTGTCTCACTTTTTGGAGATCGGACTTTATAGTACGCATATAAAAAGTGTATTACATTGCTCCACCGTATTAAACCTCACACGAATGTTTAATTAAACCTAAGTATACGTGTTTATAAACAGTCTATGAAAATAACATGCTTTGGTCTTGCTCTAAATAATTTATTTAGTTACACAAAGGAGTGACAATAGGTCATCAAATAACCTACCCCTACTCCTGTCTCCAGCACCACAAGCTAAGTAAAAATGAACCCCTTTGTTTGTTATTTTAATTATTTACATCTCTCTTCTCTGCTTCACTCTTCTTTACTATCACAGTGAGGAGGAGAGAGGCAGAGAACACTGAAAAAGGCAATTTGTATTTGACTCACCCAGCACATGTGATCAATATAGCAGAGATGACATGAATTAGCTCACTAGGGCACTGGTCCTGAAGCAGTATCACCCTCCACGGCATTATCAGAGAGCTCTCTGAGGCATGCTGCGATCATTTAACCCATGATGTGCAAAGCAATGTATTGCATATCCATCTGGTCCTTAAGGGCTTAAAACTGGACATATTAAAAATGCTTGCTGCATAGCTAAAACACTGCAACCCATTAATAACCACAACTCTGCAGCAGGTATGTTTCATATGTCCACAGGGTTAAAGGGATGTTCTGGCAACTCTATACTTAGTGGCCATTAGGATTTTCTGGCCATAGTACGTTAAGTGGGAATTATTATTAGGATGTGTTTATTCTCTAATCACTTTTGGAAAGAGATGCATAATGTCAGTGGAAGTATGGATGGAGTAATATGGAGGCCCACGCAAAATGCGTCAGGAAATACATGTGGCTCTTGGAAATATGTTTCAATATGGTCAGTAAAAAATATTTTCAGGAGTTCTCAACAGCTCTTCCAAAAGGCAGGACAAGAAGCTTGGGGTGCAATTATGTGCCATTTTGGCTGTAAGTATATAATGCTGCTAGTCCCTGAGTTAACCCTTTGAGTGCCAGAGGGGTACACAATGCATTGCTTTGCAATTAGTTGCTTACTCCTCTGGCACTCAAATGGTTAAACGTAGTGTTGATAATTTACTAGCTTTAACCCTTCAAATGCCAGAGGGGTAGCTACCACATTACTAAGCAATGTTTGGCACTCATAAAGGTTGTTTGTTTATTTTTATTCTGACTAATATGACCAGATGTCCACTATAATGTAGGACATTTATGAAAAAGCAGACACTGGAGGGTTGTATTGGTTCCTGTGAAGTCCTGAAGAATGACATTTCTCATTAAAGCGTCTCACATTAAAACAGCATGCCGATCACATTAGTGTTGTATTTTTATTTTAATATAACCTGTCCATAAGCATAATGGAAATATGGAGCATTTCTGGACAAAAAAAACACCAATTTAAATGAGGAATGAACTCCTTGAATGCTTATGAATTGTAGACATCTCTCGAGTTCAAGGAATTAAATTCCACATTTAAAATTAGTAGGGATTTCTATTTGTTTTATTTGTACATTTGGTTTCCATGTGTTCTGAGTGCTTGGTAACACAATTCCATACATATTGCTTTTTGGTTCATTTCATATTAACGCATGGGTTGTGTTAGAGCACTGGTTGGGTCATAAATGACCTCACTGTGTAGAGGTCAAACAGGGGAATCCCCTAGACATAAGGAATGGCATCTAAGGGACACAAATAAGGATATAATCCAGTATATAGGGCTTTGAGATCTCTGTATACCAAGTAATGACTGACTGCAACTCTCTGAGCTCATACCCACCTGTCTTCTCAGCATTAGACGCTGTGCCACTGTCCCTGTTTATATTGGCAATAACCAGGTCATCCTTATAGAGAAGGAGTCAACAACCCTTCTGTGTAAGCTACCAACAGTGCATGTATTCAGAATGTTTATGCGTGAGTGCAAACATTTCAATTCATGTGACTAAGCCACTTATTAATTCACCAGTGCTCAAGCCGATAAAACATGTACTGAGTGTTGGTAGCTCTTGAGGACCATTGGTTTTTACTGGAGAGAGGTCCTTGTAATGTAATGTCATACCCGGGAACTTGCTGTGGTTTTATACTGTGACAGAAAAGCTGATTTTTAGGCCTCAGGCAGTTCCCTTGTAACTTCACCCCCTTCACTTTCAGTTCAACTCACTCCCCTCTCCATTTTCTGGTCATTTTAAGAGCAAACCCTGCTTCCCCTCCTTTCCCAAACCTCCAATCAAGATCCACCTATGTTATGACACAATGTCGTAATTTGGGCACTCCCACCTCCAGACCTTAGTAGACCACCTGAGGCTTGGTATAAGAAGGTTCCAAAGTACATACATACATAGAATTCTAGAAATGATTAATAATGTATTCTTGTCTGCCAAGAGATTAAGATTATTTGGGATTTATTATGAGGAGGTAATAAAGTTCTTTTAACTTTTACTATCTCAAAGGGGAACTATCATTGTCATTTGATAGTTTGCTACTCAGGATGTCTTCTGTGAGAGCAGTGGACACCCCCAACTGATCAGATCGACAGCTGGATTGGGTGTAAGAAAACTGACTCACAGAGCCTTGCGAATACTGCAATTAACCTTATCTTGCCATCACATCCCGTGGATTTAAAATAATAAGGAGTAGTGTTGAGCGAGCACCACGATGCTCGGGTGCTCTGACCGAGCACCCCCTGAGGCTCGAGTGCTCGGCCGAGCACCCGAGCCCCATTCAAGTCAATGGGGCGACACCAGGCACCCCCTGCTCTGATGAGGGGAGGGTGCCTGGTCAATGCCCCCTTCATCTCCGCTATGCCCCCTTCATCTCCGAATGCCCCCTTCATCTCCGCTATGCCCCTCTTCCACAATGTGCCCCTTCATCTCCGCTATGCCCCTCTTCCACAATGTGCCCCTTCATCTCCGCTATGCCCCTCTTCCACAATGTCCCCCTTCATCTCCTCTATGGCATAGAGGAGATGAAGGGGGACATTGTGGAAGAGGGGCATAGCGGAGATGAAGGGGCACATTGTGGAAGAGGGGCATAGCGGAGATGAAGGGGGACATTGTGGAAGACGGGCATAGCGGAGATGAAGGGGGACATTGTGGAAGAGGGGCATAGAGTCTATGCCCCTCTTCCACAATGTCCCCCTTCATCTCCGCAATGCCCCCTTCATCTCCGCAATGCCCCCGTACCTCCAGTCCCTGGTGGTCCAGCGGAGCGTCTTCGGATCTGTGCCTCTTCCGGCACAGATCCCCGCCACCCGAACATGGCGGGAGAGCACATGGCTGTACTCGACGAATACCGCCATGTGCCGAGCAGAGCGATGCTCGAGCCGATCCGAGCATCGGCCGAGCACGCTCGCTCATCACTAATAAGGAGGCAATCCTAGATTAACCTTACCAGCAAGACTTGAAAATCTCCCAGATATCTCTAGGGCTGTGGTGTCCTAGTTCAGTCCTCAAGTGTTGCGAACAGGCCAGGATTCAAGGATATCCTTGATTAAGTACAGGCGAGTCAGTCAGTGACTCATTTATTTTGACAGACACACCTGTGTTCAGACAGGGAAATCCTTAAATCCTGAGCTGTTTACAGCACTTGACAACCAACCTCAGACATGCCTGATCTCATGCAGTGGTTCTAAAGGTTAGTCCTTTGTTAAAGTAACCACGTATCCCTTTAATTAAGGGACACATAAAAATGTCACTCTGCAGGACTGAACAGGAATCAGCATAACAATGTAGCGTGTGTTTATAAGCACCACAGTATTAAAGTGATATGTGGTAATGTTACTATTGGGGGGAACACCAACAGGTCATCTTTTCAGGATATCCCTGCTTAATCACAAGAGAGTAATCAGTGGCTCAGTCATTGTGATTGAGCTGGCTGTGCTTAACTGAAATATCCTGCAAACCTGACCTGTTGGTGTACCTGAAGGACAGGAGCTGAGAATCACTGATCTAGTACCTACATTTGCAGGCCCTGTAGGTAGGGTTGCCACCTTTTCTTCAAGAAAATACAGGCCATGGCATTCCCTCCATAGACTTAACATTGGACAGAAGCCAATTTTTTACCGGCCTGCCGGTAAAATACCGGCTGGGTGGCAACCCTACCTGTAGGCAGCAAGTGTAAGGTTTTCAAACCTGAAATGTGCTGTCTTTGGAAAGTTCAGTGTAGAAAAAGAACCATGACTTAAGAGGTCAGACCTCCCTTTAATACAGAATGCTTTTGGAAAACACATTCTTCAGAGAAGCACTTATTCTTAAGCAGGCTTAATAAATCTGCTCCAATAAGAATAATGTGACCAGACCTCCTCTTCAGTGCAAGACTCCTAAGAATAAAGCACAATAGTCTTCTTTAACCCACTGGATGCTAGAGTGGTTCCAAGACACTGAGCCACAATGCCTTTGAGACCACACCAGCATCAAATGGGCTTATCTCAAAAGTGAAATTTGGCTGGGTTCAGTCCTAAAGATGCAAAATCATGCCACATTTTAGGGATAACACAATGCTGATAAGGTCAAATTAAACTTTAAAATTATTAAATAATTGTCTTGATTTTGGCTCTTTGAACTTGTCTACCCACGTCAAAAGTTCTTAAAGTCAGTCTACAGATCCTTTTTAAGGATCTGCTCATTTGTACACAGCTGAATATATCAGTGGGTGAGATGATTGGCTCCAATACCTGCCCACTGCGGAATTCGCATACAACAACCAGACACACTGGTCCATTCCCATGACCCTTTTCTTTGCCAATTACGGATTTCATTCAACCTCGATTCCTGGATTTCCTTCTGACCTATAGGTCCCAGAGGCTCCCGACCTCCTTTCTTGTCTCTCCCGGCAATTCCAAACACTCCAACAGACTCTCTTAAAGGCCAAGGAATACTACAGTAATCAAGCTAATCGCCATCGCTCTATCGCTCCCAACTACCAAGTAGGCGATAAAGTATGGCTTTCTACAAAAAATATCTTACTCTCCTGCCCTACCAAGAAACTAGGTCCCAAGTATATTGGACCATTTCCCATCTAGAAGATCGTTAATCTAGTTACCTTCCGACTCCAACTGCCAAAGGCCTACCATATTCATCCCGTTTTTCATGTATTTCTGCTAAAACCCTATGTGGCCAACTCTTTCCCTTCCCACTGCTCCAGCACCTGTCCTAGTGGATTGTGAGGAGGAGTTCATAGTCCACTGGGTGCTCGATTCCTGACAATGCAGAGGCAAGTTTGAGTATCTCATCCATTGGAAGGGGTATGGCCCGGAGGAACGTTCTTGGGAACCTGCGGTGCACATCCATGCCCCTATGTGTGTCAGGTCTTTCCATAGGCGGTACCCTCATCGTCCCGCACTTACGCATGATCGGAGGTCGTGCCTTGGGAGGGGGCACTGTCAGGCTACCCACTGGACCCACACCATCAATCAGCCTTTACCTCTTTGCCGCCGGTTGCGGCCCCCTCCCAAGACTTACCCCAGCCCCCCGAGGGCCGATGCTCAGTATCAGACCATCCACCGGATCATCACAGGCAGGCTGCTCTTGCATCCTCTCCACCGCCCGTCATGGAGGCTGCCTCCTGGAATCCATGGCAGCTCCACAGGGGCCGATTACCAAATTAGCCGACGCGCACACTTCCGCCCTTCCTTGTGTGTGTGTCGCACTCAAAGACTGAGCAACTTCCGGGCATTGCTTTGGCAGTGCGGCGCTTGGCTCCACCCCTCTACACTCCCACAGCCATCACTATTTAAACACTGAGCACTCTACCATCGACACTCAGTGTTACTGTAGCTCTCCTCGAATTCAGTTGTGCTCTGTGCTCCTGTGTATGATCCTGTGACCCTTTGACCCTGTTGTCCTGTGATCCTGTGCTCCTGAGTATTATCCTGTGTCTTGATGATCCTGTGCTCTTGAAATTCAGTACCCTTAGCTTGACTCCTGGACTCCCCCGATCTCTGGCATACTAACCTCTGGCTTGACTCCTGGACTCTCCTGATCTCTGGCATACTGACCTCTGGCTTGACCCCTGGACTTTCCTGATCTCTGGCATACTGACCTCTGGCTTGAATCCTGAACTCTCCTGACCTCTGGCATACTCAACATTGGCGTGGCTGCTGGTCTCCTCTGATCTCAGGCATCCTGACTCCTAGCTTGACTCTTACCCTCCTGTTACCCATGCTTGCAGTATTATCCTGTGTCTTGATGATCCTGTGCTCTTGAAATTCAGTACCCTTGGCTTGACTCCTGGACTCTCCTGATCTCTGGCATACTGACCTCTGGAGGAGGTCTGTGGTCTCTCTCTCGACCCTCTCCCGGTGTACTTCTCCAGCAAGAATGATGATCCTGCTTCTGGGTTCCTACTTCCGAATCTGTGAGTATCCTCTGTACTACTCACCTAACAATCATTGGATGACATTAGATTTCTCTTGGGTCCAATTGAGGGACACGGGGATCATGATGTTAAAACGTCTTCCACCAGGAAGCCAGGTACAACAGTTAACAGCATTTGAGCTTAAACTCCTACCTTTCCTATGTTAAGCTTACTGTCTAACTGGCCAGGGGGCTATCATATTGTCTGGTACCGATTTCCTGGTGCAAGATTAGGAAAAGTAAGGGCAAGGTCCCCATGACTGATTCCATACAGACTTCTGCTTCTACTCTAATCAACCCTCATCTAGCTACCTCATCTATTGAGCCTGAATGGGTAAAACAATTATTCCAGTCCACCTTGACTTTCCCAGACACAGTTTGATCAGATTCTAAGCAAACGGTTGTTTAATTCAGCACTTAGAGCCTCCAGGACAAGAGCAGAATTGACAAGTGTTGATCTGGAAACCTTTCAAGACCAACGCACCAGAAGAAGAAGGAGAGGAATTGAATGAATCTGACGAGGAAGAATATTTTCCGTTCAATACAGAAACACTGGATTTGTGTGATTCTGTTAGAATAGAAATATTAATTAAACCAACTGTAGAAATTCTCCAACAACAATCTAAAGATCAAGAGTCTTTGACTCTCGTTGCAAGATTTGTAATTTTTCTTTCAATAAGGACAACAGAATAGCCACATTTAAGAAATTATAATCCCAGATTACACCTGGCAGAGATATAAATATTCCAAGTCTTTCTGGCAAGGAAAAAGACAACTAGCAATGAACTTATCCTCCTAAGTGACAATATCATGATGGTGGCTGTCCATGACTTCCTCCAGCCACTACCTTGGGATCATAGCAAAAATAACTTTCTTCAACCATAAAAATTATTGGATACTAGAAGTTCTGGTGCCATCTTCATTTCAAGACAATTAATTCCAGAAGGTTCTCTCTGTCTTACGACCCAAAAGAAAATCCAAAAGCATCTGACTTTTTTCAAATGAGATCAAGTCTGGTCACTAAAATAATCTAAGATCCAATGAGTCAGAGGATTTTAATCCAGTCTTTTCATAATCCCCAAAAAGGAGGTTTGAAACCAGTAATAAACTTAAAGAAACTAAACAAGTTTATGTGTCCAAATTAAAAATAAAACCTAGCAGATGTTATAAATGCCTTGTGATAGGAATCATTTTATTATTACTAGGCATAAGAGGTGCATATCTCCATGCACCAATACAAAATGAAACTAAGATATCAATAGCACACCTTATCTGGATGCTCTGTTGATCAAAGCCAGTACAAAAGATTTTTTTCCATTCTCATATGCACATAACAATGGACATGCTCAACCTGAAAAAAATCAAACCTGATCCCAAAGTAACAAATAGCATTTTTAGGCATTCATCTTGGTACTGTTCAACACCAGATTACTTTACTCTCCTTCAAAACCATAATTCAACTGCTGTTTCAGGAAAAAAAGACCCAGAGTTTAACACTGCATGCAGATAGTGGGTACCACCTGTGAAATGGCAAACTTGCCAAAAATGTTAGCAGTTGACATGCTAACTTATCCTTTAGTTGAAAACTGTGGTTTTAACCCTTTGAGTGTCAAATGTTTGGGGAATTTTTTGCACCAAGGAGGCCAGACATTACTGTAGGGGAGTGAAAGACGTACACAACTATACGATCTACATTCTCTAATTTTTCATCCATTTTTTTCAAATGAATGTAACAACTATATAAATGAAGAAAAGGTAGACAAACCATACAATTTTTGAAAGAAGACAGGCCACCACAAAAATGAGGAGTCACTTGCCTTTCTACCCCTAGAGTGATGTGCACAAATGTTTTCAGGAGGTGGCACTAAAGGGAAAAATAGGCTTTATTTTAAATGTTCATTTCTCCAAAAGGTACTGAAATCATTGTAAACCATGTAATTTACTACTGTATTCATTAGCTATTGCGCCTCTGAGAAAAATCGTACCCCATTGGTATGGGTTGAACTACTGTAGGGTGTGCCAAAAGTACCAATCTACACCATCTAATCTCTCATTTTTCTTCCATTTTTTTCAAATGTCACTTATCTGTACTGAAATGATTGTATCAACTACAGAAATGAAAGAAAGGTAAATATACCATACCATTTTGGAAAGAAGGCAACCGACCGCGTAAAATGAGGGGAGACTTGCCTTTCTACCCCTAGATGTCACGGTTTTTAAGAACTCTCAGACAATTTGGTAAGGTAAAAATCAGCTTTATTAAGAATAATAAAGAACACAAGATCCCTTCACAGGTCCAGATCAGGGCAGCACCAAGGTACTTACCAAATCTGACACAGGTCAGGGTACAGATAAAGCAAAACAGGCAATAATATGCAAGCAGGAACAGATGACTGGAACCAGGAACTGAACCTCAACAGTACCACCTAGGAAGCGGCCCACGAGAAGAGGGTAGGTACTGCAGGGCAGAATCCCCACCTGAGGTTGGGGAAGAGAGAACAGGAAACTACAACACCGAGAAGTGACACGGCCCTGGTAACAGGGGAGCACACTGACTGACAATAGTCTGCCCTAGATAGAGACTAGAGAGATCGGAGATAGGACTGACAGAGAGGACAGGGAAAATCCCTGAGGCCTAGCAGTAGAGGAAGCTCAGGCAGACACAGGCACAGGACTAACCCAGAGTCTGAGGTAGCCACAGGCCATATAAACAGGCACAGGCTACTTTAGGAGATATAGGTAACCGAAGGCCACACTGACAGGCACAGGCTCTATCTCTGGAGATATGTGTAACCGAAGGCAACACGGACAGGCACAGGCTCTATCTCTGGAGATATGTGTAACCTAAGGCAACACGGACAGGCACAGGCTCTGTCTCTGGAGATATGTGTAACCGAAGGCAACACGGACAGGCACAGGCTCTATTTCTGGAGGTATAGGTAACCGAAGGCAACACTGACAGGCACTGGCTCTATCTCTGGTGAAATATGTAACTGAAGGCAACACTGACAGGCACAGGCTCTATCTCTGAAGATATGTGTAATCGAAGTCAACACTGACAGGCACAGGCTTAATCTCTGGAGATATGTGTAACCGAAGGCAACACGGACAGGCACAGGCTCTATCTTTGGTGAAATATGTAACCGAAGGCAACACTGACAGGCACAGGCTCTATCTCTGGAGATATCTGTAACCAAAGGCAACACTGACAGGCACAGGAACAGGCTCGGAAGCTAGCATAGTCAGTGAGACCTGGAAATGCACAGAGAGCTCATAGAGCCACAACCTAGATCGGTACCAGAGAGCGCAGTAAGTCACAGCCTCAATCGGTACACAGAGAGCGGTAGTGAGCCACAACCCGAATTGGTACACAGAGAGCGGTAGTCAGCCACAGCCTGGATCAGTACACAGAGAGTGGTAGTCAGCCACAGCCTGGATCGGTACACAGAGAGCGGTAGTCAGCCACAGCCTGGATCGGCAACGGTAACACGGCAGCCAAGACAGGAGCGAGGTCAGACAAAACCGGATCGTACACAGAGCAGGAATCACAGCAACAGACGTCAGGTCAGGAACACCACGAAAGGGTGCCAAAGATTAGACAGGGCTGAGTTTAAAAAGGCAAACACTGGGAGGAGCAGAACCCAGTGACCAATAAGAATCCAGCAGGGAATAGGCAGGAGGTAGCAATGTCGACAGAACGTGAGATCACGGGCACTGTGATACTAGACTGGTGTGCACAAATATTTCCAGGAGGTCAGGGTAAAGGGTAAAGTAGGCATTATTTTACATTTCCAACACTTTAATGGTACAGAAATAATTGAAAACTATGGAAAGTGTGTGTGTGTGTGTGTGTGTGTGTGATTATTTGGCTACCAATGGAAAAAGGCTGGAGTGTCAGACAGAGTAATGTGTGGCTCTGTGGCTACCAGTGGAACCAGGCTTGGGGAGGGGGTCAGACAGTTTATATGGGGATCTGTGACTGCCAGTAAAAAAAGGTTGTGGTGTCAGACAATGTATGTGGGATTTCAGTGGCTACCAGTGCGCAACAGAACAGGGTTGGGGGGGTCAGACTGTGGGGATGGGTGATTCGTGGCTAATAGTGGGCAGGTGATCAAGGCAGAGTGGGAGATTAAAGTGTTTGTGAGGAAACAAGGCTGGGGTGTATGTGAAGTATCTGTGCCTACCATGGAGCAATGAGGGAATGCATAGCTTTCAGCTTTTAAAATGGCCAAAGAGGGACACTTTTCTTTTAGGTGGTGCTGCTGAGGATACGGTTGGTGGGATGGGCATTACTGAGAACTTTTAGGTTTATGACCTACTGACATGTTTTTGTAAACTGAATAAATTATTTAGAGCAAGACCAAAGTATTTTGTTTACACAAACTAATTTATAAACACAGATACTGGTTTATTTAAACATGTATGTGAGTTTTATTGTTGTGGAGCAAAGTGATATACTTATATACACAATACTCTGCCCGATCTCCTAAAAAAATGGACACCATACCTCCCAACATTTCATGGCCAAGAAGGACACTTTTGTTTTAAGTGCTGTTACTAGAGGTATGAACAGCGGATGGGGTATTTCCATACCTGGAAACTTACAGTTGAGGGCTACCCGGAGGGTAGTCCTCTGTTCAGCAGGGGGTGACAAAAATGACGCTAATTGTGTCAAAAAGGGGCGGGGCTTGCCACGAGTGGGGGGGGACTTAACCCTTTGAGTGCCAGAGTGGTACTCAGAGGGTTAAAGGTGTCACACAGAAGGCTGGGGACGGAGGAACAGCGGGAGAAAAAGCAGATGTGGCAGAGTTTCAATAGAAACTCTCCACATCCGGAGGAATCAGCCTCTGCCCCGGAGACCCGGTAAAGCTCTGTCAGAACCGGAGTCCCCGGGGCAAATCCGGAGAGTTCCCAGGTATGGGTATTTCAGAGACCTCTTAGGTTATGTTATGACCTGTTGACACTTATTTTTGTAACTGTATAATTTATTTAGAACACGACTAAAGTATTTTATTTAGACAGGCTAATTTATAAACACATATACTGAAGTTTAAACAAACATTAATGTGAGTGTTATTGCTGTTGAACAGTGTGATACCCTTATATACACAACATACAGTGGGATCTCCTAAAAAGAGGGACACCAGGGTGAGAAAGGGGGACAGAGGGATTTGTGTTTTAAAGAGGGAGAATGGGATGGGATACAATGGTATGGGATACAAGGGTGGGAAAAAGAAACAGTTGTATTTAAGTCTTGAAAAGGGACTGTCCAATGAGGGACACTTGGGAGGTATGGATTTTTTTACTTAATATTTAATATATTCTTTACTTATTTAACCTTTTGAATGCCAGATAGGTGCCCAATGCATTGCTTTGAAATGTGATGGGTATCTCTGACCTTCAAAGGGTTCATTTTACATATTTATTCATTATTTTCTTTTAATTAAATCAGACCTCGTGGGGGGGCATTGGGACCCTTCCTGGCACTTACTGCCTAGCCAATAAGATTGGTAATCGGTGCAGCCACCAGGAAGGTTATCACTGTATTCCTTTACCTTACCCACATCAGCATTCTCAACCCGGCACTCAATGAGTTGACGAAAAGGGCCTTCAAGATACACTTGTGGATCTTTAAGGCCCTCCACCTCAACCCAGAGGTTAATATAACACTGAGTTGTGGCTGCTGATGTGAAGGGCAAGGTAAGGGAAGGTGGTGTTTGCTTTCTGTATTACTACAACGATCAAATTAGTGCCGGGGAGGGGGGGGGACATCAGGAGGGATCCTCATGCCCCCCCCACCCCCACAAGGTCTGATTTAATTTTTCAGATGCACATAGTACAGGATGCACTATGTGCATTTTTTATACATATGATTGCTCTCGTGCTTATGAGAGCAATTAGGTTTGCTTCTATAGGTTAACACTTGTCCTGTGGAGTAGGAGAATGTCTTTTCTATGTTTAGGGCAAGTTTAAAGGCTTCTTACTGTGCCTGGACTGCAGGGAGAACCTTCTTACTGCTACCTCATAATTTTCACATGGTTGGCCATGCAAGCCTATTTTGCCAACAATGTGTAAATTGTGAGGTTGGCACTCAAAGGGTTGAAAACTGATTTCATGTGTCACGCCCTTATAAGTGCCAAGCCACAGTTGTTTTTTAAGGATGGCTGTGCAAGAGTTGTAAAGCTAGTTAGTGTTGTGGGCAAAGGGCAAAAGATTCAGCCTGCTAAAAAAAAAAAAAAAAAAATCAAGGCTTTTGTTGCTTGTTAAAAACTTTTACTTTTAGCTGCTGGTTTTTCTACTTCTTAGCAGCAGTATTATTTCAGCAAGAATTCTTGCAGCCTTACTGTCACCATTGCTTTGCACAAAAAGGGCTTCACAGGCAAGGATATTGCTGCTAGTAAGATTGCTTCTAAATCAACCATTTATCGGATCATCAAGAACTGCAAGGAGAGAGGTTCAATTGTTGTGAAGAATGAGTCGGGGCACCCAAGAAAGTCCAGCAAGTGACAGGACCGTCTCCTAAAGTTGATTCAGCTGTGGGATTGGGGTACCACCAGTGCATCTGCACGCACAGTGAGGCGAAGACTTTTGGAGGATGGCCTGGTGTCAAGAAGGGCAGCAAACAAGCCACTTCTCTCCAGGAAAAAACATCAGGGATAGACTGATATTCTGCAAAAGGTACAGGGACTGGACTCCTGAGGACAGAAGTAATTTTCTCTGATGAACCCCATTTCCGATTGTTTGGGGCATCCGGAAAAAGGATTATCCAGAGAAGACAAGGTGAGCGCTACCATCAGTCCTGTGTCATGCCAACAGTAAAGCATCCTGAGACCATTCATGTGTGGGGTTGCTTCTCAGCCAAGGGAGTGGACTCGCTCACAATTTTGAAGAACACAGCCAAGAATAAAGAATGGTACCAACACATCCTTCAAGAGCAACTTCTCCCAACCATCCAAGAACAGTTTGGTGACAAACAATGCCTTTTCCAGCATGAAGGAGCACCTTGCCATAAGGCAAAAGTGATAACTATGTGGCTCGGGGAACAAAACATCAAAATTTTGGTCCATGGCCAGGAAACTCCCCATACCTTAATCCCATTGAGAACTTGTGGTCAATCCTCAAGAGGCGGGTGAACAAACAAAAACCTACAAATTCTGACAAACTCCAAGAATTGATTATGCAAGAATGGGCTGCCATCAGTCAGGATGTGGCCCAGAAGTTAATTGACAGCATGCAAGGGCAGACTGCAGAGGTCTTGAAAAAGAAGGGTCAACAATGCAAATATTGACTCTTTGCATAAACTTAATGTAATTATCAATAAAAGCCTTTGACACTTATGAAATGCTTGTAATTATAATTCAGTATACCATAGTAGTATCTGACAATAATATCTAAGAACACTGAAGCAGCAAACTTTGTGAAGACTAATACTTGTGTCATTCTCAAAACTTTTGGCCGCTCTTTTGATTCAAGCAACAATTTTAACTCTCCAGTTTTGATTTAAATACATTGGCACAGACTTTCCAGATGCAAAGGCTGGTTTCTGCCTGCAGAATGGTTCTGAGCCAAAGCTGCACTTATGTACAAATCACTTTACAATGTTTGTACCTCTTTGTGATCTCTGTATCCAGGATCGGATAATAAGTCATATTTAGGGTTACTAAGCAGTGACACTTACACCCAGTGATTATTACTGGGCAACATGCATTTTTCATAAACATCCATTTTTAAAAGGATGATCTGGCAACACTAGACACATTCATTATCTGCAATCAGACACAAGCTATGCACAATCTGGGTGCAAATATCCAAGGTGCACATTCCTTAACCCCTTAACGACCCTTGATAGTCCTAGTAAGTCATGGGTCGATCTGAGTTAACGACCCATGATCTACTATGACCGTCATGGAATTCTGGGCTCCCCCCGTGGCTGCACGCCGTTTGGGGAGTCCAGAACCGGAAAGTAAAAAAAAAAATGCTCCATGGTCCTTAACTGACCGCGCCAATCAGCCAGTCGTTAAGGGGTTAATTTTATTGTAATGCCTGCTTGCTCCAGTTGCTTTGTAAATTAAAGGTGATCTTACATCAGACTTGTTGGAGTTTGATCCACAATAGGCTGACCAGACCTCACCTTTAACCGGGGACACATAGGAAATAGGCATAATGCAGGACTGTGCTGAAATTAATGCAGCCCTGTAGTATGCATTTTTCATGTGTCCCCAGTTAAAGGTGAGGTCTGGTCACCCTAATCCACAAGAGCTTCAAGCAGGTCGGCCTCTGGCACTCAAAAGGTTAAAGATTTCTATTCTTCAGCACAGGTGTGTCAGTAAAAATGAATGAGTCACTGAGTAACTCACTTGTGTTTAATCAGGGACATTCTTAAAACCTGGCCTGTTAGTGGCAGTTAAAGATTGACATTCCTGGTCTAATGTGACCACATATCCCTTTAAATTAGGAACATTTATGGAGACTTCATTCTACAGGACTGCATAGGAATTAGTGCAACCCTGCAGTATGTAGGGTTTTCTTTAGTCTCCCATAGGACTATGTGGTCAGCTTGTTCTGGTCTACACTGGCAAAGCTGTGCATGCTTGTTATATGGGCTGAGTTAATCAGACCTCTCCTTTTAAATGGGGACAGTTGAAATATTTGTATTTCAGGGCTGCTTTTTATTTCATTTTTCATGTGTTTCCAGTTAAAGATGGTTTGGTCATTTTAGCATTGTTGTAATTATGTTCATATATGTGCATAGACACACTTTTTGTTATCCACAAGAAAAACTGTCAGTATGTTATGCATCGGCCTGTTACATATGCTCCCCAAAGTGCGTCATTCTAAGCCTTGTTCCCATCTGACCAGATCTCAATTTTAACGCAGAGAACTCACTGCAGGGTTGCAATAGTTCATGTGCAGTCCTGCAGAATGGCATTTTCATAAGTGTCCTGCATTAAAATGAAACTAAGGTTGATGATGCTCAAAGGTTGACATAACAGTTGTTAAAGGGATAGTAATATTTAAAATGTAAAAAAAATATGTTGTAGGGTTTATCCACCTGAGTAAAACAAGAGTACTCCCACTGCTGAAAGGTGCTTCATTCAAAAGTTATTCATTTTCAAAGTTGAATTTTTTAGGTGTAATATCACAGTGGCCTGAAATTATACAGTGGCGCTGTTGCTACACGATCCTACGGACATCTCTGGTCCCGGGACCATAAATCTCCATAGGATGGTGTAGCAACAGTGCCACTGTACAATTTCAGGCCACTGTGATATTGAACCAAAAAATTCAATTTTGAAAATTGATAACTTTTGAATGAAACACTTTTCAGCAGTGGGTGTACTCTTGTTTTACTCAGGGGGATAAACCCTACAACATATAATTTTTTACATTTTAAGTATTACTATCCCTTTAAGGTCTTTCTCTGCTCACACAAGAGAGTGAATAGGTTACAGCAGGCACGTGCACACATAGACACCAAGGGGTGCTTGAGCACCTGCCCTTTTTGTCCAAAGTGCCCTTGTGCCCTTTTAACAAAAAAAAAATAATAATAATAATTATGAGAAGTGCCCTTTTTTTCATTTGAGCCCCTGCCCCCCAAAATGTCTGTGCACATCCCTGGGTTACAATGACCCCTTTTCCTGGTGGACGCTTATCAAAAACACTCCACAGTACTACCTTTGCTCCTGTGTAGTCCTACAGAATGATGTTTTCTTTAGTGCCCTGCATTTAATCCTTTTAGTGTCAGAGAGGTATACAACCCATTACAAAGCAATGCATTGGATACCTGCGCTCAAAGTGTTAAACATATATCTGGTCACCTTAGTCTCAGTCAACCAATTAAAACAATATCAAAGCAATGTATTGCACAAACCCCTAGAGCACCAATGATTAAATATGCTTATTGTTACTGTCACACTGCTACATCATTGATGGAGTAAATAAAAACAATATTTTTTTTAAACAGAAAACTTTGGCTCATATGTATAACGAGGCATCATCATTTTAATGCAGGACACTGGTGAAAAACTAACACTGCAGGATCACATGGGTTCCTTCACATTCCTGGAGAATGAAAATCCGTCTGTAAAATGGTGATCTGCATAGAGAAGAGTAGAGGAATTCTGCGCAAACCAAGTGTAGATATCAAAAACAAATTCCCCTTGATTCAAGCTGGTTGATTAACCCCTTGAAAGCTACAGAGGTCTCCAGTGCATTGCATCACAATGCCTTGGAGACCTACCTGGTATTGAAGGGGTTAACATTTCCATTTTACTCAATGAGATTTTTTATTTGTGACTTATGTTTGCTCCAGAATGGCCCCTTTTTTGTATATGACCTCTTGTAATTTAACATTGTTCTCACCTCAGACAGTCTTTGTTGTATGATAACAAGTGAAAGTCAAGTACATAGTCTGCTCCAGGTCTGTAACTGAGTTAACAGTCTTACCATAACCTGTAAATGGGTTAACAGCCTTACTAGACCATTGGCTGCAAGCAGGTGATTGAGGGTGGCAGATCAGGTGGGTTAGTTCAGTGGCTGCTTTGGTAGTGCAGTGCTCTCTCTCAAGGATAACACAAACATGGGAAACTGTTCAAATCTGTAAGTATTCCTCCCAGCAAATAGAAGTAATTAAGTTTTGTGTGGTGACCTATAGAATGAAGTGGGCAACAGGTGGTCCTCAAGTGTGCTTCCTGCTACTTTCATTTTTTGCCCCAGGGCCACATTTAAACCTAAATAGGCAATGCCTTAGGGCAGACATAGACAATTTTTAGCTCTCTGGCTGTTGTGGACTATAACTCCTATCATACTCAAACCAGTTCAGTCTCCAGCAGCTGGAGAACCAAATGTAACCTAACCGTGGCTTAGAAGAACACATTGATGTGCAATATGTTGCAGACCTGTTGATGGTGTTTTGGTCACCTCTCTGTTTCACAGTGTTAAAAAGAAAAAAAAAATCAGTTTTGCTTTTAAGAATGTAGTAATTGGGTCACCACAAGCCTCTTTAGGAATTAACACTTGGATACATTTTGAACTGTTTGAGTATTGGTTTTATTGCAATAAAGCCTGCACGCTTGTCACATGATGTGGGTGTTCTAGCAGGCAGAGTGCATAACTAAGAACGTTTCTGTACTTTAAGGATATTTTCCCACTGGTGAATTTAGAGCAGAGTTATTAACATTGCAACACCCCCACCCCAAAGAACAGATTGCCCCAATGATGCTTTTCAGATGGGTTATTTCACCCTCTCAGAATTCACTGGACTGCAGTATGCTGCAACTTGGATAGGTTAATATGTTTGACACATGCAGGTTCCAGCATGCAGATCTTCATGGTGACCTATGGGCCTCTGTATAGATCATTCTCAAGAGCGATTCTGGAGGATGCAATGCTATTTGAATTTTCCAGTGACTGACTGACTGATCCATGGGGACATCAAACAATAATATATGGCTGAAGCCCATGTGGGCTGGCCTTGTAACACACCTCTTCCATGTGAGTGAACAACAGGGGGAATGCTGGCACAAGTGATAAGTAGGCATGGGCAGCATGGCATACACTAAAATAAAGTGCAGCCAAGTCACCCATATGAACAGTTTAAAGGTGAATTAACACCTCCATACTAATAATACCTACTTACCCTACTTTGGCCAGAAAATCCTAATGTCCTCTGTGGGTTTTACTCTTCTGCTTTGTTAAAATAACATCTCCAGTCAGTCCTCAATGTCATGTCCCTGTAAATGGCTTGCAGCTTATTTAGACTGTAGTGGGCAGAAAACATGTCTTCTTCACCCTTTAAGGAACAGACAGTTGTGCATTGTCTTGTGAAGCAATGTGTTGCATACCCCTTTGGTTCTTAAAGGGTTAAGACTAACATAGGAAAAAATAGACTACATAGAGATAAAATTGGATTTGGTGGTAGATAAGAACAATTGGTCCATCTAGTCTGACCATTTCCCTATCTAGTTGGTTTATGCCAGTATGTCTCAACTTTAAACCTCAGGACATAACAATAGTGCAGGTTTTCAAGAGGAATCCTATTGAAACTTTACCCTGTATTTGCCGACCATCAAAACTGCGACATTCTGATGTCACCCTCTTAAGGAGTAGCCCTGCCAGGTTATAGATGCACAGACACAGCAACAGCCCTGCATAATACAGACACTTGGCACCTGCTGACTTCACTGCCCTGCCATGTAGACGCATGACCAATTTATTCTGTAACCTTGTCCACTCTGCCCATCAGCCACAGGAACAGACACTTGCCGTCTGCTGTCTTCCGGCTTTCCTTCACTTTACTTTCTAATTGTGAAACTGCAACATCAGAATTAGAAGGTAAAGTGAAGGAAAGCCGGAAGACAGCAGGCTCCAGTTCCTTGTATAATGCTGGGCTGATGGGCAGATCCGACAAGGCTACAGAATAAATTTCCCTTGTGTCACAGGTGGGTAATCCCTTTGTTTGCTCCACCTTTGGTTATTCAGGAATATCCTTCAAGCCTGGTTTCTTGGTATGCCTCAATCACCAGACCTTAGATTCACTGATTAAGAGTTGTTCAGTTCTTACGGTAAATACCACGTGCAGTGAGAAGAATTTGTGTTCATGTGGTGCTGCAAGCAATTCCATGGATTTGACATCCAGGAGGTTCACTTTCAAAAGGTTGCACACAAAAGAAGGTAAGACCACGTGACACATTAAGTATGTTGACATGATAAAAATAGCAACATGAGAATCTCGCATGATAGAGCGAGATTCTCATATCATCATTTTTATCATGGTGACATTCTTAATGTGTCATGTGGTCACACATAGAAGGCTGGGCCTGCATTTGTGGGAGGGGCTGCAAGCCTTAAATACTGACTGCAGCCTCTCCCACTAGGATGCATTGTCATTTGTGCCCCCCCCCAATCACCCCTTTATTTCATTTATTTACGTAGGTGGCCCAGCTCAACGATCTTCACCTGAGCTTCCGGTAAGCTCAGGGTTATGGCAAACCTCTCATCATATCAGTCGCTGGAAGCCCCAACCACAAGCTCTTTTGTGTGCGGCCTTTTAAAAAGATATCCAGGACTGATTTGCACCAGGGCAATGTTCACAGCAACCATTAAGAATTTCTGGTTTTGTTAGTTCTACTTTAATGCCTTCATTGTGCAATAATGTGACAGATAACAGGTAGTGTCCATAACCCTTTGAGTGCCAGATTGATGTCCAATACATTGCTATGCAAAGCGTTTGGGCACCACTCTGACACTCAAAGGGTTAAGCAGTTCACCTGCAAAGAATTAATAGAAGGTATTGCAGTGTTCAAAATAAATTCCACAAATGTATCATTTATGCAGTGCGTTAACCTTTTCAGGGCCAGAAGGGCTAGCAACACATTGCTTTGCTGACCCTATGGCACTTATTTAAAAGTGAGGTGTGACTACCATAATTACAGTTGTTGCAAAAACTGGTTGTTGTTAGTATGTTAATTAACCTTTTGAGTGCCAGTAGGGTAGCCATAGTCCTCTGGCACTCAAAGGGTTTTAAACTACATAGCTTTCAATCAAACTGATAGTATTGAGAATTTTTGCTGTAGACTTGCATTTAGATATGAACTGCCTCAATGTAAGAACATTATTTAAAGGGCACAGACACCAATGACGGTCCTGGCATGCCATTGGTTGTTAAGGGGTTAGATCAGTGACACTTTTAAAAAAACAAACACTGTGGGGTTGCGCTCACTCCTGTGCAGTCCTGCAGAATTACGTTTTCATACGTATCCCTGATTTAAAGAGAGATGTGGTCATCCTAATTGCCAGGGAAGCATTTCTGCTGATAGAACAGTATCCTTGTGATAATTGCCCTTTCAAGCAGGGGTGCCAAATCGAAGGCTAGATACTATTTACCATTTAATTCCTTAAGGACCAGAGGGGTGTGCAATGCATTGCGCTGCACACCCCTCTGGTCCTTAAAGTGATAGTAATGTTTCACAAAAAAAGCAGCTCCGTTCAAGAGTAATTGAATGATAAAATATCCCACTCCCTCCCCTATTGCCGACTGTAAGCCGCTTCCCCTCAGATGTGAAATCTGGTCACTTGACTGGACAGATCGCAGCAAGGGACAATCTTCTTACTGTGAGCATAAGGAAAACCCTGCCCCCTTGACAGGTTTTTCAGGTTTTCTCTTACACACACTGAAGATTGTCCATCTCTGCGATACATCTGGACCGTCTTGCTGCTCTGAGGTGATCAGTGTTACATCAGTAAAAAGGGATGGGAGGGGGATATTTTTATCATTCAATTACTTTTGAACTACAACTCAGGCAGTATCAAAATTATGCTCTCCATGGCCCAAATACTATGAAGATCAATCTGAGCTGCTTTTTTGTGAAACATTATTAGCCCTTTAAGGGGGTTAAATGATGTAATGACACTAAAGACAAGCATGCAAAAAACAAGTTTATACAAGCTGTAATATGTAGTACATAGACTAAAAATAGATACCTAAAATGTTGCTACCTAAGTTTACATTTTCAGCATTAAATTATCTGCCTCATTGATACATATCCGGGAATGATAATTATGTTTTGAAACAAATCACTTTTCTATTTTTTTAATAGAATTTGCAAGAAGGGCCAGACTGGCCGTGCCTAACTTAAAGGAACAATGATACCTAAAATGAAATTTGGCTATATATACATTTAAATAACCTTTGCTAATAGCTAGCATCTGTAAATGCTTTCTGTTTGTTACCTGTAGACTAAATTGTAGTCTTTAACCCAGGATTTTTCAACCAGGGTGCTGTGGACATCCACTTAGGGTGCCCCATCTATAAGGCTTTGAAAAAAATGTGAATGTAAATTTCCAACTTTATATTTAAGGATAATACTATGCACAATATGTTTAAGTTGTGAGGTCTAAGAATAACTCTTTATGTATTTGTAACCTTCATTATACCCTTGACAAATGACATAAAATGATAGGGGTGTCTCCTCAATGCTTCTCTGTCCCTTACTTTGATAGCAAGGGACAGAGGGCTGAGAAGAGACACTAGAGGCAGTGTAGAACACTACCTCATTCATTCTTTCACAATGCCGGTACATGGGATCGCTGCTGCAGTGATCCCATAACCCGGCACTTGTGAAAGTGGCTGTGACTGAATGCTCTGGTCCCGGAGCACTCAGTCTCAGCCGGGAATTAATGACGGCAGCGTGCACAGAGGAGCGCTGCTATAATTTAACCCATGACGTACCAGGACCGTCATGGATCCTTAAGTCAAATCTAACCATGACTGCCCTGGCACGTCATGGGTTGTTAAGGGGTTAAAATCTTGTATTAACTTACATAATCAATGTTTCCTCTCCACTGTTTGTTTTATTTTTTTTTGTGTTTTTATTTTCTAGATCTCCATAAACACCAAAACAACCCTCACAATGAGACTATTATTTTGTTTTTTTCAAGTTTTTATACCTTTTTTGCTTGGGATTAATATGAATGAGTATTACACAGAGCGACTTGAATATGGCATTAACAAGACTTGGAATAAAACTGTGAGTATATTGGCATCAACCTTTATCTGACTTGAAGCGGAAAGATCACTATGCCTGTATTGGAAAATTTGGGACTAATTACCAAGTATACATTAGCTTATATGAAGCTCAATTTAGAATTTAAAGGAACTCTAATGCTTCCTAGTAATAACCTCCTGCTGACTTTAATCTGGACAGAAAATCCTAATCGTCGCTACAAACAAATTATTGAATAGGTTGTCCAAAATTAATCTTTAAAGGGATAGTAATATTTCGTTTTAACTTTATTTTATTTTGTAGGCATTAAAAAAACATGAAGAATGATATAAGTCTTATCTCTCAAACCTTTATGGTTTATGATATATTCACAAGCAAAGTTCCCCTCCCCGCCCCTTTTACCTAGTGTAAGCCATCTCTTCTCAGATGTGAGTCTGGTTGTATGACCAGACAGATAACAGAAGGGGACAATTTTCTTTGTATTAAAACAATGAAAGCCCTTCCCCCCCTTGAAAAGTTTTTCAGCTTTTTCCCTTATCTTAACTGAAGATTGTCCCTCTCTGCAGTCTACCTGGGCATCTCCCTTCTGATCTGGTTGAACGGGGGGGGGATACTTTGTTTGTGAATATCTCTTAAACCATAAAGGTTTGAGAGATAAGACTTATATCATTCTTCATGTTTTTTTAATGCCTACAAAATAAAATAAAGTTAAAACAAAGTATTACTATCCCTTTAATAAACACTAAATATTATGTCCATGGAGGTGGACATGATTTCTTTTGCAGGACTCAAGGATTCCAGCCTCCTCCCAATAAAGAATTCCTAGAGATACTTCAGTAGGATGAGTTTGTAATATTTGAGTCTTGCAAAAGGAATCATGTCTTGCTCTTTCTACAGGGTATCCAGTACTAATTAGACTCATTTTGGAGAACCGGTCTACTAAGAACTGATTCATAGTGGCCATTAGGATATTCTGCACATATTAAGGGGAGCGATGGTCTACTATAATGAGGTGTTAATGTTCCTTTAAGCCAGGCATGTCAAACTCGAATATAGTTCAGAGCCTCATACTCAAAAATTCCATATAAGAAAGGTTGCATACTCAACAGTTCCCTCTAAGGAAGGCTGCAACCACTGGCATAATAGTAAGGGTTGCAGGGGTCGCCCCCTGTGACCCCATAGCCCCCAAAAAGCAGCTGAGGTCTGTGCCTTCGACCCGGCTTGCTGAAGTTCCTGTTCCGGTCTGGGCGGCCGGTCTCCGTTCCTGTCCTGCCTTGTCGCCACGGCGACATAGTGTCTGTGCTCTTACTGTTCATTACGGCTCCGTGCATTGCTGTTTCCTGCCACTGAGCTGAGTCTGCTGTGCTGTGTCTCTCTACCGAGCTGTTAACCCGTGCAGAGCTGTGTCCTAACTACCGAGCTATCAGTCCGTGCAGAGTTGCGTTCCAACTTCTGAGCTGTTAACCCATACAGTGCTGTGTTCCTACTATCATGCTATCTCCAGTGCAGAGCTGTGTTACTACAATTGGCCATTAACCCGTGCAGGGCTGTATTCCAGTGAGGGCGCGCAGCCCATACAGAGAGTTGCCTTGTGCTGAGCCAGTTCTCTCCTTGCAGTCCGGTGTAGCTCATTACCGTGCACGGCTCTGGCTATTTCTGTGCACGTCTCTGTGGTTACGCCCGTATGTTGGGGTGGAGCAATTTGTTCATAAACTACCTGGACACCACTTCAGTTGCCCTTTCGTGGTGTTCCAGTGCAGTTGTGTTTGGGCTCTGTGCATGAACTGGTTTGGCTGACTATCCATTCTGGTGTTGACCTGTGGCCCTGTCTGACTACCCGCTCAGTGTATGACCCTTGGCGTGTCGGACATCCAATCTGGTGCAAACCTGCGGCTCTGGTGGACTAGCCATTGTGTGTATGACCTAGGCTTGTCTGAGTACCCGATCTGGTGTTGACCTGTGGCTCTGTCTGACTACCCGCTCAGTGCATCACCCTTGGTGTGTCTAACATCCAATCTGGTGCAAACCTGGGGGGTCTGGGTTAGTTTTCGCTTCATTCCATTCCGACTTGTCTGACTACCCACCTTGGTGTTGCCCGGGTTTGTCCACTGTGGATAACTGTGGGCACCCTTGGTGACTGGTGGACTTCCTCTTGTCCTTATACCTCTGTGGCATTCAGGTGCGGACCTGTAGTGCAGTTGGTTTCTCTGGGAGTGTTGTCTATACAGGTGCAGACCTGTAGCACAGTTGCCTTCCTTGGTACGTTGATCTTCAGGTGCGGACCTGGAGTTATCCTCAGGTGCAGACCTGAGACTGTTTCCCTTCTCTGCCTTCTGGAACTAGTCAGTACCAATACAGCAGCGGGATCTTTCCTAACATCCTCTACTTTGCCTGTATTATTGCTGTGTTACATTGTCCTGTACGTTGTGCTCCTTAATAAAGATTGTGTTATTGTCAGTACTGGTCCAAGTCCTCTTTATTAGTCTGTGACAGACCCCTGACGAGATGTTATAGTAACGCGTAGAGCAGGGGGACCCTTTTTACTTTCTTTTTGTATGTGTGGAGGTCCCCATGTATGCAATTAAAAACAAGTGACAAATAATATTTTTAAAAAAGTGTAAGAGAAGACTTGCCCTGTATGCCTGCATAGACTGGACACCCATACAAAGGAACTGACGTTCTATCAGCCCTTATATACAGCTTACACTCCCACAGGCCACATGAGGAAAAATCAGTTGGAAACAAACCTAGTGTATAAAAGCCATAGTTAACCTCTTCAAGGTCTACAATGTAGAGAAAAGAACTGGTGCAATGAAACATTCATGTGTAATAATAGTGACAGTAAGAAACAGCTAGAAAAAGCTAAAGGAGATAGGTAAATATATATAACTAGTTGAACAGCCCGTTACACGGGCCACAGTGCCGCGCCACGACTAATACACAGCTGTATCAGCAGTGGCGTGGGCAGTCTCTACTGCGCATGACTGCAGCACACGCAGCAATGTCTACTGCGCATGTCGCGGCGTTACACACAATTTAGCGAATTATTATATAGGATATATTTACATTTTTTATTTTCCATGAAGTATCCATTGAAAGAAATGGGGTTACTGGAGTGTGCAGCAAGGAATGAGAGGGTTCTCCAGTCCCTCAACAACTTTTGAATCTTAAACTGTTTGAGACTAAAACTAAATAATCCCAAACCAGCCAACACCTGCAGAGTCAAAGGTGACCGTAAACCAAGCTGATCTGGAATGGAATTTGAACCAGCAGAATTGCACTGCAGTTAAAATGAGAAAACCTGTTGGAGACCTCAGTTTAGTAGCTAGGGGCTGCATGTTTAACATGCCTGATTTAAGGGATAAATGAGTAAACTGGGATATCTCACTTAAGACGCCTTGCCTAGTACACTGAATCTACTACGTGGACCTATCCTTCACCCCTTCAGTGTACTTATACCTCACAAGTTTCAACTTTAGAATGCAAAGCAATTCACATTAAAGATTTTCAAGGACCAAAAAGATATCCTAGGTAAAACTGAACAAAGCAATGCTTAAGACAATAGAAATAGACACTCATAATATAATACTATTTAATAAGTGCAGGCTCTCATGATCTTACTATGCTGCACATTAGACGGACTGGAAGTAAAAAAAAAAGTCCTGAAAAATATGGAATACCAGCCCCACACTTACCTCTAACACCCACCCATGTCCTATTAGACTTTCTCTTATACCCATCCATGTCCCACTATCCTCCATAACCAACCCATGTCCTATCAGACGACTCCTAGCACCCATTTGGACATCATTCCACATAACATCCACCCATGTCCTGTTAGGGCTCTCTCTATCACCCACCCTTGTCACATAATGCTTCCTACATCCTAACCCCTCTAGAGGACAAAAATAAGACTCTTACCCAAATACCCATAATGGGTTTACACCTGAAATGTCGCCCTCTATTTGGCGAACATCAAAAGGGCGCGATCAGAATGTCGCCCGCATCAAAGTGTCTCCAAATAGAGGGTGACACTTCAGTAGTAAATCATAGCCCCTGCACGGCCATGTAGAACTTGAGTACTGAATATTTGTAACCCCTAGAAGACTCGTAATTTTCACTTCATAGAGATGCTCCCAAACCAGTACCCAATGTGTGCGGTCCGCAGGGAACCAGGTGTGTATTTTATGGACACTGGATGATGTCTCCCCGAGTGGAAGTGAAGCTGGTGCTGGGAGAGAAGATTCAACATAGAGAGTAATAAAGCTCTCAAGAAAAAAAAAAAATAGACGATATCTGGGAGAGAAGAGTCCCGGTAGAGGAGGTCCTAGCCAGACCACTGCCCCTCAGGAAGGACATGATCCAGGGTGAGCCAAGATTATTACAATAATTAATCATTATCCAGCTTGTGACTTGGATAAATCAACAGGAGAGAAAGCACTAAGAGTTAAAAAGCTGTTTAGTTTATGCTTAGCCATAAACCCGTTCTGCACTGTATCGATGTTCTCAGATACATACAATTTCATTCCCAAAGATTGATAAAACACAGCTTTTATTTGTACGTGTGAAAATGTCACCTTTATTTGTTCTCCATATTTTTTATTTCAAAGGAGAATTTTAGTAAAAATACTGAAATGATTGCAAGCCCACTGCAGTCATTGTATTAACTCTTTGAGTGCCAGAAAAAAGCAATGCATTTAATACCTCTCTGGGCTCAAAAGGGTTAAAGCATGACTTACTATCTGTTTCCATAAATATGAATATGCATTCAACTATACAATGATGTCCAAGTTGTTCCAAATAATAGATCCAGAAATGCCATAATAACATAATTCTTCGTTGTAATGAAATACTTAGCTTCTTGGTCTGTCTCCGCACTGTGTGCAGCCACGGAGGCGGCAACAGCGGAGACAGTATTATGCGGCACAGCCCCCCCCCCCCCCATCTTCTCCCTTATGGGCCAATGCCCATTACACACTGAAGGGATTTGAACGGGGACTGCCTTTATATATGGGCAGTCTCAGTTCCAATTCTCACACAGCCATTTGCTGGGATGTGCTTATCGGTATAAAGCACAGCCTCTGAAAGCTGATTGGCTGGGATGTGTGAGGGAATTGGAACTGAGACCAATAAGGGGCTTTAGTTTTAAAAAAAAAAAAAAAAAACCAAAAAAAACAAACAAACAAAAAAAACCTGGGTCTTAAATGTTATGCTCTAAAATGAGTCCCTTATCAGATCTTAGCTAATGCAGTTCTTTAACCCCTTGAGTGCTGGGGGGTAAGCAACACATTGCTTTGCGTATCCCTCTGGCACTCAAAAGGGTGAAATGGCAACTTGTAGCATTTTTTTATTTTCAATGAGCCAAAATACATGTTAATTTAGTGGCCAATAGGGGTTTTTTGTCGGCATTTTTTCATAGCACTGATCTTTAAATTGCTTACAGTGCTTGAAAAAAATGCAGACACCTGTTTGTTTGTTTTTTTTTGCGTCGGCTGACTTTAAATCTGGACTTTAATTACCTATTCAAGGCTTTGTCTCATTACAAGTGCTTGAAAATTATACACAATAGTAGTAGTAACAGAATCCTTTACTACTACTAATGAGTTTTACAAACAACTGCACGAAGCTTTCAGTCATTGCGGTATTTTTAATAGACTTTTTTTTTTGACACAAACAAGAAGAACAAATAACAAAGATAGCATTTTCAAATGAACTAATAAAGGTTAAGTTTTAACACGCTACATATCTAGTAAATGTTACTCATGGTTTCTTTGTGCGTGCTGTATTTGCCCCATACCTGTCTATACCATTTTCATACAAATTATTGTGAAGAATAAATCTAAAAATGGGCTTGGTCACAAAATTGGCTGTGGTTAAGTGATGGGAGTATGGTTATGGGTGGAGATAAGGCGGAGCTAGGGGCACCAGAGAGTTCTGTGTCTAGGAGCATTTTGAGATGTAAATTCAGGCTTGACCTAAATAATTATTGGGGAAAACCAACTGCTCCAAATTAAAGGGATAGTAATACTATATTTTATCTTTATTTTATTTTGTAGACATTAAAAAAAACATGAAGAAAGATATGTCTTATCTCTCAAACCTTAATGGTTTGAGAGATATTCGCAAGCAAAGTTTCCCCTTCTGCCCCTTTTACCTAGTGTAAGCCATCTCTTCTCAGATGTGGAATGCAGTCCATAGACCAGACAGATAACAGCAGGGGACAATCTTCTTCCTATGAGAACAATGAAATCATTGCCCCCCTTGACAAGTTTTTAAGGTTTTTCCTTATCTTAATTGAAGATTGTCCCTCTCTGCAGTCTACCTGGGCACCTACCTTCTGCTCTGGCTGAACAGTGTTACATCAGTAAAAGGAGCGGGAGGGGGATACTTTGTCATTGAATTACTCTTGAACTACAACTCTGACAGAATTGAAATAACACTCTCCAAAGTCCAAATACTATAATGATTAACTGGAGCTGCTTTTATTATGAAACATTACTATCCCTTTAAAATGATCACTGAATTTATTGGAGCTTTCAAACCATGAAATGCAATGCATATTAGACCTCACTAGCATTCATGGGGTTAAAAGTCCACTTTAAACCAATGATAATTTGCAGATGATGTACATGTCACACTATGGTCCAGTTGCATTTACAGTAGAGCTGCTCCAAATCTTATTTCTTTGCAATGCATTGCATACCTCTCTGGCATTCAAAGGGTTCATTCAGCAATATCAAAGAGTGGCTGTTTAGAAAAGATAAAATATTTATTCCATTTTGGCTTTCAAAAAAGTCTGCATTTTATAGGCTGTCAGTGATGTGTGTGTCACTTGTGTATTTTTTAAAGGAGCAGTAAACTTTTTTTTATGAAAACACATATTTTATAGAGCATTTCCCGCTGAATAAAACAAGGTCCCTCCCATTGCTGTCAGATGTTTTATTCAAAATTTATATCCGTTTAAATAATCAGGAAGTGAATTTACTGTGTTTACTTCCTGATAGTTCTGACAGGAAGTGACAGGCAGATTCTATCACATTCTATGGAGAACTGTATGTCTGACTTCTCTGACTTTCCTCTCCATTAGAATCAAACAGGAAATCTAATTAGAATTTGACCACTAGAGGGCACTGCTAATGTAAAAAAACATGGGTTTAAAGGGATAGTAATACTTAAAATGTAAAAAAATATATGTTGTAGGGTTTATCCCCCTGAGTAAAACAAGGGTACTCCCACTGCTGAAAGGTGTTTCATTCAAAAGTTATTAATTTTCAAAGTTGAATTTTTTAGGTGCAATATCACAGTGGCCTGAAATTGTACAGTGGCGCTGTTGCTACACCATCCTATGGAGATTTATGGTCAACTGACCAGAGCTGTCCATAGGATCGTGTAGCAACAGCGCCACTGTACAATTTCAGGCCACTGTGATATTGCACCTAAAAAATTCAACTTTGAAAATTAATAACTTTTGAATGAAACACCTTTAAGCAGTGGGAGTACCCTTGTTTTACTCAGGGGGATAAACCCTACAACATATATTTTTTTACATTTTAAGTATTACTATCCCTTTAAACTGTAATAACTCTGGAAATATAAATCTCTTGGCAGTGGGAGTACCCTTATTTTACTCCATAGGAAAATCCCTACAATATGTATTTTTTCATAAAAAAAGTTTACTGCTCCTTTAAGGCAAATTCACAGCTGTATGCGGATTGGCTCACAAGATAAAGAGAGAATGAGCATTCAGTTGTGAATTAAATTCATCTTGATGGCAAAAAATACTGGACAAAAGCCAATGTCCACCTCTTCCTCTAAAATACCAACTTCTCAGAGCAATATAAACAAAAAAAGACAAGTTCCTTAACATTTACATACTCTTAACCCTTTGAATGCCAGAGGGTTGTACAACACATTGTAAAAGGTTAAATTCATGGTTACATATCCTTGAGTGTAGACATGAATATATTGTATGATACTGTTAAGCTTTACATTTTGTTCTGCCACTAACATTTCTTCATTTATTCTCAAAGGGAGTTCAACCTCTTGAAAATGAAAACCAACTTAATGCAGGTAAAGTTTGTACAAAGTAGCCTCCACTTTGAAAGCATATTTATATATTCTGAATATGTGCTGATCTCTGGTGAGATTCAAATGCTGTTTTGCGTACCTGTTCAAGACACACAAATGAGCAAAGTTTAAAATCATTTATAATTCATCCACTGGATGTTAGATTATATTTGTGTGTGTGTGTGTGTGTGTGTGTGTGTGTGTGTGTGTGTGTAGGTAAGTGGAGGTGTAAGTGTAGAGGGGGGTTTCATGGGGTGTACATGTGGAAGGGGGGGATTGATGGGGGTCGGTATAAATGTGGAGGGAGGTTGAATGCTGCTGTACATGTGGAGGGAGGGTTGACAGGGTTGTATGTCTGGAGGGAGGTCCTGTGGTGTGAATGGAGATGTATGTGTGGTGGTGGGAGGACGTGAATGGAGGTGTATGTGTGGTGGTGGGTGGGTGTGAATGGGGTTGTGTGTGTGCCATGTGTTGGAAGGGTTAGAAACTAAAGAACAGGTAGCCGCATGGAGGTGTGTGCTAAGAGGCGGTGGTAGCATGTAAGTGTGTGGGGTGATGTAGAATGGACGTGTGTGTGTATATATTGTGGTGATGAATGTAGGTGTGTGTGGTAGTGGTGGGGGTAGAATGGGGGGATGTTTGGTTATTGGTGGAACTGAGGTATGTGTGTCATGGGGGATTGAATGGAGGTGTTGGTGAAGAGAGAGAATGGTGGGTCATAGAATGGAGGGAAATGTGATGCTGTATGGAAGGATGTATTTGTGGTGGTTGTGTTGCATTAAGATGTGTGGGGGGATTGGTTAGAGGTTTATGGGGTGAAGAGTATGGTTGCATTTGTGTGTTGTTGTTTATTTATAGGGAGGAGTAGATATTACTTGGCACCTGTGACATAACTAATCATTGGTGGGCCCCAGTGCAAATATTTTTGGAGCCCCTTAATACAACAATATTCTCCCACTGGTGTAAATAGAAACTAATGTCCCAACAGGGTGATGAACTCCCTGGGATGCCAGTCCTGGTCACAATTTAACCCTTTGCACCATCTGTAGGTATGCTCCTGCCTCCCACTTAGCTCCGCTTGCTAGTAGCAAGATGTAGAAGATATGAAGTGGTCTCTCTGGAATTAAATCAATCCTTATAGCAGTGTGAAATGGGGAATAAGAAATATCAGATAAGATCCATATAAAGATAAAATGTGGCTTTTGTTTCCAAGTAAAAGCAAAAGCCTATTTGTGGAAATTTCCTAGAGAATAGGTGGTGGTTATAATGGCTCCGTTCCTTCCTATCTCTTCTGGCAGTTAGAGTGGTGTGACTTTGTTATGGCTTCCCCTGTTCTCCACTATTTGTACATTCTTTGGAGAAAGCCCCATTCAGTGTGACTTTTGGAGCATTTTTATTTGTCCCCAATGGTGTATTTGGTTAGCCCCAGAATTACTTCGCTTTCCTTTTGCACATAGGTCGCATAGCGTTTGCAAACCCCACCCCCTTACATATCAGTGACATTTGTGCTAAGCAAAAACAGGTTAGAAAGCAGTATTAGAATTAGAGTATTCCCTCTAGTACATAAAGGCTATATTCACTGCATTATAAACATTTTGGAGACCCACTTATGATTAAAGCAAGGCAGATGTCCAACAGATCTTGGGCTCTATTCTATTCGGACCATTTGGGAAACAAAACTAACGGTGGTAGTTTTAAGTCACACCAAGGGGTGCAAAATTAGTACCCACTGAAAACAATGAAACAGCACATCCATTTGCTAATCAATTAAATTAGCATGAGTTCTAGGACTCTCCTTTCTGATGGCATTTTATCACCTAACAAACCTAGGCGTTGAGTCCCTAACTGCAGGCGCAACTAGGCATCCTACACTAGTGACCCACAAATGTATTGATAAGCTGATATCAGTGCATCCAAGTTACCGAAAACATAAGTGAAACCAAACAATAAATAACCCTTTGAGCGCCAGAGGGGTATGCAATGCATAGAAAAGTGTTTCGTGCCTCTCTGGCACTCAAAAGATGAATCCCCCCAAAATACTTACAATGTCCTATGGCTTATTTCCCACTGTACACAGCTGTAACACCTTGAATTCAGAGGCCCAATGATGTCTTATTCGCTCTGGTCTTCCTTTATCATCATTTCCTCCTTCTTTAATTCTTTAAGTCTAAAAAATTAAAATAAATATAATATCCCCCTGTTTTTTTCAGTCTCCGTCACCACCATGAGGAAGACAAAAAAATATATCTCATCTGTGTTCCTTCTTGGGCTATTGCCTGAGACAGAGTGAGGACAATATGAACAGAGATTGGTTTTATATGTCCAGTCTCTGTTCAAATTGGTTCCTACGTTCCCATTGACTGGGATGTGGGGTTATGCAGGGCACGGAACATGCCCTGTAGTAGCCTCCCTTCCCAGCTAATCGGCTTCTAACTGGAAGGATTACAAATACACAGTTCATAATCCCTCCAGCTAGCCAATTATTTGAACAGAGATTGGTCATATAAAATCCAATCTCTGTTCACATTTCCCTCACTCTGGCTTGGTAAATGGCCCAAGCAGGAACAGCTATGGAGGTTTTTGTTTTTTTTTGGGGGGGGGGGGTTGTCTTTCTAATGGTGGTGGTGGAGGATATGGAAGAGACAGGGAAGATATTTAATTTGTTTTTATTTTTTAGACTTAAAGAACAATTAAAGAATAAAAAAAGAAAAGAATAAAGAAGACTTAAAGAGGAATTAAGGAAGACAAGGATGAAGAAGATGCCACTGAACCTCCGAACTCAAGGTAAGTGTTTATTGTTACAACTTTGGGGATTGGACCATGGGTTATTGTTACGGCTAGGATTTTATTTAACTTTGTTAGTTAGGTTTAGTGAATGGCCAGGGAGTAGTTTTAGGGTTTGTGTTCAGGAGGGTGGGAGGTGACTGTGTTACTAATTCCCCTTAGATGTTTGATGAGCGCTAAGCTGCAAGATTAGTTTTTGCGACCAATGCTTGTGGTGCATGTTGTTCTAGTAATTTTAATTCAGATAGTACAACAATGTGTGTGTACCATCTCTAACTAATTTTTACCATAACGATGGATTTAGCACCTCTAATTGAATGAAGCCCCTTATTGGAGTATCATGTACTCTAAAGAAGAATATTGTGTCAATGTCAAATTAAAACTATTTCACATTTAAATGTGTTTCAGCATTGTGTTACCTCAACCACAAGTCTTACTGAAAATTATTTTAGGAGTACTAAAAGACTATGGAGTCATTTTCTTTGACTGACCTACATCTGTTGAGGATACCAGGAAATCTCATATGGTATAGGCTTCAAGCGGAACTACCACCCCACCTAAAGTTTACCCCAAAGAATTACCCATTTGGCAACTAGCTGCTCAATGGCACTAGTCGGAAGAATTATTACCTCCTTATACAGAAATTCTGCTGCTCCCAAGACTGACAGCCAGGAAACAGTACCGACATCTTTGCATAGTGACGTCTGCGCGTCTGCGCTGTCAGTCCCTTCTGGTACCATATGGCACCTAGCAAATCTTCCTAGGGCAGACTGGGACAGACCGTGCGTGCCTGCTCTGTTTCCTGGCTGTTAGTCCCAGGAGCAGCAGAATTTCTCTATAAGGAGGTAATAATTCTGGGGACTAGTACTATTTAGCAGCTAGTAGCCAGATGGGTAATTCTTTGGGGGAAATTTTAGGTGGGGTAGTAGTTCCTCTTTCATAAAATATCATAAGAAATAGATTGTTTTTGGAGAAGTTATTACCTCTTTTTCAAATCTGTATCACACCTTGGTGAATTTCCCCTAGGTCCCCTTAGTAGACTCTCTTAGAAGATCAGCCCATTTAGATCACTACATCTACTGTACTGGTTACTGCCACCTCATAAGTGGAGGAGAATCGTACTACTCAGAGTGTACACTGTGCTACAAAATGCTGTACATGGACTTGATGGAAACAATACAGGGAAAAGAAGATATGTGTTTAACTACTAATATATAATAGTAGATTTTCATATAATACAATTTAAAACAAATGTTCTAAATGTCCTGTATACTATGTGGTAATAGGGCTTGATTTATATCTTGGGGCCCCTAAGTAAGGCATCAAAGGTGTCCATAGCACAACCCATGGCCACATACCTCACACATCCCTTCTCTGTACCCCTTGCCACATTATCTGTTGCCTAGCACAGAAAATGCACTTCACATTCAACATGCAGGCACACTGCAAAAAAAATTAAAACCTTTTAGTATCTTGGCTGCTAGAGCGTTCCCATTGCATCTCCAAAAGGTTAAATAATGGCTAGTAAAGAGGTATATAAACTGGTACATTAACCAGCTCCATACAGTAAGAGACGATGCCTGAAGCAGGGCCATTAGGATTGCTCTAGACACACATACAACTCAGTATTGGAATGACCAGCACAGATAAGGCTTCCCTCAAAATGTAGTGCTCTAGGCAGCTTTCATCTCAACATAATGGGAAATTTGTTCCTCTTTATTGGCCTAACATCATCTTTTCCCTGTTCCTTTTCCCACTTGACTTAAGGGTGAAGATCTACCATTCAATGTTTTTTTTTCACAGAAGAAAGCATCTTGATGATTCACATAAAGGACGGGAGAACTTTTTGTTCTATGGTGCCTATGCACTAAGATTTCTCAAGTGGGAGAGATCATAGTGCATTGGATCCACAGAATAACATAGGAACTGGAGAAGTCCCCCCTCCACATTATCACTGCTTTATCAGACCTTAGTGCATCTCCCCCCCAACCTGTCTTGCAGTTACATGGATCAATTCTGACCTAAAAAAGCATCAGTTCCTCCTTTATATCTACCATCATTCTCTCCATATTCTTTGCTTACATGTGCTTTTCTATTTTTTTTTTTTTTTTTGTGTGTGTGATAGAAATGTTTACAAAGAAGTCCTTGTTCCAAAATAAAGGAAGAACACCTAGTATCTTTAAACACTAATGTTAACTGACTACCTGTTTGTCTTTTAAACTAAACTGTTCAATTTATTTGTCTTTTTCAGACTTTGACCCATTCTCTATGTTGGCTTTTGTTCCTGCAAGATGTTGCCATGTCCAGTTTAAAAATAATTTTGGAACATTTTCCCCTCCAATGTATTCCGGGAATGTAGATGCCAACATCTGGTGTAACTGGACTATACTGGCTGGCCCAGGAAAACATATAGTTATTTATATCAAAGGATTCCAAGTCAGTTCAGGCTGTGATGAAAACCGTGATGAAATCATTTTTGAGGGAGTATCCTCAACTGTTGAAAACACTGTGATATATGCCTGCTGGAACAAGCATACTCATGTATTTGCTACAGAGGCCACTGCAGTTCATGTTGTATTTTTTTGGCTCAGTTTTTCCCACATCAGTTCAAATAAATATTTTGAAGCTACCTATTATGTTTTTGACAACCCTGCCACCAAACTGAGCACTGCACCTCATAACTGCTCATTATCTGCCTTGTCACCACATGAGCCTGTAACCAACAACATTTCCAATCTACCCTCACCTGTGTCTTCATTTTTGTTGTCAGATCTGACCACAGAAGTACCTGTCCTGGATTCTTCTGTACTTCCGTTTGTGTTCAATACAGTGAGTGAAACCAATATAATATCTGACACTAGTGAAGGAGAATTTTCAGAGGCTCACACTGACAGAGAAAAATACACATCAAGTAAAACAAACGTACCCATCTCTTCAGCTCTCAAAAAGGATGAACTGTTGGTTCACATCACTCTTGAAAGTGACTTAATAACAAATAATGTTAAAAGTACATTAGTACAATTCTTGTCAACAAGTTATAGCATTCCAGAATTTATGTGGCAAACTTCATCATACTCTTATGAAAGTAAAGAGGTAGAAGAGATGTACATGGAAACTGCAACTCCAGGTGACTTGGAATCAAGTTTCTTCACACAAGAAACTCTTTCAAAGTCTTTATGGATGTGGGAAAAAGGCTCAAGTCACTGGCTCTCTGAAACACCATATCTGAGGTCCAGCCATCCTCCTGAGCTAACATTATATGAAAATGTAACAAAAACATTATCTCATATGTCAACACCCTGTGAAAGAGAAACTCTAGTGGCAGAGTACATCCAGGGAAGCTCTTTGATAACATGTAATATGTCATCTAGTCTAAGTACTCCTCATATTTTAGTACAAAAGACATCCAGTTCAAATGAGAGAGAGAAAATGTCAGATCAGTACCAAATAATTCAGACTTCAGAACACCCTGCATCAGAAAGAACAGAATATGGAGATCTTATCATGGAGTCATCTACCTTGAGCTGGCCAAAAATTCCCACTATGTTGTCAACTGAAAGTCCAGTTTTGGAACCTAGTTATTCTATTAAGCACATGATGCATCATGATTTCTCAAACATTGTAACAACATTGACTACAGAAAAGTCCATATTTTCAGGCGACCTTTCACTTGGGTCTAAACACTTGAACAAAGATTCAATATCTCAATCTTTTAGCCATTATTTTCTCCCACATCTCACACCTGACAGAAGAGTCCTTCCATCAACCTATGTTATTACTTTGCCCTCAACCATATTATCCAAGTCACTCAGACATGATGATGATATTGATCAGAATCTTACAGCCTATCTGTTGGAAAAAACTAAAATATTGGAACTTGCTCCACATAGTATTGTACCTACTGTCTTTCAAACTTTCCCTACTGTACCTTCATACACCGTAAGCACTCAGTTACATAGTATTGAGAGAGACAAGAAGGAGAACTTTGCAACTGTTGTCAAATCTCAAAAAGAATCTTCTGTAGAAAGTATTAATGGGGCAATTTCGGATAAACTGCTATTGTCACAGTTAAGTGAAATTGTTACAGTAAAAGGAAAGGATTACCCCAAAACAATGTATGCACATTTGGTGCCAACTGATGAATACATCCTTGAAGAATCAGCCCATGAACCATTACTGATGACTTTTACTTCAGAGGAAACAAAACCTGAAGACTGCACACAAAATACTCTGTTGCTAAACATACATCATGCTCTAAAAGTGTCCACTTCTAGTGAGATATCAAAGAACATTAGACTCTTCCTTAAACAATTAGATAATGAGCAACAGGACAGTAGATATGTGCATCCCTCTCGCCCATATGAATCTCAATCAACAACTGAATGGCACACGGCTATGTATCTAGACAAACCAATTCATACTTCCACATTGATTATGGAGGAAGAGCAAAGCAGTACTTACTCCTATCAATCAGTTTCTGATTTTGATTATTTTGCATTGGGGCAGCCAAGAAGTGGCAATCTTGGTACCTAACTGTATAACAGTATATTCGTAATGATCCCAGATATCTGTTAATGAACACACAAAAAATGACTTTTTACTGTAGTCACAGATTTCTGCTGATGTAACGGTTATGATTATGAACAAAACTGTAATATTCACTTATAGATTAAACTTTCATTAGTTCCTAAATCAATTCAATTAATGGAATTTCTTTTGACTTTATTTTATTATTTCCCCCCCCAAATAGATTAACATGATTGACATGTTATCCTTATATGAGTGTACATAGAAGAAGACTTTTGTAAAGTCTTCATTTGTGATCAGTGTTTAGACCAGGCCATGATATATGGAAAGCCTATACAACTGGTTTAAAATTATATTTTCCTTCCTGTTAGATCAACTGGACATAATCCCTTTCTTTGGAAATAAAACAGAACTGGGGTTCCCTCATGATCCTGGAGGTAAGCTTGATTGTGTTATTTACATAGAAATGTAAAACTTGCTTTATATTGCTTTTCAGGTATTTAGGTTATTTCCCACTGCATTGTCCTGAATGTGAGGTAAAAAAAAATTCACAATTTGGGGCCTTTTACAGACCGGAAAATAAGATCCTTTTATATTTGCCAGTTACTTTAAGAGCTTTCTTGTGTTTGTCTTTGCCATCTTACATACTCCACTTATTGGGTAGAGGAGCGTTTTTGGCAATCGAAGGCTATTTTATGAAACATACTACGCTTTAATGACACAAAAAAAAGCCAAAACAAATCCTGTTTTAACAGTTGCTCAGTTTGGTTTACCCTCGCCAAATATTTCTGCACTACCCTACATATTTAAGTCAATTTAAAAAAATCTAATAGGCCACTGATATGAGTTGTTTAATTCAAAAGTTATTACAGTTCAAACATTTTGCACACTCTACTCTGCGTCCAAACAGTTATTCTGTTAAATTATGTGGGGAAGGTGAGTCCCTGGCTACAGTTCTAATTAGAACATATTAACCACTGCACCACTATGTGAAAATGTGAACTCTGACAGGTTTTGAATAAAGCAACTGCCAGAAGTGGAATTACTCAGCAAGCAAAGTCCTACTATATATATATCTATATATATAAAAGAAGACTTTGTGCCTGCCAAAACACACCCAGGGGCGGCAGTAAAAAGGATTACTGCTGCCATTGGGTGATTCTGTGGGAGTGTGATTTTTGGCCTGCCCCCACTATCCAGCCCGCCCACCACTATCTAAGGCTGAAAAAAAAAATGGCTGCCACACACTCTTACACCACAGACACATGCACATGCCCTCCCACACACACACTAGCAGACACATACACACATATACACACACGCACGCTGAGGATGATGGGAACAATGTTCAAGCTACAGCTGGAAGGCCATGGTCCAATCTGTATTATGCAGCTTCTTCATTCCCTGTCTTTGAGCCTACACAGCTCTGCTAATTACTACAAGTGAGCTGATTTCTAAACAATCAGCAGGAGGATACTGGCTTGCTGAGAAAGTGGAAACAACGGCAGAGAGGTGATCAGGCAGTGCAGAGCAAGGCTTCAGCTGAGCTGGTAAATGGCAGAGACATGGATGTGACTGTATTTATATATTGCACAAAGAGAGAGAAAGAGAGCAGGTTGTTTGTCAGTCTGTCTGTAAGTAGAGGTGCCAGTTCCTGCAATCATCTCCATGCTGTACATAGCTCACTGTATAGCATGTATGACAAACTATTTATATATGGTCTGGCATTGTATAGTATACAGTCTGTGTAAAAGGACTGGCACTATACAGTATAGGAGGGACAGTCCCTGTTTGACACCCAAATCCCTCTGCTCCTCTATTTAGGAGATCACACGGTGTGGTGTATATACAGTAGGCTGACCAGACCTCACCTTTAACCGGGGACACATAGGAAATAAGCATATTTCAGGAGTGCACCAAAATCAAAGCAGCCCTGCAGTATGCATTTTTCATATGTGTCACTGGTTAAAGGTGAGGTCTGGTCAGCCTAATGTACAAGTGTATCAGATTGCTCCACATCAGTAAAACCCACGGTAATGTGGGTATAAACTTCTGTATATATCTGTTAAATTAGTCTGTGTAAAAAAATACTTTCATCTTCTTCTAAATCATTCACTTACAGAAAGAGTAACTTAACCATTTCAGTGCCAGAGGAGATGCAATGCATTGCTTACCCCTTGGCACTCAAAGGGTTAAAAATTCTCTACAATGGTCTGGCACTGTATAGCAGTGGTTCTCAATCTGTGCCCTCAGTGGCTATTAACAGGCCAGGATTTTAGAATTTCCTTTTAAGAGCACAGGTGAGTTAATCAATATGACTGAGCCTCTGATCAACACACTTGTGTTCTAGCAGTGAAATTCCTAAGTCCTGGCCTGGCAGTGGCCACTGAGGGCATGGGCTGAGAACCTCTGCTGTATAGTATACAGTCTGCATGTGTCTGTGTATAAGGACTGGCACTATACAGTAGTATAGGAGGGACAGCCCCTGTTTGACACCCAAATCCCTCTGCTCCTCTATTTAGGAGATCACATTGTGTGGTGTATATACCAGTGTATCAGATTGCTCCACATCAATAAAACCCACAGTAATGTGGGAATAAACTTCTGTATATATCTGTTAAATTAGTCTGTGTAAAAAAAATACTTTCATCTTCTTCTAAATCATTCACTTACAGAAAGAGTAACTTAACCATTTCAATGCCAGAGGGGATGCAATGCATTGCTTACCCCCTGGCACTCAAAGGGTTAAAAATTCTCTAAAATACACCACCAGCCACGCCCCCAGTAACACCACCGAAAACACAAGTGTCCCTCTTTGGCCATATGAAATGTTGGGAGGTATGTTACTTACACTGCTCACACTGTATGTATTTATGTTCTGATTTGCAGCTGTGTGTCACTGTTTGTGTTGTCAGTGCATGTGTGTGTATATGTGTGTGTTGCATGTGTCTCTGTCTATCACTGTGTGTACCTTTCTGACACGTACACCCTACGCTATAATTCACTATCATAACATTTATTTTAAAAAAAAGAAACATTTCCTGCATAACATGACGGGCAACGCCGTCCCAAACTGCTAGTATATATATATATATATATAATATAATTTTTTTTTTTTTTTTCTAAAAATAAAAATGTATATATCTTTTAAAGCGGAACTGCCACTTAATAAGTCCCCCACACACACACACACACACACTAATATGCATATGGCGACTAGTTTCTTAATAGTTCTATTATCTGCCACAAGTACCAGCATTCAAAGTAATCCTTTTTCTTGTGAGACTGGTGGCCAAGCTTGCACGCATACATCTTGGCTTAGAGAAGTATACGCGCCTGTGTTGTCCGTCCCAGCCTCCTCTAGGAGGCATTGCATGGAGCCGAAAGGCACCAGATGAGACTGATGGTGCAGCTGCGCATCTGGCTTAAAGCAAGAAGCCTGGCTGTCAGTCTCACAAGAAAAAGGATTACTTTGGATGCTGTTACTTGTGGCAGATAATAGAACTATTAAGAAGCTAGTTGCCTTATGCATAATTAGTGTGGGGGTGGACTTTGTTAGATGGTAGTTCCGCTTTAACCCTTTTGAGTGCCAGAGGGATACACAATGCATTTCAGAGCAATGCATTGTTTACCCCTCTGGCACTCAGGGGGTTAACATTTAATATTCTAGTACTTAAATTTATGCTTCAGCTCCCTTCTGTTCCCTTAACTGTATGCCCCACCAGAGTGGATTTTGTCCTTAAGCACTCTTCCTCTAACTCCCAAATCTAACAGGGAAAGGAGGTCATGGGATTTGAGGTTTGAGGGTCTAGAGTCTTTCAGGGATTTGCAGGCTCTCTTGTCAATGGGCCCCCATTTGCTTGCAGGCCCCGATGCCTTGCATTGACTGCACCACCAGTAGTTCTACCCCTGCAACAAACTATTATGAATCCTTTATAGAATGGCTAACCTTCTCATCATCCAATGATGTTAAATAATTAGTTTATGACTTGTACCCTCTGCCTGTAGCTTCAGTATCCCTATCGGTACAAGAAATCTTGATTAGAGGTGGCAAAAGCTCTCACCGTGTTCCTGTGAGAAAACTGCATTGTCTGTTTTTTTTTTGCTGGAAAATCCGCTTTTAAACCAGTAATTAAAATCTTTGCATTTTTCACCCATTGGCCAAAATTATTCGCCATTTTTTTTTTTTCAAAGGCTAGAAAGTTTCCGCCCGTTGATTTGTGTTTTTCGCCTTTTCACCATAAAAACATGACTTATTCCAGGAAGTGGAACACAATAGAAGCAGCTACAGAGCGAGGTAGACGTGCTGCCAAACATGCTGCCCCTGCAGCCACCATTGCTGTACATGCTTCCAGACATGCTGCCCCTGCTTCCACTAGTGCTGCCCCTGCTACTGCTACCTCCATCACTGAGTCTTCTGTCAGACATGCTGCCACTAGTGCTGTGCCTGCTGCCAGTGATGTGCTGCCCCTGCTGCCACCAGTGCTTTGCCTGCTGTCAATGCTGAACCTACTGCCACCAATACAGTGCCTGCTGTCCAGATGTGCTGTGCCTGCTGACAGTGTTGTACCTGCTGCCAGTGCTCAACCTGCTGCCACCAGTGCTCAACCTGCTGCCAGTGTGTCTTGTAATACTCAGGAGGGGGTGTTGAAGATGATGCCAAGTATGACAGCAGGGAACCCTAAGTCACACTTGCCACCCCCAAGCAGTATTGCCAGTGCTGCTACTACTACTACTATGATCCAGCAGCTTGTTAGCGTTAGGAGGGAGTGAAGGAGGGGGTAATCATCATATTCATAGTGACTGTGAGGAGGAAGACTCTGGGGAGGAACTTGATGTGGTCAGTGTTAGTAGTAGTAGCAGTTATGGTGAAGCAGTCGGTGGGACTAGTGTTAGGAGAAGCATTTGAGAGCATCCAGACTAGCGATCAAGGGAACTCACACTATTCCTCTGTCCCTGGGAGTCCCCTTCCCTTCACAACAGTGTCTAAGTGGAACATGATGCTGAAGAAGCCAGAACTGGTGATGGATAGCAGGAGCAGAAATAATAATACCACCACCAGGAACACAGATCTGCTGCCTGTGCCTGCTTCTACTGCTGCCAGTCTGCCTTCTTTACATCACTAAGAAATGGCAAGTGTGACATTAGGGGACCCTCTGTCACATCACTCATCACCTCTTCCAAGCAGCAGTGAGATGTCTGTAATTAAGCAGCAGCACGTACGGACTAGTGGTGGTGGTGGTGGTGATGATGATGCTGAAGAAGCTGGGGTGGAAGAGACATTTATGGCCTTTTTAACAGAAACTAAGAAGGAATGGGAGACAGTGATGAGGAAGGGCACCACCACCAACAGCTGGTGGGGTCAACAAGGGATACAGGACTAGAACAGGTTCCACTTTGCCAGCAGCAGCAATACTCCTGGTTCTAGTTGCAGTGCCGATTCTGAGGCAGTAAAAGCAACATCATCTGCTGCCACAGACAGTGAAAGGGAATGTGGAGAACAAGAAGAAAGTGACCATTCTCCACCTGTTCCTTATCCCCTGAAGTCATGGGTGTGGGTCTAATTTTCTCTTTGGGGAGAAACAGTGCAGTCATCACCAACGGCACTGCGCACAATTTGTGATAGGTCAGTGAGAAAAGGAAAGGAGGGAACACACCTTGATAACATACATCGGACACCATGACATTTTGTCAAACATGTTAGACAAACATCCACTACAGAAATCAAGCACCGCTTTTGCTGTACCCCCCGACCCTCCAAAGAAGCGAGGCAGAGATCAGAGGTGGAAGAAAAGAGAAACCCAAAAACGGAAGTTTCATGATGAGTGAAGCAACTAGCTTGCAATCACCTTCTTCCTCTAGGGTAACTAAATCTTCTGACAATCCACACATTCATCGTTACCTCCCCCACCAAATGATAGCCACTCTGTGGATGTTAGGATGTGGCAGTTCGTGTCCTCCCATTGCAGACTGTGTGGTGCACTGATCGCACATGGCAGTGTGGTGGTGGAGAATCGCAAACAGGACTTCAAGTGGCATCTGAGGAGATTCCATCTGCAGAATATGCTAAGATGGTAGCAGGGAGGGTTCATCATTACTATTAAACTGTCAGCAAGTTGTCATCCTTAGCCGGGTGTGGACAAGGGGTATAGTGACAGTGGCAGTACTTGGGTTCTAGTGTCATGGTTTTGGGATACAGTTGTGCCCCCAGATGTTATTTACCACACACTGTGCACATTGCAGTTGCTGATGAGAGGCACAATTCCTGCTCTCAAGGGAAACATTTCTATTCTAATAACTCACCCATGATTTTGGCGGAGGGGCGAGTGGAGAAGAATTATTGGCCAATGTCTTCTTTTCTCTACAAATACTGGGGGCTACTTATTGTGCTGCTACTGCCTCAGGCACATCACTGGAGCTAGTCGTGGCAAGTGGAACCTTTAGCACCCATCACCTACTATTTTTAATCCTATTCCCTTTCAGCTGCCGAATCATCCTGTTGCTTAAGTGACTCAGCAGCAGCAAGAACAGTAGTTGCAAATTCTGCAATTATGGACTCAGGAGGACATTTGACAATGGTCAGTAGACACTGGCCAACATGACCTCTGGCACTAGGCCAGTAGGGAATTTTTTTCTCAGTGCTTGTGCTTTTTTTTTTTTTTTTTTTTTTTTTTTTTTTTTTTTAAAACACTTGCAGAGATAGCAGCATGATTCCTGTTTGGAAACCTTTAACCCTTTGAGTGCAGAGAGGTATCAAATGCATTTCAACACAATGAGTTTGGTAAGTCTCTGGAACTCAAAGGGTTAAATACTTAGGGCACATCAGAAGGAGGTGAGGCTTTGTTTCAGTATAAAATGTACACATTGCTAGCAACACAACAGTATCCATATTTTTTAATGCAGTCATGTTCAGACGATTGGAAAAGGCTAATCCTTAAAATTACAGTAAACACCACAGTCTGTCATGTTGTACTGCTGATATGTGTGTTTGGTAGGGAGCCTGCATTTTGGTTGTAGAAAAGCCTGAGGAAAATAAATGGCTAAAAAATAATACATCTGCATGGAAAAGTACATTTTTATAAATTAAAAAGGGCCTAGATACTTTTTTAAAAGAGCAGAACATAGAGGGCTATATATATATTAGTATTGGGGTTAATATTTATTTACTGCTTGTTGATCCAAGGAGAAATCTGATTGTCATGTGGAGCCAAAAAGGAATTTTTTCCCCCATGCAGAGGAGAATTTGAAATTGCAGAAATAAGGGGGGGGGGGGGTTGCCTTCTTTTGGATCAAGAGCGGTAAACAAGATTAGGAAAAGGGTTGAGCTTGATAGACACAAGTCTTTTTTTTCAACCTAAACTACTATGTAACTTTGTGGGGTAAATGTTTTGAAAATTAAGAGGGTGTTGTGTTTTCCCAACAAGTTAATAGATTTATAGATTTATTTGTGGATATTTACTGCACCTTTAATTAATATTTGTAACTTTTTCATCTACTCACTGGTGACTTTTCCCATGACGCAATCTGCTCCTTATTATTTTTTTTTATTTTTTTTTTTTTTAATTCAGTATTGATTTTCGTAAGGAATAGGGATACAGAAAATAATTGGCAGGGAGGGGAGAACATAAGGGGGAATAGCACATCGAAACAACAGGATTCAGAGCAAAAGAGGGGGGAAAAAAAAGGAAGAGGGAAGGATATGATCAGCAGGTCACTGTGAAAATCAGGAGGGAGCACCGAGTCCACCCAAGGAGACCAAATACCAAGAAAGGAAGAGGAGCAACGCAAGTAGGCAGTCATCTTTTCCATCCTAAGTAATTACCAAATCCTGTTATCCAGAGGAGCATGACAGGGAGGTACTGATTTCCAGTAAAAAGCAATATGGCACCTAGTCATCGTACACACTCTAAACACCAACTTATTGGCATTAGGGGACAAAGGAGGGCGTCTAGAGGACCTGTTAAGAAGAACGGTCCAAGGATCCAAGTGGATCGTAACACCCAAAGCCTTGCTCAGGAAGCCAAAGACATGAGACCACAAAGGTGCCACCGAAAGGCAAGACCACCACATATGGACGTAAGTGCCAACTAGACCACATCCTCGGTAACCTAGTTGGGACAGAAAAGGAAAGTCTATGTAGCCTAGCTGGATAATAATACCACTGTGCCAGGACCTTATAGGCGTTCTCTCTAACCTGTGTATTCAGCGTCAAGCTTTGGAAGTTAAGTATTATATCCGCCCATTTCTCAGAACTGGGAGAATCTCCCAAATCAGCCTCCCAGAGAGCCTGATATGAAGGGGGGTGAGGGAATAGCAGAGTCAGAAAATATGAATATAAGCTAGATATAATACCTTTCCTGGGCACTAAGGTAGAGCACAAAGCTTCGAAAACAGTACTGGGATGAGGTGTAAAAGATCTGAAATAAGACCCGTCAAAATGTTGCACTTGGAGAAAGTGGAAAAATTCTGAGGATGGGACTTGGAATTTCTCTAAGAATTGGTCCCAAGTCAACAGAGATGTCCCAAGGTATAAATCTGAGACCCGTGTAATCAGAGAGTCTCGCCACCACAGAAAATGTGAAAGAGCTAGGCCTGGTGGAAAATCAGTATTACCAAAAAGAGGATCTTGATGTAGGATTTCGCAAACTGTCTCGCAGTTGACACTTCCATCATAGCGAAAGAGTATGTGAGAGTGATAGACTATTAGAAAAAGCACACAAAGGCCGTGAGGGCAACCACAACAGATCCGCAACCGGAGGGGCGTCACAAAGAACCATCTCGAGGTCCACCCAACGTGGAGCATTAAAAGTCATAAGAAATTGGGTAGCTTTAGCTAGTTGGGCTGCTTTATAATAGGACCACAAGTGCGAGGCCAACCGAGGTCTACTAGAAACCCAAATAAAACGAAAAATGTGTCTCTGCAGGTATCACGGTGCCCGTGATTCCTGCGACATTTTGACATATTTACCTCCTGGTGCCTTTTCATTGGCTGCGCTGTATAGCCCCTCCTAGTGACAGCCTTTAAATACCTTGGGCTGTCACTTGCCCTTTCGTTGTGTATCCGTTGCCTAGCTCTAGTTCCGTTTTCTCTATTTGATACCAGTGTGTGACCCGGACTGTTTGACTACTCTGCCTGCTTATCGTTCCTGCTCTGTGTACCGACCCGGATTGGCTGACGTTCCTGTTCCTGTGTTGACCTGGCCTGGCTGACGTTCCTGCGCTGTGTACCGACTCGGCTTGTCTGGTGGACCCGCTCCGTGTACCGACCCGGCGTGATTGGCGATCCTGCTCCGTGTACCAAATCGGCTTGGCTGACGTTCCTGCTCCGTGTACCGCCCCAGCTGGGTTGAAGATCCTGCTCCAGTTCTGTTCCTGCTCGTTAGCCTCTCCACTTATGCTGTTGCCTAAGTCCAGTGGTCTTTCCAGAGCACCGGTGATCCGGTTTCGCATAGTAGTCCAGTTCCCTATACATTTGCACACTGTGCCCTGTGTGACCCTCCGGTGATTCCGATTAGCACCACGAACGCTTGGTCTGTTTAGTTATTACTGAGGTGGGGTACGTTTGGGCGCCTCAGGTTTCCTCCTCACTACAGACCGGAGTGTACATTAACCCTTTCGGGGCGGTGCTGGGCATTTGTGTATAATCTGAAGTCTCAGTTGGGCGCATATCTCCTGCTGCTCTCTCCTCCGATTCACGCTGTTTGTAGTCTCCGGTGAGCGTTACTCTGCAGCAGTCCTCCGTTGTTGCTTTGCCAGACATGCGCTGACTTAACTCGTTGCATACGTGTCAGTCGCTGTTGTGACTCCCTGCGTGTAGAGTTACATTGGGCCTTCCTACTTGAGGTCAATCCAGAAATTGGCTTTACTTGCTTCTCGTGGTCATACTTACACTATATCAACTGTGATTTGCCTGACCTGTGTCAGTACTGTATTTCTGTTCTACATACTGGACCCGTGTGGGTTAACCATACAATTGTAACCTGCCTTGTGTCAGCCTATCATATTACTGTATGCTGGACCGTGAGGGTTACTATTATTTGTGTGTCAATAAAATTGTGTTTTTACCTAAACCTTCCGTTTCTGAGTGTACTGAACCATAACAGCAGGCCTTGAATGTTAGAGCAAGAGGGAAGGATAGGTAAGGAACGAAAAAGATAAAGCAGTTTAGAAAGCAAAGTCATTTTAACAGCCGAAATCCTTCCGAACCAAGAGATACGATAAGAATTCCAGCGATTTAGATCAGCGCTAAGCGATCTCAAGAGAGGTATATAATTAGCCCTGTATAGAGAGGATCGGGAAGCCATTAGTTGGATACCCAGTGAGGGTATAGAATCAGTGTGCCAACGAAAATCAAAGTTGAGGGCCAGGAGTTTCTGCATCAGCTTCGGCAAGGAAACATTAAGGGCTTCACACTTAGTAGAATTGATTCGGAAGCCCGAAAAATGGGAAAAGTCCGTAAGGAGGGAGTAAAGGAAGAGAAGTAAGCGGAGAGGTAAGAGTAAGAAGGATATCATCCGCGAATAAACTCAATTTGTAGTCCTGCGTTCACACTCGAAGAACTGAAATATTGGGAGACATACAAATTGCACAAGCCAGGGGTTCGATGCAGAGAGCAAACAAAAGTGGGGACAAAGGGCAGCCCTGACGAGTCCCATTCCAAATGGGGAAACGGTCGGAGACGTGACCCGAAACGGCGACTACCGCAGAAGGTTCGGAGTAGAGCACTCATATACCATCAAGAATGGGGCCTGAAAAACCAAATGCTCGCAGCACTGCCCACATGTAGTCCCAGTCTGCCCTAACAAAGGCTTTCTCTGCATCAAGCGATAAGAGCATTGTTGGAATCGAGCGATCAGTAGCTAGCTGGATCAAGTCTAAAGCACGACAGATATTGTCTGGAGCCTCTCTGCCCATAATAAAACCAACCTGGTCCAGATGAATCAGAGAAGTCATCAAATGAGACATCCGGGATGCCAAAACTTTCAAAAACAACTTCATGTCCACATTGATCAAAGAAATCTGTCGATAACTTGCACAGGAAGCAGGGTCTTTCCCATCCTTAGGGATAACCACTATCTTGGCCAAGAGCATCTCCAAAGGTGGCAATGACCCACAAAGAAATCCATTAAAGAGGTCAGACAGATTGGGAAGAAGAGACGATTGAAAAGCCTTATAATAGGCAGCCGTGAAACCATCAGGGCCAGGAGCTTTGGAGGATTTAAAAGACTTAAGGGCCGTCGCCAACTCAAGTACGGTAATGGGGGCATTTAGGGAGAAAAGAGAAGCAGGGGTCAAATTAGGCAAATTACATTCCCGCAAGAAGGACTGCAACCGAGATCGCAGGCTCTCGAAGGAGGAAACCTTGTGACCGTCGTAAGTCGACTCGTAGAAAGAGGCAAAAGAAGAAGCTATTTGGGAAGTCTTGTATGTCAGGGCACCAGAGCGGTAATTGCACGAATAGTGCGAAGTTTAATTTGTTGGCGTAATTTGGCAGCCAACAACGCGTCAGGCTTATCACACTTTTCGAAAAAAAGCTGATGAATCCATTGGAGAGCACGAAGGGCATCCCGCGAGAGTAGCAAATTCAGTTCCCCATGTAAGGTGGTGAGTCAGAGTAGGTTAGATGCCGTAGGATCTTGTTTGTGCATTCTTCGCATCATGTAGTAAGGCTCCTAGACGAATCTGCTCCGCCTGTCTAAGTCATCTGTGTCTCGAGGCCGTTGCGATGAGCTTACCTCGAATAACCGATTTGTGTGCTGTCCATAGAATCCCCGCAAAAATCTCTGCAGAACTATTAAGAGCAAAATATACTTCCAAAGATGACTCTAGCTCAGATTTAATGGCGGGATCAAGTAAGAGAGACTCATTAAAACGCCACGAGGAAGAAGGCGAAGACTTGTTGAAGTTCAAGAAGGAACATTCCACGATCGCATGGTCAGACCACGTGAGGTCATGAATCTTGGACGAATGGAGTACATCAGTAAGTTGTTGGTTAGAGAAGACGTAGTCCAGTCGAGAGTAGTGGCCATGAGGATGAGAGAAGAGAGTATAAACTCGAACTCCCGGATGTAACAAACGCCAGTAGTTTGTGGGAAGAGATCAAAGAAGTAAGATGTATAGATTTTGGGGGTAAAGAACATCCTGGTGGAGGTGCTGAGCGATCCAAAATTGGATCCATTAAAGCATTGAAATCCCTGCCCAAAATCAATGGGGACGTAGGTACCTGATCTAACAGAGAAGAAAGGTCAGAGAAAAAAGTGGCGTCTGGCACAGTGGGAGCATATACATTCAGAAGCGTCAATGGGGAGCCCTGGACATCACCTCTGAGCATAATGTAACAACCAAGGGGTTATGATCCACGTGAGAAACCTGAAAACCCACTGAGTTACGAATCAAAATGGAAACACCATTCCGGAAGAGTGGAAGTGCAACTGGAAACGCCGGTCCCAATATTTTGGAATAGCTGAGGAAAATAATGTCAGCTTTGAGAGAAATGTAATTTCTAAGTGCCATCTTGCATTTATGAGGGGCATTCAGACCCTTAACATTCTGAGAGATCACCTTTAAAAGGGACGGAGGTCCTGCGGGTGGAATCTAAAGGCTGCAACATAAGTATTGAAGGAGGGAGGAAAAAGGAAAAAAAAAAAAAAAAAAAAAAAAAAAAGGGGGACAGGTAAGAGAAGACAAAGAAAAGAAAAAAAGGACAAGGAGAAGAGAGAGGGTGAGATAAGGTAAGGACGAAGATCACAGGGAAAGGGGGCACCGCAACAGTGCCAATACGATCATCCTTCAAGAGCATGGGAGGAAGACTGAGGCCAAGAGAGCAGTCAGTCAGACCCCCAATCACCCAAGGGAAAAAAAATGGAGCACCCGGGAGGAAGAAGAAGAAGGCAGGATGACCCAGAGAATAGAAGAGCAACAGGACAGAGCAATAATCAAACAGCATTTTACAACATGAAAGTAAGCCAATGCAAACCCCCCCCCACCTTAAGAGTTAAATGGCCCCTGGTCCCTAAAAACAGAAAAGTGAAGAGAGGGACCAGAAACTCTCAACATAAACTATCTCTGGAGACCCAACCTCTTCAACACGGGTGAGCCACAGAACCAGACTAACACTGGAAAAGTCACAGGTTGCCTGGCACTAAACGAACCTACCGCGTCTATCAAAGACAGTAATCCCAACCCCCAATAGAGCACCCAGGGAGGTAAACTAAGAGGAAGATCACCCCAGGCCCAAAACTCTCAAGGCGAGTACGAGTGTTCCCCAACATTATAACAGTCATTGATCAGTACCAAATAACATCCATGAATATCAATAATTAAGAAATATATAATGTATTTCGCAGGATACAGACATAGGAGAGAAAAGACATATCCACAGTCCCATGGGAGTAAAACAAATGAGCCCAACATATCAAACATGAGCAACAGAACTCCCCCACTCTCCCAACCCAGTAAGGAGTGTCAAAAGAGAAAGGGAAGAGTGCCCCTAAAGAATAGAACTAAACCAAGGAAAAGGGAGTACACTTTTTAAGCTGCTCTGCTCAGGGAAAAAAAAAAAGAACAGAGAGCCCCTGGAAAATGCGACAATCGAGTCTCCCCCGAAAGGGAAAACCCGAGGTTGCAAATTAAGAGTCGCCCAGGCATAGGTAGGTTAGAAGGGGCGCGGGACTCCGTGGAAGGCAGGTGCTAAAGGCAGGAAAGAACGCCAACCTATAATAAAGTAAAGGGGACCCCCAATATAGCCCCTCAAAATAGCAAGAACCCACAGAGAAAGAAATCCCACTGGCAAAACAGAGGGCTCGGGGATTCATATACGAATAGGTAGGAGGCCAGATAAAAAATAGAGGGGTACCAAAATTGCATATCGAAACGGATGGGAGGGGACTCAAAGGGCCGGGAAGCGGGAAGGAAGGGGAATATTCCAGGTAAAAGAGCATTAGAACATTGGGGCAAAAACATTAAAGAAATACAATATTAGGGAAAACTAAGCCTAGGAGTGAGGTAGGTTGGAATAAGTGTGTAGGCCGAGGAAGCCTCCACATGGGATAATCTAGAGTCCAGGGTACCTCACCAACAGGCCTCAAGGAGCGTCCAAACAAGCAATAGGCCCCCAGCAACAGCAATCACCACGAGGCTTGCTCCAAATAGACAGTACTGGTAAGGTGTTAGAGTAGTAACATCCAGCGTTGTTGAACGCCACAGATGGGAAGCCATGCAGAAGGGTCACAGGAATCAGGCATGATCATCTCCTGCAGGGGAAGTAAATTATTCGTATAGGGTCCGCATCTCCGGCGACATCTCCAAACCCAGTCGACGAAGAAAGGTCATACACGCTGATGGATCGCGGAGAGAGGCAAAGACTCCATTTCTGGAAACAATGAGTTGGAAAGGAAAGCCCCATCTGTATGAGATATCATTATCACGAAGAAGGGATGTTAAGGGGCGTAGGGTACGCCATTTCTAGAGCGCCGTAGGAGCCAAATCGGCGAAGATATGAGGGGTAATTCTGTCCACGGAAATGGCACCCTTCCTGGTAAGTTTCATCACTGCTTCCTTCATGAAGTAAAAGGTAAAGCACACTACAATATCATGAGGGGGACCCTCAGGCGAGGGCTTAGGTCATAGGGTCCTATGTGCATGGTCAAGTGCCAAAGAGGCAGGAGGGAGGTCAGGCAGTAAAGCTGCAAAATATTTAAGCAAAAACAGTTGCAGATCTGTGATGGACTCCTGGACATCTCTGGTCCTTAGATTGGACCGCCTAGAACGGTTGCTAAATCTTCAAGTGCGTTGCGTATCCGCCGATTCTTGGATTGCAGTTGAAGCATCTCCTCTTCCAAACTCGAGTGCAGCTGGGCCATGTTAGTAACGCGGGTCTCTAGGGCCTCCGTCCTGCCCCCAAGCTGCTGGATCTCTACTTTCAACAAGGAGACAATGGAATTAATCTCCGCTGTCAAGTCCTGTTTGACGGAAAGGAGGAGATCCTTCAGAGAGTCCATGTCCTGTTTAGTGCATAAAGGCAGTGATTCAGCACCGGAACTCGACGCAGCCGCTCCAGAGGACCCAGAGTCTCTCATTTTGAAGAAATTCGTCGGTTTAACATTTTTCTGCGATCTGGTCATTGTCGCTCACCAAGCTAAGAGCCAGCCCAAGGGTAAAAAACAGATATCAGATAAATCGCTAATTATAGCTATTTTAGGCGATCGGGTAGCCGGAGCTCAGCACAGCACGACCATTCTCTCTCAGCCCCAGGCCACGCCCCGCTTCTTATTTTTTTAATAAATGTCTCCAACATATTGCTTTGCAGTGCACTGAAGCCTTCCTACCGTTTGAGTAGTTACAAGTCCCATTTAAAGCAACTGAGTTTTAATTTGTCCCTTATGACTCAGTTGATTCACCCCAGAATTTCTGCACTTTTCTCTTTAATATATTGCAGGAATTTGTTTAGCTCAATATTATTTAACCAATTATCTCTATCATTGTTAGCTTTTAAAATTGACCTGCCAATTTAATATGCTTTTTGCTAATTTTGAAGACAATCTTGCACTAGCTACCTGTTTGTGCTATAAGAATGTTTGTGTTTTTATCAATAAATGATTTTCTGAGTCCATGGGGGCACAGGGACTGTGGGGTTAAGGACATGGTATTTATAATAAATAAATAAAAGCCTGTGGAAGTGGCAGCCTCTCAGCTTCACTTAACCCCATGTCATTCCGCTGACTTTATATTTGCTTAGCATAGCCAAGCCCACAAGGATAAAAAGAGCCAATAAAAAGCCACCATTTCAGGAAAGGCTGGGCACTCCTGCGAAAGAAAGGGGATGGTTTTCCCTGGGAGCGATGTCAATGTCCCCCATGAACTTGGGATTCCCAACTTGGGATTCCAATGTAGTTCATATGTAACATGTTTGATCCTGGAGACCAAATGCATAACCTATCTATATTAGACCTCAGCTGGCACTTTTCTGCCCATTCACTCAGTTTATCCAAATCTTTCTGCAGAAAAAAAATCCTATTCTGCATGTATTTCCTTACACAGATTTGGGTCATCAGCAATGATTGAGACACTAATTTCAATACCAACTTCTTCATAATTAATAAACAAGTTATAAAGCATTGGGCCAAGGACTGAACCCTATGGCAGCCTGCTTACAACTTTACACCAGCTTGAAAAAATGATCTGCCATCTAGCATAACCAGGTCTCTATCCATGCACAGATATCACCATCCTCTTAAGGTATATAGTGGCCTATTGTGAGGCAAGTATCAAAAACCTTTACAAAATACAAGTACGCTATTTCAACACCCTTGTCCAAATCAATACTTATCCTTTTGTAAAATACAAGTAAATACTATTGTTTAGTAGCCCTTCTAACATCTTACCCACTATGGAAGTCAAGCTCACAGGCCTATAACTTCCTGGTTTAGATCTTGCCCTTTTTGAATAATGGTACTATATCTTCTTTCCTCCAATCACAGGGCACTGTGTCTGATGGTAGTGAATCAATAAATATTAAGTATAAGGGGCTTGCTATTACCAAACTAATTTACTTTAGTGCACTTGGGTGTATGCCAATCCACCATGTTGGTAGTTTGACCTTACAATTATTAAATCTATAAATTGCCATACTTGTAATCTGTTGGTTGACCCAGAATGTTTCCCTTTTTGTTTTATTTTTGGGTTCTTCCTGGACTGTGACCCTCTGCCAATAACAGAATAAACTGCTAAGAAGAAGTTTTTTTTCTGATCTGTCTCCCACTGGCTTCTGCATTGCTGATAGAGGACTTCCTCCTCCTTTAGAAGTTATGTGGTGAGTAAGCCACTCCTAGAAGCAAGCATCAATGGTAGCAGGAAGGGAGAGAATAAGCCTCCTCATATTGGAGTAATTTCCCGCCTTCTTGTGTCCACACGCTCTTCCATGTTCCATAAGACTGTCAGCTGCAAATACTCCCCCTCCCCATATCACTGAACTTCCATCATTCCCCACAGCTGTGGCACAGATTAATGAACCCCTTCCTTGGAGTTATTAGAGTAATAGCACTCTTAGCAAACCCCCTGTACCTACTATGCTGCATTGCTTTGCCAGTTGATGTTTACACCATTGCTTATTGGGACGATAGTAACTTCATTGTTCAGTAGACTTGCCTGATATATGGACCCAATCTCTAAACATTCTAAATATCAACAGAGTCCCCTCCTCCCTGTATTTACTGTATTTGTAGCTAAAGTCAAGCCAAATATCCTCTTCCATCTGTTGGCCACAGTCTGAAGTCTGGAATAGACTAAGTATGATAGTCTTATATATGTATGTCGATAAAGAAAAAACATATATTATATAAATGTTAGATAATAACAGATTTATGCTCCACCCGCCTTTTCTTCTTTCTGTACCCAACCCCCACTCATTCATAAAATCCCAATATAAATAATAAAAAAAAACAAAAAAAACAAATAGGACAAGGGGAAGACTTTGCTGCAACTTTCTATATTTTCCATCTCCTGCAAGGGATTCACTCCACTTATCTCTCTGCTTTTCTACCTCCAAGAAGGGAGCAGATGTAATATTCAGCATGAAAAATACTGCTGAATGTGCATGGTGAGCTAAGGTGGCGCTAATGGATAGGGCTGTGATTAAATGCCATACACCATATGAAATCCCCCCCTTTTTACTTGCCCGTAAGAAATTGATAAAATAATTTAAAGAAAGGTCTGGGGATAGAGTGAGGTAATGTTTGCATTAAATATAATAACTGTGGCAGAATGTTAATTTTATGGATACTGATACAACCTGGCCATGTGAAATGTGGAAGATCCCAGTTCTGAAGATTACATTTGCTTTTTAGAAGACAAAGGCAAGTTGTAGAGTTGTTACTAGGCATGATGACTCCAAGGTATTTAATATGTTGGAGGTGCCATTAAAAGGGAAAGTTAGAATCAATTTGTGTTCATACTTGTGACATAGTATGTTAAGTGCCTCAAATTTGTAATATTTTTGAATTCTGCCATGAAGTTGGGTAGTGAAGTGATTAGGGAGAGAATGAAAAGCAAAATGATCATGAGCAGAAGCGGACACAATAAATGTATGGTTGCCTGTGTCAATGCCTTGCCAATAGACCATATTAACTGGATGAGTCCTTCATAGATCATTACAAAGCACAATCGTGACAGCGAGCAGCCCTGTCTGATGCTGTTACTGATTGATAGAAAAGAGCATATATTCCATTGATTTTCACTGATGCAGTTGGGAAGGTATAGAGGGCTAGCATTTTGGTGAAAAATGAGTTGGGTACACCAAATTCCTAAGAATCTGCTCTATCAAATCCCAGTCAACACTGTTGACCGCATGCTAGTGGAAAGAAGCATCATACGGTGATTATTCATTGTACAATACTGTATAAAGCTGAATGCTTTAATTGTGTTTTATCTTGTTTCTTGATAGGGAGTGATACCAGAGTGATAGAGAAAGATAAACTGTGGAAAGTTTCAACGGGTTTGCTACAATCTTTGCTTGTCATTTGTCTACATTTAAAAGTGATATTCACCTGTACCAAGAGCAAATAACCTATTAGAGGAGAATTTTTGGTCTTAGTCTGTGGCATTTTTTGATTGCATGTGGAGAGGAGCTAGAATTTGTTTATCTCACAGCACGGTAACCCATTTGTTTCAGTGCTCTCGCCCAGTGGTGTCTTTTTTTGATGGCTCTGAGGAATTCATCCTGAGTTATGGGGTTAGTTAGGTATTTGAAGTAAGATGAAGGAATGTATAGTAGCATGGCTATAAATTCCAAGTTCTGGCAAGAGTATCCTGGGAAAGGGTACTACTAGATGTGATGTGTTGTTAATAAAGCCATTGAGGTGGATGGAAGTCAATGGTTTTGGGTAGCAGTCCTTATATCTCTAGTTTTGATGTGGTGTCCTATAGCAGAAAAGTGGTTGTCACTCCTCTCATGTCAGGAAGACATTAAAAATTCTAGTACCCTTCCAAAACTGATTTTATATAGGTGGGTTGGTGTCAGTGTAGTGTCATAGAATGGGATACAGTTAAAGTAAAATAAAGGAGACCCAATTTGGTTCTATTCTAAAATTATAGCTCATGAGAATATTTGGATCAGCAGTTCAGTATAACATTACAAGCAGTGATATCCGTATGGTAACATCATTACAATGTTACAGCATTCTCTGCAATGTCTTGTAGCATCAAAGTCATATGCTGACAACTCTGGGAAGAAATTACTTTATAATGGAGTTAACTGAAAATTAGGCCCTTCTACTAGGAGAACGATATGATGCCCTCTAAAATAGGAGTAGGCCTCAGTAGACAGAGTTTGATGGACACCAGATGATTATACTGATATGTCAGGAATGAATGGGGAAAACATTAGGCTGCTATTGGTGACAATACCGAATTTCTGAGTGACCAAGAAATGTGATGTCAAGGATAAGTTATCCCAGTGTGCCGGAAGGCAGCCAGACTATTGCTCTATTTTGAAATAAGGGGACACTTGAGCCTATGAAGGTGATTCTCCCAGTATAGGCAACTGGTCAAGATAACTTGTTGAAATAAACGTGAGGTGTAGGCAACATGGTCTTTTAGGAAGTGTCTATAAAAGATGTAGAGCAAAATCCCATAATTATAAAGTAGCCCACTATCTCCTCTCTAGCATGGTTAATGTGAAAAAATTAGCTTGATAAGCACATCATGTCAAGTATACTTATGACATAACAGACAGGTGGTCTTCTCCAAGTATTGAATGGAAGTTTGAATTTTCTCCCGAAAGAAGCTGTAAAGGCTGCTGAAAGTGAGCTAGGGGGAGCTTCTGCCATTGTGTGCTCAGGGGAGGTCCTAATGGATGAATCTCAACATTGGTCCATGTAGGAAGGTTAGGTCTCTCTGTTCCAAGTTTGAGGGAAGACTGGGAGACCCTATAGAGATCCCAAAATTACAGTTTTAGTCTTTATAGATGCAATATGGCTAAAAGGAAAGCCCCACTTGTACTATTTGCCTTTAGCCTTAAAATTTCATATCTGAGAACGGACGGCTCTTCTGCAGAGCTGAAACAGCATTATATACAAAGAAATTCTTCATTAGAAATGTCAAACCAGGCACACTTTGTAGACCATCCTAATGAAGAATTTCTTTGTATTCAATGCTATTTTGGCTCTGCAGAAGAGCCGTCTGGTCCTGGGACCAGGATCTCAGTCTGTCAGCTAGAGCACTGATGTGTGTAAAAGGAGTGGGAGGGGGGAACTTTAGAACAATATAACTCTCAAACTATAAATCTTACAGCAACAGAACTTGCATCATTTACTTTATTTTTTTTATTATGTGCAATATTAAATAAGCTTAAAATAAAGTATTACTATCCCTTTAATATAAATGTTTTTACTAATAAATAAAAACAAATTATAGTATCTGAGTCAACAATGTTTCTTCCTTCAAAGAAACAAAGCTGATATTTGTCAGAGCTACACGGGGATCAAGTGGAGCTGAGAGAGGCTGCCTCATTTTTATAATTTATTTTTATTAAACTGTCCTGCCTCATTAAGGTATGATCTTAACCCCTGGTCCCTGTTTCCCCATTGCACAATAGAGAAAAACATGTTTTTATGAGAAATTAATCTTTATTTGTTGTTGTCACACCATGACTCCTTTTACCAAATAATTTATGTGCTGGGACAATACTGCCAAACACTGTGTATATAGCAAAGAGTCAATAAGTTACCCTCAAACTGAACTAAGTGCCATTCTGTGCCATTAGAATATAATGGTTGATTTCTCACAAACTATTTAGTATACAGAAAAATTGCTAGTACAACATTTAGGCCGATTTTAATCCTCTGTAAATTAACCTTGTCTTAAGGTGACACACCCACTTTAATGCTTGAAATACAGTAGTTTCTTCCTCTTTTCATCCTTTGAAACAAGGGATTGATTTTCTTTTTAATGAGCAAGGATGTTAAGCATATCTTACTTTCTCAGGCATGTATATTGAGATTTTATTGCATACACTGAAAATGTAATGCTGTTTCTGCTTTGAACAGACTGTTTATATGCAATCAACAGTGTAATTCAACACAATGGAACAATTTGGAGGGAAATGGAAACTGATCTTATTAAATCGATAAGTGGAAAGGTAAGATTGGAATGAGAGGGAATATTGATTAATATTTGTATCTAGTATATGAGCAAATGATGATGATATGCCTGCCTTTAATTTTATCTTAAAGATCAAAGAAAAGATGGTTTATTTTCCAAATCAATCAATCATGCTAAAGGACATTGAATGGTAAGTTATACATTTTTAGTTTGTTGATTTATTGAACTTTAAAGATGTTCAATTTACTTCAGTTTCGATAAAGGCTAGTGAAACCCTCTTCTACATTTAAAGGGGCACTGTAACCTAGGAATGACTGGCTCATAATTTATGAGATGGACTTTCCTACATAGGTGTCTTTCAAAGAACAAACAGATATTTATTTTTACTGTTTTAAAGGGATAGTAATACTTAAAATGTAAAAAAAATATATGTTGTAGGGTTTATCCACCTGAGTAAAACAAGAGTACTCCCACTGCTGAAAGGTGTTTCATTCAAAAGTTATTCATTTTCAAAGTTGAATTTTTTAGGTGCAATATCACAGTGGCCTGAAATTGTACAGTGGCGCTGTTACAACACGATCCTATGGACAGCTCTGGTCATTTGTTTCCCTTCTTTACCAGTGGAATTTTGGCATGTGTGTCTGACTCTAGGCAGGAGATGGATCTTTAGAGGGAGGACTGTGCCACTGATTGCTCAATGATCTTCTGGACTTCTACTCAAGGACTTGTGGTCCCAATCATACATAGATTCCTTCATTACATTAGATGGGGCAAAAACTAGAGAGCCATCCTACAATTCGGAACTGCAAAGAATAATGACCAAATACAGAATATTATAGGCATGTTTGAAAACTCTGATTAAAACCATATGCAATGGCAGAATTTTCATTTAGGGCCTCTAAGATGTATGACCCTTTTAAAACATATTGTAACTTCTCCTGCTCTTGTGTAAACATTTGGGGAGTGTCTGTGTAATGGGTTTCACATCCTCTACACTTCACCTCTTATCCCACTGTCATCCACCTCTGTAAGTGAATCCATGAAATCCTCATCCTTGCACACAGTTCCAGTAACTACTTATTGTTAGTTCCTGTATTTACCACACTCATCTCTAACACACTAATTTGCAAGACACTGTGGATTTAACATCAGGCAAGGGATGGTAACTGTGACACCCTATTCCAATGATCTAAACTCTTAAAAATGGATATCACCTCTTCATTTTCTATGGAATATGCTCTATAGATCCTACTCAAGCATTCAATAGAGTGTAAGAATGTCACCCTGATATGGGCATGCTGTAAAGGTCCATTTGTACCATCAATCCTCTAGCAGAACACACACACTACTTCGAGGCTGTATAAATGTGCCTTGACTAAAGAAATGAAATGTCAAAAAACACAGGGCAGTGTATGTATCTCTGAAAAGTAATATGCTTATCCTAAAGCCAGCATTCTGCTTTTTACACATTGGCATGCATATATATTTGTTGTATTTTACAGGAAAAAAGATAACTACACAAGTCTAACCTTTTGGTTACACTTGAAACCTGGAGGAAATGATAAGGCAAATGTTCTAAAAGCCAAACTGGAGACTCTTGCAAACACCAGTAATGGGAAATTGAATGTCACCTTAGTGTCCTTCTCAGTTGAAGGTAAACTCCCATAGCTGATATGTATATTATTATATTATGTGTACCAGATAACACAGGAATGTGCATTGAAGTATTGTACCTTGTTTAATGGTGATTGTGCAAGCCACTTAGTAAGATGCACTGGAAGGCACTCTAATTAGTACCCTACATAAACTAGTGGGGCTGGTGAAATAAGAAACGTGGTGCAATTCTGGAGAAAACCAGTGGTGCAAATAAACGCTCACAAGCAATGAACTGGACACATCTCCAGCATTAAGAACTGCATTTCAATCAATGGAAATATGTATTTGTTCCCTATGGTGCAATTGGTTTGCTCCAGAATTGCATCAGTTTTTCATAGTACATCAGTCAGTTGGAAATGAAATTGGTCCCTTATGTTAACCCCTTGAGGACCAGAGGGGTATCCATAAAACCAATTATTTCTGTTGGAGGCAGGGCCGGATTTCTCATAAGGCAGAGTAGGCATCTGCCTACAGGCTCACTCCACAGAGGGGCACCTGTCAATGGGACCTGTTTTTGTTTTTAATTTTATTTATTTATTTATTTTTAAACTAGTTGAACAGCCCGTTACACGGGCCACAGTGCCTCTGGCAGCCGGTCGCGGGGCAGTCACGCGCAGTGGAGACTGCCCGCGCCGCGACTGATACAGACCAGGATGCTCCTTCGGAGCGCCCAGCTCTGTATCAGCCGCAGCACGGGCAGTCTCTACTGCGCATGACTGCTGCACGCGCATCAGTGTCTACTGCACATGTCGGGCGTTACACACGATTTAGCAAATTATTATATAGGATTATTCTTGCTGTGGGCAGTGCAGGCATTAACCTCCCACCTGGTCAGGTCTACCGTCTGCACCTTCACTGGCACAGACCTGTAGCTGCTGAGCTCCCTCGTGAGCTCTTTAGTAATGCAGAGCACTGGGAGATGACATCATCTCCCAGCGCTCTGCATTACTAAACAGAAGACCGCGAGGGAGCTCCAGCAGCTACAGGTCTGTGCTGAAAGAGGCGCAGACCTGTCCTGCCACGCATCTTGACCACCAGGGAGGAGGTAGGAAACTGGGGTGGATGCAACATGGGGGTAATATGCATACCTGGGAACTCTCCGGATTTGCCCCGGAGACTCCGGTTCTGACAGAACTTTACCGGGTCTCCGGGGCAGAGGCTGATTCCTCCGGATGTGGAGAGTTTCTATTGAAAGTCTGCCACATCTGCTTTTTCTCCCGCTGATCCTCAGTCCCCAGCTTTCTGTGTGACACCTTTAACCCTCTGAGTACCAGAGTGGTAAGGAATGCATTGCTTTGCAATGCATTCCGTACCACTCTGGCACTCAAAGGGTTAAGTCCCCCCTCACTCGCGGCAAGCCCCGCCCCTTTTTGACGCGATTAGCGTCGTTTTTGTCACCCCCTGGTGAACAGAGGACTACCCTCCGGGTAGCCCTCAACTGGAAGTTCCCAGGTATGGTAATATGGAGCTGATGGAGGGCAGTGAGAGGGCAAAATGGAGCTGATGGGGGCAATGTGAGGGCAATTTGGAGCTGATGGGGGGCAAGTTGTAGCTGATTGGGGCAATGTGGAGATAATGGCAATGTGAGGGCAATATGGAGCTGATGAGGGCAATATGGAGCTGATGGGGGCAAGTTGTAGCTGATTGGGGCAATGTGGAGATAAGGGCAATATGGAGATGATGGGGGAAATATGGAGCTGATGGGGGGCAATGTGAGGGCAATATGGAGATGATGGGGGCAGTGTGGAGATTAGGAGCATTTTGGAGGTTCCAGTGGAGATGGCCAAGGGGGGGGCACTTCAGACTTCTGTGCCTACATGCTCCTGTGATGTAAATCCGGCCCTGGTTGGAGGTCGCATATTTGGGGTAGTGAAAAATCGGCAAGCTCTGAAATCAAATCTGCCACCTTGTGTTTAGCTGGAAAAGTAAATACAACTGTGGATTGTTAACCCTTTGAGTGCCAGAGGGGTATGCATGTGTTGCATACCCGTCTGGCACTCGCATGATTAAAGTAGCAGGAATATTATTCTCAAAATCACTTGTCCTCTTCTCCCTCTGTATTGAAATATCTCATCATGAGCAGAACCCTTTCCTCAATTTGTACCAGTTGGCATATGCAAACCTGGGAACCTCAGAGTTTTGGCCTAAATCTGAGTCTCGGGGTGAAGGTCCATATTCTCGGGGAGAGTGTGTCCAGTGTTACCTACTTTATGATCTGCACCAATTAACTGCTTATTTAGACTCTAAATTGGTGTATTGTCTACCAGGAGGGTAAATGAGAAGTCCTGCCTGTGTTCTGTTGCTCAAGCAGAGAGAGATCTCTTAAAGGGTTAGTAATGCCCTTTATATAAGTTTATGTAGTATTGTAGATGTTAAAAAAAATAAACTATCTGCACAAAGTCCTATTTCTCCAACCTTTACAGTTTAAGAGGGATTTGCCGCTAAAGTTACCCCCTCCCTCCCTTTCTCCTGACGTCAGTGCTCTGCTGACGGCAGGAGATCCTGGTCCTGGGACCATCCTTCGGCTCTTCAGCAGAGCCAAAATAGCAATATTTAAAAAGAATTACTTCATTGAAACGGTCTACAAAGTGTGCCTGGTTTGCTTCCAACTACTTCCAAATATCGCTATTGCGGCTCTGCTGAAGAGCCTCCTCGAGTCGGCCGACACAGATCTCCTCCTTTCAGCTTTACAACTGACATCAGGAGAGGGGGAACTTTAGCGGCGAATATCTCTCAAACCGTAAAGGCTTGAGAGATGGGACTTCCTGCAGATGCTTAATTTTTTTAATATCTACAATGCTGCATAAACTTATTTAAGGGCTTTACTAACCCTTTACATTGTAGTATGTTAAGAGTTCCACATGGACTGATTTAAAACACCTCTAAGTTAGAGCAAGCAGGGTCACATTAACTAGAATCAATGTTCTGGGGAACATTAAGGGTTAAAATTTAACAATCTATGGGTCAGCTCATTTTTAAAGTCCCCAGTTATGGGTATATTTGTGTCACCTGTTTCATATTAATCCCCCCCCTTTATGCAGTGCTGCAGGATATGTTGGCACTTTATGAAATGATCATATAAAAGCCTGCAAGAGATATAATAACCATAAAAGGTGTTGTGTATCTTTAAAATGACATCCATTACTTGATGTAGCTCCAATAAAAGACCTTGTATCAAACGCCATTAGTCAGTACCTCCAAAAGTGTGTTCATTAACTGCTTGTTCAATTATTAGCAATTCAATAATAATAATAATAATAATTACACCACTATAATGATCTAGTACAAACACTGAGACTGATGTACTACGAAAAAGATGCAGTTTTAGAGCAACCCATTTGTACCATAGGGGAACAATTTACATATTCCCATTGATTTAAATGGGGCTTTTAACCCCTTGAATGCTAGAGGTGTGCAATGCATTGAGAAGCAATTCAAGGGGTTAACCCTTTGAGTGCCAGAGAGGTGTCGAATGCATTGCAGTGTAAAGTGCTAGATAACTCTCTGGCAATGAATGTGTTAAAGGGATAGTAATGTTTCATAATAAAAGCAGCTCCAATTAGTCTTCATAGTATTTGGGCCATGGAGAGTGTTATTTCAATTCTGTCAATTCTGTCAATAGTGATTGAATGATAAAGTATCCCCCTCCTGCCCCTTCTACTGATGTAACACTGCTCACCTCAGCGCATCAAGGTGGTGTCCAGGTGGATCACAGAGAGAGACAATCTTCAATTAACATAAGGGGAAAAACATGTTGGGGGGGTCATTGTTCTCACAGGAAGAAGATTGTCCCTTGCTGTGAGCTGTCTGGTCCGTGGACCAGATTCCACATCTGAGGTGAGCAATGTTACACTAGGTAAAAGGGGCGGGAGGGAGGAACTTTATCATTTAATTACTCTTGAACTACAACTCTGACAGTATTGAAATATCACTCTCCATGGCTCAAATACTATGAAGATTAAATGGAGCTGGTGTTTTTGTGAAACATTACTACCTCTTTAAAAACACGTTTAATTAAATGTATGCACGATCCTGTCAAGCTCTAACTAGCTTAATCTGAGGTGCTTTGATGCAGTGGCCAAGCTATGCAAGCTATTGGCCATAAACATGTCACTAAATCTTATTGTTTATCTGTAGTAAGTCACAGGTTATTTATTGCCATGAAGGCACTACACATATATACAGTATAACCATCTGAATGGTTTTACTAGCTAGAGCACACAAGGATTTTGTGCATAGTTGTTTGTATGCATTTTGGAAGGTTTGGGCTCCTACCCCAGCCTAGGTTAGTAGTTCTCTTTACACAGGTGCTAGAGACTATTAGAGAAATTTTAAATATCTGCCTTATCACCCTCACGTGGTTTTGCTCATAGCAGAGAAAAGACAGTACTGCTTTTTAATCACATTATACTAAATACATGTTTACTTAGATTTGAGGCAGATAGGAGCTTGCCCAGTCCAAGGTGCCTTGATGCAGTGGCTCTTGCTTTGGCAATACAAAGGTTACCAGATCATTTATTTGTAAAAGTTAGGATCTGACATTCTGACTTTTTGTTTTAATTTGCATGTTATTCAGTGGGAATTTTGGTATTTATTATTTGTCCCCTATAGAGTAGTTTCTGCCACTTTTGTTCCGAATTTGTAACAAGTATTATTTATCTCTCAGCCACACTGTACAAGAAGTCTTGAAGGCTTCTTTTCCTTTCTTGTGGACAGGACGTGTGATTTGGACAGTAAACATTATGGAATGTGCGTAGGGGGATGCAGGTAGAGATGAACAAAATGATTACGCAAAGTATTTTTTTTTTTTTTTAATCTGAAACAGATTGTTTAACAAAACTCTAAACAGTTCTTGCAAAACAGCTGATTTTATTTAAAAAATAGGTTCACTTTTTACATGGAAATTCTACCCCACTCCTCCCTTCCATATCCTCTGGTCCCCCCCCCCCTTACACAACCTTCAGCCAGCTCCCCTCCATTCCATCTCATCCAACCTTCTCCCTTCCATCTTTTTGTGCATTTCAGTTCAGCAAGGTTTCCTTTCCTTCACCCCATACCCTGCCATTTGCTCTCCACTCATTTTAGCCTACCAGTCTCCAGGGGCGGATTGTGGTGCAATACCAGCCCGGGGGATTTTCTTATTTAACTGGCCCACTAGCTGGTATTTGAGAGCCAGGGTGGGGGTGTGGGTACACAGTGCATTGCTCAGCAATAAATACTGTATGCAGTATATTATAAGTTATTAACCACTTGCATGCCAGAGAGATGTACAGTAATGCATTCTGAGATTAACCCATTGATTGTCCCATAGGTGCACACCACATTGCACAGGAATATGTATCTCAATGAATAACCCCTTGTGTGCTAAAGAGGCATAATTAATCAGTAACTGACATCTTTATTCACCTTACTGGTATACAAGGGGTCAATTACTCATGAATTAAGCCTCTAGCATACAAGGGGTTAAACAGTGAGGTACTGCCTAAGAGGAATTCAGTGGGTTAATAGTAGAATAAAACAGTGCTGTAATCCTGTCTGGCATGTAAATGTTTAATAACTGAGTATTTATACCTAAAAAATACAGGGGGTTAAAGGGTGAACACATCATACATTAAACCTATCTAGCAACAATACAGTTAGTTAATAAAAATTAATACCATTTGGAACTGCCAGGTAGTTGGGACCCAGAACCTATTCCTAATCTTGCACTGCACCAGGACACACTGCAGGCAGAGCAGGGACAGCTAAGTCAGCCTTGGGGGTGGGACAGATGGAGGGAACAGGACCCAGTCTTCACTGCTGCTCTGGTGAGTTGTGCCTCAGGTCCACAAAGTTGTGGACTGGAGAGGTGAGATCATCTGATCTCCCTACCGGCCCATAACTGAGCGGCCCACCGGGGGATGCCCGATCCCCCGATAGGACAATCCGCCCCTGCCAGTCTCCCTCTCTCCCCTAGTCCATCCTCTCTGGCCCTCCTTCTCTCCGATTCTTTCTGAAATGATTTGGGACAGACACAACATTTTTTCCCAGTTCTTCTGGTTCAATCTGTGAAACTATTTGTGGACATTTTGCTCAGCCTTAACTGTAAAGTTAATGTGTGTGATGGAGTTTAGTGATGAATGAAAACTCCTGTTTTCTTTTGAGAAGCATTTTCACAGAGAAATTGCAGTTTCACAGGTTTTCTCTTTTGTGGAAACTCCCTCAGAATTTCCACCGTTCCTAACATCAATGTAATTCTCAAGGAGAATTTGGCAATTTCCACATATGCTTTCTATGGCCACAAGAATTCCTACTGCAATACAATATAAACCAAAAACTTCCTGCCATGCAGCAAGGTTTTAGTTGTAATCAGAGAGAGTGGCAAATGTAGAGAGATAAATATTTTGGAGGAGGTATAGTAGGATTTCAACCTGTGTTTTTGCTGTTGTTTTCTGCACTGTGTATAAAACTGAGTACAGGGAGTTGGAGGGTGTCTGTTGCATGAATTGGAGATTAATAAATCCACCAGATTAAGCACTAGTAGCAGGGCCGGTGCAAGAATTTTTGTCTACACAGGCGAAGGTGCATTTTGATGCCCCCCCCCCCCCCCCCGCCAATCCACCCACCTCCCTCTGACCCGGCCACAATCCCCCTTCCCTCGACCTTGCCACAATCCCCTGCCCCTTGTGCCCTACCCTAAAAATGGCCCTGGCACTCTTTTTATAAATGAACATGTCTGGGGTCAAATACACTTAAGTATCCTGGACGTCATGCTAGACTGAAACATTTCTCCATTTTTCTCTGCAATCTAAAATACTGTCCTACATTTGCTCTGAGGGAGCAGCCATTCCCACCCTTTCCACTGCTCCGTACGATTGTCAATCAATGCATTATACCCACTTTTGGTCCTCAAGAGGTAAACCAAAAATATTACACTTCTCTGTATTAACCCCTTGGATTTTAGAGAAGTCTCCATTAGATGGCTCTTGCCTCCATGTCGTTCATTAAAAAAAGTGTAATTGTGCTACACTATGATACCACATATCTTATATTTTAAATGAAGCTACACAGATATTACAGAGCTTACCACTGAGGCATGAGGTGGGATAAAGAAGCAAGAGGGGGAGGCAAGAGGGGATAAAGAGACAAGATGGGGAGTGAGTGGCAAAAGTGTGAGAGACAAAAAGGGATAAAGAGAAAGAGGAAAGGGGAGAGAAAGAGTAAAGGGGAGAGAAAGAGGGGCAAGAGGGGGATAAAGAAGGGCAAGAGGGAGAACGAGACAAGACTGGACTAAAGAGAAAGAGGCAGAATGGAGAGAAAGGCAAGGGGGAGAGAGAAAAGTGATGGAGAAATATAAAGAGGCAAGAGGGAGAAAGAGTTAAGAATGGAATAAAGAGAAAAAAGTAAGGGAGAGAAAACTCTCTTTCTCCCCCTCTTGGTCCCTGCTCTAGCATCTTTCTCCCCCTTTTGCCCCCTTGCCTCTTGATCCTCCTATTCCATCTTTATCCCCCATTTTGCCTCTTGACTCCCCCTCTTGTCTCCTGACCCCCCCATTTTGCCTCTTGACTCCCCCTCTTGTCTCCTGACCCCCCCATTTTGCCTCTTGACTCCCCCTCTTGTCTCCTGACCCCCCCATTTTGCCTCTTGACTCCCCCTCTTGTCTCCTGACCCCATTTTGCCTCTTTCTCCCCCTCACCTCTTGATCACCCCCATTTTGCCTCTTTCTCCCCCTCACCTCTTGATCTCCCCCATTTTGCCTCTTTCTCCCCCTCACCTCCTGATCCCCCCCATTTTGCCTCTTTCTCCCCCTCACCTCCTGATCCCCCCCATTTTGCCTCTTTCTCCCCCTCACCTCCTGATCCCCCCCATTTTGCCTCTTTCTCCCCCTCACCTCCTGATCCCCCCCTTTTGCCTCTTTCTCCCCCTCACCTCCTGATCCCCCCCATTTTGCCTCTTTCTCCCCCTCACCTCCTGATCCCCCCCATTTTGCCTCTTTCTCCCCCTCACCTCCTGATCCCCCCCATTTTGCCTCTTTCCCCCCCTCACCTCCTGATCCCCCCCATTTTGCCTCTTTCTCCCCCTCACCTCCTGATCCCCCCCATTTTGCCTCTTTCTCACCTCCTGATGCACCCAGTTTGACTCCCTCCCACTCACCTTTTGATCCCCCCCTTTTTGCATTTCTCCCCCTCACCTCTTGACCCCCTTTTTTGCCTTTCACCCCTTGACACTTGATCCCCCATTTTGCCTCTTTATCCCCTCTCTTGATCCCCCCCCCCTTTGTCTCAAGTTCCCCCTTGCCTTTACTTAATTCTGAGGGAGCCCGGACCTGTGCTGGTGCAGCAGGTGAAGCCCTGTTTCCTCTTCTCTGCACTGCAGCCTCTGAAGCCAGCCGCTGCCAGCCAGGACCGGACCATGTGACACACGCAGTGAGCTAGCGACGCAGACGTGATGCAGGTAGTTTGCTTCATCTTTCTGGGCGCTACTTTCAAACTTGCTCTGATTCAGGACAAGTTTGAAAGTAGCGCCCAGAAAGATGAAGAAAACTAACAGCATGCGCGACGTCACTGCTCAGTGTGTGCCACTGGGTCCCGGATAACACGGGTTGCGATCGCTAGCGCTCAGCCTCTTTCACCTCAGGGATTCCCATTTCGGCGCCCCTCCGCTGCGGGGCGCCCTAAGGCGGCTGCCTAAGCTGCCTTATGGTAGCGCCGGCCCTGACTAGTAGTAGCAGTAGTCATGAATGCCTAGTGCCAGCAGATAGTGCCTCCACCACATCCCCAGAGACCTGGCATATGTTTCTAAAAATGAGAAGTTTTGATTTTCCTCAGATGGCTGTATGCAGTTGTAACACAATTGTACCTTCCTAAGCCTGCTGCGTCTGTCGGTGTGACACCAGGTGTACCACCTACGTCACACTTGCCACCAAGAGAGACGTCTGGTGGCAGTGCTGATGAGGGTTGGGAAGATCATGTATTTAGGTTTCTTAGCTTAAACAAACCAAGAATAAGAGAGAGATCTACAGATGAGAATGAGTATCGCCAAGGGTGATATTACGGTGGTTATTTTACTGACCCGTATTCACCTCTCCAGCTGGGGATTGCAAAAGCAGAAGCATCATCTTGTGTAGTCTCTCAATCAGAGGTGTAACTAGAAGCCATTGGCCCTGCCTCCACGTTGCCCCTATTGACCCCCACAATGTCCATCTCCTACCTCCCTGGTGGTCCAGTGGCAAGGCAGGAGAGGTTTGCACCTCCTTCTGCACAGACCTCTATACAGCTGAAGCTCCCGCGCAGTCCTCTCTTCAGTAATGCAGAGTGCTACGAGATTGTCATCTCCCAGAGATCTGCATTACTAGAGTGCTGAAGAGGCAGCTCAGCTGCTAGAGGTCTGTGCCGAAGAAGGCACAGACCTCGGCTTGTTACTTGTTGCTGGCATCGGGCTGGGGGGTCGCAAGAGGCCCCTGAAGTAATGGGCCCGATCACAGGTGCAACCCATATTGTTATGCCACTGATCTCAATGAACAGTGACCTCCACCAGAAGGCACCCAATAAATGGATACTCACAAGGGTTCATGCTGTGATTCTACTTATGCAGTACACAGCTTTAAGACTTCTTTGCAATATTAAACTGTGCCAAACACAGTTACTGATGGACTTTCCAAGAGTTGGCTGCTCCAAACAGCCATAATATACAGAATCTTAAAAAACAAAAAACACAGGGCTCCCCATAGTGTAAATCCATTGTTAAATCAAATGAGAATTATGATGGTACTCACAAATCTTTTGATCAGACAAAACTGACAAAGCAAGCAGATGGAGAGATTTCCCCATCTCCACTCTGGTATCTCAGGATAAACCGGAATTTTCAACGCATCTTGCAATCATTCGTTGATTAGCCTTCAGTAATATTGTGAAGATAAATAAAACAGAACTGTGGGTGTTCAGTCCAACACAAAAAATGTTAAGAACTGAACTTGTAATAATAATAAAAAATGAAAAATAAAAATGATAAAATAAATACATGAATAATTAAAATAATATACAAATGTAAGCGGTTCCAAAATGTTCTTATAGATGCCATTATATCCATGCAATGGAAAAATGAATATCAAATCTATGAAAAGATAAAATGTCTAATGCGTTTCGCGGTGCTGCCCCACCGCTTTATCAAAGACAAAAAAACTAACATTTTTTATATTTCATTTGTCGGTGAAGTAATGAATGTGACAAACATGTAGTTATTATGAGGTCTCACAGTCATAATAACAAAAACACACACTGTGCATAATTTCCAGAAATGTATATTTCAAACTACAAATGTACATTTTTGCCAAAGTCATCATAGAGAAATAGTGCCACCCTAAGCTGGAACCCAAGATGTACGAAAGCGTCACAGCAAACTTGATGAGAACCACAACGTTAAAGTAGACATGCCATTTTGATTCAAGTTTGCTCATTTGAAAATGTAATTAAAAACTGCCTATGTGGTGTTCGCCAAAAGACCAGCAAATGTACAGTTAAGGAGAAATTCATACTTGGTACCATATGCCAATTTTTGCTAATTACTGCACCAGTGATGGTTCACATGCTAATTAAGTTTTACAGTGATGTTTCATGTGTTTATTTAGCGTTTTCAGTGAAGTTTCTTATGCTAATTAAAGCGGAACTAACACCGCTAAGAAACTTTGTTTGTAATAATTCCCTATCTGGCGACTAGCTGCTTAGTAGTGCTAGTCGCAAGAATTATTACCTCTTTATGGAGAAATATGCAGTCGTCCTCGGCTGACAGGCAGGATGAAGCACGGACATCTTGCCCTAGTGACGTCTGCGCGCCTGTGCTGTCAGTCCCAGACGGCTGTAGGAGGCGTTGCTAGGAGCCATTCGGCTCCGAAAGGGACTGACAGCGCAGGTGCGTGGACGTCACTAGGGCGCGCCGTCCTGCCTGTCATCCGAGGATGAATGCATATTTCTCCATAAAGAGGTAATAATAAGCGCTACTAAGCAGCTAGTCGCCAGATAGAGAATTATTACAAACGAAGTTTCTTAGCGGTGTTAGTTCTGCTTTAAGCAGTGTGCTGCACCAGATACTTTCACTTTTCCCAGAAATAAGTGTGAATATTTCCTACACTATATATCTGTTTTGCTTCTGATTAACGTGACTCATACGCAGTTTTGAATGAACTTTTCAAATATGTAAATAAAACAAGATGACAGGTCCACTCTAAAAATCAGTAGCCCATTAATGCTCAAGCTGGGTAATCCTTAATTCAAAGCCTATTGGTAGCCCTTAAGTACCAAACATGGACAGCCATGGTTTAAGGGGTTAAATTAAGAACTATTTACTCCTGTAGGTTAGTTCTACTGGCAAAGTAGCAGCTAGTGTTCTATAAGTTTATTTATGCTTTATAACATCTATTCTGGGAGTTCTTGCAACATTAGCTTCATACCATTTCAGTGTTGAATTTGCTTTCAGTTAGAGTTGCCAGATTTGTCTTTAACCCTTTGAGTGCCAGAGAGGTATCCAACACATTGCTTTGCATACCTCTCTGGCACTCTAAGGGTCACGTCTTCATGATGATTCTGTGAGATATATTCGTACTGAAGAAAACCACTAACATACTTTTTTTTTTTTTTTTCCTATCTCCTCTAAGATGTGAATGAATGTCACTATGGAATACAGCAATGCCATATTCAGGCTATTTGTGTCAATGAACCTGGCACATATTCTTGCCATTGTAGAAATGGGTATAAGGATCATTCTCCAGATGCACCAGGCACTGTGTGCATCTTTTTCCAGTTATCAGGTATTCTCTTTTAAGACACAGCCACAATTTGCCAGATGTCCTGTTGGGGTTTGGATGTGATACCAACAGGACAAGTGGCAGATGATTGTAAAGACTTATAATTGTCTCTAGTTCTGGGATATTGGTACTAATATAGCTCGTATTACATTGCAGTTGATATCAAGGGTTTTATCTACACATTTCTTCATGGACTTCAAATTGAATCTGTTAAATAAGATCAGTGATAAATTATTAACTCCAATCTAATCTAGGTCTTCATTTGATATTTCCAATGCAAATTTCCATAGGTATTATAGAGGATTTACTTATTGATGATGGATTGTGAGGTAGAATGGAAAAACTGAAACACTGATGGACTGAGCAAGTGGATGAATGACTACCACATAGGAAAGGCCTTCTGTTAAACATATCAAGAATCACTAAATGTAGAATTAACTTTTATTAAAATAAGGTCTACAGTGAATATTGGTTGTTATCCTTTCGGATACTTGATCAATGGGTCAGAAACATCTGATAAAGACCAACAGACTAGAACACAGAGGTAGTTGATGAAACATCTAAGGAGAAGGTACAGTACAAGGAGGACAAGATTAATTTAGGGTTCAACATGTCGTCTTTTATTCTGCCCTGTCCAGTTTTCTAATCACTGTCTAGGGACAGACAGAGGCGTGCACACACACATACACATTTGATTGTCATCATTTCAGATACATCTCTTGTATGTCTGTTGTATGTATACACTTTACACACACTATGGTGTCAACTCTTGATTACTTAAAATGTAAAAACCATAATTCTGTATTCTGAAGAATATTCCTGGGAGAGAAGTTAAATTGGGACCATACTTACAGGAATAGATGGCTATTAATTTGTTTTACAGAAAGACTAAGAAGTCTTTATCCAGCAGTCCAGTATACCTGACAAAATAAATTGATTTAAACATACTTTTTTTTGCATTGTGTATACAGTCTCATGTATTTACTATGCTGCACTGAAGTTTAAATTTAATACACACCTCTTCACAATAGACAATAGGCAGAAACACTTTGAATTAGAAATCCCAGAGACAATTTTCACCTATTGTTCTACAGAGCAATGTAAGTGGATTAGATTGTGAAACAAGTGACCCGCTGTTTACAGCAGCATTTATATACAACATTCATATACATAGGGAATTATAAATACAAGTCTGAAGCACACATACCTAGCTCAGATTTTAAATAGGGGCCAGTTATTCCATACATGCCAACAATTTCCAGTGGCACTTCTTCCCTGGGCAGTTACAGTACAGAGTGTCGCTAGATGTTCATTTTACTTGCTACAACAATACAAGCCGAAAACCTTGTACAATACTGTAGAACTGCACTTGCATACTACATGAATGAATCATATAAACAGGGAATTGTATCACATTAGGGAGTTCATAGCCTACATTTTAACGATAAGCATATAGGATAAAGGGATAAAATTTGACAGGGACATAAGCTGAGACAATAGAATCCAGGGACCAAGAGAAAAAAGCCAGGACTGTCCTGGGACGGTTGGCAGGTATGTTATTCCTATAGTTGTAGATTGCCTCGAAGACCAAGTAAAAGATTTTTTGGTTTGGGAATAGAGGGGGAGAGGATGCAACAAAATTAACAACGCCATCTCTCCAAACTCCTAATGCCAAATTACTACCTAATTTTATTGGGGGGGAGGGGGTTGTGTACATTCTGTGTGTGATAAGTATAGGATAGGTAATTGTATTAACAAATGTTCAAGAGCTTAGACAGACAGGGATGGATCTACATCCCAGGCGTCCCTAAGCAATGTACTGTAGGTGCCCTTAGCTCCACCCACAGCCACACCCCTGCTCCTCACATAACCCCACCCCAGTCCCATCCACTGTTTCCTGGCACAGAAAATACTCTTAGGATATAACAAGCAAGGACAAAAAAAAACAAAAAAAACTTCAACCACTTTTTTGCTGGCGAGATCTCCAATGAATTGTGAAGCAATACGTTCGAGATCTCTCTCTAGCATCCAAGGGGTTAAATAATAGCCTGCAAAGGGATTTATAAACTGGTGCAGGGAGTTGAGATTGCTCTGGCCACACCCACAATTCAGAATGTGAGTGTGGCCATCACAGCTGAGGCTCTCCTCAAAATTTTGAGTTCTAGACAGTTGCCTACTCTGCTTATTGGGCACTCCGGCCCAGTAGACGGACATTGGCTTCAACGGCGGGGCCATCAAGCTGATAACCCATGTCAGTTTATTAAATCCCTAACCATGTTGGCTTTTCTCCCAGTACCTACCAAACAAGGCCATATAAATGGGGAAAATTTGGAGCACACCAACATAACAATAGGTAAAAAACTAAAAAAAATTTAATTTGCTTTTAATCCCTTGAATGCTAGGATAGTCTCCGACTTGTTGCTCTGAAATACACCGGAGACTTCTCTGACATTCTAGGGTTTAAAAGCCCATTTGTAAATCCGGTCTATGAGCTGTCTAATGTTCAGGCATCGTGTATGTTTGTAACAACATCATGCATTCTCATGATGTGAAATTGACTGTCCTAGGTACCTTGCATTCTTTGCATAAGTTTGTAACTATTGACTAGCAGCACTACATAAAATAGAATAACTGTACACTAATCCTCGTGTTCTTCTTCTATGACAGGAATCAGATTTATATATGAAAAACTAGACCTTCTCGTAGGTGCCATAGCAGGTGTACTTGTTGTTTTGTTGATCATTATAGCAGTTTTATGTGCTCTAAAACAAAAGAGACACATCAAGGGTGACTTCAGCCTCACTGAATCCAAATCTGCAAGTTCTCACATAGGAGGGGCTTCAGACCTTACTGAACTGAGTAATCCTTATCTGCAGCAGTCAAAGACCACCAGAGATATGACTGCTCTCTGTGATGCTGCACAACATACAGCAAGAGAGACATCAAGCACATTGGAATTGACTAAGATAACTATAGAGCAAACTGCATGTTAATGATTAGTCCATGCTCTTTAAGTACAGTTGATGTAAGTTGAATGTTCTGTAATGTAAATGCTGAGATATTGGAAGTATCAATAAAAAAATAGTTTACTTCCAGCAATGTCTCAAGTTTTATTGTTGTGAATAACAATATAGGGCATGGATAAGGAATAGGACTAAAATGTTCCTAAGCAATTTCTGTAATGAAAGGTAATTAGGAGTAATTCCAGTCCTGACTTTGCCAGTATGAAAAAAATGCACAGTTCATTCTTATCTGAATCTCTTGGATGCTATGGATGTAAACAATGTGTTTGATAACTCTGCAGCAACCAAAAGGTTTACCGACTTAGATCTACCAGTAGCCCTGTCCCTGTCACAATCCAGCTTTTCACATGATCCTGAACCAATCCACTTTTGACGGTCATAGAACATATTCCTCAGCTAGAACTGGGGTGCTCGAATCTAGCTTCAGGACCCCCCATCAGTGAATTTTAAGGATGTCCTCAAACACACATGTAAATGTCTTGAGCAGATCCTTCAGAATGAATGAACCACTGATTGATTCACCTGTGTTCATAGGAGATCTGGAAAACTTCCACTTGTTGCAGGGTTCTGAGGTCAGGTTTGAGCATCAGTACTTCCAAATAACCCCTATTCATCAAAACCCTTTAAGGATCAGATCATGCACTTGGAGAAAGATGTGATTCTGTAGGACTCAGGATTCAAATGCTCCCAATAAATTCTCCTTAGAAAGATTTCATTGGGGGAGTTTAGAATCATTGAATCCTGCAACACAGAATCATGTCTGCCTCCGTAGACTTGATATCCAGCACTTATTAGATTAAATGTAGATAACCAAGCCACACAAAAGTGATTCATAGTGGCCATTAAGATTTTCTGTCCAGAATGCAAGCAGGGGGTTTATTATTATGAAGTGTTGGTGTTTCTTTAAATGAATTGCACCTGAGGGTAGAAAACCCTTGGCTCTTTAGCTGCTGGGAACTGCACCTCCTGTAATACCCAAACAGTCCGGGGGGAAACCAAATATGAAGAAGTAGGTAGCAAACCTAGATAATGGTAAAACAAAAAAACACAAAAGAGAGAAGCGCACACGATCTAAGTGTAGACTGTAATGTCAATATATGGAATCCTCCACCAGATAATCACCTGTGAGTTCACAAGATGTCTACTCACATTTCCATGAGGCTATACCGACCTCTCAGTGAATAAGCCTCCACTGGATCACCCCCAGTGCGGGTATCTGTATCACTCCTGTTCCAGATCTCCCCGGTCTTCCCAAAATCTCCCAATATTCCTCCTCACCCAGAGTAAATGGAGATGGTATAATACTCCTCAGGATTCAAAGACTCCAACTGATACTCTATATCTAATGAGGACTAATATATATACAGAAAGGAAGGGGAAGACTATATGGAGTAATACAGTCCCAGAAACACAATAACTGTGGGCCACTAATGAAATAGGAACCACACACTAGATCAAATGGTTCTCCTTAAAAATATATATATTTATTATAAAAAATAAATCACATAAAACACACATATATGTGCATGTACATATACTGAATACTATAAAAAGAATATAATCAATATAAAATAATCTCTTAAAGAGATAAAACAATACTCTCACCCTACGCGTTGCATGATATATTATCACTTCCTCAGGGGTCTATCTACTGCAGTAGATAGACCCCTGAGGAAGTGATAATATATCACGCAACGTGTAGGGTGAGAGTATTGTTTTATCTCTTTAAGAGATTATTTTATATTGATTATATTCTTTTTATAGTATTCAGTATATGTACATGCACATATATGTGTGTTTTATGTGATTTATTTTTTATAATAAATATATATTTTTATGGAGAACCATTTGATCTAGTGTGTGGTTCCTATTTCATTAGTGGCCCACAGTTATTGTGTTTCTGGGACTGTATTACTCCATATAGTCTTCCCCTTCCTTTCTGTATATATATTAGTCCTCATTAGATATAGAGTATCAGTTGGAGTCTTTGAATCCTGAGGAGTATTATACCATCTCCATTTACTCTGGGTGAGGAGGAATATTGGGAGATTTTGGGAAGACCGGTGAAGATCTGGAACAGGAGTGATACAGATACCCGCACTGGGGGTGATCCAGTGGAGGCTTATTCACTGAGAGGCCGGTATAGCCTCATGGAAATGTGAGTAGACATCTTGTGAACTCACAGGTGATTATCTGGTGGAGGATTCCATATATTGACATTACTGTCTACACTTAGATCGTGTGCGCTTCTCTCTTTTGTGTTTTTGTGTCTACATGCATTGGAAGTCGAATACCAGCGACTGATATTGGGAGGCGGCACCGTGAAAGTAGAAGTGAAAAGAGATTTTTGAAGAAGGCTGGACTAGAGACTTTGGGTTTATTTTTATTTTTATTTTTGTTTTGTTTCATTTTATCTATTTTATTCATATTAATTTTTCATTATTTTTTTCCCTTTTCAAGGGTTTTTCTTTCTTTCTTTTTTTTTTTTTTTTTTATGTGTATTTTGAATATTATATATTGTTTATTTTCACTACAATATTGTGGTTGTATATTTAAAGTAGAGACCTCTCAATAGTGAGCGCTGATATATTTAGAATTGATAATGGTAAAACAGTAGATGGAATATATCTGGATTTTGCAAAGGCATTGATACAATACCACACAGGAGGCTGGTGTATAAATGTAGGAATTTGGGTCTAGGGGATAACCTTTGAGACTGGACAGAAAATGACACAACAACGCTGTATAAATAAAAAAAAAAAAAAAAAAGAAAAAAAAAATCCTCCATCCATTGAGACCGGAGTACCTCGGGGGTTCAGTAGTTGGCCCACTGCTTTTGATATGTTTATAAATTACCTGGAAATAAGTAAAGAAAGCGATATTTCAATATTTGTAGATACTAAATTATGCAGGGTTATAAATTCAGAGCATGATGTTTACATAAAATGACAGATTGGGCTAACAAATACAATATGAAACTTAATGTAGGAAAGTGTAAAGTTGTATTTTTTGGACTAACAAATCATAAAGCTGCATATAAGCTTAGTAGGCTGCTAGAGAAAGATATGGGAATCCTTGTAAACTGTTAACTTGGGAACCGTGATCCGTTTCAAACAGCAGTAGCAAAAGCAGAGCAAAGTATTGTCTTGCAAATGTTTTCACCTATGTTTATTAAAGGCATTTTCTTTAAAGGGATAGTAATGTTTCACAATAAAATCAGCTCCAATTAATTTGCATAGTATTAGGACCATGGAGAGTGTTATTTCAAATCTATCAGAGTTGCAATTCAAGAGTAATTGAATGATAAAGTATCCCCCTTCTACCCCTTTTACTGATGTAACACTGCTCACCTCAGAGCAGCAAGACTGTCCAGATGGATCTCAGAGGAGGATAATCTCCAGTGATCATAATGGGAAAACCTGCCAAGAAGAGCAGGGTTTTCCTTATGCTCTGAGTAAGAAGATTGTCCCTTGCTGTGAGCTGTCTGGTCTCAAGACCAGATTTCACATCTGATGAGAGGTGGCTTACACTAGGTAAAAGGGGCAGGAGGGGGATACTTTATCATTCAATTACTCTTGAACTACAACTCTGACATTATTGAAAACACTATATTTGGCTTAAATACTATGAAGATTAATTAGAGCTGCTGTTTCTGTGAAACATTACTATCCATTTAATCAGAAAAAGATAATCATCAATTTGTATAAGACCGTATTGTCAGTTTCCACTTTTTTCAAATGTCAATTCTGTGGATTCAGTATAATTAGCGGGTTTCTCACAAAATGATTTTAATCACACTCTGGCTTAATATTAGCCTAAAGGAATGTCTTTACAAAACATTATTATACACATTATGGTGTTCTGTTAAAATATATCATTTACATTGTATATTTCATTGTTACTGTATGAAACGTATAGTGGACAACTTTTTTCATAGAATATGCTATCACTAATTGGGATGTGAGAGAAGAGTTTAAAACATTTTTATTGTAATATGAGAAGTGTTCTGTTTGGACACCACTCCATCGATTTTTTTTTTTTTTTTTTTTTTTTTATTGGACATTTTAATTATATAGGGAGGGATAGACAAGACCAGCAATTAATTTACAAGAGAAGACGTTGATCTGCATAGAAATGTGTTGTGTGGATTGTGATTATGCACCACTCGGAGTACCAGAGAAGCAGAGGCCTATTCATATGGAGAGATTATGGGACTTGGAACAGGGAGCATGAAGCACTGTGCAGAAGGCAAAGAGAAGGGAGCCTCATTTGGAGAAAGTGGAAAGACTCTCATGGCTTATATCAAGTCAAAGTTGGAGAAATCTTAGTGCATTAGCTACATACAATAACATAGAAATTGGAAAAGTGATATCACTGGAGAAGTCATTTCTGCTTTATCACCTGTTTAAAAGGATAGTAATGTTTCAGTATTTGCGACATAGAGAGTGTTATTTCAAAACCGTCAGATTTGTAGTTTAAGAGTAATTGAATGATAAAGTATCCCCCTCCCGCCCCTTTTACCTAGTGTAAAGATCAGACAGCTCACAGCAAGGGGCAATCTTCTTACTGTGAGAACAATGAAAACCCTGTCCCCCTTGACAGTTTTTTCCCATATCCTAATTGAAGATTGTCCCTCTCTGCGATCCACCTGAAAGCAAAACCCTGCCCCCCTTGACAGGTTTTTCCTTATGCATACTGAAGATTGTCCCTCTCTGCAATCCATCTGGACAGTCTTGCTGCTCAGAGGTGAGCAGTGTTACATCAGTAAAAAGGGTGGGAGGGGGATACTTTATCATTCAATTGCTCTTATACTACAACTCTGACAGTACTGAAATAACACCCTCCATGGCCCAAAATACTATGAAGATTAATTGGAGCTGCTTTTATTGTGAAACATTATTATTCCTTTAACATGCCTTAGTGCATAACCCCCCTGATCTTGTAAGCAACCCTGACCTGTCACGGTTGGCAAGCAAAGGCAAGGAATCAGACAGTATAGTTAAAAACACCTTTATTAGAATAATATGCAGTAATAAAAATGTGATAATAAGCAGAGGGTGACTGGAGAGGCTAGAGACTCTATCAGAAATAGGAGGCTCCAACAGGTCCATCACAACTGCTAGAGACTAGGCCGGAGCCAACTGGTAGTCTAAATCGCCCCGAGAGGAACACCGAATCGACCCTGCTGTCTCCCAGTAAGTTGGCGACAAGGGAGACTACTGACTCACGTCTGCAGTCAGTACGGCTGGAGTCCGCCAGAGCCACAGGTCTGCACCAGATAGGATGTCCACATGTCAGGAGGCAACACAGAGAGGGTAGCTGGACAGAGCCCCAGGTCAGCACCAGGTTGGATAGTCAGACAAGCCAAGGTCATACACGGAGCAGGTAGTCAGCCAGAGCCACAGGTCTGCACCAGATTGGATGTCCACTAGTCAGGAGGCAACACAGAAAGGGTAGCTGGACAGAGCCCAAGGTCAGCACCAGGTAGGATAGTCAGACATGGAATTGTACACTGATGCTACTGGCCATAGTGGCTATGGAGCAGTATGGGAAGGGAGGTGGAGTGCACAGACAGCTGGGAGGAAAGAGGTTTTTAAAAAAAAATATGACTCTACGTGAATTGCTTCCTGTGGTGGTAGAGAGAGAACTACGGGGGCATTTCTTTGCTAATAAACGAATACTGATGTTTTGTGACAATGCAAGTGTGGTACATGCAGTAAACAATATGTCTGCCAAATCTGGTCCAGTGGTCAAATTATTGTGGTATTTAGTTCTTAAATGTCTATCTTAATATTTGGTTAAAAATGAAGCATATTTTGGGTTATTGTAATGTATTAGCTGATAGCCTGTCAGGATTCCAGTTTGGAAGGTTTTTCCAGTTGGCCCCAAGGGCAGAGCGTTGTGGAGTTCAGCGTCCAGATCATCTTTGGGACTTGATCTAGGTATGGTGGGCAAATTAGTCAGCCAGTCAGTGTCAGCATCTGCTTGGAGAGGTCACGTTTATATACAAAGGTCCAAAATGGATCAACAAGGCAAGGGTGCATGGATCAACTTGAAAGAGTATAAGGGGTCAGTGTTATGTCCAGTATCTGGTATGAGAAGTTATCTAGGAATTAGACCCAATAATGAGGATAGTTTGTTCATTCATGAAGATGGTGTTCCTTTAAGTAAGTTTCAATTGAATAGAGTTTTTTTCTTTATGTACATAGGTAAAAAGTTTTCTTTACACTCCTTCAGAATAGGGGTGGCAACTGAGGCTTTTAGGCTAGGGATAGATGACTCTGGGATCAAACAGTTAGGAAGATGAAGAAGATGAAGGAAGATGAAGATCTAATAGACTTAAGCTATACATCAGTCCTCATAAGTTACATGATACAATTTTGTGGTAAGTGGTATGTATTTATCTTTTCAGGAAACCAGTCGCCTACTGTTTGGATTATAGGACACTCGTTTATTTTTTGGTCCTGGAGAAGGGCAGTTAAAAGAACTTATAAGGAAAATTTGGGGTTTGATATGAAGGTATGCAAAATTTGGTGGCATGGGGTAAGAGGCCTTAAGTTGGAGGAGTTTGAAAATGAGTGGGGGTTTTGTTTAGCTAATTTTCCTAACCCAGATATAATAATGGTATATATTTGAGGTAATGATCTGGGAAGATTAAAATCTATGGAGATTATTTTTCAGGTGAAGGTGATTTTGCATAAAGTTTTTGCCTTTTTCCCCAGAGATATTTTGGGTTTCTCTGAGATTGTGCTTCGCTTAATTTGGTTGAACCAGCAGAGTTTAGATGATTAGAGCACACAAGAAGAAAATTAAATAGATTTTTAGCTAAATTGTTTCATACTTTGGGAGATTTGTCTTATAGACATGTAGACCTGGAAAATGGTGGTGCAGGCCTTTATAGAATGATGGGATACATTTATCTGACGTTGGATTAGATATATTTAATATTGGCCTACAAACTTTGATTGAAATGGAGCTTTCGCGCTGGGGTGGGCTAAGCCCTTGCTGTAGTCAGCCAGGACTGGCTCTGGAGGGTGTTGAAAGATAAGGTTCTGGTATTGGTGATAGCTCCTGGCTGGTATGGCGGAGCTAAGTTTTTTGGTATGATGAACTTATCAGGCTGGGATGGCTGGTAAGAGTATTTATGGTTAACAAGTGTTAATTATTTATTTAAATAAATGCTGCAACCTTACCACCATTTTCAAGTTGTGTATTGTTTTTATTTATTTATTGGGTTTGCTATTTTGGGTCATGGGAGTGACTGGCGATCTTACAGCTTCCGTGAAACTCTGCCCACATCTGCTACTTTCTACCCTGTTCCTCCCACTCCGTGGCCTTTTCTCCTCCTTCCCCAGTTTATTCTAGGTATTTTTTTGTTTTTGTTTTTTGTTCCGCCCCCCCACCCATGATTAAGCCTCACCACTTTTTTACAACATGAATTGTGTCATTTTTCTGCCTTCAGCAACATCACAGGGCTCCCCTCCAGGAGGGCCGGGCAAAGAAGTTTCCAGGTATGCCAAAAGGTAATTTGCATAAAATCTTAAAGGGATAGTAATTATTATTATACTTAAGTATTACTAATCCCTATATTAAAGTCCTATTAAAAATAAATGCATTGCCCCCAGTGTCATCTCTCATAAAGGTTTGAGAGATGACACTGGGGGCAATACATTTATGTTTAATAGGACTTTACTATAGAGATTAGTAATACTTAAGTATTACTGTCCCTTTACGTCCTACAGATCATATGCTCTTATGCAATAACTACAATACAAAGAAGAAATACCAACACTAGTATAGTTATTCCTGCATGTTTATTGAAATACATAAAACCTGTTTCTTGATGAAAATTTCTCTTTAAATGGTCTTATATCACCTTGAATTCCAGGGAGATCTCCGAAGCATTTCAGAGCAATATGTTGGAGACCTCTCTAGCACACATGCAGGGTTAAATGCCCCACTTAAATCATTAGGAATTTGGGGACAATTTATTTGTCACCTTTATGCATTTGGTTTATCCCATAACTCCTGCTTTCATTTGAACATTATGTACTATAGTTTCCTTTTACAGTGACCTATATTTTCTTTACCTCCAGATGTCAGTATTTTCCTTTTAATGTACAACCATACAGCAGTGTTTTAGAAACTAAGGAAAGTCTTAGTAATACATTAGTAGAAATGTCCCTGGGTTGCACAGGGTGTGTTAGAGAACAAGGCATTATACAGTGGCACCTCACAGTTTGGGTCTCATTCTATATCATAGTTTGTTTCTCTCTCACTGTAGGGCACTGTCTCATTCATTTTCCATAGCTCTTACACATTCTCTCTTGTATTCTCTTGCTTTCACTCTCTCACCCATTTTCTCTCTCTCTGTCTTGCTCAGTCTCATGTGATCTGTTTCTTGAACTCTTCTGCTGTCTGTTGTAATCTCTCACTGTCTCTCTCTCTCATGAACTCTAATCTGCTCTCTCTTGCTCCATCTGTGTGGGTGAGTGTATGTTCGTCGGTCTCTTTCTCATTCCAAAGGAGCTGAAGTCCAGGAATAACTGGAGAGTCACATGTTCATATTATAGCTGCAGGTGTTTATGCAGACAGTCTGAAAACTCTGCCATATAAAATAAACAGGTTCCTGGGGAGCTCAAAATGGCATTCCAGTAGTTACACATGTGTGTAATTAGGACAGCAGCAAGGACTATATCTTGGCTACATATACAAAATAAACAAAAGGAAAGTGTTTGCGGGAGCCTCGGCCACGGGTTTCACTTGCAGAGCCAGCATACCTGAGCCATCCCAGCTGTTTCGCACGCACCAGTTCAGCCAGCCAATGAAATGTATTTTCTATATGGTCCTTGTTGGCTAGCTCAGCCAGCCAATGAGGACCATATAGCAAATACATTTCATTGGTTGGCTGGACTGGTGCGTGTTGCTCCATTCCAGGACTTTTTGTTGTCCTGCTGGGGGGTGACCTGGGACGCTGGACACAGACCCTCAATAAGGGACTGTCCCGGGCATTCCGTGACGTGTGTCATCCTAATGGGGTGGGGAGTGGATGGGGTTACCAAGGAACTCACTTGCCCAGAGAAGAACCCCCTGTCCCTGAGCCACCGTTATTTACTCAGATACAGATCCACAGAGGTCCCTGGTGTGTTCTTTTAATACATTTTATAGAAGCAAATATTGAAGCAAATTACAGAAATTCTCTGTCAGTGTATCTGGGTTATGGTTTTTATGATCAAGTACTGCAATGAAATAGAGATCTGCTCCCTACTTCTGTATGACCAGAATGTATTCTGTTGATTTACCTGTTTTAAATAAAACACTACTAATTGAGAATGTTTCAAGAAGAAAATGTGGGTTTGGAAAGCTCTGTAAGTTTGTATATTCCATTTAATCAGGAAAGGGGGAACCTGCAACTCTCTCACTGTTGGACTATAACTTCTGTCATCCTCTTCTGGAAATTGACCTTTTATAGAATGTCCAGCTGACCGTGATGGGAAGGTGACAAGTTGCCAAACCTGGTGTAACAAGTGTATATCTGGTGACAGGGGCTGCTGTCTGGCTAACAATGGGAGTTGCAGTTAAATGGCAGCTGGAGGGTGCCAAAGGAAGTTTCAACTTCTCAGAGGATTTTTTTTTTTACAGTAAGGTCTGTTAAGGGTTAATAATGCCCAAAGATGACTTTGTTTTATTGTAGATTAAAAAAACAAAAAAAAAAATTACATGCAACAAATTCCATCTCTCAAACCGTTACAGTTTGAGAGATATTCCCGCTAAAGTTCCCTTTGAGGTGGCTCTTCAGCAGAGCCGAAATAGTGATCTTTAAAAAGAACTACTTCATTGGAACAGTCTACAAAATGTGCTTTCAAACCAAGCACAGTTTGTAGATGTTTTCAATGAAGTAATTATTTTTAAATATCGCTATTTCGGCTCTGCTGAAGAGCCGCAGGCTGGTCCCATGACCGAGATCTCCTGCTGTCAGCAGAGCGCTGACTTCAAGAGAAGGGGAGGGAGGGAGGGGGAAACTTTTGCATCTAATATCTCTCAAACCATAAAGGTTTGAGAGATGGGATTTGCTTTGCATAATTTCTTTTTTTTAAATCTACAATAAAACATAAAATTATCTTTGGGCATTACTAACCCTTTGCATTGTGGAATGCCTTTCCCTAGTATGTGTGTAAGGCATATACAATGGATACATTTAAGAGATGATTAGATAGAACATACAGGGTTATACTGTTTATTAGTAGGCAAAACAGGAAGGTCTGATAAAGCCCAACTTATTTGGCAGCAGGAAAGTTTATATACAGTAATTCTTATGTCTCTGGGGTATGAGGCAAAGGTTGAATTTGATGGTCTTGTGTCTTTTTCAACCTAATGTACTATGTTACTAAGTCTTTAACCTCAGTGTTTTGGAGAGGATTCTCCTTCAACAGGATTGTGAAGATGTTTTGGTACAATCTGCATTCTGTCTGTTTTGTGATATATCCATGTAAGATGTTTGTGGGTTTATTTCGGTAGTACAGATCATTGCAAGATTTCACTAAACATGACACATTTAGGAGTCTCATAGCCCCTTGGTTTCAATATATACAGTGTAAATCCATTTAGTATCACTTGTCATAGCAGATACTCTAGCACTCTAGGTACCTTAGGGTAGTGCTGGTAAGTGCTGGTTATCTTTCTATTTGGTTAAATTAAAGGGGAACTACCACCCTGCAATAACTTAACCTTCATTGATTCTTCATCTGGCGACTAGCTGCTTAGTAGCGATAGTCGCCAGTAGTGATGAGCGAGCACCCCAATGCTCGGGTGTTCGGGTGCTCTGACCGAGCGCCCCCGGAGGCTCGAGTGCTCGGCCGAGCACCCGAGCCCCATTGAAATGCATGGGGCGACACGAGCATTACACCAGGTACCCCCTGCTCTGATGAGGGGAGGGTGCCTGGTCCATAGGAAAAGGGAAGAAAAGGATGGAAACACCACAGAAATGGTTCAGGGACAGCATAGGGAGGATGTCTGGATGCATCTTGGACTCCAACATCGCTGCTGGGAACGATCTTTCACCCGTAGTACGCCATTTTTACAGACTGACCATAAAACACACAAAAAGGAAAATAAAAACGAATTTAGGCGAAAAATTGTTACCAAACAATATTTGCTGTATATTTACTTGTATATCATCTGCAAATTATCCCAAAAATTTCCTTGATTTTCTGAAGTGAGGCCATGATTAAGAGGGAAACGTGTGCAGAGGCAAATTCTCCCAAAAATTTCCTTGATTTTCTGAAGTGAGGCCATGATTAAGAGGGAAACGTGCGCAGAGGCAAATTCTCCCAAAAATTTCCTTGATTTTATTGAACTGAGGCCATGATTAAGAGGGAAACGTGCGCTGAGCTGACCATCTAAAACATTATGGGTGAGGGTCTGCTGCAGAGCTGACCATCCTAAACATTATATGCGAAGGCCCGCTAGTGAGCTGACGCTATAAAACATTATATGAGAGGGCCCGTTAGAGAGCTGACCCAATAAAACATTATATGAGAAGGCCCGCTGGTGAGCTGACCTATATAAAAATTGTCAAACAGGGCCCGCTGGTGAGCTGGCCCTATATAAAAATTATATCACAGGGCCCGCTGGTTAGCTGGCCCTATATAAAAATTATAGCACAGGGCATATGGAAGAGGAGGAGGAGGATGAGAAGATTAAGAGTCAACCATATACCCGTTTTTTGGGTGGAAGGGGTGAATGGGAATACAGAGTATTCCCATCATTGTAAATAACATATATAAAGTGAGTTTATGTTCCCCCGGGGCTTTCCTCCAGTGGAGTGGAGAAGTCAGGGGAAATCCAGGCCTTGTTCATTTTTATAAGTGTCAACCTATCAGCATTGTCGGTGGAAAGGCGGATACGCTTATCTGTTATGATGCCACCAGCAGCACTAAATACCCGCTCAGACAGAACGCTGGCGGCAGGGCAGGCCAGCACCTCCAAGGCGTAGAGTGCCAGTTCATACCACGTGTCCAGCTTGGACACCCAGTAGTTGTAAGGCACAGAGGGATCATTGAGGACGCTGACACGGTCTGCTACGTACTCCTTCACCATCTTCCAAAACTTTTCCCTCCTTGTGACACTAGGCTGCGCATCAGGGTGAGGGTGCTGGCGGGGTGTCATGAAGGTGTCCCACGCCTTGGAGAGTGTTGCCCTGCCTTTGTCGGAACTGCTGTGTGCTCCCCTTTTCTCCCCTTCTCGGTTGGCCAAGGTAGCACGTACTCTGCCGCCAGCGTTGTCAGATGGAAAATTTTGGAGCAATTTTTCAACAAGAACCTTCTGGTATTGCACCATTTTGCTTGTCCTCTCCACCGGAGGAATGAGAGATGAGAAATTCTCTTTGTAGCGGGGGTCCAGAAGGGTGAACACCCAGTAATCCGTGTTGTCTAAAATGCGTACAACGCGTGGGTCACGGGAAAGGCAGCCTAACATAAAGTCAGCCATGTGTGCCAGAGTACCAACAGTCAAGATTTCGCTGTCCTCACCAGGAGGATGACTCTCAATATCCTCATCCTCTTCCTCCTCTTCTGCCCACCCACGCTGAAGAGATGGAACTAAAGTTCCATGGCTACCCTCTGTAGCGGAGGCAACCGTGTCTTCCTCCTCCTCCTCCTCCTCCTCCTCCTCCGCCTCCTCCAATTGTCGCTGAGAAGACGAAGTGAGGGTGCTCTGGCTATCACCTTGTGTAAGCTCTTCCTCCCCCATTTCCACCTCTTCCACATGCAAAGCGTCGGTTTTAATTGTGAGCAGCGAGCGTTTCAGTAGACACAGAAGTGGGATGGTTACACTGATAATAGCGTTATCGCCGCTCACCATCTGTGTCGATTCCTCAAAATTGCGTAAAACCTCGCAGAGATCTGACATCCATTCCCACTCCTCACTTCTGATTACAGGAAGTTGAACGGAGAGGCGACGACCGTGTAACAGCTGGTACTCCACTACTGCCCTCTGCTGCTCACAAAGCCGGGCCAACATGTGGAAGGTGGAGTTCCAGCGCGTGCTCACGTCACACAGCAGCCGGTGAGCTGGCAATTGTAAGCGCTGCTGCAGCTTCAACAGGCCGGCCGAAGCTGTAGATGACTTACGGAAATGTGCACACACGCGGCGCACCTTGGTCAAGAGATCATGCACATTGGGGTAGGTTTTTAGAAATCGCTGAACCACTAAATTAAATACATGCGCTAGGCATGGTACGTGTGTGAGCTTGCCGAGCTCCAAAGCCGCCACCAAGTTATGCCCATTATCACACACAACCATGCCTGGTTGCAGGTTGAGTGGCGAGAGCCACTGCTCGGTCTGGTGACTAATCCCCTGCAACAGGTCTGAGGCCGTGTGCTGTTTGTCCCCAAGGCAGATCAGCTTCAGCACGGCCTGTTGACGCTTCCCCACTGCAGTGCTACACTGCTTCCAGCTACTGGCTGATGGGGGAGTGGCGCTGCATGTAGAGAATTCGGAGGTGGAATCGGAGGAGGAGGAGCCAATAACGTAGGTGCTGGCGGAAACCCTGATGGAGGTAGGGCCCGCAATCCTCGGCGTGGGTAGCACCCGTGCCATCCCAGGGTCCGAGTCGCTCCCAGCCTCCACGACATTCACCCAGTGTGCCGTCAGGGAAATGTAGCGTCCCTGGCCACAAGCACTTGTCCATGTGTCAGTCGTTAAGTGGACCTTCCCAGTAACTGCGTTGGTCAGGGCACGGGTGATGTTACGGGACACATGGTGGTGTAATGCGGGGATGGCACACCGGGAAAAGTAGTGGCGGCTGGGGACCGCGTACCGAGGGACAGCTGCTGCCATCAGGCTGCGGAAGGACTCAGTGTCCACAAGCCTAAATGGCAGCATTTCGATGGCCAGTAATTTGGAAAGGTGTGAGGTTAGTGCTATGGCCTGTGGGTGGGTGGCTGGGTATTTTCTCTTGCGCTCAAATGCCTGGGGTAACGACATTTGGACGCTGTGCTGGGACAGGGAAGTGGATGTGGTCGCTGATGGTGCTTCAGATGGTACAGGTGCAGGGCGGGAGGTATGTGGGCCTGCGCCTTCGACAGGCGATTGGCCGGCACCGAAAACAGGGGAAGAGGAGGCAGTGGTGTGGCCTGCAGACACAGATGGGCGATCCAGGCGTTCCTCCCACTTACTACGGTGCTTGGATGCCATGTGTCGGATCATGCTGGTGGTGGTGAGGTTTCTAGTGTTCATGCCTCGGCTCATTCTGGTGTGGCACAGGTTGCAAACTACAATTCTTTTGTCGTCCGCACTTTCCTTAAAAAAACGCCATACCGCGGAACACCTACCCTTTGGCAAGGTAGATTTACGCAAGGGGGTGCTCCGTGGAACATTTGCGGGCCGGTTTGGTGCGGTCCGCCTTCTTTCTGTAGCCACACCACTGCCTCTTCCAGCCTGTTGCGGTGCTGCAGATGGCTCACCCTCAGGACTGCTGTCATCGCTCGGCTCTACACCTTCCCAGGTGGGGTCAGTCAACTCATCGTCCACCAAGTCCTCCTCCACTTCCTCACTCTGATCATCCTCCTCATGTCTTGATCCCACCACATACTCAGTCATTGACAACTGTATAACATTCTCCTCAACAAGGTCTTGAGACGGAAATAGTGGTTGATTTAATGGCAACTGTGTCTCATCATCATCATCATCATCCACTACTTCCTTTGACCTTAAATGCCGTTCACATCTGTCATCTTCTTGTGATTGGGTACCCTCTAGAGGTTGTGAATCAGGGCACAAGATGTCATGTTCCTCTGCAAGTGTGCTTGGAGAGAGGGTCAAATGAAGGATTGGTGATGAGACGAGCTCCTCACTATATCCCAGTGTGGGATCACTTCTTTGACCAGACCGTGTATGGTGGGAGGAAGGATGATCAGAGTGAGGATTATGTTGACCAGACTCTTGGCTACTGAGAGTGGACTTGGTGGAAGACAGGGTGGTGCTTAACCGACTGGAAGCAGTATCAGCTGTCATCCAACCGACCACCTGTTCGCAGTGGTCGGACCTCGAGAGTGATGTCCTGCGACGCCCTGTAAAATTAGACATGAAGCTAGGTATGGTGGATGTCTTTCTTTCTTGTGCTCTGGCACCAGGCACAGTTTCTCCGCGTCCTGACCCGCGCCCTGAACTATCAGGATCACGTCCACTTCCCCGTCCCTTTTTACCCGCCTTCTTCATCTTACACGGAATATGTGACTTTAATATTTGAGTTTGAAAACTTAACAGTATTTCTTCCTATTCTGCAACTGTGCAGAGTACACAGAATAGGCTGCTAAACTGCGGTGACACACACTGAATGGAATATGTGACTTTAATATTTGAGTTTGAAAACTTAACAGTATTTCTTCCTATTCTGCAACTGTGCAGAGTACACAGAATAGGCTGCTAAACTGCGGTGACACACACTGAATGGAATATGTGACTTTAATATTTGAGTTTGAAAACTTAACAGTATTTCTTCCTATTCTGCAACTGTGCAGAGTACACAGAATAGGCTGCTAAACTGCGGTGACACACACAGAATGGAATATGTGACTTTAATATTTGAGTTTGAAAACTTAACAGTATTTCTTCCTATTCTGCAACTGTGCAGAGTACACAGAATAGGCTGCTAAACTGCGGTGACACACACTGAATGGAATATGTGACTTTAATATTTGAGTTTGAAAACTTAACAGTATTTCTTCCTATTCTGCAACTGTGCAGAGTACACAGAATAGGCTGCTAAACTGCGGTGACACACACTGAATGGAATATGTGACTTTAATATTTGAGTTTGAAAACTTAACAGTATTTCTTCCTATTCTGCAACTGTGCAGAGTACACAGAATAGGCTGCTAAACTGCGGTGACACACACTGAATGGAATATGTGACTTTAATATTTGAGTTTGAAAACTTAACAGTATTTCTTCCTATTCTGCAACTGTGCAGAGTACACAGAATAGGCTGCTAAACTGCGGTGACACACACAGAATGGAATATGTGACTTTAATATTTGAGTTTGAAAACTTAACAGTATTTCTTCCTATTCTGCAACTGTGCAGAGTACACAGAATAGGCTGCTAAACTGCGGTGACGAACACAGAATGGAATATGTGACTTTAATATTTGAGTTTGAAAACTTAACAGTATTTCTTCCTATTCTGCAACTGTGCAGAGTACACAGAATAGGCTGCTAAACTGCGGTGACACACACAGAATGGAATATGTGACTTTAATATTTGAGTTTGAAAACTTAACAGTATTTCTTCCTATTCTGCAACTGTGCAGAGTACACAGAATAGGCTGCTAAACTGCGGTGACACACACAGAATGGAATATGTGACTTTAATATTTGAGTTTGAAAACTTAACAGTATTTCTTCCTATTCTGCAACTGTGCAGAGTACACAGAATAGGCTGCTAAACTGCGGTGACACACACTGAATGGAATATGTGACTTTAATATTTGAGTTTGAAATCTTAACAGTATTTCTTCCTATTCTGCAACTGTGCAGAGTACACAGAATAGGCTGCTAAACTGCGGTGACACACACAGAATGGAATATGTGACTTTAATATTTGAGTTTGAAAACTTAACAGTATTTCTTCCTATTCTGCAACTGTGCAGAGTACACAGAATAGGCTGCTAAACTGCGGTGACACACACAGAATGGAATATGTGACTTTAATATTTGAGTTTGAAAACGTAACAGTATTTCTTCCTATTCTGCAACTGTGCAGAGTACACAGAATAGGCTGCTAAACTGCGGTGACACACACTGAATGGAATATGTGACTTTAATATTTGAGTTTGAAAACGTAACAGTATTTCTTCCTATTCTGCAACTGTGCAGAGTACACAGAATAGGCTCCTAAACTGCGGTGACACACACTGAATGGAATATGTGACTTTGATATTTTAGTTTGAAGACTTAACAGTATTTCTTCCTATTCTGCAACTCTGCACAGTACACAGAATGTGCTGCTAAACTGCGGCGACGCACACTAAATGGAATATGTGACTTTGATATTTTAGTTTGAAGACTTAACAGTATTTCTTCCTATTCTGCAACTCTGCACAGTACACAGAATGTGCTGCTAAACTGCGGCGACGCACACTGAATGGAATATGTGACTTTGATATTTTAGTTTGAAGACTTAACAGAATGTGCTCTAATCTGCAACTTTGCACACTAAACAGAATGTGCTGTAATCTGCAACTTTGCACACTAAACAGAATGTGCTCTAATCTGCAACTTTGCACACTAAACAGAATGTGCTCTAATCTGCAACTGTGCACACTAAACAGAATGTGCTCTAATCTGCAACTTTGCACACTAAACAGAATATATGTTTTTTTTTTGTTTTTTTCCCCCCCCCACACAAAATAACCTGCTGCCCCCACACACAGTAGTCCTAAAAAGGACTTTTGGTTCTTTTTTTTCACAATTTTGCTTTTTTTCCTCCCTACACTGACTTTCCCTTCCTATCCTCAGCTCTCCCTGGCTAAGACTGAGCCGAACTCGCTGGTCAGGTGCTATACAGCACCCGACCACGGGTTCTGGCCAGCCAATCAGTGTAATGCCAGCAGCCAACATGGCTGCTGGCATTACACTGATGTCAGAGCCTCCCTGCACGTTTATTGGCTGCGCAGCAGCCGCAAAACGTGCGGGGAGGAGACCCGAACATGGCGGGCGAGCACATGCGGTACTCGTACGAGTACCGCCATGTGCCGAGCAGAGCGATGCTCGAGCCGATCCGAGCATCGGCCGAGCATGCTCGCTCATCACTAGTCGCCAGAAATATTACCCGGTTCAGAAGATTTTGGCATTTTACCGATGCTCACAGGAGCGGGAAGCACGGACATCTCGTCACAGTGACGTCCGTGCGCCTGCGCTGTCAATCCCTTTTGAGCCGGCCGGCTCATCTGAGAAGAGATTGTTTACACTAGGTAAAAGGGGTGGGAGGGGAAACTTTGCTTGTAAATATCTCTCAAACCATAAAGGTTTGAGAGATAACACATTTCGTTCTTCATGTTTTTTAATGCCTACAAAATAAAATAAAGCTAAAACAAAGTATTACTATCCCTTTAAATGATTCAGACAGAGTAGGTTTAATTAAAATCCTTAAGAAGGCAAACCCATAATTGTTCACAACTGACTTGACCGAATGTCATCTGTTTCATTCTTACCCCATTTCTTATCAGACTCAGTGATTATGTACAGATCAGGGCTCTGTTTACTGGTTGAATCAGATGTCACAGTAGCCACCAACTACTTGCTTTCTTAATGGATCTTATTGTTTGCTTCCCAGAACATTCTGAGAACTAGAAGAACAATATGTCAGCACATTGTGGTTTCTACCCCCACTGCTGCACTGCATCATGATATGGTTTGGTGTAAATGGCAAGTCACAGGAATCACATTTGCATCAAAGATGGATATATATATAAATATATATATATATATATTACGTGTTCCACTAAGCCAAACCTGTTCAACTTTTTGTACATATAGATAGGTTTGTACAGACTCTTTGATTAAAACATTATTTTTCACAGAAGAAGATAAGACAGACAGAACCCTTTTATTGTAATCAGTTTAATCTGATCGTGAGCAGAGAGAATCTTGTTGAAACTTGTAAACTAGTGGTATTAGAGGAATTAAGTTGAGGAGTATTAATTGATAATTATATACAATCTGAGTAAAGTTGTTTAGCTTCCTATAAAGATCTCCTCATAAATGAAGAGGATAAGGGGGCTGTGGTGATGATTCAAAATATAAAGGATTATCTCAGAGAGCCATATAGGAATCTGGATGACCAGGAGTACTATAGTCTTTCAATGTAGATCTTTTTTTTTATTTTTTATTTTACAGAATGGAATTTTGTACATTGATCAAGAATGCATATTAAGATAGGATTCTATGAAGGTTAGAAAGAAACTTTTTGTATATAAATGTCAGGTTTCACCTTACCCACTTTTTGGTCTTGCTCTCTTCCCTTACCTGGCATCTAGTCTCCTCCCCCTGGATGCTCATTGGTCTGCTTTCATTTTTTAACAGGCTTCCTTCCATTACTCATTTGCCTAATATTCCAACTCTGACGTTCTGTTGATTCTTGTGTGTTTTGACCAGTGACTCTGTATTATCAATTATCCTCTTGGTTTAGACATCTTTGTTTGTTTTTTGACTACTGTATTGTTTTTCCTCTTTTGTGCTTGTTTGCTCCCAATAACCTCTGCAATCTCCTTGACTTTGACCTGACTTATTCCTCTGGTATCCAATGCCCACGGTAGTTTTGCTCTGGTGCCCAATAATCCTACATTTGCTCAGTTACTTTCAAGTTGCCTTCCCCTCTTGTAGGAGGGGTCCTGCTACCTCCCAGGCCTGTGTCTCATAGCCTGGTCTACCGGTTATTTGGTCTTAGCCCGTTTATACCTTTCCTGTTTCTTGCATCCAGCATTTTCAGAGAACCTAGTGCCAGGTAGTATCTTCCAGTTACATGGTTTAAGCCTGCTTCTTTGGCCCTAATCTGGAGGATTATCTATTCTATATCTAGTTGTCTCAGCCCATGTCAAATACTGTTGGTGGTTGTACTGATCCAGCTGCTAGTACCCGGGGTTCTCTACATTAACATTTTGTGTTGGTACTCAGCATTTTTTGGCAGTCCTAGGCAGCTCTTTCAGATCCTCTATGTTGGGAGTGATTACTTATTGATTGCAGTTTCAGTCCACTTGCAAACGTGTTACCAATTCACTGGAGTTGTGCTCAGAATTAGCTGTCCTAACCCGCATATTGCTCTACTGTTGCAGATCTCTCCTGCAATATTATCACTAACCACTAAGTAGCAAGCAGTCCTAGCCCACATAGTACTCTTCTGTTGCAGATCAACTGCAACATTATCACTAACCATTACATTATGACTGGTCTTAGCCCGCTTAGTACTCATAAGAGTATTCTGGAGATCCCTAGGTCTATGCATTGGAGCTGACCCTGGATTGTTACACCGTATACAATTTTCCCATCCTGGTCTGGGCATGGCTCAACTGGGGTCGAACATCTGGCTTCGCAGCCAGCACCTCTAACTCAGTTTTGGCTGCAGCAAGGGTAAATGTGACAGGCTGTGCTCACCAGCCACGCTCACAAGCGCTGCACCCTAGCAATAGATCTGGAAGGTATCAGGATAATAAAAAAAAAACTAAAATTACTTTTTTTTTTCATCATCTACCAAAAATACACAAGTCCCTCTCTGACCCACCTGAGCACCCTATCATAACTGGTATAGATTGCCTAACATCCCATGTCTATATAAGACTTGTCCTGCCCACAGACAGTCCAGCCTCCAAATGTCCAGCAAATCCTTTCTGTGTGAAAGAAACAGATGTACAGATGTAAAATGTACAATGTTGTGCAGCTGATTCTCTCTAGGCATATGGAGAGCGAGGTAACATACCTGGAATGCCCTTCTGACTTAGGAAGACTTACAAACAAAAGGTGCTGCTCAAGTCAGGTTTTTAACTTCCATGTGCCATTACAGAGATGAAATCGCAATGTCCATATCATACTGGTCCTACCCACAGACAGTCCAGTTCGAAATGTTCTGCAAATCCTCTCTGCACATGAGAAACAGCACAACCACATAGATTGAATGAACATCTGTGGTTGTGATGTTTCTCATGCAGAGAGTAGTTGCTTGACTTTGTAAAGCTATACTGGCTATGGGTGGGACTAGATGGATATGAATAATTTCTCTTTGCAACAGCAAATGGGAGCACAAAATTTGACTAGAGCAGCACCTGAGAGGCCACTAATACTATGCATTGAAGAAAAACACTATATTTTGTTCTGTCTCAGTATGCATTCATCACAATTTTTGTTTGTAAGTCTCCCTAATTTGGAAGGGCATCCTAGGCATGGGATGATCTCCATGTACCAAGAGGGAATCAGCTGTACCACACTGATGAGGTTCACATGTGCTGAATCATATCTGTGGTTGTGCTTTTTCTCTCATGCAGAGCTGGACTGTCTGTGAGCAGGACTCGTTGGATATGGAAAGAGAGAGAAATGTGCAGTAGTACATGGGAGAGAAAAATGTGACAAAACACTGTATTTTGTTCTGTCTCGGTGTATGTCCATCACAATTTTTGTTTGTAAAGTGTCCCCCAGTTGGAAGGGAATGCCGGGTAGGGGCTCTTGCTGTCCATTTGCCTAGAGGAAACCCAATGATGCTGAAATGTACTTCTGGGGCTTATGCTTTCTCTCTCATGCAGAGAGAATTTGTCTGATATTTTGGAGCTGGACTGTCTGAAGGTTGTACCAGTCTGATATAGATATGGACATTATCTCTCTGCAATGGCACATGGGAGTGAAATGTGTGGATTAAGCAGCACCTGAGAGGCTACCATGCTTTGAACAAAACACTTATTTTTGTTCTGTTTTGGTGTGCGTGGTCATCACACTTTTTTTTTAGTCTCCCTAAATGGATGGGTATCCCAGCCATGGGCCATTGCTCTCCTTGTGTCTAAAGAGAATCAGCTGCACGCCACTGAAGAGGCCCACATAGGCTGAATCATACATCTGGGGTTGTGCTGCTTCTCTCTGCAGTGAAGATTTGCATTACATTTTGGAGCTGAACTGTCTGAGGGTGGGACCAGACTGAAATGGATATGGAAATTTCCTCTCTGCATTGGCACATGAGAAACTGGACTTGAGCAGCACCTGAGAGGCTACTATGCCTTGAACATAATACTTATTTGTGTTCTGTCTCTTTGTGCGTTTCATCACACTCTTTGTTTTTGTAGTATGCTGGAGGTGGCAGGCATGTAAATCTTGTTCTTCCTGTTAGATGTGGGCCTGTAGAATGGGCACTAACTTGTCTCCCTCATACACATCTGGTAACTTTCAAATCCCTGGCCACTGGAGGAAAACACAGGACTGGGATGGAAGTGTCCAAATGATGCCATTCACATCATAATATGGGTAAAGCTTAATTAGGGTGACAAAGAGATGTAGGACTGAGGTTCGGGCTTTGCATTAACCCCTTAACGACGGTCCACACACGCACCTTGCGGTCCGTTAAGGACCACGGAGCATTTTTTTTTTTTTTTTTTTTTGCGGCTGAGTTCCAGACTCCCCGAACGGCGTGCAGCCACAAGGGGAGCCCGGAATTCCATGATGGTCTAGTTCCGTCATGGGTCGTTAAGGGTATAACAACCCATGACGGAACAGGACCGTCATGGGTCCTTAAGGTGTTAAATAGACAGAGAAGTGGAAGGGGCAGAACAGGTGAGAAAGTGGGCAGAATTACCACTGAGCTCACAAAACGGAAGAATGAGCTTCTGTCCCTGCCGACCCGATAATTTTTTCTGGCAGATCCAGAAAGTTCCCAGGTATGCTTAACCCTTTGAGTGCCAGAAATGGATACCTCTCTGGCACTCAAAGGTTAAACAATATGGGGAATATTCACTAAGCACTGATAAAGTGGAAATTTCTTCTCCAGTGATATAACTCCAGTTCCTATGTTATTCTATGGGGCCTATGCATTAAGGTTTCTTTAGCTTTGGAGATCTTAGTGAATAGGAACTGGAGAAGTCATCTCCACCTTATCACCTCTTTATCACCTCTTAGTGAATCTCCCCCTATGTGTTGGTGGGGAAGGGAAAAGCCTAGCACCAGCTGCCCTTGGGACCAAGCACATTTAGACTACTTTAGACCAGCTGAGGATCATGGGATTTGTTGCTCATCACTAGTTAACAGGCCACAGGTTGCTCACCTCTAGCCTGCTGAGCCAGGGCCTTGGCTTCAGCGGAAAATTCAGTTCTGGAAAAGAACCCACTGTCGGAGAGTAGTTAGCTTTACTATACATATTTACATCATTTAACCCATCAGGAGGTAGAGGAAATTACAGATCAATGCATTATAATATTTTGGATCCCCTGCCGCACCTAATGCCTTATTTCCCATAGTAGTGTCCTAAAGTGCAGCGATTTAGATTATTAACCCCTTGAGCACCAGAGGGATGTGTAATGCATTGTTCGGCAAAACTTTGACCACCCCTCTGGTCTTCAAGGAGTTAACATATATATTGCACACTTTATTTAAAAGTTCCTAACAAAACACACCTATCTCAGTTTTGTGTGAGTCACTTAACTCCTTAGATGACATAGTAGCCTCCAACACATTATAGTACAGTACATTAGAGACTTCTCTGGTGTTTAAGTAGTTAACCTGTGGATTTCAGCTCTGTCATTCAGTTTGCCTTCAGATGACAGCTCTATGTTTCAGTTTTCCTTTTTGATATACAGCTCAGTCGTCCTATCTTTCTGTAAGCATCCAGGTCAGATTTCCAATATCTCTGAAGACATCAGCTCAGTGGTCCCATCTGTCTGCAGACAGCCAATTCCATGGTTCAGTCTCCCTAAAGAATGACAGGTCTTTGAATCATCGGTACTGCAGGATGCACTACCAACCCCCTTTACCTTCCTGTAAAGCAAGATCATTAGTAAAGAAAGAGCTAGGACACAAAATTGTCGGTTAAATGCTGCAACTTGATTTTATTAATGTAATAATTTATTAACAAATTTTAAACTTAAAGGGATAGAAATACTTAATATTTTAAAAATATATGTATAGTAGTGTTTATCCGCCTGAGTAAAACAAGGAAAGTCCAACTGCTGAAAGGTGTTTTATTCAAATGTTATTACAGCTCAAACTTGATTTTGTTAGGCGCAATATCACAGTGGCCTGAAATTTTACAGTGATCTACCCCAGGGGACAAAGAAAAAATTCCCCTTGCTTTAAGCTTTGCAATGTGATGGAGTGATGCTAGTAGCTTCAATCCATCACATTGCAAAGCTTAATGATAGAGGCTACAAAACCAAACAAACCTAAATTTTGTCTACCTTCTAATTGCTCATTTGATCCTTGAGAAATCAGGGAGACCTGGGGAGGTAGGTGGGAGGTGATGTGAAGAATAGGGGACGTCCTGCAGTGCTGTGCAGTGCACCTTGTACCGCAGGAAAAGGAACTGATGCCGTCACTGGAACTGTTAAAACCTTATATCTAATATATATGTCCTGAGGAAGGCCTGCGTTGTCTGGCCGAAACATTGACCATTAAAGATATACTCCTTCACCCCACGGTAGTCCTGTGAGTGCTTGACTTCTCCAGTTCCTATGTTATTCTACGGAGCCAATGCACTAAGATATCCAAAGTTGAAGAAATCTTAGTGCATAGGCTCCATAGAATAACACAGGAACTGGATAAGTGGAAGACTGGAGAAGTCATCTCCACTTTATTACCTCTTTGTCACTGTGAATCTCCCCTAAAGTGTCTTGAGCATGAACGTTCCCCTTTAATTAAATTGGTAAATGAGCTCCAGCCTGATAACCCTGACCAGGATCTCCAGATTATTTATAGCAACATTTTTATAACTTTCATATGCCTCCAAGCTGCAACAAAGAAATACAAAGACAAGGAAAATTATGAATATTTCTTAAAATCCTTTTATAAATATATATAACACTTAAAGAAGGAAGTGTGGGTAGGACACAGAACTTCTACCAGCTCCACCATCATTTCAGCTATTTATTTGTACCACATGCAATGCTTTGGAATAAAGAGCTTCTCAGCAGCACATCACCCAATAAATTTGCTGGCACAGAGCCTCAGATACTGGGCCCGGCAACAAGTGACCAGCCAGTTCGCTGGTGCAGCCTCTGTCCAGCTGATGACTTGTTAAGAACCATCCTTAGCCCATTGAGTGCTTATGTCTGGCCCATAGATCACATGGGAACTGAAGGATGCACTACTAATTCCCTTTACCTTCCTGTAAAGCAAGATCATTCGTAAAGAAAAAAACAGGATAAAAGATTGTCTGGTGGTAAAAGGCGGCCAATTGATATTATTAATGTAATAATTTGTTAATGATAACTTCTAAACTTAAATCAGCCTTTACACCATAGGCCATAGATTCAGACTGCTTCTAACTAAAGCATCCTGAATATTGTTATTAAAAATATTCAAGGCAATGTAAGAAACATGAATAGAATTATGTTTAAAAAAGGCCTTCACCACCAAACTCTAATTTAATGTCTTAAAACCAGCACTGCCAATTCTCTTGCAAATCTGGACTGAGGTTGATTCAGTTTACACCTACACCATTCAAGGGGTTTCAGATGGAGATTACAAAACCACCTGACATGCGGAATCACCTCCAACCAACCAAACAGAGTGCTGGGAAGAAAACTGTATTGTTGCAGATCATTTTTCATACAGTTTATTTAGTCAGTTGTTCTAACTCTTCCTAAATTATTACTCCCAATATTAATGAAGACTAAATGATCTGAATATGTATAGCTTGGAGGAGAGAAGAGAGAGAGGGGATATGATAGAAACATTCAAATACATGAAGGGATTTAACAAAGTACAGGATGGAAATACATTTCAAAGGAGTAAAAATGTTAGGACAAGAGGCCAGAGTCTAAAACTAGAGGGACACAGATTTAGATGTAATGTAAGACAATTTTACTTCACTGAGAGGGTAGTAGATAAGTGGAATAGCCTACCAGCAGAAGTGGTAGAAGTTAATACAGTGACAGAATGTAAGCATGCATGAGATAGGCATAAGGCGGTCCTGAATGTAAGAAAAGACTAAGGACCAAAAAAGGTTTGAGGGTTTGTTTTGTTTTGGGTTTTTTTTAGAAAAATGGGCAGACTAGATGGGCCAAATGGTTCTTATCTGCCATCAAATTCTATGTTTCTATGTCTCTATGACAACTACTTTGTGAACAAGAAAAACAACTAGCCCCAGATGTATGTGTCAGTCTTCAAAGGTCTCATTGGTGAGATACATATGATCACAGTAGGCAGTTATGAGCAAGGGGTCCACATCTGGATTCACCCATTACACTTAGGGTGACCAACCCTAAAAGCTATTTGTATATAACTATGTCCTGCACCCAGGGTGCAATATCTTTTAGCTCACAAATGCCATACACAGAGAAGGAATATTCTGATGTAAATCATACATGTCCTGCCAAAAATATCAGTCCAGCCACAAAAAATGCCAGACAATTCTTGTCTGAACAATGGAAACAGCTAACCCCAGATGTATGTTTCAGCCTTGTCGTTGAGGTGCAGCTGATCCCTTAGGCACTTGTGAAGAAGGGGTCCATGTCTGCATAGAGTGAAGAAGTAAGGGATGCTCAGCCAGGCTCCTGAGCATTCATGGGTATGCAAAAAGCTCAATAGGACTATGTCCTGCAATTTTCATTGTTCAGAAAGTATTTGTCTGGGATTTTTGGCTGGACTGTCATTTTGCCAGGACCTGTATGATATGCTTCAGAATATTTCTTCTCTGTGTATGTCACTTGTGAGCTAAAAGAGATTGCACCCGGGATGCAGGACAGAGTTATATACAAATAGCTCTTAAAGTTTGTCACCGTAAGTGTAATGGGGGAATCCAGACAGGGACCCCTTGCTAAAAAAAAAAAAAAACAAACAAAAAAAAAAAAAAAACAAACGCATTTCACTGACAAGGCTGAAACTTATATCTGCAGTTAGCTGTTTCCTGTGTTCAGAGAAGAATTGGCTGACATTTTGGCAGGACCTATATGATTTGCATCAGAATAATACACATTTAGGAGTCGGGAACTCTAGTATCTATCTATTAGGGTCTGAAATGCATCGCCTTAGGCATTTTGTTTGGAGATGCAGTAAGATCGCATGGTTACTTGGAATGCTGTTTGGATTTTCAATACTGGGAGTTTTTTCTACTTGTTTGAGAATAGTAAGGGAATATATATGCTTGAAGTGATTTTGTGCAATATTATATGATAGCATATAAAGGCCAGTTAGCTCTTGGATATATTGAGGGGATTTTAGTTTTATAGGTATAGTGGGAGGATGTGATGTGATTTACACTATTTTGTACAGAATAAAATATTTTTTTATTTAAAACAGTGATGCAGAGTCATCTTTCTAGATATATTTTATATTTTTGGGGTGGGTGGTGCCATCTCTTTTGACTTTGCAAGCATGATTATTATTGGTTTTTTTTTAAGTAATGTGGTGTGGGTCTTTCTTTCTTTTTTATTTTTATAATGTAAAACCTGTTACTACAGTGCATTCTGTCATAGATTGACTCTAAAAGAAAAAGTACGCAGTCTATATGCAGTGAACTGTGGGATATGCTCCCTATAATATCAATGACTAGTAACTGGCACATCTAGTGCAGTGACACAGGTAAGGACTTAAGAATAGCACCTATTGGAGCATGGGTGAGTTGACCAGAGGCTTGTTTAAATTGATTATTTCACCTGTGCTCTAACAAGGAAATCCTCAATTTTTGGTCTTTTAGTGGCCAGTGAGGGCACAAGAAAGTGAACCACTGATCTAGTGCATTATGAAATAGATTCCCTATAATATAAAATATGAGAGCACTCCACACAGTGCATAGTGTCTTATACAAAGTATAATATAAATGGCTAGATGTGTACACAAAGCGCATTGATGGAAAAAGCTGATCAGTATATACATGCAGTATTTAATAAAATGTACCAGTTTGTAAGTTCAGTACATTGTGGAATAGACTCACTATAATATAAAAGTTTAGAAGTCTGTAAATGCAGTGCATTGTGGGATATATTCTACCAGTCATTACTGATATTAATGGGGATATACTCACTATAACATAAATGACTATAAGTCTGTATGTACAAGAATATTGTGTGACAGCTTTGCTGGAAAAGATTAGCATTATTTGTTCAGTGCATTGTGGGATATATGAGCTACATAAAAAAAAAAAACAAAAAAAAAAACAGCGATTAAATATATACATACATGCATACATAAAAAGAAAAAACATATAGGTATAAGTTTGTATAAGGCGCATTGAGGGAAGTAGGTACTTATAATTAACAGCTTACATATATACTAGTTGAAGGGCCCATTACATGGGCCACAGTGCCACTGTCAGCCGGTTGTGGGGCAGTCATGCGCAGTAGAGACTGCACGTGCTACAGCTGATACAGAGCTCTCTACTGCGCGTGACTGTGTCGTTACACGTTTTAGCAAATTATTATATAGGAGATATATATATATATATATATATATATATATATATATATATATATATGTAGAGGTATGCTCACTATAAAAGTCTAGCAGTCTGTTAATGCTGTGCATTGTGGGGTATATATGTAAAAACAAGAAACAAAAGAGACAGCGCACAAAAGATCTCTAAGTGTAGCAGTAGAGAAACACAGTAAAACATATACAAACAGATAAAACTACATTTGTTTTATCTGTTTGTATATGTTTTACTGTGTTTCTCTACTGCTACACTTAGAGATCTTTTGTGCGCTGTCTCTTTTGTTTCTTGTTTTTACATATATACGTTGGCCCGAGTGGACTCCGGGAAGACAGACAGCTGCCAGATCTCTTATGTTTGGAATGAATGAATGACTAATAGGAATACTTGGAACTATCATTACCATTGATCCATCAACTAACTTCCATTTGATGCTCTAACCCATCCCATTCATCTCATTTCATCCTTCATCCAAAAATCGAAGTATTTATTTGCCTATCGGCATATCTCAAGTTATTTTTTTGGACTGCACACAATAATATTGTTTTTACGACCAACTGGTACCATTAAGTAATATTTCTTCTGTATTGGGACACTATTTTAAATATGTTGATAGTATAAGAATGATTTTTACTGTTTAACATCAAGTCTGCTTTTATATATACATGTACTAAATACTCAGCGTATGTTTTTCAGTGAGCGCCATATATAAAAAATTTTTTACAGCATTGTGGGGTATATTTGCTATTATAAAAAAAATATATATATCGGACTTTACATGCAGTGCTTTTGGGATATACTCAATATGACATTTAAAAATGTGCACATACATTGCAGTGTGGGATATATTCACTATAATCTAAAAACTGATCAGTCTGAATGCAGTGCATTCTGGCATATATTCACTATCATATAAAACTATAGCAGTTTGTAGTGCATGGAGAACTAGAAGAAATTAAGGTTCTAGTAAGATTAACATGAAGTGCACTGGGGGATTTACTCACTATAATAAAAATAACTAGCAACCTATACATGCAGTATAGTGTTAGTTTGAGGCAATATAATATAAACAATCAGCAGAATCTACCCATTGCTTTGTGGGCTGTAGTATTATATGATAGTTGACCAGTATAGTATTGTAGTGTGTTCTGTGATATGCTCACTAGAAAAGTGTAACAGTCTGTGCTTACTGTTTTGTCGGGAAGCCTCACTATAATATGAAAGTATAGCAGTCTGTAAATGCAGTGCACTGTGGGACATGTTCACTAGAATATAAAAGTTAATCAGGCTCAAATAAGAGTGCATTGTGGGATATCGTCACTATAATAAAGTCTACTGTAATATAAAATTCTAGCACGCAATACAAGCAAAGAATTGTGGGATATACTTGTGGTGATATAAAAGACTAGCAGGTTATAAATTCAGTGTATTGTATTAAAGGGATAGTAATGTTTCATAATAAAAGCAGCTCTAATTAATCGTCATAGTATTTGGGCCATGGAGAGTGTTATTTCAATACTGTGAGAGTTGTAGTAATTGAATGATAAAGTTTCCCCTCCCGCCCCTTTTACTGATATAACACTGCTCAACTCAGAGAAGCAGGGTGTGTCTAGGTAGATTGCAGAGAGGGACAATCTTCAGTTCAAATAAGGGAAAAAGTTGAAAAACCTGTCAATGGGGGCATCCCCATTGGGACAGGGAGGGGGTGGGGTACTGAAGTTCTACACCTTGCTCCACGGGCTGCACTCTCCCCCTCCTGTCTTTGGACCTTTTGGACCGGGGAGGGGTATTGAAGCTCTGCACCTTCCCCCACACAGCCCCTTCTATCTTTTGACTAGGGAGGGGGGCAGGGTACTGAAGCTCTACACCTTGCCCCATGGGCAACTCACAGCACCCTTCTGTTTTTGGAGCGGGGTACTGAAGCGCTACACCTTGACCTATGGACAGCTGCAACCCCTCCTGTTTTTGGGAGGAAGAGGGGGTACTGATGCTCTACACCATGGCTGAACCCACCCCACTTCCTGTCTTTGGACCTTTTGGACTGGGGAGGTGTATTGAAGCTCTGCACCTTGCACCACAGGCTGCACACAGCCCATTCTATCTTTTGACTAGGGAGGGGGCAGGGTACTGAAGCTCTGCAACTTGCCCCATGGCAGCTCCCACCCCCCTCCTGTCTCTGAGCCTTTTGGCCGGGGTGGGGGCAGAGTACTGAATCTCTACACCTTGCCCCATGGGGCAGCTGCACCCCTCTCCTGTCTTTGGGAGGGGGACGGGATACTGATGCTTTGCCCCATGCCTGCCCTCACCCCCTCCTGTCTTTGGACCTTTTGGACCGGGGAGGGGGCGGGGTACTGAAGCTCTGCACCTTGCCCCATGGGCTGCCATAACCCCCTCTCCCATCTTTTGCCCGGGGAGGGGGCGGGGTACTGAAGCTCTGCACCTTACCCCACTGGCTGCTCTTGCCCCACCCTCCCGTCTTTGGACTTTTTGTACAAACAATAATAGCTATGCAAATACATTTCAGAGAAGCTCTCTGTCCTTCTTCTGTGGAGAACAGAAATATGCTTCCTCTGTCAATCTCTTTTTATCATTTCTCATATTATTCACTTCATTACCAAATGTAAATGCATTAACTCCTTGTATACCATATATAGCAAAGGAAAAATAAATGATACATATTAAAATAGAATTAAAATCGATCAAAAACATTTTAATATGTATACATGTAACTCTAAAGGAATATACTTAAGTAAAAATACTGAGGAAAAATGGTCAGAATTCAAATTTAGGTTGCAGAAATGTACCCAACTGTATATACCAATGGGGAACAAGTGCAAAAGAAGTAAGTCACAGCCAATGTGGTTAACTGCACATGTAAAGAAGGAAATGGCAAGGAAAAAAAAAGCATTCAAATTATTTAAGTCAGAAGGAACTGAACAATCTTTCTTAAAATACAGGGAGAGCAACAAAGATTGCAAAAAGGCAATTAGGGTAGCAAAAATAGATAATGAAACTCGAATTGCAAGGGAAAGCAAGACTAATCCAAAAAAGTTTTTTAAATATATAAATAGCAAAAAACTTAAGAGGGAGTGCATTGGACCATTCAAAAATGAGATGGGTGAGTTGGTTAGTGAGGATAAGGAAAAGGCTGATGTTTTAAACACTTTCTTTGCATCAGTATATACAAGGGAGCAAGGAATGGTAGAAGAGCCTCCGCAAGTATCAAATAAAACAATACAATTAATAGATATTGGGTTAACTCAAGGAGATGTCATGGGAAGACTGAACAAAATTAAGACCGACAAAGCACCGGGTCCTGATGGTATACATCCAAGGGTTCTTCAGGAACTCAGTGCAGTGTTAGCAAAACCCCTATATTTACTCTTTAAAGATTCTATTACCACAGGCTCAGTGCCACAGGATTGGCGAAGAGCTAACATAGTGCCTCTATTTAAGAAGGGAACTAAAACAGAACCTGGGAATTATAGACCAGTGAGTTTGACCTCTGTAGTGGGAAAACTATTAGAAGGCATAATAAGGGACTATATTCAGGATTACAACACAAAAAATAAGATCATTAGCACGAATCAACATGGTTTTATGAAGAATAGGTCATGCCAAACTAATCTTTTCAGCTTCTATGAGGAGGTAAGCAGCAACCTTGACAATGGCAAGGCAGTAGATGTAGTATATCTAGACTTTGCAAAGGCATTTGATACAGTACCACACAGAAGGCTGGTGTATAAAATAAGGAAATTGGGGCTAGGAGATAACCTTTGCAATTGGATACAAAACTGGTTGAAGGATAGGGAACAGTGTGTGGTTGTAAATGGAAAATTCTCCAGTATAGTTAAAGTGGAGAGTGGAGTACCTCAGGGTTCAGTATTGGGTCCGCTGCTTTTTAACATGTTTATAAATGACCTGGAAATAGATATAGAAAGCAAAATATCAATATTTGCAGATGATACTAAATTATGCAAAGTCATTAATTCAGAACAGGATATTTTCTCTCTACAGAGGGACTTACATACAATGTCAGATTGGGCAAACATGTGGAATATGAAGTTTAATGTGGGGAAGTGTAAAGTCATGCATTTGGGAGGAAACAATCCCAAGGCTACTTATAAACTTAATGGAATAATTTTAGGTGACTCGTTGCTAGAAAAAGACCTGGGTATCCTTGTCAACTACAAACTTGGAAACAGTGACCAGTGTCAAACAGCAGTAGCAAAGGCAAACAAAGTCCTGTCTTGCATAAAAAGAGGTATTGAAGCAAGAGTGGATAACATTATTTTGCCATTATACAAATCATTGGTAAGACCTCACCTTGAGTATGCAGTGCAATTTTGGGCACCGGTTCTGAAAAAGGATATACTAGAACTAGAGAGGGTACAGCGGAGAGCAACAAAATTAATTAAGGGAATGGAGGACTTGACATATGAGGAACGACTAAACAAACTTGGTTTATTTACTCTAGAGAAAAGACGACTAAGAGGAGACCTTATCACATTGTACAAGTATATGAGAGGTCAATACAAGGATCTCTGCGGTGAGCTATTTATTCCAAGGCCTGCTCAGGTGACCAGGGGACACCTCTTGAGATTAGAGGAAAGGAGGTTTAAACTTCAGCAGAGGAAGGGTTTTTTTACGGTAAGGTCTGTCAAATTGTGGAATTCATTGCCCAGGGAGGTAGTTATGGCAGATACAATGGACACATTTAAGAGAAGATTAGATACATTTCTTTCAAAAGGGAACATACAGAGTTATACTGTTTATCAGTAGGCAGATCAGGAAGGTCTGATAAAGACTAATTTAATTGGTAGCAGGAAAGCTATAAAATTCTTAGTTACTGAGGTATGAAGCGAAGGTTGAACTTGATGGACTTGTGTCTTTTTTCAACCTAATTTACTATGTTACTATGTTACTATGTTACTATGTTTTTTTACTATAAATACTTACTTAATATAAGAAGTGATAACAGGGGACTGATATATACACACGTAAAATCTCAGATATAATGCGAACCTGTGTATAATACGCAGGTGTAAATTTAACTCAAGGTTTAAGGGGAGAACAAAAGTGCCTATGAATAATATGCACCCTTGTTTTCCCTCTCTCCACCCACCAAAGAAACATTAGTAGATCCAATACATAGACCTCTGCACACTGAAAGTACAGTAGTGCCCTGTGAGGATCTTCAGGACCTCAAAGGGCACTACGCTTATCTCAAATTAACAAAGGTCCTCACAGGGGGATACAGGAAGGAGGCTACAAATGCAAGCATGACGCCCACTGCACAGACATCCCAGATGCCTCTGGAGGGAGTAGGGGGGTGGTGGCAGCATATTGAGGTGGGTGGAGGAAGTAGACATGTGGATATATATATATATATATATATATATATATATATATATATAATATTTTTTTTTATTATTATTATCCTTTTTCTCCAGCATGACAGGGGTTAACATACAACATGCACACCTGTCAACCCCACAGCTAACCAAGCTCAACAACAACAGCCAATAGAAACAGACAACGTCACATACTCACCTGACAGGTACACAGCAATTACGCCAGATCACACAAACATCAAGATACACAAAGGTAAACACTTACCTGGTCAACACACACCCTCCCATTAGTCACCCATGAGCTCATGACCGCACCTGGACAACACACCATCACTGCCTTAAAGGGATATCGCACATCCTCAGACATGGCATGTTTATACTGAGATCACTCTCAGAGAGGTACACAGAGAGAGAGAGGGATTCGACACGTTTCCATTACTGCTGACACTGCAGAGATAAAGGCGTGCGAGGGTGATGGATCACTCTCCTCGCCCAAGCACACCTGTCGATGTTGATGCTCCTGCTGGACAGTCGGACAGGAGCCCATCTCCACCTGGAGAACCACAACAGGCAGCAGCACCCCATCTGCCGCAACCTGTTCCTCCCCCAGATGCCACAATCTGATCCTCCCCAGTTGCTGCAACCCAGTCATCACAGGGATCTGTGGAACAGCACAGGGATGACAGACATCAGCGCAGACCAAGGATATTGGGTACAAGGGTCACTGTCCTGGGAATGATGGATGCAGAAGTCAGAGACAGGTACAGGGTGATGGCCCACAGCATCATACATTTGTATGAGGGGATTAGGGATGACATTGACATTATATACTACACCAACCATGGCATATCTGGCTTGCAAAAGCTGATGTTTGCCATCTACTTCATGGCAAGTGGATAATTTCAGTCCACAGAAGTCTTTGCATCTGGAATCTCACAGCCCATATGTTCAAGAGCACTGGCACAGGTTTTGGCAGCCCTCAAGAGGAAGGCCATGACCTATATCCACTTTCCCACCACTGACATGGAGCGGAGAGGAGGCATGCCCAGGGTCATGGGTGCAATATAGTGCACACATGTGCTAATACAAGCTCCTGCACAAGAGGCCCATCTGTACATGAACCGGAAGAATTTCCACTCTATTAATGTTCAGATGGTCTGTGATGCCAGTATGAAGATAACCAACTTTTGTGCCAAATACCCTGGATACTCAAATTCAACAATACATTGTAGTCATCTGCCAAGCTGTCTATGTTGTAAAAGGTTTAGCTTCACATATTAAAGTCTACCATACCCATACAACTTTTGTTTTTTTCATATTGATGTTTGCTTAAACATATTCTGATGGAGCCAAATTTACTGTTGACGTTTAGTTCATATATGTTGAGGCTTGTACATCAGCATATGACTCCACTGGTTAACCATTGTTGGAAATAGTGATGTGTTGATGAAAGATGATGGCAGGGACTCAGTAGGTTGTTAGGAGTAGTTTATAATGAGGTGTACTGTGGAGATGACGTCGACAGACATATCACATCCACAGTTCCAATGTTACATCATGGAGTCTATGCACTGACATTTCTCTATTGTGACACATGTTTGTGCATGTGCTCCATAGAAGTAACCTAGGGAACAGAAGTATTATTACACTGGAGAAGTCTCTTCCACCTGATCATATTAGTAACACATCCAAATTATTAACCATTCCTGTTGCCCCTCTTTGGTGTATTAAATTTGCCAATATAGTGGCTTACCTCTACTTATATCTATTATCCTAAAAAAAAAAACATTGATTCCAAGGATAAAACTATCAGTGTTAGGAGTTATGATGTTACTTTGTGTTCTTAGGAGAATGTAAAGCATAACAAGTTTGAGTGGATGATCTATCATCTGTCATGTTACACTTCAATCCCAGTTACCTGTTTGGATGACACCTGTGACAACAGACCAATAGATATGAATGACTAGGGATAGCCCTGCACCTATTATACTAAGGGTGTTTGTCAGTTGTTCAAGTCCAACTCACATCATGGACCAACAACACTGTCATGTTAGTTTCTTCACTAGGTGGATTGTGAGTTGAAATTGTACAACAGTGTATGTGTGTGCTTACCTATAGCTGAACACCTTACAACCAAGTTACATATGGTAATGGCAGGGGTGGTGGTGATGGTGACCACCTGCTAGTGCCCTCATCCTGCGCCACAAGGGGGTAGTCACTGGGGTTGTCATCCTCCACCTCCTCCTCACTCTCCTCCTGTGGTGCTGCAGGTCTGTATGCTGTGTGGCGATATGACATGGTGTGATTAGATAGGTGAGCAAAGACAGGATGGATGCAGGACATGTGAATCCGTGAGTGTCAGGAGGGTATCCAATGCATTACTTTGAGATGCATGGGATACAACCCTGGCAAGCAGGGATTGAACACCTTGCTATGATCATGCACATTATGCCTGTCAAAGTTAGAGGCCTCAGGCCCAGCAGCAGTCCAGAAATTAAGGATGTCCCAGATAGATTCAGCACTGGTGAATTGATCAGTAAACAGCCTTCAACCATGCCTGTTGCTATTTCTTGATGCACACATTTGATGTACATTGATGTGAGCAACATCAGTTTGTTGAGGTTTAGTTATCATATTTGTAAAGACAGGTGTGGATGGTCTGACATCTCTCCTTGCCATTCCCACTCCTATGGATACATATGATAACAAAAATGTAACCATCACAGTTCCAGTGCAAGCAAAGGAGTGCATTTCTAGTTCTCTTGTTAAGAGAGGAATTGCCTGGCATTTTGTGGCTGGACTGCTGTTTTGGCAGGACCATTATGATATGTTTTAGGGTATTTCCTCTCTGTGAAAGGCACTAGTGGGCTAAAATAAACTGCACCCTGGGTAGGACACCGCTCCTAGAAAGACTGCAAATTTGCATTGCAGGCTCATGTCTAGTTGAGCGTCTCTGACTTCCACTTTACATATGTAAATTACCTTTAGGTTTGTCACCTCAAGCGTAATAGGGGAATCCAGCACTGGACCCTTGCTCACAGTGCCTGGAAAGATCAACAAGACATCCCTAATGAAGCCGTTTGGGCTGTAATGGCTCTTGTTCAGAGACATATTGTCTGACATTTTGTTGCTGGACTGTTTGTATGACAGAGCCAGTATGTTATGCTTTAGAATGTTTTCTCTTAGTGAAAGGCATTAGTAGGCTAAAAAAGACTGCACTCTGGATTGAGCACCACTCTTAGGCAGCCTGCAAATTTGTATTGCAGGATCATTCTTAATTGATTATCTCTAACTTGTACTTTGCATATGCAAATTACTCTTGAGATTTGTCACCTCAAGGGTAATAGGGGAATCCAGTACTGGACCCCTTGCTCACAGGGTCTGGAGATATCAGCTACACCTCATTTACAAGGCTAAAACGTATGTCTGGGTTTGACTGCTTCTCTTGTTCAGAGAGGTATTGCCTGGCATTTTGTGACTGAACCAGTATGATATGCTTTAGGATTTTTCCTATCTGTAAAAGGCACTAGTGGGCTAAAAGAGACTGCACCATGGGTAGGACACCACTCCTAGAAAGCCTGCAAATTTGCATTGCAGGCTCGTTTCTAGTTTCATATGCAAATTACCTTTGAGATTTGTCACTTCAAGGGTAATAGGGGAATCCTGCACTGGACCCCTTGCTCAGTGTCTAGAGAGAGATCAGCTACACCTCACTGATGAGGTTCCACTAGGCCGGAATGGATGTGAGGGGATGGTTGCTTATCTTGTTCAGAGAGGAACTGCTTGGCATTTCGTGGCTGGACTGGTGTTAGGTCAGGAATAGTGTGATATGCTTTAGGAAATTTTCTGTCTGTGAAAGACGCCAGTGGGCTGCACCCTGAGTAGGACACCACTTATAGAGAGCCTGCAAATTTGTATTGCAGGCTCTTTCCTAGTTGAGTGTCTCTGACTTCTACTTTACAAATGCAAATTACCATTGAGATTTGTCAACTCATGGGTAATAGGGAAATCCGGCACTGGATCCGTTGCTCACAGTGCCGAGAAAGATCAGCTGCACCTCACTGACTTCTTTTGTTCAGGGACGAATTGCCTGGCATTTCGTGGCTGGACTGCTGTTAAGGAGGACCAATATGATATGCTTTAGGATATTTCCTCTTTGTGAAAGGCACTAGTGGGCTAAAAGAGACTGCACCCTAGGAAGGACACCACTCCTAGAGAGCCTGCAAATTTGTATTGTAGGCTCATTCCTAGTTGAGCGTCTCTGATTCCGATTTTACTAGTGAGGAAGAAGACTATATGGCCTCTAGCCAAAACAATTCACCCACTTGCCATTCTCATTCCAAGAATACATGTGATTTGCAGGATCTTTCACCTACTTTTGGAGCATCATATTTAACCATGCATTTGTTTGCTTTGGGGCCCTGTTTTTGATTTGGAGGCTTGTGTGCTGTACATACACATGTTTTGTCTCAGAATAACTCAGTTAACTAAGAACAAACACAAAACAACATGGTTACGTTGCAGTGCTCCTTAACTGCTCCTCCCAACTGCTGAAAATGATCTTGGCAGGGGGACCGCCTTTAGTGTCTTGGCCATGCAGGGCAGCCTGGCCCATCTTATGCTTGTCCAGCCTCTTGCAGTCACCCTAGAGCTTCTTGATTGAGTCAACGGTTCTCTTACAGGTGGCAACTGCGTTGACCCTCAGGAGGACCTGACTCCTTGCATCTTCCTTCTTTGAAGCCAGGCCAGGGACTCTCTTCCTCGGATAGAGGATGTTCTGCCTCTCGAGGATAGATTGGACAAGGACCCTGTTCTCCTCATAAGTGTACCATGGGTCACGCATCCTCTCCTCCTCAGCTCCAGTCTGAGAAGTGTCAGAGCTGTGGCTTTCTAGCTCAGCCGACATGTCCCTGACTGTGAGTGGTGGGCCCCAGGATTTACCCATCGTCCTACTGACACAGCTGACCCTGACCTTTGTGTGCCTGCTCTTGTCTGGGTGCTCCTCTGCCCCACAGATCTCTCTCTCCAACTCCCACCCTGACTAGGGATGCCTCTTGAGCTTCCTCCTCTCGTTCTACTCTCCCCATCCCTCTCTCCTGCTCTCCTCTCCACCACGCACTCACTCACACCCAGGCACTCACTGTTTCACACTGTCAAAATAAAATATATGCATTCAAAATGTAAAAGGCTTCTGAGAATGAACAACAGCATAATGGTCTACAGCTAGTCACCACTCAGAAGCATCATGTTTTAGCTTTCTCTATTGCCATTGTAAAGGAGACATTTTTACATACTTATTAGACTAATCCTGCCCAAAAGACCAGTCCAGTTCCAAAATGACAGGCAAATCTCCCCTGCACGGGTTAATGATTACAGCATGCCTCAGGGTAATCTGTGATCATTAAATTGTTGCCTGCAATAAAGCTTCAAACTCTTTTTTTTTTTTAATCATTATGAGCATAGAGATATTTGATTCTAACAGGCCCGGATTTGCCAATAGGCAGACAAGGCACTTGCCTAGGGCGCCCGATTTTCAGGGGCGCCTAGCAATGCCATTGTCACGCCCACAATTCCGGGTGCATAATGCACTTAAATTTATAATTATGGTATGAGCGTGCGCCTATGCCCTCGACTCGAGGGCGCTTGTAGTGTGTTACCTGGTAGTAGTTTGTCTACGCTATACCTGTGGCTGTGTTGCCGGGGCCGCATCATGTGACCCACTGCTGCGCCTTATCCTGCGTGCTGCACCTCTATTCTCATTGGTCACCACCTCTGTGCACCAACGCTCAAAGGATGCTTGCTCCAAATTTGTAATATGCAGCACATATCTACTCTGAGTTCAGATGTCTAAACAGAGCCCACAGGACATACATAAATGTGCTTGTAAATTGGTATTTAGCATATATAAAATAGCATGTATAATTCCTCAATTCAGTGGAACATGCCCACTTTCATAAGGGAATGAAAGTGGAAATGTTCCACTGAAATGCTGGAAGTATACGAGCTATTTTAAATATACTATGATTATTTACTTTTAAATTTGCCTGCACTATTATGCTCTGCTTAAACATTCAGACTCAGACTAGATAGTTTCTGCATTAATTATAACCAGGTACAGAGACACCCCTAAGGTGAGATAAGGGGGGACTCATATCCTGGGCCCAGGGGAGAAAAGGTGCCCGGGTCATGTGTGAGAGACTGACATGCACTACCATTTTGTGTGCCATGCTGAAGCTCTCTGGATAGTCTACTGGCAGGGATACTGTATAGCAACCAGATCACTAGCTGGAAGAAAATGAAGTCAAACCAGTTATCTGGTTGATATACTATATTCCCAACAATAGATTTGCCAAGAGGCAGCAGGGAAGTTTCTGGACACACTTCTACAATTTGTAAGTGAACTCCAGGCAAACCACATACAGGCAGTGACACTGACAAATACACACTCACACTCTCTCTCTCTTCAGGTGGCTAATGCTTAAGGGATACCTTCTTGGTATATATATATATATATATATATATATATATATATATATATATATATATATATATATATATGTTTTTCTTTTCTCCTGGGGAAACCTTAGAGGAAGACCTATATGCTTCATGAAGTAGGTGACTTATGCAGGAAGCTAGGGAGATGCAATTCTGGAGTAGGTATGGACATTATTTCTCCCCATGGTGCAGATGGGTGTGGTTAATGGAGGGGTGTGGCTAAGTGAGAGGCATAATTAGGGGTGGGGCAAAGGCGGGGTTAGGGGTGCCAGAGGTGGTTGTGCCTAGGGGCGCCTGAGATGTAAATCCGGCCCTGGATTCTAATGAATTACCTGCTGACGTCACACTGGAGATCACTGCGCTACAGCTCATTACCGTAGGGTTGTCCAGGGCCGGATTTACTGTTAGGCAGAGTAGGCATCTGCCTACAGGTGCACCCCACAGAGGTGTGCCTGTCATTGGGGCCCTTTAAAAAAAAAAAAAAAAAGTTGCCTCGCCGCCCGCACTAACCCCCCCACCGCCCAGTCAGGTCTGAACCTCCTTCAGGACAGACCTGTAGATGCTGCGTTCCCTCGTTGGCTCTTTAGTATTACAAAGCGCTGGGAGATGACATCATCTCCCAGCGCTCTGCATGAAGAGAAGACCGTGCAGGAGCTCCAGCAGCTACAGGTCTGTGCCAAAGGAGGCACATACAGACCTCTCCTACTGCTGGACCACCAGGGAAGAGATAGGAAATGGACACTGGGGGGCTATATGGATCTGATGGGGGACAAGATGGAGATGATGGCAATGTAGAGATGGCGGGACAATGTATGTGAGGGTGTGTTGGAGCTGATGGCAATATGGAGCTGATGGGAGGCAATATGGAGATGAAGGGAGCAATGTGAGGGTAAGTTTGAGCTGATGGGGGGCAATATGGAGATGATGGCAATGTGGAGCTGATGGGGGCAATATGGAGCTGATGGGGGCAATGTGAGGGTAAGTTGGAGATGATGGGGGCAATATGGAGATGATGGGGGCAATATGGAGACAATGTAAGGGCAATATGGAGATGATAGGGGGCAATGTGGAGATTAGGAGCATTGTGGAGGTGTCCAGTGGAGATAGCCAATGGGGCGCTTCAGATTTCTGTGCCTACAGGCTCCTGAGATGTAAATCCGGCCCTGGGGTTGTCTATCACCTCACTCCACCTCGCTTCTTGTGCCTCGATCCATCCTCCTCTCTCAGTGAGACCCAAATATTCATGTGGTTTGCCGCACGTGTCAAATTCATGGAGGCAAAGTGAGAGTGATTTTATGCTGACAGCATGAGATCCTGGTCCCTGGACCGTCTGGCGGCTCTTCAGAAGAGCTATCTAAAAAGAAATACTACATTTGAATGGTCTACAAAATGTGACTGGTTTGCAAGCACACTTTGTAGACCGTTCCAGTTAAGCATTTCTTTCTAGGTAGATCTATTTCGGCTCTGCTGAAGAGCCGCCCGGCAGGTCGCATGACCCAAATCTCAAGCTGTCAGCTAGAGCGCTGACATCTGTGAAAGGGGAGAGAGGAGGGAATTTCAACCCTTTGAATTCCAGAGGGGTACGCAATGCCTTGCATACCCCTCTGGCACTCAAATAGTTAAAAGCTTATATCTGTCAAACTATACATGTTTGAGAGAAAACATGTACATCATTATATTTTTAATATCTACAATATTAACATTTGTTAACAGCAGGCATTACTATTCCTTTAAAATCTTAGTGCACATAATAATAAAAAAAAGAGTAACAGATTGAAGTTTAACTGCACATGACAATTTAAATAGCAATACATTTCTGGGATGTGAATGTTTCACTTTAAAGGGACATCAGTGCCCTGTGAGACTGAGATTGGATACTTGCTGGAATAATAGCATAAGAATATTGTGTGGTGTGGTAAGGGAGAGGTTAAAAGCAAATCTCTCTGAGTTTTGTTTTCCCTCTTTGCTGTGATAAATAATTGAAGTCTGGTGTGGTGGGAGTGACTAATTGCTGTGTTTGTAATTGGTGGATTCCTGGCTTATATAGCAAGGAGTGAGAGAGCTCTGTAAGTTCATCAGTGCCCTGTGCGACTGAGATTGGATACTTGCTGGAATAATAGCATAAGAATATTGTGTGGTGTGGTAAGGGAGAGGTTAAAAGCAAATCTCTCTGAGTTTTGTTTTCCCTCTTTGCTGTGATAAATAATTGAAGTCTGGTGTGGTGGGAGTGACTAATTGCTGTGTTTGTAATTGGTGGATTCCTGGCTTATATAGCAAGGAGTGAGAGAGCTCTGTAAGTTCATCAGTGCCCTGTGCGACTGAGATTGGATACTTGCTGGAATAATAGCATAAGAATATTGTGTGGTGTGGCAAGGGAGAGGTTAAAAGCAAATCTCTCTGAGTTTTGTTTTCCCTCTTTGCTGTGATAAATAATTGAAGTCTGGTGTGGTGGGAGTGACTAATTGCTGTGTTTGTAATTGGTGGATTCCTGGCTTATATAGCAAGGAGTGAGAGAGCTCTGTAAGTTCATCAGTGCCCTGTGCGACTGAGATTGGATACTTGCTGGAATAATAGCATAAGAATATTGTGTGGTGTGGTAAGGGAGAGGTTAAAAGCAAATCTCTCTGAGTTTTGTTTTCCCTCTTTGCTGTGATAAATAATTGAAGTCTGGTGTGGTGGGAGTGACTAATTGCTGTGTTTGTAATTGGTGGATTCCTGGCTTATATAGCAAGGAGTGAGAGAGCTCTGTAAGTTCATCAGTGCCCTGTGCGACTGAGATTGGATACTTGCTGGAATAATAGCATAAGAATATTGTGTGGTGTGGTAAGGGAGAGGTTAAAAGCAAATCTCTCTGAGTTTTGTTTTCCCTCTTTGCTGTGATAAATAATTGAAGTCTGGTGTGGTGGGAGTGACTAATTGCTGTGTTTGTAATTGGTGGATTCCTGGCTTATATAGCAGATACATAGTGAATACTTGAACGTGTGAATCTTGCCTCAGTGTGTAAGTGCAGAGGTGTGGTAAGTGTGGGAATTTAAAACAGGGGAATTCAAGTGCAGAGGTGTGGTAAGTGTGGGAATTTAAAACAGGGGAATTCAAGTGCAGAGGTGTGGTAAGTGTGGGAATTTAAAACAGGGGAATTCAAGTGCAGAGGTGTGGTAAGTGTGGGAATTTAAAACAGGGGAATTCAAGTGCAGAGGTGTGGTAAGTGTGGGAATTTAAAACAGGGGAATTCAAGTGCAGAGGTGTGGTAAGTGTGGGAATTTAAAACAGGGGAATTCAAGTGCAGAGGTGTGGTAAGTGTGGGAATTTAAAACAGGGGAATTCAAGTGCAGAGGTGTGGTAAGTGTGGGAATTTAAAACAGGGGAATTCAAGTGCAGAGGTGTGGTAAGTGTGGGAATTTAAAACAGGGGAATTCAAACACAGGGGAACACATTTATCAAACTTATTGTGCAGCTATTTTTGCCTGCCTGCCTTTTTATCTTGTGGTAACTGGCACATATGAGTGGTAGCATGATTGTCCATTTAACTCAGTGCACAAACTGCCATATGTTTGCACACCTGGAACAACCGTTCCAGGGTGCATACCTCTGTGGCAGATGTGAGCAAGTGGTCTCTCTGGAAGCTCGTATTAGAGATCTGGAGGGGCAGGTTGCAACATTGAGAAAGACGGACAATCTTGAGAGGGTTCTGCTGACTGAGCAGCAGGAAGCGGTGGTAGGTAGTTCTGGGGGTGGAGACTGCACAAAGAAAGAGCAGGTAGCCAGATGGGTTACAGTTAGACATAGCAAGGGGGGTGGACAGAGAAATGGGGAGGACACTCCTGTGTTTACTAATCCTAACAGATTTGCTACATTAAGTAATGATGTTGGGGATGCTGACACAGGAATGTCTTTGCTGGAGAGGACTGTTCTCTCTAACAGCCGAGTGAACAGCCCCTCTAGCACGGATGGGATCCAGGACTCAGGCAGACCTAGACAGATGGTGGTGGTAGGGGATTCTATTATTAGGAAGACAGACAGGGTAATCTGTCACCAAGATCACCACAATCGTACAGTTTGCTGTCTCCCGGGAGCTCGGGTTCGACATGTGGCTGATCGGGTTGATAGATTGTTGGGAGGGGCTGGGCATGACCCGGCTGTCATGGTACATGTTGGTACTAATGACAAAGTCAGTGGAAAATGGAGGTCCGTTAAGAATGATTTCAGGGACCTAGGATATAAGCTTAAGCAGAGGACCTCTAAGGTAGTATTTTCTGAAATTCTACCTGTGCCACGCGCTACATTAGAAAGGCAACGGGAGATTAGGGAGTTAAATGCGTGGATAAAGACTTGGTGTAAGCAGGAGGGGTTTGGGTTCCTAGAGCCACTGGTCAGTCTTTTCCCTTGGGAGCAATCTTTATAGTAGTGATGGATTGCACCTTAGTGGAAGGGGGGCCACGGTGCTGGGTGATAGGATGGTTAGAAGGCTGGAGGAGACTTTAAACTAGAAAGGGGGGGGGAGGGAGCTGCAACACAGGCTGGGGAAGATAGTATAATTGAGGGAATGGGATTAGAGAAGGGTCATGGGGGTGGAGAGGGGGAATGGGCTAGTTCAGCTAATAGGGAGTTGCCATTGTTACAGCCTGATAAAAGACAAATACATCTGAAAAAGAATGAAATCTTTAAGAATGGCAAAAAGATAAAATGTATGCATGCAAATGCTCGCAGTCTGGCTGGTAAGATGGGGGAACTAGAAATGATTGCAGTACATGAGCAGTATGATCTGATTGGAGTGTCTGAAACCTGGTTAGATGATACGTATGACTTGGCAGTCAATCTAGAGGGTTATTCACTTTTTAGGAGGGACAGGGTTAATAAAAGGGGAGGAGGGGTATGCCTATATGTAAAGCAGGCCTTAAAACCTAGTTTAAGGGAAGATATAAATGAAGGGTCCAATGAAAAGGTAGAGGCCTTGTGGGTTGAAATACACACTGGGGGCACACATAATAAAAAGATATTGGTGGGGGTTTGCTACAAGCCACCTAATGTTGGGGAGTTGGAGGAAGCCCAGCTTTTACTGCAAATGGAAAAGGCTGCTAGGTCAGCAAAGGTAATTATAATGGGAGATTTCAACTACCCTGAAATTGACTGGAGCAATATGACTTCAGGCACAACAAAGGGAAATATTTTTCTAAGTATGATAAATGATAATTTTATGTCCCAACTAGTAGAGGAGCCAACTAGAAAAGAGGCCTTGCTTGACCTAGTGCTCTCAAACGATTCTGACATTGTAAACAGTGTGCAGGTAAGGGAACATTTGGGCAGCAGTGACCATAATATTGTATCCTTTGAAGTTTGTTATGAGAAACCCAATAGCAAGAGTTTAACCAAAACATTCAATTTCAAAAAGGCTAATTTTACAAAGTTAAAAGAAGCTTTAAAGGATATCCAGTGGGATGTAATTTTCAAAGATAAAAATGCACAAGAGTCATGGAATGTATTTAAAATGCTCTTGGGCAAATATACACGTCAATATATACCATTGGGGAATAAGCACAAGAGAAGTAAAGCAAAACCAATGTGGATTAATAATGTGGTTAGCAGGGAAATGAGAAATAAAAAGCAGGCTTTTAAGGTGTTTAAGTCAAATGGGTCAGATGCATCATTTAAAAAATATAAAGAATGTAATAAAATCTGCAAACAAGCAATTAAGCTAGCTAAAATAGAAAATGAGCGAAACATTGCAAACGAGAGCAAGAAAAACCCTAAACAATTCTACAAGTATATTAACAACAAAAAAGTTAAGGTTGATATTGGTCCTCTTAGGACTGAAACAGGTGAATTGATTAGTGAGGATAAAGCTATGGCTGAGACCCTAAATACGTTCTTTGCTTCAGTATATACAAAGGAAGCAGAAATGACAAGCTATGGGCAAACAGACAAAACCATGGAATTTCCTCCAACATCTACATGGCTTACTGAGGACAAGGTCCAAAAGAGACTGGAAAGGGTTATAGTGAATAAAGCGCCTGGACCGGACTGTATACACCCAAGGGTACTTAAGGAACTTAGTTCAGTAATAGCAAAACCATTATACTTAATATTTATTGATTCGCTTTCATCAGGCATAGTGCCCTGTGATTGGAGGAAAGCTGATGTAGTTCCATTGTTTAAAAAGGGAGCAAGATCCAAACCAGGAAATTATAGACCTGTGAGCTTGACTTCCATAGTGGGTAAGATACTAGAAGGGTTATTAACTGATAGTATTCAGAACTATGTGAAGACAAACAATATCATTAGTAGGAATCAGCATGGTTTCATGAAGCACAGATCATGTCAGACTAATTTACTTGCATTTTATGAAAGAGTGAGTAGTAATTTGGACAGGGGAATTGCTGTTGATGTAGTATACTTGGATTTTGCAAAAGCCTTTGACACAGTGCCTCACAACAGGTTACTGCATAAATTAAAAGGCTTCGGTTTGGGTGGTGGTATCTGTACATGGATTGAGAACTGGTTAAATGATAGATGGCAGAGAGTTGTTGTAAATGGAACTTTTTCAAATTGGTCTAGGGTTATAAGTGGGGTACCGCAGGGTTCAGTCCTGGGCCCAATGCTTTTTAATTTGTTTATTAATGATCTAGAAGTGGGAATTGAAAGTAGCATCTCAATCTTTGCTGATGACACTAAGCTATGTAAGGAAATACATACAGAGCTCGATGTTTTTTCCCTACAGAAGGATTTAGATAAACTAAGTGAATGGGCAGAAAAGTGGCAGATGTCATTTAATGTAGATAAATGTAAGGTTATGCATTTGGGTTGTAGAAACAAACTTGCTACATATACTCTAAATGGGAAACAACTTGGGAAATCCTCATTAGAGAAAGATTTAGGTGTACTGATAGACAATAGTCTTCACAGCAGTGTGCAGAGTCACTCAGCTGCTGCAAGAGCAAATAGAGTACTAGCCTGCATAAAAAGAGGTGTAGAAGCAAGGGATGCTAATATTATCCTACCTCTGTATAAATCCTTGGTTAGGCCTCATCTAGAATATGGAGTACAATTTTGGGCGCCTGTTCTAAAAAAAAGACATTACTGAACTGGAAAAGGTGCAGAGACGTGCAACAAAACTGATAAAGGGATTGGAGGATCTGAGTTACAAAGAGAGACTAGCCAAACTGGGTTTGTTTACATTAGAAAAGAGACGTCTAAGGGGTGATATGATTACCATTTACAAATACATTCAAGGCCAATACAAAGAACTATCCAATGAATTATTTATGCAAAGAGCTGAGCTAAGAACAAGAGGTCATCCATTAAGACTTGAGGAAAGGAGCTTTCGACTAAAACACAGGCAGGGATTCTTTACAGTAAGGGCGGTAAGGCTATGGAATTCTTTGCCTCGGGATGCTGTGCTTGCAGATAATGTAACTGCATTCAAAAAAGCAATGGATGCCTATCTAGCACAGAACAATATTGACAGTTATGACAGATGGCTTCAAAGCAAATAGGATATTGAGCCGGGGAACTATTTGACACACTCACACACACACCTACATTGGAAATTGCTCCAGAGGGCTTTTTTGTTGCCTTCCTCTGGATCAACAGGGGTGTTATTGGCATGGGCTGGACTTGATGGACGCATGTCTTTTTTCAGCCTTATCTACTATGTTACTATGTTACTATGTTACATTATCAGCAACAAATTAAAATGGCTCAAATCCATTAAAAGACAGCATTTTTTACATATGTTTTCCTTTGATGGGAAAGTTCTAAAACCTTAAAAAAAGGCAATTTTTTTCAAGTCTTTTGAAAATCTGATAAATCCTTAAAGGAATAGTAATGTCAGAGAAAAAAGTATTAACTATATGGTAGATACAATTAAAAGAGAGTACTTTCACTTATTTGTATCTCTCAAACCATTATGGTTTGAGAGATATAGGAAAATAAAGCTCTCTGGTCCCTCCCCTTTCTGCCTGATGAGCTGTAATGCTGTCAGAAGCAGATTCTGGTTCCTGGATCAGACGGAGGCTCTTCAGCAGAACCGATATAACGATATCTAAAGATAAATACTTCATCTGAACGGTGTACAACTTGTGCCTGGTTTGCAAGCACACATTGTAGACCATTCCGATGAAGTATTTATCTTTAGATATCATTATATCGGCGCTGCTGAAGAGCCGCATCTGGTCAAGTGACCAGAATCTGCTTCTGACAGCTTTACAGCAAGTCAAGCAGAAAGGGGAGGGACCAGAGAAGTTTATTTTCCTATATCTCTCAAACCATAACGGTTTGAGAGATACGAATAAGTGCAAGTACTCTCTTTTATTTGTATCTACCATATAGTTAATACTTTTATTCTGACATTACTATCCCTTTAAACACTGATAATTGTTTTGAAATTAGAATCCATTGAATCCAGTTCACTGAAACTCTTATCTCTAATTCCTTTAACTCAGTCATTCTATACATTTCCCTCTCACTTGAACATGCACAGTTTCCTCCAGATGAATAGGAAAAAACATTTATAATATATACTGTGGGGTTTATGCACCCTAAAAATTAGCTTTCATAAATCATGGGTAGAAGTACATGATATTTAAAAAGGGTATAACTCCTATTCATTTTTTAGGCGATAATATCCCTTTAAGCACAGAAAACACATGCAAATGAAAGGCTCCTTTCCCTTTGAATACATTTTTGGTGAAGACAATAAATCAGGTTTTTAACCAGAATATTAATATTCCACTTGCGTTTGCAAATCATCATTCTAGTAAATGTTACAGATGAAGCAGGAAATGCTTCCACTCTGCACATTCCTCTACAGAGGAGTTTGGAGCCATTCTTTCTCTTGCTTGACATCTGCAGTCTCATTCCCTTTAACTGCTTAGATTCTGTTGAGACCTCCAAAGCATTGCTTTTTCAATACATTGGGGACCTCTCTAGAATCTAAGAGGTTAATGCCATGTTCTGGTTCCAGTAAAAACATTTTTTGCTGCTCCTCTGATTCCAATTAAGTTGAGTTCTTGTAAGACTTTAATTAAGTAATCATTCTTCATATGTCTTCTAGTACTTTCAAATGTCTTTTTCCTACACTACAGTATTTTAATTAAAAGTAAATTAATTTCTAAAATAGAAGATTTAGGAGTTTTTTCTTTCATTAGTTAAATTGCAAAATATAATTTATAGTATCAAACATTTTAGAAGTTGTATTAAATCAAAGAATATGATATATTCTTTGGACATCTAAAAGTTCTATTTTTAAAGGGATAGTAATACTTCGTTTTAACTTTATTTTATTTTGTAGGCATTAAAAAAACATGAAGAATGATATAAGTCTTATCTCTCAAACCTTTATGGTTTAAGAGATATTCACAAGCAAAGTATCCCCCCCCCCCCGTTCAACCAGATCAGAAGGGAGGTGCCCAGGTAGACTGCAGAGAGGGACAATCTTCAATTACGATAAGGGAAAAAGCTGAAAAACTTGTCAAGGGGGGAAGGGCTTTCATTGTTTTCATACAAAGAAAATTGTCCCCTTCTGTTATCTGTCTGGTCATACAACCTGATCCACATCTGAGAAGAGATGGCTTACACTAGGTAAAAGGGGCAGGGAGGGGAACTTTGCTTGTGAATATCTCATAAACCATAAAGGATTGAGAGATAAGACTTATATCATTCTTCCTGTTTTTTTAATGCCTACAAAATAAAATAAAGTTAAAACGAAGTATTACTATCCCTTTAAATACTACTAGAAAAAGGGGCACAGCATTGCCCGTGGGGATTAAGTCCTTTCAGTGCTTTAGGGGTACTGAAAATGTTCTTAATGACTGGATTGTTGAAATTGCGTGTGTGTTTGTGTATTGTGCATGTGTGTGTGTATTGTATGTGTATTGTGCGTGTGTTTTGCGCATGTGTTGTGTGCATGTGTTTTGCACGTGTGTTGTGTGCATGTATTATGCACATGTGCGTTGTACACATGTGTGTGTTGTGTGCGAGTGTGTATTGTGCATGTCTATTGCATGTCTATTACATGTGTGTATTGTTTGTGTATTTTGTGGTGTGTTGTACATGTGTTTGTGTGTGTATTGTAAGCATGTGTGTGAGTTGTGCATGTGTCTTTTCTGCGTGTGTTTATTGTGTGTGTTTATTGTGTGTGTGTATTGTTTGTGTTGTGCATGTGTATTGCTTGTATGTATGGTGCGTGTGTGTTGTGCGTGTATTGTGCATGTGTGTGTTGTCTGTTTGCATTGTGCATATGTATTGCGCGCACATGTTTTGCAGTGTATTGAGTCTGTGTGTATTTCTTGTATGTGGAGTGCGTGTGTTTTTTTGTGTGTATTGCTTGTGTTTACTTGTGCGTGTGTGTATTATGGGCATGTGTGTTGTGTGTCTGTGTATTGTGTGAGTGTTGTGTTTTTGTTGTTGAGTATGTGGGTGGTTATTGTGTATGTTAGGGACCAGGAACCAGACAGACACAAAAATATAAAATGCAAAACACCTTTATTACAATAACCAAAGCAAAATCATGATCCAGGTTCATAAACCAAAAGACAAGCTGGGGGTCAGGAACCAAGGTAGGTACTCAGACAAGCAGGAGTCAGGAATATGGAGATCAGCGATGTCAGGAACAAGCCAGGAGTCAGGAGCCAGAAGGGACATCAGAGGAAACCTAGTCATGCATGGATAAACAGCAGCTCAGTAGAATGCACTTGCAGCCAGAAGCAGACACAAGGGCAAGGAGGAAGTGAGCCTAGCTGCTTTGAATACCTTGGAAAGGGTTGTCTGATAAGTCAGATGAGTAACCATGGAGACTAAGAGGTCAAGGCAGTTCATTAAGCATCAGCTGACTCAGCCTGACCCAGGGATGGAAAGGCAGCAGTAATCAACAGGCGAGTGTTATATCAGATTAGGTAAACCATGACAGTGCACGTTTATTGCATGTATGTATTGGGTGTGTTGTGCGTTGTGTGTTGTGAATTGTGTGTGGTGTGTGTTGTATGGTGCATGTGTGTGTGCGTATGGTTTGTGTGTGTGTTGTGGTGTAGTGTGTGTAGTTATTGTGTGTGTGTGTGTTGTGCATGTGTGTATTGCATGTGTGCACTGCATGTGAGTGTATATTGTGCATGTGTAATGCATGTGTGTATATTAATTATGTATTGTGTATTGTATGTGTGGTGTGTTATGCGTTTGTATTTTTTCGTGCATGTTTGTATATTACATGCACATATGTGTACTGTGGGCATGTGTGTTGTGCGTGTGTGTATATTGTATGTGTGTGTTGTGTGTGTGTGTTGTGGGCATGTGTATTGTGTGTATCTGTGTGTATTGTCTATATAGTGCATGTGTATTGCATGAGTGTGTATTATGCGTGTGTGTATTGCGTGTGTGTTGTGCTTTTGTATGTATTGTGTTTGTGTTATATGTATTGTGTTGTGTGTGTTGTTTGTTGTGTGAGTTTTGCATGTGTGTTGTATGAGTGTATTATGTGTTTTGTCATGTATTGTGTGTCTGTGTGTATTGTTTGTATGTATACGTGTTGTGCATGTTTTTTTCGTGCATGTGTGTATTGTGTGTGTTTTTTGTTCGTGTACATGTATTGCGGGCATGTGTGCGTGTTGTGGGCATGTGTGTTGTCTGTTTGTGCTTTGCATGTGTATTACATGCATGTATGTATTGTGTGTGTGTTATGTGTGGTGTGTGCTGTGTGTATGGTGCATATGTATTGCATGTGTGTTGTGCGTGTGTGCATATTGCGAGTGCGCATATTGCATGTGTGTGTATATTGCGTGTGTGTGTGTATGTATTGTGGTGTGTTTGTGTGTATACTGCAGAATGCCCCTGCAATCCCTTATCTTATCAAGGAACTGACAGAGGGAGGAAATGGGATATTTGTTTTTTTTTTTAAAGAGGAGATGGGAAAGGGCTACTCTTTGCAGTGAAAATCAACAGGATTTTCCAAGAGTATGGGTAGTCACAGGATTGTGCGTTCTATTCAGGTCCAAGCTATGTATGGTCCTAGCTCTGTCGTATGGGGTGATTCCAGTTTACACATTTTTTTCTTCTTGGCCGAGGAACCATGAGACCAGCCTCTCACTTCTGGGTTTTCAGTGCTGTTGGTGTGGCAGGCACAGTGTAAGGTAAGGCGTTTGTAATTAATGCTTTGCAGAGCAGGGTAGTAGTGCAACCTGTAATCCTTTTGAGACAATTTTCTTAATGACTGGATTGTTGAATGTGCATGTGTGTTTGTGTATTGCCTGTGTGTGTGTTCTGTTTGTGTATTGTGTTGTGCATGTGTGTATTGCATGTGTATGTGTATTGTGCGTGTGTTTTGCACTTGTGTTGTGTGCATATGTTTTGCACATGTATTCTGTGATTGTGTTTTGCATGTGTGTTGTATATGTGTGTATTGCATGTGAGTGTGTACTGCTTGTATATATTGTCTGTGTATTTTGTGGTGTGTTGCACGCATGTTTATGTGTGTATTATGGGCATGTGTGTGTGTGTATTGTCTGTGTGTGTGTTGTGCATGTGTTTTTTCTGTGTGTGTTTATTGTGTGTTTATTATGTGTGTGTGTGTGTGTATTGTCTGTGTTGTGCATGTGTATTGCATGTATGTATTGTGTGTGTGTTGTGCATGTATTGTGCATATGTGTGTGTGTGTTGTCTGTTTGCATTATGCATATGTAGTGAGTGTGTGTTGTGAGTGTGTGTGTATAGTTTGGGGAAAAGTGGAAGGACGCAAGCTTGTGAGTGGAAGAGGCCATGTTAACCCTTTGAATGGCACAGCGGTGGGCATCACATTAGTTTGCAGTGTGTTATGCACCTCTTTGGCAGTCAAAGGGTTAAGGCACATGTTGTGTGTTAACAGTTTACATTAGTGTAACAGTGCTGGAGTGTGCTGAATGCACTCCAAGTGATTTTTGGCGAGTGCTGAAGAGAAAACAGCACTGTTTTTAGGAAAAACAGAATGTGGTGATGGGTGAAATTTTTGTCTCCAAGAGGAGAGTGTCAGCCATTTTTTTGGTTTCGGTGATGGGATAGTGAGGGTGTCGAAATTTAAATGGCTGTGTGTAGGAGATATGCTAATCTCCTCCTAGCTGCACCCTGGGGTGTGTATGTTGGGCAATGGCAGTCTATAGGAGATCTGCATATGTGCTGTTACGTGCCAGCCCTGGGGTGTGTGTATTATAATTCAGTGTGTAATACTGGGCTTAGGCAATAGAATACATATGCAAATATACTCCTAGCTGCCTCCCTGGGGGTGGCATGGACATAGAACTGTGGTCACCTGACCACTTCTTCTTTTATAGTATAGATTAGAAGAAATTAGACATACTGTGAACATTAGTGATTAACCCTTTGAGTGCCAGAGGGGTATGGAATGCATTGCTATGCAATGTATTCCATACCCCTCTGGCACTCAAAGGGTTAAGGGCCAGATTTAAAGGAGCCAATAGAAAAATAAAAAAGTTGATGCCATTTTTTCAAGCACTCAAAGCGATTTAAAGATCAGTGCTATGAAAAAATGCCTGCAAAAAAAAATCCGCTACCAGCCTATAAATTTAGATGTGTTTTGGCCCGTTGAAAATAAAAAAAAAATTGCTACAAGTTGCCATTTAATGGACTGCGTTAGCTAAGATCCAATAAGGGACTCACTTTAGCGTATACATTTGAAGACCCAGGGATTTTTGACTAAAGTCCCTTATTGGATCTTTAGTCAGCCGACACAACTATTAACCCCTTAACGACCGGCCGCGTGGTGCGTTGCGGTAGCTTAAGGACCACGGAGCATTTTGTTTTTTTATCTTTCCGGTTCCAGACTCCCCGAACGGCATGCAGCCGCGAGGGGAGCCCGGAATTCCATAACGGTCGTAGTATGTCATGGGTCGTTAACTCAGATCTACCCATGATGTACTATGACCATCAAGGGTCGTTAAGGGGTTAAAAGGCAAAAAAAAAAAAAAACTAGGCCAACAGTGGATGTGTTGATATGGGGCCCTTAGCACCACATCAATACATCCAAAGTGCCTAACGTGTTCAGTGTTAGTAGAATTAACCCTATGAGTGCCAGAGGGGTATAATTACCCCACCGGCACTCATAGGGTTACTCCGACTAAGCAACATCCCATTACAAGTAACACATCATTAATCCTGATGTCCAGCGGAGTCCTCAGCATGCTGGTCATCTTCTGTCCTTTATTCTCTTCTTTCTTGTATCGTCTCGTCTATCTTCTTTCTTCTATCTGTAAAAGAAAAAAATAATAATATAAGTCGTTAATACAATGTTTAAGTGCCAGAGGGGTATGCAACACATTGCAAAGCAATAATGCCACCATTATTTTAGTTCTAAATAAGCCAAGTGAAATTTAAGTCATTATAGTAGTATAACATGTCCAAAAATTAATTTAAGAGGATTAAATTGAGAGAATATAGAATGAAGACAGAAGGAAACAGACAGTGGATAACAGGTAAGTGTAACAGATATAAGTTAACAATTGGTGCTTGGCAGTATGTTAGGCACCGATAGTTAACTTTTTTTTTTACTGTGAACTTCCTAATATCGCTGCTATTTAGTGGTGTTTTGGGAACTTAACACACAAAAACGCACGTTTAGCCACAAGACCATTTCTGTGGCCTACCGTCCGTTGTGTTTTTAGCTGGTAGGGCCTTTAAATACCAACTTAGACATTTTATTTTGTCAGTCGGTACTCACTTTAGCCCTATCGGCTGTTTTACCGCAAACCTTTAAATCTGGCCCTTAAAGGTTGTTGTATTCAGGAGAAAAAACCTTGCAATACAAATGTTACTATCTATATAACATGTTACTATCCCTTTAAGCAGGGAGGACTGACCTTGGACAGCTCTGTCTTTGTATTTGGCTTAACCCTTTGAGTGCCAGAGGGGTATGCAATGCATTTCAAAGCAATGCGTTGCATACCCCTCTGGCACTCAAAGGGTTAATGAATATGGCCCTTGCTTCATAATTGAGATCATCCTGTTGTACCTGCTTTGTATGCTGTGTTTCTGTCGTTCTTTCTTCTTGTTTTGAAGGTCGCTATTCAGGGAGCTGCTGCTACGATCAATATCTGCGTGGAGGGCAGTGAAATATCCCTCACCTGTCTGTTAGCCACAGGCAATCTGAATGTTCCCATCATAATATGTGAGTGCATTTTTACCTTGACATACTTGTTTGGTTCTATAAACCTATTAACCATATGAGCACCTCCCCATTTCTCTCTTTTTTCCTGTTGTACATAGAGCACTTTCTCCAAATTATAAAAAACAGCAAATATTGGTACTCTAGTGAGTAAATTAAAATATTAGTGTGCAATTGCGATTTTGAATTGTACAGAAAATACAGAAAATACAAATTCAATATAAATGTGAAAGTGCCCCAATCAGATTAGGAAGAGTGCAATAACATACATCATACATTGATTAATACAAAATAGAACACAAATCCATTGCTGTAAAATTTCATACACTCTTGACCAGTTATGAAAATCAATAAAACTGATAATGAGTTTGATGAACACCAAGATATTTATGAATGATGGGATGAAATGCCAATAATGGAGGGAATGATGGATAAAATGGTGTCTCTTGTCCAAATCAATCAATAAATAATGTCTTAAATATGACTTGAGCAAATAAGAAATCCATACACACTGAAAAACCAGAGAAAAGTGTTATGTGCATAGACTAAATATACATAACATCCAGTATAGCTGGTAAACAGGATAACGACACCAAAACCAGAGCAACTTAGTTGCTGAGAAAGCCAACATGGGCAACATGCTATAAGTGTATGGGCTGTATGTTCAAAGGGATAACGACATAAAAAGTTGTATGGAAGACAAAAATAAGTAATTGAATGCATGAACGACATATTTTCTATAGAGTATACAACAAAAAACTAGTAATGTCCGTTATGTACGACACAGCTCCAGAACTGACGGGTAAAGGGGCGTGGCTAGGGAGTGGCTAAACTATTCTCCAGTGTCGTTTAGAGGAAAAGAAAATTTGTCATAACCAACGACAAAAAAATGTCTTTCAAAAGACAAAATTTGTACGTTAAGAAAAAAGTGGAGGGAATGCGTTCTGAATGTGAGAATTTTTGTCTTTACTTAAGACATTTTTGTCGTTAGTTAAGACATTTTTAAAGACATTTTTGTTGTTAAGACATTTTTTAAGACATTTTTGTCTTTAGTTAAGACTTTTTTTGTCGTTCCATACGACAATTTCAGTCAGGACAAACGACATATTTCCAATCACAACCGACACTCTCTGAAAATATTAATGATCCCAACGACACTGTACTTTGAAAAGTTGTTACAAACGACAAAAGCTATTTCTCTACTTCTTTGAACATATGGACCTAAGTATATAGGATGCATGTAGAGAAAGACACAATGTCATTTGGCCAACTCTGGAAATTACATATACCACAGCTAAGTAACACTGGTCAAAGCAGATTACACACAAATATATGTCAGCCTGTGCTCACGGCATGCACAAGCTTAAACTTGTGGATTTTCAGTGGAGATTGAACTTTAAATGGTTTATATTCTCCATTTCAACTGGATGGATTATGTTTCCAAATGGGATATTTATATTGACTAATTAACTGCATGAAATGTAATATGGAAAAGCAGAAGACGAGGGATCATAGATGAAATGACACAGCAGATAATTAGTTGTTTCTCAGCCGTCAGTTGATTTTTTTGTGTCCTGAGAATATTTTCAGAACAGAAAGTTATGTATGAACATGTGTGTCCCTTCTAACAAAGAAAAGGATGGCTGCGCTATGTTTTCCCTTTTACTAGGAATGTGTGTGGGCCTATTGGACAAAGACAAGCTTTGTGCCTTTATACATTCACACAGAGTCATCTAGAATTGAATTCCTACACTACCATGAAGGGAAATGCAGCTTTTGCACATTTACAGAAATATTAAATTGAAAATATACTGCATTGATGGAAGTGTCATACACTATGGATCTTATTCAAGAAGCTAAAGATGAGTATTTTTGGAATGAACAAACTGTTCTACAAGGGTAAAGTAACATCCCAATGAATTTAAAGAGACAACCATTCCCTTTTTTCACTTTAAATATTCTGTCAGTGTATAAGGTGTAAAGTCAAATTGCTTATACTTTTTTTTCCATCTTCATCTATTTGCTTCCTGTATCTGTGTTTCCAGAGAGATTTCAGTCAGGGATTGTGAAAGCAGAGATTGCAGAGAAAGCAGCATTGTTGCAGTCTTCCTGCAGCACTAATTGATCTGTATGCTGTACTTACTGGCAGGCTTTTCTACATTGTTTCACTGTCTTTTTTTACAATGTATCTTTTTATAGTTTAGATTAAAAAAAGTATAAGCAATTTTACAAAAGACATTATGAAATTGCAGAATATGTAAAGTCATAAGGGAGGTTGACTGTCACTTTAAATGAGAATTTCAGTCCCTCGAATGCTAGAGAGCTCTCCAGCACATTAAAGTCATGAAAATACTATATATGTATGTACAGTATGTATTTACATTTCTTTCTAGATCTTTTTCCAGAGAACTTTCGGTCAGGGACTGTGAAAGCAGAGAAAGCGATACAGTGTAACACTATCCAGTGATCTCTCTGGATTTGTTTCCAGAGAGCTTTCTGTCAGGTATCACATGAGAGAGACTGGACTCGGCAGTCTGGCAAAATGATTTCCACCTTCCTTACTCGCTCGAGCCCCAGATTTTCTGCCATCAGTCTCTCTCATGTGATCTTCTCAGAATCCTGTTATATACACATACACACTTTGGCAGGAGGAAGCCTGGATGTCAGCTGAGCACTATATGCTTACAGCCAATCAGGGCACAATTAGAATGGAGGATCTTATAAAGAATGAATCTCCCATTTATTTGAATGGGGTTATTAACCTCATAAGTACTAGAAGAGTCAGAAAATGAGCTGAAATTAATCCAGAGGCAGTATCACTATAAGTGATCAAGACACATTGTGTAGTACAGCAGAGACAGTAGAGACAATCACGGAAGGTATGCATCCTTTCAGTAGGCGACATGAGAATCTTGCTCTTTCATGCAGTGCGAGATTCTCATGTCGCCATTTTTATCATGATGACATGGTTAATGCTAGATATGGTCACATGCTCTTTTGCGTGCCACTTTTAAAAGTGAACCACCACACCTGCATTCCTCACATGACCTGCTCATATGACCCAACCCATAAACCCACCCAAGAACAAAAAAAGCTTTAACTTCTTGGTTGCTAGAGAGATCTCCAATGCATTGCTCTCTCTAGCATCCAAGGGGTTAAATAATAGCCTGTAAAGGGGTTTAAATCTGGTACAGAGACACTGATATTGCTCTAGCCACACCCACAACTTGGAATGTGGATGTGGCCAGCAGAACTGAGGTGCCTCTCAAAATTTGGAGCTCTGCCTATTGGAAAATCTGATTCCGAAAATGCTGCAAAAGATTAACCCACTGAGAGCCAGAGGGGCATACCTGGGAACTTGCCAGGTTTCTAACGTAGACTCCAGATTTAGAGCTCTGTTTCCGGATGAAACCTTCAAATCTTCAGGTAACGTTGACTCAGCCAGGCATTTTGCGAGTGTAATTAATGTGTATAGTATTGCTGTTGGATGTCCTTGCAGCTTGCCTCACACTTTGCCCAGCGTATGATCTATCCTACTATCCAGCTCCGCTTGCCTTGTCACCCCATCTCTGTCACCCCAGTCCTCAAACCACCTGACTTAGTGTGACACAGGGCCAAGCCAACCAATTGTTGCTGCTGGCATTGCTGAGGATTGAGAGTGACACCAACATGATGACGTTGGCGTCGCAGACTCGCAGAGCAGCCGCATGAGGAACACCAGTGCAGTGCATGGAGGGCTGGAGGCAGAGCACGGTCAGTAGACCTCAGTGGCCTCTGGGTCAGCTAATTTAGAAAGTTCCCAGGTATGCAGAGGGGTAAACAAAGCATTGCAAGAGTGCCAGAGACTCAAAGGGTTAAATATGTCAAAATCCTATTACTTAAAGAATATATAATGCTTACCTTGTAGTAATATGAATGCATTGAATACACTTGTGCTTGCCTGAAGCTGGAATGGAATTGGGGTCTGCGGATATTAGATTCAGTTCACGGAATATTTCCTCTTTACAGTGTAAATTTATTTTAATATGTCTACTTCGTATTTCTTTATAACACTGCACAGCAATGTTAATCTAATAACGTTATTTTAACCTAATAAAAATAGATTTATATAGAAGGCTTTTCTCCACATGGGGACAGAAAGTGATTAGAGCACAAGCTAGGAATTAACAGACTGGCAGCAGCTGAAAATAGTTGTTTCCTAACTATTACCCAATTCACTGGTGCACAGATGGCTGCAAAAAGGAGCTGATGTACTAAGAGGAAATGGAGCCATTTTTGGAGGCAAAGAGCTATACCATATGGGACAAATACATATTCCCAAAAGCAAAGCATTGGAGGCTTCTCTAGCATTTATTATAAAAACCCCATTTAAATCAATGTTAACAACCACTGCTTATAACTCACTGAGTATACCACATTAGAAGAAAGAAGCTGGTCGATCTGCCTTTTCCTTCAGAGCTCCAAAAGTCTGAAATAACATTCCTGAAAAAATCAGACCTTCTCCAAATCTAAAATCCCTAAAAATTACTGCTTCTTTATATCTAAAAACAATATGCAACTGTATATAACATTTTTAGTATGTGTGTGTATATATTATGTCTCTGTATTTGTGCAAATACGCAACTCTTTTCTGTAAACACGCCGGGACATGCTTGAAATCGAGATAAATCTGAATGAAAATGTCTCACACAAAAAGCGTACGACATATAGGCACAATAACCATGTCTCCATAATAAAAAGGATGACATGAGAATCTCGCCCTACATCAAAAGTGTGAGATTCTCATGTCACCGCATTAAACTTTGCTTCAACTCTTCATTGAGAGCTCCATCTCAAGAGGAATGTAATTCAATGCAATTTCAGCGTTGTTCTATCTGTCGATAGATTGTCAATAGTACCAAAATGTAATTGCAGACTTCTTCTTTTGTTTACATCTAGAAAAGTTTCACTCACAGGCTCTTCAGGCAGAAGAAGCCGGGATCCAGTGTACTGAGCATTTTTGGCAATTGATTTGAGTTACTGGGGATGATGGGAGTTGTAGTCAGCTGTTGCTGAGAGCTGCACTGGGCTCTCACTCCCCTTCTCTGCATGCAGAATGACAGGGCAGAGTGGAGCACACAGAGAAGTAGAGAGAGGAGGTGAAGGGTTGAAGCGATGTTTAATGATGCAACATGAGAATCTCCCGCTTTTGATGCAGGGCGAGATTCTCATGTCGCCCTTTTCATCAAGGTGACCTGGATAATGCTCCTCCTTGTCACATGCTCTTTTGTGTGCAACATTTTTAAAGGATACCGTTTATTTGTACCCTATAGTTCACTTGCTTAGCTCCAGAATTGCTCTAGCTCTTGTTAAAAACACCTCCTAATAATAAACACCCAACTTACCCTACTACAACCATAAAGCCCTAATGGCCTTATGAAGTTTGTTCTTGTGTCTTAGTTCAGAGATAATATCTTCAGTCAGTGCTGGATGTCATGTTCCTGGAAGCAGAAACGAGAGTTGCTGAATCATACAGAGTGCATGAGCTTTCTTAACACTTTAAGGACCAAAGGGGTATGCAATGCACTGCAAATAAATGCTTTGCACAATCAATTGGTCCTTTAACACCGTAATGACTGATGATGTGTCAGGACCGTCACCGTTTCATACCCTGATGGACCGATGGCAGTCCTGGCACGTCTTGTATTTTGTGCTTACAGTGCTCCTGTGGGTCTGAAATTGACCTCTCTCAGACCTCCATTCGGCACACCAGTACATGTCATCAGTAACGAGTGCCAGTGCTCCAACAGAGGTCAAAACAATCCTAAAGGGAAGGTCACTTCCTCAGACCTCTCGTCCTTAAGGGGTTAAGGGTTTAATTTTCACCAAATGCCCTGAGCAGGGTTTGATGTCCTCTGGTTCTGTTAGTAACTGTCATGTCTGCCTCCATGGACACTGCATCCAGGACTGATTTTTCTCTCTTGAACCCTGGAGTCACAAGGGGTCATTAGGATTTTCTATCCATAGTAAGAAAAGTAGTGGAGTATTATTATGAGGTGTATATTCTCCTTTAATTATATTATAGATATAACATATTTGTTTTTCTAATTTTTAATATATTTAATTAAGAATTTGGGGCGAGAAGGGAGATTTATTAGTGGCAGTGGAGAGAGAAGCTGAGGGTAATGGATGACTAGAACACGTATTTTTAATAGCAATTAGTGATGAGCGAGCACCCCAATGCTCGGGTGTTCGGGTGCTCTGACCGAGCACCCCCTGAGGCTCGAGTGCTCGGCCGAGCACCCGAGCCCCATTGAAGTCAATGGGAGGACTCGAGCATTACACCAGGCACCCCCTGCTCTGATGAGGGGAGGGTGCCTGGTCCATAGGAAAAGGGCAGAAAAGGATGGAAACACCACAGAAATGGTTCAGGGACAGCATAGGGAGGATGTCTGGATGCATCTTGGACTCCAACATCGCTGCTGGGAACGATCTTTCGCCCGTAGTACGCCATTTTTACAGACTGACCGTAAAACACACAAAAAGGAAAATAAAAACGACTTTAGGCGAAAAATTGTTACCAAACAGTATTTGCTGTATATTTACTTGTATATCATCTGCAAATTCTCCCAAAAATTTCCTTGATTTTTCTGAACTGAGGCCATGATTAAGAGGGAAACGTGCGCAGAGGCAAATTCTCCCAAAAATTTCCTTGATTTTCAGAACTGAGGCCATGATTAAGAGGGAAACGTGCACAGAGGCAAATTCTCCCAAAAATTTCCTTGATTTTATTGAACTGAGGCCATGATTAAGAGGGAAACGTGCGCTGAGCTGACCATCTAAAACATTATGGGTAAGGGTCTGCTGCAGAGCTGACCATCCTAAACATTATATGCGAAGGCCCGCTAGTGAGCTGACGCTATAAAACATTATATGAGAGGGCCCGCTAGAGAGCTGACCCAATAAAACATTATATGAGAAGGCCCGCTGGTGAGCTGACCTATATAAAAATTGTCAAACAGGGCCCGCTGGTGAGCTGGCCCTATATAAAAATTATATCACAGGGCCCGCTGGTGAGCTGGCCCTATATAAAAATTATAGCACAGGGCCCGCTGGTGAGCTGGCCCTATATAAAAATTATATCCCAGGGCATATGGAAGAGGAGGAGGAGGATGAGAAGATTAAGAGTCAACCATATACCCGTTTTTTGGGTGGAAGGGGTGAATGGGAATACAGAGTATTCACATCATTGTAAATAACATATATAAAGTGAGTTTATGTTCCCCCGGGGCTTTCCTCCAGTGGAGTGGAGAAGTCAGGGGAAATCCAGGCCTTGTTCATTTTTATAAGTGTCAACCTATCAGCATTGTCGGTGGAAAGGCGGATACGCTTATCTGTTATGATGCCACCAGCAGCACTAAATACCCGCTCAGACAGAACGCTGGCGGCAGGGCAGGCCAGCACCTCCAAGGCGTAGAGTGCCAGTTCATACCACGTGTCCAGCTTGGACACCCAGTAGTTGTAAGGCACAGAGGGATCATTGAGGACGCTGACACGGTCTGCTACGTACTCCTTCACCATCTTCCAAAACTTTTCCCTCCTTGTGACACTAGGCTGCGCATCAGGGTGAGGGTGCTGGCGGGGTGTCATGAAGGTGTCCCACGCCTTGGAGAGTGTTGCCCTGCCTTTCTCGGAACTGCTGTGTGCTCCCCTTTTCTCCCCTTCTCGGTTGGCCAAGGTAGCACGTACTCTGCCGCCAGCGTTGTCAGATGGAAAATTTTGGAGCAATTTTTCAACAAGAACCTTCTGGTATTGCACCATTTTGCTTGTCCTCTCCACCGGAGGAATGAGAGATGAGAAATTCTCTTTGTAGCGGGGGTCCAGAAGGGTGAACACCCAGTAATCCGTGTTGTTTAAAATGCGTATAACGCGTGGGTCACGGGAAAGGCAGCCTAACATAAAGTCAGCCATGTGTGCCAGAGTACCAACAGTCAAGATTTCGCTGTCCTCACCAGGAGGATGACTCTCAATATCCTCATCCTCTTCCTCCTCTTCTGCCCACCCACGCTGAAGAGATGGAACTAAAGTTCCATGGCTACCCTCTGTAGCGGAGGCAACCGTGTCTTCCTCCTCCTCCTCCTCCTCCTCCTCCTCCGCCTCCTCCAATTGTCGCTGAGAAGACGAAGTGAGGGTGCTCTGGCTATCACCTTGTGTAAGCTCTTCCTCCCCCATTTCCACCTCTTCCACATGCAAAGCGTCAGTTTTAATTGTGAGCAGCGAGCGTTTCAGTAGACACAGAAGTGGGATGGTTACACTGATAATAGCGTTATCGCCGCTCACCATCTGTGTCGATTCCTCAAAATTGCGTAAAACCTCACAGAGGTCTGACATCCATTCCCACTCCTCACTTCTGATTACAGGAAGTTGAACGGAGAGGCGACGACCGTGTAACAGCTGGTACTCCACTACTGCCCTCTGCTGCTCACAAAGCCGGGCCAACATGTGGAAGGTGGAGTTCCAGCGCGTGCTCACGTCACACAGCAGCCGGTGAGCTGGCAATTGTAAGCGCTGCTGCAGCTTCAACAGGCCGGCCGAAGCTGTAGATGACTTACGGAAATGTGCACACACGCGGCGCACCTTGGTCAAGAGATCATGCACATTGGGGTAGGTTTTTAGAAATCGCTGCACCACTAAATTAAATACATGCGCTAGGCATGGTACGTGTGTGAGCTTGCCGAGCTCCAAAGCCGCCACCAAGTTACGCCCATTATCACACACAACCATGCCTGGTTGCAGGTTGAGTGGCGAGAGCCACTGCTCGGTCTGGTGACTAATCCCCTGCAACAGCTCTGAGGCCGTGTGCTGTTTGTCCCCAAGGCAGATCAGCTTCAGCACGGCCTGTTGACGCTTCCCCACTGCAGTGCTACACTGCTTCCAGCTACTGGCTGATGGGGGAGTGGCGCTGCGTGTAGAGAATTCGGAGGTGGAAACGGAGGAGGAGGAGCCAATAACGTAGGTGCTGGCGGAAACCCTGATGGAGGTAGGGCCCGCAATCCTCGGCGTGGGTAGCACCCGTGCCATCCCAGGGTCCGAGTCGCTCCCAGCCTCCACGACATTCACCCAGTGTGCCGTCAGGGAAATGTAGCGTCCCTGGCCACAAGCACTTGTCCATGTGTCAGTCGTTAAGTGGACCTTCCCAGTAACTGCGTTGGTCAGGGCACGGGTGATGTTACGGGACACATGGTGGTGTAATGCGGGGATGGCACACCGGGAAAAGTAGTGGCGGCTGGGGACCGCGTACCGAGGGACAGCTGCTGCCATCAGGCTGCGGAAGGACTCAGTGTCCACAAGCCTAAATGGCAGCATTTCGATGGCCAGTAATTTTGAAAGGTGTGAGGTTAGTGCTATGGCCTGTGGGTGGGTGGCTGGGTACTGTCTCTTGCGCTCAAATGCCTGGGGTAACGACATTTGGACGCTGTGCTGGGACAGGGAAGTGGATGTGGTCGCTGATGGTGCTTCAGATGGTACAGGTGCAGGGCGGGAGGTATGCGGGCCTGCGCCTTCGACAGGCGATTGGCCGGCACCGAAAACAGGGGAAGAGGAGGCAGTGGTGTGGCCTGCAGACACAGATGGGCGATCCAGGCGTTCCTCCCACTTACTACGGTGCTTGGATGCCATGTGTCGGATCATGCTGGTGGTGGTGAGGTTTCTAGTGTTCATGCCTCGGCTCATTCTGGTGTGGCACAGGTTGCAAACTACAATTCTTTTGTCGTCCGCACTTTCCTTAAAAAAACGCCATACCGCGGAACACCTACCCTTTGGCAAGGTAGATTTACGCAAGGGGGTGCTCCGTGGAACATTTGCGGGCCGGTTTGGTGCGGTCCGCCTTCTTTCTGTAGCCACACCACTGCCTCTTCCAGCCTGTTGCGGTGCTGCAGATGGCTCACCCTCAGGACTGCTGTCATCGCTCGGCTTTCCACCTTCCCAGGTGGGGTCAGTGACCTCATCGTCCACCAAGTCCTCCTCCACTTCCTCACTCTGATAATCCTCCTCATTTCTTGATCCCACCACATCCTCAGTCATTGACAACTGTGTATCATCCTCCTCATCAAGGTCTTGAGACGGAAATAGTGGTTGATTTAATGGCAACTGTGTCTCATCATCATAATCATCATCCACTACTTCCTTTGACCTTAAATGCCGTTCACATCTGTCATCTTCTTGTGATTGGGTAGCCTCTAGAGGTTGTGAATCAGGGCACAAGATGTCATGTTCCTCTGCAAGCGTGCTTGGAGAGAGGGTCAAATGAAGGATTGGTGATGAGACGAGCTCCTCACTATATCCCAGTGTGGGATCACTTCTTTGACCAGACCGTGTATGGTGGGAGGAAGGATGATCAGAGTGAGGATTATGTTGACCAGACTCTTGGCTACTGAGAGTGGACTTGGTGGAAGACAGGGTGGTGCTTAACCGACTGGAAGCAGTATCAGCTGTCATCCAACCGACCACCTGTTCGCAGTGGTCGGACCTCGAGAGTGATGTCCTGCGACGCCCTGTAAAATTACACATGAAGCTAGGTATGGTGGATGTCTTTCTTTCTTGTGCTCTGGCACCAGGCACAGTTTCTCCGCGTCCTGACCCGCGCCCTGAACTATCAGGATCACGTCCACTTCCCCGTCCCTTTTTACCCGCCTTCTTCATCTTACACGGAATATGTGACTTTAATATTTGAGTTTGAAAACTTAACAGTATTTCTTCCTAGTCTGCAACTGTGCAGAGTACACAGAATAGGCTGCTAAACGGCGGTGACACACACTGAATGGAATATGTGACTTTAATATTTGAGTTTGAAAACTTAACAGTATTTCTTACTATTCTGCAACTGTGCAGAGTACACAGAATAGGCTGCTAAACGGCGGTGACACACACTGAATGGAATATGTGACTTTAATATTTGAGTTTGAAAACTTAACAGTATTTCTTCCTATTCTGCAACTGTGCAGAGTACACAGAATAGGCTGCTAAACTGCGGTGACGAACACAGAATGGAATATGTGACTTTAATATTTGAGTTTGAAAACTTAACAGTATTTCTTACTATTCTGCAACTGTGCAGAGTACACAGAATAGGCTGCTAAACGGCGGTGACACACACTGAATGGAATATGTGACTTTAATATTTGAGTTTGAAAACTTAACAGTATTTCTTACTATTCTGCAACTGTGCAGAGTACACAGAATAGGCTGCTAAACGGCGGTGACACACACTGAATGGAATATGTGACTTTAATATTTGAGTTTGAAAACTTAACAGTATTTCTTACTATTCTGCAACTGTGCAGAGTACACAGAATAGGCTGCTAAACTGCGGTGACGAACACAGAATGGAATATGTGACTTTAATATTTGAGTTTGAAAACTTAACAGTATTTCTTACTATTCTGCAACTGTGCAGAGTACACAGAAAAGGCTGCTAAACGGCGGTGACACACACTGAATGGAATATGTGACTTTAATATTTGAGTTTGAAAACTTAACAGTATTTCTTCCTAGTCTGCAACTGTGCAGAGTACACAGAATAGGCTGCTAAACTGCGGTGACACACACTGAATGGAATATGTGACTTTAATATTTGAGTTTGAAGACTTAACAGTATTTCTTCCTATTCTGCAACTCTGCACACTACACAGAATGTGCTGCTAAACTGCGGCGAAGCACACTGAATGGAATATGTGACTTTGATATTTTAGTTTGAAGACTTAACAGTATTTCTTCCAATTCTGCAACTCTGCACAGTACACAGAATGTGCTGCTAAACTGCGGCGAAGCACACTGAATGGAATATGTGACTTTGATATTTTAGTTTGAAGACTTAACAGTATTTCTTCCTATTCTGCAACTCTGCACAGTACACAGAATGTGCTGCTAAACTGCGGCGACGCACACTGAATGGAATATGTGACTTTGATATTTTAGTTTGAAGACTTAACAGAATGTGCTCTAATCTGCAACTTTGCACACTAAACAGAATGTGCTCTAATCTGCAACTTTGCACACTAAACAGAATGTGCTCTAATCTGCAACTTTGCACACTAAACAGAATGTGCTCTAATCTGCAACTTTGCACACTAAACAGAATGTGCTCTAATCTGCAACTTTGCACACTAAACAGAATGTGCTCTAATCTGCAACTGTGCACACTAAACAGAATGTGCTCTAATCTGCAACTTTGCACACTAAACAGAATATTTTTTTTTTTTTTTTTTTTTTTTCCCCCCCACACAAAATAACCTGCTGCCCCCACACACAGTAGTCCTAAAAAGGACTTTTGGTTCTTTTTTTTCACAATTTTGGTTTTTTTCCTCCCTACACTGCCTTTCCCTTCCTATCCTCAGCTCTCCCTGGCTAAGACTGAGCCGAACTCGATGGTCAGGTGCTATACAGCACCCGACCACGGGTTCTGGCCAGCCAATCAGTGTAATGCCAGCAGCCAACATGGCTGCTGGCATTACACCGATGTCAGAGCCTCCCTGCACGTTTATTGGCTGCGCAGCAGCTGCAAAACGTGCGGGGAGGAGACCCGAACATGGCGGGCGAGCACATGCGGTACTCGTACGAGTACCGCCATGTGCCGAGCAGAGCGATGCTCGAGCCGATCCGAGCATCGGCCGAGCATGCTCGCTCAACACTAATAGCAATTCAAAATGTTTACAATATGTACACATCAAAAAATGTTTATGGGTTGCATGTACAATCTAATTACAAATTAGCAGAATGTAATCAACCATCCTATATAATAATTCACTAGGATGTTTGTCAGAAGCCGTCATGCTCAGTACAGACTGCGCTCGTTCGGGCAGTCTCTACTGTGCATGAAGCGGCCGCTTAACCCATTGAGCGCCAGAGGGGTATGCAACGCATTGGAAAGCAATGCGTTGCATACCCCTCTGGTACTCAAAGGGTTAACATAACCTGGACCTTGGCCCATGTACACAAGCTTTAACACTAGTTTTTAAATAAACTATTGCATTCCGACTTCTAGATATTTCATGCATTTCGGGCTGCGTACACAGACTTTGCTCACCTAAACCAAGTTTGTGAGATCATGTTATGTCTTTTTTGTGCAGACAATGCAAATTCTCCCATCTTACTTATCTTCCTTACCCTTTGTAGCCATTCCTGAATTGTTATTCCTTGTGTTTGTCTCTAGTTGTGACAACAAGGTTTTGGCTGTATTTTTAACTGTATCAGAAAGTATTTCTTATTTCTTAAAATGCTGGGGTGTTTTTTGCTTTTTTAGAAACACTAAATATTAAAAATGTCTATTGCTTGGCCACACTGCTCTGGAGCCAGACCATTAAATAATTTATGTGGGTCAAATTCCAACATTATCTCCAGGATAATAAATGTGGAAAGACTCTAGCTAATCTTATTAGCTGCGCTAGAACTTCACACATACAGCAAATCAAACAATCTGGAGGTTCTTGCACACACTCTTATGAGAGCATATCTGAGGCATCTGGCAACTTCTTATCACGGTGCCCGTGCTCCTGGTTGCAGGCAGCAACATTCTGACCAGTCTATTTCCATACCTGCTGTCTGATTGGTCAGTATCCTTGTCGCCGCCCAGCAACAGCCTTTATAACCTCTATCAAGTCATCACTATGTTGCCCTTTTGTGGTGTACTAGTTCCCGACGGATTCTCTGAGATTGCTGTTGTGTATGACCTGGCCTGCCTGACGACATTCCTGTGTTTGCTGTTCTACTCCTGATTCCATTGCCGACCGTTTCTGGCTGAGGACCCGCTTCCGTTGCTGACTGTATCTGGCTGAGGACCCACTCCTGTTGCTGACCGTATCTGGCTGAGGACCCGCTTCCGTTGCTGACCGTTTCTGGCTGAGGACCCCCTTCGGTTGCTGACTGAATCTGGTTGAGGACCCGTTTCCGTTGCTGATCGTATCTGGCTGAGGATCCGCTTCTGTTGCTGACTGTTTCTGGCTAAGCACCCACTCTGGGAGGATCGCTGCTGGCTGCTACCCACTCCATTACTACCATTCCTGGCTGACTCGCTGTTTTACTGCCACCAGTGTCCAGCGTATTCTCAGTGCGCCCATCCTATTGCTAGGTTGCCTCCATTCCTCTTGCTAGACTTCCTGTGGCTTGCTGTTATTTAGTCTGTTGCGCGGCGTGGCGCTTTACTTGTCGACCAGCAGCTAAGCATTCGTGCTGTAGCTACTCTCTACCGCCGTTGGCGGTGTGCATGCGCGAAGTACCGGTACAGTGTTTCTGCACTGACTGAGTTACTCTGATCACTCTGTGTCCACCTCCCTACAGCTCTGGGCTCACTCCCTTTGGGAGTTGCAGATACATAGGATGTTACCAGTTGACCCTTGCGTGCCTGGTCTCTCCAGGTATTGTCGTGCATATTCCACTCTGTAGTAGCCTTGGCTCAAGAGCCAGCATTGCGTTTACCATCCTCTGTGGAGGGGACACTGGTTGCCTTTATCCATATATTCCACTGTGTCATGATCCACCCCTAGAGTTCTAGGGTCTACTTGAGAGTTGCCTCGGTCTACCGGCATCCTATGCCAGAGTCAGTGTTGCCATTATCCGTTGGGTTCAGTGTCGCCCAGGGGTCTGGGCTGTGCCAGCAGAGTTGCCTCGCTCCTCTGGGTTCCGTTCCTCCCAGTCATCTGGGAGTGCAAATCACTTCCTCCTGGACCAGCTGTGCCAAGGTCCTATGGTCAGTTTCGGACTGTGTTACCTGCTGCCTGCTTAAGTTCCAGTCAGAATCTACTTGTCTGTGATTCTATCATAATACCACTGTGCTTTTCAGTACTTGCCTTTGCTATATACCTGCCAATACTGCTATACTGTTGTTTAGGCCTAAGACCTATTACGTGTGTGACCTTATTTTCAATAAAGTCATTTTTAACCTTTCCAGTCTGGTCTGAGTGTTCATCAAAAAACCGTGACACTTCTGTCAGGACTTGAATAATATTCATATCTCTGGGAGGTCAGATGCAAATCTATTGGTTCAATCAGCAATGCAACAATTTCTTGAACCAGCACAAATTCCTCGCCTCTCTCCAGAGACAATTATACTCTTGGAGGCACCTATAATTGAGGATGAAATCAACAAAGCTATTAATTAAATCCAGCTATCCAGGTAAAAGCCAAGTGCTGGATAGCTTGCCATTGCGCTACTGTAAGTGCTTTCCCACTCTGCTCCTACCATACATTTCTAGTTTATTTAATGCTATCCTATTTGGTCAACTCTGGCCTCCACACTCACTGACAGCACACATCACAGTGATTCTCAGATCGAGGAAATACCCAATACTTTGTAGCAGTTATAGTCCCATATCCCTCCTGAATAACAACCTTAAGCTTTTCGGTCAAGCCACTTCTCACGGGCCTCAATGCCCCTGATCACTCTGGATTCGTACCAGGTCACAAAACCAAAGAAAATGTTATTAAAGCCAACACTCTGATTCAAGCCACCCCCAACAGTACACTTCCAATTCTTTTGATATCATTAAATGCTGAGAAGGCATTCCGTCAGGTGGATTGGGCTACATGACTGTGGAATTGAAGTGGATAGTATTGGGACCCCACATCTTGGGATCTATATGTTCCTCTTTATTCTACTCCTTTGGCCTGTATCTTTGTGAATTGAATCCTTTCCAGTTCATTCCAATCAGCAATGGAACACACCAAAGTTGTCCTCTCTCCCCTCTAATATTTCTGATCATGCTCTAACCACTCTTAGCCTCAAAGTGCCTAACCAAACTATTTCTGGAATCACTTTTGGATCACATAGGGTCAAACTCTCATTCTTTGCAAATTATGTATTGGCATTTGTATCCTCCCCAAACAAATATTTACCATCCCTCGTATCCGCCCCCTCATTATATAGCTCCTTTTCTCACATGAAAATAAACTACACTAAATCTGAGATTCTGATCATTAATATATCAACCTCTTTGAAGGTTCACATAAAGTTCCCCTTCCCTTGGAGAGACAAGGAGATTAAATATCTAGGGGTTTACCTTACTTCGGAAGTGAGAACTCTGACTGACACCAACTTCAGTCTAGAGATTAAAATCCATCACAAGCTTGCCTCTTGGAGCTCTCTGTTTGTATCTTGGATTGGCAGGATCAACCTGATTAAATGGTGTTACTACCAAAAATCTTATATTTGCTGAGATTGTTATCAGTACACATCCACATACGGCACATTCATCAGCTGCAAAAGATGATTCTTCAGTTTGTCTGGAAATATAAAAAAAACTATCATTGGCCATTCTACTCTCCTTCGTCCCTTAGCACAGGGAGGTTTGGAGTTACCCACCAACTTCCATGCTGTCTCCCTCCATACATTGCTATAGCTCAGTAGAAATCCCCAAGTGATAGACAGGGCAGCTCTGCTTCAATCTCTCTTCCCCTCCATTCAGTGTACCCAGCTCTTCTGGTCCCGACCAAGAGACAGTTCCACTGAGATCTGATAGCAGGTAAACATAGGCCACCTTATTGACTCTTGGGCAAAATACAATTCAAAATATGATCTTTTCTCTTCGCCTTATTCCCTGTACTCTCTTATTGGCAACCCTCATTTTCAACCTCGTCTTCAGAAGAAGGCTTTTACATGTTGGGATTCCTTCACCTTTCGTGACTTGGATAATTTAATCCCTGATATATAGCTGCCACCCCTTCTCTGAGCCCTGGGAAACCCACATTCTCCCACAATCTGAACATTGTCACTGCAGGCAAATTAGCCATCTCCTCCATTCTCTCATGCCTCAAGGTTACTCTCATAGACCTCTTACTATCTTTGAGTCACTGACGATTCAAAGCAAACCTCTTAAAAAGGGTCTTTCTAAATTTTATTCTCTTTTACACTCTCTCGCTTGGATTCCTTCATCATCCCACAAACAATCCTGGGAACAAGAACTCGGAGTGGATATTACTGAAGCTCAATGGCATTCCTCTTTCACTTAAATGGCTACTCAATGTAGGCATGAGAAAAACTAACTATAAGCTCATGACAAGGTGGTACCGATCCCCATTGCAGCTCTCCAGGTTCCAGCTCTCACTTCCCAGCAGTTGATGGAGGTGCAGGAAAAGGGCTCTGTACTTCATATTTGGTGGTTGGCCAAAAATTTTTAGAGGGAGACCCTCCTTTGGCTCCCGGGCCCAGTGAGTCCCTTCACTCCACAAGACTTTCTGTCAACAATACTCCATGACACCATTCTCCCAGTGCACGGCTCTTGGTATCTTCTCTGCTCCTGACTGCTAATAGTCACAGCAGCTAGAGCCTATATTCCTAGGCTATGGAGGTCTCAGAATCCACCCTCTGTGTCAGATTGGAAGCTCAGCCTAAAGTGTATTTTGGAGATGGTATGCTTTGTTACACCATGGGCAAAAACTATTTTTCAACTTCACCTTCGAACCTTGGTTCTACTTCTTGGGAAACCCCCTCCCATTCTCATGGCTAGGCAAACACAAGAATAATAATTACTGATGGAAAACCTGTTACCCCTTCCCCCTACCCTCCTTCCTCCCCACAGTTTCCTTACACTTACCTCTCCTTTTACTTTGCTTATTTTATTCTTCTCTTTTCTTATCTCTGCTCGCTCTTTCTTTCTCTCACTCCTTTTTGGTTATCTTCATGCAATACTTCCCAGTGAGATGCAGGCTTTTTAACCCTATGAAGTGTTTTGCATTGCATATCCCTCTGGCACTCAAAGGGTTAATAGTTATTGAACAAAAGAGAAAGGTGCAAGTATATATTCTTGAAAACAACAGAACAATCAAGGTATCAATCTTCTCCAAAATTGTGCCTTTATAACAAATACTCACATACAAGAATCTATGTTTTATGCAAATAATTGTCATTGTGTCACTGGAGCATTTATGTGATTACAGTTTGTATTCTGATACATTTCTCAATAAATTTTATATATATACTAGCAATGTGGGACGGCGCTGCCCGTCAGGATATATAGGGAATTAATGCACACACACGGATGCAAGACAAACACAGAGACACACACGCAAATGCACATGCATGCACTGAGATGCACAACGTGCAGACACATAGAGTGTGATACAGACATGGAACACACAGGCACACACAAAGACACATACACAGAAGTGAGTCATAAGGGGGTGACTTATGTGTCATTGTAATTAGTGTGTTTGTATTTATGCCTCCACTGTGGCATTCATTCATATAGTTGAAATGCATGTGGTAATTGCACATACTATGGTGGAAGGTGGATAGTGCTGGCTCCCGGGGTGTGAGTGAGTGTGAGTGAGTGCATGTGAGTGCAAGAGTGAGTGATTGTATGTTAAGGATTGTGTGTGAGTGATTATGTGAGTGTGTTAGTGAGTGTGTCGCTCTTTCTCACTCCACACTCGCACTCTCACTCACACACACACTCACACTCAATCACACACACTCACACTCAATCACACACACACTGTCACTCACTCACACTCTCACTCACATACACTCACACTCAATCACTCACATTCATGCACACTCTCACACACTCACATTCACACTCTCTTACACTCTCACTCAATCACACTCACACACACACACACACAATCACTTACACACAATCACTCACATACTCACTCTCGCACTCACTCACTCACTCACACTTACTCACACCCCGGGAGCCAGCACGATCCACCATAGTATGTGCAATTACCACATGCATTTCAACTACATGAATGCATGCCACAGTGGAGGCATAAGTACAAACACACTAATTACAATGACACATAAGTCACCCCCTTATGACTCACTTCTGTGTGTGTGTGTGTCTCTGTGTGTGCCTGTGTGTTTCTCACTGTGTGTGTGTTGCATGTCTGTATCACACTCTGTGTGTCTGCATGTTGTGCATTGCATGTATGTGTGTATGACTGTGTCGCTCTTTATGCATCTCAGTGCATGCGTGTGCATTTGCATGTGTGCCTGTGTGTGTGTGTCTTGCATCCGTGTGTGCATTAATTCCCTATATAGCCTGATGGGCAGTGCCGTCCCACATTGCTAGTATAAAATATAAAGATATGAAGCAGATGCTCACAGGACCACAGCATGTTCACACTCAGTGCTCTAACTCGGTGGCTCCAGGTTTCTGCAGCAGTACAGAGGACACATCAGAGCCATCTCCTGAGTCCCTCTCTCCTGTGCCATCTTCCAGCTTCCTGCGCTTCTTATTTTGCAGCTTCTCTGCCCTGATCAGAGCTTCCACGGAGAACGTATGAGCCTTCAGACTCATGGTACAGGGAGATCTCCTCTTGTCTTGCACAGGAAGCTGGAAGATGGGACTCAGGAGACGGCTCAGATGTGCCCTCTGTACCGCTGCAGCAACTGAAGCCATGAGTTGGAGAACTCAGCGTGCAACATGCTGGGGTCCTGTGAGTGTTTGCTTCATACTTTTATATTTTATATATCTAGGGCCATATTCAGGATTCCATAGAAGCAGGTTGTGGAAGTACAGCTAGTCCATACTGAAGCCCCAGTTCCAAGGCACAGCAGTATGGTAGAAAGCCACAGAGCTGTCAGGGGTCAAGGTATGACTTCATGAATTACATTCTAACCATAGAAGCTGGTTGGAAGCGGAGAGAAAGGAGGGGGTGCACCGAGACATACCACAATTTTCTTCATTAAGTTGAAAATCAATGTTGCCCTATTTGGAGACGTAAAAGTGCAACATCAGATGATTACTCTTTTGATTAGAGTAATATTCTGATCTCACGCTTTTTATTTGTGCAACATTTCCAGGGGAGGGCTGGCCTGGGGGGCAGAGGGGCAATTGCCCCCTGGGCTGGTCATATGTCTGGGCTGGTGGGCCACTGCACCTCACTAAATCTCCCAATTGCTGCTGTAAATGGAGCTACACTAGTGATAACATAGAGATTACAATTGAAAAGGCGCTGCATAAATGATACCACAGAGGAACAATCCAAATGCAGTTACACTAGTAACAAACCATTCTCTTGTAAGCTCTATAGTATCACTAGGTAAGCTCTACTTAAATTGTAAGCTTTGCAGTAGTGCACTAGTGTAGCCCCAGTTCAACTGTAAGCTCTGTGGTATCACTTGACTTATGTCACAACATTAATGCCAATTTTAAAATTAACAAGAGGGGGTGGGCTGGAACAGTGGGCTCAGGTGATAGTAGAAATGGCCACTTGAATGTATTTGCTCCCTGGGCCACAAGTTGCCAGCCCTCCCCTGAACATTTCCAATGCGCCGTTTGGATGGAAGCCAAGTAGGGTTCAACATTTTTAAAGGATACTAATAAAACACACTTTCTTCTTGTTTTGTTTTGTTTTTTGCATATATATAGCACTAGGAGATATATAGGATAAAGTTATTCAATCGAAAAAAAACTGTTGACTGGGGGGTGAGGACAGAACTTGGAAGTGAGTCACTTCCAAGTTCTGTTCCCTGCCCCCCCAAGTCAACAGTGTTTTCACCTTCCTTTGCCTCCTTGTTCTTCACCTCTTCCTGAAGTTCTCTTGGAAATTTCATGGAGAAGAGAAGGAGCCAGGAGGAGAAGGAGATCCTAGCCTATGCGATGTCGCTTCCATCAGCGTAAGTTACGCTGGAGCTGTTTAGGACAGCCTGTGCCCGACTGTACTACATTACATTTTTTGGATTTGGAACATAATTTCCTACCCAATATATAGCATGCAATTAAGCATTATTATTACCCAAAACAGAAACTGAGTGCCACGCTACTGGCGTTGACTTCTGACAGAGAGCAGAAGAGAGGTCTCCAATTTACATTTTGCTTTGCAATGTGTTAGATACCTCTCAGACTCTGGTAGATTCAAAGGTAAATCATGTGAGGAAGGAGTGAGAGGAACTCTTGGATCCTAACTTACTCCAAAAGGTCCACAGGATGGATTCCTAAAAGCGCTGCTACATAGATTTTCTTGAAATTGCCTGCTGCTCTTCAGCAAAAAAGGGGGGCGATATGTGTGATGATTCTATGGCTACTGTGGCAATCTCTGTGGTAGTTGTATCGGTAAAGTAGCTCTAGTCTAACTGTCAGCTCTGTGTTATAATTTTTGGCTCCATTATTTCAATTGTGTAAGTTTTGTTGTATCACTTGTGGCTCCCTAATTTTGATTGCAAGCTCTGTGGCATCAATGTACTGGATATCATACATACCTCTTCAGTTTTTGGTGGAGTATCATCTTTCCCTATCCTTTAACCCTTTGACTGCCAGAATGGTACCCAATGAGTTGCAATGCATTAGATACCTCTCTGGCACACAAAGGGTTCAATTAATTTATTTTGACCCCCCTGCAGGTGAGGCCTAGTCACACACTTAGCTTCACACAGTGTTTCAAATGGTTAAAAGCCTAATTGAAAGGGGTTCAGGGGAAGAATTCCCCTATAATGCACTTGGTTTGCTAAAGAATAGCGTCACTGTGCCTTTTTACACAAGGCTTATTCATCAAGGTAAAGAGGAGCAATTCTGGAGCTATCCAAATGCACTATGAGGGTGGGGAAGATACATTACATAGAGTTAAAGATTTTAACCTTTTGAATGCTCGTGAGGTCCCCAGTGCATTGCTTTGCAAGGTGTTGAAGACTTCTAGCATTCAAGGAGTTAAAACCCTAGGGGAATTACATAATTTTTACCCCCACCTCCTCCCTTGGTGCAGTTTGTACACTCCACAATTGGACTTCTTAAGTACTTTTTTTTTTTTGGGGGGGGGGGCTTGTCTTTTATTTATTTAATTTTTTGCATTGAAAAAAGTGGCCCCGCAATTTGTCTCGGACCTGATCCCACAAATCCTACAACCGGCCCTGCATGTGCACAGGTGTAATGTTCCTCTCTATTAGATGTAGCACCCACTGCCACCAGCACCAGTAACAACAACAAGGTCTTTTCTAAACCCTTTCAGTGCCAGAGGTCAGTGCATTGAATTCCCCTCTGGCTCTCAACTGGTTAAAAGAACGCTATCTCCTAAAAATGGACTGGGGCTATACACACTTAAATTACATACCTCCCAACATTTCAGTTTGCCAAGGAGGGACAATTGTGTTTTAGGGGGTGTGGCTGGGGGTGTGGCCGGTGGGTGGGGCATTCACGAGAATTTTCAGGCTGTTTCATGACCTACTGACACCTCCTTGTGTTACCTAATAAATGACTAATAACAAGACCAAAGTATTTTATTTAAGCACACTAATTTATAAACACATATACTGACGTTTAAAGAAACAATAATGTGAGTTTTATTGCTGTAGAACAATATTATACACTTAGATACACACCACACAGTCTGATCTCCCAAAAAGAGGGACATCAGGGTGGGAAAGAGGGACAGTGGGATTTTGGTCTAAAAGAGGGACTGTCCCTCCTAAAGAGGGACACTTGGGAGGTATGAAATTACCATGTATTTCATGCTGTTATCTGTAAAAATTCTCTATTTATTTTCTGAGGCCTAAAATCTACTCTTACACATGTTCTGTGGGGGCTCCAATTCCTGCTTTTTCCAAGGCCCCAGGTTTCCCATTAACATAGCAATCTTCATAGAAGTGATAGTGTTCCGTGTATGTAAATGGGCTGATAAAATGGGACAGCCTGACTAGAACAACAGGGGTACTAATCTCAATACAGGAACAGTATTATCTCTGCGCAATCACTTATTCAAACTGTCTATATATAGGATAGTCTAAACATGAATTACAAATGGATGATATTTTATGGATATTTCATATTCTATAACCCCATTTTACTTATAGGTGTTAGTGTGCCTTTAAACTTGTTTTAACTTTGTTTATCCAATTTTCTCCTTTGTGTTTCAATATCTTTAAAAGAAAAAATGTATTTCTATTAGAAATTAGTTTCTACATTATTGTCTTAGTAATTAACACTTAAATGCATCAAAAGCTTATACTTTTAACCCTTTGAGTGCTACTGAACGGGTTAAATATTAATGACTGTCAACTGTCAGAAGCATAGACATCACTTTGAAAATTAAAAAATAAATGAATTGATGACGAGTCCAATATTTTACATTTCATGATCTTTATTTCTTTGATGTTACAGTAGGTTTCTCAGTAGGGGGTGATGTTGTGGACGATCTGGATTAACCATCTGTTCCATATGGGGGTTGATCCCATTCTGCTACATGAGAGTTTTAGTCTCTACAATCTCTGGATTTTGCAAGAGAATCAAAACGAAGATCATCCACCAAAATCTACCAATGTCTTTGCAGAGGCTGCTGTTGTACTTGCAGCTTTTTGCGGCTTTGTGGGGGCTGCTCTTGGTCTTGCAGCATTTCGCAGCTTTGCGGCGGCTGCTGTTGTACTTGCAGCCTTTTGCATTCTTGCATGGGCTGCTGTTTGATTTGCGGATTTTTAAGGCTTTGTACCAGTTGGAGTAGGATCGTGCCTTCTCGTGGCGTTCCTCTTTCCTTATAAGTCTGCCAATCACAGCAGCAAGAACCAATGCAATGCACACAGCAGGGTAAAAAATTATTTCTGTGTCATATTTAGGCTCTGGATGAACCATCTGGGGGTTGATCCCATCCTGCTTCATGAGACCTCTAGTCTCTCCAATCTCTGCTTTTTGCATTAGAATAAAAACCACGAGCATCCACCAAAATCTTCCAATGTCTTTGCAGAGGCTGCTGTTAGATTTGCAGCTCTGTGATGCTTCGTAGGGGCTGCTGTTGAATTTGCAACGTTTTGCAGTTTTGCGGCGGCTGCTGTTGGACTTGCAGCTGATTGTGTCTTTGTTTGGGCTGCTGTTGGACTTTCGGATTTTTAAGGCTTTGTACCAGTTGGCATAGGATCGAGCCTTCTCCTTGCGTCCCTTTTTCCATCCAAGTCTGCCAATCATAGTAGCAAGAATCAAGGCAATGCACAGAATAGGGTAAAAAAAAGGGATTTCTGTGTCATATTTAGGATTCGGATGAAGTATTAAATCCATCTGGGAGTTCATCCCATTCTGCTTAATAAAACTGTTTGTTTCTCCAGTCTCTGAGTTTTGCACCAGAATCAAGATAAAGAGCATAAACCAAGCCATGGCTTTCCACCAGTACGTAATTCTCAGAAGTGTTTGAAATGATCTGAGAGCTGACCATAAACTGATTCTCAAGACCTGCATCACAGTGGCCCTACAGTTAAGGTAAAGTTCCATCTGAGTACATAGGTTCTGATGTCATAGAGTTCTGTACACTAGAGCAGGAGCAGGTAATATCTGGCCTCCCAGCTATTGGAGACTACAACTGTCATCATTCCCAAACAGCCAATCTCTGGCTGAGAAAGATAGGGCTTAGATCCAAAACAGCTGGAGAGGCACAGATTACCATCTCCTGCACTGTATGGTAAACTGAGCCTTACGGATGGAGCTTCAGTTCTATTTTGTGGAGACCAAGGTTGCTACAGGTTTATTAACTGTCACTGTATTATGATCTGTAATGTCACTTAAAGCACACGGAAACATTGGTCTGTAGTACATAAAAAAAAGCTCTGATAATGCTTTTAAAAATCATGGATTTTTGTCAAAATAGAATTAATAGGATATATGTGACATAATTTAAAGTGGAACTTACACTTTATTATAATGTAGGTGATTCTGACAGCTTTCAATGTCTTCTATATTTATGTTAGTCATCTTATGTAAAGCAATAGTTTAGGAGATATTTGCTTATTTGCTTTGATATTTAGGTTTCATTGTATTCTAATTAAGTAGTACTGGCCAGCACAACCTGGTGTTTCAGATACTAACATTCCGCTCTCACTCCCAACTGCCACTTCCTACCGCCAGATATTAACATTCCACTATCCTTCCAATGTGCCACTTGATACCAGGAAGCACTGGCTAATTTGTATAAACTAATAAATAATGCTAAGTATCTCAAACTATAGATTTAAATAAAGAATGGCCAGTATAACAGATGATTTTGAAGCAGTGGCATAATAACAGGAGTAGAAACTGCAACTGGGCCCGTCACTCCAGGGGCCTGGCCACCCCCTACGACCCCCCCACCAGGCGCCCACAACAAGCCGTTAGCAGCTGAGATCCCTCTGTCTCCGGCACTCTAGTAATGCAGAGCGCTGGGAGATTACATCATGTCACAGCAGTCTGCATTACTGGAGAAAGGATCGAGCAGGAGCTCCAGCTGCTAATAGAGGTCTTTGCAGAAGGAGACACAGACCTCTTCTGATATGCCTCTGGACCACCAGAGAGGTAGGAGAGGGAACCTGGGTGTCAATGGGGGCAATGTGGAGAGGTGTACATTGGGGGCAATGTGGAGATATCCAATGGGGCAATGTGATTGGGGGGAGGCCACGGCAATTATTGCACCAGGGCCCAGTGACTTCTACTTAAGCCTCTGTGTATCACTGCTCACCTCAGAGCAACAAGGTGTTGCCCAGATGGCTTGCAGAGACGGACAATCTTCAATTAGCATAAGGGAAAAAACTGACAATGGGGCAGGGTTTTCATTGTTCTCACACTAAGAAGATTTTCCATTGCTCTGAGCTGATTTAAAATATTGGAATATTCAGAATGGGCAAATATTAGAACCAAAAAAAATAAAAATAAATAAAAAAATTAGATTAAAATAATAAAAACACAGAAAAAATAATAATAAACCCTAAAAAACATTCCAGAGAAAGTAAACTTTAGTCAATATTTTGAAAGCTGATACAAACATCACCCTTAAATTGATTTGTATGTACTCACGGTTACTACAGCTTCTCTTGATCCTTATCTCTTCTCCCCTTGTGCTGAAAAACGGGCCAATATAGTGTTGCCCCTTCTCATATAATACAACGTATGATGGTCCCGGTGGTGGAATCGTATGTCCCCACTTCAGGATCTTACAATTATTTGGCGGGTCCAGTTCTCAGCTCTTGTCATTAGGGATAATGGCTCACACACTTGTCAGCAGTACTCCATCGCTGCATATAGGAACATAATTGCCAGCCGGCTCTTTCCTCTATATTCCGCTGTTGTCCTGTGTTTGTTCACGTTTAGGGTAGACAACATCTTCCTAAATTCTCATGGTAGATCAAAAGTCACTACCCGATTCCTCTCTATCCAATGGGTTTCAAAGCATACCTGCTTCTTCCTCAGGGATGTATCTCTGTTTATGTATCTTGGATGTGTCTATATATTGTGATGATTGGGTGAATGGTTCCATGATACACTATAAGTGATGGTGGTGTAGTCTCACGGGCATAAAGACATATATACTCGGACAATATGCAATCCGTTGTTGTATCCCAACCAGGCACGTCCCCTATTGTTACAGCTCTTTAGGGATTTGGAGGTAGACAATAGGGTGCTATATGTTGTGTGTGGATGTCTATAGCTGGTGAGTGTCTACTGGTATCACAGGTGTGTGCGTGGTTCATATCTACCCAAAACAAAGATAAAACATCTTTTATATGAACAATAGGTATATTTTGATGTGTCTTTTCTAGTATATATATACATTTCGCAGGATTTATCCTGCCAAGTGAAACAAGGGTACTCCCACTGCTATCCCTTTACGTTTAAACTTTAATAATCTTTTGCAATTTAAATCACACAATGTACATTTGTAATTATTCAATCTTCTGAAATTTGACATGAATTAACCCTTTGAGTGCCAGAGAGGTACGGAACGCATTGCAAAGCAATGCTTCCGTACCCCTCTGGCACTCAAAGGGTTTAAAAGAAAATTTCTCATTTTTCTGAGTTGATGCTACAGAGCATATATTACATTAGCTACTTTGATCGACAAGTAGACAGAACTATTTTCATTACTAACTAAAGCCTTGTTTCATTCATATAATTAAAAGAAGATTGCCGATTTTACCTAAATAACTTCAGGCAAATTATTTTGTCAAATTTCTTTTCATAAGGTTTTGTAAACTCATGAGTTAACAGGCCATCTACCCAATGTGTTGTCACTAGATGTTTGTTCTGTCCCTGTGATGTATTAGAAAGTGAATTTCTGGGGCAAGCCAACTGCACTATAGGGGAACAAGTAAACAATCCCCAAATGTCCATTCATTTAAATGGATCTTTTAATCCCTTCAGTGCTAGAGAGATCCCCAATACATTGAGAAGCAATTATATGGAAACCTATCCACCTTCCAGAAGGTTATAAAACCCATTTAAAGGGATAGTAATGTTTCAAAATAAAAGCTTCTCCAATTAATCTTCATAGTATTTGGGCCATGGAGAGTGTCAGAGTTGTAGTTCAAAAATAATTGAATCATAAAGTATCCCCATCCCACCTCTTTTACTGATGTAACACTCCTCACCTCAGAGCAGCAAGACTGTGGATCACAGAAAGGGACCATCTTCAGTGAGCATAAAGGAAAACCTGTTAAGGGGGTCAGGGTTTTCATTGTTCTCACAGTAAGAATACTGTCCCTTGCTGTGAGCTGTCTGATCTCAAGACCAGATTCCACATCTGACGGGGGGTGGCTTACACTAGGTAAAAGGGGCGGGAGAGGGAAACTTTATCATTAAATTACTCTTGAACTACAACTCTGACAGTATTGAAATAACACTCTCCATGGCCCAAATACTATGAAGATTAATTTGAGCTGCTTTTATTTTGAAACATTAATATTCTTTTAAAATGAGATTTTAGGAATTTTTATTTGCCCAATATGGTGCATTTTGTTTACTTCAGTATTATTTCAATTAATCTTAGCATATCAGCTTCAGTACCTACAAGTAACAAGACATACTTGGGTGAATGTATGATAACGACTCCGCTAAATCACAGACCAGAATTTATTTTAGACCTGACTCCTGCCTAATACTAATATACATACAACAAAATTCCTCTGCTTATTGCTGCTTGCCCCAATGGAAGAACAGTAGGACAGTCTGTAAGTGTTTCACATTCCTCTGGTCCTTAAAAGGTTAAACAAGACAAAGTGGAAATGGCATGAATCTATGCCATCTCCCTACACATACAATGAGTTAAACATAAGGGGTTTGCTAGCTTTAAAGGAGCAGTAAGCTTTTTATATGAAAACCTATTTGTTATAAAGATTCTCGTGCTGAGTTAAACAAGGGTACTCCCACTGCTGTCAGTTGTTTTATTCAAATATTATAATAGTTCAAATAATCTGGAAGTGAATTTACAATCTGTTTACTTCCTGATAGCTATAAATGACAGGAAGTGACTCAGCAGTTTCTATCACATTCTATGGAGGACTGTAAGTCACTGACTTTCCTCTCCATTAGAATGTAACAAAATAACTAATTGGAATTTGACTACTAGAGGGCACTGCTAATGTAAAGAAAAATGTACTAACTCTGGAAATATGCATTTCTCAGCAGTGGGAGTACTCTTATTATATTCAACAAGAAAAGTCCTACAATGTATTTTTATTCATAAAAAATGTTTACTGCCCTTTTAAAGTATTAACAATGGCAAATCCCGTCTGCCTGAATGCACTACAGTGCTCATACACTGTACTGCATACGCTATAATGCAGCCACTGACATTAGAGACTGATGCCAGGGAACTGTACTGATGAATTTTTGCGTTCACCTCAATAACAGCAAACCTTCCTTTTGAATAATTACACCAAAAAGGTGTTTTGCCTTTTTATATTATCCTCTTGCAGAATATTTAACATCAAAAAGGAGGTTGACTGCCACTTTAAGAAAACTTCCTTTATGTTTCTAGTATTTCACAATTCTTTAGCATTTAAGGAGTTAAATACTGAAACCCTCTGGATAAACCTCATGCTATACATGGTTATTAGATAGAATTAAATTGTTTTTTAGCTTTATCTTATTAACTACTGAGTTTTTACCTTCGAGGATGAGACTAGTTGTACAATAGTTGGAAAGAAACATATTCTCGGCCTCTATTACCTCCTTTTTGCTGATCTATGAATAATCGCATCGATAATTGATCCTTACAATGAATTAAAATACAGTTGGCAGCAGCACATATGAATACCTCTGCCCCAGAAACTGTATAAACTATGCTAATTAAGGTTTAAGGTATGTTGTCAGGTGAGTCAGCTTTAATATTAAGCCAGGTCCTCTGACTATTTACAAATTTAGAAAAACTAACTGGAATAAAATCCAGACTGAAATCACTATAATTTAAAGGGATAGTAATACTTCGTTTTAACTTTATTTTATTTTGTAGGCATTAAAAAAACATGAAGAATGATATAAGTCTTATGTCTCAAACCTTTATGGTTTAAGAGATATTCACAACATATTCACAAGCAATGTTTCCCCCTCCCGCCCCTTTTACCTAGTGTAAGCCATCTCTTCTCAGATGTGAATCTGGTTGTAAGACCAGACAGATAACAGCAGGGGACAATCTTCTTTATATGAAAAGAATGAAAGCCCTTCCCCCCTTGAGAAGTTTTTCAGGTTTTTCCCTTATCTTAATTGAGGATTGTCCCTCTGTGCAGTCTACCTGAGCACCTCCCTTCTGATCTGGCTGAACGGGGGGGGATACTTTTCTTGTGAATATCTCTTAAACCATAAAGGTTTGAGAGATAAGACTTATATCGTTCTTCATGTTTTTTTAATGCCTACAAAATAAAATAAAGATAAAACGAAGTATTACTATCCCTTTAATTATCTACTGATTTCAAATATTGCATACATTCTGAATAAAACATATAAATTGCAGTTAATATAGTCAATAATAGATTATACCAAGAATATACTCAGAATCAATCTAATAATATATGTCTACACAGTATACCAAACTTCATGCAACATATATAATAAACATGACCATAGCAATCCTATATAAAACCTATAGGGAACTCCAAGGGTTAATCCACTTAGTAATATAGGATGCCACACCTATAATGGTGACTTCTTTTGTCTAGTGTGAGGTTTAAATAAACTTCTCACTGTACAAAAGTTTAGACCCAAAAACATACACAAAGAAATCCAAAGAAACACCTCAAATTAAATAGACAAATAGCAGCTGAAGGATTAATAAACGAATTCAAAGAATTCCCCCAGATCAAATATTAGCTATAATAACCTTTCTATGAACAGAATATATTATTCTAGAAATACCAAGAATTATATTAACTAATATATAAACAAGGATATATATATCTCACTGCTATCAACTATATTACACTTATCTGGAAAATATGACAATTTACCAATCAATTCTGCTTAATTCCAGAATCACTACAGCCAATATGGCTTATTATACTTTCTAAAAATTCTGAATTTTGCAGAATTAAAATAAGGAAAGCTATAGTTACCGGTCCAATAAGTGTTTCTTAGTATCTCTTTAACAGCCAGCCAGGTACAGAACAGGAATTCAAGAGCCAGGAAACCAAGAGGAAAAAAAGCTCTCTTCTCTCTCAAACCTTACATATTTATAATGTAAAATTACCCTTATCAGAATCTCCTCTGATTGGATAAAGATCCATCTTATTATGCAGTGACATCATCAGTATTACCTGATTGGACACCCTAAATACCAAATTTTACTGTGATGTCACAAATATAATTCCCAACACTAGTAATAACGCTATGTAACCTAGAGATGGCACTCTTACGCTACATTAAAATTCGCACCTAAAATGACACCAGGTCTGTGTTTTCTCAAAAACTAGGAATTTGGGGTGTTATCATATGTCACATAAATATGTCATCCTACCAGACTTTCCCACATGGGAGTATATCTTCCTTTAGACTTAGTTTCTAGCACAGAGTCGTATGTCCCCATAAAAATGACATTCAGTTGTTTTCACCCCCTACTTTGAAGCAAAGGGTCATTGTCTTAACCTGAGATCATTACATACCTCTAAAACAGACTTTCAGAGAATTTGTCTTTACAAGAAAATTTAACCATTTCCTCCCCATCATGGCAATGTCTCTGACAGCTATCCTATTCCATACGGCTTCATCGCATGTTTAGGACCACACTTTTCATGAAGCAAATCCTGTACCATGAGAACGCAGGAGCAGAGTCCCAAACATGCTGTGAAAATCACAGTTATGTGTTGGAAAACTGGTTTCCAACAAATGCTTCTGGTTGAAACAGAGAAAAAGCGTTGCATACCCCACTAGCACTCATAGGGTTAACCTAGAAACAGTTCACAAATGTCCCGACAAATAAAAACTTAACAGTAATCCTGATGTCCAGTGGAGTTGCGGATGGCTTCTTCTTTTCTTTCTTCTTCTCTTCTGTCTTCTTTTCTTCTTTCTTAATGAGATAAACAAAAATCCATTAGGGCTCATTTAATTAAAAAAAAAGCCCCCAAAGATGTGTCATTAACCCTTTGAGTGCTGGAGGGTTAGCCCTCCAGCTCTCAAAGGGTTACCATAGGTAGCATTTTAAAGTCTGCATGAAATAAAAATATTATATATTTTTTTATTATCCTTATAGTACATGTTACTTAAGTGCATAAGCACTTCCCAGTCAATTGGAGACTGCCAATTTATTTTGAACCGAGACTGGCATATAAAAGCCAGTCTCGGTTCAAAATTCCTGCAGTCTGACTTGGGCAATGGCCAGAGACGTGGCATGGGGGGCCTTTGTGTAGCTCAAAATGCCTTCCACCACCAGCTGCAGAGGCAGAGGCAAATGAGGTAAATAAATTACATTTACTCTATATGGATAATTTTAAAAAATATATATTTTTATTTCATGGTAACCCTTTGAGTATCAGAGGGCTACCCCTCCAGCACTCAAATCATTAACGGTTGCATCTTTGGTGGCTTATTTTTTTCTTATTAAATGAGCACTAATGGATTTTTTTGTTGTTTTTAACACAAGAACGAAGAAAGAAGAAAAGAAGACAGAAGGGAAGAAAGAAGAGCTAATTAATGAAGAAGTCTGTAAGTTTTACTTTTTTGACTAGTTTTAGCTCGCTTTCGTTGTTTGACACTGTTTTCTTTTTTTCCTTTGATGTTCCCACAATTTGTGCTATTTAGAGCTAGTTGTGGAACAAAAACAAAAATGAGCATTTTGCCAAAATGTGGGTTTTAGCCAACAATGCTCTTTTTGCCATGTACCTCTCCAGCAATAGAATAGCTGAGGTACATGGTTGATTTTTTTAGGCATTAGTCGTTTTACTATTACCACCGGTTTTACCAGAGATAATAGTATCGAGCCCTAGGAATGCTGTCTGACACACCTGTCTTAGACATTGGAGGCTCGTCCATAGGGGCACTTGGGGCAGCGCCCCACCAGATTGCCACCCAAAATAATAATAACAATAATTAAAAAAAAAAAGTTGTAAAAGTAGGAGGACTACTACTATGTTTTATTTTTTTCTGGGGGGAGGAAGGGTGGGTGATTTTTTAAATAAATCTTTATTAAAAAATAAATAAACACCAAACATTGCTTTGCAAATGTATTTTACAAAATAAAAAACTCTCTCTCTCTCTCTCTCTCTGCAATGTGTACATTTCAGATAAACCCTCCCCTGTAATTGATTGGCTGTCTGGAGAAGCAAAATTTAGGGCAATATTGAGCATGTCAAACTTCTAGGGCACCTGGTAAAATTGTCCTGTTTTAGTACATTTTATACATGCTCAGTCCCCTTAAGAGTTTTTTTTTTATCACTGAGGCCATAGCTTACCATGGGGACGTCTGGGTACAACGCTCATGAGTAGAGACATGCGTGTTGTGCCTCTACTCAAGCAGGGAAATATTACACCACTAGAGGGCAGTGTGATTTTGAGCTGGACTAGAAGAGAGAGAGAGACGCCATTTTGAGGAAAAGAATGGAGTGAGCCTGTGGCAGGTGACAACAGCAGCTAACTAGAGAAGACTAGAGAGAAGAGATTCAAGACAAGAACTAGAAGATACCTTCATCTTACATTTTGGCCTCCTGTGTGGTAAGTAGTGGATTGAAAAGAAATAGTGGATGCAATTCATATATTGTTTGACTTGTGGTTCTCCTCTGGCTGATGATGACTGACATGTGTGACAGGCAGCACACCAGTGACTAACTGATATTACTGTCACTTCTGTGCTGTCTGTCACTAATTGTATTTGACAGATTTTAATGTAAATTAATTTTCTTGATTGATTATTTAATGTCATGGCATTGTTTGGCTGTGTTGTTGGCAACTTGGCACTGTCTGTCTGCCGCCACTGACTAGCTTGCTTTACACAGATTTTTTTATATGTTAAAAAAATGTTTGTTTGTTTGTTTGTTTGTTTTGGGGGGGGTGAGATAATGCCTGTGCCTATGCCAGATGTTGATAATAACTGTAAATTGCGTTTTTCTGCCTGTGACTGTGACTTATAAATTGTGGATAGCATAGCACCCCACCCAACCACCTCTCTGCAGATTCTATTGCCACCACCTCACCCTGCAGAGCCTACAGCTGCCTCCCAGTCCCTACTTTTACATATCCCAACATGGCTGCCTGCCACCTAACCCTGCAGAGTCTAATCTGGTCAGCCCTGCAAAACCTGCTGCAGGCCCTGTTTCTGCTATCACCTCTGAACTTAGTGCTGTCTCATTCTGTAAAGAGGAAAACAGAGCCTGAATTGCCCCTGACCTGACCCCTTGGTACTTTATTAAAAGGCACCTGTGTATTTTCTCCTTTTACAAATACACATCCCTGATGTCACTCTATAGTTGGTACCACTTCCTTGATGCCACCCTGGGTTCTCCCTTGATGCCACCCTGGGGTGAATACCCCCTTTATGCCACCCTGGGGTGAGTACCCCCATGCCATTCTTGGGTACCTGTCCCTCACTGCAATTCTGGGGTGGGCAACCCTCTCCCCTTACCAATCCTGATCACCACCCAGATGACCACCAGTGAATCTGTGAGGTGCTTTTCAACATTAAAAAGAATAAAAACATTTTTGAGGAGCACAATGACAGAGGATTGACTGAATGCATTAGCCATGCTGTCATTGAGAATCAACTTGTAAACGAAATTCCTGATTTCAATCACCGCATCATTGAAAAGTTTTCTTCTCAAAAGAATAGAAGAATGAATTTCCTATACAAAAAATAAAGCTCCTTCTCAGTGTTGTAAACAATGGTGATTTTGTTAAATGTGTGCAATATTCCAGTTAATATAGAAAGATTTGAAGTTGGTTTGTTATGACGGAAATTTTCCATCTTGTGTCCTTAAGTAGTTAAATATATGGCACTTTAGATTATATTATGTGTTATATACTTATATACAATATTTTTTGGTATTTATGTTTTAAAACCACTTTAACTACAACTATAAAAGTTAAATTAAGTTTATATAAAAAGTTGCTTACACTCTACATTGCGTATTTGTTGTATTTGACTATTTTCACTTTTAATAATGTAACTTCTGTTATAACGAGTTGAGCAGAGGGGGGTTAAGTGGGCGTGGTTAAACGTGCTTGTGGGAGGAGTTAAGTGGGAGGGGCAGAGTCTGGCGCCCCACCATTTCAAAACTTCACCAGCCACCACTGGTCTTAGACCAGCTCACTTTTCATATATTGCTCTTGTTTTTTTTCTGTAAAAAAAAGGATTAATTGACCTTGAGGTTATTGCAACAGGAGCCCAAAGACCTTGAACATAATGTGTTATGTTGTTGGGGGTTTTTTTAGGGGGGGGAGGTTGCATTCTACTTTAAATTTAGCAAACTGGTTAGACCTGCCATGTTTGCTTGAAATCAATATGGACATCCTGTTGCTGGCATATAATAATAGAAATAACAAAAATAATATAATAATAGCTGCAAGTCCTGCTTTTACCACCCTCATTGTATATTACTATGTGTATAATAAACCTAGTGCAATTACTACTTACTCTATAGTAATTTTTACAAAGTAAGTGAAAGATGCACATTTTAGCATTTTCCGAGGGTTTAGCCCTTACAACAAATCTGCCACCAACCAACATTAAGTGCCATTAAATGTATATTTAAACTGCTTTAACTTATCCTTTTTGTTTTCAATTAGTTTAATAGTTTTGGATGATTTTTGACTGAGTTGAGGATTTCTGTCGAGTTTTGTTTCCTGATTTGGTCTGTTAAATCCTGCATAATTAATTATTCACATGTCCAGATATTACATCTCTCCACCTTCTTAGCCTACTAGAACCTATCAGCTTCCACCTAAGGGGTAAAATAAATTAATGGGGAGGACTAATTCTACAAATCCTTTCAAGATGGAGGCTCCAGCTGAGGGGAGGATTCAAAAGATGAATATTCATCTTTAAGTTTTAGGTAGCAAACTGGTTTTATGTACCCATACACTGTACAATGTGATCAGGCAATTCAGTCAAAAACAACCATATTGTCCAGTTACCAACAAGTTTATGGGTCAGCTCAATGAAAATTGGGCCAATCAAATTAGTCGCATTAGTGGACTGGGGTGCTTTAAAAGCTTGATCCAGTCTTAGTCATTGTTAGTTCTTGACCATAATCTTATAAGGTAAATATAGGGAGGGGCACGTTTAGATTCACAACAAGGAGGCTGAAGTCACAATGAAATAGCAAGAAGATGTAGCAGAAGAGCACCATTTTGGAAGCAGATGTTATGAGCATGTACCAGCCAACTAAAAGCTGGAGGAAAGCTCAGGAGTGATCGCATATAGACAAAGATCAGGCTTTGACTTCAGCCTGTATGGGAGACAAAGTGACACTGATAAGACTGAGGATAAAGCAGAAAGATAGAGACAATGAAACCAGATAGTACTTAGGAAGGAAGAAGGATAGAAGGCATAGCAAGGTAATAGGACATAATCAATCAAAGGGTGAACCTGAAGAACACAGAATAGTGGGCACAGTAAAGATAGAGGACACATTGCAATGGAATAGAGCACATAAAAAGGATGTAACACAACAGGACAGACTAAAGAAACAGGAAAAGAGCAGATGACGAGGGGTCACTGGAATAAAGGATAAAACAAGAGCAATTAAATAACAGAGCACATTGCCAAAAGAAGAAAACATAAGATAAGGATCAAGAATCCAGGTATAAGAACAACACAGTAAACTGGATCATGACTCAGCACAAGACAGCGCCAGAAATCCATCTTAGTAAACTTGACACCCTGTATAATTCAATATGCCGCTTTAGCCTTTAATGTAATTACACTACTCATCGCTGTGATATGTTAAAAGAACTAAATTGGTTAACACTCAAATCTAGACGTGCCCTTCACCTTTCTTGCTTAGTACACAACCACTTCTCTGGAAAACTACCAGACTACCTGAGCAGTATGCTCACTCCTGCTCTACATACTAAGTATAACCTCCGCTCCACCGCAAACAACTCGCTACGTATACCACAATACAAGAAAGAAGCAGGAAGAGCCGCCTTCTCCTACAGAGCGCCAATGGCCTGGAACTATCTGCCTGAAATAACCAGATCTGCTCCCAGTCTAAAATCCTTAAAAGTAAATGCTTCTCTATATCTAAAAACAGAGTGTAACTGTTTATAATTCTAAAATTTCCATATGAATATTTGTATGTATATTTAATAACATGTAATATATAGTGTTTCTCAATTTGTATAAATAAGCAACCCTCTACTGTAAACTGTTCAGGACATACTTGAAAACGAGAGAAATCTCAGTGTATTCTTCCTGGTAAAACATTTTCTAAAAAAAAAAAAAAAAAAAAAAAAAAAGAGCAAGAAGATTCTGGTAGGAAATCTCAGTCACAATAGGATCAATAAACAGGATTTTCAAGAACAAGATATTAAGCAATGATGTCAACAGGAATATTATTTTGGTAAGGCCTAACGTTCTCATGGGTAGGCAAAAGGTATATGAATGTTTTAATTTTTATGAGTACATTTAATTAAATGAAGTTATGGGTAGCTGGCTGGAGGGGCCTATATTGTGTGATGTAATTAATGTGTGGATGCCCCAGGAGAAATGAAATGCCCCCCTCCCAAAAATAAAACAAAACACTGATATTCTGTATATCATTTGTGAATGAAATGACCAGTTTAACTTAATATTTTGTTTCCAGGTTGCATTGCAAAGTCCCTATAAACTCTACCTATTTTGTATTAATCTGTCCAGTACCTTTCAAGAATGAAGAACATTAAATAATTAGTAGTTTCCAATGCTGGTAGTACAGCATGACAAATTTATGAACTGATCGACAAGTTTCACATACACACAGATCTTATGGACTTCCAGTTACTTTTTATTTTAACCATTTTAGTGGCAGATGGATATCCAGCTTAATGTGTGCATGTGTGCCATAAAGCACACAGGAAAAAGACATGACAGGGATGTAAATGGGAGAGGCAGACACAAGGCTCTGAAAGTTGCTGAGCAGGCAAAATACTAGCAATATACAAGCTCTGCAAATGAAGAATGTGATATGTCCCCCCCCAAAAAAAAACATAAAATATGATGTTTTTTTCTCAGGTATGGGTGCTTTTCATTGGTGCTCAAGTCATATTTTTCACTCTCAGGTGCCATTACAGAGAGGAAATTTCCATAATCACATCACACTGGGCACACATACAGGTAAATCCTCTCTGCATGAGAGGAGCAGAAAAACCTCAGACTTATGTTTTGGCCTATGTGGGCCTCAGTGTGGTGCAGCTGACTCCCTCAAGGCACATGCAGAGCAAAGGTCCATGCCTGGGATACCCTTCTAACTTAGGGAGGTGTTACAGCTTACCTTGACGTCAGCATTACCTGCAGGCGCGAGGCTTCAAGCATGCTGCAGGCCTCCGTTTTATCTGTTTGCTTACTGCAGTCTCCTCCTACCAACTTCCTACTTCCTCCCTCTGAGCTGCTCCTCCTACTTCCTGTGGAGGGGTTTAAAGGGCAGACTGAGGCCTGACTCAGATGCCCTTGCATTGTTGTTCAAAGCAGTTCTTTTGCATTGGGCTCTGTGTATGACCTGGCTAGTATTCCATCCATTCTAGTGCTGACCTGTGGCTTTGTCTGACTATTCTTTTGCCTAACCACTAATAGTGGACATCCATTCTGGTGCAGACTTGTGGCTCTGGCTGACTATCTGAACTGTGTATAACCCGGCTTGTCTGACTACCCCCTCTGGTGCTCACTTGTGGCTCTGTCTGACTATTCTTTCGTCTTTTCCCTTTGTGATCAGACACCCAATATAGTGCAGGCCTGGGGCTCTGGTAGACTCGCATATCTGACTGCAGGCTGAGTCAGACCCTATTCCTCTTTGGATCAAGATCCTGGGTTCCTGTTTCAGTTCCTGTTCCTGGTTCCAGACAAGACTTCCAGTGGCTAAGGCCTAGTCTCCAGCACAGTGGTTTAGCATTGCAACCTATTATTTCTGATAGCAGGCTTGTTGGCTATTACCCTGTGCATATTCTTATTGTATATATTGTATATATCTGCTGTATGTCATTTGTTAATAAACTGCATTAACTAAACAGTACTGACTCCTGAACTTCTCTGGGTAACCATGACAGGAGGCCTACAATAAAGAATGTGACAAGCACCCACCAAGCACGAACAAAAAAACAATTACCATTAAATCCTTTCCTTTTCGTCCATATGGAACACAGGAACCATGACTCCTGTGAACCATACTAGATGTAAGAGAAAACATGGTTTGGTCCAAGGCATAGTAGCTTCTTTTTTATGTTCAGTCATGTTTTTCTCTCCCTTGTGCTCTTACTGAGAGAAAATATCCATAACCATATCAGACTGGTCCCACCCACATTCAGCCAGCTCCAAAATTTCAGGCAAATCTTATTTTCATGAGACAAATAGCACAACCACAGACTTTCATTCTAGGCTATGTAGGACTCAGAGAGTGGGGCAGCTGGTTCCCTCCAGAGAGCTGGAGAGCAAGGGCCAATCCTGGTATGCACTTCCTGTTTAGGGAGAACTACAAACAAAGAATGTGACAAGCACCCAACAAGAACAAACAAAATAAATGTTTTGTTCTAAGGCATATTAGCCTCCCAGTGGTGCTCAAGTCATGTTTTTCACTCCCATGTGCTATTACAGAGAGGACATTTTCATAACCATATCAGACTGGTCCCACACGCACACATAGTCTCACTCAGAAATGCTAGTCAAATCCTCTCAGCATGAGAGTAACAGCACAATCACAGCCATAGGTTTCAAGCTATGTGGGCCTTGTCAATGTGGTTCAGACAAATTCCTTAGAACAAAACATTTTATTGTGCTTGCTCATGATGGGTACTCTTCACATTCTTAGTTGCAGATCTCCCTAAGTTCGAAGGGCATGCAAGGCATAGCTTCTTGCTGTTCATGTGTGTGACCAGATGGAATAATTTAGAACTATAACATTTGAAATATTGATCACTGTTTTGTACATTGTGTGACATTTGGTAAATCTGGGGCTGTTAAGTCCAGCACTCTGGCTTGTTTAAAGAATACTCCATGTGCTAAGGAATGTGCTAAGGAATTTGAATTGACTCCTGCTGTGCTTCATTGACCAGTCAGGGGAGGTTATTATGGACCAGTTAAAATGTCCCTTTTTCAAGCACTAATTTGTATTCTGATCTTGATAAGAGTGTCTGAAGTGTATATAAGCAGTGTGATTTATCAATAAAGGCTGTTCTGTTCTACCCTCCTTAATACAAGTCTTGGCTGTATTTCTGGAGGGGGTTGGGCTGGGGATTCTCACCTTAGCCACTGCAGGAGCGAATTCACTTGCCTCGCCGGTCTACTGGCGTAGGGCCTCTGGAAACCCCACCTAGGATCGTGCAGCTAAATTCACTAGCTCTGCCAGTCTGCCTGGAGGCAGCATCCAGCATCCAGGAAGCAGCAGGGCTCCAGCCAGCCGGGGAAGAGGCAGGGCCGGATTTGCCGTAAGGCAGAGTAGGCACCTGCCTACAGGCGCACGCCACGGAGGGGCGCCTGCCGTTGGGTTTTTTTTTTTTTATAAATTCACCTAGCCTGCCAGTCCAGCCTTTGATCGTCTGGGCCGTGGACTACAAAGGGGGGACAGACTGTGAGTCACACACTATCCCCCCTTTGTAGTCCACGGCCCAGACGGTGTGAGTGTCAATTGTGTCTGTCTGTGCAGGCAGCTGCTGTGCTGTCATGCTGCTGAGCGCCTGTGTGTAAGCCTCCTGTGACTCGTGTCGTGTGACACTTACTCAGTCACTCAGACATGATGATCTATCACCTGTGCCGATGCCCGCCGCCGAGTCTTAGTGCAGAAGTGCTGTCAAAGACAAAGTCAGCGGGGCTCCGCTGCATAACCCCCAGCCCAGCCACATTATTGTATTTAATTTCATCAATTAAAGAGATCACTCAGAGAACTGGAGTGGAGAGAGAAGATCAAGCAGCGCCGCCGCGCCTGCCAGCGGGCTGGCTGCTCTACAAATAAGGTCTGATCTGAGGACAGGAGTTATCCAAGTCAGTCACGGATTAATGCTGCTGCCCAGTCCAGTACCCATGATTGATCGCGACTGACCCGGTGGAAGTGGAACGGTGAGTAGTGACAGTACCGCTGTTGCCCCGCTGCCAGAGTCCAGCGCCAGCCTCCAGTCCTCCTCCGCTCCAAACACAGTGCAGCCTGCAGCAGGGAGCGGGAGCCACAGCTGATCTACCCATACCCAGCCACCTGGTGCCCTGGACTGGTCCCGGATAAACTGTGCTGCAGCCTGCAGGAGGAAATTTCCATCTCTGACTGACCGTCTGACTCCAGGCCAGGTATGTTTTTTTCGATGTTGTGAGTGGCAGCCCCAGACTGTTTTAACCCTTTGAGTGCCAGAGTGGTAAGCAACGCATTGCAATTTGCAAAGCAATGCGTTGCGTACCACTCTGGCACTCAAAGGAAGACATGCAATTGCACTTAGCAATCGCATGTCTTTAACCGCTTAAGTGTTGTAGGTAGGGTTGCCTGCCTCCCAGCCTTATGATGTTCTATGCATGTGGACCTTCAGGTTTAACCCTTTGAGTGCCAGAGTGGTACCAAATACATTGTAAAGCAATGCATTCTGTACCACTCTGGCACTCAAAGGGTTTTAAGAAGCAGAGGAGCATAGCGCTGCGCTTGTCCTTAAGGGTTAACATATTTTGGTATTTCTACCAGTAATATTGGAGGTGACACAAGACCACCACTTTAATGCAGGATATGTTATGTACAATGCTGAAGGGAGGGTTGTTTGGGTCCCGGGGAATTCTTGCTGAATGTTTTGTTATAATGTTACTAGTTGTAGAGCCCGCTACACGTGCCACAGCCAGCCAGTCGCGGGGCAGTCATGCGCAGTAGAGACTGCCCGCACCGCGGCTGATACAGAGCTGGACACTCCTTTGGAGCGCCCAGCTCTGTATCAGCCATGGTGCGAGCAGTCTCTACTGCGCATGACTGCAGCACGCGCAGCAGTCTCTACTGCGCATGATTGTGGCGGCGTTACACACGTTTTAGCGAATTATTATATAGGATGGTTATTTCTTATACAAGAGTCCAAGCAGGGATTGAGAGCTCTCGCACATAGTGGGTTTGCAGCAGTTACAGATTTCATGCACTACCTTATATTGGTTTAATACCTTGAGTGTTGGAACTTGGAAGGGACTATCTATGCTTGGCATCCCAGTGGAATACCTCTCCTCCTTTCAAAGCCTGACCCTGGAAATACAATTCTATTACAAACTTAACATGTCTCATTATTTTCCTGTATTTCTATCACTCTGAAGTAGTTGGTGAAATCCTAGAATGCACCAGGCTTACTAATTGGTAGTAGTATTCAGTAATAGCCAATGAATGGCTGCACAGAGATTCTGCCCAGTGATCAGAAGCTCTGTGCAGTCACTTACTGGCTATTACTGAATGCTGCTATGTACTATCAATTAGTAAGAACCCGGTGCACGGTGCACGCTGGGATTTCACTAATCCCAGCATGCAGCGGCTGCCTCAGTGATAGGAATGTGTTTGCATCAATCACACTCCTGTCACTCTCAGGCAGTCTGTTTATGCTGAGATCACAGCATGTGCAGGCTGCCTGAGTGCGATGGGAGTGTGCAATCACACTCCTATCCGTCTGAGGCAGCCGCTGCATGCTGGGATTAGTGAAATTATTAGCAAATGACAATGGTTCTGTAAATAAATAAGTGAATATATATATATTCGTAACACTTATTTTGTGGATTGTATTTTAAATATAAGGGGGAAAAATGGTATTTCATTTTTTCTATTTTTATCCGATTAATCGATTAATAGAAAAATTAATCGGCCAACTAATAGATTATGAAAATAATTGTTAGTTGTAGCCCTAACTGTAACCAATGCCTACTTTTTAATGTTTTAACCCTTTGAGTGCCAGGGTGTATACAACACAATGCGTTGTGTAACCCTCTGGTATTCAAAATATTAATAATAAACTATTTCTGAAATTGAATGTGGATAGGCAATCATATTGTGTATGTGGCAGGTAGGCAGTGTCTGAGGCAGGCAGGTAGTGTTTGGGGCAGATAGGTAGGGGAATCCGGGCATATAAACTAGTTATGTTGGTTATTTGCTCTTACGTGTCTGTGGGAATCCTCCTGGGCTCCAACATCTCTATATATCCTGATAGGAGAATCCAAATCAGCGTCCAGCACTGCCGTATAGTGCCAAGAACGTCATGCCATGAGGGGGTAACACCGGGCACATTCCGCCACTCCTCCCAGCCCACCCACACTGATCACTCTCCTCTCAGCCACCAACTTCTCTCCTTATCCACCCTCCTTTTCTCCTCTGGTTTCTCTCCCTGCTGCCGCTTCTCCTTCTCTCCAGAGCTGGATTAGCACTCCATGGGGCCCTAGGCAAGCTATCAATTTGGGCCCCCCCATACCTCTCTAACTTTGGCTACCTACACATTGTTTTGTTTACACTACAATTTTGTGGGCACATGCACTCAAAGGATTATCCAATGACTGGACAACCCAATGACTGGATAACCCTTTGAGTGCCTGTGCCCACAAAACTGTAGTGTAAACTAAATACAGAGTATGTAGTCAGGGTTAGGGAGGAAACCCATGATACATTACTTAATTTTTGTCCTCTCTCTGCCCCCTGGGCCAGTATGCCCCTTGTATGGAGATTCCTGTAAGAGATGCCCCCACCAGCTCCACTTTTCCCCCTATAAGCTCCAAGATGCCCCCAATCAGCTCCAACCCCCCTGGCACTCAAAGGGTTAACACAGCATTGTGTCAGAGCTGTTACTATGTTGACATGACCTTGCTTCCATACTGCGTCTCTAGAGTATTATGAAGCAATAGATGGGAGATATTTCTTGCATTTGAGGGGTTCAGGTGGTTAACTCCAATTTGCTTTCCTAAATATGGACCAACGTGTGTTGCTATGCATTTACTGATACATACGGTATGACTGTGAGCCAAAAATTGTGTGACAGTGGTTGTTCCAATTCCTTCATTGTCCCATAGTAAGACCAAATAACCTCTCTTTGAGATTTGGATGATATTAAACAGTTTTCCCTACTATATAGCCGATATGACTATGCTCCATAATGCTCATGTATAATCTAAAACTAATTTTATTGGGAGGAAGGGGCTGCAGGATCCCCTTAAGGAGTTGGATTTCATTTAAGGACCGGAGCAATTCTGACATTTTTGACTATGTCTTTGTTCAGCAGTGTTTTCCCTCTAAGGCTTTTATTCCATGCACATGAATTATATACTGTTCTGTACGCACAAATAGGGCTTTCTTTACATACAACATTTACACGGATAAGTATAACCCACCATTTGCTTTATTAAAACTAAATGCAATGGTAAAAAAATGTGTTGGCATTAATTGGGCACCTCACAATGGGTTACATAATTATGGAGATTGCATAAGCATGTAGTCATACCTACAAAATGGGCAGTTTTAAGTGTTTAACTAAAAGATGTTCCAGACGTATGGTTTGCATCTTATGCATTGTGGATTTCATTGTTTTAGGCAGAGTGCGTGTGCCAGCCAGCATGAGTGAACCAAAAAAGAAGAAGAGTGGCTATCAGTTTAAAAAACTGAGAGAAGAAAAGCAAAAAAAGACGGATGAACTCTTGGCAAAAGTTGGAAAAATTCATTCTTATTTTGGTGGTCCAAGCAGTTCAAAATCTTCAGATGTATCTTTGATTGGAGAAGAAGAGAAATGCAGTGATGACATTGTTGAAGAAAATGTGATGCGTGGTGATGTTAGTGAAGATGTTGAAATGCATGATGACTCCATTCAAACACCTGCAACATCTTCTGTGTCTAAATCTGGGGAAGCAGAATCTAGTTCTGCACCAGTGGTGGTAGTGGATACATGTACATATACACCAGCTCCAATTTCTCATGATCCAGCCATGTGGATCATCAATGAAGAAACAAAAGATCATATTGCACTGCATGGAATCCAGCAAAATACGAGTGTAGACTTTTGCAAGTCAAAAAGAATGTATGGAGATAATGTTGCTCGATGTTGTACAGAAGACCTTTTTAAAAGGAAGCTGAAAAATGGAGAATTGCAAAAGAGATCTTGGTTGGTGTATTCGCAAAGTAATGGTAGCGTGTATTGTGTACCATGTTTACTTTTTGGTGATCAACTGAATGCATGCAGGATTTAATGACTGGAAAAATGCTACAGGGAGAATTCATAAGCATGAGTGTTCACAGCACCACAGATCATCTGTTGTTAAATTGAAAGTCAGAGGTTGTGCCAGGGGACGAATTGATAACTTAATGGTGGAGCAGATGGAAGAAGAAAGGCACTATTGGAGAAATGTTTTAAAACGTGTTTGTGTGACAGTGAAAACTCTTGCAACGCGTGGATTACCATTTCGTGGCACCGACGAACAGTTAGGTAGTCTACATAATGGCAATTACCTTGCTATATTAGAAGCCATTGTACAGTTTGACCCATTTATGTTTCAACATTTGAAAGAGTACGGAAAAGTAGGAAGTGGACATACTTCCTACATCTCTAAAACTGTTTATGAGGAAATAATCAAATTAATAAGTGACAAATTGATCACACAAATTGTTAGTGAAGTAAAGACCGCAAAATATTATGGAATAAGTGTTGATTCTACGCCTGACATTTCTCATGTGGACCAATTAACATTTATCTTACGGTACATTAAGCCTGATGGCATACCTGTCGAACGCTTTATGGGTTTTATACCAAATGTAGGACACAAATCACAAGAACTTGCAGATATCGTATTCAGCACTTTAGAAAAATATGGTCTTGACCTTAAGGATTGTCGTGGTCAGTCTTACGACAACGCAAGTAATATGTCAGGTGCATACTCAGGTCTTCAAGCTCGGGTTAAGAATAAGAATCCCTTAGCCCAATATGTGCCATGTGCAGCTCATTCTCTCAACCTTGTGGCATCAGTGGCCGCAGAGTGCTGTCATGAATCATCTTCATTTTTTTCTTGTTTACAACAGCTGTATAACTTTTTTACAGCTTCTACCCATCGCTGGAGTGTGTTAATGTCCTATCGGAGACCTGGAACACATGTTATCAAAAGTTTATCTCAAACACGCTGGTCAGCAAGACAAGATGCATGCCAAGCTCTTAGAGAAGGATGGGTGGACATTTTAAAATCCCTCCAACATATCTCAGATGATGATAATGAGAAAAACAAAACAAGAAATGAAGCTAAAAGTATTTTAAATCTGTTAAACCATCTCGAGACTGCTATAATGGCGAACCTATGGGCCATTATACTGAAGAGATTTAAAGCAGTCAGCATGAAGTTGCAGAGTGTCCACATTGATCTGGGAACAGTCGTTCAATTGTACAGTTCGTTGGTAGAATTAATAAAAACCTTACGAGACAACTTTGACCACTATGAACAGCTTTCTATGGCAATGTGTGAAGTTCATGAATATCAGCATGACATTAGACGGAAGAAGAAACATAAGCGTAGATTTGATGAAACAACAGAGGGCTATGTAATTGAAACGGGCAAAGATAATTTTCGCATAAATACTTTTAACGTTATTCTGGATGAACTACTTGTAGAGTTAAGGCGACGAAGTGAGGCCTACTCAGCACTGTTTGATCGTTTCAATTTTCTGGAAAAGATTCACACTTTGGATCTGCCTGAAATTTCTACTAGTGCTGCTAATCTTTTAAAATCATTTAATGATGACTTGGAAGATGACTTAGTAGAAGAATGCATCCAACTGAACGGGCATCTGAAGGGTTTAGTGGAGCCTGAGTGCAAATCGATCTCACTGTCAAGATTATGCAGAATGTTTCATGAAGAAGACCTGATTGACATTTATCCTAATGTACACATTGCATTGAGACTTTTTTTGACCTCTCCAGCAACAAATTGTTCTGGGGAAAGGTCTTTTTCTACTTTGAGACGAGTGAAAAATTATTTGCGGGGATCAATGGCTCAAGAACGATTAAATGCACTCTCCCTTTTGGCTATTGAAGGAGAACTTTTAAAAAATATGGATTGCGGAGATATTATTGATGCTTTTGCAGAGCAGAAGTCAAGAAAAAAGCTTTTGTTGTAATCTTGAGCAACTTTAACCTCCTCACAATGTAATGCTATGTGCAAGTTTGAAGTCAACCTCTTTTTAGTTGACAGCCATGAACACTGATGTCACAGAATACACTGGTCTTAGTTTAAAAAAAAAAAAAAAAATTAAAGCGGAACTTTCACCTAAAATAAAAAATCATCCCATGGGTTTTAACCCTTCAAACAACATTAGTGCCTTTTTTTCTTTTTGAAATTACCTAGTAGTGGAGATATTTACCCGCATGCTACGTAAGTGCCCGATGTTGAAGGGTACAGATCTCAGCTACTAGGTGATTTGGGGGGAAAAAAAAGCCAGTGTTGTTTCTTAAGGGTTAAAACCCATGGGACAAATTTTATGTATGGTGAAAGTTCTGCTTTACGCACTTAAATTTCTGTGCATATGTTTACATAATATTTTGTTTGATGTTTACTTGAAGAAATTGTATTTTAAAGGAAGCACACTCCGTTTACAATGCTACTGAGGTTTCAACCTCAGTAGCATTGTAAACACAGTTTGCTACAGCGTACTTAGCCCACAAAAGAACAGCTACAAAGGGGGGAGTGAACACGCTCGCTGGGGCAGCTGGGAAATCCTGAGATGTCATGCAGGACATACAGGGTCCCACAGAACATGGAAGTGCCTGATTTTGAAGGGTGTCTCAGCTACTAGGTGTTCTGAAAAAATGTTTTAAAAACAGCTAATGTTGTGTTTTAAGCACTTTAATTTATGTGCATATGTTTAAATAATATTTTGTTCATGTTTACTTGAAGAAATTGTATTTTAAAGGAAGCACTTTAAAGATACATTCTAAGCTCCATAACCACTACAGTGCACCCCTGTTTTCTGACCGAAAGTAATTTGTGAATCTGTTTTCAAATTGATTGATACTTACCTTGCTGTTATTAGGTACCCACAGTCCCTCTGCTCTGACTTTGTATGATAAAGAGGAAATTCACACATCTGAATTATCATGTCAGTTCATACTAGATTTAGACTGTATTCATTGGCTGGTTATGTAGCTTAGAATGACCCTTTAATTTATGTTTGTAAATTTACTTAGTGCATTTTTTTTTTTTTTGAGGCTGAATAAAAAATATATCCATCAAAACTTTTTTTGTACTTTTTTCCGGGGGGGGGGGGGGGGGGGCGCTTCACATTTCTGTGCCTACAGGCTCCTGAGGTGTAAATCCGGCCCTGGGAAGAGGGGCAGCAGCAGCGGCGGTTCAGGAACCGACGACCCCAAAAGGGTCCGGTAAATCCTGGTACCGTCACAATGTGCATAGAGGGAATCAGGTGCAATATGCTGATATGGACTATATGGGATGAAATGTACATCTGTGATCATGTTGTTTCTCTTGTGTGGATAGTATTTACCTGGGAGAGAGGGCTAGTCTAATATGGTTGTGAAAATGTTCTCTCTGTAGTAGTAGATAAGAGGTCATTATTCCTTAGAAAAAATGCTTTATTTTGTTTGTCCTCTGTGGGTGCTCATTCAGTTCTATGTTAATGTACAAGCAGTTTAAAGCACTAGAAGCTAAATAAGACCAGCAAAGGCAACACACCATTACAAGAGACCAGCAGAGTATTAAATGATAGCAGTAGAGTAATATATCATTACATGAGATCCATTACTGTAATGGTGAATTGCTCTGCTGGTGGTATTAAGGATGTTTTCCCTGCTGGTCTCAAACAATGGTGTACAGTCCTGCTGGTGACAGCTAATGGTGTCTTGTTTTGCTGATATAATACCAAGTAAAAGAAAAATAAGCTGGCATAGCCTGACTGCAAATCAGTGCTGTCTCCAGACTAACAAACATGGTTAATAGAATATATGCAAGTATTCTAACATTTAATCCTTAACCAATTACATGGCAAACAGTTTGCTTTCCTAATATTTACAGAGTGAGTATTCGTGATAGGTTTATTGATAGTAAGCAGTTTCCTGAGTAAGTTATTGCATTTTTCCTTTATTATCTTGTTTGCTAATTGGCTATGAAGCTGTCATTTGTCAAATGTTAGTTACTGATCTACTTAAATTATATCTTCCCAATTATAAATAAAATAAATGACTTTTTATAAAAACTGACAGACAAAACTATTATTCATAGGTGACTGACTCTGACTGGCTAACTGCACTGACAAGTTATGTCAGGGTTAACTGCAGCCCTCCACTTATTTTTACCTGGTCAAGATGGAATTTCTAGTCCAACAATAGCCAGAGTCCCATATGTTTCCCACAGCTTTGCCTGACCTGTTTCAAAGAACTGCCCATTTAAAGGAATATCTGTGTTTGTTATGAAAAACCATAATGTAGTGATTTCCTTCTAAGTAAAACACTGCTGGGAGATTTTTCATGCAATATTTATTACAGCTCAAACATGTTTATTTTTATAATCAAAATTCAGTTTATGAAAGGTCACCACTAGGTGGCCCTACTGTAAATGCTTTCCATGGAGAACTACTATCGAGGATCAGTACAAAGAAGATAGCAAAATAAAAATACATGTGGTCCTGTACATTTTAAATGATGGCTTCCTTCATAAGGAAAAACCCTACAATACCTATATTTTTCATACAAAACATTTCTAACAATTTAAATAATAGTACATTATACACGCAGCTGGCACCTCTCCCAAGCTAATGCTTCCAGGGATCATTGGCCTTAACAAGAAGGCATAAATACCACATGTGGTGAGTGTAACAAACTAATCAGCAGGTATCTGGTTTTAATAGGTCAGAATAAGAACTTTCTTTGTCTTCCTTTGTTATGCCACCACAGAGTATTCCTGTGCACAAAAATACTGAATTGTATAAACATACCCTGAGCTATTTTTTTACTGACTGCATCACACTTTCCATTTGCCTAAGATTTGTAGGATATAAAACACTGCAGCTCATCAAGTCACCGTTGTTCCATCTCAGAGACCCTGTCAATTATAGGTCTAACAGATGGAAACATTTTCTATAGTTACTGCAAACAAAGCCTGTGCCAGCCGGGTACATTAGTAACTTAGCCATTAGAACAGTTACACAAAATTATTTTCCGTCATTCCAAGGCAAAGGCACTCAACTCCTGTACTCGAGGGTAGAGACAAGTCAGTTTATAGGAGCACCCTTAATTAAACACAGGCAGATTAGTCAAAATGAAAAAGCCACTAATTAACTCAATAAAGATATGCATACATCCGGGTTTGTTAGAGCCCTTGAGGACCAGAATTGTGGATCTCTTTTTAATGGACTTTTACTAAGGGCTGTATGTTCAAAAGAAAAGTGGAGACATTCTGGGATAAACCATTTGCACTATAAGGGAGAACTAAAATTCCCATTGATTTAAATGGGGATTTTAACCCCTTGAATGCCTGAGAAGTTGCCAATGCATTGCTTCACAATGCATCGGAAACCTCTCTGACATTCAAGTGTTTAAAATGCCCATATAAATGAATGGGAATTTGGAGACTCTTTAGTTCTCCCCTATAGTGCAAATGGTTTATTCCAGAATGCCTCCACTTTACTTTTGAACATTCGGCCCTTAAACTATTTGGATTTAATGGAGCGAATTCACAGCTCAAGTCCTCTGGGCACGCCAACATGTCAGGTTTCATGGATATCCGTAATAATGCACTGGTAGATCAATCACAATGGTGGAACACACAAATTCTAATGCAGAAAATATTCATTTATTGTACTCACAGTTATAACTGAAGATAAACTAAAAGCACACAAAAATATACGCATATGGAAGTAAAAAAATCAACTCATCTGCCTCCTGTTATAAAAACACATTTGTAAATGCATGCATATACCCCTGTGATGGGATAAAACACCATTTCCCTGGTGACATCTGGGTCCCAAATACACACTATTTGAGAGATATTCACAAGCAAAGTTTCCCCTCCTGCCCCTTTTACCTAGTGTAAGCCATCTCTTCTCAGATGTGGAATCTGGTTGTAAGACCAGACAGATAACAGCAGGGGACAATCTTCTTTCTATGAAAACAATGAAAGCCCTGCCCCCTTGACAAGTTTTTCAGATTTTTCCCTTATCTTAATTGAAGATTGTCCCTCTCTGCAGTCTACATGGGCACCTCCCTTCTGATCTGGCTAAACAGTGTTACATCAGTAAAAGGGGCGGGAGGGGGATACTTTGTCATTGAATTACTCTTGAATTACAACTCTGACAGAACTGAAATAACAATCTCCAAAGTCCAAATACTATGATGATTAATTAGAGCTGCTTTTATTATGATACATTACTATCCCTTTAAGGAACATGTTTGCACAACATGTCGTTTTGTCAGGATGCACTGATAAAAACTGTAAACACCACATTAGTTTATCCAAATTTGTTAATGCTTTTAATGACATTAAACCGTTAGCCTTTCCTTGGTAAAAAATATATGGAGGAATGTGCTAGCATAATTATCATAGCTCTCAAGTGTCAGAATGTCACAGAGGTGGAAAAGACTGGATTTACATCTCGGATGGTCCAAGGTTCCCATAGTCTAGTCCATTCATGATCACGCACCCTATTCCTCACTTGACTTCACGCCTAGCACCACCCCCTGTTATGTAGCGCAGAAAATAAACTGAAAAAGTTATTCTGGAGAAAAACAACTGTACCATAGTGAAGAAATAAACATTTGTACATTGCTTTGCAGTGTGCTAGAGATCTCTTTAGCATTCAAGGGGATAAAAGCCCCATTTACATAATTTATTCCCTATGGTACAGTTGATTTGCTCCAGGTTTAATTTTTTATTTCATTTCTCCCCTATGGGTCGGTTGGTTTGCCCTAGAATTACAAAACAAATTGTTCTGCAGCCATTCCAGTCTCAAATACATTTATTAAAGTAGAAAGGCTCCTTCGTGATCACAACTTGAGTCCTGAAGAAGGCACATTCAGTCAGTGCCAAAACATTGATATTGTAAAAAATCTATTTGTGCTGAGTCTGGGGTGGCTGCAGAGCAAGATCTTTCATATGATAAGGACAATCAGCAGTGACACTCTGTTTGCACCAAGCATTACATCTGGAGGTGTGTAGTTTATCCCAGCAAATAGATTTATTAAAGTAGAAAGGCTCCAGCATGATCACAACTTGAGTCCTGATGAAGGCACATTCAGTCAGTGCCAAAACATTGATATTGTAAAAAAAATCTATTTGTGCTGAGTCTGGAGTGGCTGCAGAGCAAGATCGTTCATATGATAAGGACAATCAGCAGTGACTGCACCCACCATTACATCTGGAGGTGTGTAGTTTATCCCAGCAAATAGATTGGCCAGTAAAGTGATATGTAAGGTGGTAAATAAACTAGTAGAAAGTATCTGGTGCAGGGAATTGGGATTGCTCTGACCATGCCTACAACTCAGAATGTGGGTGTGGCCACAACCCTCAAAACTTGGCACTTTAAGCACTTGCATACTCTGCCTAATGGGAAATCTGACCCTACATGAAATGAGGCTGAAGTAGAAAAAAAATAACAATATATTAAAGCCAGAAGCCATGTAAAAAAAGTAGAAACCGAAGGCATGCATTTTATTATTTATGATGTGTTCCATCCTGCAGAATATTGATCCAGGGAGGAATCTGTCATTTTGGATCCAGGAAGGAAAATATAATTTTTATTAGGAAAATATCTAATTTTATCATTGTTTAAATGTATTTTATTACATAATGTACTGTAAGTAATGCAAAATCATGGTTTACATTTCTGTGTTTCAAAATGTAGGGGGTGCAAAGAAATGCCACAAACAAACAGCATTGCTATGAGGGACCAGAATGAGACAAGTGCTTGTATTACATGTGCATTCTGATCTGTAGTGAGAATTCCATTTTAAAGTGCCAACTTCAAGAGAACACTGCGATACTGCCTCTCTATCACTTATCTTCTGATGAGGGGAAAGAGCAGCTTGTTATGGTGTATTTCTTAAAGTGGTTTAATGCCTAGTTGTCACAGACAACTTCTTAACACATCTCAAGTGGGATTTACAAGTAGATGTGTTCTATAGCCTGCATCTTACCAAATGTAATGTGCATTAGCTCCTGTCAACATTACTAGCTGCTGAAGAAGAAATTCTCCAATCAGCAAAGAAGGGAGAGTACTGCTTAGAAACTGGGATGGGAAAAACTTTCCTCCTCAAAAGTGAAATATGCTTTTTTAATTTTATTGAAATCAATAAAAATAATGTAATCCTTCCATGTGGAAAGCTCCCCCCCATTTATCTCCCAATGCTAAAGTATAAAAGGGGTATCGGTTTATCACATGTGGTCAGTCTGTGCTTGGGAGAGAGAGAGAAAGCATTTGGATTCTTAATGCTTGCTAGCTTAGGCAGGCAGGCAAAGAGAGAGAGCTGGGCTTGCTTGATATAGGCATATTGGTGATAGCCAGTTGTTCTCTGAACAAGTGTTGTGCAGAGTGTGGGTCCGATGGGGAAATGAAGAGTTAAATAAATGCATAAATAAATATATAAATACTATTTTGACTAATAAGTGATGATTACAATCAAACAGGCAGCAGATCCTTCCTTTCTGAGCTGGCTGAGCTTCAACAGAGTGACAGATGCTACACAGAAGAACATAATACATCATACAGTGGAGACTAGACAAACAGACAACAGGTTTACTTGACATTCTGTAAAACAAACACTAAGTCCTACATCCATACATATAAGAAAAAGAAGGCCAAGCATATACTAAAGTTTGGTGTACCCTGTGTGCATTACTGTTTATTCCAGGCTACTGATTCTGAAGCTAACAGGTATATCCTGTACCATACTGTAAAATGTAATACTGCAATCATTAGCAGGGAAAGATATATATCTTCTGATATTCTGACAATAGCAACTAGTATAAAGGATATAGGCAGATCCTGCACCTGAGCAAAGAATGACACTAGAAACAGGAACATACATCATAAATTATTTTAACACAGACAAAACATCATCCCCTCCCTGTTATGTACTTTACAGTAAAAATCAATGCAACTAACATTATGCACACCAAACATGCTAGAAGTAGTGATAGGGACAAAGGAACAGTACTAGAAGGAGTGCATGAACATGCTGGTGGTAGGAAGGTCATACTAAAACCTGACGGAGACACTTCACACATGATCCAAAAGCTAAACATAATATGGTTTGTTGTCACTATAAAAAAAAAAAAAAAAAAAAACACGAGCAGACGTAAAGCAGGGTTTAGGTACATCTTTATTAAGATCCCACCCGAAGCACAGCCACAAATTTCATAATTACATACACCAGCAGCAATAAGAGGTGCGACAGCTAGCAGCAGCAGTAGAAGCACTCCTGAAAATGCACAGGGCCGAGGGGCACATACAATTAGTGTTGTATATGTTTCTAGGAGTGGGGCAACATTTTCCTCAGTAACACCCATGTCTCCTACTGCTGTAGTGGAAATGAAAACCAGGTGCCCCTACTCTGTTCCCTGCTTCAGCTTGCTAACTTTTTTCAGGATTTATGTTGTTGTAGGCCTCAGTTTGCTAACATATTTTCAGGGATTATATTTCTTTAGGCCTCAGCCTGCTAATTTTTTCAAGGCCTATGTTGCCTTATGACTCAGTCTGCTGACAACTTTTACTTTCAGCTCTGGATTTCTCCACTTCAGAATTCAGCAGCAGAAGTATTTAAAGTTATAGTAATGTTTCTCAAAAACAGCAGCTCCAATTAATCTTCATAGTATTTGAGCCATAGAGAGTGTTGTTTCATTACTGTGAGCGTTGTAGTTCAAGAGTAATTGAATGATAAAGTTTCCCCCTCCCGCCCCTTTTACATAGTGTAAGCCCCCACTCCTCAGATGTGTAATCCAGTCCATAGACCAGACAGCTCACATCAAGGGTCAATATTCTTACTATGAGAACAATGAAAACCCTGCCCCCTTGACAGGTTTTTTTGTTTAATTGAAGATTGTCCCTCTCTGCAATCTACCTGGACACTCCTTGTTGCTTTAAGCTGAGCAGTGTTACATCAGTAGAAGGGGCAGGAGGGGGATACTTTATCATTCAATTACTCTTGAACTACAACTCTGACAGAATTGAAATAACAGTCTCCAAGGCCCAAATACTATGAAGATTAATTAGAGCTGCTTTTATTATGAAACATTACTATTCCTTTAAGAGGAAATTATCTTTACTATATAAAGCATAGGAGGAAACTGACAAAGTTTTCATGGGAATTTCATTTTGATTCAATGAAAAAGTGAACATTTTAATGAAATAAGACAGGAGAGCAGAACATCCAAGTAAAATTATTATTATTATTTCTTTTTAATCCGTCTTTCCTCACAAGAGTTTCTCATGGGCAAATTTAATTTTAGATAGGGATGGTATTATGTATTGCATAGGACTCACTTCAGATGGGGTACCTTGGTGAGGTAAGTCAGCTTAAATATACTGTGGCCAAACTATGAGACAAAAACCTTGTTTTCTGTTTATTTATCAACACATTGGTATAATATATGCTTTATACAGGGTTCACATTTGGGTAACTTGTATAGAAAAGTACAGGTTTGTTTTCCTGTCTTGTCTTTTGCTTTATATTTTTGTCTAGTTTGGGACTATTATTTGCTGCTCCCCATACCTTATTCACTTGGGCTCTTACTTTTAATATACATATAGTTTTTTTGTTTTTTAAACTGACATTTTTATTGAAGGATTTTTACAAAGGCAATACAAAGAATGGGTAGGGAGGAGAATGGCGGGAGAGGACAGAATAAACACAGTAGCAGTATCCAAAATAAAATGTGTCATAGCACTGGGCCTGAGAGGAATCTATATTCCACATACTGAGCTCATGACATACAAAAGTGCCATTGAGGTAAAGGGGGAAAGAGGAAAAAAAAGAAGGGAGGAAGAGAAGGAGGCACGGAGTGCAGGCAAAGTGGGAAGGAAGGAGAGCCAGGTCTGGTATGGTCACCTGGGGTGTAACTGAAGGGAATTCCCACAAACTGAGGGGCATCAACCCCCCAATACATCATAATCAGGCATGGTGAGATCCACCCATGGCTGCTAAACTATAAGGAACCTAAGTTGGGAGGAAGTGAGGTAGGAGGTTTTTGCAACATAACGATCTTCCAGATCTCCCTCATGAGGATGACTCGATCAGGGAGAAATATCTGCTTCCAGTGAGAAGGCAAGACATTCCTGGCCACCAGAAGAATCTGAGATATCAAGTCAGCTATTTTCTTGTGTGTTTCCTCCGAACCGAGGCCCAGGAGGAACACCCAAGGACTCAAGTCAGTCTGTAGGGTTGCAATCTCTTGTATGAGAGTGGAAGTCATTTTCCAGAATTCCTGAGCAACCGGGCAGAGCCTTCAAATGTGGAACATGTCTCCCAGAATCTGGCATCCCTAAAAGCAAAAGGATGAATGGTCAGGATAAATTCTTGCCAATTTAGCTTGAGTGAAGTACCTTCTATAGAGAATTTTGAAAGACCTTTCCTTGATAATTTAGGGATCCAGGGATGATGGGCAATGGGAATGGACAAGATGGAAGATTACTCTGTTTAGACCCAGGAAGGGCAACTCTCCATATGGTGCCATTGTAAAAATTGTGTCAGTTGGGTGGTCAGGTAGCAGAAGTAGATATGGGGCACCCCAGACTCCTTAGTGTTTTGGGTTGACAGAGTATTGTAGTGGAAACTTGTGGTGTGTGTGATTCGCCCAGACAAACCTAGAAATCTTAGACTGAATAGAGTTTGCAGAGAAGGCAGGGAAGCAATATCATCTTAACCAAGGCTATGCAATCTATCCAGGAGATGCTGTACGTGTGCCACCTATATAGACCATTCAAGAGAAGCTGAAAAAGAGGGGTGTAGTTGGCTGAGTACAAGGAGCTGAAAGAGGAAGTCAACTGAATGCCCAAGTGTGTAATCTGATGAGGTGGCATTTGAAGTCAAAGTTAAGCTGTAAAAGCTTCTGCAGAGAGGAAGGTAGATTGATGCTGAGAGCTTGACATTAGAGAGGGAGGTGAGAGGTTTGGTAAGTATAATAAGGAGGATGTTATCAGCAAAGATGGAGAGTTTATATTCCTTACCGAGGATCACGATGCTTGAGATATCCAGGTTCTGCCTAATATGTGCCACCAGAGGTTCTAAGCTTAAAATGAAGAGAAGCGGGGATTGCAGACAACTCTGTCGAGTGCCGCCCTGGAAGGAAAAGAGAGATGAGAGGATACCAGAAATAGAAACGTTAACAGTGGGTTTAAAGTAGGGCACCCTGACCCCAAGGAGAATGAAGGGGTTGTCTACAGAGGTATTATTCAAGGCAAAATATTGAGAAAGGGCTTAAGAGATGTGAGTCATCGTGGAGTGGTTAGTCAGAAGGGAGTCATTCACCCTCCAACACTTGAGGCCTACAGAGGGGCCGAGACAATAAAAGTGGAAAAGATCAAGAATTGGTCAGACCAATGCACCACGGAAAGAGTCAAGTACGATTATGATTGTAGGACAGACTGACTAGCAAAAATTAAATTAATTCTCTAGTAACTATCGTGTAGAATGGAGTAGAAAGTGTAACTGGTTTCTGTGGGCTGTTGTTCCTTCCTTGTGTCCCCAAGCAAAACCAGACGTAGGAGAGGTCATTGTGTTTTAGCGTTGTAATGAAGAGGGGAGGAGAAGGCCTAGCTAGGAGGAGTCTGGATTTGTCCAGGTTATTGTGTAAGATAGTGGGAAAGGCAGGAAGAGAGAGTAGTTTAGAGAAAAAAGGACTGGTAGAAATGTTTCTTGCCAGTGTTCGAGGCTTAGACACTTGCCAGGGTGATACTACGGGTATGAAGGACACCTTGCACGATTATAAACCAGCCCTGCGGGTCAAGCATAGAGCGAGTATGGACAATGGGCAGATTTCGATGCAAAAAGTTCCCCATTCCCTGTGAAGAGAAGAAAATCTGTAGAGGAAAAAAATTGGTGAAGAGGTATGTGAGATGTGTGTAACTTGGATAAAGAGAATATCCAATCTAAGTCGAGAGTACCAAGTAAAGGCAGTACGCCTTTTTGCCAGGGAATTAAGACCATTACAGTTATGAGAAATGCAGGTGAGGGGTTGGGGGTCCATAAGAGTCATAGCTAAACCCTACCACAGAGCCCTGAGAGGGAAAGTTGCTGTCTGACCCGGTTGTTGCATTACTCAATCTGTGTGGCTAACCTCCTTCCAGTCAGGTGAAGGTTACTGATTCAGGCACCCTATAGAGCCTAGGGAAGAGGGGAAAAAAGGCAGGGTAAGGGTAGGAATATGAGAAAAACAGGGGTAGAGTAGAGAGACTAGGAATATGAGAAAAACAGGGGTAGAGTAGAGAGACTAGGAATATGAAAAAAACAGGGGTAGAGTAGAGAGACTATTTGTTGAGCAAACACCGCACAGTATAGTTTAGGAAAACAAGTACAAATCAAACAGTGTAAGATTAATCTTTCCTGAAAAATAGAAAAGACTCGGGTGTGTGAAAAAAACAAAAACAAGTTCCACAGGACAAATAACTAGAATATCATGAGATAGCTGAATAGAATCAACAACAGAGAAAAGAGTGCAATGACCTTGCAAATACAATCTATCAACTAGACCCTCAATGAAATGCAATGAGGGTATATATATATATATATATATATATATATATATATATATATGGGAGCTGAGAATGTGACTGCCTGTCCCCATCCTCTTGGTCGTCCAGACGGAGCATTGTGACAGTGGGGGTGAATATAACTTCTATGTTTATGCTATACTGTGCTACCGCTGTGAGCTTATGTTTTTCTTTATATATCTTTTCTCCTTTTCATTGGGGCAAGTAAGCCTTCACGGTGCCAGAAATGAAATAACTGACAACAACAGTTTGATTAAGTACTGTCTTTAAAGGTTCTTCATGACTAGGGTTGCCACCCAGCTGGTATTTTACCGGCAGTCCGGTAAAAAATTGGCTTCTGTCCAATGTTAAGATTATGGAGGTGGCAACCCTATTCATCACTGGTGTTGCTTGGAATTATTATTTTGAGTATAGATTTCTTCTGGCTTGTATACTTATTCTTTGTATATATTGTATTACTTTTTAAGCTTTTTTTTTGTTTTGTTGTGTTTTACATTAGAATCCCATTGGTATCTCCAAATAAACCAAAAGTCTATTGTGTGGATTTTGCACAAAAATCCTCATGAAAAGAAAACAGTATGTTTTGGGGATCAATCCCAACTTAGAAACAGGTACTGAGATTAAACAAAACCAATCACTCAAAGGACTACTAATACCGCCTAACAATATGAATCAATTCTGCATGGATTGAGTCTTCAAAATTAATTTTTAAAGGGGAATTAAGGGGAATAAGTTAGGAGTCCTTCAGACAGTAGACATTTATTTCTATTTACTATTTTTACTTGTGTCTGTTTTAGTCTCCTGTTAGGCTTTTCAATCTGTTTTAATCTAATAATAACATATGTATCCCATACTATCACATTCAAATCTACTGCAGTTTATTGTTTGTGAGGATGTGTGATTTGTGAAGATGTATGACCAAGAAGTAAACCAGAACATAGATCATTATTATGCAGGAAGCTGCAGAAGCAATGGAAATATCAATAGATACATACACCAGACGGTTGTATGAAGGACACCTACCTAGGCAAGTAAGTGTGTTAAATTAAGAATGACATTTCTAGGGCAAACTTCATCTTTAATGTGGACCAGTCAAACAAAGACAAATTTCGTTTGTTTTACCTATGCCTATGTCAGAAAATTAAAATCTGCCTTTCATTTTTGAGAACTAAGCTTTAAATTTTGGCAACACAGTGAGGCACTTTATGCTAATTCCCTGTACAGTATGCTAATTAGTTATGTCTGATGTCAAACATATAGATAGACAGTCCTCAGTGTGTTTCTAGATTCATTCATAATAGTGCAAGAGAACAAAGTTACTTAACCATTTGGCACTCAAAGGGTTAAAGGACCAGTAAATATTTATTAGGAAAATAAAAATACATTTTATTTTTTCTTTCCTATTGAGTAAAACAAGGATACTCCCACTGCTGGCAGAGGATTCATTCAAAACATATTACATTTATTATCACATTTTTATGAAAAAACGCAGCCAGTGAATTACTCTACCAAAGAATGTAAATGAATAACTGTCTGGCTACCAGGTAATTGTCTGGACAGCATGTGGCACTCTTGCTAAAAGTTTTTTGTAAAAAAGCATTTGAGTTGTAATAATTCTGTAATTAAATAAGTGGCTCTTAACTTGTTTAACATATGTAAATAGGTACAGATGTCCCAAGAGTTACTGCAATTTATAATGATTCTGCACAAAGCTTGGCATCCAGCACTTGATTTACATTAGGCGCCACTAGACTAGGTGCTTATATCCATGGTCCTTGACCACACCCCAACTAATTATGTGAATCTGCCACAGCCCCACAAACTATTGCTGTGCATGATAAAAAATCTTTAAAAATCATGTAAATACAAAGGGGGAGATTCACTAAACAGTGATAGATTGAAGATGACTTCTCCAGTTTATCACTTCTCCAATTCCTATGTTATTCTATGGTGATTATGCACTAAGATTTCTTCAGCTTTGGAGATCTTAGTAAACAGGCTCCATAGAAGTCATCTCCAGTGAATTGAGAAGCAATGATTTAGATACCTCTCTAATACCTAAAATATTAAATATTTCCAGCAATAAAGGGGTATATAAACTTAAAAAAATTACCCATTACAGAAGTGGGGTCCTGGAGCACTGGAATTAGAATTGTGATGGCTCAGTATGTTTGTAAAGCAAGAATAGCTGGGATTCTCTTTGGCACCTCTGGCAGTTGGCCCCTGTGCCTAATGGAAAATCTGTCCCCTAAGTCTTTATGCCTCAGGCAATTCCTAGTAATTTCCCATCTTGTCTATCATTGAATCTGGAAGACTAATAGATAGCTATACTGTAACACACTTTTGAAAAGCTATGAGCTGCATTATATCATAAACACATAATGAGTTAATACTTTCCATTAATGTGAATAAAACCAGAAGCAACTTCCTCAATAATAATTCAGCTTTTAGATGTTATAAATTAGTGCTCTTATGCAGACTCAGTACATCTGTCTTGTAACACTTTAAAATGACTTGGTGAAAATGTAAACTTGGATCACAGTCAACAGTGCTGTCCTGACAAATTACCCTGTGCTTAAGAGAATCTGCAAAAATGATAATTTCCTAAACAGATTGATAAATATAATAACCAAATCTGCTTCATACATCATTATCAGCATTGCTGCAACTTTACCCTGTTCTGCTCACTTGGGGCTGCATCCTACTAGAGGATAGTTGCCCATTTAAACAGCCCTATAGACATTAAAGGGATAGTAATACTTCATTTTATCTTTATTTTATTTTGTAGGTATTAAGAAAAGATGAAGAACGATATAAGTCTTATCTCTCAAACCTTTATGGTTTGAGAGATATTCACAAGCAAAGTTTCCCCTCCCGCCCCTTTTACCTAGTGTAAGCCATCTCTTCTCAGATGTGGAATGCAGTCCATAGACCAGACAGATAACATAAGGGGACAATCTTCTTCCTATGAGAAAAATGAAAGCCCTGCCCCCTTGACAAGTTTTTCAGGTTTTTCCCTTATCTTAATTGAAGATTGTCCCTCTCTGCAGTCTACCTGGGCACCTTCCTTTCTGCTCTGGCTAAGCAGTGTTATATCAGTAAAAGGGGCGGGAGGGGGTACTTTGTCATTGAATTACTCTTGAACTACAGCTCTGCCAGAATTGAAATAACACTCTCCAAAGTCCAAATACTATGATGATTAATTATAGCTGCTTTTATTATGAAACATTACTATCCCTTTAAGCTGATCTATTTTGGGAGCGAAGGCTAATTTCTCAGAGTTGACTATACTGAGCTTTATTTTAGCACAGGCCAACTGACCAGATTTACTTGCATGCAATCTCTTACATTCCACCAGTGAGTCTCTCATATGGGGGTTGTAGCATTCTTTTTTTTATGTAAATTTTTATTCAATTGGCATAAGACAAACAAATATACAAATTACATATGGGTTCACAGTATGTTAAACATGAGGTTATGAATGGCAATATAAAAAACATTAACCTAGTTGTAGGATATAGTGGATGACAGAGAGTGAAGTATAGAATAATGTTTGAACAGCTAGGAAATCTGTCCACTGACAGCCTGTACATCAATACTCCATTTGGTACAAATTTTCTAATAAACAGTAGACAGCAACGATACAGGAGGGGATAGGAAAACAGAAAAAGAAAAAGAGGGGAAGAACATGAAGGGTAGTAGGGAGAAGGGAAGGGGAAGAAGCATGTACTGGCAACCGGGTCCGTCAATGTGTGTTGGTTGGAGGGAGTAAAGAGACTAATGAGGCAATCGTCAGAGTAATGTATCACTTATCAAACTACCTGTCTAGTAGGAGAGAGATAGGGGATGGGTTTAAGCCCTGTAACATCCATGTCAATTTAGTGAAAATGATCTGCTCCTCTACTTTGTCAGCCCAGGCCTTGAGCGGGGGGGAGACATGCTTTTCCACCCTAAGGGAATAAAGGCTTTTTCCTCATTCAGGAGCGCAAAGAAAAATATTTTCTGAGTGGGATACAGGTGTAGCAGGTTGTGGAACAGAAGAATTTACCATGGATCTCTAGAGACTGGTTGTTCTGTTAATAGATCAATGTGAGATAAGAAGTGAGTCCAGAAAGTCTGGATCGCAGGGCAAGACCACCAGATATGGAGGAACGTGCCCTCCGACTGCAGGCATCTCCAGCATACGTTAGCCTGGGAGGGTTTAAAAGCATGTATCCAAGCCAGGGTATAGTACCACCGTGAGAGGAGTTTGAAATTCGTTTCAAGGAAATGAGTGGAAATAGAAGAGAGGAAGGTGTTTTTCCATATTGACTTCCCCTCATGTATAGAAAGAGAGAAGCCAAGTTCCTTCTCCCAGGCTATGGCGTAGGTCGGTTTGTCAGGTGCCAAAGAGCCCATCACAACAGAATAGGTGTAGCACTTTTTTGAATGATCTGCACAACAACCCATCCTATATAATAATTTGCTAGGATGTTTGTCACAATGCAATCATTCGCAGTAGAGACTGCCTGCATTCAGGCAGTCTCTACTGTGCATGAATGCATTGCGTGAGTGAGACGATGCAAGAGTGCATCTTATGGAGCAGTGAAGTAGCCGCCTCTTAACCCTTTGTATGCCAGAGGGGTAAGCAACGCATTGCAAAAGGGTTAACATTACCTGGACCTTGGCCTGTGTACACAGGCTTTTACACTAGAAATTAATATTTTGCTGTTTCAGAAAGCATCAAAGTTCCAGCATAGTGCTTTCAAGTGCATTCTGCGAGCTGATAATCTCTTCTCTTGAAGAGTACCTCTGGCTAGCTGTTTCCTTTTTGGGTAATTAGCTTTCACAAGGGAACATGCTTTTAGTACAGTGTTACCTATGTTCACAAGGCAACTGTTTTGTAGCAGTGAAATCATACTGAAAAAAGTAATACTTTGTTTCCCTGTGTTTTACAGGCAATATGCAACACACTTTTTTCTTTTTCTCATGGCATTCCTGGCTATCTGGTTGAAAAGCTGATTAAAATATGTACTGAAAATGCATACAATGTCTGCTGTCTCAGCCTTGCTCCACCATCTCCTGGTAGCCATAGAGCCACACACATATACTATCTGCATCCACAGCCTTTCTCTTATGATAGCTAGATACAGCTGTGGCTCCTCCCCTCCCTTATGCTGTGGCACACCTCTCTTCCTTAAGCCTTTAATCAGGTGGGGTCAACCACATCCTGATCCAGCTTCAGTTCTTAGCATGGTTCCATTGTGACCCCAGTGGGATCGGCAACAAACAATCACATCATAGCCTCACACTGACCCCTCTGAGCCCCCTTCCCCCTCTGTTGAGAACAGAAGCAAGATCAGGAAGTGCCAGCTACAAGGCTTAAGGGAGGGAGGTGAGCCACAGAGCGGAACATGTGTGAGGAAGTGAAGGAGCACAAATCTGAGGGAGGGAGGAATGCTTCAGTTGGATGGTGGGTAAGAGAACAAGGTTAGATGCAGCTGGAGGGTGTGCAAGGGAGGGAGGTGAGCTACAGTCAGAGGGTAGGTGAGGTAGGAAAGGGACTGCAGTCAGAGGGTAGGTAAGAGATGGAGGTGAACTACAGTTGGAAGGTAGTTGAGTGAAGAAAAGGGCTGCAGTCAGAGGCTGGGTAAGGGAGGGATGTGAACTTTTCAAATAAATTTTATTGAAGTAATGAAGTAAATACAAGTAAATAGTCAGTGCAAAGTGAGTCCAAACACGGACCAGTGGTTACAGTTTCAGGAAAACAAATAAACAGAAATGTTTACTAGCAAAGCCTGGCATCACATATAAGGACAACTAATTGTGAATCCGTTGTAGGGCATAGCGAATATCAAATCCAGGGCCTGCCGGGGATACACCACCACAACAGTCCCCAAGCATTAGCTTCTAAACCAAAGGTCCTCCCAGAAAGAAATTATGGAGAGGAAAATAGGAAGGAGGTAGATAAAGGAAAGGAAGCCTGAAAACCTCTCCAGCCAAGACAGGAGGAGGAGAGACAAGAAGAGAAAAGAGAAGAGAGATACAAGGGAATAGGATGAGTAAAGGAAGAAGTAAAGAGGAAGAACAGAGTTGGACTCCATATGAGGAACATCCCCCACCACCCAGTTACCACCACCAGCCCCATGTCACAGTGCCTCACCGCTGCCCCCTAGTTACAGCCTCCGGACACACCACTTACATTTACATTAACCCCCTCCATACCCATACTGCCCATCCTCAACCCAAGCTGGAATGCGTTGACAATTCCCAATGAGTCCAAATTTCTCTGAAAGATTGGTAGCAGTTCAAACTAATGGTATGTAGCTTCTCCATATCCGTATATCTGTTTACCTGCTTTGCCCAGGATGCCAGAGATGGTAGCTCCTGGGACCTCCAATGCGCAGAAAGCCCAAGGAAAGTAGAAGAGTTTTGACTACTTTCTTTGGGCTGAATCAGGCAGGAGAAACTGAGGGGTTATCATTTATGATTAACCCGGTATTGGGATCAATAAAACGGAGTTTTGGGTATATAATAGTTAAACCACAATTCACCATTTAGGTACTTATTTTTTTATAGCACTGTGCATACAAGGTCATTTGCAGGATGTGTTAGAAACTGTGTTTATACTTACTGCTTCTAGTGTCTAGGTCTGTTTAGAGCCTTATCTTTTGTTTATAGAAAACCCCCTGCATGGTAAACAAGGACTTTTCATTTTTTCATTTTTTTTTTTTTGTTGCACGCTTGGCACCAACATTTAGTAACATTATGCAGATAGGGCAACACAATACAAGTGGAAATTTTTAGGCCAGAATTAATCATTTTGTACCAGGGTGATTGATTTTAGTAATGTGCTCCTCAATTTAAAATTGGAGGTGATATTTCGGTCGAGCAACTATATTTTTCAGTTCTACACCTGTATATTAATGGCATGTGAATCAACAGTTCATAGGAAAATAAAATATATTCTCAACAAATGACTGAAAATCCACTAGAAAGCTTCAAATGGTCCAAAGTTGTGGACTGGAACAGCTTCAGTTCTCCATGATGCAGTCGTGTTTCTTGGTAGTGTATAGATCTGTGTCATCTAATGTGTAGAAAGGATCTATAAAGATATTACTATAGGATATGAGGTCTGGAGTCATAATATAAAAATAAACGGTTTATTATCAAAAATATAATGTATTAAAAATATAATATATAATAAATAATATAATAATAAATAATATAAACACCCTTGACCGGTTTCAGTTTGTGTAAAACTCCATTTTCAAAAGGGCAAGTGATTGATTTTAGACCAGAATGGATCATTTTGTACCAAAATGTTTGAATTTAGACCTTTTGTACCAGAACAGAGAAATTTATACCAGAGTAGAGAAGAAGATGTGGCAAAAGCTTACTCGCACATGTGTGTGTGTGTGTGTGTGTGTGTGTGTGTGTGTGTGTATATATATATATGATAATACCAGTGATAATTTTCAGAACAGAGAGATTATTTCTCTGCAAGACTAATGGTATTTAATACTTTTATTATTGCAAGCATATATTATTTCCTTATACTCTGCTATTTATACTGGATTCACTGAAGATATTTACTAATCATACTTTTTATATTTCTGTATGATTTATGGTATATGCATAATAAATATATATACCTGTTTAAGTATATTTGAAGCTCTCAGACCCCTTGTTTATTGAACTTGCAATATTCTAAAGAATTGTGAGGCCATTCTACATATACAAAATCAGGGGAATGTGAACTTGTACTTAGAGTAGGGAATAACTGTCCTCTGAGACTTTATATGGGGAATAAAGGTACAACTCGTTAAACCCTTTCCCCTGCTTGAACCTCAAATCCCATAGCACACTCTCTCAACACCCCACTACCCATCTCAGTTTCCTGATCTTAGCAATCTCACTGCATCTGCAATGGACGATTAACCACCTTTTTTAATTTAAATAAATAAATAAATACATAAAGTAACTCCCTTCCTGGTCTATATATGTCCCATACTAAAGTATTTCTTTATATTTTAACTTAATCCAAAGTGGGGTGAATGTCCACAATTTCTGAAGGTGTCTGGGTGTCCCAGGACCACATTTATTTTTGAACAATTTCCTTCATGACTTGTTTTTCATGATGGAGAGACAGAAGGATATTTTCCCAAAAATGTTTACTTACGTTAATTTTGGCCTTGCATTAATGTTTTCCAGGCTGGTTGAAACACATTTATTAAATAATAAAGAGTGTGATAAACACACACAAACATTAAGAAAAATTAGGTATTTCATTCAAAGAAACAGCAGTCTCTCAGGTGCTGATCAAGTTTAGCTTTTTTTTTTTTTTTTTTTTTTTTTTTTTTTTTAATATGTGACAACAAAATCAGCCTGATCTCTGTAATACAGCTGTTTCCCTGTAGGCACATGGAAAGCAAGGATCCATGCCTGGAATACACTTCCACTTAGGGAGACTAAAACAATATTTCAAGGTGTTTATACAACACAGGACTCTCTTTATATTTTAACATTCTCCTTCCTGATCTGCTCAGGCTGGAGAGACATGTTATTAATTTCCCCAAATTGTTTACTTAAAGTGGAACTAGCACCCCAACACAATGTATTCTCGAAGTCTTTGTCTTCCTAGCGTTATTAGCAATCAATAGTTTTCTCCAAAAAAGTTTTGTAAGAGCACTATCTTTATACTAAATCTCTACCTGATGACGTCTTGCCCCTTGAATCCGTTCTGCGCATGACCGGTATGGAGCCATTCAGCTCCATTGTACCTCCCTCTGTCTTGTCCATCACTATGTCATTGTCCTCAGCATCACGTGACCTGCCATGCTCCTGGCATCAAGCGCGTTGAGGTGACTTCAGCCTAGTGGAAACACACCGGTGCTTTATATATTGCGAGTCCTTCACATGCACCCACTCTCACTAGGCTGAAATGACCTGACCGCACTTGATGCCAGGAGAGTGGCAGGTCACGTGATGCTGAGGAGAATGACGTACGAGTGATGGGCAAGACGAAGGGAGGTACAATGGAGACAAATGGCTCCATAGCGGTCATGTGCAGAACGGATTCAAGGGGCAAGACATCATCAGGTAGAGATTTGGTATAAAGATAGTGCTCTTACAAAGCTTTTTTTGGAGAAAACTAACTATGGAGTGTTAATAACGCTAGGAAGACAAAGACTTAGAGAGTACATTGTGTTGGGGTGGTAGTTCCGCTTTAAGGTCATTTTGGTCTTAAATTAATGCTTTCCAGGCTGGCTAGAACATATTGATTAAAAAAACAAACGTACAGAGATTAAACAAAATTAAATATTTTGTGCACAGTCAAGGGGCCCTCTCTGTTGCTGAAGTAATGTTTTTTGCTCCCACATGCATGGCAAAATAAAAGTTTCAAATTCTATATCTGTCTGATTGCTTCTACAGACATTCATCTCCAAAACATCAGATAATCTCTCTCTATGAAAGAGAAACAACACAATCCCAGACAGCCACCTCATCCTATTATGGCCTCATTACTGGGGTGCAGCTGATTCCCTTTAGGTAAATGGGGCACAAGGGCCCATACTTGGGATACTCTTCAATTTGGGAAGACTAGAAAACAAACAGTGTGGCGAACACACACTGAGACTGAGCAAAACAAAATATTGTTATCTAATGTATGGTAGCTTCTCAGGTGCTGCTCAAGTCCCATTGTTCACTCCCATGTGCCATTACAAAAGGAAATTTCCATACCCACCAACCCACAGCCATTCCAGCTCTGAAATATCAGGCAAATCCTCTTTTCATGAGAGAACAAGACAACGCCAGACTATACTTCAGCCTATATTGCGTTCATCAGTGGGTTGCAGGTGATTGCCTGTAGGAGCAGTGGGCCATGCCTGAGGTACCCTTTCATGCAGGAAGACTAACACACACACACAGACACAGAACAAAATTAAGTATTTTATTGTAAGGCATGAGGGCCTCTTTTGTAAAAAGAAAATTTTTCACAGTCAATCCAGGTATAAATGTTAGGAAAATTCTCTGTGCAAGAAAGAAACAGCACAATCCCAGATGTATGTTTCAGCCTATGTGGTCCTTCTTAGTGATGAACATCTGTTCCCCTAGGCATTAGGAAAGCAAGAGTCCACACCTGGGATACCCTTCCACATGGCAAGACTAAAAAAACAAGAAATGTTACAAATGCATATGGAGATTGAATCAAATTAAGTATTTTGTTCTAAATCATGGTGGCCTCTCAGGTGTTGGTCAAGTCACATTTTTTTGCTCCCATGTGCATTGTGGAGAGAAATGTTCCATATTCATATCAATCCGATTGCTCCCACCGCCAGTCCAACTCCAAGATGTCAGTTACATATGTTTCATCCTAACTGGGCCTCATTAGTGTGGTACAACTGATTTTCTCTAGCCACATGGCAAGCAAGGCCCATGGCTGGTATACCTTCCCTTTAGGGAGTCTACCCAGTCTCCCTAGTGCCTTCCAGTTGGATAACCTGATTCCAGGTAACTTTCACCAGGAAATTTTTCTCAGTCTCTTATGTGCTTATCCAGTTCCTTTCCATGCTCTGCCATGGTTGGAAAATTTTACTTTGCATCTTTACTCAGCTCAGGGTGCAGCAAGAGCATGTTGGTACTGTTTTCAAGTCAACAAATCCTATTCCTCCCAGAGGATCCTGAGATATCCCCCTCTAGGCACATGAAGAGCAAGAGTACATACCTGGGATACTCTTGCATATTCATTGAGACTAAAAAGAAAAAAGTGTGGCAAAAGCACACGGGATCTGAACAAAACAACGTTTTTTTTTCTAAGACATGGTTAGCTTTCAGGTGCTGCTCAAGTCATGTTCTTCCCTCCCATGTGCTACTGCAGAAAATACATTTTCATACAACTCAGGTCCCACCCATAGGCAGTCCAGCTCCACAATATAAAATCCTCTCTGTACGAGAGAAACAGCACAATCCCAGATTATATTTAAGCTTATGGGGGGCCTCATCAATTATGTACAGCAAATCCCTTCTAAGCACATGGAGAGCAAGAGCCCATGCTTGGGATACCTTTCCATTTATTGAGACTAAAAGACAAAAAATGTGACAAATGCATACTAAGATTGAACAAACAGAAAGTGGAACCTGTGCTCCTCTATATAAAGTGCAAAGTATTTCCTGTATTGGGCATATATAATATTTCTTAGTAAATAAGTGAGATTATGGTTTCACCAATTGGCCAAGTCATGTATAAGCTTGCCACCCAGTCAAAGTATCTCAATTTATGGCAATTGAGATACTTTGAATGTCCTATCTAAATTAAAAATTCCCTGAGGAGATGTTGTAATAAATATGATATTTGTAATGCTTGTGAGTCCCAGTGTATTGCAATTAAAAACAAATTTTTATCATATTGTATGTTCGCTGCTTTTAATTGGAATACACGGGGACCCATGTTATGGTCATTTAATGCTGTAAGCTTTCCTTTTCTTCTTAAGACTGAACAAACTCAAAGATTTTGATTCAACAGATGGCGGCCTCTTAGGTGCTGCTCAAATCATGATTTTAAACAAGAATTTAAACAGGACAACTCCAAAATGCCATGTAAATCTGTATGAAAGAAACAACACAACCTCACATGTATGTTTCGGCCTATAGGCTACTTAGTTAATCCCCCTGAGGTACCTGGAGAGCAAAGCCAATGCCTTGGAAACTTTTCCACTTAAGGAGACTAAAAAACAAAAAAGTGGTAAGAACATACACTGAGATAACAAAACTGACTCACAGGTGCAGCTCAAATCATATTGCTAATTCCCATATTCCATTGCAGATAGGAAATTTACAGATACATAGTCATATTAGTCTGACCTGTCCAAAATCAATCTAATTCCAACATGTTAAGCAATTACTCTCCGCATGAGAGAAACAACAAACACAAGTGAGAAATTCATCAGTGGGGGACAGCTGATTGCCTCTAGCCAAATGGAGAGCAAGGGTGCATGCCAGAGATTCCCTTCCATTTAGGGAGAAAAAAAAAAAAAAAAAAAAAAAAAAAAAATATTAAGCATTTTGGTCTAAGGCATAGTGACTGCTTGGTTGTATGCACGCACGCACGCACGCACGCACGCACGCACACACACCCCCACACCCTCACCCTCTACCTACACCTACCTCTCGCTCACTTCTCACCAACCACCAAATTTCAACCTATCTGGGCCTACTGGGGTATAACTGATTGCTTCTAGCGACATTGAAAGCAAGGGCATATGCCTAGAATACTCTCCCATTCCAGGAAACTAAAAAATAAATAATGTGACAAATACACAGTGATACTCCACAAAATTAAAAACCTTTGTTGTAAGCATTGTTCACTTTCAGGTACTATTTAGATTATATTGTTCACTCTCAAGTTCCAAGGTAGAATGGAAATTGTGGTTACAGGCTGGTCACAAACAAACAGCCCAGCTGTAAAATATCAGGAAAATGCTCTCAGCATGAGGGAAACCACACAAACCCAGACTACATTGCAGTCTACATAGCTTTTAACAGTGGTGTATAGCTCATTCTCTTTTTTTTTTTTTTTTTTTTAATAGCTAAAGCGCATGGGTCAATGTCTTGGATACCCTTCCACTTAAGGAGACAAAAATAATAAAGTGACACACAGAGACTGAACAAAATGAAGTATTTTGTTCTAAGGCACAATGACCTCTCAGGTGCTGCTCAAGTCAAAATGTTCACTCCAGTGAGCCATTGCAGAAAGGAAATTTCCATACTTAGGGAGACTGGACAAAATTAAGTATTTTTTTTTTTTCTAAGGCATGGCAGCCTACCATGTGCCATTGCAGAAAGCAAGTATCAACATAAGCCAGGTGCCCCCCACAGAGAGTCCAGATCCACAACATCAGACAAATTCTCTCAATACAAGAGAAACAGCATAGCCATGTATTATTTTTTGGTCTATAGTGACCTCATCAGTGATACACAGCTAATGCCCACTAAGCATATGGAGAGCAAGAGCCCATACCTAGGATACTCTTTCACTTAGTGAGCCTAAACATTAAAAAAATATGATAAAGGCACACAAACACTAAACAAAAGTAAGTGTTTTGTGCTAAAGCATGGCAGCCTCCCAGGGGTTTGGATATCCTTCCACTTAGGGAGACTAGAAACAAAAAGTGGGGAGTGCACATACACACATTCATTGTCATATTAATCTGACCCTACCCACAGTCAATCCAGCTCCAATATACTAAGCAAATCCTCTCTGTATGTGAGAAACTGCACACACCCAGATAAGGGCATCATTGGTGGGGTACAGCTAAATGCCTTTAGGCACATTGAGAGCAAGGTTGCATGCCTGGGATTCCTTTCCATTCAGGGACACTAAAATAAAAAAAAATTGTGACGAGCGATCACTGAGACTGAACAAAATTAAATGATTCACTTAAAGTCATGCTGGCCTCTCAGGTGCTGTTCAAATCACATTTTTTGCTCCCATGTGTCATTGCACAAAGGACCATTAACATGTCTGTATGGCCCCACCCAAAGACAGTCCTGCTCTGAAAAGGCCCAAATCCATTCTGCATGCAAGAAAAAAAAGCATAACTTTAGACAACCTATTAGCTTATGTTGGCCTTATCAGTGAGGTAGAACTGGTGCTTCTCAGTATCATTCAATACACTTTGGTTACTGAAGTTCTAGCACAGAAAAGAAATTGGTCACATCCCTATAATACCGACCAAATATTAGGAAGACATGCACAGCATGCAAGAACTCACACAAGCCAAGCTAATTTGCAATCTAGTAGTTGGGTGCAACTTACATCCTTTAGGGCAATGAAGAGCAAGGGTCAATGCCTTGGATACCCTTTCACTTAAGGAGACAAAAAAAAAAAAAAAAAAAAGTGAAACCAAAATGAAGTATTTTTTCCATCGTATCCCCTCTGCACATATTGTATCCTACTTACCGTGCATTCTTCTCCCTTATCTCTGATTGGTTCCATGTTCCTTTTATACATACCTTGCCACTGGTGCCATGCCCGTTCTTTGAGTTTTAGTACACTGAGAGTGGCATTCCTGAAGTTCTACACTGTGTTTGGTATGTCTTGCTTTTAGACCTTGTTCTCTATTCTCGTCAGTTTGTCTTTTTGTGGATGATCTCAGAAGGTTCTTTTCTGAATCATCTTAACACTCCTTCTGTGCCTCGCAAATTTGCCTAGTTCCTTAAGTGTCTCGTAAATATGTGACTGATTACCGGCTAAACCACAGCAATTTCCAGACTCTGGCTTTCCTCCAGCTTAAGACAATGGATAGTTACTTACTCTGTATTTACCTTGTCCCTAGCATGCTTTACAAGTACTGCTTAACTATTGGCAATTTACTCTAGTTTGTGTCCGACTGTTTCCTACTTCACCTTGTCTCTGGTTCCTGTGATTTGATGGCTAGTTCTCTAAGAAAAGGGTAGCCAAGCTTGTAGTAACTTGGTTATCTTCCCGACTATTGTCCTTTTTCTTCACCTGGTGGCTGACAGTAGGAAGTGCTGCTTTCTACTATCATCCACAGAAAAACATACAAAAAGAGGGTATTTGATTTTGTTCATGCTAGCCATCAGATTTTGATATTGAGAAACGTTAATCATTTTTTAGCTTTATTTATTTTATATTTAATCTCAGCATTTTTTATTTCAAAATTTGAAGTAGCACCTTGTTTTTTCCTACAGCCTTCACCTTGGAGACCTGAGCAGAGACAGGTGTATTTTCTCTACAGGCTCGTATTGTTAGGAGATGGCATATGCCCCCCTCCAACCATCATATTTGTGAGTATACTCAAATACATTTCATGCATTATCTATTTGAATAATAGGCACTATTGGATCCCTCTATTTGTGTGTTTTTCTAAGTATTCCACATCTGGAAGGATGTACTGAGGAGCTGCACATTAGCAGAAGTGTCTCAGTTGGCAGCTGACCATCTGTACTGTAGTTGGGGCAGTATAAAGATCCCTCCTGTTTGATTTTCAGTGAACACGTGTGTTTTTCTGAACACTACCCTTTTGAATAGATCTCTTACATTGGTGAAGGGAATTTGTGATTTAATTCCATCAAACGATACTGCACTAGGAGTGCATCCTGTCTTTTGTTCTCTTTCTACTGTCTTCCATCAATAGATGATTAAAGGGATAGTAATACTTCTATTTAAATGGAGGTCTGGGTCTTCTTTATTTATTTATTTATTTATTTATTTATTTTTAAACATGTAGCTCTATAATTAATTACTTACAGTTCTGTAGTTCAAGCACTATTCAATCCAAAAGGATCCCCCTACTGCCCCTTCTGGCCTCCTCCCATTAGATCTGGAATCCAGTCATAAGACCAGAGGGATGCAGTAACGGACAATTTTCACTCGGTAAGTATAAGGAAAACCCCGACCCCCTTGACAAAGGAGGGCAGCAATTTCTTTTTGCTTACTGAAGATTGTCCCTTGCCGTTGTCCATCCAGACCAGACTGAGAGGAAGAGTGACACAGAGGAAAGGGGCAGGAGGGGGATCATTTTGGATTGAATAGTGCATCAGCTACAAAACTGTAAGTAATAAAATATAGAGCTACATGTTAAAAAAAAAAAAAAATAAGGAAGACTCAGACCTCTACTTTAATAGAAGTATTGCTATCCCTTTAAGGACAATAGGCAGGAGAGGTAACCAAGTTATTATTTGAAAGCCCTTAGAATCAGAGGAGATAGGTTTCCCTTATATACATTCACCTGATTTAGAACTTTGAAGAGATAATTATCAGCAGACACAACATACTTTACAGTATTCCTCCTCATTATATTGAGAGAAGTCAGACATGTTCAACTAGGCTCATGAGCCTGCAAGGGTATGCAAAAGCTTACTGGGACTGTGTCCTTGTGAATCTTGTTTAGCGCACATATTCCATACACAGAAAAAGCAATACTCTGAAGTATATCATACAGATCCTGCTGACAAACTACCAAACAATTCTTATTTGAACAAGGGAAGCAACTAACCCACAATAACCATTTTTTTTTTTTTTTTTTTTTTTTTTTTTTTTTTTTTTTTTTTGTATTGCTGCACCTCATCAGTGGGATGCACCTGATCCCACTAGGCACTTGTGAGCAACCGGTCCATGTCTGGATTCCCTCATTACCCTTAGGGTGACTAACCCTAAGAGCAATTTGCTTATAGGAGAATTAGGCAGAGATGCTCGACTAGACTCATGAGCCTGCAAGTGCAGGAAAAGCTCAATGTCCTTGCACCCAGAGTACAATCTCTTTTAGCTCACAAATGCCATACACAGAGAAGAAGTATTCAGAAGTATATCACACAGGTCCTGCCAAAATAACAGTCCAGCTACTAAATGCCAGACAATTCTTTTATGAACAATGGAAGGAGCTAACCCCAGAGGTACTTTTCAGCTTTGTTGGACATCATTGATCCTTCTAGGCACTTGTGAGCAAGGGGTCCACATCTGGATTCCCCCATTACCCTTAGGATGATTAAACCTATGACCAATTTGCATATAGAGAGAAGTCAGAGATACTGATCTAAGCTCATGAGCCTGCAAAGGTGCACAAAAGCTCACTGGCACTGTGTCCTCACCCAGAGTGCAATCTCTTTTAGTTCACAAAAAGGCCATACACAGAAGAAATATTCTGAAGCATATCATACAGGTCCCATCAAAACAACAGGCCAGCTAACAATTACCAGACAATTCTTCTATGAACAAGGGCAGCAGCTGACCCCAGACATGTTTGCAAGCATTGCTGTAGTACTACTACAACATCAGTTCATCTAATCCCACTGAGCACTTGTGAGCAAGGTGTCCATGTCTGGATTCCCCCATTACCCTTAGGGTCACTAACCCTAAGAGCAATTTGTATATCGAGAGAAGAAGTCATAGATGCTCACCTCGGCTCATGAGCCTTCAAGGGTATGCAAAAGCTCACTGGGACTGTGTCCTCGAGCACAGAGTGGAACTGTGTGGCCATTCTATTATTACATTGTAGCAGGATGGTCTTTGCATGGCTTTCTTTTACAGTCATGCAAACTTTCCCAGGCTCAGCAGCTCAGGACCGCAAAGCCTTAGGAAAAAAGCCATTACCACCACAGCTTTCTAGTGTCCATGTATGCACTCAATCACCTTCCTCCCACTCACTCAAGTCTTCCTAGACCCCTTTGATTCCATGTAGCTTTAAAGCATTGCTGTGTAATGCAACTGTCTGGCATCAGAAGTGTTAGCTGGCCAAAAAATCAATTTGCACTAATCAGAAACCACTACAGGCTTAGCTCCCATGATCATCTCTTCACAGATAGGCAACTCCAGTGACCGTGAGTAAGATACTAAGCAGTGTGTAACTACATGATCATACTCACAGATAGAGGAAGGCTGCACCAGCAAGCACACTGTCACAGAGGGAACATAAATATCCTAGAGGCCTCAGAGAATGAGTGTGCCTGAGCCCCCCCCCCCCCCCTCTTTGGATATGTTAAATATGAACAGATCATCTTCAATTTCCATGCAGTTACTCACATCATTGCATTAAATGTATGGGAGAGGAGTGTAGTGCTAAAAGGAGAAGGTAGTTGAAGCTGGGAGTGATATGATTATGATGGGGGGGGGGGAGTTAAGAATCTGTGGAGCTACTGACAAATAGTACGGTGTGGTATATAAAAATGCAAGTGGGGTGGTTATGGGGCAGTGACTGACATCACCAGATCAGTAACAGTCTGAGAAGGATGAAATGAGAATCAACAGCAGAGGAACACAGAGCAAGATTCCATTACATTAGAATGGGCATTAATCTGTGAACAAAGAGTAAGAAAGTCTTTTTCTAGACTTTTTTCAACTTCTGCTATTCTTTTCCAGCCGGTATGTAAGCTGAATTTCCCAGTTCGGTATACATACAAAAACAGCCCAAAACAAAATGGCAAACAACCATTCTGCTATTACATAGTAGTAGGATGGTGGTCATTGCATGTCTAGCTTGTCCAGGCATTTTCAGCTTCTAAAGGCCATTACAACCACAGTCTCCTCATGGTCCCCATTTGTATATATGTACTCTCACCACACTCACACAATTCCCCTTAAGATGCCTAATAGCTTGCAATGCATAGCTGTGCAATACCTTGTAAACTGTCTGAAACTGGAAATGTACACTTCCCCAAACCCCCCTACTAACCTAACCAGGCCCCGGGGGGTGGGGGGGTGGGGGGGGCTTCCTTTCATTTTGCAACTGAACAGCCCTTTTGGGTGTATTTAGCTAAAACGTGATGCTTCTCAGTGGTGACTATAGAACAGGTCATTGTGCTGTTGTTTGCTCTCAGAAGTCTATCACGTTGTATATGCTTATATGACAAATAAGCAGGAATGAGGAATGAGGAGCTGCACATTAGCAGAAGTGTCTCAGTTGGCAGCTGACCATCTATACTGTAGTTGGGGCAGTAAAAAGATCCCTCCTGCTTGATTTTCAGTGAACACGTGTGTTTTTCTGAACACTACCCTTTTGAATAGATCTCTTACATTGGTGAAGGGAATTTGTGATTTAATTCCATCAAACGATACTGCACTAGGAGTGCATCCTGTCTTTTGTTCTCTTTCTACTGTCTTCCATCAATAGATGATTAAAGGGATAGTAATACTTCTATTTAAATGGAGGTCTGGGTCTTCTTTATTTATTTATTTATTTATTTATTTATTTTTAAACATGTAGCTCTATAATTAATTACTTACAGTTCTGTAGTTCAAGCACTATTCAATCCAAAAGGATCCCCCTACTGCCCCTTCTGGCCTCCTCCCATTAGATCTGGAATCCAGTCATAAGACCAGAGGGATGCAGTAACGGACAATTTTCACTCGGTAAGTATAAGGAAAACCCCGACCCCCTTGACAAAGGAGGGCAGCAATTTCTTTTTGCTTACTGAAGATTGTCCCTTGCCGTTGTCCATCCAGACCAGACTGAGAGGAAGAGTGACACAGAGGAAAGGGGCAGGAGGGGGATCATTTTGGATTGAATAGTGCATCAGCTACAAAACTGTAAGTAATAAAATATAGAGCTACATGTTAAAAAAAAAAAAAAATAAGGAAGACTCAGACCTCTACTTTAATAGAAGTATTGCTATCCCTTTAAGGACAATAGGCAGGAGAGGTAACCAAGTTATTATTTGAAAGCCCTTAGAATCAGAGGAGATAGGTTTCCCTTATATACATTCACCTGATTTAGAACTTTGAAGAGATAATTATCAGCAGACACAACATACTTTACAGTATTCCTCCTCATTATATTGAGAGAAGTCAGACATGTTCAACTAGGCTCATGAGCCTGCAAGGGTATGCAAAAGCTTACTGGGACTGTGTCCTTGTGAATCTTGTTTAGCGCACATATTCCATACACAGAAAAAGCAATACTCTGAAGTATATCATACAGATCCTGCTGACAAACTACCAAACAATTCTTATTTGAACAAGGGAAGCAACTAACCCACAATAACTATTTTTTTTTTTTTTTTTTTTTTTTTTTTTTTTTTTTTTTTTTTTTTTTTTTTTTTATTGCTGCACCTCATCAGTGGGATGCACCTGATCCCACTAGGCACTTGTGAGCAACCGGTCCATGTCTGGATTCCCTCATTACCCTTAGGGTGACTAACCCTAAGAGCAATTTGCTTATAGGAGAATTAGGCAGAGATGCTCGACTAGACTCATGAGCCTGCAAGTGCAGGAAAAGCTCAATGTCCTTGCACCCAGAGTACAATCTCTTTTAGCTCACAAATGCCATACACAGAGAAGAAGTATTCAGAAGTATATCACACAGGTCCTGCCAAAATAACAGTCCAGCTACTAAATGCCAGACAATTCTTTTATGAACAATGGAAGGAGCTAACCCCAGAGGTACTTTTCAGCTTTGTTGGACATCATTGATCCTTCTAGGCACTTGTGAGCAAGGGGTCCACATATGGATTCCCCCATTACCCTTAGGATGATTAAACCTATGACCAATTTGCATATAGAGAGAAGTCAGAGATACTGATCTAAGCTCATGAGCCTGCAAAGGTGCACAAAAGCTCACTGGCACTGTGTCCTCACCCAGAGTGCAATCTCTTTTAGTTCACAAAAAGGCCATACACAGAAGAAATATTCTGAAGCATATCATACAGGTCCCATCAAAACAACAGGCCAGCTAACAATTACCAGACAATTCTTCTATGAACAAGGGCAGCAGCTGACCCCAGACATGTTTGCAAGCATTGCTGTAGTACTACTACAACATCAGTTCATCTAATCCCACTGAGCACTTGTGAGCAAGGTGTCCATGTCTGGATTCCCCCATTACCCTTAGGGTCACTAACCCTAAGAGCAATTTGTATATCGAGAGAAGAAGTCATAGATGCTCACCTCGGCTCATGAGCCTTCAAGGGTATGCAAAAGCTCACTGGGACTGTGTCCTCGAGCACAGAGTGGAACTGTGTGGCCATTCTATTATTACATTGTAGCAGGATGGTCTTTGCATGGCTTTCTTTTACAGTCATGCAAACTTTCCCAGGCTCAGCAGCTCAGGACCGCAAAGCCTTAGGAAAAAAGCCATTACCACCACAGCTTTCTAGTGTCCATGTATGCACTCAATCACCTTCCTCCCACTCACTCAAGTCTTCCTAGACCCCTTTGATTCCATGTAGCTTTAAAGCATTGCTGTGTAATGCAACTGTCTGGCATCAGAAGTGTTAGCTGGCCAAAAAATCAATTTGCACTAATCAGAAACCACTACAGGCTTAGCTCCCATGATCATCTCTTCACAGATAGGCAACTCCAGTGACCGTGAGTAAGATACTAAGCAGTGTGTAACTACATGATCATACTCACAGATAGAGGAAGGCTGCACCAGCAAGCACACTGTCACAGAGGGAACATAAATATCCTAGAGGCCTCAGAGAATGAGTGTGCCTGAGCCCCCCCCCCCCTCTTTGGATATGTTAAATATGAACAGATCATCTTCAATTTCCATGCAGTTACTCACATCATTGCATTAAATGTATGGGAGAGGAGTGTAGTGCTAAAAGGAGAAGGTAGTTGAAGCTGGGAGTGATATGATTATGATGGGGGGGGGGGAGTTAAGAATCTGTGGAGCTACTGACAAATAGTACGGTGTGGTATATAAAAATGCAAGTGGGGTGGTTATGGGGCAGTGACTGACATCACCAGATCAGTAACAGTCTGAGAAGGATGAAATGAGAATCAACAGCAGAGGAACACAGAGCAAGATTCCATTACATTAGAATGGGCATTAATCTGTGAACAAAGAGTAAGAAAGTCTTTTTCTAGACTTTTTTCAACTTCTGCTATTCTTTTCCAGCCGGTATGTAAGCTGAATTTCCCAGTTCGGTATACATACAAAAACAGCCCAAAACAAAATGGCAAACAACCATTCTGCTATTACATAGTAGTAGGATGGTGGTCATTGCATGTCTAGCTTGTCCAGGCATTTTCAGCTTCTAAAGGCCATTACAACCACAGTCTCCTCATGGTCCCCATTTGTATATATGTACTCTCACCACACTCACACAATTCCCCTTAAGATGCCTAATAGCTTGCAATGCATAGCTGTGCAATACCTTGTAAACTGCCTGAAACTGGAAATGTACACTTCCCCAAACCCCCCTACTAACCTAACCAGGCCCCGGGGGGTGGGGGGGGGCTTCCTTTCATTTTGCAACTGAACAGCCCTTTTGGGTGTATTTAGCTAAAACGTGATGCTTCTCAGTGGTGACTATAGAACAGGTCATTGTGCTGTTGTTTGCTCTCAGAAGTCTATCACGTTGTATATGCTTATATGACAAATAAGCAGGAATGAGGAATGAGGAGCTGCACATTAGCAGAAGTGTCTCAGTTGGCAGCTGACCATCTGTACTGTAGTTGGGGCAGTATAAAGATCCCTCCTGCTTGATTTTCAGTGAACACGTGTGTTTTTCTGAACACTACCCTTTTGAATAGATCTCTTACATTGGTGAAGGGAATTTGTGATTTAATTCCATCAAACGATACTGCACTAGGAGTGCATCCTGTCTTTTGTTCTCTTTCTACTGTCTTTCATCAATAGATGATTAAAGGGATAGTAATACTTCTATTTAAATGGAGGTCTGGGTCTTCTTTATTTATTTATTTATTTATTTTTAAACATGTAGCTCTATAATTAATTACTTACAGTTCTGTAGTTCAAGCACTATTCAATCCAAAAGGATCCCCCTACTGCCCCTTCTGGCCTCCTCCCATTAGATCTGGAATCCAGTCATGGGACCAGAGGGATGCAGTGAGGGACAATTTTCACTCGGTAAGTATAAGGAAAACCCCGACCCCCTTGACAAAGGAGGGCAGCAATTTATTTTTGCTTACTGAAGATTGTCCCTTGCCGCTGTCCATCCAGACCAGACTGAGAGGAAGAGTGACACAGAGGAAAGGAGCAGGAGGGGGATCATTTTGGATTGAATAGTGCATCAGCTACAAAACTGTAAGTAATAAAATATAGAGCTACATGTTAAAAAAAAAAAAAAGAAAGGAAGACTCGGACCTCTACTTTAATAGAAGTATTACTATCCCTTTAAGGACAATAGGCAGGAGAGGTAACCAAGTTACTATTTGAAAACACTTAGAATCAAAGGAGAGAGGTTTCCCTTATATACATTCACCTGATTTAGAACTTTGAGGAGATAATTATCAGCAGACACAACATACTTTACAGTATTCCTCCTAATTATATTGAGATAAGAAGTCAGAGATGTTCAAGCAGGCTCATGAGCCTGCAAGGGTATGCAAAGCTCACTGGGACTGTGTCCTTGTGAATCTCTTTTAGCTCACAAATTCCATGCACAGAAAATAAATATTCTGAAGCAAATCATACAGATCCTGCTGACAAAACACCAAACAATTCTTATTTGAAAAAGGGAAGCAACTAACCCACGATAAACGTCAGTAATGTGCACCTGATCCCACTAGGCACTTGTGAGCAAGGGGTCCACATCTGGATTCCCTCATTACCCTTAGGGTGACTAACCCTAAGAGCAATTTGCATATATAGAGAATTAGTCAGAGATGTTCGACTAGACTCATGAGTCTGCAAGTGTATGAAACGCTCAATGGGACTGTGTCCTTGCACCCAAAGTGCAATCTCTTTTAGCTCACAAATGCCATATACAGAGACAAAATATTCTGAAGCATATCACACAGGTCCTGCCAAAATAACAGTCCAGCAACTAAATGCCAGACAATTCTTTTATGAACAAGGGAAGGCACTAACTCCAGAGGTACTTTTCAGCCTTGTGGGGCCTCATCAATGCAGTGTGGCTGATCCTTCTAGGCACTTGTGAGCAAGGGGTCCACATCTGGATTCCACTATTACCCTTAGGGTGATTAAACCTATGAGCAATTTGCATATAGAGAGAAGAAGTCAGAGATACTCATCTAGGCTCATGAGCCTGCAAAGGTACACAAACGTTCACTGGCATTATGTCCTCACCCAGAGTGCAATCTCTTTTAGTTCACAAATGCCATACGCAGAGAAGAGATATACTGAAGCATATCATACAGGTCCTGCCAAAACGACAGTCCAGACAACAATTGCCAGATGATTCTTCTATGAACAAGGGCAGCAGCTAACCCCAGACATATGTTATTAAAAGCCTGAGGTGCTGTGCAGTCTTCATGCTGTACAATCCCTGTGCTTTCCTTGATCCCATCCATGCACTGTGTCCTCATGTGGGTTCAAACAGTGCAGTTCCTGGAGCTAGGTCAGCCTTCAGCCCCCTTTGGACTTCTCCTCCTCCCTCTTCAGAGATAGGCAACTCCAGTTACCGTGAGTAAGATACTAAGCAGTGTGTAACTACATGATCATACTCACAGATAGAGGAAGGCTGCACCAGCAAGCACACTGTCACAGAGGGAACAGAAATATCCTAGAGGCCTCAGAGAATGAGTGTGCCTGAGCCCCCCCCCCCCACACACACACACACACCCTTTGGATATGTTAAATATGAACAGATCATCTTCAATTTCCATGCAGTCACTCACATCATTGCATTAAATGTATGGGAGAGGAGTGTAGTGCTAAAAGGAGAAGGCAGTTGAAGCTGGTAGTGATATGATTATGATGGGGGGGGGGTTAAGAATCTGTGGAGCTACTGACAAATAGTACGGTGTGGTATATAAAAATGCAAGTGGGGTGGTTTTGGGGCAGTGACTGACATCACCAGATCAGTAACAGTCTGAGAAGGATGAAATGAGAATCAACAGCAGAGGAACACAGAGCAAGATTCCATTACATTAGAATGGGCATTCATCTGTGAACAAAGAGTAAGAAAGTCTTTTTCTAGACTTTTTTCAACTTCTGCTATTCTTTTCCAGCCGGTATGTAAGCTGAATTTCCCAGTTCGGTATACATACAAAAACAGCCCAAAACAGAATGCCAAACAACCATTCTGCTATTACATAGTAGCAGGCATTTTCAGCTTCTAAAGGCCATTACAACCACAGTCTCCTCATGGTCCCCATTTGTATATATGTACCCTCACCACACTCACACAATTACCCTTAAAATGCCTAATAGCTTGCAATGCATAGTTGTGCAATACCTTGTAAACTGTCTGAAACTGGAAATGTACACTTCCCCAAAACCCCCTACTAACCTAACCAGGCCCCGGGGGGTTGGGGGGGCTTCCTTTCATTTTGCAACTGGACAGCCCTTTTGGGTGTGATTAGCTAAAACGTGATGCTTCTCAGTGGTGACTACAGAACAGGTCATTGTGCTGTTGTTCACTCTCAGAAGCCTGTCACGTTGTATATGCTACACAATAAATAGGCAGTTTTTAATGATATTTTCAAATATGTAAAGCAAATTCAAGGTGATAGTTCCACTTTAATACACCATAGAACTTGGTCTGTTAGGAACCCTTATTATACAGTAACTACCCTCTATATATAATAGCAGCTACATTTATACAGTTGGTTGAAGTAAACTCTAATATGATGCCACAGTTTTGTAAGAACACTCAGGCAATTAGGTAAGGTTAAAATCAGCTTTATTGAAATCTAATAAATTAACAAGGAAGAATCACCCTACTCAGGTCCAGATAAGGACAGCACCGTGGTACTTCCCCAAATCTGACACAGGTCAGGATGAACAGAAATGACTGGCAAGCAAAATATACAGTAGAACTAAGTAGGCTTGATCCGTAGACTGGTAACTGGAATAGAGTAAACCACAGCAGTACCAAACCGCGGAAAGGCCCTTCTATAGCGGTAGGTAATGCAGGGCAAATCCCTAGAAGACTAGGGGTAGCGGAGGCAACACAGAATGGTCACTCGAAAGTGACAGAGTCCCTAGCACACTAGGGATAGCAGAGGCAACACAGATAGGACACTGGCTAGTGACTGAGTCCCTAGAACACTAGGGATAGCGGAGGCAACCCAGATAGGACACTGGCAAGTGACCGAGTCCCTGGAACGCTAGGGATAGTGGAGGCAACCCAGACAGGACACTGGCAATTGACCAAGTCCCTAGAACGCTAGGAATAGTGGAGTCAACCCAAATAGGACACTGGCAAGTGACCGAGTCCATAGAAAGCTACGGATAGTGGAGGCAACACAGATAGGACACTGGCAGATGACCGAGTCCCTAGAACACTAGGGATAATGGAGGCAACACAGCTAGGACACTGGCAAGTGACCGAGTCCCTGGACGCTAGGGATAGCAAAGGCAGCACTGATGAATACTGGCAAGTGAACGGAGCTGCTCGCAACACAGCCTCCCAGGTGACCTAGGGAGTGACAGGCCAAGCAGGCACTGTAGCGGTAGTCACTGAGTAGCAAGAGTAAGAGTAACGGAGCACAGGGTACGCACCCTGACGGGTCAGAAGCCAGAATGCCAGATCGGTACACACAGAGGTAGTAGCCAATCCTAGTCACCAACAGAATCAGATACTCAGCCAAAGCCAGGTCAGTACACACGGAGGTAGTCAGCCAGTCCTAGTCAGCAAGGAGCGGGTTCCCAGCCAAAGCCAGATTGGTACACACGGAGGTAGACAGCCAGTCCTAGTCAGCAATGGAGCGGGTTCTCAGCCAAAGTCAGATCGGTACACAAGGAGGTAGTCAGCCAGTCCTAGTCAGCAACGGAAAGCAATAACACAGGAGCGACAGGAGAGAAGTCAGACGAGCCGGGTCATACACGGAGCAGGAACAAAAAGCAACTCAAACGCTAGGTACAGGTACACCATGAAAGGGCGCTGAAAAGGTGACAGGAGAGAGTTTAAAAAGGCTAGCCCTGGGCAGAGCCAGAGCCCAATAACCAATAAGAACCGTGCAAAGATAAACCCGGAAGTAACAATGTCGATCTACCGCTAGGATCACGGGCACCGTGATATATGAATTGCTATTCTTACTGTACAATTACATTTAATTACAGTTTGACATCTCATTCTTTAGAAATCACACTGTTTCTTGCACTGTAAGTGACTGTACTCTGGGTACAGTCTACTTTAGAAAAGGCCTGCATAAACAACATATCTGCAATATATCACATTGTTGCAGTATTCCACTGAACATACAATGATAAACATTTTGATGACACTCAACCAAAAAATTATGTTATTGGTACTGAATCAAAATAATATTAAGCATGGAAATATATATGAAAATGATACTGCATACTATCAGTTGTTTTAGTAAAGCCTAATGATTCTTAATTACAAAAAAAAAAGATTACTTTGAAATTATAAAATAAGAGACCCCCTAAAATTGGGGTTACATGTACTGTACTAACCATACTGGCCCTTAGGAGCAATTTTGATGTACAAAAGAAAGCATTTTAGGCAAACATGAGCTAAGTTGTTTGTGACATACGTTTAGTCACCATAAGAAATACCCACTATATCCCCCTTTGCACCTGCCTTCCACACCCTGTCCCCCAGAGCTATTATATTGGACCAAAAAATATAAGGCTTTAGTTACTGACCCACCCAAGTACCCACCTCCTTGTATTTTGCTTAGGTGGGGTAGTAAAATACATCTGGTCATCATTGGCCCAAAGATCTCTCCAAAAGCTTTGATGAGTCATATGTCCAAATGGAACTTCTGTTTTCACAGTACCCAGACCTTTGGGTTTTGGGGATGAAGGTGTATATATATTTTGGCAGTTATAGACCATTAAACTCAAATTCCTGCATGAATGTCTTTTTAAAATGGGATTGATAACCCCTGGGCTTTAGGGCTTCACAGTTATGGAATGTAAAGAGTCACACATTCACACAAAAAAATGTTACCTCTCTACAGCTGGTCCCCAAATAACCTTTTCTGGACAATCTGGTAGAAAATGGGTTAAAATTGTCCTTAAGAGTAGGAGACAGGGACTAATAGGACATTATCACCTAAACATAAATAACGCTAATACCCTTTTACATACTAAGAACTTTTAGCCAGCATTTGTAAAAAAAAAAAAAATGTTCAGCCTCAGGGCTTTTTTAAGGAAGACTAGGTACAACATGCCATTTAAATCATTGTATGCCAATGAACTGCATACCTCTCTGACACTAAAAATATTAATTATATACATTATGTAATTATTCATTGAAGATTTTAAAAAAATACAAAACATATCTTAACCAGTAATCACTGCACATGTTGGGGGGCACATTTAAAAATTTTGCTCCTGGGCCAAGAGAATTCTACTTATGACCCTGCCTGAAAGGAATTACGTGATAAACTCATACATTTATACACCAATTTTACTAGACTGTGTAACAAAGATTAGTAAACAAATTGTACTCCTTATTGTCCTTAAATGTTAACCCTTTGAGTGCCAGAGGGGTACGCAACGCATTGCATAGCATTGTGTTGCACACACCTCTGGCACTCGTAAGGTTAACATATAAATACTAACTGTACCATGAATACCAACATAATTCTAATGTTTAGGTAATTCTATCGAATGTTTAGGAACTCAGAGACATACTGTTCTGTACATTCTAACAATGCTGTCTGATTTCAGTGTCAGCTACCAAGTGAAAGTCTGGATCACAATAGTCTGGATCACAAATTATATAAATTTCTTTCAAAAGGGAACATACAGAGTTATACTGTTTATCGGTAGGCTGATCAGAAAGGTCTGATAAAGACTAATTTAATTGGTAGAAGGAAAGCTATAAAATTCTCAGTTACTGAGGTATGAGGCAAAGGTTGAACTTGATGGACTTGTGTCTTTTTTCAACCTAATTTACTATGTTACTGTGTTACAAGAAAAAAAAATAATGTCCCAAGAAATCACAATATGTAAGTTTCTTAGGGCCATATTCATAGGTAAAGGATAACCATTCTGGAGAAAACCAATTGTGCTACAGGGGACAAATAAATCCCCCCATTGCTTTAAATGGGTATTTTAATCCATGCAGTGCATGAGATCTATATTTCACCGCTTTTCATTATGCTGGTACCTGTCTAGCATCCAAAGGCTTAGACACCCCATTTAAATCAGTGGGCTTTTTTCCTTATTCCCTGTGGTCGTTATTCCCCAGGTATTTCCCTGGATCAATATCCTATCTGCATTGAAGCCAACTGTCATAATTCTCAAAACTGTTCTGTGCTAGGTTGGTATCCATTACATTTTGTAATACTGAAGTATACTGGAGGAATTCTGGGACAAACCAACAGTGCCATAGGGGAGAAATTTAAATGCCTGAAATTCTCTGATTTAAATGGGACTTCTAACCCCTTGAATTTGCAGTTTCAAGCATGCAAGGGGTTAAAAGCACCATTTAAATCACTGGAAGTTATGGATATTTTATTTACTTATGAAGCTGCTGATTTGCCCTTGATATTCTGTTAGCTGTGTAGCTGATTCAAATGCCCATAGGAGAAATGCCTATATAGTGCACAGAAGTTCAGTAAGGAAAATGGATTCTTCCTCCACTGGAGTACAATATAAAAACAATCTTTATTTGTGCCCCTCACATAGGCCTACCATGGAGGTAGGTTACAAGGATTCCCTCAAGGGGTTTCTGTAGCATCAAGAGAGGCCAAACACCTCCCTAAGGAGTAGGGAGCAGATAAAGCAGGCCCTGGCTGAAAGCTCCTGTGGAGAGATACCGGACAGGGAAAGACAACACTGAAGACTGATATCCTGCAAAGGTCCTGCTCCTTTGACTGTTCTGTTTAACCCTCTTAAGGACCATGCGGTCGGGGGGTGGGTGACCCTAGAGGACATGCTGTACAGTCGCGCTATCATCCAAGAATTCAATGACGTGCCAGGAACATCCTTAACGCACAAACACTTATGACGGTCCTGACACATCATCGGTCATTAAGGTGTTAATAAACTTTGTCTTTGAGAACTCTCTGTTTCCATAACTCACAAGATTTCAAATGTCCACAGAGGGAGACTTTTGATTTAGGTGCTGTTGCTGGGGGTGTGGCTTTTGGACAGAGCATTGCTGAAAATGTTTAGGTTATTTCATGAACTATTGACACCCCTTTGTGTAACTGAATATATGATTTAGAGCAAGACCAAAGTATTTTATTTAAACAGACTAATTTATAAACAGGCATACTGATGTTTACACAACCATTAATGTGACTTTTATTGCTGTGGAACAATGTGATACACTTGCATACACCACCCAGTCTGATCTCCTAAACAGAGTGACACCAGGGACACACAAACACACATTTTGAACCTGGGATACCCCTGAAGGAAACATTGTTTCATTTTGGTGCCCAGTGTAGGTTACAGGAGTATTTGTTACGGAGAAAGATCCAACTTTGTAGACCGAGAGTTTAAAAGAAATGGAACAAGTCTGGAGCAAACCAACTACACCATAGGGGAGAAATAAAAATTTCCATTGATATAAATGGCCATTTAACCCCTTGAATTTTAGAGAGATCTTCAAAGCATTTCTTTGAAATGCGCTGGAGGCTTCTCTAGCATTCAGTGGGTTAAAAGCAAATTTAAATCAAATGGGGATTTGGGGAATTTATTTACTTTGTTGGGGTGCTCCAGAGATGCTCCTCTTTTCTTATGTGCATAAGGCCCCAAGCAGTGGTGTAACAATAAGGGCCGCAGGGGTATCAACTGCAACTGGGCCCATCACTCCAGGGGCCCAGCTGCCCCCTGCGACCCCCCAACAAGCTGAGGTCTGTGCCTTCTTTGGCACAGACCTCTATTAGCAGCTGAGCTACCTCTGGCTCTCTAGTAATGCACAGAGTGCTGGCAGATGACATTATCTCCCAGCGCTTTGCATTACTAGAGAGGGGACAGCATGGGAGCTCCGAGTTGCCAATATAGTTCTGTGCAGGAGGCACAGACCTCTCCAGCCATGCCACTGGCCCACCAGGGAGGTAAGAGATGGACACTGTGGGACATTGGAGGCAATGTAGAGGTGGAGAAAGGACATTGGGAGTAATGTGGAGGCGGAGAGAGGACAATGGGGGGCAATGTGGAGGTGGAGAAAGGACATTGGGGGCAATGTGAAGATGGAAAGAGGTCATCAGGGGCAATGTTGAGAGAGGACACTGGGGGGCAACGTGGTTGGGGGGGCACCATGGCAATTTTTGCACCAGAGCCTGGTGGCTTCTTGTTATGCCTCTGGCCCCAAGTTTCAGCAACTGGAATGTGTCAGTGCAGACATCATCCTCAACCACCTGTGTAAACTTAGTCTAAAAATACTGTTTATGAATCCTGTGTATATCGGATGGGGAGCTTCCATAATGGGATGGTGTTAGAGCTCATATCCATCACTGATGTAGTAAAATTTCTCAGTTGTGTGTATCACCCAAACAAAGCTAGAGAAGATGATTAGAGAGCCACCAGTATCATATAACTGTGCTTCACAGCAACTTCTGTCGCTGAGTACCACAGAGCTTCTGTGCAATGAACTGCAGGCTCCCTGTACTAAAAACAAATGGAGCAATTCCGGAGCAAACCAACTGTACCATAGGATAAAAATAAAAGTTTATTTTGATTTAAATAGGGTTTTTAACCCCCTGAAAATTGGTGAGGTCCACTGCATTGGAAAGCAATGCATTGGATACCTTTCTAACATCCCAGTCGTTCAAAGTCTCTTTTAGATCAATTGGAAGTAAAGGCTCTGTGCAAGCCACTCAAGTTCCTACAGACCAAACTCTTAGCAAGTGTTGTACACATGAGTATAACAGGAAACTCTAGGCAAAAGGAATGATAGCCAGTGAGATAATTTACATGTGAACTGGAGAGCAAAATGAGTTGCTTGAAATAGGTCAAGGGAGTATGCCAAGTCAAAGCTGCCGAAGAATGTTGAACTGGTTCTTACAATTTCAATGTCTTTGAGCATGCTCATTTGGTATACAGTATGAACAAGAAGAACATTTGTCACTGGTCATACCTTGTGGAATAAGGTTGTAGCACTGACATCTCGCCCAATCCCTCTACCATGATATAGTGTATATATATATATAAATATAAATATATATATATATATATATATATATATATATATATATTCTACCAGAACCAGACCAGCATGGCAGATTATGGTCCATTCCCTCAGCATGGATTCACAACAAAAACAATGGCCCTCATTCTCTGGAGACTTGCAAGCTACTTTCTACAGCAGCTGGAAGACCAGCTCAGTAGCAGAGGTTGCTAGAATTTACTGGTTTCTATCAGGCTGCCTTTGGTCTTTAGACATTGGAAAGCTTAACATTTGTTCAATGAGTACGGTTACAGGTTTAGAGGAACTCGTACAAGAACTAAACAACATCAGCTGGGACATTATAGACTTATGTGAGGCTTATAAAAAAGACAGATTTTGTCAACTTAGAAGGTGGACCCTGGCTATACCATAAAGGAACCAATGATGGACGATGTGGAGGAATCAGATTTTTGATTAACAAAAGACTGACAGACTCAGTCATAAAAGTAACCAGTGTTCCTGAAAGAATCGCTTCCTGTGTTATCAAACTAAATAGTCAATATGTTCTTCAAATCATTCAAGTGTATGATCCTAGAGGTAGCCACAGTGATGATGAAGTTGAAGAATTTTATGATGATTTATTATGCTTTTACAAACAGGACAATTGCCAGTACAAATTTATAATGGTAGATTTCAATGCGAGAATTCGTAAGATCCAAAATGATAAAAAATCGATTGGACCACATAGAGCTGGAAAAAGAGATGACAGAGGCAATCAATTGATCGAATTTGCAAACGAACAAAATTTGTACATCTTGAATTCATTCTACAGAAAAAAGCACAGAGAAAATGGACATGGAAAAGCCCTAATGGTAATACAAGTGAAATCGACTTTATACTTGCAAACAATAAAACGATAATCACTGACTGCTCAGTCTTAAATAGCCGGCAATTGAAAAATCATAAGAATTTTGAGTTAGCACTGTCTAATCGCTTCAGTGTGCTGCCAAACCTTCCAGACACAGACATTTCAACCCACAATGAAAAACCTTTTAAGACTATTGTAGACAGTGCCTTGTACATGCTGTAAAACAACCAAATATCAAAAGAAACAGTTTCCGTGATGAAAAACCAATGAGAAATGAAGCAAAAGGGTAATATTAGAAACAGGATAAAATATGTAGACATGTGCAAGACTATAAGAAAAAGCATAAAAGAAGAAATGCACAAATTCAATGTTGAGATCATCAAAAGGACACTGGGAGAAAATTAAGGGCTAAAGAACTCAAAATGAAATATGATATAGGAGCCAAATGTTTGTATAATAGGGATAGTAATATTTCCTAATTACTGAAGCTCCGTTCATTCATTAACATTTTTGTAGTATGAAGAGTTGTATTAAAAGTTTGTTCGCTTTGTAGTTCAACAGTAATCAAATAATAAAATGTCCCCCTCCCACCCCTTTTACCTTCTGTAAGCCACCTCCGCTCAGATCTGCGATCCAGTCATTGGACCATACAGCTCGCAGAGAGGGGCCATCTTCTCGCTGTGAGCATAAGGAAAACCCTGCCACCCTTGATGAAGCAGGGCATGTTTTTCCTCATACTCAGTGAAGTCTGTCCTTCGCTGCGCTTCATCCAGACTGGTTTGGAGAGCGGCATGATGTCAGTAAAAGTGGCAGGAGGGGGAAACTTTACCATTCAATTACTATCGAACTACAAAGCAAACTGATTTGTAATATAGCTTTTCATTCTACAAAAACGTTAAAGAATTATTGAAGCTTCAGTTATTAGGAAATGTGATGATGATGATGATGATGAACTATGCTTGATTAGTAATTCCCCTACCTGACACGTGAGTTGAAATGGCACAATTATGTCAATCTGCCTTTGTTTTCCTGATCGATCAGAATATTAACAACTACTAATACATGAATTATGGCTGTCTCTCTCTCTCCACACTGTTAAACTGATACATTGTATCAACCGTATACTTTATGGTAAATGTATCATTCTTCAATTGCAGAGAAACACAATTGGTATATAGCAGAACTACTGATTGTACACCCATCCAAACTCAAGTACGAGATTTTTGCCCAACTCTAATCTTGGTTCAGGGCAGCAAGCCTTTTATTTTAACCAACTGAGCACTGGAAGGGGTGTAACACATTGCTTCACAATGTTTTGCACATCCCACAGGCAATAAAATGGTTAAAACAGACCAGTCACCTACCAACGTTTTTGCTCATGAAGTGTATCTGTTTAAACTGCCTATGCCTTGTGCTTATTATATAGTACTATGGAATTAGTTGGCACTATATAAATAAAGTTTTTGGATATAGAAAACCAGCGCTACCTCAAGTTCCTATGCATAAAAGAGAATAGTTGATATTGTGGTGTTTTATAAGCAAGTTCTGGTATGAACTATGCAAAAATTAAAATAATAGGCATTTAAGTATACTATAGGCAAGTTCTGGTATGAGCTAAAAATACAGACATTTCAAAAGTACATAAATAGGTGAAAATAGTTCCAAATGGAAAAAATCTCCAAAGTAGTCCAAAAGTATGTATGAATAACTCTATATAATCCAATTGAGAATCATAAATATTCCACCACAGACACATCCGATTCAGTTAGTCCCGTCTTGTCTCAGGACCTCCGAGACATATTTTCATGTAAAACATAAAAGAGACAGCAGGATAGGGAGGGACAGCGCAATAAGATGGTTCTAAGTGTAGTATTTTATTCAACAATATATAAAAGTATAAAATTCGGGTTGCATTAAAACAAAGTTAAATAATTGATCACTTAGTATGTATACAAAATTTTTAATCCACAGTATTGAAACAAATGAATAAAATCAATAATCTTAAAATTGACAGGTTACAACACTGGAGAAAGTTATGCCTGACTTTTATGGTCTGGAATCACAGCACACGTAGCTGCATCCAGTTCAGCATCTGCAGTCTCAATAGTTGATAGATACTTGACAACAATATAATATAAATATGTCTAATGTATATCTCAAAAATTTGATAATGTCCACAATATTTAATTCGCAAAAGTATAGAAACAAATAAGTAAAATAAATATTCTTAAGTATTCTTAAAATTGACCGCCTTTCTGGTCTAGAATCACAGCACACACAGCCGCATCAAGTTCAGCATCTGTAGTCGCAATAGAATACTTGATAACAATATAATATAAATATGTCTAGTATATGTCTCAAAAATTCAATAACGTCCAAAAGTAGGTCAACCAAAAAATATATTTAAGAACACAGGTATCCTTCGATGAACAAAATTCAGGGAAACATGTCCCCAGCTGTGAATGCTATTACTTGATTTAAGCAGACAGCAAGCACATAGAGTACTACCTGTACACGCCTCCACGATCATTCCCAGCACCCGGCACTCTCATCCAGGCTCTGGCTTGGGTCTCCACATTCCCGAATGTAGTCCTCTGGAAGGTGTCCATCTGGGTTCTGGAGTGGCATCTCTATTTCAGATCTCCTCTAGTGCTATCTCCATTCAAGTAGTGATAATAGCAGGATCCTTGCATTCGTGTTTGGCACTTGATATCAACACGTTTCGGCAAGATCTCTCTCCTTCGTCAGGAACAAGTGTGCAGTACAAATATTAATAAACAGCCCTATGACATGCAAAGGGTTAAGAGAGTGATGCTGATTTTGGTGCTGAAGCCTTAGAGGATTCTCTACGCTCACCCACTGAGCAAGCGGGGAAGCAGAGACTTCAGGGTTGTCTACTGCTGGAAATGTGTGAGGGAGGGCATCCCTGTAAGCTAATGGGGACTTCTCCCCTCCCATCCCCTTGCATATTTAATTCTTAGTGCGTATAGCAATGTCTCCATTGTCAAGGCGATGTGCTTGTCACACATCCCAGATACACATTGCCACAGCATCGAACCTTAGTGCATCTCCCACTGGTATCTTACACCCAAACCTCATGCTACAGAAATACATAGAAAATCCGAAAAAAGTTAAGGAATGCAATATCTGCAAAATGTAGCAGACAACACTGCAGTATTCTAAACATGAAGCACAGAAACATACAGCCTGACAGAGAACAAATATTGTTACTCCCACAAAAAAATGTGGTTTTATAAAAAGTATATATTAATGTGGAGATTTAAGTATATATATTTTAAGTGACGGTTAAGTGCAATTTTACCTAAAAGGGTAATAGAGAGTTACAACTGTCGGAACCCGTTCCAAAAAATCCTACCATGATATTATTTTATTAATGTTAGCATGCCTGAACACACCAGTTCTACACACTGTTGTTCATCACTCACATGCGCTCCTGGCTGCATTCCTGGAATTGCCTCCTAAACCTGTATCAAACAGCCCCACAAGTACTGCAGTGCACGTGTAAAGTGTTCTGTGCCAATTATCCTGATTCTGTGTATGACCCTGGCTTTGATTGAACTTTGCCTGTTAAGCAGCCACCTCTGCTGTCTTCTGCATTCCCATAACCTCAGACTTTAATTGACTAATGTCAAGGTATGTTGTCTTCCCACCACCTTTCTGTTTATGGCCACTCTTTCAGTCTACCCCCAGCACTCAAACTCAGCTTGTCTAATCACCACTACCCATGCACTTCAATGAACATTATTAAAACAATTGCAGTCACGACACTCCCCAGCATTCTATGGTCATGCACTGTCTCTGCTCCCAAGCATCATCCATGGTGTTTTCTGAACCTCCTCTCCTGACATTTCTATTCAATCTGTCAGCCACTTTGTCTCCTTCATTGTCTTCTTTCTTGCTTGCGTATTTAAACTCTCCCTGTTGAAACACATTTTCAAGCAAGTTTCAAGCTGCTTGTACATAGTGATGTCACCTTACATCTGTATCCAGTCCAGTCTGTATCCTGCATCCTTATATGCCTCCAGTGCAGTATGCAGTTCCATTCTGAAGTTCTACAAGCTAGTAAGTAGTGGCACTAATCTCTTTGCTGTCTGTCACTCAATCAGGGCCCTGGTCCAGTATACAGGCAGTTACTACTACTTATTGAGCAGCTCAGGAGGTTGCTATTCCAGGACTCAGACAGCAGTGTTACTGGTTAGGTCTTAGAACTGCTTCTCTGTGGGTTCATCTTCTAGCCTGGTCAGTCAGCGTGAGAACAACATGAACACATAAAACTGAAAACCAGATTGCCCTCTACTATCATATATATCATGGTATACACCTTAGGCCTGGATTACATTTCAGTTGATAACTTTTTCAAGGGCCTTCACTAAAAATGTATCCATATACTTCAAAAGGAAACTAGTGAAAACACATATCAACTGCAATGGATTATAATTCTTCATATAATTTTCCCAAATGCTCACTGTCACCAGATGGAGTGATTTAGGACTATAACATTTGAAATACTGATCGCTGTGTTGTACATTGTGTGACATAATGTAATAGTGTGTGGTGTTGTACTGTAAGTCCTGTAAATGGATTTGGCAGTGGGGAACCAGAGTATAGAGAAAATATCTGTTAAGCCCAGCACTCTGGCTTGTTTAAAGTATATTCCATGTCTGTGTAACTTGCACTAAGGAATGGATGAAATGTGGATTAATTCCTGCTGGACCGATCAGGGGAGGTTATTTATGGTCCAGTTATAAAGCCTCTTTTCCAAGCATTAACTTGTATTCTTATATTGATAAGAGTATCTGGAAATGTAGGCAACTTCCTGATTGGTCAAGCATACAAACACTGTCCCAAGCCCTAGTTTGCATTCTAATCTAGATAAGAGTGTCTGGAATTGTATATAAGCAGTGGGTTTCACCAATAAAGCTTGTTCTGTTCTATCTTCCTAAATACAAGTCTTAGCTATATTTCTGAAGGGGGCTTGGGCTGGGGGTTCTCACAGCAGCCATTGCAAGAGTGAATTCACTTGCCTCTCTGGTCTACTGGCAAAGGGGCCCTTGGAAACCATACATGTGGTTCTGCAGCTAAATTCACTAGCTCCACCAGTCTACCAGTGAGCAGCATCTAGTTGTTCCTGCCGGAGTATCCAGGACCTCCTGACCTCCAAGAAGTAGTAAGGCTCCAGACAGCCATGGAAGAGGGACAGCAGCAGCAGCAGTTCAGGAATCGATTGTAACGGTTTTCAGACACTCAGATAGCAGGTTTGAATAAAACACAGTTTTATTAAAACAAAAAATAACGAACAAGGTCGCCCTCAATAGGCCACACAGTATACAGCAATAGATAGACACAGAGACCTTCACAGGACCAGTATACAGGAGTACAAATAATACATATACTGTCACAGGACAGGCTCAGAATAATGACTGGCAATCAATAGTCAAATACATAGAACTCGTCAGTCTCTGTTGTGGTGTTTGGCACGCCCAAGGTGAATAAGAGGCAGCAATAGGTGCTAGATTGCACAGCACCTTAAGTCCACTGATGTTGTTAGCTGCTTGGGTAATGCAGAGACTGAGACAGAACGCTGCAGAGAAGTTAACGGATAGCCCCCACGGGCGTATAACAGAGACAACTTGTAATGCAGAAGCTTGAGCCGCTAGCACCCACGGGCGCATGATGGAGACTACTGATGCTGCAAGAGCGTGAATCGCTAGCCCCCACGGGCGTGTAATAGAGACCAACCGTACAGTGATAGCTTGAGCCAAATAGCCCCCACGGGCGTATGACAAAGACACTTTGCACTGCAAGAGCGTGACTTGCTAGCCCCCACGGGCGTATAAGGAGACCAACCGTACAGCGATTGCTTGAGCCAATAGCCCCACCGGGCGAATAACGGGAACCACCGGTGCGAAGGTGCTAGAGTCAATAGCACCTCACAGGCACGTAACCGGATACCGACTACTCTGCTTTGGATGACAATATGAGCCGCCATCTCCCAAGGCCCAAACGCGGCCGGTTCAGCAGGAGTAGCGGGAGTATAACTCTGCAAGAGTTAACCACAGCACCCGGTTGGATATAGAGCACAGCAAGTATAATCAGAGGCTCAGCGTATAACGGTATTGCCCTGCAAGTGCCACGGAAGACTCAGCTTTGGGTAGTACAGCTCTGCAAGCCTAATCGGAGACTCAGCTTAGTAGTACAGCTCTGCAAGCATAACCGGAGACTCAGCTTAGTAGTACAGCTCTGCAAGCGTAACTGGCAACTCAGCTGAACAGGAGTTAATGGATACAGTCTCGATCAACCAGACGCAAACTGAGCAGGAATCAGAATGTCGCCCAAGTGACAACAGCAGCAGGAACATCAGCCAGGCCGGGTCAGATCAGGGAGGAGATTCTCAGACAAGCCAGATCAGCAACGAGCAGGAACGTCAGCCAGGCCGGGTCAGATCACGGAGCAGGAACACAGGAGAATCATCAGTACAGGCCAAATCGGTACACCGAAAATCAGGAACACAGGAACTCAGCAACAGCAACACTGGCTCTGAAACACCACGAAAGGGCACCTGACAGGTGCCACTAGTCTGGTATAAAAAGGGTCACCAGGGGCAGGCCAAACAGGCTCAACCAATAAGGGAGCAGCACAAGAGAGAGTGACAGAGGGAGATCACGGGAACCGTGATAGTACCCCCCTCTCGAAGACCCCCTCTCCCTGCCGGAGGGCTTGGTTTCTGGGGATATTTAGAGTGGAAGTTGCGCTACAGTCTGAGCGCATGGAGGTCCTTATGATCCACCCAGGAACGCTCCTCAGAGCCATATCCCTTCCAATGGACCAAATATTGCAACTTCCCCCTAAATCTCCTAGAATCAGTGATACTCTGGACTTCGTACTCCTCTTGGCCCTGAACATCCACCGGCCCAGGGATCACTGGAGTGGTAGTGTAGCGGTTGCAAACCAAGGGTTTTAACAGAGAAACATGGAACACATTGTGTATACGCATAGAGTCTGGGAGTTCCAATGTGTACGAGACGGGGTTAACTTTGCGGATAACTTTGAAAGGACCAATGACCAGGGGAGCAAGCTTGTTGGAGGGCACCTACAAATTGAGATTTCTGGAGGAGAGCCATACCCTATCCCCAACCTGAAAGGAAACCGCTGGCAGCTGTCTACGATTAGCATGCCTCTGATGTCGCTGAAATGACTGACTGAGTGTCCTCTGAACCTGTGCCCAAGTGGAGCAAAGCTGCTCAATATGCTCATCCAGAGCTGGAATTTGTTGCTCCTGAAATGAGTCCGGGAGCAGGCACGGCTGGAACCCATAATTAATGAGAAACGGGGAGCTCCCGGACGATGAATTAACTGCACAATTCCTGGCAAACTCAGCCCACGGCAACAGGTCGGCCCAATTGTCATGATGATCAGTGATAAAGCAACGCAGGAACTGCTCCAGTCCCTGATAGGCACACTCAGCGGCCCCATTGGTCTGAGGGTGGTATACGGAGGAAAAGGACAACTGGATGCCCATCTGGCCACAAAATGCCCTCCAGAATCTAGACACAAACTGACTCCCACTGTCAGACACCACCACTCTGGGTACCCCGTGCAAGCGGAACACTTCTCTGGCGAATACTATCGCCAACTCCTGGGCCGACGGAAGGCCAGAGAGGGGCACGAAATGAGCCATCTTCGAGAACCTGTCTACCACCATGAGGATAAACGTGTAACCCTAAGATACTGGCAATTCTCCCAGAAAGTCAATTGATATATGGGACCATGGGCGGTCACCAATAGGCACAGGTTGGAGTAGGCCCACTGGGAGATGCCTGGGGGTCTTGGCACGAGCACATGTGGCACAGGCTGCAGTGAAGGCAGAGCAATCGGCTCTAAGGGAGGGCCACCAAAATAACTGAGACAGAGACCAAATTAGCTGATCCCTCCCAATATGCGCAGCCGCCTTGGAAGAATGGTATGTCTGCAATAGACGGGTACGGAACGGTTCATCCACAAAACACTTGCCAACTGGGGTTTCAGGAGGAGCCCTTGCTTGAGAAGCCAATATTTCTTCCCCCAGTGGCGAAGTGATGCTAGTACGTATAGTGGCCAGAATACGATCTCCCTGAATAATAGCTACTGGTTCTTCCTCCCTCTCAATGTCCGATGCAAATTGTCTAGACAGAGCGTCTGCCCGTACATTCTTGGAACCTGGCAGATAGGACACCACAAAATTGAACCGGGACAGAAAGAGTGCCCACCTAGCCTGTCGTGAGGACAATCTCTTAGCTTCAGAGAGATACGTTAAATTCTTGTGGTCAGTTAGGATCAACACTGGCGTCCTGGTACCTTCCAATAGGTGCCGCCATTCTTTAAGTGCCAGAATAAAAGCCAAGAGTTCCCTGTCACCAATCTCATAGTGACTTTGAGCGCTGGAAAGTTTTTTAGAAAAAAACCCACAGGGTCTCAAGGCACCACCTCCCACAGGACGCTGGGAAAGCACTGCCCCAACCCCAACCTCAGAGGCATCAACCTCCAAGGTAAATGGCAGGGTGGGATTAGGGTGGGACAGTACCGGAGCAGAAGCGAAGGTGGATTTCAGTGTCTCAAACGCATTTTCAGCTGCCTCAGACCATTGAGAGGGAGTAGCGCCCTTATGTGTCAAGTCAGACAGAGGTTTCACAATAGTAGAAACGTTCTGGATAAATTTCCTATAATAGTTGGCAAAGCCCAGAAAGCGCTGAATAGCTTTTAACCCTTTGGGACGAGGCCACTGTAGGACTGCTGCCAACTTCTCCTGGTCCATAGAAATGCCATCTCTAGAAATCACGAATCCCAGGAATGGAACTTGGGACCTATGAAATTTGCATTTTTCAAGGTTACAGAACAATTTGTTTCTGCGTAATCAAAGCAAAACCTCAGAGACATCCTTGATATGCTGGGTAAGGGTGGCAGAGTGAATCAATATATCATCTAGATATACCACCAAACAGGACTGAAGCATGTCACGAAGGATGTCATTAATAAATTCTTGGAACACCGCAGGTGCATTGCATAGACCAAATGGCATCACCAGATATTCATAATGCCCTGATCTGGTATTAAATGCTGTTTTCCACTCATCTCCAGCCTTAATTCTGATCAGGTTATAAGCAGCCCGGAGATCAAGTTTAGTAAAAATGGTAGAACCCTTTAACCTATCGAATAACTCAGTAATCAGTGGAATGGGGTAGGCATTCTTAGCAATCAGCTTATTCAAACCCCGGTAATCAATACATGGCCTAAGCTCGCCATTTTTTTTTTTTACAAAGAAGAAGCCTGCACCAGCTGGAGAGGTAGACTTGCGAATAATCCCTCTTTTAAGGGCATCCTCAATGTACTCCTCCATCGCCCTGTTTTAATCGCACGATAGTGGATAAGTGCGACCCCTCGGGGGCACCACGTCCAAGGGCAGATCAATAGCGCAGTCATAGGGTCTGTGTTGGGGCAGCGAGCTAGCCTCCCCCTTGCTGAATATGTCACTGAATTCCTGATATTCAGCTGGCACGGAGGGAGAGGTACACAGTAACTTAACAGGGTGTGACAGACAGTTCCCAGCACAGTACTCTGACCATGATTTGACTTCACATCTCTGCCAGTCACACTGAGGAGTATGTAATAGTAACCATGGAAACCCCAGAATGACTGCATGATGAGGTGAACAAATTATTTGGAAAGGTACCTCCTCCTTGTGGAGAGCCCCAACCGTAATAGTAATAGGGATTGTTTCCATGGTGATAAATGCAGGTTCCAAGGGTCTGCCATCTATGGCTTCAATAGCCAACGGAGATTCCCTTTTGACTAACGGGATTTTGTGTAATTCGGCAAAGGCTTGGTCCATAAAGTAAGCGGCTGCACCGGAGTCTATCAGTGCCATAACTGCCACAGACAGGTCTGCCAAAGAGAATACCACCTGAATGGTGGGTTTCTGTGTACTAGGATTTAGGGACTGCTGTATGCCACCTAGGGCCTGTCCCCCAAGGTACCCTAGATGTGTCCGTTTCCCGGCAGTACCGGACATGTGCGTAATAGATGCCCAGCTTTACCACACCAGGAACCAGGAACATCAGCCAGGCCGGATCAGATCAAGGAGGAGATTCTCAGACAAGCCAGATCAGCAACGAGCAGGAACGTCAGCCAGGCCGGGTCAGATCATGGAGCAGGAACACAGGAGAATCGTCAGTACAGGCCAAATCGGTACACCGAAAATCAGGAACACAGGAACTCAGCAACAGCAACACTGGCTCTGGAACACCATGAAAGGACACCTGACAGGTGCCACTAGTCTGGTATAAAAAGGGTCACCAGGGGCGGGCCAAACAGGCTCAACCAATAAGGGAGCAGCACAAGAGAGAGTGACAGAGGGAGATCACGGGAACCGTGATACCGATGACCCCAAAAGGGACTGGTAAATCCTGGTACAGTCCTTTTAGTGGTAGAGGTGGGATGCCCTCTTCCTATAGGGATCCAAACCACCACCGAAGAATCTCCATTGGGAGATTTGGCTGGAGCCAGTGGCAGGTGTATGGAGCAGGTCTATAAGCAACTGAAGCAATCCACCCTAAAATAGATGATAGCTGCCAGAGGGGAAGAAGTGGCCCCAGGAAGACTGACCTAATTGAAGCTTTGGTGCAGATGGACCATCTATCTGTTGGAACTGCTGGACCTGCAAGTCTGCAGTTCAGCACAGGATCAGGGGAGAGCCATATAGAGCTTGAGGATGCTTTCACCTGAGCTGTGAAAATCTAGCATGCCATGATGACTCATGACCAACAGAAGGAGAGGGCTGCGGAAAGGGAGGAATACCTGAGGATGGCTGAGCTGGGGAGAGGCTGGAGAGATTCAGGATTTCCAAGTAGCTGTGGGTCCACAGGCGGCAAACTTCCTCATCGAGCCTTCAAGGTGTTTCAGGAGAGCACCAGTGACATAGATGGGTACCAGCAAGATTTTGAGAGGCAGTGTGCCTTTTATGAGGTTGATCAGAGAGATTGGGTAACAATTCTGGTGAGCAAGCTGACTGGACATGCAGCCGAGGCATATCAAGCCCTACCTGATGAAGTCAGGCCACGATTATGCTGAGGTGAAACATTGCCTGCTTGACCGGTCACCCCAGATGCCTACCTGCGGAAGTTCCAGGATACACAATGGTGGGAAAGGACAGGGCTGCAATGCAAAGACAATGGAGGATTGTCCTCATCTCTTCCTACTGGAGCAATTTATCCAACAATTTTTCTCCTGAAGTATGATTGGGTATGGGACCATGATCCAGCTAAGTTGGAGAAAGCAGCCAAGTTGGCTGTCAAATATGTGGAAACCAGATTGAGCGACCCCAGACCCTCTCTGGTCCCCTCTCACAGGATCCAATGCTACCCCTTGAGGGGTCCAGGTACCAGGGCCCTGCTCCATTCCAGTCACACACAGCCAGCCCACTGGAAGGCACAGTAACAGCCTGCAGTGCTATAATTGCTTGCAGTTGGGACATGTAGCAGGGCTAGGGAGGGACAGAAGCAGGAATAAATAACCCCAAAAGGATCCCTTAAATCTTGATAGCGTCACCTTCCCTTGAAGCCCAGAAATAATATTATTAATTAGGATATTAAGTAAAACAAGCATAACAAGCCTATCAATAGTAACCACACTTGGGAACTCTCCGGATTTGCCCCGGAGACTCCGGTTTTGGCACTGCTTTATCGGGTCTCTGGGGCAGAGGCTGAGTCCTCCGGATGTGGGGAGTTTCTATTGAAACTCTACCCACTTCCACTTTTTCCCCCGGTGTAGCTCCTTCACCCCAGCCATCTTTTAAGCCCTCCCCTGGCACTCACGTTAAGACCCGCCCCTTTTTGACGCAATACCCGTCATTCTTCACACCACCCATGGCAGCAGAGGACTCCCCTCCGGGGAGACAACAATAAAAAGTTCCCAGATATGATAGTAACTAGTGATGAGCGAGCATGCTCGGCCGAAGCTCGGTTCAGCTCGAGCATCGCTCTGCTCGGCACATGGCGGTACTCGTACAAGTACCGCATGTGCTCGCCCGCCATGTTCGGGTCTCCTCCCCGCACGTTTCGCGGCTGCTGCGCAGCCAATAAACGTGCGGGGAGGCTCTGACATCAGTGTAATGCCAGCAGCCATGTTGGCTGCTGGCATTACACTGATTGGCTGGCCAGAACCCGTGATCGGGTGCTGTATAGCACCCGACGCGCGAGTTCGGCTCATTCTTAGCCAGGGAGAGATGCGCTTAGGCAGGGAAAGTCACTGTAGGGAGAATAAAATTGTTGAAACTCTTTCAAGACCCAAAAGTCCTTTTTAGGACTGTTGTGTGTGGGGGCAGCATTTATATTTTGTTTGGGGGGGCACAATTTCCTTTTTTTTGTGGGGGGGATATTTGAAAGGTGACATATAATACTAGATGCACAGGAAGTCAGTGTAGGGAGAATAAAATTGTTGAAAATCTTTCAAGACCCAAAAGTCCTTTTTAGGACTGTTGTGTGTGGGGGCAGCATTTATATTTTGTTTGGGGGGGCACAATTTCCTTTTTTTTGTGGGGGGGATATTTGAAAGGTGACATATAATACTAGATGCACAGGAAGTCAGTGTAGGGAGAATAAAATTGTTGAAACTCTTTCAAGACCCAAAAGTCCTTTTTAGGACTGTTGTGTGTGGGGGCAGCATTTATATTTTGTTTGGGGGGCACAATTTCCTTTTTTTTGTGGGGGGGATATTTGAAAGGTGACATATAATACTAGATGCACAGGAAGTCAGTGTAGGGAGAATAAAATTGTTGAAACGCTTTCAAGACCCAAAAGTCCTTTTTAGGACTGTTGTGTGTGGGGGCAGCATTTATATTTTGTTTGGGGGGGCACAATTTCCTTTTTTTTGTGGGGGGGATATTTGAAAGGTGACATATAATACTAGATGCACAGGAAGTCAGTGTAGGGAGAATAAAATTGTTGAAACTCTTTCAAGACCCAAAAGTCCTTTTTAGGACTGTTGTGTGTGGGGGCAGCATTTAATTTTTTTTGGGGGTGGCAGAATTTCATTTTTTTGTGGGGGGGGACATGTTCTAAGGTGACATTGTACTAGGTGCACAGGGACAAATATTTCACAGTGCAGTGACAAGCTGACATATTCTGTTAGGTGCACAGGGCCAATGATTTTACAACGCAGCGACAAAAAGGGCCATTTTAAACGTGTGCCTAGCCATAGATTATTGTCACATTCTGTTTAGTGTGCAAATTCACAAATTAACGTCACATATTCCGTTCACTGTGCCTAGCCGCAGATTAGCGTCACATTCTGTTTCGTGTGCCTAGCCGCAGATTAGCGTCACATTCTGTTTCGTGTGCCTAGCCGCAGATTAGCGTCACATATTGTTTAGTGTGCCTAGCCGCAGATTAACGTCACATATTGTTTAGTGTGCCTAACCGCAGATTAGCGTCACATTCTGTTTCGTGTGCCTAGCCGCAGATTAGCGTCACATTCTGTTTCGTGTGCCTAGCCGCAGATTAGCGTCACATATTGTTTAGTGTGCCTAGCCGCAGATTAACGTCACATATTGTTTAGTGTGCCTAGCCGCAGATTAGCGTCACATATTGTTTAGTGTGCCTAGCCGCAGATTAGCGTCACATTCTGTTTCGTGTGCCTAGCCGCAGATTAGCGTCACATTCTGTTTCGTGTGCCTAGCCGCAGATTAGCGTCACATATTGTTTAGTGTGCCTAGCCGCAGATTAACGTCACATATTATTTAGTGTGCCTAGCCGCAGATTAGCGTCACATTCTGTTTCGTGTGCCTAGCCGCAGATTAGCGTCACATTCTGTTTCATGTGCCTAGCCGCAGATTAGCGTCACATATTGTTTAGTGTGCCTAGCCGCAGATTAATGTCACATATTGTTTAGTGTGCCTAGCCGCAGATTAGCGTCACATATTGTTTAGTGTGCCTAGCCACAGATTAGCGTCACATTCTGTTTCGTGTGCCTAGCCGCAGATTACCGGCATATATTCCGTTTAATATGAAGAAGGCGGGTAAAAAGGGACGGGGAAGTGGACGTGATCAGGACGCGTAGAAACTGTGCCTGGTGCCAGAGCACAAGAAAGAAAGACATCCACCATACCTAGCTTCATGTCTCAGTTTACAGGGCGTCGCAGGACATCACTCTCGAGGTCAGACCACTGCGAACAGGTGGTCGGTTGGATTTCAGCTGATACTGCTTCCAGTCGGTTAAGCACCACCCTGTCTTCCACCAAGTCCACTCTCACTAGCCAAGAGTCTGGTCAACATAATGCTCACCCTGATCATCCTTCCTCCCACCATAGAGGGTCTGGCCAAAGAAGTGATCCCACACTGGGATATAGTGAGGAGGTCTTCTCATCACCAATCCTTGATTTGAACCTCTCTCCAAGCACGCTTGCAGAGGAACATGAGATCTTGTGCCCTGATTCACAACCTCTAGAGGGTACCCAATCACAAGAAGATGACAGAGGGGAACGGCTTTTAAGGTCAAAGGAAGTGGATGATGATGATGAGACACAGTTGCCATCAAATCAACCACAATTACTGTCTCAAGACCTTGATGAGGAGGATGATACACAGTTGTCAATGACTGAGGATGTGGTGGGATCAAGAAATGAGGAGGATGATCAGAGTGAGGAAGTGGAGGAGGACTTGGTGGACGATGAGGTCACTGACCCCACCTGGGAAGGTGGAAAGCCGAGCGATGACAGCAGTCCTGAGGGTGAGCCATCTGCAGCACCGCAACAGGCTGGAAGAGGCAGTGGTGTGGCTAAAGAAAGAAGGCGGACCGCACCAAACCGGCCCGCAAATGTTCCACGGAGCACCCCCTTGCATAAATCTCCCTTGCCAAGGGCTAGGTGTTCCGCGGTATGGCGTTTTTTTAAGGAAAGTGCGGACGACAAAAGAATTGTAGTTTGCAACCTGTGCCACACCAGAATGAGCCGAGGCATGAACACTAGCAACCTCACCACCACCAGCATGATCCGACACATGGCATCCAAGCACCGTAATAAGTGGGAGGAACGCCCGGATCGCCAATCTGTGTCTGCAGGCCACACCACTGCCTCCTCTTCCCCTGTTTTCGGTGCCGGCCAATCGCCTGTCGAAGGCGCAGGCCCGCATACCTCCCGCCCTGCACCTGTACCATCTGAAGCACCATCAGCGACCACATCCACTTCCCTGTCCCAGCGCAGCGTCCAAATGTCGTTACCCCAGGCATTTGAGCGCAAGAGAAAATACCCAGCCACCCACCCACAGGCCATAGCACTAACCTCACACCTTTCCAAATTACTGGCCATCGAAATGCTGCCATTTAGGCTTGTGGACACTGAGTCCTTCCGCAGCCTGATGGCAGCAGCTGTCCCTCGGTACGCAGTCCCCAGCCGCCACTACTTTTCCCGGTGTGCCGTCCCTGCCTTACACCACCATGTGTCCCTTAACATCACCCGTGCCCTGACCAACGCAGTTACTGGGAAGGTCCACTTAACGACTGACACATGGACAAGTGCTTGTGGCCAGGGACGCTACATTTCCCTGACGGCACACTGGGTGAATGTCGTGGAGGCTGGGAGCGACTCGGACCCTGGGATGGCACAGGTGCTACCCACGCCGAGGATTGCGGGCCCTACCTCCATCAGGGTTTCCGCCAGCACCTACGTTATTGGCTCCTCCTCCTCCGTTTCCACCTCCGAATTCTCTGCGCGCAGCGCCACTCACCCATCAGCCGGTAGCTGGAAGCAGTGTAGCACTGCAGTGGGGAAGCGTCAACAGGCCATGCTGAAGCTGATCTGCCTTGGGGACAAACAGCACACGGCCTCAGAGCTGTTGGGGGGCGCTCGGCCAGAGCACCCGAACACCCGAGCATCGGGGTGCTCGATCATCACTAATAGTAACCCATCCTTTCTCTGAATGTATTCTATTGACTATGACACTGTGTATCCAAACCTTCAGACAATACTTTTTCCAGCCAACCTGTGAATCCATTCCTACCAATGCTGTTTGTGGGTTATCTTTTTATTTGGGACATCATTGAAGGCAAAGACTAAAACATTTATAAGATTTGTTTGTTAACCATAGCATTGATTTCATTGAATTGAATTGTTGGGGAATGGGTAATATATATATATATATATATATATATATATATATATATATATATATATATATATATATATAACTAGTAAGCATATTATATTGAGTTACATTTTTCTTTTACTAAATTTCTGCTGTTTTTTTCACATATATACTGCAACACGCTTCTATATGACTCACCCAAGCAAGCTCATTTTTCCTCATAATTCATGAATTATTCATGTTCCATAAATGTTATCAACAATTACACAAATTGCTCCATTCATGGGAAAAATAAATATATTTTATTTTATTAATATCAGCTTTTGGAATATATTAAAAACTAGAACATTCAGATTGTTGACAAGATAGTATTCACAAGATGAGACATTCAGCACAATACAATTACAGAATTTAGTGAGCAATAATTCTAAGTCATGTAAATCTAATTTCAGGGGGCTTAGTCATACTCTCCCAATGAATTTCCTGGAATTCTAAGATGCTAGCAATAGTGATGAACCTAAGATAAAACATCCATAAAAAGAATAATGAACTTATGAGTACCACATTCCTATGTTTTCATTTAACACTTTAAGTGTTAGACTGTTGTCCCATGCATTGGCACTTGAAGGGTGAATGTTTTAATCCAGCAACGTATTTTGTGCACTTACAATGATGCTTAAAGGGATAGTAATACTTCATTATTACTATCCCCCATGTTGTAGCCCTTAAAGTTCTGTATTCAACGATACCAGCGGTATCTCTCAAACCTTTATGGTTTGAGAGATATCCACTTTCAAAGTTCCCTCTTTTTGTATTTCCCCTGATGTCAGCATTCTAGCTGAGAGCCGGGGAATCCTCTCAGTGAACAAGCAGCGGCTCTTCAGGAGTCCTGAGATAGCTTTATAGAAACAGAAATCCTTCCCTGAAATGGTCTTCTACATGTGCTTGGTTCGCAAGCACACATGGAAGACCATTTTAGTGAAGGATTTCTGTTTCTATAACAAGATCTCAGCACTGCTGCAGAGCCGCTGCCGGTCCCGGGACCGGATTCTCCATCTCTCAGCTAGAATGCTGACGTCAGGGGAAAGACAAAAAGAGGGAACTTTGAAAGCGGATATCTCTCAAACCATAAAGGTTTGAGAGATGCCGCTGGTATCGTTGAATTCAGAATTTTAAGTGCTATAACATGGGGGATAGTAATAATGAAGTATTACTATCCCTTTAAAAACAATGAACTTGCAACTTGTAAGAGCATGTATTATTGATTTAATTGAGTTAGTGCAGTGGTAGTCGGTTGTTAGTCTTCCAATCACTGGGGACTACAACTTCAATTATTCGCAACTAGCCAACAGACACTTTCCTAAATAGCTTATTATATAAGTGTTAGAAAGGTACATCACTAGAAATCAGTCTCAGCACTTAGTTTAGAGCAGAATCATATTAGTACACCCTTCCCTAAAGTCTTAGAGATTAAGTCCAAAAGTTGATTTCAAAATAATTGAGAATAGGCACCAAGATGCAGATTAAGAATATAATCAAATACTTGTAATAAAAATGGTCCAACATTAGGAGTCCAGCAGGCATCTTCACGGCAAGGTTCTTACTCTATAGTCCTTTAATGAGATTGACTCTCCTAGTTCTATAAGACAAGCGCTTGCATACAAATGTCTCAACTCAAAGCTAACTCAACAACACAATGAGAGTCACATACAAAACATGAGCTGCATTGTTATCTGGCCAAAATAATCCACCACTACTGGCGGTTTTGTAACAGGGGGAAAAGCACTATTTAATTTTATAGAAACAAAAGCAGAAACAGAAAAAGCCCACAGCGCTAGCTCACCATAATAAATAAATAACTGGCATCTAGATAGCAGCAAGGAATAAGAGGGTTCTCCAATACCCCCAAAGAACAATGGGCTTAAACCCAAAGTGCACATACAAGACAAAGAACAGACCTGCGCTCCTCCATACCAATGTGTAAATGTATGCCCTGACATAGGCATATATAATAAAAGTGTGTGTATATATGTGTCCTAACCTAGGAATGTATAATAAACTATTGAAAACTGAGAATTTAGTCCATTATTTGGCCAAAGAATGTAAGCTTGCCAACCTCGTCAAGGTATCTCAAGTTCTGGCAAGTACCTACTCTAATGCACCTTTAATTCCTATCTAAAATTAAAATAAATTAAAATTCTAAGTTTGAGAAAGCAGCTGAAGATGTTATAAGGAAACGCGTACCTAGTTATGTAACACAGTGTATGCAATTAAAAACAAAAGAACACACTATTAATTTAGAAGGTGTAAGAGAAGACTTGCCTGGTATTAAACTTCCTTGGCCTGCAGGATGTGGACACTGGCAAAAGAGGATTTTGGGCCCTTCAATCCCAATTATAAACCAATGCTTACCAACCCCACAGGCCAAATAAAGAATAGCAATTTTGAAAAGACAAGGTGTTTAAATAATGAGAAATACCATTTTATGTATATATATTTAATTTTGTACATGTCACTTACTTTCTGGAACACATCAGAGTAAAGAGAAGAATTTTCAGAAGAGCCAACATGGTAAATAGGTGCTAGGCAGGTTCTATTGCCCAGTTTAGCATGGAATCATATTAGTACATCCCTTCTTCTGATGTCATAATATAGACTTGATTTGCTCCATTCTCCATCACATGTGAAGTGAGGCAATGTTTGGTCAATTTGTAGGACCAAATAAGCATGCCATCCGATCCTCCATATTTCTTATGTGTGGTCCTTTACTCTTTTCCAGATGTTTCCAAATAAACTATCTGGCCATACAAGTAAGACCTTATTCAGTGGTGTCATTATCGTATCAGGCTGCTGAGGTGGAGGAATATACCAGTGTGATTCTAGGCTAAACCCGGGACTGAAATTGATTTTCCTAGTCCTATACCTGCTTAACACCATTTTACTAAGTTATTTACATAGGAAATTAATGTTTCTTGTGCCAAGGGGTGGGCATTGTATTGGCATTTCAAGGGGTCCTTTCCTCTATCCTTTGTTTAACTCTCTGTATTAAGCAAGGCACAGAAGATATGATGTAACTTTACTCCATTGCCCTGCACATGCCATGGTGCAGACATAAAGGGCTTGCTGACATAAAAGACCAAAAGACATGGTGTGCACACACTGGAATACACTATGCCAATCATGTGCTCTAGTAAATACCTCTAAGTGCAGCCGCTGGTGTTGCAGGCTAATGCCAGTGTGGTTTTGCACTGGAAAGTTCATACATTTACCCCCTTGTCTCTAACTTTTTACAGCAAATTGTGGTATTTAATCCTTGACGAGCAGAAAGGGGTGCAACATGCTGTTTTGCAATGCACTGAACACTTTGCACACCCCCACGTCCTTAAATGGTTAAAGATCAATGATCATTATGTATTCAGGTGAAGTGGAGCAATTCTGGGTTTCCATGCATTGCAATACAATGTACTGGAGAGACACATTTCGACCACTGGGAATTTTCATTTGTACACTCATGAGGGAGGGAAAAGACGTACGGCTTCAAAAGGAAGACTGCATAAAATAACATGGGAACTACAGATTTACACTGGCCTTATACACATAATAATCCCCACTGATTCAAAAACAGGCTTTTAACTCTCTGAATGTTAAATAAGTATTGCTTTTTGATTTGTGGGATATATCCCAACATCCAAAGGGATAACAACCCCATTTAAACCAATGTGAAATGTTGATTTGCTTTAGACTTCTCCTCACCTTTTACATCTAACCCTTTGAGTGCCAGAGGGGTACGCAATGCATTGCTTTGCAATGCTCTGCGTACCTCTCCAGCACTCAAAGGGTTAAGGTTCATTGAGCCGTATGCAAATGAAAATATCAGTTCTGGAAAAACCGACTGTATTACAGGGGATAAGTAAAAATTAAATGGAGCTTTTAACTCCTTGATGCATTGTGAATCATTCAAGAGGTTAAATATTACATTTCAGTTAATCATCATGTGCCATAATAGCAGTAAGTTTGCTTCAGAATCTTTACTTCCCCTTTATAAATAAGACTGAATATATGAATATATGTATTTAGATGAAACATATGAAAAGGCACAAACAAAGATTAGGATAAAGATAGCAACACCAATCTATTAAATTTTGATATATGCCCTCAAGTATAAATGTCCTCCCATAACTTGTAACCTGTCTTAACCTTTTGAGTGCTAGAGAGGTGTGCAGCATTGCAATGTGTTGGGCACCCGTTGGAACTCAAAGCGTTAAACCTAATAATTGTATTCACAGTGTCCAATATCTGTCTCAAAGGGACATTAGAGGGTTGGGGAATGGTCTCTCTGACTGTAGGCAGTTACCTGATAGCTATAGCCAAACTCTCTCTACTCCCTGTGATCTGCAGGGCTAAATTACATCTGTGCTTCTTGCAGATTTCTATCCTCTCTGTTGATTCCTGTTGTCAGTGAATTTACCAACATAGGGGAGGATGGTGATGTTGCTTCAGCTCCCATAAGCACCACGTAAAGCACTGATATCACACAGCCCTGCAGACAATGGAGATGGAACAAAGAGAGTATTGCAGTATTTTAAGCTTTGGTAACTCAATTCTGATAACTATCAGGCAAAGCTCAATACTTATTAAGCCCATTCATCCTTCCCTTTAAACAAATGTCCTTACTGTAAACTTATAAAATGTCTCTTAAAGGGACAGTACTGTTAAAATATTTAAAAAGTGCATATTGTAGCTATTAAAAAATTAAACTAAACACCCAAAGTCCCATCTGTCAAACCTTAATGGTTTGAGAGATATTCGCTGTGAAAGTTCCTCCCTCCCTCCCCTTTCCCTGACATCAGCACTCTAGCTGACTGCAGGGAAATCTGGTCCCGGGACCGGCGGAGGCTCTTCAGCAGAGCCGAGATCGTGATCTTGAAAAAGAGCTACTATACTGGAACGGTCTACAAAGTGTGCTTGGTTTGCAAGCACATTTTGTACTAGACCATTCCAATGAAGTAGCTCCTTTTCAAGATCGCGATCTCGGCTCTGCTGAAGATCCTCCACCGGTCCCGGGACCAGATTTCCCTGCAGTCAGCTAGAGTGCTGATGTCAGGGAAAGGTTTGAGAGATAGGACTTTGGGCATTTAGTGTCATTTTTTTAATAGCTACAATATGCACTTTTTAAATATTTTGACAATACTGTCCCTTTAACCTTTTGATTGCTACAGATGTATGAAGGGTTAAATATTAAAAACAACTACCATCTTCCCACCCATTTATATTACTCTCATGAAAGTGTTGTAATGAATTATTTCACAATCCAAAATGAACACAATTTTCCCAGGTGATTAGTTCCATGGGGTTAGCTTGCTTACATTTCTGGAATATTTTTAACATTGCTATCTAAGTAATTAGACAAGGCATGAGGATCTGGCTCACTCCTCATTTCTTTAACACTTGTTCGGGTCTGGTGAGAACATCCCATTTTACACAGATATTTTCATTGGTTGGAATTCACAGCTTCAGAGCTGCATTCTGAATACAAGTATGCACATGACTTTTCCTAGCACTGTAAATCCTGAAGTATGTTGAAAGGGTTAGAAAAATGTACTTACTTTGTTATGTTGGAGACACAAATTGTATTAATATCCACATTTAAATCAACAATCTTTTGTAACAGTTGTTGTTTTCTTTCCATACACTAATGACAGTTTTTTAATTGCTCTATTATTTCCTCCTTAAACAAACTGTAAAAAAGTTAAAATAAAGTTGATCATAGGCAGAGGAAACGGGTTAGCACTAGGGCCATAGTCCCATTGACGCTACAACCCACAATGAGCAAATGTTCTTTCTAATGCAAGGATGTGTGACCTGCATACAGCAGCAGTTGTTGGATTACTATCACAATCATCTTCAGCCAGTCAGTGAGCAGCTGAGGATGATGGGAATTGTATCCATCAACAGCTGGAGTCCAAGAGGCTGCTTACACCGATCTAAGCTGTTGCATGAGATATCAGCAGAAAAAGGCTTTCTTGACCTCTGAAACTTTACCCTTTGAGTGACAGAGGGGTAGACAATGCATTGCAAAGCCTACCCCTCTGGCACGCAAAGGATTAATGTATATTATTTAATAGAATAGAGGACAGTAGGGTATAAGTAAGAAAATTACGCCAAGGGATAGGTTATTTTCACTGATTTGAACTACAATAGATGCCCTTTCCCACTTCAAAGGCCAATAAATTAGAAACCTGATGTAGCGCCCTTGTGGAAGTAGAGCTGTTAATCACCATCCTACTGGAGGAAAGAGGGAAACAATAGTTATTTAAAGATGATACCTTTAATGGCAAAGGTCATTGCAAACCTTCAGGGCACTAAAGGACCCTGAAAGAGAAGGAGAGTAAAGAGCACCTCTAAGGGTGAGAGGAGATATGATCTAGAGTCAGTCTTCAAAAGAGATCACTATATAAAGTCATCTGCAGGTACAATGCAAAAATTATGAAGCTATACCCAGCTGCTGAATGAACTATATTTACCCTATTTATTGGGCATAGTTCTCTGTAAAGGAAGACCAGACCTCCTAGTAATAACCACACACATACTCACACACACATGCATGCCCACATACACACACTTATTTTAATCAGAGCAAAAAATCCTAATGTATACTATAAATCATCCTGAACTGATTCTTCTCCCATATTAATTTGACATCCTTTTAAAAGGTCGCACGCAAAAGAGCATGTGACCACAAGACACATTAGTAACTTCCAAAGTGTTGCTGCACACGCTTCTTCTATATAGAGGTGCTCCAGGCTTAATAATAAATACTTGGATAAAAATAGACAGCAAGCTGAGCACTCAAATTAAAATGTTAATTTATTATCAAATAACTTAAAATATCCAGTTGGTATGAGTCCGACGTTTCAGTCCACACTGGGACTTTCTTCAGGGACTACAACAGCATGTGGACCGAAACGTCGGACTCATACCAACTGGATATTTTAAGTTATTTGATAATAAATTAACATTTTAATTTGAGTGCTCGGCTTTCTGTCTATTTATACACAAGACACATTAAGCATATTGTCTGGATAAAAATGGCGACATGAGAATCTCACACTGCATGACTTCAGTAAGTACTAGATATTATACCCATGGAGGTAGTCATAATTCTTTGTGGCTCTACTGTGGAACCCCAAACACTACAATACTCCTTTCTTTCAAAGACGATTTTCATTGGGAGGAGCCTGGGGTACTGGAGTCATGTATTTGATAACAGGTCTAAAATGAATACGGAGAACCATTCCATGCAGAACCAATTGATAGTGGCCAATAGGATTTTTTTCCCAGATTAAGTTAAGTGTGGGATTATTACTAGGAAGTATTTGTGATCTTTTAAAATTTTTGGAAAGGTGAAATTGTTAAAGTATGTTTTATATATATATATATATATATAGATATATATATATATATATATATATATATATATATATATATATATATATATGTTTGTCCAAGTAGCTCACAAACAGGGTGCAGTTTCACTTTGGTGTGCCACTGGCACCAGTTTACAGTGCCAATTCTTATCCATGAAGACAAATTTGTGAATATTGCATATTTAACCTTTTGAGTGCCAGAGTGGTACGCAACGCAATGCATACCCCTCTGGCACTGAAAGGGTTATTGAAATTGTTATGCACTATATTTTTGTATTTGTCCATCTGATTATAAGATATAAGAATAACTGTATACTTATGTATTTATACGATTAATTAGTCTCTTGACAGATACCTATAAAACGCTAAGGGTGCCCTGAAAGTTACAGACCTCGTGTTAGGGTTGACTTGAGTGAAAAAAGATTTAGAAACACTGGTTTATCCTGTAAATCATAGGTTCTAGCAAGCAGGGCCATCTTACAGTTCTATCTCAATGGTTAATATGTATAACAGCGATTCTACACTGTGGTACAATTGTTTTTTCCCCAGAATAGATGGGCTTTGCCTTTATACATAAGGCCCAATGGCCCATATTTATAAAAGCAAATTAATTGCACCATAGGGGATACAATGAACTTTTTTCAATTCCCATGCACTTGAATAGAGGTTTTTAAACCCTTGAATGCCAGGGTATACAATTAAAATGTTGCTGCCTACATGGCAACCCTCTAAAGGATGACATCAGAATCTTGCCTGTGTCAAAAGGGCGACAACAAAACGTCTCACGTATCAAAAAGGCAAAATCTAAATGTCACCCAGGTACAGATCAACCCCTCCTCTCTTCCGGAAGTGGGCAACCCAGGCAGATTCAGGCTATGCTTTTTATTGGGGGAATGCTGCACTGGCATTTCTGTCCAATGAGCTGGCGTGCCGCTGTATTTTCCCCTGATTATTCCTAATTAATAATTCTGTACCCCAGGCAAACTGCTTCCAGGCAGGGGCAGGGAGACCTGTATGTGGGAAACATTTAAATGTCATCCTTTTGATGACTTTTTACTCAGGCGGCGTTCTGAGGGTCTCCATGTAAGTAGAAACATTTCAATATTAAACCAAAGGCCATGGAGGGATTAAAAACCCAATTTTATTTAACAGGAATTTTTATTTGTCTCCTATGGTACAGTTGGTTCACTCCAGGATATCTCCAGTTTGCTTTTATAAATCTGGACCGATCTCTTTTAATCTTATTTATAACAACTCACATACATTGTACCACACTAGTACAGCATTCGTGTGTCGTTCAACTTATTGTACAGCATTGTAGAATGTGCCAGACTTTATGAATAAATGCTGACGATAACTGGACTACATCTTACTTAGAATTTTGTTATTGAAATTGTATCTTAAAAACTGTGAGGTCTACTCTTATGATGAATATTCTCTTCATGGTTTTAGCCATAGACAGAAGATGATTAACATAATGGGAGAAATCTAGATAAAATCAACTTGTCAATGGGTAAGTAACATATTCAGTAGCTTACTCCTGTTATGATTGTGAAGCAATATCATTTGAAACTTGGCTTTTCTAAAGAGGTACATTAATCATCCCGACAAAGCCTTTGAAAGGAATTTCCTGTTCTAAGCTCACTAACTTCAAGGATAAATAAAAGTGGAATTTCAAGAATGTGCACTGTATTATCTTCCATATGCACTAACATACTAGGTGAATGTTACAGCAAAATAATTGGACATTTCTCCCTCAATTCTGCTTATATAGAGTCATATGCAAAATGTAAGTGAAGCATTTCAGGAACAAACCAACTGAACCATAGTGGAGAAATAAATATCACAATTTATTTAAATAGGGATTATAAGCACTTGATTGTTACAAATGTCTCCCAACACGTAGCGAGGCATTGCACTGGACACATCTCCGGCATTCAATGACTTGAAAAACTCATCTATCCCAGTGATGATTGGACATTTTCAGTTGTCCCATGTGGGGCAGTTGGTTTGCCCCCAAATTGCTCTACTTTTCCTTTTTGCTTATAGCCTATAGACAACTGATGCTCAATCACATATTGCTATTAACTCCTTGAGGGCCCGAAGGGTGTGTATGGAGCTAAACAATTGCATCTTATGGTTCAGAGAAAGTATTACTTTTGTCTAAATTGGGCTTTCCTTTACTATATATGCTATAATCATGTAGTTACATAATTACAAAATTATTACTTTGATGCATAAGCTTCAGTGAGGGGCATTGAAAACAGCTGGTTAGGGATGATGGGAGCAGAGGTGTAACTACAGCGGTACAGGGGGCCCATAAGCCTCCAGGGCCCAATAGGCCAATATCAGGCACAGGTCTTGTGTCCCAGGAAGATTTCATGAAGTCACTCACCTTGCTTCCATGTTGGTACTTCCGGCGTGCTCACTGAAAGTCACATTCGCTCACTATACTTGCATACATATACACAATGCTCTGCTTCTGTCTTGTGCCATATAGAAGGTTGATGCAACTTGACTCACCAGATGCGCATCATTTCCGTGTGTGCCCACTGTTTCTTGCGTTGCTTACATGAAGCATCCCATCCTTATCATACAGGTTCCCATCTCCAGTTCCCTATTTAAATCCTGGGTTGTTCCTTGTTCAGTTGTTCTGGTGCATCTGTACTTGTGACCTTGCTTTCTGATTCTACTGTTCTCCTATTGCAGACTCCTGGCTTGTGTGTTGACACCTGACCTCTGGCTTTTACTACCAACTAACTTTCTGTGGCTTCTGGACCACTGACTTGCTAGCTACTTGTTGCTCCAGACCTTCAGGTCCAGTCCCAACAGTCTGTAATATCCTGTACATTTGGGCCTTCCTGCCTACTGGACTCTTACTACAGGTCATTACCTCACATAAGAACTGAGCCAATAAATGGAGCCCACAGGGATGGCTGAAGATCTCATCCCTAACTCAAGCTGTACAGGAACTTCAGGCCGGTCAGGCCTATCTTCAGCGCCAGAGCCAAGATTTGCATGTGGCCTCTGCCCAACCATCTTCAGGGCAACTATCTACTCCTCCCCATGGATGAGGGTGTCATCAATGCTCCAGAACCCCAAATGCCACTTCCAGACTAATTCTCTTGGGTCAGAACCCAGTACAGGACTTTCATGACGGCTTGTCAAGTGCTGTTTTCAGTGCAACTGTAATGGACACCACAGTAAATAATACACACGACACAGGTTCAGTGAAGTTTAACCTGTTTATTAAGATAAGCAAGAGTAAGTACTTCCCCAACCTCAGTAGGAACAGGCGTGAGGACAGTGCCGAGTCCATTACCCAAGGATTGACACTGAACTGTAACCGGTTCTAGGTAGCCTACAGAAATAGATGGGAGCAGAACCAGGATTGGTTCTATACCTAGCAAATGGAAACCTGGAACACCAGGAAACCTGATCACTGGAGTGACAGCTAAACTCCCAGACACAAGACAGGCAGACAGATGTCTCGAACTAGTGACTCTACCACGGAGCGGCTGGAGGAGTGAGACAGAGAGTAACTAGTACTCTGAAAGACTCACGGAACTGGTCTACTAGGTAGGCAAAGGGCGGAGGCAAGAGAATGGAACGTAGCCAGCCGCAACACCGGTAAGTATGTGAAGACAATACTGTACATAGGCTACAGATCGGAGGGTTATGCGACAGGCCCAGGAGGCAACGGATACAGTGGCACAGGATGGAGGCAACAGAGTGAGAGGCAACCAGCAACTCTACCACGGAGGTAGCAGTTGCACTACACTGATGGAGCACATCCAAAACTAGCCCAGACAGGTGGTAGTCAGTCGAGAGCCACAGTTGAGAGCCAAATGGGTAGTCAGCCACAGCCAAGGTCAAAACAGAGTGGGTATTCGGACAAGCCAGGGTCATACACAGATCGAATAGTCAGACAAAGCCACCGAATCGATCAGGAGTAAACACAGCAGCCAAGCAAGGGTCAAACGAGAGCAACACTGAAGAAACACACAAATGCACCATGAAAGGACAACAAGTCCTAGCCTCCATGAGGTTTATAAAGCAGCAGAAGGAGGCGGGACCCAATTAGGCCCAACAGAATAGGCCCATAAACAGGCGTCCGTGCCAGTGCCTGTAACATGACTTTAGCAATGAGAAAGTGGCCAGAGGCCATGCCGACCGGCTACCATACAGAGGTAAGAGCACAGGATTGCTTAGGCCTCAAAGGGAGACTGTGATAGCAACCCCACACTTATAATACTGACTTTGCTAGGATCCTCACTGTAATCTCCTTGCTGTCAAGAGAACCACAGTCATGGGCACCTCACCTATTGCACACTAATAACTCTGCTCCTGAATCTTGGACTTCTTTCTGTCAAGCTACGGTCCCCCTATACGATAACTCTCATCATTCAATTTCTGCACAGTCTGCCTTACAAGCTTTCCATGAAGGCCAAAGACCAGTGGAGAAGTATGTCATTGAGTTCCGTCACCTTGCTATTTAACGTGCTTGGAATTCATTCACTTACAATAATCAACTTCAAAGATCCATGAATATGTCTCCCGTTTGCTAATTATGGTTACCCTCCTACCACTCTTCTTGACTTTCCCTCCTGCTCATCTGTTCCTGAGATCTCTGACTGACTACAAGCTTTAACTCAATTATTTAAATTGCTTCAAAGAACCCTTACTGCTGCACAACAGTCCTACAAACACTATGCTATAGCTTTCATTCCATTGCTCCTCCCTACAAGATTAGGGACAAAGTACGGCTTGCCACATCCAATCTTCATTTACCCTGTCCTTCTAAGAAACTAGGACCCAAATATGTTGGACCATACAAGGTGATTAAAGTTATCAATCCCTCTGCTGTTCAACTGGAGCTTCCGGCCTCTTGTCGCCTTCACCCAGTTTTCCATGTTTCCCCACTCAAGTCCTGGTCTGCTAACTCCTTGATGGCAGAATTCCTTCTCCTTCATTCTTGTAATGATGGTAAAGAGAAGATTTAGGTTCAGGAATTTCTTGATTCTCACTGGCGTAGAGGTCGTCTAGAATATCTTGTGCACTGGAAGAGTTACAGCCCTGAGGAACACCCCCGGGAGCAGGCATTTCACATAATGCCCCCGCATTTATCAGGGCTTTCCATTATGTCCATCCACTCCAGCCGGCACCTGTTTGTACCCGTGGCTCATGATTTGGGGGGCAATAACTGTCAGGCCCAGATCTTGTGTCCAGGGAGGACACCATCACGTCACTCACCTCGCTTCCATGTCGGTACCTCCGGTGCACTCTCTGGGCATCACGTTTGAGCTCCATCCTTGTGTGAACATGCCCGATGCTCTGCATCTGTCTCACGTGAAATACAAAGTTCATGTACTCAACTTGAAGCACTGGATTCACATCATTTTGGTGTGTGCCCACCCTCTCTTGCCACTTGCTTCACTTACAAGAATCATCCCCTTCTTATGAAGCATGTTCCTGCCTCCAGTTCCCTATTTAATCCTGGGTCGTTCCATGGTCGGTTCTTCTGGTGCCTCTGTACTTATGACCCTGCGTTCTGATTCTCCTGATCTCCTGTTGCTCCTGACTTGTGTATTAGACTTCCTGACTTCTGGCTCACTGACTCTTGGCTCTGATCCCTGGCTTACTGTCCTATGGCTTGCTCCATCGACTACCTGATCTCTGGCTTCCTGAACTCTGGCTTGTACTAGCAACTACCTGATCTTTGGCGTCTGGAAATCAGGCTTGCTGGCTACTCATTGCTCCAGACCTTTAGTTTCAGTCTAATCAATTTGTGATATCCTGTACATTTGGGCCTGCCTGTCCACTGGGCTCTTACTCTGGGTCATTACCTCACATACAATTACACCCCCAGGAGAATATTTTTTGTTAGGTGGCCTGCAAAAATATTTGCCCTAGGGCCTCCCAATGGATAGGAGTTCTAGTCCCCAGCAACAGAATGTCAACAATTGACTATCCATGGCCTAAAGTATCAATATTATGATAAATCATTAAATCTGGTCAATTCGCAATATTTCTTCACCTATAAGGATGGCTTTCAGAGGTCAATAATTGGAATATGTTACATTCAGGGCTGGAATTCCTTTTAGGCAGAATAGGAATCTGCTTAGGGAGATAAACTCAGCATGACATTTCAGCTATGTTGATGATGACCATCATGCTGAGTTATTGTGTGCAGCAAAATACATATGATGCCTACTCATACTTTATGGTGTCCAGTTATTTGAAATAAAAATGTTGCTGTAATATACAGTTATAAACTAATTTGAATGTCATATTCACATTGGTACTGGCCAGTTTATTTTAGATATTTTTTGTGCCATGAAACAGTGGAAGAAACATGGGCAGGGAAGTAACTACACTGTGTGCAGAGAGTGAAGTTGTGCAGGGGTCCTGTATTCAAGGGGGCCGCATTTGCCACGGGGCTCAATAGGTTTTAGTTATTCCTCTGTGAAAATATTTTTGTTTTAGGGGTAAAAAACATGTTTGCACTAGGGCCAATTACTAATTATGGCACTGGAGTCAAAAAAAGTGTGAAGGTTGGGACCTGAAAGGGATTAAGACACATAAGATGACTTGTGTAGATGATATTGACATATAAATCAAGCCCTAATTATATTGTATTAAAACAGCAGAATTCCATAGGTCTAGTACAACATATATGAAGAACCAAATATATTGCAGCTGGGAATCTCTGATTCTGTTTCAAAACATTCAGAAAAGGATCTCTGGCATTGCTGATATTTATCCCATGTGAACCCCATGGTATTAATAAGTTTAAACAAGTTGCGGAGAGTCTGGCTTTGATATGATATTATGGTACTGTAGATGAGCTTATCTCTTCTAGCATATCTTTGCTTGCCCCTGTCCTTTGTGTTAACAGGACAGTCCTATCTCATTCAGGCCTGTCCTGTTGAGATTACTCAAAGGACAGCAGAATGCAAAGGCATACCAGAATTGATATGTCAAAAAGGATGTCAAAAAAGGATGTCAAAAAGGAAGTCAATTCACCACTCCCTATTCTATGTGTGCTATCGTGGCACAGCTGCAATAGAAGACACATGTGCAGGAGTAAAATGTATTCCCCTCCTAACACAAATCATTAGAAATAGACAACCACAATCCACCAGCTAGAGGGGTTATATTTATTTTTCAAATATTAACCTCAAATGCAAAAGCCTAGTCACACTGTTGACCACTCAAATAAACTTTAATAAAAATGTTTATACATATTTGATTTAGCTTGTAATGGTAATGGTATTTCCTGGAATGACAGAGCAGAACTGACTTGGCACTTGGCACGTGAATTTAGCCAGAGTTCCGAGCTATTTATTGGTTATATGTCAGATTCCAAATAAGGAAATAGAATCCTATGAGCTTATTTTTTAACACTTCTAGACAAGAATAATTTAACAATGACAGCTGGAAATGATTATTTATTTTGGAGAGCGCTCTTGCTGCTATTCAGTGGCTTTTGTAGTTCTAAATGACATTGTGTTCTGAGAACACATACATATCCTTCCATCAGATCTGTTCTGCATGTTCTCGCTTATATTAATGTGTATTTTATAGACATGGTTGAAAATGTGCTGTTCACAGATGTACCAGTATACCCAGTTTAAGTACTGCAGAAAATATAAATTTCAGACACTTGTGAAGGTAATCAGATTTCAGACAAGCTGGTTTTGTACCTATACAAAACTAGTTTAATCCCTTTGTATAGAAGGAATCTTTCAGTACTGAACTGATTTGTATATCCCCTGGGGACTTCATTATTAATACGCTATTATAACTGTATTTTGTAGTATAATATTTCCAGACCTTTGAATAACCTATTTTCAAATGTCCTCTGATGCATTATATCACTTGGTGTGAACCATAAAAAGGAAATTAACCAGTATCTACTCCTAGATACTGGAGTAAAAGTATATTTGGACTATGTATCCCTGTATTAACTCTTAATAAAATATTGCATTTCTACTATTTTAATTATTCTAAGTACAGTATTCATCAAGGGTCAATGAAAGCAGTATAATAGATACACTGCTCTTCGCAACTTTTTTCATCATCAATAATCAATAGTATTTCATTGCATTGTATTTGTGATGCAAGGAAATATGATGCAAAATTAAGTTGTGTGTGTGTGTGTGCACGTGTGTGTGCTGCGTGTGTGTTTGTGTGTTTCAACTCCCATAGGATTCTACCAGATCTTCCAACCTAAAGGTGATGGGTGGTACTGGAGTATTTATCCCCTTTTGTTTTGTATCGAAGGGGTTAATGATAAGGATACGTTGACTGATAAGTGATTCGATGCTTTGTAAATTCTTTTAAAACATTTTTGATATGTACTTGATTGTAGTGAATTAATTCATGCTATGGATGCATCTGTGCTTTCATTGTTCGTTTTTTGAGTGAGAAGGATGGGATCTAATGCTTGTGTTGAGTAGACTGAGGTTATTACACCTTATAATTTTATACCTGAGGTGTTTCCTTTCTCTATATTGACATAGGTATGAGGTTATTGCACCTTGAAATTTGATGTTCAAGATGTTCCTTCATTATAATTATTTAGTATTTTTATTGTTGAGACAGTTCTCTGTTTTTTGAGGAAGTAACTATAGAGTTCATTTTTTGGGTTTCGGACCTTGATTTCTGATAGGTCCGTTAACCTTTTTGAGAGGCTTCACAGCTGCTTCTTATTTTAATTGAGTTAAATGTTTTAAATAGGTATGGATACCTTAAGTTTTGTGTCTATGAATAAGCGCATTTAAAGCGCGAAACGCGTGAGACAACTATGGAGCAGTTTTAGCAACATTGTTACATCTCTGCAAATGTTATATGTCGCTTGTACATCTTACATATGTTTTTTAATGGAAGATTAATAAAGGTTTGTTTCGATTTTACAAGTGGACTATTGTTTTTGGTTTGGAATGCCGCCATTATCACGACTGTTGCAATTCTATGCGGGAATGGAGAACCCGAATTGGTTTTGGAGCACCCAGTCTGCCATACAGCGGTGAGTCCCCGTTTACTGCTTATAGATACTATTTTGCTTTGATATAAGGCGTAGTAGCCCCATATATTATTCTTTTGTATTTATCTGGCAATTGCTCAGTGATGAATGAGCAAGGGCCCGATACAATCCAGTCACTGAAGAACAGGTGAATGGTTTGATTTCTTTGAGGACTATGTTATTTGCCACTTGATGAATTTCAGCTTATATTGTGCCGTGTTTCTGTTTATTGCATAGCATTTATTCATGATGTAAAAAACACATAAAGATTTTGCTAATCATGCAAAACCTCCAAAACCAATTCCTTAAAGGAGCAGTATAGAGTCAATACAGGAACTTTTTAACCCATTGCTAATGCTGTCAGATCTATAGGTACAGAGTTACCATAGATCATAACTCACCCATAATCACCATATGCACAGCTGGGTGATATGAGCTCCTTACTTGGTGATCATGGCAGATATTGCTTGTTGGTGGCCTACACAGCAAACTGGAAGACAACAGGTGAGTTATGAGCTACGGAAACCGTATTTCTATAGCTCTGAGGACATGGGTATGGGTTGAAATGTACCTTATACTTCCCTTTTAATGCATTTCTTCAGAGTTTTTGGATTGAACATATACTGCCCCTTCATCAGTGCTTTTGGATCATGGGAAATAGGGTGTCTTATTCTTGTCTGGTGTATATGGAAACAATTATCAAACAAGACCCAAGAGAGTCAAATTCCACTTGTACAATAATTTTGGACTCTTACAAAGCATAAGGGGTAGATTTAAAGGCAGCCATTAGGGAAAAAAAAGCACTACCGGGTGCGTTAAGGTGTATTTAGCAATTTAAAGATCCGTCTAAAGAACAGCTAATGGCAGTTTGATAATCCTTACGGCTGATACACTTACGTGCATTGAGACACATGGAACAAGATTCCCCAGAGCTGAAAAAAAGATACACTTAACACACAAAAGTTAAGAGCCAGTTTTCTTAGTTGTTAGACACTTAATGGTAAAAAAAAAAAAAAAACACCCGTTACATAGGAAAACAGACAAAATGCTTACCGCACAATCATGTAAATGACAAAATTAACCCAGGCAATGCCAAAATAACACAGAAACATGGGCAGACACCACAAATCACTGTCACACGCAACAACAAGCACCACCACAGGGACAAGGACTTCCAAAAAAACACCAACACAACATGGCACAGAACAATGGGGGACACTTGCCAATACAAAACAAGCTCAACTGTGCAACATCACCACATGATCCAGACACGACCTACACCCCACAACTTCACACCCGCAACTGGCGGAGACACAGCAATCAGAACACAACACATTTTGAAACACAGACACATCTGCAAACACTTACCTGAACAACAAACAACTTCCCATTGGTCAGCACTCACCTCATCACCACACCTACACAACGCCCTACCACGTACATAAAGGGACAGCACACCACACTCACTTGTGGCTTGTTTTCCACTCAGGGAGAGAGATAGAGAGAGAACAATAAATATGTTGGGATACTTATTGATGAGAAGACTGCAGAGAAGGCATGCAAGGGTGAGAGCTAGGGAACTCCAGCGAGCCCCAGGCACACCTGATCAACAGCCTTCACCTGTTGCAAGTGAGGAGGTTCTGGCTCAACAGCCACACAGGTGCCCATCCCAACCTAGAGGACAGCACCTGACTGTAGATGGACTGCTGCAGCAACAGGATGCTCCACAGCAACAAGATGCTCCCCAGCTGTCACAAGGACCTCTGCAGCAGCAGAGGATATATAGACAATCACCAAGGACCAGGGTATACCGCCCAAAGGTCACTATCTTTGGAATGACCGATGAAGAAGTGATTGATCGCTACAGGTTGAGGCCGCACAGCATCATTGTCTTGTATGAGGTCATCAAGGATCAGGTGGATCCCATTTACATCCACAACCATGACCTATCTGGCCTGCAAAAACTCCTGTGTGCCATACACTTCATGGCAAGTGGCGCATTCCAGTCCACTGAGGGTTACACATCTGGCATGTCACAGGCCACATTCTCCAGGCTGCTGGCCCAGGTCTTGCCAGCCCTCAAAAGCAAGGCCAGTACCTACATACATTTCACCACCACCGACATGGAGTGGATACATCTCAACAGGAAGAACTTCCACTCCATGAACGTGCAAATGGTGTGTGACAGCAACATGAAGATTATGAATGTCTGTGCAAAGAATCCTGGTAGCTCTCATGATTCATACATTCTCCAAAACTCCTTAGTCCACAGAGACTTTGAGTATGGAACTTATACAGGGGGATGGCTTCTGGGCGAGTTCACAATACTAAATCACACCACATCCACAAGTGTACACACAACACTCGATAAAGTGAGGAGCGCTCAGTGGATCTGTGGGGCACCCTAGTCACCCACAGAGTTATTCAGATATAAGGAATATAAATAAAAAACAATATATATATATAAAATAAAAAAAAATATATATATATACACACATATAAAAGACAATATTAAATTCTAGTAATAAGAGTATATTTCCAAGAGAAAGAAATGCGGTATGAACTGTATGTCCATTTCTGTCGTTAAAATCTCCAGGATATAAATTAAAATCAATAATAATGATCCATTTTTGGTGATTAGCCTATTAGTCTCATGCATTAAGCAGGAATTTAAGCAATAAACTGAACACTATAACTCATTTAAAATCACCTTCGTCACCACAGTTAGATCTTGTTAGGTGAAAGGATAAAGATGTAAGTTGAATAGATAAATGATGAAATCCAGAAAGAGATGAGATTGACAATGATGAAAGTTAACCTCGTTATGAGTATCCGTCACCTCTCCCTTTTTGTCCTGGTCATGCAGCTATCTCCAAAACATGGTCTTGCAACACTTTCAAACGATTCTTAAAAATTAGAAGCGCAAGAAACAGAACAGAGGGAGTAGTACTAAGTAGGATTTAATAAAATTATAATATTAAAAACAATAATGATTTTGCACTCACATTGCCCTCCTCTTGGGCATATTGTGTTTCTAAGGTCCCAGACTCAAGTGCCACAATACTGTGTCTCTGGTCACCACTAAATTTGCACCATCAGATGAAGTTCCTTCCTCTGCTGTATATTAGTCCAGTTCAATTGAACCCGATGGTTTTTTCAGTTCAGACAGGGGATGGTTTGGTGAAAAATATTGTGGTTCACACTCAGAGTTTCTCACAGGGGGCTGAGATTTGGGACCAGCACTGAGTGCTCAGATTTCCCAACGTGTATCATGGGTCACTATCCACTTCCTCAGGGGAAAACTAACAATAGAGCTCAAACTATTGTTAGTTTTCCCCGGTCCCAAATCTCAGCCCCCTGTGAGAAACTCCTGAGTGTGAACTGCAATATTTTTCACCAAACCATCCCCTGTCTGAAATGAAAAAAACATTGGATTCAATTGAACTGGACTAATATACAGCAGAGGAAGGAACTTCATCTGATAGTGCGAATTTAGTGGTGACTGGAGAGACACAGTATCGTGGCACTTGAGTTTGGGACCTTAGAGATGCAATATGCCAAGAGGAGGGCAATGTGAGTGCAAAATCATTATTGTTTTTAATGTTATAATTTAATTAAATACTACACTTAGTACTACTCACTCTGTTCTGTTTTATTGCGCTTCTAATTTTGAAGTACACGCAACACTGCTCACCATGCTCCTGACTCACAGTTAGTACGCCAACCACAGAAAACAAAATTCACACAACATGTGCTCCCTGTCACACCATGTCACTCACTTTCCACAGGTGATACTGGCTATGGCTGCAAATCATGGCTCCTCACCCCGGTCGCCAATCCCCAAACAGTTGCCCAGAAAAGATACAACCAGGCTCATGGCAGAACACGGAATGCCATTGAACGGACCTTTGGCCTCCTTAAGTCTTGATTCCGATGTCTGGACCACTCAGGGGGAGCACTACAGTATGCCCCAGGATAAGTGCGTGACATCATAATGGTGTGTGCAATACTGCACAACATCGCAGTGGACACCAGGCTGGTGGATGATATCCCGGCCCCCCCCATACCTGAGGTGCCCATGGACATCGGTCATGTTGAGGACACCCTGAGAGGGGCACAGATCAGAGACAGGCTCATCACGGACCACTTTAGCTGTAAGTATAACACAGGCATTCAAACAATCTATGCAAGTCCCCAATCTGTCCTGTGAAATTGGTACCAACACACTAACCATACCGCACATGATGTTCTGTTTCACCCCACAGGACCACTGACACAGCACTGCACTGGCAGCAGTATGGCCCCAAACATCATCCATACCATGGACGTGGCATAGTGTGTGTGGGGATTCCAAAACCATCTTCCATTCCCTTCTCCATGTTAACATTGCTACCTCAAGGATATCATGCACACTCCCAGAAGAACCAAGGTATTTCACATAACCCATGTTCAGCATCTTCCAGGGCTTGATTGACAGCAACTAACTTGATTTGTCATGATCATAGCCATAGCAACCATGGTAGCCTTGTAGCGAAAAAGTGTCATCCAAAGTAATGCATTGGATAACACTCTGTCACATCAGGAGTTAAAGAGCCATTGGAGTGAACATGGGACCTATAGTTACCTATAGCTGAAAAGAGCAGCAGAGGGATGGATCTACAGTGGTATTGTTACACAACATAGAGGTCATGAAACGTGGATCAGATCTCCAGGAACACAATGCTGACCTGTGTGTGTGCAGTATATGTACTCCTGACATGAATACACATATCAACAAATATGTCCTAATAGTTCCATGAAACAAATAAAATTGGGCTGCCACTGTCACTCTCACAGTGGCAGCCCCAATTAATTTGCTTCATGGAGCTATCAGAACATTTTTGTTGATGTGTGTATTCATGTCAGAGGCACATATCCCTAGGGTTGGTTCATATTCCCTTAGTTCTCTACATAATGGGTTACAGACGAGTACACAACACATTACAAAGCAATGGGCTGTGTACTCCCCTGTAACAAAAAAGATTTAGGAGATCATGAAGTTGAAGTTGTTGCATGATGATCAGTTCAAGGGTGCTGCTCAAAATCCTGTCCTCTTGTCCCTCAGGCATCCATAGCATGATCCATCCTTGAACAGAAGAGTTTCCATGTGACTGGACTGACATCTTGACAACACTTCTATAAAGCTCACCCTTGGTGTTTCAAGTGATTGTGTTGGTGTTGCAATGTTTCACCTGATGTTCACAGCAACATTTACTGGAACATTCTCTTATAGACACAGAAAACACAAATGCATGTGTGTACTAACATCCAGGTATCAAACCTGTACAGTTAGAATGCTCATCTACAGAGATGTCAAACCATGTGGACAACACGTGATCAGTACAGTAGTGTTTCTAAAGTATTAATATTTAGTTTAAAAGTACATTTACTGTGCTCATACAAGTGCTTAATGCACATAGGCAATATACCCAGAACACATGTATGTTCTAATGTACTTTGAGACACAGTAAAGAAGAACCATCACTATTCAATCTGTGTCTGTTGGATTATACACGTGTCAATGCGTAACCACACCCAAGGCTAGAGTATCCCCCATACATGCGAAGGCATGACCCACATCACTGGAGTCCACTACTTGTTTGGCAGTGAGTGGACTCTGTGATGTATTCATGCAAACAGATGATGGCAGTGATACACTAACGTGTGTTGGGAGTGATAAAGAGGTGATACAGGGGACATACTTCCACAGTGATTTCATGCCCATGGTTTCTGTGTTGCTCAGTATAATCATTGTTCTGAGATTGCTTTAGTTTGACATATCTCAGTACATGGGCTACATCAGCAAACAACCAGACCAAGTGGACAAGTGTTATCACTGGTGAAGTCTGTTACAACCTTAGTAAAACAACAACTCAACTTACTGGAGAACCCAATGCTCACCCCAAGATTTCAATGTGTGTGATACACATTGAAAGCCTAGGGTGAACCTTGGGTTCCCCAGTAAGTCAGTTTCACAATAAGAGTGTGAATCAAACACTATTTTGCTGCATGTTCCATCTGTCCTGTTTGTTAGTTCTCTGCTAAGTCAAATAGCTGTTTGTTTGTTTGTTTGTTTAACCCCTTAAACACAACAATTGATGCGGACGAATGTTCAGTGTTTTACCAGTTGTTGTGCTCAGGGGTATGTTTTGTTCAAATTCAACCCACATCATTGTCATATAACACTGTCATGTTATATGGCTTCAGTGATGATTGCCAGTTGAATTTGTACAACGGTGTGTGTGTGAACCCATGTTGTAACATCCCACAAACATGTTACCTACGCAGAAGTTGGGTTCACTGCATTGCTTGGCAATGCATTGGAGACAACTCTGCCAACCATGCTAGCACTGAACAAAAACATATCAGACAGGATTCAAAAGCACAATGTTCTTTTTATTAAGGGGGAACATAACAAGTTGGGCAGTTTTTTTTTTGGGGGGGGGACCTTCGACTGGGTGCCAGAGGTGGATGCCCTGGTTGATTGCCTGGTCACCCACTGCACCCTATATGTGGCTTCGGGGGTCACACTGGAGGGAGTGGTGGGTGCAGTGGACCCCTCTATCGAATGCATCTCTCTCTCCACATGCAGGTTCTCCCTGCGGTTGTGGTCGCTCAACTCCACCAGACCCTGCCCAATCATGTCCATCATCCCTGTGTGGTACTGAAGGAGTTGTGTGTGGATCCTAGTCAGCTCCAACTCCAGGGCATGTAAACAATCCTCTATCCTCAAGGTGTTTCTCCAGGATTCCCTTCTGCTCCTGGAAATGTTCTGATCCATACTGTGGCATGCCCAGAGTAGCCTCCTCTGGAGCACCATGCACTCCACCTCCATACCCGTGATGCGTGCAATGCTGGAGGTAGATGTGCCTGGAGACTCTGCTGGTGGGGCTGCTTCTGCGTGTGAGTCCTCTGCTGCTGATTCCTCTGCTGCTGTGGCTGCTGCTGCTGAGTCCTCTGCTACTGTGGCTGCTGCTGCTGAGTCCTCTGCTGCTGCTGTAGCTGCTGAGTCCTCTGCTGCTGCTGTGGCTGCTGCTGTGACTGCTGCTGTGGCTGCTGAGTCCTCTGCTGCTGCTGTGACTGCTGTTGTGGCTGCTTAGTTCTCTGCTTCTGCTGTGGCTGCTGCTGCAGCTGGTGGAGTGGATGCTGTAGATGATGGGTATATGCCCATCACATCAAGTGACGTAGAGCTGCCCACTGATGTCTGTGCTGGTGGAGGTGGTGGAGTGATGCCTTTCCTCGATAGAGGATGCTGGGGCTCCCCAATCAGGCCCTGGTGTTGGTAGTCCAGTGGCCAAAGGTCACACCTTGACCACTGGTAGGTGCTTGGCCCCCACCTGGGATCATACCTTGAGCCATGCTGGGGAGCCATCCAGGAGGGTAGGTCCATCTGTGTGGAATATGGCCCATATTGGTTGGTGGCCACTGTCCCTGGTAGCCATTGCCTCCCTGGTGGTGGTGCTGCTGCTGCTGGAGGGTAGTAGCTGGTGGAGGTGGTTGGATACATCCACCTCTCCTCCTGTTGCATCCAGCCACTGTACTGGGGTGGTGCAGCCTGTGGTGGTGCAGTCTGTGGTGGAACAGCCTGAGGTGGTGCAGAGAGTGGTGGTGCAGACTGTGTTGGAGGAGATGAGGATGGTGGGTGTGGTGATCACCAGCTGGTCCCCTACTCTGTGTACTCCTCACTGGGTGGTGACGTAGCCTCCTCCATGGGCTCCTGCTGTGCTGGAGGCCCGTAAGCTGTGTGGAGAAATGAGATGTTGTGATTAGTAAACATAGCCATGATAGGATTAAAGGGACAGTAAGACTTAATATTTGGAAAAGAAAAGTATATGTTGTCGGACTTTTTCCCCCTTAGTAAACAAGGGAACTCCGACTGCTGAAAGGTGTTTTATACAAAAGTTATTACAGGTCAAAGTTGAATTTTGAGGTGCTATATCCTAGTGGCTTGAAATACTACAGTGGCGCTGTTGCTACACCATACCATGTAGATTTCTGGTCCAGGGGCCAGAGCTGTCCATATGATAGTGTAGCAACAGCGCCACTGTACTATTTCAGGCCACTGTGATATTTCACCTACAAGATTCAACTTTGAGCTGTGATGAGGTTTGAATGAAACACCTTTCAACAGTGGGAGTTCCCTTGTTTTTCTCAGGGGGATTAACCCTACAAAATATTGATCTTTTCACATTTGAAGTATTACTATACCTTTAACAGGATAGCAATGGTTGATTTCACCTTGATGTAATATCATAGGCATCGTAAAATTATGTAGATCGATGTTAGTCCTAACCCTCCAACCCTCATGGTTGGACAGATATTGCTCTACGTGACAGCTGTATATTTCAGTCATTTGACCACATGGAGGCTCTTCAGCAGAGCCAAAATTGCCCCATTTAGAGATCAATACTTCATTGGAATGGTCCACAGAGTGTGCTTGCAAACCAGGCACACTCTGCAGACCATTCCAATGAAATATTAATCTCTACATGGGGCAATTTGGGCTCTGCTGAAGAGCCTTCATGTGATGAAATGAATGAAATCTACAGCTGTCACACAGCAATATCTGTCTAACCAAGAGGGTTGGAGGGATAGGACTAACATCGATCCACATCTTTTTAAAATGCCTACAATATTGCATCAAAGTGAAATTAACCATTGCTATCCAGTTAATGGTACACAGAAAGAAAAATGGTCTGAATGTATGTGGATATGTACTTTTCATATGGGTACAAATATATCCTTACAAGATATGAACCCAGAGATCATTTCAGTACGTGTGATTGCCTTACTGTCTATATATGTGAACCCATCACAAACTAACTTTTATTGATATAAATAAAAACATACCTCATATATCCCATCTAAGTAAGGTGGGTTATACTAGGTATGTGTATTTTGATGATATCAATAACAGTTAGTTTGTGATGGGTGCACATATATGGCCAATAAGGCAATCACATGTACTGAACTGAACTCTGGGTTTACATCTTGTTGGCACATATTTGTACACATTTGAAAGGTACATATCCACATACATATCTGGCCATTTTTCTTTGTGTACCTAGCTTTTTTGAACAGATCTGCAGTGTGATTCAAGTGTTATTCATCCCTATGTTATCAGTTTACCCCGAACAATGCAAGATTTTGTATTATTTTTCATGTCACTCTCTGGTTGTCATGATGGTATCCTATGCATTACATTGTGATACATGGGATACCACCCTGGCAATCAGAGATTGATGAACTTGACAGGATCCTGTCCATGAGGTCTGTTCCAGTTCAATCCTGAAGGGCAACAATCAAGCCAGTATTGAAGGATATCTTTGATTGAGGCCTGTTTTTTTTTCTGGATGAGCTCATCCATCCTTCTGAGTGAGGCAGCCGTACTCAATCAGAGCTATCCATCATTCATGGCCTGTTGGTGGCCAAAGTACAATGGTTCATATTTGTTTCACATGTGTATCTTGCAAATAATAAACAAAGCACGTCAATATTCCTGAATGGTTCAAATGGGTCTGATATCTTTTTCAGATTAAAATCTGAAACTAACAACCAATAGATGACAGCACTGTTCAAATGCAAAACAAAAATATTATACTGTAGGTATAACTGCATACTGCTTGAAGTATAGCTACAATGATAAGACTTCCTATCAACCCCTTGGATGCAATAAAATTCTCAAGTGCATTGCTACTCAATAATAGAGACATCTCTAGCATCCAAATGATTAAACAACTTATTCCTAGAGTGTATATTGCCTTTAATAATGTGTCCAAACTTCAGCTTTAATGCAGGATACAATAGAGCATTGCATAGGCCTTGCATGGACCTATAAAGACCCATAAAAATAAATGCTCATGTGTCTTGCATTAAATGGGAGGTCTGATCACATTACCTTTCAATAGCATACAAAAATGCCTCAGGTTGAGAGGAAGACCTAACAATTTGCATAATTAAAGGGATAGTAATGTCAGAAAAAAAAGTATTAACTATATGGTAGATACAATTAAAAGAGAGTAGTTGCACTTATTCGTATCTCTCAGACCGTTATGGTTTGAGAGATATAGGAAAATAAAGTTCTCTGGTCCCTCCCCTTTCTGCTTGATGAGCTGTAAAGCTGTCAGGAGCAGATTCTGGTCACTTGACCAGATGTGGCTCTTCAGCAGCGCCGATATAATGATATCTAAAGATAAATACTTAATTTGGAATGGTCTACAAAGTGTTCCTGGCTTGCAAGCACACTTTGTAGACCATTCCAATGAAGTATTTTTTTCTAAATAGCGTGATTTCAGCTCTGCTGAAGAGCCTCTGTCTGATCAAATGACTGGAACCTGCAGCTGTCAGCTAGATGGCAGACTTGAGTAAAACAGCCAGGAAAAGGTAACTTTAGCAAGTTATATCTCTCAAACCATAAAGGTCTGAGAGATAAGACTTACATTGATGTTAATCTTTTTTTAATGTCCACAATATTAAATCAACTTAAAATTAACCATTACTATCCCTTTAATATAGACAAAGCAGAAATCCTAAATTGGAGACCCCTGCTTTACCACACAGAAGTGATTTCTATGCAAGGAAGTTTTTTTACACAGGGACGCTTTAGGGTGACCAGGTGTCCTGGATTTTAAGTGTGTGTCCCATGTCCCGGGCAGCCCCCTATTTATTGCCTACTGTGACAGAATGTGACGCATCTGCTGGGCTACAAAAAATGGCCTCCAGACAGAGCTGCACACACTAGAGAGTGAACTGAGCCTTGATCCAGACATCAAACAGGAGCTCCAGTGTAATTTTGTTGTAGTGTAATGTTAGTTTAAAACTTTGGGCTTGATGTACATTTTCTTGTAGTCCATAACAGGCATCACTTTCTGTCACAGCAATCAACAGGCAGTTCTTCCTCTAGTGTTTAAAACTCTGTGGTGTGCTCTTCTCTCCACAGTGTCCCTGAATGGCAGAACTGAAGAGTGGTCACCCTAGGAGGCTTGCCTTGCAAGTTTCCATACACTCCTTTCTGTGAAGCAAACATCAAGATACCTTCTAACAATCTAGGTTAATTAGCTAATTGAAACCTCATTGAAGGAAGATTAAGTTGATCAGTCTGCAGCTTTTGAATTAGAGGACATCTATCCTTTAAATAAATGATAAATCCTATTTACATTTAAAGTGTTAGTAATGTCCACAAAAAAGTTTTTTGCATTTAGAAGAGCTTAAAAAGCTGAGCTAAATGCAAAAAACGTATCTCTCAAACCGCTATGGTTTAAGAGATACAGGCGTTTAAAGTTTGATCTCTCCTACTGACAGCTGTAAAGCTGTCAGCAGGAGATCCACGTCGGCCGACACGGAGGCGCTTGAGCAGAGCCGCGATCTTGTTATTTACCACGAATCCCTTCATTGGAATGGTCTAAAATGAGTGCCTGGTTTTCAAGCTCTCGTTTTAGACCATTCCAATGAAGGAATTTGAGGTAAATAATGAGATTGCGGCTCTGCTCAAGCGCCTCCATGACGGCCGACACGGATCTCCTGCTGACAGCTTTACAGCTGTCAGTAGGAGAGATAACATTTTAAATGCCTGTATCTCTTAAACCATAGCGGTTTGAGACACAAGGTTTTTTGCATTTAGCTCAGCTTTTTAAGCTCTTCTAAATGCAAAAAAACTTTTTTGTGGACATTACTAACACTTTAAGCGCAGTATTAAACAGTATAGCATAGCTGTTTATTTTTTTTTAATAAATCCCACATATAACGTTGCTGTAAAACCATAAAGAATGGTGGCTTCCTAACTTAGCCTCTATTTGCTTTCTGTGCAGGATATTGTGATGAGAGTTCAAAATCCATCACAAAATCCCACTCTGTGCAGCTACATGAATTATGAGAGTGGGTGGTTTGACCTACTATGTCTCATCACTAATGGGCTAATTGACATAATAATACTATTACATTTTATTAAAAACAGTATTCTAAGCCATCAATAAGTTTATGGCAAGCAAAAAAGTAACACAAACTCCTCCACTGTATATCCTACAGTACCTATATATAAATGTGTACCTATATACACACACATTTGTGTGTACATTTATATATACATTTTCAGTACCTATACATTCACTTGTATGTACAGTTACATATCCGTAACAGATCAGAAACCCTATCTCCAGTAAAGAATACAGTGACTGAAATGTTTCCATTGTATTCATATAATTTCATGCAGCAACACACAAATGAAGGAACATGGTGGAGTCACTTTTTACATTCCAGATCCATATAATTATAGGACCCATTGCTTATGTTTACTGGTTTCACAGTGTATACAAGAAAGCACGGTTTGAAAATGCCAGAGCCAATCAACCTACCCACAGGCATCTTTTTCAACTTTTTGGGTCTCATCACTGATTTCTTCACCATAAGCTTTTTGATGGTTTGGAATGCTGCCTTTCACCAGACTTTCTAGCATCATCAATCATGCAGTCTCTCTCTGATCTCTTTCAGAGATATAAATGTTCGCAGAAGTGTATTATATAGGTACCCATCTTCCTTGCAACAATATAAACCTTCTAACTAATGTTTAAGGTGGACCTACCAGCTTAATATAGGTAAAGGGTTGTACAGAGTTAGCCATAGAATAAGCAGGAGACTGGGAGAGTAAAAACGATACTTTTGTTGGCTAACTAAGCCACAAAATCCATCAATAGAGGTAAAAGGAGTTCCGAACAGTAGTAGATAGCTGTACCATCGGAATTCTAATGCTTGACGACCATCCTCTGCAACGAACGTTGGTCACAAGAACTCATGTTGTATCCTAATGCTCATTGCAGCTTTCTGTTCCCACAACTCATATTAAATAGCGTGAATAATGGGAACATCAGAGGGAACTAGCCATGGCTCGATGTTTGACATAGTGTCAAACATTGATTGTGAGCTTGTAACACAGTCACCCTCCTCCCACCCTCCTAAACACTAAACCTAAAAGTACTCCCCCTGTCCTATAATACACTTAACAATAACAGTAAAATTTAAAAAAAATATAGCCCTAACACTATCCCATGGCCCATTCCCCATAGCATTAATAATAAACACTTGCCTTGAAGTTAGAGTTCCAGAGGTGTCTTCTTCACCCTGGTCTTCCTCTGTCTTCTTGTTTACATCTTTTATAAGTCTTCTTATTTTTCTTCTTTAAATCTTCTTTCTTCTTCTAAAAATCTTCTTATTTAAATGTTTTTCAAGTCTACTTTAAAAAAATACCAAGAAATTAAATAATATCCCCCCGTTTATTACTGCAGCTTCTGCTGCCGCAGCCACCATTGCTGTGAACGAAAGAAAAAAATATACATCCCATAGCAGTTCGGTTTCAGTTCTGTTTTTTGGCAACCTGGATGCATTGATATAGGGTTTAGGGCCCCACAGCAATACATCGATGGGTCACTAATGTAGGGATGCCTAGTTGCACATGCATGTATACAATTTTTACACTTTTCAATTGCATGTTGGTGGTTTTTAACAAACGTTAGGAACTCAACACCTAAGGGCTCAGTTCAATAGAACCCGTTAAAACTGTTGGTAGGGTAAAACTGAACACCGAACATTACACACACACACACACAAACACACACAGTGGTACTATCGGAATTCTGGTATCCCATCCCATGAAAACAAGCATTTATCTGTAAGTATAATGTCCAGCAGGATCTTCAGGACTCTGATCTCTTCTTCTGTAATTTTCCATCTTCAGCCCTCTTCTTTTCATCTTCATTCTTCATCTTCTTCTTCCTTATATTCATCTTATCTCTTCTTTGGAAAATAACGCCTGTATAAAGAAAAAACTCAATGCTCAGATTATGTATGCCCCCAAAGATGTGCTTTGCCGTACCTCCCAGACAATCAGTCAAGCGGGAGGCATGATGAAACCTGCTTGAAGCTGATTGGCTGAGAAGTGTATAACTTCCACATTCCAGCCAATGAAAAAGTGGGAACCATTTTGAACAGGGACTGGCCATATAAAAGCCAGTTTTGACAGAACTCCTGGACCAGCTGTCTATTGAATTGAGCCCTAGGTTTGGTAAGCGTTAAAATACCACAAAAAAAGAGTCTCTGAATGTTTGTTACTAGCCACCTCATGTAATTGAATGTAATTGAATAGCAAATGGATGTGTTGTTTCATTGTTTTTAATGGGCGCTAATTTTGCATCCATTTGAGTTTTTTAACTGTCTGTAGTTTGCCACAGCACATTTGTGGCACATGTATGTACACAGGTTCCACGTAGACAGGGAGAAGTATAATTTTCTGCTGCTTTCTTAAGGGAGCCCTTCACCAGTTGTTTTAGGTTGGGGGGCTGTTTATTGTAGAGGAGTGGAGGTTTGGGGAATATTCTGCCATCAGCATGTAGTATTCTTTAGAGTTCTTTAGAGATTTTGTTCAGTACTTCAACTGGATGTTGTAGGTGACTACTAACAGTACTGTGTTCTCTTCCCGTGGTTGTTTGTATTCCAGGAGATTTCCATAAGAATATCCCACATCTACCTAAAACTTTCTAATATTAGAAGACACCTACAGGCCCTCATTCCAGAAAACCAAAGGGTTGGGATGCACCACTTTCTCTGTGTACATCAGCCTCAGTGTGTTAAAAAGGATCTATCACCCCTATGTAAGTTTGTCCTTATTTGTTGGTGGCAGTTTAAGAGTGGTCTCTGGCCAATGAGAGAGCTCCAGCTTACAAGCAGAAAGCCTCCATCATTGGAGGAGGCTGGATAGAGAGAGGGGAGCAGAGGCAGAGTGACAGACTGTGGTACAGAGCAGGTAACAGAAGTCTGTCTGGAAGTAGTTTGCAGGGAAGTATTTATTCCTTGAATTTTGGCAAAACAGCAATTTAAAAAAAGAAATGAATACAGTATTGAACATATTCGCTGTATAACATAACTATTAAAGGGATAGTAATACTTCATTTTAACTTTATTTTATTTTGTAGGCATTAAAAAAATATGAAGAATGATATAAGTCTTATCTCTCAAACATTTATAGTTTAAGAGATATTCACAAGCAAAGTTTCCCCTCCCGCCCCTTTTACCTAGTGTAACCCATCTCTTCTCAGATGTGGAATCCAGTCCATAGACCAGACAGATAACAGCAGGGGACACTCTTATTCCTATGAAAACAATGAAATCCCTGACCCCCTTGACAAGTACTTTCAGGTTTTTCCCTTATCTTAATTGAAGATTGTCCCTCTCTGCAGTCTACCTGGGCACCTCCCTTCTGCTCTGGCTGAACAGTGTGACATCAGTAAAAGGGGCGGGAGGGGGACACTTTGTCATTGAATTACTCCCAAACTACAACTCTAACAGAATTGAAATAACACTCTCCAAAGTCCAAATACTATGATGATTAATTAGAGCTGCTTTTATTATGAAACATTACTATCCTTTTAAGGCAAACTTATATAGAGGTGATAGATCCCCTTTAATATAACTCCAAATAAACTAATTAGCTTAAAGTGCCACCAACAAAGGTTAATTTTTCAAAACTTACTTATATTGCAAATAAAAAACTAGCACAACAAACAGACAGTTTTTAATTCTATTTACAATTAATCTTATCATAGGGTGAAAGGTCCACTTTAAATATTGCTTCATCACTACTGCAATGCAGAATAGAAGGCTTGATTCCAAATTACAAGGAACTTTACAGAGATTTGTTTTTTCTTTTAATGTCAAATCAGCACTGAACCCTGATGCCCACTTATTGCATTCTACATATACAGAATTAGAAAACATCATCCCTGTAGTGTTGTTGTAAAGTTGATAGCTGCATACATTACCTGTAAGAGATGGGGAGAAAACAGGAAGAAAACAGTGTCATTGTGGCATGATCAATGTGCATTAAAGGGATAGTAATATTTCGTTTTAGCTTTATTTTATTTTGTAGGCATTAAAAAACATGAAGAACGATATGTCTTATCTCTCAAACTTTTACGGTTTGAGAGATATTCACTTGCTTATTATTAGCGTTTATACTACAGCACTTTTTCAGTGGGTGTTATGAGTTACATTGTTTGTATCATTCGTATGGTCAACCATATTTTATGGACTACTTACCAGGGACACAGCCTGTCTGATTGTGTTTTAATTGTTTTTAAGTCGTATCTTTTTTGTTAACATTTGTTCAATAAAATATATTTTTCTATTTTTTCAGCTAATTGTTGTAGTGCCTCAATCTTTTAAAGGCCTTTCTTTTGTGGGTGGGTGATATTGGATACGGTGTCTCCCATCACAGGTATTTGTAGCATTGTTTAAGCCCTGGGTGCACCGGTGTTATTTAACCCTTTAACATATAGCCTTTATTTGTGACTGGTGCAGACCATTCTTCTATGTATATGTTTTGCTTGCAAACTGTGACAGCTAGTTGGTACAGGTAAATGAAGAATACATTATTAGGCTAAAATTATCAGGGAACAGTTACAAGATAATTGTATGTGATCATTCCTTCCCTTAGATGGGGTTAGGTTATAGCACTTATTATAGACACAGAAAACACAATTATACTGTTTGAAATGTTTTAATCTTACATTTATCCAGTGGTAGCCACATAACCATACATACACTTCCTGTCACTCTTGCCTTGTAACCCTGTCCACTGTTGTATACATTTGTCTTATGGAATCCTAAGCACTTCATAAAATCCTAGGACTCCATGGAACACAATTTTAAAACTAAGCTAGCAGACAGAAATACTGTAGAAAAAGAGAAAATAGGGTAAAGGATACAGCAAGTACAACAGCCATAAGCTGAGTATAATATGCAAAGTAGAGGTACAGTCTTTGCATGTGAAACTAGATACAACATTCTTGGTTACTGATCAGTGCAAATAGCAACATATGGTTACATATGTATACTCCATGTGTTATGGTTGACAGTAAGGTTAGTAAGAACATACTGAGAGTCAATAGTAGCTGTAGAATTTAAGAGGGGGTAAGGCAGGTAAAGCAGGAAGGAAGACCATAGGTCAGTGGAAGGGACTGATCTGTAGATACGTATTAATTTAAGTTTTATTAATATCCCTTTGCACCTAGTTTTTGCATCATCCAATGTCTCATTTTAAGGCTTTGCAGGGTGGTGAAGAGGTTTCTGAAAAGGGGAATTAGGAAATTATACAATTAGGTGACAGAATGAATGTGTACTGATCACCATAAGGGTAAAGTAAGATACTATGTCCGCATATAGATGGAAATGTTGTTTGGGTTTTGTTTGTCAACTGAGCTCACTACTTCCCTAGAATGCAGAGTTTTGCAGTTTCTACTTTTCTTTTTTTTTTAACAAGAGTTCTTGTTAAAATGCATATTTTAACAGTATGAGCAAATTTCAGTACTTGATTAAATGATCCTTATCATCACCCGAACACATCAAATACTCATTAGTTACAAAATCAAGATATGCACTGCAACTTTATTAAGCTCTGTACAATTTACACAAGTGCAAGCAAAACATTTAAACCCTGTACTGGAACATTTTCCATTGGTACACAGAGGGTACAGAAAGAATGATGTTGCAAACCAGCTGTGAAATGGGAAAGTGAGAGAGAAGGGTGTGAAGGGATGGATGAGTTTTGTGGCCATATTAATTAGGCTAAGGAAAAGCAATTCTAGAAAAATCAAACTGTACCATAGGGAACAAAAAACAATTTCTACAGTTTAAATGCAGAGTTTAAATCCTTGAATGCTGAATTAGTCTCCAATATACTGTGAAACAATGTCCAGTGTTTATCCACCAGGGTTCTGTGGTGCACCATGGAAATCCACTTATAGTGCCCCCTTTTTCTTTGAACACTTTGACAAAAATGTGAATATTGACTTTAAAATGTATGTTTATGGAAATTAATATGCATAATATATTTTATTTTATTATTCTGTTTGTGAAATCTTAGATTTATGTACTTGTTACCATGAATACACTCTTCAAAAATGACATAGAAAATGTATGGGTGCCCAGAAATGTACAGATTGCGTGTTAGGGGTGCCTTGAACAAGAAAAAATTGAGAACCACTGCTCTAGTCTGATGAGACCAAAACTTGTTTTTTAGCCTTGGAGCAAAAAGCTATGTGTGGTGCACAGCCAACACTGATCATCTTCCTGAGAACACCATCACCCACGGTAAAGTTGGGTGTGGGAAGCATCATGATGATCCCTTTCTTTGACAAAGAACTAAGAAACTGGTCAGAATTGAAGGCATGATGGAAGGCACCAAATACAGGGCAATCCTAGAGGAAAAACACTGTCTACAAGTGCCCTGGGCCTGGAATTGGTTTAAAAGCAAGAACCTGAATGTTTACAATAGCCCAGTCAAAGCCAGACCTCAATATGACTGAAAATCTATGGAAAGACTTTAAAATGGCTGTTCACCAGCGGTCTCCATTCAACCTGACAAAGCTTGAACAATTTTTCTAAGAATGGGTAAAAATTGCAAGATCCAGATGTGCAAAGCCAGTAGCTACTTACCCAAAAGACTCACAGCTGTACTTGCTCTCAAAGTAACTTCTATCAAGAATTGAGTCAAGGAGGTAAATACATATCCAACCAACAAATTTCTGTTTTGTTTTAATTAACTTTTGTGTCACAATAAAACTATTTTGCACCTTCAATGTGTTTAGTATGCCATGTAAAACAAACGGTAAAAATTCCAATTAAATCCATTTTAATTCCAGATTGTAACACAACAAAATGTGATGAGTCAAAAGGGGATGAATACTTATGCAAAACAATGTTTGTAATTATGTGATGAATTTTGATTGCAGTGGCGTAACTAGAGTTTGTGCAAGGGATGAAGCTGTGACGGGGCCTGGTGTCCTGCAGGGCCCAATCACTCTACATCTTCCTATTACCTTTATGCTTTTTCACAATAAAACAAATTCAGAATGCCGACCCTGGTAGCCAGATGTTAAATAGCAACTAACAAATAAAGTCCTGTGGGACATCGCCAAATGGAGTGAAATAACATCACACGTGGTTTTAGAATGTTTGGGTGAGTGTGTGACACACAATAGAGTTTGACCAAAGGTCATGATTTGGCTCAGGTACAAAGAGATGCCGACAAGAGGAAAGAAGGGGTAAGGAGATAAGTGAACGTGCAGAGCAAAACTAAACTGAAATATGACACAAGTGGCGCACAGGTGGAGAGAGGGGGGGGTACTGAGGTGGGAAGCTTAGTCATCTGAAATTGGCTGGCTAATATGTGGGGTTTGGTTTTTGTTCACATTGAGGTAATTTGGTTATAAAATGTGTCCTAAATTATACCACATGTGTGCCTTGCTTCTGTCAGATTACCTATGGACAGAACTACTGGAGGTAGTATTGATTTTCTACATTTGTTGAAGAATTGAGTGAAGCAGGGGCAAATAGCATGCAGTAGTCCATTTGTTGGATTACACCTCCCATCCTCCACAGACTTAGTGTGATGGAAGTTGTAATCCAGCAACAGCTGGAGAGCCAGGTGTTGCTCAGCACTGGTGTAGTGCAAGGAGAAAATAATTCTGACATGGCGTGAAATGCTTTCTCCATGCATTCGCCAGGCTTACGATTTTGCAGTGTCTTCTTTGACAATGGATCATTTACATATTGACATGCAGCTTAATGAGCCATTGTCATATTCCTGTGGATGTATTTTTATGTTAATATGGCTGTTTGCTTCATGCACTAAGCTCAAATAGCAGCCTAAGCTTTCAGGGTTCACAGTCTCAGCTTTGCCAAACTGAGGTATTGAACTTGGGATGTTAACTTTCCATGCAGCCAGAGGTCAGTTTGCCGTCTCTACTTTGGAGCACAGATAGCAGATACCCTCCCTTAACCCTTTGAGTGTCATAGAGAGTGCCTTGTGAGTCTTCTGTTTACATGAATCAGCTGATCGGTGGATAATCCACTGTGGACTGCAAAAGAGCTTATCAGCTGGCTAATGTAAAGACAGAACTGGCAGAGCATGTTACATGTAATAGCTGCTTTGCCAGTTCTGAGTGTCTCTACATGATCTGTGAACTGGGGCATGGGATTTTTTAGGTTATAACCCCCTCAATGCCACAGTGGTGTACAACGCACTGCAGAGAAATGCTTTGCTTATCCCCTTGCACTCAAATGGCTAAGGGAGGGATGATGGTGCTGAAGAGAGAGCATCCTCTCTGCTCTTGCCACTTGTCCTTCCTAACATATCACCAGCATTATGCCAACCTCATATATTAGTGATTAAAGAGTCTCCCCACTCCCCTTGCACAGAAAATCCTTGGGGAATATCGCACAGTGTGTAATATTCCCTAATGGTGAAGTGATCACCACACATCACCTGACATATTTCACTATTGCATCGATCCTTAATGAATTTCCTCCCTGGAGGAGAAAGCAGAGGGCAGTCCAGAGAAGGCAGGCTAGAGCGAGGGGATGCCATTATATAGGGAGCATTACAGCCTGCCCAGTTTGAGAGATAGGAAGTATACAGGCTATCTCCTGCACAGGACTTGACCTGTACTACATGAATCTTTTAAGAACCAAAAGGGTGCACATCACATTACAAAGCCATACACTGCACACCTATCTTGTCATTAACCCCTTAAGAACCAGTTTTTGTTTTTACACAAGAGGACCAAAGCCATTACATCAGATGAACCGGCACATGTGAGCGATCACATGTACCTATTGAAACTGACTTCTCCAGTCTTAGAGCAGTCAGTTTCAGCCCCACCAGCATGATCATAGCACACCTTCATTTCATGCTCTTTACTCTTTCAATGATGTCATAGGCCTTTGTTTGCTGATAAATCCATGTGTATATAACAAGTAAGCAAATCTAGCTCTATTAATCTCTTGACAAACTACCCTCTGGAAACGTTTGATCACTGTGATGGTCCTTTGATTCTAAGCATAACTAAGCACTCAATTTTGGAGTCTGTAGGGGATCGCCAATGCATTATTTAGGACTTAAAGTTCCCTTTTCCTGGCCAGAATTTTCATTACGCCCCTTTTTTATACATTTATTTCCTTAGTGTGTCTGGAGATGTGAGTGGACGCCAGCAGTGCTGCTTGGCGAAGTCACATCTGCTCATATCAGTTGTGAGTGGATGTGTCTTCCCCAAACAGTAGGTCTGGCATCCGCTCGCTTCATTCAAAAGTATTGTCCATGGCACTGATTTTCAACTGGTTAATATAACATTTGGTATATAGTAACTCAGATGGGAGTCTGCAATGCAATGCTCAACAAGCCTGGCAGGCTGATTGTGAGAGTTGTAGTCCAACAGCAGTAGGGTCACAGGGTGCTTGTCTTAGGTAGATGTCTTGTACTTTACACAACCTGGGCAGTTATGCATATAAGCATTGCATTTGCCCACAGCAAGTATGACCTGGGGGTATAGCTATTATTACCGAATGAAATGGTACTCATTTTATATACCACGGAAGGATGAGAGGCTGGGACTAGAACCTGTGACCTTGAGGTTTGAACAGATTCTATAACTGGTGCCTTACCCAACTGAGCCATCTCACCTGCAAATTGCTAAGGGTCACATTCTCGCCCTCTCCCATTGCATCTCTAAATCTTAATGCATATGGAGATGTGTCTATATTGCAAAAGTGATGTGCTTGCCACATTGAAACAGCATTGCCACTTAGTGCATCTCCCCACTGAGTGTTTCCTGATCCCGCCCTGTGGTCGCTCAGTGCTCTTTCCTTAATAACCCCAAATGTGCACAAGTCATGACAGAGGCTGTGCATGCAGGGTTGGGGTACTGAATTGTATGCAGCCCATTCAGGCCAAAGATGTCTAATAAGTTGGCTCTTTATAAATAAAGAGTAATAATAACAAATATACTACTGTCTCCTGCTCATTAGGCCACATGAATATGCACAATGCAAATCAGAGACAGTGAATAGGTAGAAGGCTCATAAAGCTGTTAACTGATAAGTGATCTGAGCAGCATGGTGGGAAGCAGCAAGAGCCCACACCTAATTGCTCCACCACACATTTTGCATTGTTGTAGGACTGACTTTTTCTTGCTGTGTCAGCTCAAACACCGACCACCAATACTCTTTTCATCTGCAGGAGCCCAAGCAACTGAGTGATTTTCAGACTCAGTGTTGTATCTCTCTGTATGAGTTAGTGCATGAACATACGGGTTTAAGAATGTTTGTGTGTATAATTTTGAGACTGTGCATGTGTGTCTGTGTATATGGAGTCAAGAGTGTGTGAAACTGTATATATTTGTTTATGAGACTGTGTGTCCTTGAGAGTATGTCTGTTTTTATTTTGAGTGAGAAACAATGCGCCTGTGGGTGTATGAATGTGTCTGTGCAAGAAAGTGTGTATGTGATCGGATATTGATGTCTTCCCCTTTTTCAGTAATATGAAGGTGTTAAATACAGTTCAGTTGAGTGTTGGAGTACTTATGAAAATGTTTAGAACTGTAGGGATACGAACACTGAGAAATTCTGCCTGCAAATGTTGATATATATGTGTGTGTGTGTGTATGTATATAACATTTTGTCAGATTCGTATTTCTGATTCTTTGATAGCACCCTAAACCTATTTATTCCTAGTGTAACACATTTTAAGAATAACTGTTTTTTAATTTATTTAAAGCAGAACTTTCACCGACTATAAAGTCGCCTGCAATAATTAAGCAGGTAGCAAATAGCTTTATAATATATATGTTACCTCTGAGATGCAGCCCATTATAAAGAAATCCTTTATTGTAGGAGACCGGAAGCCAGACATCAGCACGCAGACTGCACTAACCTGGCCGTCAGTCTCCTAAAATAAAGGATTTCTTTATAATGGGCTACATTTCAGAGGTAACGTGTATTATAAAGCTAGTCACTACCTGCTTAATTATTGCAGGGCAACTTTATAGCGGGTGAAAGTTCCACTTTAACAGAAAGACGTACATTAAAGTTAAGGGTTAACTTGCATTTTGGACATTTTGTTACGATGAGGATGCATGAGAATAATGATGCTGTATTATATAATAAATCCAAGGTAAAGGGGACTCAGTCTGAAACTTTACCCTCGGTCCTTTGTAGGTTCTAGTTACACTCCTGTTTGAATTTGTTTGGCACATGAACTTGTTGTCAGGTGTTTATTTTAATTTCAATTTACAAAACTACTGTATTTCATATTATTTAGTAAAATGTTCCTTATTACCTAAACATTTGACTTAACCATTTGAGTGCCAGAAGGGTGCGCAACGCACTGTTGAGCAATGCATTGCACACTACGCTGGCATTCAAAGGGTTAAACACTTCCTCTTAGGCCATTTTATGGCTTTAGTAGCTGGACAGATTAGAAAAAAAACCTACAAAAGCTGAGGGGATACGCAGTAACGTAATGTGACACTCCAGCCGGTTGAGTAAATGGAAAATGGTTAATAAATTATGATGCAGCATGTCCTGTAGATCCAAAAGAGTTTTATTTTCTTTTACAATGTAAATACACAATGAAGGAATTGGATTGAAGTAGAAAAAGAAAAATGTGTTTCATATTTTAAAGGGGAACATTCACATCCCCAAAAAATGTTCACCATTGCTTTTAAAATGTAAAACAATATTAGCACTGGCTTTATTTATTTTATCTACTGCCTAAGAGTGGAGATATTAATTGTTGAAATGTGGCACTTCCGCATTCTGGGGAACCGTGTATGAGCGGCAGGACTTCCCATCTCCCTCCCAGCAGCCCCTGGGGTGAGCGTTTGCGCTTCTCTTCGTGACCAAGCTCCGTGTACCATGCTACTGAGGTTGCAACTCCAGTAGCATGGTAAACAGAGCTTGCCGTCAAGTTAGCCCAGAAAAATGCAGCTCTGAAGGGAAGCGCAAACGCGCGCCCCAGGGGCTGCTGGGAGGGAGGTGGGAAGTCCTGCAGCTCCATGCCACACATACACGGTGCTGCAGACCCGGAAGTGGCACATTTCAAAGATTAATATCTCCACTCTTAGGCAGTGGAGAAAATAAATACAGCCAGCACTAATATTGTTTTACATTTTAAAAGCAAAGGTGAACATTTTGGGGGATGTGAATGTTCCCCTTTAAGTTCTTTATGCACAAATGAAAAATTGAGCAATCCTGGAGCAAACCAATTTCTCCATAGAGGACAAATAAAAAAAACAAAACAAAACAAAAAAAAAAATCCAGTCAGTTAACCCTTTGTGTGCCAGAGAGGTCTCGTGTTAGAGAGCCCTCTGGAGCTCAAAGGGTTAAATTAAGATTTATTTTTTTTTTAAACCTCTTTTTAAACCCCTTGGATGCCAGAAAGATGGCACTGCTTCACAATGCCTTTGAGATGCATCTACCATTCAAAGGGTTAACCCTTAGAGTGCTCATAGAAGTACTCAACGCATTGCTCTGCCCTAGTTAAAGCAATACTTATGTGTATTTTTCCCTAAGGTGCATATGGTTTGCCCCAGAATTGCTCAACTTTTCTTTTATACACAAGGTCTTACATTTAACTCCTTAAGGACCTATGACGTACCAGGACCGTCATGGGTGAACTTGCCATAAGGACCCATGACTGTCCTGGTATGCCATGGATTTCAAGGCTCCTCACACCGTTGCATGACATTCAAGGAGACCTGAACATGATCCAGCACGCGCGTCCTTAATAAATTCTCTTATTTCTTCCTCGGTTTCTGTATATGGAGGAACAGTAAGTATACCTGTAAACTCTCTGGGTTTTACCCAAAGACTGAGGGTTTTGATTCAAATCTCAGGGTGAAGAGTCAGTTTCTCTGGGTGAGAGAGTCCAGTGTTATTTATTATATGATCTAGACCAAATAAGTGCTTCTGTAGACTCTGAGGGATCGATCCAATTACATCTGCTAAAACTTGAGGTAGGGCAAAATTGTATACTGGCCACAAAAAACAAATGTCTAAGTTGTTATCCAATTGTCCTACCAACTGAAACCACCATGGAAGTAAGGCTACAGAAACGGACTTGTGGTCAAACGAACGTTTTATTTGTTAAGTTCCCAAAACGCACACTAAATAGCGTAAATAATGGGAACACAAAGGAAAAGAGCAAACGAAAAAAAAAAAAAAAGTTTGCAGATTTTCACATGTTAAACTGGGTCCCTTAACATATATTAGTGTAGAATTGAAAGGCAAATGTGGGAGTTTTGTTGTGTGTCAATGGGTGACGATGACTGCAAAATTGTCACCCGAGGTGTTTTTTTTTTTTTTACTGGTATTTCTACGTAGCACAGGTAATTGCATTGCTTATCGTGCTTGAAGAAGTGCTGTTGGGTAATTTTTTTATTTGGATCGGATGTAATTGAATCGAGGCCTAAATTCATACCATTTCTACCAGAAATGCAGCAGGAGAAGCTCTGCTTGACTCTTGGGCATGTTAAAACAGTGATATTTGTAAGTTGTTCAGTGTTAAGGGTTCCTTGACAACTAATTGCAGCACCTCTGGGTCAGTACTTGTAGAAACAAAACCTCCAAACAAAGCTAACATGGCAGTTGTAGTCTGGCAGCAGCTAGAGGACCTTACATTGCCCACCACTGACATAAACTTTTTGCATCAATTCACCTCACCATTGATAGAATGTAGGCTCTAGCAAGCAAGGCCCCTAATATCCTTTTGGAGGAGACTGCTTTACTAAGACAAACTGGAAGGAGATGCACAAAGATGTGATAAAGAGGATATAAATTCCCTGTGTAGTTAACTCTCCAATTCTTATGTTATTCTATATGTACCAGATCGAGGAATCTTGGTGCATATGCTCCAAAAATAACAGGGGAAATGAAGCTTATCACACTGGAAAAATAATATCTTCTTTATCACCCTAATGTATAAATCCCTGGAGTAATTTCCAGAGAAAAAAAAACTGCACTACAGATGGAAAATAAAATTCACATAGATTTAAATTAGGCTTTCAAATGTACAATGTTCTTATGTGTTATCAACCTACAGTAGTGAGCTGCAGAATAAATTATAATTATACATAATAATACCAGCAACTCTGTTAATAAATATTAGTCATTCAGTTGTTTACTGCTGTCAACAGGGCCTAGATGTTAAATGGGTAGTAATGTTTCATAATAAAAGCGGCTCTAATTAATCATCATAGTATTTAGGCCTTGGAGAGTGTTATTTCAGTTCTGTCAGAGTTGTAGTTCAAGAGTAATTGAATTATAAAGTATCCCCCTCCCTACCCTTTTACTGTTGTAGCACTGCTCACCTCAGAATAGCTGGGAGGTGCCCAGATAGACTGCAGAGAGGGACAATCTTCAATTAAGATAAGGGAAAAAGCTGAAAAACCTGTCAAGGAGGTCAGGGTTTTCATTGTTATCAGAGTAAGAAGATTGTCCCTTGCTGTGATCTCTCTAGTCTATGGAATGGATTCCACATCTGAGGAGCGCAGTGTTACAGTAGGTAAAAGGGGTGGGAGGGGGATACTTTATCATTCAATTACTCTTGAACTACAACTCTGACAGTATTGAAAGAACACTTTCTGTGGCTCAAATACTATGAAGATTAATTGGAGCTGCTGTTTTTGAGAAACATTACTATCCCTTTAATGCTGGTCATTTGAGGCATCTAATATAGTTAACCATATGCCACAAACTACTGCTCCTGCCCATACTAACAATTAATCCAACTAGCATCCTTTTCTAAATAATGTACTTGGTATGTAGTCTTCTTTGTTTAAGTGTATACAGTTTTGGAGACATATGATATATTTGTGTGTGTGTAAAGAACACAAGAGCCATGGTTCTGAGGTGTACTTTGAAGTATGGTATAGTTCATTTTAAAATTTCTGTCCCCAAACAATATTTCTCAAGGCACTGGGAACCACCGGCTTGGTGCAGGACGCCATAATTTGGTCTGTAGAAATATTGTCACAGTAGCTTCTCAGTAGATTCCGCATGCAGTAAAGGAAAATACAGATCATCACCCCTAGAGCGGCTCCTGCTATTAACAGATATTTAACAAGGCTTTTGACACCTCCTTTAATGGAGCGCTCCTCACGTAGTTTGCCAACTTTTTTCTCTTCTTCCTCAATAGGCTTACCTGACCATTCATTCCTGTTTTCAGGCAAGGGCCTAGCATGTTTCTCAGGTACCATCAGGAAACAGACAAACAAAATTAGCCAAAGTGAGGACATCTCACTGGGTTCAGAGTTTGTCTGATAATTGACAGGCTCAAACCCCTTTAAACAGTTATTTCAAATGACTAGGTGGAATAATGACCAGCACATTTGCAGCAGTAGATTTGTCACTTGTTCTTCCAGTGTGTAAAATGGCCAGTGTCTCCTACAGAAAAATAAATAAAATTAAAGAAAAATGTATTCTAAAAGACACACACACTTTGCATCATAAATCCCTATGGCATCAAAAACCTTAAAAACAAATATTTCGTTCTGGTACTTTTGCCATCCTCTTCTTTCACAAGGGTCTAATAATTTCAGCCTCTCTTTCTCCTTCTCTTGTCCACTGCTTTCTCTAAAACCATTATTGACAATCAAATTTAAATCCACTTAAGCAACTTTGGAAGGAACAGAAAGAGGTGGGTAGAGTGTCCACAGCTGATATCAGCAGAGACAAAGTAATTGAGAGCAAGCACTCTCCTTTGTTGCAAAAGCAACACAATAAGCTGGCAAAACTGTTTTTATATTTGATGTGAATACGAGGTGTGAGGAAAAAATGTAAATGCATACCTGTTTTAATGTATTTCCTTGATTGTTAATAGGGAACTCTACCATTCCTCACAAATGTCCCTCATTACAAGGGGCAGTCCCTCATTCAGATCCAAATCCCTCTGTCCCTTTTCCCTACTCTGGTGTTTCTTTCTAGAATATCAGAATGTGTGATGTGTACATAAGTGTATCACATTGCTCCTTAGTGATAAAACTCACATGAATGTCCCTTTAAACTTCAGTATCTGTGTTTATAAATTAATCTGTGTAAATAAAATACTCTGGTCTTGATCTAAATAATTTATTCAGTTACATAAAAAGTGGTTATAGCTCATGAGTTAACCTAATTCTCAGAAATGCGTTGTGTATGCCACTGGCACTCAAAGAGTTAGTAGGTATTGAACTTTCCCTTATGTTAATATATCTTATTCATAGGATTATGTTTAGTATTTAGGTATTGAAATGTTTATTTTGCTGGACACGTGCAGTTTTAAATCTGTTGTATGAAATTTTCTATTGACATCATGCTACGAGATTCTATTGATCACTATTGACTCTGTACTGTGACTGTACAGGGGAAAAGTGTTCCTGGATTTGTTTTTGTGTGTTGGCAAGTATGCAGATATAATTCAAAAAAGAAATAGCTGCATACACATGAATACCTTATTTTGAATGTGATATCTAGGTAAATTAATTAAGAGCTACTTATTCCTAAAGTATAATTTCACTTTCAAAATCTGTATCTCAGCTTTGTTTTAGAGACACTGCCCATACCTCTTATTTCAAATGGCCAAAGAGGGCATTTTTGTTTTAGGTGTTGTTGCTGGGTTCATGGCTGATGTGCAGGGCATTACCAATAATTTTTAAGATATTTCAAGACATACTGGCACCTCTTTGTGTAACTGTATAAATGATTTACAGCAGGACCAAAGTATTTTATTTACACAGGCTAATTTATAAACACATACACTTAAGTTTAAACAAACAATAACGTGAGTTTTATTGTTATGGCACAATGTGATACACAACACAAAGTCGGATCTCCTAAAAGAAAGGACATCAATGTAAGAAAGAGGGATTTGGGTCTCAAAGGGGGACTGTCCCTACTAAAGATGGACGCTTGGGAGTTATGAACTGCCTGCCCCTTTAACACTCTGATTGCCAGATATGTATCCAAGAAAAATGTGTTGACCACTCTTGACACTTAAAAGGTTAAATATCTTTCTCAGAATCTATTTATTGTAAACGTTAGCCCTGGTTTTAGCTCTGCGTTTTCCTACAGATTATAACCTTTTTAATATAAAAGGCAATGACAAATTTTAACAGATAACAGAAACTAGTCCTCTGAACCAAACTGCCAATATTTGCAGACTGAGAATAACATAATATGGAACTTTTTCAGTAAAAGTGTTATCTGTGCTTTAACCCTTTATGGACTACAAAAAACAAAAGGTAATTGCACTCCCCTCAGACACTCGTTTAAAGTTTAGTATCAGGTATATTGGCTTAGTGTATAAAAACGTTGATAGTTTGTTTCTTTGTTACAAGTTTTGTAATTATGCTGCCATTGACAAGTGTCGGTTTTCTCCTGCTACAAACACAGTAAGATCCACATTGCCCCATGTCCATGCATATCTATGGGAAACACTTGTTCATTTACATTACTTCAGCAAGACTTTTGGAGGTCTACACAGCAGAACATTAGTGCTAAAAATAGACAACATGTATATAAATTAAAGAAACAAAACAGACATTTTCCAACAAGAATATAGAATTATGTTCAATCTGGAACATTTTTAAAAATAACTTTAAAGCTGAATTCATTTATAAAAATATTAAAAGTGTATAATCATAACTTTCCTTTAGAAAGAGTTGCAAAAAGTTTTATAACATAAAAGCTTGTATTTTGACAACCAATTTAATTTATTTACAGTTAGGTCAATTTAACCATTAATTTTATAATATATCCATTAGTTATACGTAGCGCCGAATAAAAGCACGCAAAACAAGTAATACACGGATAAAAATTAGTCTCCTAGGCAGCAGTAGTTAGCAATCAGCCCTTTGTTATAGTACAGAAAGCAAGAGCTTAAGAGCCACTTGATGCCCACTCCAGCAATACACACTTACAGTATAAAATAACAGCGTAGCCCAGCAAGACAACTATATGACTGATATGTCTGTAGAACCAATCAGACTCCTCTATACCATAAACAACGACTTGTCAACTGGAACCGCTGTCCAATCAACGTCCTTATTCTGAGGGCGGCCTCCTCACTGCCTCCTAAGCTTTTCCAAGCAGAACAATTTAAAGAGCCGGTCGACTCCGCCTCGCTTTTCATAGTCAGCTATTCGTCGATCTTGTTGACTGGCAGAACAGCGGGCCAACCGGGCTCAGTATGTAGGCTGCTGCGTGCCCAATGTGCAAAGCAGCAGAACTGGTGGTGGAGCGGGCTCTAGCTTGCAAGGGAGGGCTCTTTTGCGCCAAGGCTAGTGCTAGAGTCCAGGGCCGGGGGCTGTTGCTGGTGGCGGATGGAATACACCTTCCTGTCTGCATACCAATTACCGGGGCCCTAGACGAGGTTTATTTTCCTTTGGAAAGGGAAGCACTCCCTACTCAGGTTTAATGCTGTTATTGTAATCCATGGCAGAGGATTCCTTGCTGTTGGTATGGATGATCCACAGTCAGGTTTTAGGGCTGCTGACAGGGATTAAATGCCTCTGAGGGCAGGAGAAGGTAAGATGTTCTGCCGGAAGCAGTGAGGAAAGCTTTGCATGCTGTACTACAACTGTGGGCAACATGTGGCTCCTCAGCTCATGTTGGACTACACCTCCCATTCTCAACCGGCCTTTGGGAGTTGTAGTTCTACAGCAGCTGGGGAGCCACATATTGACCATGCATTATAGGTTTATCCCATTTTACATTGTATAATAACATCTTATGTTTGCAACCCTCATTGCTCCCCTTTCTTTCTAATCTGTAGCATTTGCTGAAATCTCATTGTTATATCTCCCTGGATTTTTGTTTGTTTACTGTAATCGAATACTATAACCATGTTGTGCTATGACTACATTCTTCATTAGATTTCTGTCTTGATTTGTATCTGGAAAATACATTGGGCGATAATATTACAATAACTAGGGGTGCCTTCCAGATTCCACTAGTGAGTGACGGAGAGGGACAGGCAATCTTGCTACATTTAAGCATGGCAAACATGTTATTGCGTGGAGACTGTATTATGTGTATTCCCGTGCCAACTAGTACATGTTGCTACACCAGTGGTGGTCAGCCTTTGGCTCTCCAGCCGTTGTGGACTACAAATACCACCATCGACAACCAGCAGTTTGGGGATGATGGGAATTGTCCACAAAGTGGGGAAGCCAGTGGTTGCCTACCACTGTTTTAGATTAAGAAAATATAACACGTATCTCCAGCTGTCGTAGTACATAAATCCTAGCAATCTGAATGATGGGAGTTGAAGAAAAAATAACAGCGTGGGAGCCACTGGTTATCTACCCTTGCAGACCGTGCTAGATTTGGCTGATGAACTTAATTAATTGCACATTGTGTAATTATGCGAGTGAAGTGCAATAAAACCAATGATCTGTCTTTGATTTGATTTCCTTGCATGTGTCCAGCCAATTAGCAGTCAGTGCATGGACACTTCCCCTGCTCCATAGTATCAGATGCTGTGTAGTGTGTCAGTGAAGACAGGAGGTGGGGCTGGGGTCTCATACACCTTATCACAAATGCATAGATCCTCTCTTGAGCTGGATTTGTAGCATAAAGGTGTGCTGTGGTTCAGTACATCTTGTTCAGCAGTAACTGATTATTTTTGTGGACGCAAACTCTATAGTAGAGCTGACCTGTGTTCCTACTAAATGAATGCATTGCATTTATACACTACCTGTTACAGAACTAAATTGCTACATTATGTCAAATATTAACTGGTTTCTTCCTCTTTATTTTCCAGTCTCCCTTCTTTGTCTGAACCAGTTGAGCTATACAGAATACACGTCATTTTGCCAGGGAGGAGGGCCGACTTTCCATGCACTGGGGACTTCCTCTCTCACAGCCATGCAGGAGGCTCCTGATCTGGCTTCCTACTGCCTTCTGAAGTGGAACCTACCGTTCTCTCTGCTGAGAGTTTCTGCTACTACTGGACAACAGCCTGTGTTTGGCAACCTCTGCCTTCCAATGCTTACTAGCTTGTAGACTGCTGGGCCCTGGATTACATTGATAAAACACATTCCTTTCGCTCCTGCTTGGATTGTATCCTGGATTATGGCTTCAGTGTGGAAGAGGCTACAACGTGTGGGCAAACATGCCTCCAAGTTCCAGTTTGTGGCTTCCTATCAGGAGCTGATGGTGGAATGTACCAAGAAATGGTCAGTACCATTTGCAGACCACTTTCTTTCATAGGGTTATTTTCAAGGCTGCTGCACGCACTAGGCACACTAGACAGCCACCTAAGAGGCAGCAGAAGGACTGTATTTTAGACCCACTGCCTTATTCTCCCCTTATCCTAATATTTTAAAGAAAATGAATGCATTTACTGTTACGTAAGTTTTGTTATTTGGGCTCTATTTTAGAAAGCCCCATTAACACCTTGAGTGCCAGATGCTGTCCTTTGAGTTGCTTCAAAATGTGTTGGACACCCCTCTGTCACTGTGCAGCAACCTGTTGGACAGCGCTCTCTCTCTCTCTCTCTCATATATTTTAACTGTTTGCATGTCTGAAGGGTGTGCTTATCTTTAGCCTACTGTAAATCATATACATGTAATTGTTTCAGAAGACATAGGGCCTTTTTGAGGAAGCGAAGTAGAAGCTAGTTTGGGGCAAATCTATTTCACCATTGTGAACAAAAAATTCCCATTGATTTTAAATTGAGTTTTTACACCTTCATGCCAAGTGATGTTTGGAGACCCCTCGAGCATTCAGAGGTTAAAAGACAATTTAAGTATTTGGGGATTTTTTTTTTCCACTCTTTTTTTTATAATACCTATTTGTCACCTGCTCCTGACTTGCTTCCTCTTTTGCTTCCTGAATACAGCCTATAATGTACTAGATCTGGGCTGTTGTCATTACTGGCAATAATACAGCCATTGTTGCTTTCCATTCTGGCATTGTGTAGATATTTGCATGATATCAATGGGAAAAACAAACAAACAAACAAAAAAATGTTATTTTTTTAAACTAAAATTTCACTTTTTTGCTTTGGAATGTCTTAAACCCCTTGTATGCTAGAGATATCCTAGCATACAAGAGGATAACATATTTGCAATTTTGTAGTTCACAAAAACGAATGTTGCTGTGTAAGATCCCTTTCTGTCATTACAAAGGTCATTCAACCATTGTAGAGTGTGAGAACATGTACAGTGCAGACAATGGGAAGCCTACAAACCTCATGACTGGATAAATAGAAAGTAATGGATTGTATTTACATATTTCATTGTTTGGATTGTGAAAATGTAGTTTGTTCTGCAATTGTTTTCACACCTGTAATCTCTTAATGTCTTGACTCTCTAGTTCCAGGTACTGTATTGCCCTCTTTGGCATTCAGAGGGTTAAAGTAGTCCACTTTCACTGCATGGAATTTCAACTTAGAGCCGTCCGAAAAGCTTTTGCTGCAATTTTGACAGCAGCAAATACAATGTATGGAAAATGGTGTCATTTTGACAAATTGCATCTGCTCATTTGTGATTTTAAATGTCAAATGGCCCTTGTGTATAAAAGGAAGTATTGGTAATTTTGGATTAAACCAACTGGTATCGTAGGGGACAAATACACTCCCGTTGCTTTTTACCTCTCGAATGCTAGAGTCTCCTCCAACACATTTTGCTTTGTACAGAGATGGAGACCTCTAGCATCCAGGAGATAAGATTTCCTTTTAAATTGGTGGATTACTTAGTAGTTGTATTAGTCCAGTTTCAGTAATGCAAACATATAGGTCAGGTGGTATTTGTGATGGTTTTTCTTTTTTGGGACTAACAGTTTATATTTTAAAGGGATAGTGATGTTTCACAATAAAAGCAGCTCTAATTAATCTTCATAGTATTTGGACCATGGAGAGTGTTATTTCAATACTGTCAGTTGTAGTACAAGAGTAATTGAAAGATAAATATCCCCCTCCCGCCCCTTTTACTGATCTAACACTGCTCACCTCAGAGCAGCAGGGTGGTGTCCAAGTGGATCTCAGAGAGGGACAAACTTCACTTAAAGGGGAACTACCACCCCGCAATAATTTAAGCTTGACTGATTGCTCATCTGGCGACTAGCTGCTTAGTAGCGCTAGTCGCCAGAAATATTACCCGGTTCTGCAGATATCGTCGTTTTACCGATGGTGACAGGAGCAGGAAGCACGGACGTCTCTTCACAGTGACGTCCGTGCGCCTGCGCTGTCAGTCCCTTTTGAGCCGCGCGGTTCAAAAGGGACTGACAGCGCAGGCGCACGGACGTCACTGTGAAGAGACGTCCGTGCTTCCTGCTCCTGTCACCATCGGTAAAACGCCGATATCTGCAGAACTGGGTAATATTTCTGGCGACTAGCGCTACTAAGCAGCTAGTCGCCAGATGAGCAATCAGTCAAGCTTAAATTATTGCGGGGTGGTAGTTCCCCTTTAACATAAGGGAAAAACCTGTCAAGGGGGGCAGGTCTTTCATTGTTCTCACAGTAAGAAGATTGTCCCTTGGTGTGAGCTGTCTGGTCCCAGGACCAGATTCTACATCTGAGGGGAGGTGGCTTACACTTTGACAAAGCAATTTTAGTGAAACGGACGTTAGGGACAGTTATAAAGAAATCCTGAGCCGTAAAACGTTGTTTTTTGCTTTATAAGTGAAATAGCTAGCTGCAGTATTAACTATATGACTATGGATACCAGAGAATCGTCTCAGGGTAATACTTGGCTAGACTAAACCTGAGTGACGACAGTTAGTTGTGAATCGATACGATTTAGTGTAGCAATGAGAGGCAGATATACTTTAAGAGATCAAGAAATTTGTATTTCGTCTTAGCGTATATGTAGGTAGATTCCACTCTAGTGTGGTAGATAGCTGAATTAAGATCATATCAGGAGAGGCAACAATAATTGAGTCTTGGGAAGTGGGCTAATCATCTTATTTTATATTTAGATAGGCCCAATTACAATTTCTAGCCCGCTTAGGGCATTAACTTTAGAATTTTTTTTATTGAGTAATTCAATCTCGATTGAGCTCAGGATGGAGAGACTGTTCAGGTCTCTCCATACAGGCGATGGAGCTCATTTTCGTATTTCACGCATTTGACCCTCTCTTTATGGGATCAAATGTTAGCGCATTTTTGAGTTGATAGGCCATATTGCCTCTGTATCTACAACAAAGCCCTTTTTTCACAAATGGGGCTAAATAAATTGAGTAGCTATATAGCGATCATATTGAGTGACGTCAGTTGGTTTTTTATATTGGCTGAACAGGTGACCATACAGTCAGTGATTACTGGTGAATGATTTGTTACACCAAGCACATACGCTTGCTACTGTGAACATTGTTCTTTAATCATTTTTCACTATATTCATAATGATAAATTTGACCAGGAAATTTTTAAATTTGCTGCTTTTTTAGAATTGATTTAGAAATAAAGGTTAAGTTTTATTTAGTACTTTTCTTTCCCCTACTGTGTAATCCAAATTCCTGTAGTTAGTGGGTGGGTTTGGGGCTGCATTGTTGTTTTTCTTTTCTTGTTTTATTTGTAATAACATTTAACAAGCACATTCCCTCTAGTTCTACTTGCACACCCCTATTACTTAGGTGGTGCACCATGTATCGTTTTGTATTCAGCTTTATAGGATTTCTTTGGTGGATTCTGTGGCTTATTATTATTATTATTATTTAATTTTTTTTTTTTTTTTCTGGTTTTATATACAGTTTGCCTAACCCTCTGACACTCAGTAGGTTAGATCCAAATTCTGCTTTATGCAAAGGTGGAACTGGAAAATCAACAAGCATCTGATAACCATATGTAGGAACTTTTTAAAATCACTGACCCTGAGATCGTACAAATGTTAGCTCTTGTAATATAGGTTGTAGGTTTTATATCTCTACCTGTGGTAACCCAGAGGTGATGCAATCAGTCTTCAAGGAACCCCTAACATTGTCTAATGTATAAGTGTCACTGTGTTGGTATACACAAGAGTCAAGCGGGGCTTCTCCCACTGCCTTTCTGGTAGAATTGGTACCACTTTAGAGACGCAGATCATATAGTAAGTAACATTGGACTCTCTCACTCCGAGAAATTGTCCCTTCACCCTGAGGCCCAGGGTCTCCCCATCAAACCCTGAGAGTTCCCAGGTATGCTTATAAGTTTAGCATCAAAGAGCTTAAAGCAGAGAATGCTTAACCCTTTGAGTGCCAGAGTGGTATGCAATGCATTCCAATGCGTTGCATCATCCTGGCACTCAAAGGGTTAAGCTCTCAAACAGGCTTATTTATGAGGCATCTTCCTAGTATGTAAAGACTTGCTTTCAAATGGAAACAAATTGTTCTGGTATACATTATGCTCTCCTCTGGTGCTCTTAGGGTTAAGACTGGCTGTTCACCTGTAGAAAAAGTGACTATAAATGGAAGGTTGGAAGATGCTGACCACTGAATCACAAACCTCCATTAACAGTAATGCACAATCTGAATTTCCTCTCTTTAATTGCCTTAACTGCACTAAAGGCAGGTTTGCAGTTGTGCATTGATCTCAAAGTGCAGTGTTCTATGTAACATTTGTGTGGGGGACAAATCATGTGCTTGGTATAGCAAGAGCTTGCTTGAACTGGCTTTCAGGTTTTTGATGAGTTCAGCCCCTCTAAAACATGGTGTTTAAAGCTGTCCTCAGGCACCCCCCCATGCAGATTTTCTGGATCTTCTCACTTGAACACATGTGGTTCATACATTGTGAAGTATCTTCCAGAGTTATTGACATTCACTTGTGTTTAACTGAGGAGAGCCTGAAAACATGCAGTTTTGGGATGCTTGAGAACAGGTTTGAGAGCCTCTGCTCTCTAGGAGAGTTCCTTAACCATGGTCCATAAGTTACCCTAAATGTGCACTGGATACACCTCTGGCACTCAAAGAATTTAAGTCTTGAACTGCCTGTTTTCAGATATGTAATTAGTGGATCATTCATTCTGATTAGTGGTAAATTCCCTGACTGTAGAGCCTGTTCAAACCTCAAGGTTTCAGGTTCAAATCCTGGCAGGTCAACTCAGCCTTTCATCCTTCCGAGGTCAATAAAATGAGTACCATTGATTGGGTAATAATAACATCTATTTCAGCTGCCGGTTTGGTTAGTTCCGAGAGAGTGCACTGAAAGAGCTTTGAGTCCCACTGGGAGAAATGCGCTATATAAATACTAGTTGTTTGTTTATTAATAATAATAATAATAATAAATATTATAGTACACAGGTAGCATACCTCCCAAGTGTCCCTCTTTTAGACCCAAATCCCTTTGTCCTTCTTTCCCACCCTGATGTCCCTCTTTTGAGGAGATCGGACTGTGTGATGTGGATATAAGTGCATCATTCTGCTCTACAGCAATAAAACTCACATTATTGTTTGTTTAAATATCAGTATGTGTGTTTATGTATTAGTCTGTGTAAATAAAACACTTTTAGTCTTGTTCTACATCATGTATTAGGTTTCACATGGAGGCGTCAATAGGTCGTGAAATAGCCTAAAAGTTTTTGGTAATGCCATGCACCCAGCAACACCCCCTAAAACACAAGTGTCCCTCTTTGGCAATTTGAAATGTTGGGAGTTATGAGGTAGTGAAAATCCAAAAAATGTTCTTTCCTCTTTTTATTTATGTTTATGCCAGGATCCATCTGGCTACTATCCTAAACTGTAGTGCACTGTTTTCAAGGTGCTGCCTCTTTTGTCTGTTGGAGCTGGGGTTTCTGGATCATCCCTTTAAAACTGAACACACATGAAAAGTGCATGCTATAGGAATTAATACTTTGCTGTGGTCGTTCCCATTAGCCACAAATCATGCATTTTACATGTGATCAGTTTTAAAGGGAAGATCTGACAACCCAAGTTGTACATTGTACATGTATCACTAACTATGGTGTGTGTGTGTGTTTCAGTTTCATAAGTGTCCAGCATTTAAAGGGATATCTGGTTACCTTACCCCAAAACCAGTGTTGAATCTGTCACAGACTTACAAAAGACCATGGACTGTATTTTGTGAATACATTCTCTAGAGCAGGTATGACCACTGTGTGGCTGTATCTCCATCCCTGGCACCAAAAACCTTGCTGGGTGGGCATCCAATCTGGTCCATAATAGTCTCAGTGAGGCATGCATGTATAAATACAGGGGGACATAACTTTTTGTTTATCATGAAATTTTGACCATTCCTACACTAGAGCCAGAAACTAGCCATGTTTTATAGACTTGACAATCCCGAGTATGTACTCTGAGACAAGTATACCTGTGCTAAAATATATATACTAGCAAAATTGGCATGGTATTGCCCGTGTGTGTGGAGAGTGGCAAAAAAAATCATGCCTCCATGAATGGACCTATGAGAGTCTTTAGTATAGAGAAGATTTTAACTCCCTCTTACTGCCGCCACTGGATGTGTGTTCCAGACAGGCAGATGTCTTCTTTTAGAGACACTGGTCTCCATGACTCTTGATACTTTAGGTGTCTGTGAGGTATATGTATAATGGTAATCTAAGACCAATTCCATAACAAATTATATGCACCATAGTACACCAGTAAAACTCTGTTTTAAATGGAGATTTTGACTCCTTCAGTGCTAGAGGTCTCCAATACTTTGCACAAGTCTCTATCCCCTTTGAAACTATGTAAAATCTGGGGGGTAAAAAGTATTTTTTCCTTATGGTGCAGTTGGTTTGATGTAGAATTGCTCCCCTTTTCTCTTTATGCTTATCTCCTTGTGTACCAAGCAGCTAAGGTAGAGGTGAACAGCAGTGTATCAGATAAGTGCTATCACTTTCAAATTCCAGCCAGATATTTCTCAGTGATCCAGTGCAAGCTTTCCAGCCTGTCCTCAACTACCCTCCACCAGCCAGGATTTGAGTAGCATTCACCTTGATTACCTCATCTTTGTCCGAATGCTGAAATCCAGAAAATGTTGCTTGTTGGTAGTACTTCAGGACAGCTTTTGGAGTTCCTAATCTAGTTATTTCATTGTCAAGGCTAGTAATAGGCAACCACATTCACCCCAGTTTCATCAAAGGACTGCACATTATGGTTAACATGGGTACTAGATAGTAGATTGAGTAAATGTGAAACAGTGTAAGGAGATGTTCACATCAGTGACTAGAGCAGCATGTTATGAATGAAGCAGCTTGCACTCAGTGGTGCTGTTATTGTGGACAATTTCTACCTTGCAGAATGCACTGGAACACAGCATGCCACAACTTGGATACACTTGTGCCTTGGGCACATGTAGTTTACTACAGGCTGATATGCACTGCAGCCTATGTTCTACTGCTCAGATTGTTGATATGACAGATTCTGGAGTACTCAATGACATTCACATCCTCCAGGGACTTGACAACCCATGTGGGCATCAGCCAGTAATATATGGCTAATGCCCAGCTGGGTTGTACTTGTGATACCTCCTTTACACCCCCCCCCCATGTGATAGAACTGTATGCATGGGTGGGTTGTCAAGTGCTAAAATACAAAGGAAACAGAGGGTGTATGCTCATTGGGGTGATAATAGAGACTGTGTAATGTAGCACAGGGAAATTGGGCCTTATGTATAAAAAGCAAATTGGAACAGTGCAAGGGCACGCAAACTGCACCTTTGGAGAGAAATAAACATTCATAAAATCTCGAGTGATTTTAATGAGGCTTTTAACCACCTTTAAATGATAGAGACGTTTCCAATACATGCATCGCACTGCAGACCACTCTAGCATTCATATTTAGATTTTAAGGATAGTATTAGTATTAGTTTGTTTGAAGTTTAATTCCATATTGTAGACATTAAAAAAATATAAAAAATGATGTAAGGCTTATCTCTCAAACCTTTATGGTTTGAGAGAGAGACCTTTCTAAAGTTACCTCTGCTTGGCAGTTTCACTGAAGTCAGCGCTGGATGAAGGCTCTTCAGCTGAGCCGAAATCGCACTCTTTAGAACAAAATACTTCATTGGAATGGTCTACAAAATGTGCCTGACTTGCAAGCACACTTTGTAGACCGTTCCAATTAAGTATTTTGTTCTAAAGAATTTTTGTTGTCACTTATGGTTCAGATGGATTGCCACAAAATTGCTTATGTTTGCTTTTATACAGAAGGTCCATTGTCTCCTCTTCCCACTGTACAAGATCAGTCTAGGGGCACCACAGGAGAAGTCGTGTGTGTGTGTGTGTGTGTGTGTGTGTGTGTGTGTGTTTTCTGGCCATAAAAGAAACTAGGATGCACCAGCTACAATTCTGCATATGAAATAAGTTATTTCTGTGGCCTATACTTGGACTTCTAAATCCTGTTGAGAGCCGGAGGAGTCTCCAGCACATTTCTTTACAATGTAACAGACAGACAGCCCCCATTCAGTGACTGGGGATTAACCCCTTAAGGACATGCCGCACAAACACATGGCCGACACTTAACCCCTTAAGGACTGGCGAGCACATGTGCGGCCGGCACTTAAGGACCACGGGGCATTTTTTTTTAACTATCCGATTCAGAGCCCTGAATGCCAGGACAGTCACTGGTCCTTAAGTGCCGGACAGATGTGACAGTCCTGGCATGGCAGTGGGCATTAAGGACCAGTTTTTTATTTATTTAACAAACACATTTTTAGATGGGGAATGTATTTGTCTACTACTTCTGACTACAGCATCTATATAGCACCTGTCTATAATATGTATATGTGTGTGTGTGTGTGTGTGTGTGTGTGTGTGTGTGTATATAATATTTTGGTGAGGAATCTGCACTCTGAGGAGACTTTCTTATGCACAGAAATATTTTTTATTGGTGGATCAACATTTCGATCCCAGCAGGGATCTTTATCAAGATTTTGAAAAGATCCCTACTGAGATCGAAACGTTGATCCACCAATAAAAAATATTTATGCACTTAAAGTCTCCTGAGAGTGCGTATTCCTCAACAATTTGTTAACAGTCTTACACAGCACCCAGGCATCTACCTTTATTGTCGTGAATGCTTACTGACACAACTATATATAATTTTAGTCAAGGGTGAAAGCAATGAAACCTACAAATGCAACACATTTGTGGGAACTTCTCCAACAGTGTTGGGAAGAACTTTCAGAACAATATTTGATCCGTTGTGGAAAGAATGCCACAAGTGTGTTCAGCTGTTACATCTGCAAAAGGCTACTTTGAGTCACAAATTTAGATTACATTATGTTAAGGAAAACTGTTCCATGATTTCTTTTTAATGTCCAGTTGTTTTTGTTCAATAAATTCAATAAAACTGGAAAATGGGGGTGTTCTAAAACTTTTGACAGGTAGTGTATATGGAGGATGTATTTCTTGTACTGCATTTTTACATCTTTATATAATATACACACACATCTGAATGTATGCCAGCTCAGGCTTTGCTAACTTCCCTTATTTAGGAGGTGTTGTTAATTGATCTTAAGACAGTGTGATGAAATCATTTTATTGTATTTGCTTGTTGCATGAGTGGCTCAATTAAGGGGCCTGCTTTTATACACATACAGGGTACAGTCACTGATGCTGATGTGCTAAGAACAACCAGAGCAATTTTACTGCAGACCAACCGCACCATAGGGGACAAATTATTGAAATGAAGCTTTTAAACTCTTGGGTGCTAGTGAGGTCTCCAACAAATTGAAAAGCCATGAACTGGAGATCTTTTTAGTATTCAAAGGCTTAAAAAACTTAAACCAATGGGCTGTATGATAGTTTTGCTATGTTCCCCATGATGCAGATGGTTTGTCCCAGTTGTTCTTGGTACAGTAACTGCAAGTCTTACTACTTGAATATTCAAGCATCACATTAAGTATTTAAATCAGTGGAGAGCAATAAGCAGCTCTCAGTGGTGTGGTTAAATGAAGGGGTGTGGTTAGGGGTTGGGCAAAGGTGGGGCTAAGATCACCAGAGCATGTTGTGCCTAGGTGTGCTTTAGATGTAAATCCAGCCCTGATAGAATTCAAGTGCTTAAAGGGATAGTAATACTTCGTTTTAACTTTATTTTATTTTGTAGGCATTAAAAAAACATGAAGAATGATATAAGTCTTATCTCTAAAACTTTTATGGTTTATGAGATATTCACAAGCAAAGTTTCCCCCTCCCACCCCTTTTACTTAGTGTAAGCAATCTCTTCTCAGATGTGGAATGCAGTCCATAGACCAGACAGATAACAGCAGAGGACAGTCTTCTTACTATGAAAACAATGAAAGCCCTGCCCCCCTTAACAAGCTTTTCAGGTTTTTCCGTTATCTTAATTGAAGATTGTCCCTCTCTGCAGTCTGCCTGGACACCTCCCTTCTGCTGTGGCTGAACAGTGTGACATCAGTAAAAGGGGCGGGAAGGGGATACTTTGTCATTGAATTACTCTGGAACTACAACTCTGACAGAATTAAAACACTCTCCAAAGTCCAAATACTATGATGATTAATTAGAGCTGCTTTTATTATGAAACATTACTATCCCTTTAAAGGCCTAGAATGTGGTGCAGATGTTTTATACTTGTTCTCAATACATCGGCCTCCAAGTGTCCACATGTCTTTAGACGCCCCCAAAAGGCACCTGGGCCATACACACAAAGAAAGAGAAACAACCATGGGGCAAACCACCTGCATTTTGAGAGAAGTAAAAATTAACATAACGTAGAGACTCCAGTAGCATTCAATAGGCTAAAAGCCCAGTTTAAACCAATGGGAATTTTGGGGAATTTTTATTTCTGGGGCAGTTGTCACAGAATTCCTCCACTAATCTTTGTACATATGACTCTAATTTTTGCAATTTACAAAGAAAAAGCAATTCCAAGGGGGAGAAAGAAATGGAGGTAGGAGATACTAGACTTTATATTACTGATACTAAGCCTGAAGCGCAATTGGGGTATTCTTTCTTTCTCTTTAAGTGAATTCATACTAGGTTGTTATCTGTGCAATAAAATCTTCCATTTTAGTTCAGAGATGCATTTTTCACTGCTGTGCTAATTTGTCTGCCATAGTTTCGCCCACTCTAAGTCAGAAGTTATGAATGCCTGACAATGTGGGTTTATAATGGAAATGCTGAGCGACTCAAGTACATTTACTTGAATGCATAAAACATGATTATATTGTATGAAGTGGTAGGAGAATTAGATTATATGGGAGGGTTTTTGAAGCTGACAGTGCGTTTTAATGTACAGTCCCTGTGCTGTTAATATGGTCGGTGGGGGTTGAATTCTTTTGAGACCTGGTCAATGATGCACTAAATAAGTTAGTTGGACCTATTAGTAGTTAAATGGTGCCAACACCACTCTTATAAGGGAAGCCATCTCTTTATACTATGATCTTGTAGCAGTGTCCTATATATTAACATAATTCCATATTTATTTCTAATTATTATGTAATTTTGTTTATTTTAACCCCTCTCTAGCAATAAGGGTCTACAGAAAAACAAGCTTTTCACATGGGAAGGCATCTCTAATTGCTACTGTAACCACCCTAAAAACTATCCACTGGACATTTTAGCATAGTCTGTCTTCTTGCCACCTTGTTTTTTGTACATCTTACTGGTTTGTTGCCTGGGTAATGGCTGAAACATATCAAAATTTGGAAGACACTACAGTCTAGTGTGTTTTGTAGGGCTTGGGCCTTCTGTGTTAGGCACATCCTCAGCTATAGTCTGGCAGTCTTCAGCAGAAGGATGCTAACATTGTGGAAGATAGCCTTATGGCTGACTTCTTGTAGTGTGCTGTCCCATTTTGATGATGTTAATGATTTCATGCAGTTTGACAGTAATTGTCTTAACCATTGTCATGCCAAGGCAGGAGCTGGCCCTTGCAGGGCCATGGTATGTATAATTTGTTTATTTTGTGTATTTTATTGTACCTTTTTAAATTGTTAGCTAAATTAGCTGAGTAGATAACCTCACCAGAGCAGGATGTAGGTCATAAAAGGTATTGGGCCCTCTGCCTTGATGGTAGTTCATCCAGGGGACAGTCAAATATTATGAAATAGGGAGAACATGTGTATATATAGTGTAAAATGGTTCAATACAAATATATATTCAGAATGCCCAGGTTTTACACTTGTGGTTGGTACCAAACATGCCAGGGGGAGGTGTTCCTGCTGTGAGTTACAAGAATAGTCACTTTGCAACCAGTTAGAACCAGCATGTTTGGTGTCCAGATATTCACATTGATATGAGGGATATGATTATTATAACATTATAGAGGTGTACTTTGGGTTGCATGTTTTGGGAAGCCTTATGATTTTTCAGGTAGAACTCTGCAGTAACATCCCTGACAGGTCTGATTGAGTGGACCATAAACTGTCAGGCCAAACCTCCCCCCAGGTAACACCCAGGGGGGTTAGCCTCTTAAAAGGAGCTGTGGAAAGTATTAAATATGGGTTTTTTGGATAAAACAGGGAATTTGTTTGTAACAACTGAAGGGGGAAATGCCATCGGAAGCTCCTGCAAGGACTCTTAAAATATTGGTAATTGTATTTAAGGATTTCTTGTGTTTCTCCCATTTTATTTTATGGACTGGTTTGCCAGTGTGTAATCTTTATTTGTGTATGTCCTTTTTTCTGTATTTTTGTAACCAGCACTATGAAGCCCTTTTTCAGATTAAATGTTCAACTAATCTACTCTTGTCTCTGTTCTCTAATATATGAAATCAGTCTGAAGGAAGCTCAGGTAGCACACGTTACTAAAGGGTTAATTATATATGTCTGATTATTAAGGTGATTTTATACTGTATTCTGTTGTGTTTAGGTTAACCTAAGAAGCCCAGATATAAAGTCTTGGTGGTAGGGAATTGTAGTACTAGAGAGAGAGTGCAGGAGGGATTTCAGGGGTTAATTTGGTGCTTGCTAGGAATAGTAACAGGAAACCAGGGGTCTGGTATAGTTAACACTTTCACTCCCCCACTCTCCATACTGTCTCAGCAGGGCCTATAGCCTTCGCTTGTGACAACCATTGTATTATGTTTTAAAGCAAAACTATAACGTCAGTCCTTTTTTGGTTAGTCCAGGGATTATCATGACAACTGATTGGGGGTTTAAAGCAAAACGATCACCTAAAATGAAAGTTTTACACTGGGTGTATTCTTTATTTATTTATTTATTTTGCCTACATGTGGAGATATTAGCCTCGCAAATTGGGCACTTATGCATTCTGCGGGACTGTATGCCCCAAATGACTTCCCAGCTGCCCCAGGGAGCGCGTTCATGCTCCCCTTCGAAGCTGTATTTCTGTGGTGTAGTGTTACAGCAAACTCAGTTTACAATGCTACTGAGGTTTTGCAGGGCTAATATCTCCACCTGTAGGCAATTAAAAAAAATAAATACACCTAGTTCTAATGTTTGGTTAAATATTAAAACCCAATGTAAAACTTTCCTTGTAGGTGATGGTTCCGCTTTAAAAAAAATGTACCTGAACTCAGACTTACAAATCTCACTTTAAGTCTGAGAGCAACCACTGTAGTACAGCGAGAGCTGTGCAGCTAGTTGGCTCATAAAGCTTTTTGTGCTCTTGTGATACTTAAAGCGATAGCCAATGGATTTCATATAAGAAACCCAGGCCCTCTCCTATAGGAACAGAGTTAAAGGGACATTAACACACACAGCCTTTAAAGCTTTATGAACTCCTAGGGGTAACGTTAATTTGTGCTGTCACAGCGAATGGCAAACCTTTGCCCTTCGTTTAATAAAATTAGGGTCATCACTTATTGCTTCCTCATACATATGCTTTACGAAAAAATGATTTGAAAATGCATCTTCTTGACTTCAGACCTCCTTAATGGCTGCTTCTATTTTCTGAAGCCAAACGTTGCGTTGTTTCACTCAGGATTGTAGAAAACAACTTCGTTGTCAAAAGCAGCCACTGTAAAGGACAAATTGGGAGGAGAGTCATTGAGAACATCTCACTACATCTTAAAATACATTTTCCACAAATCACTTGTATGGAGAGGCAATGCATTTTGACATTAATTCTATTAAAATGAAACAAAGGTTTGTGCTGAGCTGTGACGGCAAATCTACTAAAGTGTTAGTAATGTCTAAAAAAAACTTTTTTTCATTTAGAAGAGCTTAAAAAGCTGATCTAAATGCAAAAAAAAGTATCTCTCAAACCGCTATGGTTTAAGAGATACGGGCGTTTAAAGTTTGCTGTTTCCTACTGACAGCTATAAAGCTGTCAGCAGGAGATTTGTGTCGGTCGACACGGAGGAGCTTGAAGTGCCGAGATCTCCTTACTTACAAGGAATCCCTTCATTGGAATGGTCTAAAACGTGTGCCTGAACTTACAATGAATCCAGGCACACGTTTTAGACCATTCCAATGAAGGGATTCCTTGTAAGTAAGGAGATCTCGGCACTTCTCAAGCGCCTCCGTGTCGACCAACACAAATCTCCTGCTGACAGCTTTATAGCTGTCAATAGGATGTGTAAGGGATGCCCTTCCTTACACATCTCCAGCAGTTCGACAACCCTGAAGTCTGACCGCATGCTCTCTGCTACCCTGCCTTCCTGCTGGGAGAGTGGAGAGGACGTTCTCAGACTTCAGCACCACAAACAGCATCGCTCTCCACCCTTTCAGTGCCATAGGGATGTTATTGGCAAAATAATTATGGCATTTAGTCAAAATAAAGGAGCAATACATTTGTTTATTTTAAATGGAAATATATTATATTTTTCTTTTTTCATCTTGTGTAAAACGAAGATTCTCCCACTGCTGGGAGATTATTCATTCAAATGTTACTACAGGTCAAACTCTTGAAATTTACCCTCTAAAGACCAGAAAGAACAGTGTGCATGTGTTTCAACTCTAAAGGGTTAAACTGCAATTTTCTTTTCTATACCAGACTCTCAATAGGCCTTTGAGTTCCATCTCTGCTTTACTAGTATCCTTGCTTTATTCAACAGGAAAACACAATTACATCAATTTTTATGGTGCAAAAAATGTTCCTTTAACCCCTTAACGACCCTTGACGGTCATAGTACGTCAAGGGTCGATTTGACTTAACGACCGATGACGTACTATGACCGTCATCGAGTTCCGGGCTCCCCCCGCAGCTGCACGCCGTTCAGGGAGTCCGGAACGCAACGGAGCAATAAAAAAAAATTGCTCCGTGGTCGTTGAGTCACTTCCGCTTCCGGATTCCCCGGTCGTTAAGGGGTTAAGTGTTACTTTAGATTGTAAGCTTTCGGGCAGGGACCTTGCACCCAATGTTTCACTCTACAAAGCACCTGTAACCCTGTATTGTTTAAACCTTGAAATTGTAAAGCGCTGCGTACACTTGTGGTGCTATATAAATAAACATATTCATTCATTCATTCCTATAGGTATAATACCTCTTTACATTTGGCTAAATATTGGAGACTAGTGTAAAAGCCCGTGTACACAGGCCAAGATCTGGGTAATGTTAACCCTTTGAGTGTGAGAGGGGGTACGCATACCTCTCTGGCACTCAAAGGGTTAAGCGGCCGCTCAACACGTTGCAGTCATGCGCAGTAGAGACTGGCCGAACGCACACAGTCTCTACTGAGCATGACTGCATTGTGACAAATATCCTAGCGAATTATTATATAGAATAAGAGAATGTTCATGAGGCAGATGGTGTGTGAAATGTAGAAGTCCTCTTTGTTACATTATGTAGGTAGAGTGGTGACTTCCGGAGGGGTACGCAACACATGAAGCAATACGTTGCGTACCCTCTGGCACTCAAAAGGTTAAGGATGTAGCTTGCATTCTTTCCTTGTCTGTGTTAGATACAAATTATCTACTCGCATCTAATGAGCCTCATTTTGAAATAATCCTGTCTTTTATGATCTTTTTTTGAGTTTATAGGACCTTATGTTAATTGGAATAATTTTAGATCACATCGTATGCACATCAGGGAGGGACAAATCACCCTTCCCGTTGATTTACATGGGATTTTTAACCCCTTGAATGTTAGAGGTCTCCAAATGCACTGGCAACTAGCATTCAAGAAGCAAAGGCCTCCTTAGATCCCTGGTAAAAGGTGGTAACTTTTTTTCCACTGTAGTGTAGTTGGTTTGCCCCATAATTATCCCAGGTTTCTTTTGAACATAGGCACTTTCCACTATGTGGCCCTTTTTATGTGACCTGTCATATGAAGCCTCTGAAAATGAATTGCCCTCATACTTGAGGATATAAAACAGCGGAGGGGAATTGGTTTTGATTTTCTTGCAAATATTTGACTCCTTTCCTTTCACACCGGCATATTTCATCAACATACCTACAGCTATTTTATACCATCATTTATTCCATCTATAATTCATATTCCATATCATCGTATATGCACGTATGAGGGCTACTTATGCGGACAGCTTATATATTTCTACTGTATGGAATAGAATTTACATAATATATATAGTGTTGATTTTTAGAGCTGTAATGTATTTTATAAAGGTACCCTCTAGTTTATATGTACTTTTATTACTAAATTTTGATAAAGCACTCTTTCCTTTGCACCCATCGCACTGGGTATATATTTTTGTTATTAGTTTACTAGTGGTAGGCACACAATCCTACCAGTTGGAAATAGTAGTGCTCTACCTTTAATTAACATATTGTATATTTCATTCACATTGTTTTTTTTATCTTTTATCTGGTTATTATTTAGGATTTAAGGGTTCTTTAAGCGCTGCCTGACTGTTATAGGGTATTCCTGTCTTTAAAATAAAGTCACTTCCTATAGTGCGTTTTTTATGTCTGGAATGGATCCCAGCCAAGCTATGAAGATCCAACAGTGTCTGCTATTGTGTTAGGACTGATCTGTGGAGTTGTGCTGTAACTGTAAGAAACAACCAGTTTTAGTTTACCAGCCGAATGTGTGACCCGTGAGTCCTCAGACACCCTACATGTATTTGACCCTTTATTGGATTAATGGCCAGCAAAGAGATTCAATTCGTTTTTGGGATTAGGAGACCGGAGTGTGTGAGTGTGTGAGTGTGTGAGTGTGTGAGTGTGTGAGTGTGTGAGTGTGTGAGTGTGTGAGTGTGTGAGTGTGTGAGTGTGTGAGTGTGAGAGAGTGTGAGAGTGTGTGAGAGTGTGTGAGAGTGTGTGAGAGTGTGTGAGAGTGTGTGAGAGTGTGTGAGAGTGTGTGAGAGTGTGTGAGAGTGTGTGAGAGTGTGTGAGAGTGTGTGAGAGTGTGTGAGAGTGTGTGTGAGAGTGTGTGTGAGAGTGTGTGTGAGAGTGTGTGTGAGAGTGTGTGTGAGAGTGTGTGTGAGAGTGTGTGTGAGTGTGTGAGTGTGTGTGAGAGTGTGTGAGTGTGTGTGAGAGTGTGTGAGTGTGTGAGAGTGTGTGAGAGTGTGTGAGAGTGTGTGAGAGTGTGTGAGAGTGTGTGAGAGTGTGTGAGAGTGTGTGAGAGTGTGTGAGAGTGTGTGAGTGTGTGTGAGAGTGTGTGAGAGTGTGTGAGAGTGTGTGAGAGTGTGTGAGAGTGTGTGAGAGTGTGTGAGAGTGTGTGAGAGTGTGTGAGAGTGTGTGAGAGTGTGTGTGAGTGTGTGAGTGTGTGTGTGTGAGTGTGTGAGTGTGTGAGTGTGTGAGTGTGTGAGAGTGTGTGAGAGTGTGTGAGAGTGTGTGAGAGTGTGTGAGAGTGTGTGAGAGTGTGTGAGAGTGTGTGAGAGTGTGTGAGAGTGTGTGAGTGTGTGTGTGTGTGTGTGTGTGTGAGTGTGTGTGTGTGAGTGTGTGTGATGCTGTTGGGTAGAGAGTGTACGTGTTTGCATTAGAGGAATAGTCTCTCCTATTTCCACTGCATCATTAGACATGTTGGGGACCATAGGGGAAGTGTCTGAGGGAAGCACGATGCACCTGTGTTTCTCCTTTAATAAAAGAGTAGTAGCAATTTATTTTCACTCCTACATGTTCTGGAAGCACATGTATATGTATGTGTAATATATATATATATATATATATATATATATATATATATATATATATATATATATATATATATATATATATATATATATAATATGTGTGTGTGTATAATATATCTATATAGTCAAACTGGCTATAGTTTTTTTTATCTTTATCTGTTTTCTTTGTATACATGTATGTGCTTGACAGTGAGCTACCTGGATCTGTTTTGCAGAGAGCTTCTGCCAGGAAATATAAAATCAGGTCTGGTTTTGTGAGAAGGGGGTGGGGCATTCAATATGCAAAGTCACTGCAATATAATTGCATGCTGCTTTGATGGTCCATCAACCAGAAAACTGTCAGGAAGCTATCTGGATTTCAGTTTCCAGTCAGGGGCATAGTTGTTAATTATTATAATTCTTTATATAGAGCCAACTTTATTCCTTATAACTTTCAATAGGGAATGGAACATGGAAAACAAGAGGATCAGAGGGCTCTGCTCATGAGAGCTTACAGTCTAGATGTATTGACTAAAAAACTAAAGCAATCTGAGTGTATGTATTTCTGCTCTTGCGGAATGTAAAATCAGAATGAAGGGTTACTGTTCCATTAACCTCTCCCTTCTAAAGATGTCTTAACGCAGTGTTTAGTCTTATGGACAGTAATGGTTGCTCTTCACAAACTTTAATATTGTAGATATTAAAAATATAAATTCAATGATGTACGTGTTGTCTCTCAAAAGTATAGTTTGAGAGAGAGAGAGAGAGAAGCTTTTAATATAAAAATTTATATTTTTAATATCTACCATATTAAAGTTTAAAGAGCAAGCATTACTATCCCTTTCAGCATCCAAGATGTTAATATAATTTCTATAAGTGTGTGGGTGTGTCAAAGATTTGATGATTGCAGTGCATTGAACACCCATCTGGTCCTTAAAGGAGCAATAAACTTTTTTTTTTTTTTTTTTTTTTTTAATGAAAAATATGTATTGTAGGGATTTTCCTGTTGAGTAAGAAAAGGGTACTCCCACTGCTGAGAGATGTATATTTCCAGAGTTATTACAGTTTAAACCCATGTTTTTTACATTAGCAGTTCTCTCTAGTGGTCAAATTCTAATTAGATTTCCTGTTAGATTCTAATGGAGAGGAAAGTCAGAGACATACAGTTCTCCATAGAATGTGATAGAAACTGCCTGTCACTTCCTGTCAGGAAGTAAAGTAAATTCACGTCCTGATTATTTGAACTGTTACAAATTTTGAATAAAACATCTGACAGCATTGGGAGTGACCTTGTTTTATTCAGCAGGAAATGCTCAATAAAATATGTTTTCATAAATAAGTTTACTGCTCCTTTAATGGGCTAATAGATGGCAATTGCTAAACACACAGATAAATCTATATATATATAAAAGAATAAGCCTCATTGCATAATTTATGGCACCTCACAAACAGAACATAATTTGTCTTCTCAGAAAACAAACACACATTGAACAGAATGCCTCATTACATAATGTATGTCTCATTAGGAGACACAACTCCTATTGGGTGATTCAATGGGGACTTTACTGCTCCCATTGGGTGATTCAATGGGGGCATGTTTATCATACAGGGAGTTGGCCCGCCCCCTCCAGCCCTCCCACCACTATCCAACTGACAAAAAAATATAGCTGTCACTTGCTCCTGAAGTAGGGGATATCAGTAACTTCTCACTCAGGATCATGACCCCACAAACACACTGTTTCACCTCCCACAGATAACTGTAACCCTCCATACACACTGTCACCTCCCGCAGATAATTGTAACCCTCCATACACTCTGTTTCAGTACGAGGGTGTAATGTTTCCATAAAATACAAACCCAGGGATAAACTTAATAGCGTCTCTTTTATTTAACTCTTTCCATCTCTTCAGTCACCTCACTGTCTGTTTTCAATTGTCACTCCTCCACTTCCTGCTTCCTGATTCCCGCCCTTTCTCCTTAAAGGGAGAGAGATGCTTTGCTGTATGTTACAGAGGGCAAGCCTCAAACACCACTATCTATTCCCTCAGCATATTGCTACGCTGCCTCAACTGAAGAGCCACAGTGTGTTATATTGCTATGTTATCACAACTTAACCCTTTGAGTGCCAGAGGGGTACGCAACGCATAGCAAAGCAATGCGTTGCGTACCCCTCTGGCACTCAAAGGGTTAAATAAGGAGGAGTTACTGCTCCCATTGGGTGATTCAATGGGGGAGTGATTTAAATCATGCAGGGAGTTGGCCTGCCCCCACTATCCAGCCCGCCCACCACTATCCAAGTGACTGAAAAAAACAAAATGTCTGCTACTCGCTCCTACACCACAGACACAAACACATCAGACAAAAAACACACACACACACACACACACACACACACACACACACACACACACACACACACACACACACACACACACACAAAAAATCACTCTCATACTCACACCCTGGGAGCCAGCACTATCCGCCTTCCACCATAGTATGTGCAATTACCACATGAATTTCAACTACATGAATGAATGCCACACACTCACACCCCAGGAGCCAGCACGATCCACCTTCCACCATAGTATATGCAATTACCACATGCATTTCAACTACATGAATGAATGCCACTCACTCACACTCGCTCACACACACTCACTCACACCCTGGGAGCCAGCACGATCAACCTTTCACCATAGTATGTGCAATTACCACATGCATTTCAACTACATGAATAAATGCCACTCGCTCACACCCCGGGAGCCAGCACGATCCACCTTCCACCATAGTATGTGCAATTACCACATGCATTTCAACTACATGAATGAATACCACTCACTCACACACACTCACTCACACCCCGGGAGCCAGCACGATCCACCTTCCACCATAGTATGTGCAATTGCCACATGCATTTCAACTACATGAATGAATGCCACTCACTCACACTCACTCACATACCAGGATATGACTGTGTCGCTCTTTATGCATCTCAGTGCATGTGTGTGTATCTCTGTGTGTGTGCATTAATTCCCTATATATCCTGACGGGCAGCGCCGTCGCACATTGCTAGTACACATATATAATAATTGCGTGTTTTACTTTTGAGTGACCTCCTTGCTCCCATGGTGACAAGTTTTTCCGCAGCTCTGACTTCCTCTGACCTCAGCCTTTTCTTTATGATGACCAGTCCCTCTATATTTAGGAAGTGAATTAAGTCAGACCTACACTCCTGCCGTCTGACACTTATTTATTGCCTCTGTGACCAGTTTTTAAAGAAACCATATAGACTAAATGAATACTGTAAAATCTCTGGTATAATACGCACTATTTTACCCCTCTTCACCTTATGTGAAATGGGGGGTGCGTATTATACCCGAGAGGTTTTAGACAAAAAAAAATATAGCTGGCAAAAACCTTCACTCCCTCCCCCCAGCTCAATCTGCTGTCAGGATAAGCTTTATTTCTACCCACTGAAGTCCCCCATCTTCCCTCCTGCTCCCCAGCGCAATCAGATGCGATAAAAAGCCTTACTTTTTCCACAGAAGACCCCATCTTCCCTGTGGGTGGCATGCTTGCATTTTCCGCCCGCTTCCTTCAATGGGCTATCAGGACCTTTTGCCTCCAGCAATGGTAATGCCCTGTAAGGTCAGGAATTACCATTGGCTGGAGGCATAAGGTCCTAACAGCCCATTGAAGGAAGCGGGCGGCAAATGCAAGCATTCCACCTGCAGGGACGATGGGGTCTTCTGTGGAAAAAGTAAGGCTTTTTATCGCATCTGATTGTTCGGGGGGGAGGGAGGGAAGACGGGGGGATTTCAGTGGGTAGAAATAAAGCTTATCCTGAGAGCGGATTGCTCTGGGGGGAGGGAGGGAAGGTTTTTGCCAGCACTACATTTTTTTTTTTTTAGTAAGTGGGGAAAACAATGGTGCGTATTATACATAGGCACTCTTGTTTTCCCCTAAAATCTTGGGTATAATATACACCTGCGTATTATACACAGGTGCGTTTTATACCTGAGATTTTACGGTACATAATTCCTTGTAAAGCAGAACTGAGTGTAAGAAAAAAAAAAATACATTTCCCTAATTACCTTTTTGAACATTTATATCCTCTTGTGCAGTGATTTGTTTTAGGAACATATCTGAAGGTGTATTTAACCCTTTGAGCGCCAGAGGGGTACAAAGGCAATGCATTGTGTACCCCTCTGGCACTTGGAGTTAACCTATATGGGGTTAAAGCAGAGTACCCTATAGTTACTGAGTGCAATGAGGCTGATGTACAATAATCAACTGGAGTAATTATTGAGCAAACCAGATGCATGATAGGGCAGAAATCCCTCTTCTTTTTTTTTTTTTTTTTTACTCTTTAAAGATTCTCTCACTACAGGCTCAGTCCCACAGGATTGGCATAAAGCCAGTGTAGTGCCTTTATAAATAAAGGGAACTAAAACAAAACCTGGGAATTCTAGACCTGTGAGTTTGATCTCTGTAGTGGGGAATGCTGCTAGAATGGATAATAAGGGATTATATTCATGATTACTCCTCAGAAAATAACATTATTAGCAGGAATCAACATGGTTTTATGAGAAATAGATCATGTCAAAGAAATCTTTTGAGCTCCTATGAACAAGTAAGTAGCAACCTAGATAATGCAGTAGATGTAGTATATCTAGATTTTGCAAAGGTATTTGATACAATGCCACACGGGAGGCTGGGGTATAAAATAAGGAAATTGGGGCTAGGGGATAATACTTGCAATTGGAAAGAAAACTGGTTGATGGATAGGGAACAGTGTGTGGTTACAAATGGACAATTCTTCAATACAGTTAAAATTGAGAGTAGAGTACCCGAGGATTCAGTACTTGGCACACTGCTTTTTTAACGTGTATAAATGACCTGTAAATAGATATGGAAAGTAAAATATTAATATTTACAGATGACACTAAATTATGCAGGGTAATGAATTCAGAACATATTTTGCTCTCTACAGAGGGATATACATAAAATGACAGATTGGGCAAATGGAGTATGAAGTTTAATGTGGGAAACTGTAAAGCCATGCATTTGGGAAAGAAAAACCCAATGCTACTTATGAACTTAATGGAATCATTTTAAGGGACTTTTTGCAAGAGAAACACCTAGGAATCCTGGTAAACTACAAACTTGGAAGCAGCGACCAGTGTCAAATAGCAGTAGCAAAAGCAAACAGTCCTGTCTTACATAAAAAGGGATATTGCAGCAAGAGTGGATAACATCATTTTGACACTGTTCAAGTTATTGGTAATACCTCATCTCGAATATGCAGTGCGGTTTTGGGCACAAGTTCTGAAAAAGGATACTCTAGAACTGGAGAGAGTACAGCTAAGAGCAAAAAAATTATGGGATGGAAGACTTTAAGTATGAGGTACAAATAGACAAACTTGATTTATTTACTCTAGAGAGAAACTAAGGAGATCTTATCATAATGTACAAGTATATGAATGGTCAATACAAGGCCTGATCAAATAACCAGGGGCCACCCTTTGAGAATAGAGAAAAGGAGGTTTCAGCTCCACTGGATGAAGGTTTTTTACAGTAAGTTTTGTAAAATTGTGGAATTCCTTGCCCAAGGATGTGGTAATAGCTGATACAATGGATACATTTTAGAGAAAATTAGATACATTTCTTTCAAAAGGGAGCATACAGGGTTATACTGTGTATATTGGGCAAAACAGGAAGTTCGGTTAAGTACCAACTTATCTGGCAGCAGGAAAGCATATATAATTCTCATTTCTCTGGGTTCTGAGGCAAATATTGAACTTGATGGACTTTTAGGTTGAAAAACAAAAAAAAAAAAAAAAATTTACTGTGTTACTAAATCAAAAGTCCAATTGAATTAAATGGTGTTTTAAACCCTTGAATGCTAGGAAGGTCTCCGATACTTTTTTAAACATTATGCCAGAGACCTCTTGTCACGGATTTGAAGACTCTCAGACTTAAGGTTTGGTAAAATAACTTAACTTTATTAAAAGTTAAAGGCAGTCCCCATAGGGTAAACATACATAACAATACAACAGTAATATAACATATAATAGGTTCTACCGGCCTTGCCTAAATACCGGGCAAGGCAACCCAAGTGACAGTTTTAATGACAGGCTCTACCGGCCTTGCCTATACCGGGTAAGGCAACCGTGAGATGACATATACCGGTTCTACCGGCCTTACCAATACCGGGCAAGGCAGCCCCCACGGAATGCTGAATGTAGGCTCTACCGGCCCTGCCAATACCGGGTAAGGCAACCTTAAAGATAGTGAATTACAAGGTTCTACCGGCCTTACCAATACCGGGCAGGGCAACCCAAAGGAGTACTGGAGTAGGCTCTACCGGTCCTGCCAATACCGGGTGAGGCAACCTACAGGATGGTATCGTCAAGGTTCTACCGGCCTCACCAATTCCGGGCAGGGCAGCCTGAGCGAGTAGACCAGCTGTCAGGTGACTAAGACAACAGAGAGTATAAGTATAGAGGTCTTACTCAGCAGGAGTCTATTGCCAGGGATACTCAGACAACTGCAAGGAAGTGGACAGCGACTGACCACAGCACTGGATGTTCAGGAGCAAACCAACGTCCGCACGTTGGGACTAATGGTAATAGCGCCACCAGGTTTAATGGAGCAAACCAGCGACTGCACGCTGGAACCAACAATGTATATCGCAACCAGGTTTAGTGGAGTAAACCAGCGTCCGCACGCTGGGACCAACAACGTATATCGCAACCAGGTTTAGTGGAGCAAACCAGCGTCCGCACGCTGGAACCAATAATGTATCTCGCAACCAGTTTAGTGGAGTAAACCAGCGTCCGCACGCTGGGACCAACAATGTATATAGCAACCAGGTTTAGTGGAGTAAACCAGCGTCTGCACGCTGGGACCAGCAATGTATATCGCAACCAGGCTTAGTGGAGTAAACCAGCGTCCGCACGCTGGGACCAACAATGTATATCGCCACCAGGTTTAGTGGAGTAACCCAGCGTCCGCACGCTGAGACCAGCAATGTATATTGCAACCAGGTTAGTGGAGTAAACCAGCGTCCGCACGCTGGGACCAACAATGTATATCGCAACCAGGTTTAGTGGAGTAAACCAGCGTCTGCACGCTGGGACCAACAATGTATATCGCAACCAGGTTTAGTGGAGCAAACCAGCGTCCGCACGCTGGAACCAATAATGTATCTCGCAACCAGTTCAGTGGAGTAAACCAACAAAGTATGATCAGCAGCGAGAAGAACAATGTCGCCAGAGCGACGGCTGGAGCAGGAGATTCAAGAACTCAGTAAGATTAACCCGCGAGGTGCTGGAACACAGGAACACTAGCATACAGGGACACTGGATCAGCAAGAACAGCAGGAACAGGCCCAGAAGCCTGACAAGCAGGTCAGGCAGAGTGGAGTCAGAAACACCACGAAAGGGCAACCTGGAAGTGCTCAGCCTGGGTTTAAAAAGGCTGTGTGAGGAGGGCTAATCACAGACAGCCAATCATGATACTCAGCAAGTGACTGACACTGAACAGCACCAATCACGGGCACCGTGATACCTCTCTAGCATTCAAGGGACTAAAAAACCCCTTTAAATTAATGGGGATTTTGTTAATTTTTATTTATCTCCTTTGATGGTTTTTGTTCAGTTCTTTATTTTACACAGAGACCCTATTGCCTAAAAATAACTTCAGTGATTTTGAAACGGCTTTCAAAATCTATATATATATATATATATAATATAATATTAGAGAGCGCCTCATTGCATAATTTAGGTTTCCTCAGGACACACACACACAGAGCTCATTACATAGTTTGTCTCCTTAGGGGAGAGACACATCCAGGGGCGGCAGTAAGGAGAAGTTACTGCTCCCATTGGGTGATTCATCATGTAGGGAGTTGGCCTGCCCCCACTATCCAGCCCGCATACAACTATACAACTTACCAAAAAAAAACAACAAAATGGCTGCCCTTTGATCCTACACCACAGATAAACACACATACACTATCCAACTCGGGAAAGAAAAAGCACACACCACGCACACATATATACTTTGACACACACACAATCACCCATTCTGACTCCCAGTGGCCTCAGCAGGACCTGTAGTACAGCCACTGAAGAGAAGCTGCAGCACCAAGGAAACAAAATAGCACTCAAAGGGTTAAGGTATGTCCTCATTGCTGAATTATTTCTTCACTGTCATCATTTGCCATACAACACAGAGGACAGGCAGCCATCAGGTACATAACCCTGTGGCAGTCATGGGGTTAAGTGTGTATCACGTTTTACCCCTCAGGGAGTGTGTTCAAACCACTCACACTGTAAACTTGCATTTACCTTCCACTTCTCTTCCTTCCCCAGCCTATTACTAACACTTTCCCACATTTATGTTAAGCCCTGCCCCTACTCGTGATTAAGTCCCGCCCACTTTTACCTCAGATTGCACCGTTGGTATCTCCACATCAGCACCACATGAGTCCCCTCAAGGGACTCATCAAATCAAAGTTCCCAGGTATGAATACACTTGCCTCTCTATACCATAACCCTTTGAGTGCCAGAGGGGTGCGCAACACATTGGAAAGCCCTCTGGCATTCAAAGGGTTAACATGCTGGTATAACGCTCCTTTTATTTTCTGATTTCCATTTGCACAACCCAAACACACACAGGAAAAATACTGCAATTCTGGCCCAAAGTAAAGGAGAAATAAAACAACATTGATGTAATGCCGTCCCACATTGCTAGTTATCTATATAATATTATGCATTTTTTATTTAGAAAACAATTGTAGATTATGGATTATAGATTATGCTAATGAAGGCAGACCATGTACTTCCTATCTGAGATCTATATTACCTTCCCCACTCACCGAAATATATAACTCTTCCAGTGGCAGAGAAGATGGACCCACTTACTGCTTTTGTTAACAGAATCTATACATATAAGGAAAATACATTTTCTAAATGAAAAACTCTTTGAAGGGGCACTTTCACGTCAGAACGTTTTTTTTACCAACTCGTTAAGCAGTGTTGATAAAGGTGCTTCTTTTTTTTTAAATTCTACATACTTAGTAAGATATATTATGTTCTAGCCGCACACTTCTGCATTGCACAGCTCCCAGCACTAGTTCATTCTCCTCCCACCTCCCTCCCAGCTGCCCCAGCGAGCGCGTTCACACTTCACTTCGGTGTGCTGTGAATGACTCCCAACGTTACAACAAGAAGCAATTCGCATTATACTGAGGTTGCATTACATGAACGCGCTCGCACTTTCCTTGCCAGATTTGTACACGCAAGTTGCTTGGACCTCCCAGGTCACGTGATTCAGACGGGCTGCATGCATGGTTATTGATCATGCCCTGTGGGAGTGACTTATGCACCGTAAGGTACAGTGCAGTACTGATGTTGCCACATGTGACGTCGAGGTACAAACTTCAAATCTCTTTTACAAGACTTAGATAGACTTATGAACTTTTGTACAAGCATAGATTTAGAGTACTGAGGTTGAAGAAAGGACAGAGACCCGGTCATGTGGAGGTGAAAGTTCCCCTTTAAAAATCACTTAGTTGCTTTATGTTCCTTTTAAGTCTCACTGACTTTATTTCCATCTGATTCACCCATACATTTGTGATTAGGTTATTTTTCCAATTGCACCATAGGGAAGAATAAAACTTGCCATGGATCTAAAATTATAGAGGTCTCCAATTTATTGCTTATAGCGGAACTTTCACTACATTAACATGGAGCCACAAATGAATATTACAGTAGTGATATGCACACACTTATTTTTATTTTCCAGTATATTCGATGCTTTAACTAAAATGTAACCTTTTATGCAGGCAGGCACCAGGGAACAGCACAGACCTCTTCCAGAGCTGGCATCTCTGTGTCTGCGCGGTCCGTCCATTTCAACTCCACTACTGGTGAGTTGACTGACAGAGCAGGCACATAGAGCGCCTACTGCAAGATCCCAGCAGGTGCCTGTCTGCATAGAAGGTTACATTTTTCAATAAAGAAGCAATTATACTTGAAAATAAAAATAAGTGTGTGCATTTAGCTAATGTAATAATCATTTGTGGTGCTATGTTATTGTAGTGAAAGTTCCGCTTTAAGAAGGAAAGAATTCTACAGTAGGAGGTGTTTGGGTGTCGGAGTCATGGACACAAAGAATCATGTTTGTCTCCGTTGACATGATATCCAGCAGTAAATTAAGGTAAGTGACAGTTTATTCATTGGAAGTGTTCGTGCTCCTTTAAACTAGCTTTTCTCTGTTGTCCAATACAGGTTACTGGTAGCTTTGAGTAGGCGACCCGCCCCTTTAATTTAGGCAGGAACAATTTTAGAATTGTATGCAGGGGGTGGAGCCTACCTTCCATCCTTGGCTGCAGCTAGCCAAACAGCTCCAGAAAGATTTGTTCCTTGGTGAAGATAACACAGGCAAGAGAACAGTTCTGCTATAGCTTTAGAAGTGTATTTATTTTTCTGTTAGAAATGGAATACCACCATTAGGCGGATTACCATAAGTGACAATGCCCTTAGATGTGGCTAGCTCAGTATCCAGGTGCTTTTTATGGATCTTAAGCCTTGGGGGGAGTTGCCCACCGAGGCTTCTTCTTAATACATGGTAGTCTGAAGACAGAAGATCTGCAGGAAAGGTGAGCAACCCTTTGAGTGCTGCAGGTTCACATGTCCCACAGTGCCCCTCCACACAGGGGTTTACCTTTTGGAGTTCCTATTGCACAGTCCTGCACTCATTGGGTCTATCTGTATGTCTGTTGGGTGTTTCGGAGCAGGTTTATGTGGTACTTTAACCCTTTAGCTGCTGGTTTTGCATCTTTTGGTGGGTTTTCTGACACTTTTCCTGCTGGTTCAGTGTTTTTTGGGTATCCCAACATGTTCTAGTGATGATTCATGCATTTTTATTTTACTGTTTCAATTTTGTAAAATTTGAGTTTCAGCGTGCTTTACCGCATAAGCACCATTGCTCCATTCACTCCTATGGGACTGTACAGTTTGGGACATATCTCTGCAACCTCTTAACCTAGCTACTCCAGAGATGGCTCATTTTTCTTCGCTGCCCTTGCTCTATCATCCGGTTCATGTTTCTAGTGTGTTGGGAGCTCAGGGGGATTCGGGTACTTTTTCTGGGAAAACTACATTTCCCATGAGCGCTTGCTTCGTACGCTCGTTTCTGATTGGCTCCCGCCACCGCAGCCGTGTTGTGCTATTTCCAGAACGAGTATCCTACGTAGGGCTTGGACTCCTTCTCTCCTCTGCTAATTAACCCTTCGCCTGCCAGATAAGTCTAGTTTAGCGATTTTTCTGGCGTGATACTTTAATCCTACACACTTGGGAGATTTCTTTTATTATAAGGTTATTTGACACTGTGAAAATGTCTATACTGTTGGAGCTTGGGGCCAGACGTAAGACTAAGGATGCTGGGGTTTCAGTATCCCCCATTGCGCATTGCTCTTCCTGTCATTCAGGGTTACCTAGAGAATTCTCAGGTCATTTATGCCCAGCATGTTCTGATGTCCCTGAGAGTCTCCCAGGGACCTCCAGCCATGCATTAGAGCCAGTTTGGGTGCAAGAGTTCAAGGCAACTACTAGGGACCTTAGGTCTACATTGCAACACTCTCCATCCCAGTTACAGGGGGTCTTCCATTCCTGGCAGACCCCCTCCTCCGTCATGTCTTCCCTGCCAATACCACAGGGAGTACCTGACGTATCAGATTCCTCTGAGGAGGAACTGCTGGTGGATTCAGATGTTGAGGAATGTTCTGCTGTGGGCTCCTCTCAGTTTTTTGGGGATCCCTTTGAGGCTGATCCTGAGCCCTCGGCTGAGGGCCTGATCAGGGCCTTAGTACAGTAGGTTCCTTCTGATCCCTCTGATGAGTTTCAGGAGCCCCTTACTTGCTTTCTACCTAACTCCACTCTTGACCGCCTTGTGTCTGAAGAGTGGAAATCTTCTGACAGGAAACCTGTGTCCAAGAAATTTGCCAAGCTTTATCCCTTCTCTGAGACAGGGCTTGCGCAGTGGGTTCATCCTCCCAAGGTGGATGCTTCTATTTCCAGGCTATCTAAGTCTACTGCCTTGCCAGTTTCTGATGCGCCCGCTCTGAAAGACTGGACTGACAAGAAACCTGAGGTCTCCCTGAAGTCCATTTTTGCCACTGCTGGTATTGCCATGCGTCCAGCATTCGCAGCAGCATGGGTGAACCGGGCTATTGCGGTCTGGACTGAACAGCTCACAGTGGCTGTCCATCATGGTGGTCCTGCCTTCAAGAATCCCGCTCCTCAGTGGGATCTTAACTTGGTTTTGGGCGTTCTTCAGCACCCTCCATTTGAGTCCTTGGCTACTATTCCTCTACGCCTGTTGACGTGGAAAATAGCCTTTCTCTTGGCGATTGTGTATTTTCGCCGTGTTGCATGGTCTGTCCTGTATACCTCCTTTTTTGGTGTTTCACAAGGACAAGGTGGTGCTTCTCACTTCTCAGGAGTTTCTTCCGAAGGTGGTTTCGGAGTGCCACATCAATCAGGAGATTGTGGTGCCTTCTTTCTGCCCTGACCCCACCTCTGACAAGGAGAGGGATCTCCACTTGTTAGATGTGGTGCATTGTCTCAAGTTTTATGTACATCGCAGTGAGTCTGTCAGGCAATCTGACACGCTGTTCTTCATTCCTGAGGGTCCCAGGGCAGGAAGACCCGCATCCAAAGTGACTTGCTTCTTGGATCAAGTTCACTATTTGTAAGGCTTATGAGCTGAGGAAGAAGCCTGTCCCCTTTCAGGTCACGGCTCATTCTACAAGATCTATTGCGGCTTCTTGGGCTTACAAGAATCAGGCCTCTGCTGATTAGTTGTGCAAGGCTGCCACTAGGTTGTCTGCGCACACCTTTTCGAAGCACTACCGTGTTGATGTGCTGGCATCGGCTAACCCAGCTTTGGGAGGAAGATCCCGGAGGCAGTCTTGCCTGTCTAGGATCTTCTTTGGTTCTTGGTGCTTCCTTCACTTTTGAGCCCTGTTGGCTCTAGTTCAGGGTGCTGTGTAACAGTGTGTGGGGGGTTACCCCTGTTCAGTGTCCGTTGACACTTCATTGTTTTTTTTTTTTTTTTGGGGTCATCTCTGATGGTTCATATCTGTTCTGGTGACTTTGGGGGCCTTGCGTCTAGTCTTTGCCATACTTCCCGCCTCTGGGAAACTCAGTAACCTGTATTGGATGACAGAGAAAAGAAGATTTTAGTCTTATCTGTTAAATCCTTTTCTCTTAGTCCATACAGGTTACTGGTCTCCCACCCTTTCAAGGGACCATGCTTGGCTCTCCTGTGGCAGACTGTGGGGGTCCTTCAGGGTCATGCTCACAGGAGTCTTCTTTCCCTTCAACTATCTAGTCAATAGTTAGTGTTTCAGATCTTTCTGGAGCTGGTTGGCTACCTTCAGCCAAGGAGGGAAGGTAGGCTCCACCCCCTGCATACAATTCTAGAATTATTCCTGCCTACAGTTAAAGGGGCGGATCGCCTACCCAAGGTTTTAACAGGTAAGACTAAAATCCTCTTATTGCAGTGAACACTGTTAACGGAAAAGGTTACCATAAATATGAATCCAGGATTAGATGGTACAAATACCTAACTAAATATACAAATGTAAAAGCATGAAAATAAGAGTGTGCCATATGCACAATGGAAAAAAATGAGAAATTCTGTTGCAAAAAAGTACATACAGGGAGCAAGTAAACCAAAAATCCCACATTTCCTAATGATTTTATGGGGATGTAAACACTTTAATGTTAGGGAGGGTCTTTAATTTGGGAAATTTTTATTTCTCCCCTATAGTGCAATTGGATTGCCCCATAATTATGACTTTTCTCTTTGTGCATCTAACACAGTATTTCACTGCGTGTCTGCCATGGAAATGTTGGCCAAAGTGTTTCATTTGAGCTTTTTACAGTCTGATTTTGGAACTTGAGGCAGTGGGAGATGATTTGCTTAACCCTTTGAGTGCCAGAGTGGTACTGAATGCGTTGCAAAGCAATGCATTCCGTACCACTCTGGTACTCAAAGGGTTAAGGTTACAAGGAGCTGACACAAGAATTGAATCCACTTACTGAGCCGCTTCATATCTTTTATATTTTTTTTATTTCCATAAATACTTGCGTGCTGCATACAATTACCTCATGAAAACAGGCGCAATCTTTGGAAAACCAAAGGCACACGGGGAACAAATAAAAATTCCCTAAACATTAGATCTGAATGGTGGCTTTAACTCCTAGAATACATAGATGATGTGCATTGCTTTGCAATGTATAGGAGTCCTTTAGAATTCAAGATTTTAAAACCATTTAATTCAGTAAGAAGTTTTATTTGTACATAATGGTGCACTTGGAATCTTCCATTTTTGTATAATTATTTCACCATGGCTGAATGTGTCAAATAGCAAGAGTTTTAACTCTTTGGATGCTATAAGATGTTTCTAGTTCATTGTGAAGCGATTTGTAGGTGCTTGGTTTTACCTCATGTTGTCATTGGTGGATCCACCTGTGGTTAACACCTTAATGACCCTTGATGGTCATAGTACGTCAAGGGTCAATCTGACTGAACGACCCATGACGTACTATGACCGTCATGGAATTCCGGGCTCCCCCCGCGGCTGCACGTGGTCCTTAACTGACCGTGCCGCGCCGATCGGCCAGTCGTTAAGAGGTTAAAGAGATGGTAATGTTTTTGTTTAAAGCAGAACTTTCACCTGCTGTAAAGTCGCCCTGCAATAATTAAGCAGGTAGCAACTAGCTTTATAATAGATATGTTACCTCTGAAATGTAGTTGATTATAAAGAAATCCTTTATTGTAGGAGACCGGAACCAGGCATCAGCACAGACATCTTGTGTTCGTGCCTGCGCTGTCAGTCCCGGTCTCCATTGAGAAGCACTGCACATGGTAACCGGAAGGGACTGACTTCAAATGAGTAGTCTGCAAATTGTACATTTTGGGTGAATAGTGTAATCCAGCGTGCCATGGACCCCAGTTTTAGGGCATCCTTCTTTACCTACAAAGACTTTGACAAAATATGTTTTTATGGAAATAAATATGCACAATATGCTCCCCCCCTCTCATTCTGCCTGAGACCTAAGAATAACTATATTTATGTTCTGTACCTTTCATTAAGCCCTTGAGAAATTATCTGTAGAATACTAGTGTTGCCCTGAAAATTCCAGATTACACTTTAAAAGTACCTTCTGCATAAAAACACTGAGAACTGGTGTAGACACATGATCACCCAACATCAGAGCCCCTATCCAACCACATCTTTCTCTAAAAATAATCTATAGGGTGCCCTTGTAAGGCACCATCTTTCATTCAAGGGTAGTCTTTAACCCTTTAAGTGCCACAGGGTGAGAAATACGTTGCATTACACACACATAACATATGCACACCTGCATATGCACATGCATATATACACACACACCCACACACTAGGGGGACATGTTTACTCACATCTGAAAGAGGGAAAGCCCCTCTTTCACATGAGGGTATTTTAAAAAATGTTTATGATGGGTGATCGTTTGGTCACTTAGCAAAAGTACATATATATTCATAAAAGATGATTGTGGTAGACATGGTTTTGTGCTTCTGGCACAGTATGGCAATTCATACGTCATATTTTTAGGTCCCCGTTTTAGCATGGACAGGTCACATTGTAAGACTACAGTAAAACCAACAGATTTTGGTGTCATCTTTGATCTTCTGGCTTCCTCTGTGTTTTTTTTTTTTTTTTTTTTTTGTGGGACGGAGGGGAGACATTTGTAGTGGAGCTGCTAATGAATATAGTAGAAAAGTCCATAGTGTGCTAAGACTTCATTACCTTTTGAAGTAGTAGAAATGTAAAATAAAATAAAATTGCATATAAGAATTAAAACAAAATATATATCTTTTCATACCACGCTAAGTCTGGAAAGGCCTATTATGCATCATTTGTTGTGGGGTGTTGTCTACCCTTTTCTTCTCTGTTGTTACAAAAAAAGTTAAGAGGAGGTGTTTATCTATGTGTATGTGTGGTCCTGCCTCAATAGCATACGTCTTGCAAGAGGCCCCTAGCTTTCTAAATCTAATTCAGTAGGGTATTCTTTAGTTTTCAGGGATTTAGGTATATTTTAAAGAGTGTAAATATAGCACCATATTTTGCTATAGCGTCATCTGGCAATTTCACAGCAAACTTGTGTAGAAAAGGTATCTTTGTGCTTATAAAAACTGTTGCAATACCATCAGACCAAAAGTAAAATATCATGTTAATAAAATGTATAAATTTACCAGTGGAATAGGATATATTAATCACATGTGCACAATCTACCAGTCCCATGTCACAGGGAAAACCCAGCAATACTGTAGACTGTAAGCTGTCACGAGCAGGGCCCTCTGATCCTTCTGTTCTCCACATATGATTTGTACTATTTAATATCTCTGTATGTCTATCCCCTATTGTAAAGCGCTGCGGAATAACTTGGCGCTATATAGATTATTATTAATACCTACAAATGTATCCTACCATGATGCAAAATAGCTTGACAGTTGAACTATGTATCAGTCTGGGTTTAGCAATAAGTGTTAAGATGGGTTTCACTGCACTCCAGTGTTTATATGTATTGATATTCTAATCTGTGTGTTACAGAACAATAATCCAACCATGCACATACAATTAACATAAAATACTTAAATACAATTGAAAAAACCACGCACATTATATAAATAACACAAATAAAAATATGTATGAAAGTAAAAGCAATGCCTAAAGAGACATTATCCTATATAATAATTTGCTAAATCGTGTATAATGCCGCAACATGCGCAGTAGACATTGCTGCGCGTGCTGCAGTCATGCACAGTAGAGACTGCCCACGCCACGGCTGATACAGAGCTGGACGCTCCTTCAGAGTGCCCAGCTCTGTATCAGGCGCGGCCAGTCTCTACTGTGCGTGACTGCCCTGTGACCCAATGTCCTTTACACCAAATAGACTTATTTATAGGCTTAAACCGAGAATAACTGTCTGGCCTCTAAATAAGCAAAACCATATTCTGAAATCAAGTTTTATAGTAGATGTAATAACTTTAATCATCACGATATGTATAGCTAAATCCCATTATCACCTTCTCAGAAAATGTTTATAAATATGCATGCCATGAACACTATACAAATGTAAAATTCCAAGGGCTGTGTTACCTGGTACCAGCCCATGGATATCTGAAGCAAGATCAATATCTGATATGTATGATGACACTTACAAATATACATAGAGTGAACAGTCCAATATCACTTGTTTGTGACTCACTGTTTCTTGTTTACTGTAGTCTTCTGTTTGTCATGATATAGTGTAGATCTGTTCTATTGTCCTTTTTGTCTCTGCTTTCTCTTTAGTTTTTAAACTCCTATCTCATGGTACTAATGCAAATGACCAGTTCCTGAAACTGTAATTTTGTATACCTAAAAAAAAATCCTATATAATGTGCACGTTCGGCAGTCTCTACTGCGCATGACTGAATCGCGTGAATCGGTGAGGTAGCGGCTGCTTAACCTTTTGAGTGCCAGGGCTACGCAATGCATTGCAAAGCAATGCGTTGTGTACCCCTCAGGCACTCAGAGGGTTAACACTACGTAGACCTTGGCCAGTATACACGGGCTTTTACACTAGTAAATATATATTCATTTAGTTTTACAAAGTTAATTTCTAGTTATTTTGCACCTGAAATGCAAAAAAAAAGTGCAAAATGGGGTGGGAGGGTTTTGACACTTTTTTTTTCCCCCCACTTGCTACTCTCTTTAATTTGTGTTTTTAATGTGTATTCTCCTTATAGTGTTATAGAAAGATGTGGGAAAAAAAAGTTAGCAGGAGGGGTTGACCAGGCTTAGCAGTGAAGTTACATAGACAAAAGGACTTGCGTCCATCAGTTCAACCCTTTTCCTATTCCTGTTTACTGTCGTTGATCCAAAAGAAGGCAACCCCCCCCCCCCCCCCCCCAATACAGCAATTTTAAATTCTGTTTTGATTGGGGGAGGAAAAAATTCCTTCTTAATTCCAAATGGCAATCGGCTTTCTCCTTGGATCAACAAGCAAGCACTAAATAAATATTAATTCCGATACTAACATACATAGCCCTCTGTTCTGTTTTTTTGTTGTTTTTTTTTAAAGTATTCACACCCTTTTTAAAGGCATCTAATGTATCTGATAGCACCACCTCCTCAGGCAGTGAATTCCATACCTTTATTGATCTTACTGTAAAGAATCCCTTCTGCTGTTGTAGCCTAAATCTCCTTTCCTCAAGTCTAAACAGGTGACCCCTTGTCCTTTCTACTGTTCTGTTAAGGAACCGGTCTTTGGAGAGCCCTTTGTACTGGCCCTGAACATATTTATATAGTGTTATCATATCCACTGTAAGACACCATTTCTCTAGTGTGTACAAGTGTAACTTTTCTAATCTTTCGTCATAACTAAAACTTTCCATTCCTCTTATTAGTTTTGTAGCCCTCCTCTGCACCTTCTCTAGTTCCATAATGTCCTTTTTCAGAAAAGGAGCCCAGAATTGAACAGTGTATTTAGGATGGGATCTTACCATGGACCTGTAAAGAGGCAGAAGATCTTCCTCCCGTGAGCCAATATGTTATTGGCCTTTGCAGCTGCCACCTGGCACTGCGCGCTACTGCTAAGTCTATTGTCTACCATTACTCCCAAATCCTTTTTCAGTAGTAGATTTCCCCAAAGAAACACCATTTAAACTATCTGTTGCATTTTTATTATTATACCCAAAATGCATAATGCATACTCTTGTCTATATTGAATCTCATTTTCCATTTGCTACACAGTTAACCAATTTGTCCAAATTCTCTTGTAATGAAGACGCATCTAGTTCAGACTTTATTAACCTACTTAATTTTGTGTCATTGGCAAACATTGATGCATGGCTCCCTCTCCTCACTGGGAGATCATTAATAAACAAATTTAAAAAGATGACCCAGGACAGATTCCTTTGGTACACCACTTATCACGTTTGTCCAATTGGAGAACTTCACATTTACCACCACTCCTTGCATTCTATCTTTCAGCCAATTTCCAATCCACGCACAAATGTTTGCACCTAAGCCTATTTCATTCAATTTGTACAGTAACCTTTTGTGTGGAACCATATCAACTGCCTTGGCAAAGTCTAAATAGATCACATCAACTGCCGCATCCAAATCTATATTTTTACTCACAAGTGGTTAACAGTTGTAAGGTGATCCATCAGCAAGTACAAAGGACTTCCTCAGGTGGCAGTTGTCCACGGAGGGCCTGTAGTACTCATGGTGACTTCTTCAATGTGATCTGTTGAAACCCCTCAGTGATTGTATCTTGGCCCTTATAACTAGACCACCCATGTTATTAATGTAGAACAGTGTAAATATCTACTCATCTCTCTCTATTTAGTAAAATTCCATTATTACATTTTCCCCCTCTCCAGGAACAGAATGTTTTAAAAGTTAACATTTTGATTTAATTTAGAAGAGACAGCTCAAATTTCAGCTGCAAGTTTCCAATGCAAAAAAAAAAAAAAAGTACTGAAATCCATGTATGTGGTTCTAATTTAAATGTGATTTAATTCTAGATTTTTTTCTTAAACATTTTTTTATTAATAAATGTAAGATTACGTGGAACATTCAGAAGCTGCACTGTTTCTATATACTTGCTACCCGTGTAGCATTGAGACTTTCAAAAAACGTCACTGACTCTTTCTTAAAGTGAACCTGCCCCCTTAAAATGTGGGGATTTTGAAAAATCTTTTAAAATCATTTTGGTGTTAGCCATTTGTTGTTTACCCCTTTCGAAGCTAGATACCTCTCCAATGCATTGCTTAGCAATGTTTTTAATCTATATTGTTGCTGCTTTCCAGGTTAACCCTCTCTCAGCTGGTTTTCACTAGTTTGGGGATATTGTGGTCTAGATTGCCACCTTTTTCTTCTCTGGGGTATCATTTTAGGTTGCCCTCATATGTTCCCTGGGGTTTTTGAGGTACCTTGCTTGGTGCTGACTGAAATTGTGCTGGATACTCTTTACTGGACCAGGAGGGTGTGGTTTACGGACCTGGTCAGCCTTTCCATTCCGGACCCTTTCACCTCCCTCCCATGTCGGACCTCCTTCTGCAGGGTTACATGTGAAAGGAGGTTGTGAAAAAGACGGCTTTGATGGCATGGTTGCTGAAGTCCACATTTTGAGGTGAAAAGGGTTCTCCACTGAGGTCATTTCCACTATAATTTATGCTCTCAAGCCTGTCTCTTCCAAGGCTTGCCATAGGGTATGGCTTCTGTTTCATTCTTCATGTGTGGACAGGTCTGTATCCTTGCAGGAGTTTGACCTCCCTATGGTGTTATCCTTTCTCCAGGACAAGGGACTCTATTTGAGTGGGGGTCCTTTCAGTTTCATGCTCACAGGACTCTTCCTTTACCTTCTTACTCCCTAGTCAATAGTCTGCAAATCTTACTGGTTGGGGATTAGCTAGATGCAACCTAAGGAGAGGAGGTAGGCTCCACTCAGCAGTCACTTCTCAAAATTGTTCCTGCCTACCCAAAGTTACCAGTAACCTATATGGACTAAGAGAAAAGGATTTAACAGGTAAGACTAAAATCCTATTTTAGTGTTCTTATTTTTTAAATCCTTTTCTCTATAGTCCATGTGGAACACAGGTCTCCAACCCAGTGAAAGGGACCTCATTTGATCTTGCCAGTCTGGAATACAGAGTCTGCTTAGGGTCTTTCTTCTGACAGGAGATTTCCTCCTTTTCCGTTTGCTCGCCTAGTCAGTGTGGCTTTGGTCACATTCATACTGGGTAGCAGGTGGGATGAGGGTCGAGCTGAAGGAATGGCAGGGAGTTTCCACCTACAAGACTGCCTTTTGAGATGTGTCCTACCCTCCAGAAGGAGAGATTCAGCCCCATAGTACCTGTGTTCCATATGGACTATATAGTAAAGGATTTAACAGGTAAGAACACTAACATCCTATTAAAACACATGCCCCAACTGTACTGACTCCGAACATTCATAGTTCACTTCTAACAATTCTATCTTTCTACTAAGTTGATCTATTTTGTGCACCCACTGGGATAAAATAGTGTTAAAGACCATTTCTATTTTTTCTGTGTATGCTACCTTGTGCATATTTCTTATGCCTTACTTGGGGTGTGCTGCATGAGGCCATCAAGGTGCTTCCAGACTACAATGCTCATCATGCTGGGAATTATGGGAGTTGGTCTGACAGTCGCTGGAGAGCCTAACATTGCCTACCTTTATCCTACCTAATTAGAACTTCTCCCTCTATAGAATTAAACTTGGGAATGTCTCTGTTTCTCCCTGGCCTAAAAAGTGTTAACATCAAATTTCAGCCTTTGTGAAAGGCGGCTTCCTAAGCTTCTGGTCTATATATTAACCTTTTGTGTGCCAGGGAGCCTGCTCTTCATAGCACAACAGCTCTGTGGTAGTCAAAGATAGCAAAGTTGCTTTAAAGCACAGATGTATGCTAGTGGTGGTCCTCTAATCCTCCTCTCTACCTTTCTTTTTGGGATACATACAATCAAGGTAATTTACCACGTTGGCGATGGATATGAGCTCTGACACCATCCCAATATGGAAGCTCCCCATCCAATATACACAGGAATCATAAACACTATTTTTAGACTAAGTTTACACAGGTGGTTGAGGATGATGTTTGCACTGACACATTCCAGTTGCTGAAACTTGGGGCCTTATGCACAGAGAAAAAGAGAAGCAACATCTGGAACACATCAGCTATATCATAGGGAACAAATAAAAATGACCCAAATCCCTATTGATTTTAAATTGTATTTTTAACAGTTTGAATGCTAAAGAAGCCTCTAGCACATTTCAAAGATGCTTTGAAGATATCTCTAGAATTAAAGGGGTTAAAAGCCCATTTAAATCAATGGTGCAGTTGGTTTGCTCCAGAATTGCACCAGTTATTTGTGCGTAAACCTTCTGCTACCCACTGAGCAAAGTTAACAGGGAATCACATAGGATGGCAGCCGCTAACCCACTGAGCAAAGTTAGCAGGGAATCACATAGGATGGCAGCCAGACGTGACTGGCTGATATCCATATGTAATTGGGTGTTATGATATGTTTTACAATGTTCACTTTTCTCATGTCAACATCTTCTGCATGGATGCCTCATAGGTCACTGTGCAGACAATCCAAGCTGCAACATGGAGCTGTGTCTCAACTTACTGCATCAGTGAGAAACTAGGGAAAAACAGGTGCCAGTGTGAACCGTTGCATGTATAAAAACAGCTTTAATGTGTTATATGCAGTCATGGCTTTATTTGTATGTATTTGGACTTTAAAGGGATAGTAATACTTGTATTAAACTTGAGCTCCAAGTCTTTTGTGTTTAGCACTGGACAAGTCACCTCCACTTTATCACCACTTAGTGAATCCTCCCCCCCAGATGTAGGTTTGTCCGATACAGTCGTGCACAGTAGGGAATTCCCAAACGCAGGCCGTTGCAGTCATGCGCAGTAGAGACTGCCCGAAAGCACAGAATGCTGGGAGGGGTAGTTCTGTGGTAGTACACCTGCCGTTATTTGGCCCATGTACACGGGCTTTTACACTAGTAGTGCTATATTTGAATACTCACAGTATTGTAGTTCAAGCGCTATTCAATCAGAAAAGATCCCCCTCTTGCCCCTTCTGGCCGCCTCCCTTCAGATCTGTAATTCGGTCGTGGGACAGGACAGATGCAGTGAAGGACAATCATCAGTCTGTAAGTATAAGGAAAACCCTGCCCCCCCCTTGATGAAGGAGGACAGGATTTTCCTTATGCTTAGATGACTCGGAGCTCAAGTTTAATACAAGTGTTACTAACCCTTTAAAGTGTTAGTAATGTCCAAAAAAAAGTTTTTTTTGTATTTAGAAGAGCTTAAAAAGCTGAGCTAAATGCAAAAAACCGTATCTCTCAAACCGCTATGGTTTAAGAGATACAGGCGTTTAAAGTTCGCTTTTTCCTACTGACAGCTGTAAAGCTGTCAGCAGGCGATCCATGTCGGTCGACACGGAGGCGCTTGAGCAGTGCAGAGATCTCGTTATTTACAAGGAATCCCTTCACTGGAATGGTCTAAAACGTGTGCCGACACGGATCTCCTGCTGACAGCTTTACAGCTGTCAGTAGGAAACGGCGTACTTTAAACGCCTGTATCTCTTAAACCATAGCGGTTTGAAAGATACGTTTTTTTTGCATTTAGCTCATTTTTGTAAGCTCTTCTAAATGCAAAATACTTTTTTTTGGACATTACTAACACTTTAAAGGTGAACTACAATACACCGCCTGATCACCTCCATTTTATCTTTTTAAATACAGAAAATCATAATGGTTCTTAGGAATTTTGCACTTGCGCTTTTATTCAATTGATAACTTCAATTAGTCCTGGGTGTCATATTCTTGGAGGCAAACATGACAATTGCTGCAGATTACACACACACACACACACACACACACACACACACACACACACACACACACACAAAAAACAGGTAGAGCACAAGAGCCTACTTCACTCTGTGTAGACTAGGGTTGCAGAAAATTTTGCAGAGTAATGCATTGTACCCCCTCTTGTCATTTAAAGGTATGAGCAGAATTTAAGGTTGCCAGCAACTGTCATGCTATCCCATGGTTTAACCTTGAATAAAGGCACAAGAGCAAAGTACATTAGGATTTTCTAGACCTAGTAAGGGAAGTGTGGGTCATTATTAGGACATGTTAGTTCTCCTTCAAATCCGAGCAAAGAAACTAGGTGACAAGTCCATGTTTTAAAATTACCAGTATGTATAACTGAGTTTAGGTAAGAAGAATGCTTTCTTGTGTATATAGGCCCAACAACCTATGCATTGCTTAAAATATAAGACCATCCAATAAATGGGGCTGTATATAGAGAGAGAATTTAATGCTGGTGTGTTTACAACAGACCTTACTATCTAAGTGGGGTGTCGAAAATCTTCCAAAGATTAAAAAAAAACAGAGTGTGACAAACGCACCCCGAGACAGAACAAAAATAGGTGTTTTGTTCTAACCATGGTGGCCTCTCAGGTACTGCTTAAATCATATTTTTTTTGCTCCCATGTGCCACTGCAGAGAGAACATTTCCATATCAAACTGGTTCTCGCCCTCAGACAGTCCAGCTCTGAAATGTCGGGCACATTGCCTCATCATAAGAGAAACAGCACAACCCCAGATGTACATTTTGGCCTTTGCGGCCTAGTCAGTTGGGTGTAGCTGATTCCCTCTAGGCACATGGAGAGCAAGGGTCCATGCCCTGGATCCCTTTCCACTTAGGTAGACTAAAAAAAACAAACAGTGTGACGAACGCTCCCTGAGACAGAAGACAATATTATATTATTGCAGATTCTATTTCTTCTTCCAAAGCTTCTGGCACAACTTCAGCCTGTGGCACTGCATTCAGTTGTCCTTCATCCTCATAGAGAGTTGAATACAATTTTTCTACTTGCCTATTTCCAGTTGTCTGTAAGGTTTTCAGAAAGATACTATAAATAATATTGGACACAATATTTAACACAGCACAACCTAAAGAACAATCAAGCTTCAGGAGTGGTTTCAGTACAATGGACCATATCCAGACAGAGCAACAAGTTATATTGAGTAGCATAATGAATACAGTCTTCCATTATGTATAACCTTCATTGACTAAGAAAAAGCCTTTGACAGTTCATGTCCTGATCCACCAGTGAATAGATGGACCTTAGATGGTAACAGAATATCAATACATTTTCTAAACAAATTAACATAAGACCTTACATTAATATCCTCTAATAATCAATATATAAGAATTAAGGTTTCGAGGCTGACGTTTGGCAACTCAAACCTTCAGCTCCCTCCACAGATTTTCAATGGGATTAAGGTCTGGAGACTGGCTAGGCCACTTCAGGACCTTAATGTGCTGCTTCTTGAGCCACTCCTTTGTTGCCTTGGCCGTCTGTTTTGGTTCACTGTCATGCTGGAATACCCATCCATTACCCATTTTCAATGCCCTGGCTGAGGGAAAGAGGTTTTCACCCAAGATTTGATGGTACATGGCCCTGTCCATCGTCCCTTTGATGAGGTGAAGTTGTCCTGTCCCTTAGCAGAAAAACACCCCCAAAGCGTGATGTTTCCACCTCCATGTTTGATGGTGGGGATGGTGTTCTTGGGGTCATAGGCAGCATTTCTCCTCCTCCAAACATTGCAAATTGAGTTGATGCCAAAGAGCTTGATTTTGGTCTCATCTGACCACAACACTTTCACCCAGTTCTCCTCTGAATCATTCAGATGTTCATTGGCAGACTTCAGATGGGCCTGTACATGTGCTTTCTTGAGCAGGGGGACCTTGCGGGCGCTGCAGGGTTTCAGTACTTCACTGCGTATTGTGTTACCAATTGTTTTCTTGGTGACTATGGTCCCAGCTGCCTTGAGATCATTGACAAGATCCTCCCGAGTAATTCTGGGGTAATTCCTCACTGTTCTCATGATCATTGAAACTCAGCGAGGTGAGATCTTGCATGGAGCCCCAGACCGAGGGAGATTGACAGTTATTTTGTGTTTCTTCCATTTGCAAATAATCTCACTAACTGTTGTCACCTTCTCACCAAGCTGCTTGGCGATGGTCTTGTAGCCCATTCCAGCCTTGTGTAGGTCTACAATCTTGTCCCTGACATCCTTGGACAGGTCTTTTGTCTTGGCCATGGTGGAGAGTTTGGAATCTGATTGATTCCTTCTGTGTACAGGTGTCTTTTATACAGGTAACAAGCTGAGATTAGAAGCACTCCCTTTAAGAGAGAGTGCTCCTAATCTCAGCTTGTTACCTGTATAAAAGACACCTGGGAGCCCGAAATCTTGCAGATTGATAGGGGGTTAAATACTTATTTTACCCAGTAAAATGCAAATCAATTTATAACTTTTTTGAAATGCATTTTTCAGGATTTTTTGTAGTTATTCTGTCTCTCACTGTTCAAATAAACCTACCATTAAAATTATAGAATGATCATTTCTTTGTCAGTGGGCAAATGTACAAAATCAGCAGGGGATCAAATATTTTTTTCCCTCACTGTATGTTTTCCTTGAACAGGTAATGTCATCCTGATGGAAACTGAGTGACTAATAAAATTAAGAAAACCTTAGTAGTGCTGTCTTTAAGACAAATGTATTACACTGCCTCAAGCGAAAGCTTTTTGACCAATGTGTCCTTCCAGTTCAACGTATGGCTGTGAAACACTTTTACAAAATGCCAAAGCCATGCAAAAACTTAAGGTTACACAGAAAAGTATAGAGCGGTAAATTCTAAACATAAGAAAGAGACCAAAAAACGTGTGCATGGATTTGTCAGAAAAGGTCTGGCATCCACTGAGAGTAAAGTGCCTGAAATGGAAATGGACAGGCCACATGAATGGAAGATGAACTAAACAAATGTTGACAAAGATTCTATTCAATAGTAATTGCCCAAGAAGAAGACTAAAAACAAGATGGATAGATTGAATTACCAAATTTGTTGGTGCATGGTGGCAACAAAAGTCACAGGGCCCAAATTGCTGGAGGCTTGCTGAGGGAGGCCTTCATCCTGCAGTGGATCAACAATGGCCGATAAGAGCTTTAAAAATAAATATATACACACACTATCTTATTTTAAAATGCTGAAACCCAAACTCAAAATTAATCACAAGTAATCAATCCCCACACATTAATATCTGGTAGAGCTTCCTTTTTCTGGAATAACTGCAATATGTACCAAATTTGAATACAGTTTGAAGTGATTTCGGCCTATTCTTCTTGGCAGATTGGATCCAGGTTGTTCAGGTTGGTTTGACCTCCCTTGTGGACCACAATTTTTAAATAGCGCTACATATTCTCATTGGGATTGAGATTAGGACTTTGATTGGGCCACTGTAGGACATTTACTTTTTTTGTTTGTGGACCAGTTCAGTGTTGCTTTGGCCTTGTGCTTTGGATCATTGGCCTGCTGAAAGGTGAATTTCATCCCAAGTGTCATTATTTTAGTGGACTGAAGCAGATTCTCTTGCAGTATTTCCTTGTATTTTACTGTCTACATTTTTCAATTTTTAACAAGCTGCCCAGTCCTTGATGATTAGAAGAATCCTCACATCATGATGCTGCCACCACTGTAGGGATGGGGGGTGTCTTGAGGTGTGGGCAGTGTTAGGTTTGTGCCACACACACAGCTTTTTGGCCAAAACTCAGAGCTATCTTGGTATCATCTAACCAAAAAAAAACATTTCCCACATCACAGCTGGGGCATACTCGTGCTTTCTGGCAGATGTTCTTTTAGATAATACTATTTGAGTAACAATTTCTTTCTTGCCAGCTTCACATACAGGCCAGTATTATGCAGGACTCTTGATATGGTTAGTGCACCACTACGCCTCTCCGAGCCATTGAACACTATAGCTCCTTCAAAATTATTGGTGACTTCTTTCTCAAGTTGTCTTCTGTTTGAGAACTGTGTTTTTAGATATGGCCTTTCCTTGGCAGTGCCTGGGTGGTGTGATACAGCTTACGTTTCCTGATTAATGATCCAAATCTTACTGGGATATGCAAACACTTTGATATTATTTTGTATACTTTTCTTAATCCATGCATTTGTTTACTTTATCTCTAATTTCTGTAGAATACACTTTGGCCTTCATCTTCTTTTAGATGCACAGCCTGACCAGAAAATTTTAATGGCTCACAGGTGGAGGCCAATGGCAAGGTACAGGGGTTGCATACATATACAAGCAACATATTTCAGTTTTTTGGGGTTTATTTTTTTAATATTCCCCAATATAAAACCAATGTCGCCTTATAATAATTGATTTTTAAGTTTGTGTTTTAAAATAAATATCATACAGAATGACATCAAAATGTGTAATTTTTAATTCCGTAATATGAGCGAATTGGTCAGGTGACTGAATACATTTGCAAGGCGCTGTATATGCATACTAGTTTTAAAGCCCGTGTACACAGGCCAACACTGGCGGTGCTGCAGTCATGTGAAGTACTGACTGCCCGCGCCGCAGCTGATACGGAGCGGGCGCTCCGAATTCAGACCGTAGGTCTGAATTCGTAGCGCCCCTCTCCGTATTGGCCGCGGCGTGGGCAGTCTGTACTGAGCATGACTGCAGCGCATGCAGCCGTCTGTACTGTGCATGACTGCTTCTGACAAACTTCCTTAGCGAATTATAATAGAGGATATTGCCCCTTTAATATAGAGATATTGCCCCTTTAATATTGAGAAATGTATTGGAAAGCTGCATTAAATGGTAATCAGCTGGTAAATAGAAATCAGCTGAAAATGTCCATTTTTGTAGGGCCTTTCTTATTGATTAAAACGTGTACTCCCATTGCTGGGAGATGCTTGCGTACCCCTCTGGCACTGAAAGGGTTAAATACACAGCACACTTGATGTTTTCACTGTGATTTTCTGGAAAGAGATCCAGGAAGTTTCTTGTCAGTGTGAAGATGTGGTGGGGGTATAGACAATTTGACTTTACATATTACACAATAAAAAGTCTACTGTAATTTTTGAAAGAATCAAATCTCTGCATTGATATGTGTGTCTGCCTCATTGCTTGGATGCCAGTGAGGTTTCTCACTGTGTTGAAGACCTCTCCTTTCATCCACAAGGTTAATTGGATTTCAGTAATATGGTGATTGATAGAACTTTGGCTTCAGCATTATGTCTAAGCTAAAGCCCTCCAGATGCCAAGGACTACAATTCCTGTTGACTGTGACGTAATGATGGGAAGTGTTGTCCTTAACCCTTTGAGTGCCAGAAGGGTACACAGCACACTGCTTTGCAATGCATTGCGCATCCCTTTGGCACTCAAAGGGTTAACAGTTGGTGGCCCTTAGTTTACCAAACTCTAATCTAAAGAGATCTTGTTTTTCAGAATATTACTAATTGTTACTTGTCTATTTTATTTCCCTGTATGAAATTGTGACTCCTTTTGTTTGCATACCTAACATTTCCTACCCAACCACCACTTCTAACTGGTGCCAGGATACACGGCTGCTTATATCTTGTACAATGTGTATCAGAGCCAAGTGCTTTGTGAGCAAGTCATTCTGCTAAGTGTAATATGGGACATAATGGAGCCGGCTGCTTTCAGATGCACCAGTCATCTTGTTTTGTCATTTGCTCTGTTGACAGAAGATTTATCTTCAGCCATTAACCTGCTCTGTGACATGGCAAAATGATACTGTCACGTTTATTGTGGTGTCTCCTTTCTCATATTAGTCAGAAAGTGGTAACAATTAGGCCTTGCTGTCTGATTTCCTCCAAAAAAATGCTTTTTCATGTAGATTTTGTTTTGTTTTTTACCATTTTATGAATTATAGGTTGCCAAGAGGGATTTTCGTCAGTATTTCTAAAAGCTGATTTGTCAAGAGGAAGTGATTAGTGACAAAGGGGAAAACCGCATATTGCCAAGATGAATTCCAAATATTTGGTCTGAAGTGTATTAAAATTTGAAGGGCTCACAGTAGCAGGAAGCACGGACATCTCGTCATAGTGACGTCCGTGCGCCGGCCGGCTCCAAAAGGGACTGACAGCGTAGGCGCATGGACGTCACTATGACGAGATGTCCGTGCTTCTTGCTACTGTGAGCCTTCGAAAAACTGGAAAATCTTTGAAACCAGGTAATATTTCTGGCAACTAGCGCTACTAAGCAGCTAGTCGACAGATGAAGAATTAATTCATGTAAAGTTATTGCGAGGTGGTAGTTCCCCTTTAATAAGGGTTATAACAATATTTCAATGCTTACCGCTACAGTAAAAATGTATTGGGTGGGGGGGCGCTTCTATTTCAGTGATAGTTCCGCTTTAAATATTGAGTATTCCTAACCAATATTTGCTTGTTAAAAAATATATACCTTTATTATTATTATTATTTATTATTATTATTATGCAGAAGACGGCAAATATGATATAAACATATTCTTGGCCTTTTTAGCTCTGTTTATATAAGCTTCTAATAAATTGTAAGGGTAAACAAACAAGAAAGCCCTTTCAGGACTGGACTGACTCAGTTTTTAACCTCAAAATGGTAACCTCTATGGTTTTACCTTTCTTTTCACAAGCCTGATAACCGCTTCTTTCTACCTTCTTTTTAAAAGATTTAAAGGGATAGTAATGTCCCACAAAAAATATTTTGCAAATTGTAGTCCTTAAAAAGTTGACCAAAGAGCAAAAAAAAGTATCTCTCAAACCGCTATGGTTTGACAGATATCTGCAGAGCCGCAATCTCGTTATTTACAACTTCATTGGAATGGTCTAAAAAGTGTGCTTGGTTTAGACCATTCCAATGAAGTGATTTGTTGTAAATAACGTGATTGTGGCTCTGCTGCAGAGCCTCCGTGTCGGCCGACACAGCTCAACTGCTGCAAGCAGGAAATCATGAACTTTAAATGCAGATATCTCTCAAACCATAGCAGGTTGAGAGATACGTTTTTTTGCTCTTTGGTCAACTTTTTAAGGACTACAATTTGCAAAATATTTTTTGTGGGACATTACTATCCCTTTAAGACCATTTGAATAAAAAATTAAGAAACACTAGCTAGTAGTACAAAGTATTTTATCGCCCATTTTTACTTTTTTGGTGTTAACGCCATGCGCACAGTGCATTGCTAATGGGGAGAAATAAAAATTCCCATGCTTCCCCAACCATGTGTAACAATGCATAACCAAGTACAGAGCATAGTCTGAACTTCTGTCGTCCTGCTATGCTCTATCATGCCTGCCTCCATGGACGTTACACCCAGTACTGACTGAAAATGTCATCTCTTCAAGAAGGGCATAAGAGAAAAATGTATAGTTGCTAGAATTTTCTGTCCATAATAAAGTGTGTGTTTGCTCGTGAGTGTGTATACGTGTGTATGTTATCACTTTTGGGTCGTAGGGGGAAAGGTATAAAGTTATAAAGAAGGTGTCTGAAAAATTGTCTCAAAGCGACACAAGTATATGGATAAACATCTAGCAACATTTTCTCTAAATGCTAACTCCAGTTAGAATTGTGTCCCAATATATTTATATAGAAATTTGCTCATTGCACCAAAAATAAATGAAAATTTAGTGATTAAATCTTAATGCTAGGTATAACCTGTTCTTGTCTAGAATACCACTGTGTGTGTGAAAATATATTCGCAGGTACAAATCTTCTCAGAATATTCTCGGATATACATATTTATAAACTGAACTTTATTTATAAAGATGACCAGGCATTGTGAATTTTAGTGACAATTCTTAAGTATACACTAAGAAGGCTTTTTATAAATCTCCTTAAGTGCAGCGCATGGGACATTATTTGTCACGGAATTTACTCAGACCGTATCATAACATTCTCAGGAGAGGATAATGCACTTTTTGTAAGCGTTTTGAGATTATAAACATTTTAATTTAATGAAGAAAAAAAAATTGAAAATGAAGTTATCCTTTAGAACAGTACATACTTTGGAAAGGATTCCGCAGAGGTTATCGGTGAGGTGATGCTTGTTATGTTAATGTTTGGCAGGCAGGAAATGGGATTTCTGTTTTCATTTTTGCTTGTTATACTACATATTTGGGCTACATTATAAAGATTGTATGTTGAAGGTCTATGCACAAAGTTGTACTCTTCTGCAACAGAGTGATTTAAAGGGCAGTTATTATATTTTACTAAGTCTGCTCTGATACCAAGGTTCTATTGGGACCTGCATCTCGCAGAACAGGGGAGTTTACTGGGAGTCTCCATTTTTTTCCTGTGAAACCAATGGGGGGGAGGGTGCAATGGCGGTACCTCCCCCATTCGACCACTGGGGCAAACATGCAGTCCCAGCTTAATTAGCAGATCTGCTCCCAGACAGTCTTTCTGACATGACACTGTCCTTGTGAAAGTTGCACTATAAAGGGTAAACATATTTTTATGAATAAGTCAAGAGTAAGAAGAAATATTTAACACTTTGGAGCCAGTGAAGGAATTCATGTGATATGTATTAAACACCCATAAAATTAGGGGGCAGAAGTAAAACTTGTGAGCTTTGAATAAGTGACTGTTAATGTTCAACAGAAGGACTTATCTAGCTTGAAGTCCTTTGTATAGCAGCTATGTTAAAGGGATAGTAATACTTCAAAATTACTTATCCCTATTTTGTAGCCCTTAAATAAAGAAGAAAAATGCCCCCAGTGGCATCTCTAAAACACTTATGGTTTGAGAGATAACCACTTACAAAGTTCACCCCTGCCTGACATCAGCGTTCTAGCTGACAGCAGGGGAATCCGCTCCTGGGATCAGCCTGCGGCTCTGCAGCAGTGCTGAGATCGTGTTAATTAAAAATAAATCCTTCACTGAAAAGGTCTTCTACGTGTGCTTGGTTTGAAACACACGTAGAAGACCTTTGAAGTGAAGGATTTCTTTTTCATTAACTCAATCTCGGCACTGCTGCAGAGCCTCCACCGGTCCCGGCACTGGATTTCCCTGCTGTCAGCTAGAACGCTGATGTCAGGCAGGGGCGAACTTTGTAAGTGGTTATCTCTAAAACCATAAGGGTTTGAGAGATGCTAAGGGCTACAAAATAGAGATTAGTAATTAAGGGATAGTAATGTTTCATTTTTACAGTAAGGTCAAGTCTTTATATATTTCTATACCAATCTGTAGCTTTATACAAATGCATAAGTATGCCGTTTTATTTTTATTGTATAAAAAAAGTTTCCCCTTCCTGCCCCTTTTACTTATATGAAGCAGCCTCCTCTCAGATCTCGAATCTGGTCATGCTTGACCGGAGAGAGCGCATTGAGGGATGGTTTTCTTTCCTACAGTATAAAACCCTACCACCATGACAAAGGAAGACCGGTTTTTCCATATGCTGAAAGAAGATTGTCCCTCGTTGCGATCTGTCTGGACTGGCTTATTGAGGCTGTTGACTATAGTAAAAGGGGTGGGAGAGGAAACTTTTTATTATGCAATAAAAGTAATGCTGCAAACTTATGCATTCTTATAAGGCTACAGATTGGTATAGAAATATATATAGAAGACTCAATTGTACTGTCAAAAGGTAACATTACAAACCCTTTAAGCTATATAGTCAGTGATGTTTTTTTAATATATTTTTCTCTCTTCTGGTTTATAGTAGAGGTACATGATTTGTCTCAGTTTACAAACCTTTTTCAGTCCATGCCTGCCACATCCCTGGGCTGGCATTGGGCTTATTATGACATGTTGTGCCTCTGCCCCACGTCTTACTACGTCTATGGCTAGAGGGACTGTTTACGGCCAGAATTAGTCACAGACATGAGGACATATTCCTCAGGCAATCTTCTACTGCAAACTGCTGAGCAAGCTTCTGTCTCACAAAACCTCAATGTCCCCTCTCCATTGCTGTTTCACACACCCTCAATGTTCCTTCACCATTGCGGTCTCTGTTCTGCACCATGTCCCCACTTCACAGTAAATCTCCCCATGGCACCTGATCCCTGCACAGCATAAAACATTTTCTCTCTATGTGTGCCACATATGGAGCCACCTCAGTTGGTGGTAGAAGATATTGACAGAGAATTTCAATTTGAAGGGCATTTGATTCCCATATGGAAAATATATTAATAGCATCAGGCTAGTCCCTACTCTCTCTCTCGGGGGGGGGGGGGGGGGGGTGTTTGTATGCGCTTATATGGGTTCTCTCATGGCACCTGCCTTCAAGACAGCAATGGCTACATCATTGGTGGCCCTGGGCCAGATGAGACCTGCACAGATTGCTTCTGCAGTGCTCAGCCTGTGAAGTGAAAACATTTTCTTCTACCACAGCACACATACCATATTGCCACCCAAAAGCATTTGCTGTTCCAACGTATTCCCTTAGCTGGTGTGTGTGTTTGTGGGGGGGGGGAGATTCTAATGCTTTTCTCACAATACTTTCGAGACCTTTCTAGCATCCAAGGGGTTAATCTACTTTTTTCAACCACTGTTTAGCATTTTTAAGCATAATGTGAGGATATTTAGTGCCTTTGAGGGCCATGTTTATGACCCTTGGGGTTAATATGGTTGCCTACCACTGATCTACATGAGTATTGAGAACACTTGTATGCTAGAGGTGCCTTGATCTCATGATGAAGTAGTTTACTGGAAGTGCATAAATCATCCGCACTGAGCTTCCGAAACAATGTAAGCAGGTAAATCTTTGGAACTCTGATATAGGGCAAAAACTGGAAATTTCATGAAGAAAAAAAAAAAAAAAAAAGATTTGGATATTCTAGTACGCAAGGAATAAAAAAAAAATATAATTTATGTGAAAGTTCCACTTTAAAGGGAAATGATGCCTCCAGTTATAGCTGAGGTCATATAAACCCTAAATTGATAATTGTAATAGGATATACTGCATATGATAACAAGGAAAATATATAAACTATCCCAAAAGTTCCATCTTGGCAGTTAAAACTGACAGTCCCTTTGGGGTTTGAACATTCTTCATCGTTCCTATATATTCTTGTTTGCTCTATGATTCTGAAGGGATTAACTGTAAGTTAACAATTTGAGTGCCAGGGAGGTATCCAATACATTTCATGCAATGCTTTGGATAACTTGCTGGCACTCAAAGGGTTAACTAATAAGAAGATGGCGCTCATGACACAACCAACACTTCACAACTGCATAAAATGTAAAGTCACATTGACTAATTTCCCTGAATTTCTGTTTGCAGGAGTTTTTACCAAGAGCAGTGGAAGTAGGAATAGTGATAAAATGTTACACTACCAGAGCCGGATTAAGCCTCCATAGGGCCCTAGGCAGGATCCCAAATTGGGCCCCCCTGGCAGTTTGCCCCTCCCCACACTCTTGCCGCAATAGTTTCTTGATTTGCCCATTGCCTATAGTGACACCACAGATCTTACAATTTAAATCAGACTACACTAGTGATACCACACAGCTTACAATTGAAGTGGGGCTAAACCAGTGATACCACACAGCTTACAATCAAAATGGGGCCACCCCACTGATACCACACAGCTAATGATGGCAAGGGCAAAAGGAGGGTAGAAAGGAAAGAGGAATGGCATAATGAGGGGAAGCCCCCAATCTGTTTCTCCCTCTTTCTCTAACCCCCTAATCTGTTTTCCACTCTTTTTCTGCCCCCTGCTCTGTTCTCCACTCTTTTCCTGTCCCCTAGTCATTTCTCCACTCTTTTTCTGCCCTCAATCTGTTTGCCACTCTTTTTCTGCCCCCCCCTTAGTCTGTTCTCCACTCTCTTCCTTCCTCTAGTCTGTTCTCTACTATTTTTTCTGGTCCCTAGTCTGTTCTCCACGCTTTTCTGCCCCCCTAGTCTATTCTTCACTATTTTCCTTCCCCTAGTCTGTTCTCCACTCTTTTTCTGCCCCCTAGTCTCTTCTCCACTCTTTTCCTTCCCCTAGTCTGTTCTCCACTATTTTCCTTCCCCTAGTCTGTTCTCCACTCTTTTTCTGCCCCTCTAGTCTGTTCTTCACTCTTTTTCTGCCCCCTAGAATTGCCATGGGCCCCCCAACCACATTGGCCCCCTCACCCACATTGGGGGGCAATATGGAGGTGGCCAATCTCCACATTGCCCCTTCATCTCCACAATGTCCCCCCTTCATCTCCATATTGCCCCTTCCACAATGCCCCTTCCACAATGCCCCCATCTCCACTTCATCTCCACATTGCACCTACATCTCCACATTTCCCCTTCCACAATGCCCCCTTCATCTCCACAATGCCCCCATCTCCACATTGCACCTACATCTCCACATTTCCCCTTCCACAATGCCCCCTTCATCTCCACAATGCCCCTTCCACAATGCCGCCTTCATCTCCACAATGCCCCCCTTCATCTCTACACTGCCCCTTCCACAATGCCCCCTTCATCTCCATAATGCCCCTTCATCTACGCATTGCCCCCTTCCACAATGCCCCCTTCATCGCCACAATGCCCCAATCTCCACTTCACCTCCACATTGCACCTTCATCTCCACATATCCCCTTCCACAATGCACCCATGTCCACATTTCCCCTGGTGGTCTAGCTGCTTTACTTGACAGATCTGTGCCTTCTTCAGCACAGATCTCTTGGACTGAAGCTCCAGCACGCCGCTGTAGTAATGCAGAGGCTGGGAGATGATGTAATCTCCCAGCGCTCTGTATTACTACAGCGGGGCGCGCCTAGTGGGAGATCAGGTAAGCTGCGGGCGAGGGGGTTGAATCGCCCGGCCGGGCCCTAGGCAGGCGCCTTGTGCGCCTTGCCCGTGATCCGGCTCTGTACACTACCTCTACAGCAGACTGTTTTCTGTATGCTGTATTTAATAGTTTGGCAGCAGGCTTTTTTTTATTTCTTGATAATTACCACCACTTTTCCTTCTGTTTCTTAAAAGCTCACCCCAATATTTTTAAAGGAGGAGTAAACTTTTTTTATGAAAACCTATCCTATATAATCGCTAAAATGTTTGTAACAACGCAGTACAGACTGCCCTTGAAGCAGCTGATACTTCAGAGCAGGGCGCTCTGAAGTATCAGCCGTGGCACGGGCAGTCTCTACTGTGCATGACTGCTTCTCGACCAGCTGTCACTGTGGCCCTTGTACACGGGCTCTTCAACTAGTATGCTATAAAGCTTTTCCTGTCAGTTGTTTTATTCAAATGCTATACCGGTTCAAATAACCAGGAAGTGATCTTACGGTGCGTTTACTTCCTGATAGTTCTCACTGACAGGAAGTGACAGTCACTTTCTGTCACATTCTATGGAGGACTGTAAGTCACTGGCTTTCCTCTTCATTAGCATGTAACAGAATAACTACTGTAAAATCTCAGGTATAATATGCACCTGTGTATATTATACCCAAGATTTTAGGGGAAAATGAGTGCCTATGTATAATACGCACCCTTGTTTTCCTCTGTGGCCGTTACACGGCATAGTGGGGGTAATTGGCTCCGCCTCCCAGCTGGTAGGACCAATTAAATTTTTTATAAAGTCTTGGAGAAACCTCCCTCTGATAGTTTTTTTTGGTCCTACCCAAGCTGGGGGACGGAGGCATTGCCTCTTCTCCTCTCCTCCCTACTCAACAGTGTTAATGGGCTTGCCTGATCGCGGCCGCATTTCCTCTTCCTCTGCCCTGCATCGTGCAAAGGGCAAGAAGATTTTCATCCGGAGACCTCGCAGGGGCTTGGTAAAGGCAGCGCGCCGGTCCAACTCCCTCTCCTTATTGCTGCTCTGCTCGGCGGGAACCGGAAGCGCCACGATAGACCGGAAGTCACAGAACAAGCGTGCGTTCCAGCAGTGGAACGCAGGAAGACGCCGGCCGCACACAGTGCAGATGGAGCAGAGAGCATTTAAAAGAAGATGCAGACAGAGGTCTCCAGGATGTAAGTAGCATTATATATGGTGATATATGTATTCTAATATATTTTGCTGCATGTTTATATATTTCTCAGTTATAAACAAATTACTTTGCATACTATTGCTTAAGTTAGAGAATACATTGTACTGCATGCCATAATGTCTGAGACTAAGGATAAAGCAGAAAAGAAAAAGCCTGTGGAACCATCTAAAGAGGGAAAAGCTGACATAAAGTATAAATCATGTGCTGCCTGTGAGCAGAAACTACTTGCTTCTGAATCTTCCAAGTTATGCCCTGATTGTTTAAAGCGGGCCTCTGGTTCTGAAGTCCCTGCACAATTTCAGGAATTTTTAAGTTGGATGAAGACCTCCATGCAGGAGACCTTCACTTCTATGCAGGAAGCTACCAGGAAAAGACCTAGGGTCTCTGACCCAGAAGAAGGTACCTCACGCAGTCAAGAGTATGAGGATGAAAGTATTATTGAACTAGAATCTGCAGGTTCCTCCGCAGAAGAAGGCGAAATATTGGAGGAATCTGGTAACTTTTCCATTGACAAAGTGGATCCACTTGTAAAAGCGATGAGAAAATCCTTGGGCCTCACTGAAGTTCAAAAAGACCTCAATGTGATGGATACTGCATTCATTGGGTACAAGAAGACCTGTGCAGTCGTTCCTGTCCATACCTCTATTCAGGAGATTATACAGAAGGAATGGAAACAAGGTGACAAAAGATGTTCTACCTCTAAACGTTTCCAAAGAATGTATCCCTTTGCAGAGGAAGACACAGCCAAATGGACTACGCCACCTAAAGTGGATGCAGCCATCGCACAGACATCAAGGAGAACAACATTGCTCCTAGAAGACGGCACAACATTGAGAGACTCCATGGATAAAAGAGCAGATACAGCTCTACGTAGACAGTTTACATCTATAGGAGAAAACTTGAAAACTGCTACAGCTATGGCATCTGTATTCCGCTCCATGCGTATATGGCTATCAGAAATAGAAGAAAAACTTGAATCTTCAGTGTCAAGATCTAGAATCCTGAAGGAATTAGGTATGATAAAGGAAGCTGTCAATTACTCTTGCGACGCATCCCTTGATAATATTAGACTCCTGGCAAAGTCCTCTGCCTTATCGGTTACAGCCAGGAGAGCCCTATGGATTAGATCTTGGGACGCGGATCCAGCTTCCAAGAATCGTTTAATTTCATTACCATTCGAAGGCTCAAGATTGTTCGGAGAACAACTAGAGGAGATTATCAAAAAATCCTCAGCAGGGAAAAAGTCCCTTTCTGCCTCAACATAAGCGAAACAGAGGGTCACCAGCAAGATCCAGTACTTCCAGGCAACAGTCCTTTCGAGACGCAAAGAGATATAGACCTGGTAAAGGATATGAGCAACGAAAAAGAGGTGGCTCTCAGCCTTCTAGAGGAAGTAATAGGAAAGACTTCCAAAGGAAGGCCCAGTTCCAGCAATGATGCCAGAGATCCTCTTCCCTCACCTCCAGTAGGGGGCAGGCTGGGGGATTTCCATCAGTCCTGGGAGTCACTTCATCCAGACACCTGGACAATGGAAATTGTGAGGGAAGGATATGTCCTCGAATTTCAGACTGCCTCTCCAGTCTCAAGATTCAAAACATCCCAAATCAGGAACAAGAGCAAGATCCTCCAGATGAGACAGGTCCTTCAGTCTCTTCTTCTCAACAGAGTGATAGAAGAAGTCCCTGTGAGTCAGAAGTTTCAGGGCTTTTATTCAATTCTTTTCTCTGTTTTAAAGCCTTCTGGGGAACTTCGTCTTATCCTGGATCTAAAGGATCTCAATCAGTTTCTTCGTGTTCAACACTTCAAGATGGAGTCAGTTCTGTCAGCAATCAAAGTGACTCAACCACAGAATTTTCTTTCAAGAATAGACCTGAAAGATGCCTTCTACCATGTATTGATCAGACCATCACACCGCAAATATCTCAGGTTTCACATCTTCAAGACCCATTATCAGTTTCGGGTCCTTCCATTCGGTCTAGCCACTGCTCCTCGAATTTTTACCAAACTCCTGGCAGTAGTAATGGCCGAACTAAGAAGTCAGCATCAGCTCACAGTTGTCCCATACCTAGACGACATTCTGCTCATAAGTCCTTCACTTTGCACAGCAGTTCAAAACACAGTCATCTGCAAACAAAGACTTCAAGAATTAGGTTGGTTGATCAACGAGGAAAAAAGCATGCTGTCTCCATCACAACAACTCCAGTTCCTGGGTGTTCTAATAGACACAGCCCTAAACAAAGTGACCTTATCCTTGGACCGACAGAGTCGCATACTGCAGCAAGTAACTACGTTCCTCTCCAGACGGTTCCAGACTGTAAAGATCTTCTCCAAGATTCTCGGTCACCTATCCTCAGCACAACAGATAATACCGTGGGCCAGATCACATACACGACAAATGCAGCACAACTTCCTTCAGTTTTACCGGAAGGACCCTGCAAACTGGTACAAACGGATCCCAATATTGACTGCCACCAGAAAAGAATTAGCCTGGTGGATTCAGAAAAAGAATCTGGCACAAGGTCGTCCATTAACAGAACCACCCAAACAGATTCTCACTACCGACGCCAGTCGTCAAGGCTGGGGAGGGATCTGGAACCAGAGGTCAGTTCAGGGCATATGGTCAGACCAAGAACTAAAACTCCATATAAACAGCCTGGAGATGTTAGCCATCTGGAAAACTCTGCTACACTTCCAAGAAGCACTAGAAGGGCAGGCAGTCCTTATAAGATCAGACAATGTGACGGCAGTACAATACCTACAGAATCAAGGAGGAACAAGGAGCATTCGGCTCAATCGCCTAGCAGTACGGATATTAAACTGGGCAGAAAAACATCTATTAGCCTTAACAGCCTCACACCTATCAGGCCATTTAAACATTCAAGCCGACTTCCTCAGCAGAAAGAAGTTGCATCCAGGAGAGTGGAGCCTGAACAGAAAGGTATTCCTATCCCTGACTCAAACATGGGGATCTCCAACAATAGATCTCATGGCCACAGCTCAGAACAGACAGTGTCCAACATATCTCTCCAGGTGGGCAGAGAAACAATCAACAGGCCAGGATGCTCTGACCATTCCTTGGACGTTTCCACTAGCATACATATTTCCACCAGTTCCTCTCTTGGCAGAGGTAATAAGGAAAGTAAGAATGGACAAAGCAAATGTCATTCTAATAGCTCCCAACTGGCCAAGAAAAATATGGTATGCGGACCTCATACGAATGTCAGTCTGTCCTCAAATACCTCTACCGGACATTCCGGATCTACTAAGTCAAGGGCCAATAGTACACCCCAACCCGTCCTTCTTCCAGCTCAGGGCCTGGAGGCTGAACGGGAATCATTAGCTCTTAAAGGTCTCTCTGAATCTGTCATCAATACTATGCTTCAAGGAAGACGTCCTTCCACTACCAGAATTTATTATAGAATTTGGAACACCTTTCATCACTGGTGCACATCCAGAAGTTTGAAAAGGCAATCTATTGCTGCTCCTCAAATCCTGGATTTTTTACAATCAGGTTTTCAGAAGGGCCTAAAACCTGCATCATTGAAGGTACAACTCTCGGCCCTTTCAGATATCCTAGCCACCTCATATGCTGAAAACTTTCTAATTAAGAAATATATGGCAGCAATATCTAAGATAAAACCCACCATTCGTGACACTGTTCCCTCATGGGATCTGAACCTGGTTCTACAACAGCTTTCTTCACACCCATATTTTGAGCCATTGGAATCTATTTCCATGAAGCATCTCACCTTAAAAACAGTCCTACTTACAGCAGTTACATCTGCTCGCAGAGTTAGTGAACTTCAGGCACTCATGGCCACTTCTCCCTGTCTGATATTTCATCAGGATAAAGTAGTTTTAAAACCAAACCCTGCATTTCGCTCAAAGGTTATATCACACTTCCACTTGAACCAAGAAATTGTGCTCTCATCTTTCTGCCCCAATCCAAATGGAGATTTAGAGAAACATCTCCATAATCTTGACTTAGTACGCTGCCTTCAGATCTATATCAAGCGTACCCAGCTAATGAGGAAAACAGATTCCCTGTTTGTCCATCACTTTGGAAAATTTAAAGGATATGCAGCATCAAAATCCTCAATTTCCAGATGGATTAAAAACTGCATTATTCTAGCCTATGAATCCGCAGATATGGAACCTCCTCTAAAAGTTAAAGCCCATTCGACCAGAGCCATATCTACCTCTTGGGCTCAGAAAGCAGAAGCCTCACCTGAAGAGATTTGTAAAGCTGCAACCTGGTCATCCGTTTCTACATTCGTAAAGCATTACAGATTAGACGTCCAAGCATCTGCAGATGCCAGATTCGGCAGAAAGGTGCTGGAGGCAGCTTTACCTACCTAATTTCATCTCTTCAGGAACCCTCCCTAGTTATGGGGCACTGCTCTGGTAAGTCCCCACTATGCCGTGTAACGGACACAGAGGAAAAGAGAAAATTTACTTACCGATATTTATATTTCCTCTGTGTCCTTCCACGGCAACCCTCCCAATTTCTTATGTGTATTGGTGCAAGTATCGTTCCAACCATGTATATTAAACATTAAGGAATAAAATTAGTAAATATTACCTAAAACTAACCATTTCTCTTGTTACAGCTTGGACAAAAGTAAAACTATCAGAGGGAGGTTTCTCCAAGACTTTATAAAAAATTTAATTGGTCCTACCAGCTGGGAGGCGGAGCCAATTACCCCCACTATGCCGTGGAAGGACACAGAGGAAATATAAATATCGGTAAGTAAATTTTCTCTTTTCCCCCTTATGGAAAAAAAAAAAATTGTGGTGGCCGATACCATCCCTCCCTCCCTCCAGCTCAATGTTCACTCAAAATAAGCCTTACTTTGTTCCACTGAAGTCCCCATCTTCCCTGCCGCCCTCCAGAGCAATGCGCTTTCAAAATAAGCCTTATTTCCATTCCACTGAAGTCCCCATATTCCCTGTGGGTGGCATGCCTTCATTTGCTGCCTGCTTTTTTCAATGTGCTATCAGAGATTTCTGCCTATGATATTACCCTGTGAGGACCTTGATATACTCACAGGGCATTACCATTGGCTGGAGGCAGAAGGTCCTGGCAGCGCATTAAAAGAAACGGGCAGCAAATGCAAACATGTCGCCCGCAGGGAAAATGGGGAGTTCAGTGGAATGGAAGGAAGGCTTATTTTGAAAGTGGATTGGGCTGGGGGGAGGGAGGGAAAGTATCTGCCACCACGAAAATTTTTGTTGTCCAAAAACTCTTGTGTATAATACGCACCCCCAACTTCACATAAGGTGAAGAGGGGTAAAATTGTGTGTATTACACACAAGATTTTACGGTAATTGAAATTTGACTACTAGAGGGCACTGCTAATGTAAAAAAAAAACAAAAATTCATGTTTAATTGGTAATAACTCTTGAAATATGCATTTTTTTAGCAGTGGGAATACCCATAGTTTACTCAACAGGAAATGCCCTACAATATATATTTTTTTAATAAAAAAGTTTACTGCTCCTTTAAATAGTCCACCACTGATCTAAATTGTACAATCACAATAGAAAATTGATAAATAAATGTACACATTTTGTAGCAGAAATAAATATATTATAACTTTATTTTTGTACTCTTCTATATATGCATCTTATATAATTGGAAAGGTTATTTATTTATCATTTTTCCCTCCTTTCTTCTCCAGACAGCCCTTGCAATGATGTACTTGCAAGTGTCAGTCTCATTAAACGTGGAATTTGAGCCTGTGTCACGGCTGCCTCCACAGACACATCAAGCTCCCAGTTGGCTATATAAATATTCCAGACACACGTCTCTTTCCTCCACATAAATATTTTAGCTTGTTCAGAAAATGCAGGCAGTTTTCAAAATTCATTGGGAAAAACAGTTTGATCTGTAATGGCTTCTTGGTTGTACAGTATTTATTGTATTTCTCGCCTTCATACTATTTATAGGCTGAATTAAAGCAAAAATAATAATAATTAAAAAAAAAAAAAAAAAAAAAAAAAAAAAAAAAAAGGTATAAAAGGTGTCACTTTCACTTTATTACGAAAGGAGTGATAGATATTTCATAGGACCACAGAAATAACTGCTATTGGGGCTTGTTACTGCATGTTTTCTACTTGTCTCCTAGTAAAAAGGTCCCTGTGTTCAGTAGAAGAGTAATTTGAGGCAAATCAACTGCATGATAGGGGATAAAAAACCTCACAGATTTGAATGGGACTTTTAACCCCTTCAACGCTAGAGAGGTTTCTGAAGCAGTAAATGGCAACAGGCTAGAATTCAATCCAAACGTTTGTGGCTGTCGTTTCAGATCCCACAGATCCATCGGTGCTCACAATGCAGTCCCAGCTTCTTTAGCAGGGGAGCATAAACATGATGGCTGCCCTTAACCCCTTAAGGACTGGCACTTAAGGACCATGGAGCATTTTTTTATTTATTTATTTTTTTACCTGATCCGATTCAGGGCTCCCCAAATGGTGTGCAGCCCTGAAATCCATGACTTGCCAGGCCCATCGTGGGTCCTTTAGGGAAGTTTTCCCATGACGGTCCTGACACGTCATGGGTCCTTAAGGGGTTAAACCTTTTGAGTGCCAGAGCTGTATCAATCACATTGCAGTGCAATGCATTGGATAAGTCTGCCACTCAGATGGTTAAAAGACTACATATCTTGGATAGATTGCACATTCTGAAGCATTAATAAATAAGATTAGATGGTGGTTAACTGCATTTAAGTACTGGAATCATTCTTGCCACGTTTGACATTGTCTACAGGAGACTAGTAGAGTAAAAATGATACCTTTTATTTGGTAACTGATTGGCTCTAGGATGCAAGCTTTCAAGACTACTAGATCTACAGGCATAATGAAGTAAATGTTTCCTGAGATCTAGCAGCTTCTCCTCAGGTAGCCCACAGACAATCCCACCTAAGTCTACCTCTATCTCCAGAAGAGTGAAAACTATAGTGGGCCCCAAGGTCTTCTCTTAAGCTAGTGGAATCCCAAACTATCATAACAGTACTGCACAAGTGTTCGATCCACCCAGCCCAACATGTAGAAAGTCATCCAAGTAATGTATTAATGATATCAACCCCATCTCTGACCCAATCATCCATTCTACAAAACTGCAAGCAACAGTCCATAGGTAAGCATCTATCAAAGTAGTAGCTACCATCAAAGTAACATTTTTCCTCAGAAGAGTGAACGGACAGCCCCTGCCACCTAACTGAACACCTTATTTTTATTGTGTATCGCATCACAACACTCTCTATCACTATGTAACCCCTCCCAGCAGTCTATGGATTGTAAATCCCCTGTTTAGCTTGGAAATCACTTATTCCCTTCATTAGTCTCCTTACATGCAAATCCCCCTCTCCCTAAACTTTTCTTATGAAATTGACCCCTGCAGGCTCATTCTCTCCTAACATTGACAGGCAGCCTCTTTTCCTACAGTTTGGATGGGTTCTATGCTACCTTTCTATGCATGTACAAGGAATCATTTTGTAGTGAACTTTCTGGGCTGCTTTGTAAATTTTGTAACATTACATTTTTGCAGTGGGTGACTTGCTTCTGCCTTGTATGAAGTCACCATCTCTGTGCCTAATCTTCCAGTACCTTTCATGAACAAAATGATTTGTCATCTCTGTTCCTGACATATACTTTCCAAGACGGAAGGGATGTCCACGATTCAGTTACATTGGCAGGCAGCCCACAGGGTCACGCACATTTAGGAAGCAGGTGATGTCCAAGGGAACATTTCAGGATCATTGCCATAAAACAGTGAATAAATATAGTCAAAATACAACTTAACCATTTGAATGCTGGGGGGGGGGTGTACATTGATTGCTCAGCACTGAAAAGGTTAAAGGTGTATAATATTGAAAATACTTTGGTGCAGAAGGACTTGGGTAGGTGTCTGTCATACATTAGTCAGGTATATCTATTTACTGTTTCTTGCAATTAAACAATGTTGTAGTCTGTACTCTACAGTTACAATGCTATTTTACAAACATGAGAATGTTTTCATGCCCCGTTAGAATCACGGGTGGGCTTTGTTTCTAAGGCCTATCTGATTCCAACTGATATTCTATGGTTTAATGTGATGATGTGTGCTCTAAATACAGACCCATACCTGGAAACATTCATGGTTTGTCACTGAAACTTAGAGTTTTGACCAAAATATAAGGGTCTTGGAGTAAAGGGGCCTCACCAGAAGTCCCAAATAATTTCTTTGTTCCTTTACCTTGCCGCTAGGCTTCGTGCACAAACTCAGCCCCACTATTCTTCATCTGACTTAAGCCTACTGTATTATCTGAAGTAGCAGCACAAGCATTGTTCAGTTCCTTTAATTGCCTCCCAAATCTTGAGTGTGTTTAGTACCTGGCACATAACTCACAGGAACTTGTAGTGGAAGGGGAGATTTTAGAGGAAGAAAAGTGTTACCCTCTTTAGTTTATTTACCTAGATCATTGGTTCTCAACCAGAGTATTAAAGAAAGAGGTTACCAAATAGTGTGATGCTGTAGATGCTTCAGTTTAGCAGATGGATAATAATGGTAATGTAATATAATCACAAAATATATTGTCAGAACTGAACGATTCCCTGATAAGCCAGAGAACTTCCCCCTCTTTATTCAGAGTTCAACAGGACTCCAAGTAGGATAAAAGAAGAAAGTTGCACTTAGAGCTGAAATCTACAGGTAATCATTTATTAAAATGAGTGTTTGTGAATAACTCACTAATACTGGGCTGTCCAAGTTCAGTCATTGGGCCACCAACAGGCCAGGATTTAAGGATTTCCCTGATTAAGAATAGGTGAGTCAGTCAAAATTAATGATCCACTGATTACTCACCTGTACTTAATCAGGAAAACCCTACATCCTGGCTTGTTGGTAGCCCCTGAGGACTGAACTTGGACAGCCCTGCACTAATACGTATAAAAACAAAGACTCTTTTTTAAGTGTTTTGCGGCAATACACAACACTTTCTCAAAGACAATGGCCAAATGCATAAGCAAGCAGCCACTAAACAATTCTTGTTTTCATTCAAGCATGAGTAATCTTAGTGGTTGTTAGAGACAAGTCCTCCCATAACAGCAAGTCCAGCTAAACGTCATAGTTAAACGTCATAGTTAAAAATATAGAAATTATATGCATTTATATGGGAGAAGCCTATTTATGGCAAAGAACCCATTCATCTCCTAAAGCAAAGAAAACGTGAATGATCTTATTGAGTTAGGCGAGCCATTGCACATCCATAATTAAGACTTCAGTATAGATGACACATAAAACTATAAAAGAAGGGAGTCCGTTTTCAGTAGGACTTATCGATCTCCTAAAACAATTAACCAATTGTAGTGAAATATAAATACAGTAATACACTTATATTTCCCATAGCTATAGACCGGAAATAAATTATTCCGACAGACAGGATAAATATTAACATGCTAAAATAATTATAAACTTGATCCAACGTGATAATTATGGGCACCAAGAAAGATACCTCGAACCATAATCCCTGACTCCATTAACCATGGGAATAAATCTCAAACCAAAATATGTAACACGCAAATATATACCCAAAATGTGTGCTACTAAATACACCAAACATTATAAGATAACAGACCCACAAAAATGACATAAATAAATATTTAATCTGACGTGATGCTATATTCATAAATGAAAAGTTACTGGTGATATCGATAACCATCGTTATTGATACTTATGCAGTGGATGACAACCTACAACAATCTTTGCTAAATGATAAAACAGAAGGGTGTGAGAAAATCGAGAATGAAAGACCTAAAATGGAAAAACTAAATGGAGTGAAACTAATGCAATAAAGTATAATGTTAGATAGTAACCATAGCCGAAAGATGGCTGATATTAATCTTAAAAGGCCATCCTATTGGTAAAAAAAAAGTATATAACATCTTACTACAGTCGCTATTAGATGTAAATAAAATTATGAAAATAGTCAAGAAATAAAAGAATAAAAATAGTTGTGATGGTATATGGAAACCCTTTGAAGAATAACTAAATATTATAGATACCTTCTAAAATAAATATTTAAAAGAGGAGGGGAGAGAGAGAGCACCATCATGTATTGAGTGTCTCGATCTCATTTAGAGAATGTGGTGACACTGTAGACAAATAAAAGTTCCAGGAAGATTTGAGATTTGTCAAATGTTGCAACCTGTTATATTACAAACCCATGAAGTAAGTTCCTCCTATGTTGGTCACACCGAACCCAGACCACATTTTGGAGGCCACAGGTTAATAGATACATAACAAAAGAAGAACCATAATTCATAAACCTAGGAATAAAAAATGTTTCAAAGGTGACTTTGGATGTAAATTGAGTAACCTTTTCTGCATTAAAGGGGCATGTAATGCAAATGATTTTTGAAGGAAATGTTCAAAGAGGCTCATCCACTGAGTATCATAGTCCTCTAAAGTAGTACATTTCTGTCTAATACGATGAAATTGATTGTATGGAACGTACCTAAACCATGTGGTGTGGTGACCGCTAAGTAGAGTCAACAGATGTGAAGAATATCTCAAGTAAGAAGAGGGGAAACCCAACACTAACCTCTGCAGGTGGGAACAAAAGCAGAAAAAAGAAGAAAGCTCACAGCGTTTGATCACCATAAAATATCCATATCCTATTATAAATTAAATATAAGAATAAAGATTAGAAATATAGATAGCAGCAAGTAATGAGACTGTTCTTCAGTCCCCCCTGACATTCGGCCTAAACCCAAAAGTGAAAACACGTACAAAAAAGACAGACCTTCGCTTCTCTATATATTGTGAACATGTGTGCCCTGTATTTAGCATATGTAATAACTTAGTAAATCTAAGTGAAAATAAGTGAGAATTTTGTCCTACGAATTGGCCAATCCGTGTGTAAGCTTACCACCACGCCAAGGTATCTCACTTTGCAGTAAGTCCTACTCTAATACACCTATAGAGACCCTATCTAAATTAAAAACAGACATTCTCTGAGGAAAGATGTTATAATAAACGTGTCAGTGGGGACCCTTTAAATGGAATTTTTATGTTTTTATTTCTTGTGGGTCCCAGTGTAATGCAATTAAAAACAGACATATAACAAAACAAAAAAAACTAAAATAGGTGTAGAGAGAGGACTTACCTGATACAAAGCCCATGAGGACCTGCATTGATAAAATACTTACATAGAAAACTATGTTACTCTTCCGTCAACCTGTATAACAACAACCCCTCCCTTGTCAGCCAGTTTAATTATAATAGAACTTGTTGAAGAGCCTGTGTACACGGGCCACAGTGCCAGGTAGCAACGGCTGCAGTGCAGTCATGCGCAGTAGAGACTGCCTGTGCCGCGGCTGATAACTGAGTGGGGCACTCTAGAATTCAGAGAGAGGACTACGGTCTGAATTCGGAGAGCCCCGCTCCATTATCAGCCGCAACGCGGTCAGTCTCTACTGCGCATGACTGCAGTGCGCGCAGCCGTCTATACTGCGCATGACAGCTTCTGACAAACAACCATTAGAGAAGTACTATATAGGAGAATTTCTCCTGAACAATATTTAAGTCCTAGCCTTAAAATATTCCATGACCAATGACCCAAAGATCTCAACAAATCACAGCAAGATTGTGTGGTGAAAAAATGTCGACTTTGGTTTCAACCAATCTTCTAAGGTCAATGGTAAGGTGAATAGGGGAGCAGGCATCTCTAAAGCAAGTGAGAAATGTATTCTACAACAGATGCACTGTTATACATACCATAAAATCCTGCTGCTAAATACATTTCACTGTCATCCAGTACAGGTCACTGGTACTTCTGGGAGGCGATTCGCCCCTTTAATAGGCAGGAACAATTATGCAAATGATTGCAGGGGGGGAGCCTCCCCTCCTACTTAAGCCACCTTCAGGCCAGAGCCACTAGATTGATTTGTTCCTGGGTGCTGTGCACACCAGGTAGAGAACATCTATGCATTCAACTTAGTATTTTGTTATTTTTTGATTCAAATATGGAATACCACCATTAGGAGGGTGACCATGGCTGTGAATTGCCCTCTTTAAAGTGGCTGGTGCAGCTTCCAGGGATTTTCTATGGACCTTATGCCCTGAAGAGGGAACAGCTTGAGTTTAGCAGCTTCCCTACTGGGGAATTTACCTCTGGTCTATTCCCACTTCATCATGGTCACCTGAAGACAGAAGTCCTTGCAGGAAAGGTGAGCCACCCATTGAGTGCTGAAGGTCCACTTGTCCCCACAGTGTCCCTTTACTGGGCTTGTATTTGGGAGTTTGCTTTGCACTCCAGCACTCATAGGGTGTTTTTATTTGCATTTAATGTATTTAATGCAGTTTCTGTGGTATTCTCTGGGTTTGGAGCCTTGAACAGTATTTCTTTATGTGTTTTATGTATGTTTGGGCACTTTTTAATGTTTTACTAAACTTTATTAAAAATGGTGTTCCGCGCCTTTAAGCGCGGCTTTTCCCGCTTAGACGCTATGGCTCCTTTACTCTCTATGAGATTTCACAGTCTCGGACATATCTCTGAACCGCTTGTCACAGCAACTCCAGAGAGGGCTCATTTTAATGCTAAGCTCCTGCTCTATCATCCGGTGTGTGTTTTATTAGTGTGGGGTGTTCAGGGGGGCTTCGGGCACTGTTTGGGGTACTTGTATGGGGAAAACTACATTTCCCATGAGCGCCCAGTTCGCGCTCGTTTCTGATTGGCTATCCTGACGGCCGCCATTTTGTGGAGCTCTTCCTCAGCGAGTACACTACGCAGGGACCGAGCCTTCTCTCCCCTCAACAGATTAACCCTTCGCTGGCCAGATAAGTCCAATATTAGGCATTTCTGGGGTGAAACTTTAATCTTCCACACTCTTACTGGGTGATAGAGTTTAAAATGGGGTATATTGACGCTGTGAGCATGTCTACTTCACTGGAGCTAGGGGCTAGACCCAAGTCTAAGGAGGATGGGGGGGTCTGCTCCCCCCATGGCGTTTTGCTCCTCTTGTCACACTGGGCTATCTAGTGATAATGTGGGGGATCTATGCCCTAACTGCACTGGTCAAGATAGCAACCCTGGGCTTCCCAGCCACGCTATTGAGCCATCTTGGGTGAGGGAGTTTAAAGCTGCCACTAGGGATCTCAGATCCACTCTTCAACTCTTTCCCTCTCAGGTACAGGGGGCTCTCCAGGTCTGGCAGACCCCCGCTACAATCAGGACCTCCCTGCCTAAGCCACAGGGTGCTCCTGATGTGTCTGATTCTTCTGAGGAAGAACTCTTGCAGGATTCTGATGCTGAGGAACGCACTGTTATTGAGTCTAACAGGTCCATTGGGGACCCTTATGAATGTGACCCTGAAGTTTCGGCTGAGGGTCTGATTAGAGCTGTACTGAATACGCTCAACCTTCCTCTGACTCAGGAATCCACTTATGATCCTACTGATGTTTTTCAAAAGAAACCATCTAAGCCTGTTGTTTGTTTTCCAACTAACCCTACTCTTGCCCGTCTAGTCTCTGAGGCATGGAAGAATCCTGATAGATCCTCCTCTGTCTCTAAAAAGTTTGCTAAACTGTACCCTTTTCCTGAGACTGAGCTGGCAAAATGGGTTCATCCCCCCAAGGTGGATGCTCCTGTTTCCAGACTATCCAAGCCTACCGCTTTGGCTGTCTCTGATGCCTCTGCCCTGCAGGATTGGACGGATAAAAAGCTTGAGCTTTCTCTTAAGTCTATTTTTGCCTCCATTGGCACTGCCATGCGTCCAACCTTTGCAGTGGCTTGGGTTAATAGAGCCATTGCGGCCTGGACTGAACGACTGACTGAAGCAGTTTGCCAGGATGCACCAGTATCTGAACAGTTGCAGCTTCTTGCTAATATCACTGAAGCTCAGAACTATGTTGCTGACTCTGCTTTTGATGCTGTGCGCATGATGGCGAGGGCCTCCACTGCTTCTGTGGTGGCTAGACGTGCCCTTTGGCTGAAACTTTGGTCTGCTGATACAGCCTCTAAGAAAGCCTTGCTTTCCTTGCCCTTTCAGGGGAATTTGCTATTTGGGTCTGAGCTCAAAGAAATGATCAGTGAGGCTACTGGTGGTAAAAGTACTCTTCTACCCTCAGTCTTTAAGAAAAAGTTTCCAGCCAAACGCAATCGGTCCTTTCGTTCCTTTCAGACTGAGACACGCTCCTCGGCCCAGACGGGTCCTCCCGCTACGCCCTCCTCCTCCAAGCCCAAACAGTCCTGGAAGCCCAAAGTGGCCCCCAAGGCCAAGACCTCCAAGACTGCTTCGGCATGACTCGCCGAACCCGGGTCCGCATCCGGCTGTAGGTGGACGTCTCTGCATCTTTCGCCGGACTTGGGAGGAGTCAGTAGCGGACCCATGGGTTCTTCAGGTGGTGTCAGAGGGATACAGGATCCCTTTCTCCTCCCTTCCTCCTTTTCGGTTCCATTTTACTCGTCCTTCTCAGGAACCCACAAAAAGACGTCTGTTCGACACTATTCAGGATCTCTTGGACAAAGAGGTTCTGGAAGTGGTTCCTCAGGAGGACACAGGTTCAGGATTTTATTCCAACCTGTTTGTGGTGGCCAAAAAGGACGGAGGGGCTCGTCCTATTTTGGATCTCAAAGATCTCAATGCCTATGTGGTGACCTCCCACTTCTGCCAGGAGTCCCTGCGCTCTGTGATTGCAGCAATGTCTCCAGGGGAGTTCCTTGCCTCCCTGGACCTTCAGGATGCTTATCTTCACATCCCTATTCATCCAGAGAGCAGGCGGTACCTCAGGATTGCCTGCCACAAGGGACACTTTCAGTTTTCTGCTCTTCCCTTTGGGCTGACTTCAGCTCCTCAGGTCTTCCAGAGAGTGTTGGGCTCCCTGATAGCGGTGCTTCATCAGGACGGGGTCAGGGTGACTCCCTACATGGACGATCTCCTCATCAAAGCTTCCTCGGCGGAGCTTCTTCACCAGCAATTGCAGAAGTGTATCCACACTCTGACCCGCCATGGCTGGATCCTGAATCTGGACAAGTCGGACTTGGTCCCATCTCAGAGGCTTCTGTTCCTGGGTCTCCTGTTCGACACTCGCCAATGCATGGTGTTCCTGCCGGAGGATGTGGCTCATCAGATAGCTATCAGAGTGGCGGGGATTCTGGAACTGGACTTAGTGCCGGTAACGAAATTGTCGTCCCTGGTGGGGAAGTTCATTTCCACGATCGAAGCGGTTCCTTTTGCCATGGCCCACTCCAGGGAACTTCAGAGATTTGTGATCCAGACGTGCAAGAATCATCCAGATCATCAGCATCTGTCAGTCCCTCTACCTCCTCATGTGGAATCGAGTCTGCACTGGTGGTTGGACCTCTCCCATCTCCTGAAAGCGAGATCCTTTCAAGTTCCTTGTTGGACCACGATCACAACGGATGCCAGCCTTCGGGGCTGGGGTGCTGTGTTGGGTCGCTTCAGTGCTCAGGGGAAATGGGGTCTGGAGGAATCTCTTCTCTCCATCAATGTTCTGGAACTGCGTGCCATCCGGCTTGCCCTGAGTCACTGGGAATCTCAACTGACCGGTCTTCCGATCAGAGTGGAATCCGACAACGCCACTGCGGTGGCTTACATCAACAGGCAAGGCGGCACAAGAAGCGGCACCGCCTGGTTGGAGGTCAAGGATATTTTGTCTTGGGCAGAAGATCACGTGCCTGTCATCTCTGCAGTCCATATTCCAGGCGTGGACAACGTCATGGCAGACTTCCTCAGTCGTCATACCGTCGACAGCAGAGAATGGGCTCTTCATCCAGAGGTGTTTCATGTGCTCACCCAGAGGTGGGGGATGCCGGAGGTGGACCTGATGGCCTCCAGACACAACAGGAAGGTTCCGGTGTTTTGCTCCCGGCGGAGGGACTCCCTTGCTCTAGCAGTGGATGCCTTGTCGATCCCTTGGGATTTTTCTCTGGCTTACATCTTTCCTCCTCTTCCTCTATTGCTCAGAGTCATCCAGAAACTGAAGCGGGAGCGTTGTCCTGTTATCCTGATCGCTCCAAACTGGCCTCGCCAGTCCTGGTATCCGGAGTTGATGACCATGCCAGTGGCGGATCCGTTCCTACTTCCTGCCCGTCCGGACCTACTTCTTCAGGGATATCTGTGGAAGGAGGATGTTCACTCTCTCCATTTGATGGCATGGCGGTTGAATCCTCGATTCTAGCAAAGAAAGGATTTTCTCCTTCTGTGGTGTCGACTATGCTCAGTGCTCGTAAGCCTGTGTCTTCCAAGATCTATCATCGCATATGGTCAACTTTCGTGGCATGGTGCTCTGATAAGAAATTATCCCTTGATTTTCATCTTCCCACTGTCCTGGCCTTCTTGCAGGACGGTGTTGATAAGGGGCTCAGTCTGAGTTCCCTCAAAGTTCAGACTTCTGCCTTGTCTGTGTTTTTCCAGGAAAGGATTGCTATCCTTCCTGATGTGAAAGTTTTCTTCCAAGGTGTGACTCATGTTCGACCTGCCTTCAAGAGTCCTACTCCCCAGTGGGACCTCAATTTGGTGCTGGGAGTTCTCCAGCGACCACCGTTTGAATCCTTGGCTTCCATTCCATTATGTCTCTTGACTTGGAAGATGGCCTTCCTTTTGGCTATTGTTTCAGTTTGCCGGGTAGCAGAGTTACAGGCTCTGTCTTGTAAACCTCCTTACCTGGTGTTCCACAAGGATAAGGCTATGCTTCGCACTACCAAGGAATTCTTACCCAAGGTTGTGTCCGAGTTTCACATCAATCAGGAGATTGTGGTTCCCTCTTTCTGCCCTAATCCTTCATCTGACAAGGAACGAGATCTCCATTTGTTGGATGTGGTGCGTTGCCTCAAGTTTTATGTTCATCGCACCGAGTCTATCAGGAAGTCTGACGCTCTATTCGTCATTCCTGAGGGGCCTAGGGCAGGGAGACCGGCCTCCAAAGTTACCATTGCCTCTTGGATTAAGGCTACTATCCGTGAAGCCTACAAGTTGCGGAATAAGCATGTTCCCTTCCGGGTGACTGCCCATTCCACCAGATCTATTGGGGCCTCTTGGGCCTACAAGAATCAGGCTTCTGCTGATCAACTGTGCAGAGCGGCTACTTGGTCCTCTGTGCACACTTTTTCAAAGCACTACCGTGTTGATGTGCTGGCCTTGGCTGATGCCAGTTTTGGAAGGAAAGTCCTGGAGGCAGTTTTGCCTGTGTAGGTCTTCCACTCTGTGATCCTTAGTGCTTCCTTACTGTTGAGCCCAGTTGGCTCTAGTTCCGTGTGCTGTGTTAGTTCAGGGATTGTTCCCTTGATTGGTGTCCGTTGACACTTACAGTTGGGCTATGTAATTAACTGGTTCATAGCAGTTTGAATGACTTGGGCCTTGTTCTGGTCCTTGCCTTCTTCCCACCTCTGGATCAGCTCAATGTTTGTACATCCCAGAAGTACCAGTGACCTGTATTGGACGACAGTGAAAATAGGATTTTAGTCTTACCTGTTAAATCCTTTTCACTTAGTCCATACAGGTCACTGGTCTCCCACCCTGTCAAGGGACCAGACCTGGCTCTCCTGTGGCATTCAGTGGGGGACCTTTGGGGCATGCTCACAGGAGTCTTTCTTCTTGCTTACCTGGGGTCAGTTTTAGGGTCTCAAATCAATCTAGTGGCTCTGGCCTGAAGGTGGCTTAAGTAGGAGGGGAGGCTCCGCCCCCTGCAATCATTTGCATAATTGTTCCTGCCTATTAAAGGGGCGAATCGCCTCCCAGAAGTACCAGTGACCTGTATGGACTAAGTGAAAAGGATTTAACAGGTAAGACTAAAATCCTATTTTACCTTACATTTGCCAGGTAATGGCCATTAATGACATGGCAGTACCTAAGGTAAAACTGACCAGTAACAAGGGAATTTACCTCAGAAGTTTGCTTTCTAAAAAATAACCTGTCAGCTTATTGGTAAAAATGCCAAAATTACCCCTCCCAGTATAAATGAATGTTAACCCTTTTAGTGACAGAGGGTTGCGTACCCCTCGGGCACTCAGTGTTTTAAAAGCATGGGGTGGGTTGCACCACACAGGTTTTTAATCAGCACTTGGGACACTCCTACTAAGAATATTTTATCATGATACAGGTGATACTTAATGATTATGAATACATCTTTACTGTTTGTTATAATATTTAACACTTTGAGCACCAGAGAGGTATCCATTGCATTGTGTCACGCTAAAAGGATTACAGTTATTTTACTTCATTCTATTTGCCCAGCTGATTTTGGCCTGAATTCTTATGTGTGATGCAGTTTCCTTTCCTTAGTAGTAACAGTTAAAGTAAAGTCTTTTGTACTGGAAGCACAAGTTATGATGATACAGCTTGTGGCCTGTTGTCCCTAGGGCAGTGTAAAATGTACTAGTCATTTTATGTCTTCCTCTGAGCAAGAAAGCAATTATGCTGTCAGATGACATGTTTCAAGTCCTAAAAATATGCTCAGAATGAAAAAAGCTGGTGCCATGATATAGGAGCTACAATAGCCAGTGTGAAGAGTACAGTGCAAATGTAAACGCATTATTGAATGAAATCACTGTTGCATGAGGTAAAAAAAATATATATTTCCAGTAAATTTTCATCATTATGTTGAATTTTTATAAAATGTCTTTGGCACATTTATTTTTTTTGTGCGTGTCTTGTTTTTTTTTTCCCTTGCAACTGTAAAGTGATGTGTTGGAGAGTTGTGTAACCCTTTGAGTGCCAAAGGGGTACGCAACGCATTGCTTAGCAATGTTGCGTGCCTCTGTGGCACTCAAAGGGTTAACCCTTCTCACTGTGTTGGACATACCTCAGGCATTGAAAAGGTTTACAGGAGCAGTAAACTTTTTTTTTTATTATTAGCAGCGCCCTCTAGTTGTCAAATTTCAATTATTCTGTTAGATTCTAATGAAGAAGAGAAACATCAATGACCTATAGTTCTCCATAGAATGTGATGGAAACTGATGACTCTTGTTGTCAGTTACAACTTCCAGGAAGCAAACATACAGTACATTCACTTCATGATTATTTGCCCTGTTGTAAATTTTGAATAAAACAACCAACAGCAGTGAGAGAGAGTGCCCTTGTTTTACTCAGCTGAAAAAGCTCTAAGATTAATGTTTTGATTAAAAAAAAGTTTACTGCTCCTTTTAATTATCCTATATAATAATTCTCTAAGTTGTGTGTAACGCCCGACATGCGCAGTAGACACTGCTGCGCGTGCGGCAGTCATGCGCAGTACAGACTGCCCGCGCCGCGGCTGATACAGAGCTGGGCGCTCTGAAGGAGCATCCAGCTCTGTATCAGCAGTGGCGCGGGCAGTCTCTACTGCGCGTGACTGCCCCGCGACCGGCTGCCAGAGGCACTGTGGCCCGTGTAACGGGCTGTTCAACTAGTAATCAATAAAATGTGTGATCGCTACTGCACTTATAATTAATCCATTCCCGTAACAAAAATTACACTCACCCTTTAACTTTAGGGCTCGGTGGGCCCAGCGCTACCCCCATCAATCGTATCAACAATTTCCACAAACAAGAAGACCACCGTATGGGAGTTCTCATGGGACCACCTCGGCTTTAACCACTGCAATATACTTTTAAAACTCCAAGTTTATTGACACATTAAAAGCATCCAACATAAATATAATCACATATAGGACAAGTGAGAGAAACACGTCCGCCTAACGCGTTTTGTGCAAAGCAACAGTACTTAATCGTAGGCTACTGCTCCTTTTAAAAGTGCCATTTAAATCGAAGGGGAATTTTCATTTTCCTTTATTTAAAAAAGGAACCAATCCAATAGAACACTTTTTTTTTTTTTTCCAGGCCATCTCTTTAACCTGCTATAGTTATTTCAGGATATTCACATATTTTGGCACGGGCTACACTATTGGCTTTTGCAGCTTTTTTCATAAACTATAACTGATGTAGAAATTCACAGAAAAGTTGCTGTTTACTAAATTAACTCTGCTAAAAAGTTAAACTTTTCAGAATATCACATGTGAATAAGAGAGTCTGTTTTAAAACAATTACATGGCTTTGCTCTGAGCTGTAAATTCTTCAGTGTTTTTCTGTTTGGCAAATACTCAAAATATGTTGCCTGTGGAAATCATTTTAATTTCTTTCTTTACCATTCTAAACCTTAAGGCTGTAGTTCTCTTCCAACATATTACTGTGCACGTGATCATATGACTTCATTTTACTTGAGTGAAAATGTGACTATATTTCAGCCATTCTTTTGTGATCATAAAAGAGCTGTTAAAGGGATAGTAATACTTCGTTTTATATTTATTTTATTTTGTAGGCATTAAAAAAACATGAAGAACGATAAAAGTCTTATCTCTTAAACCTTTGAGATGGCAGACTTGACCGTTTTGGTCAGTGAGGGGAAACTTTGCGTGTGAACATCTCTCAAACCATAAAGGTTTAAGAGATAAGACTTATATCGTTTTTCATGTTTTTTTAATGCCTACAAAATAAAATATAGACAAAACGAAGTATTACTATCCCTTTAAGTCAATTGCAAAACTAGATTTATTGCTAGAGTAGCTAAAATATTTTCACTATGTAGGACCTTATGGGGGGGATGTATAAAAGTGGAGGTAGGACAAAGTGCATAATATGGATTAGATACCAATTTTGCAAAAGTATAACTGCATTTGATCCATCCGCGACAGTAAAAGCTTGAGAAAGAGGACATTTTAAGCATGTTCTGTTTGTGTTTTAACACTTTTTAGACAATTTTTTTAAAATTTGATCCGTTTCATTTGAATTCCGCGCCTTAAAGAACGCGCTTTACTGCATAGCCGCAATGCTCAATTGATCTTTATGGGACAGGCTGTATTGGGACATATCTCTGCAACCGTTCTACGTACAGAGTTGAGAGAGGGCTCATTCTTCCTGTCTCTCCTTGCCCTACATTCCAATTCACATCTTGTGTGTCTTGGGGGTCCTTGGAGGATTCGGTTCTGTTTTTTGATACTTTGTTAGGGAAAACTATGTTTCCCATAGACGCCCATTTCCCGGGCTGCTCTCTGATTGGCTCACTATTCGGCTGACATTTTCCCTTTTACATGAGTATGTTACGCAGGGTTTGGATTCCTCTCCTCCACATACTAACTCTTTGCTTGCCAGATAAGTACTTTTTAGGCTTTCTGGGGTGAAATCCTTAATCTGGGTGACAGTAATTTGGTTTTCCTTTATACCGCAAGACACTTTTCTCCTGTTAGGTCTAGCCCAGGGGCAGATTGTACTATCGGGCATTCTGGCATGCCCTGGTGGGCCGGTTGCTTCTTGACAGGGAAGGACTTCTCTGCAAAATTACAGTGTAGACTCCAGCCCCACAGCAGTGTCACAATGTGAAAGAGACTGCTCTGCATTTCAAAGGTTCCCCTGGTGAAGCAGACACTTGACAGCCTTGGTTGTTATTTTTATGCTTTCTAACTTAACCCAGTGCTAGAGAGGCTTTTAACATGTTGTAAAGCAATATAAAAATACCTCTCTAGCACTCAAGATGTTAATTTGCTCCTGTACCTGCGTTCCTGTTGCTGCCCTGCTTCTCTCCAGCGGACTCAGCCTCTCGTCCCCGGACCTTATCAAGTTTGTAAATTATTCACATTCCTTTTCTGTCGTCTTCTTTTCTCATGTTTTGACTTTTTTTTTTTTTTTTTTTTTTTTTGAGTCATGACTCATGATCTCATAATTGAAAAACAAGAAAACAATTGAATGCCAGAGGGATACCCATGTGCAAAGAGTTTGACACTCCTCTGGCACTCAAAGTGTTAAAATCAGAGATGTTCAAAGTGAGAGGAAATGTGTCCCTGAGCATTGCTCATCAAGATAAAGAGGATAAGTTGTGAGAAAACTACTCAGAGAAACTGAAAATCTGCATATTCCCATTGATTTAAATGGGGCTTTTGACCTCCTTGGATACAAAGGGTCAAAAGCCCCATTTAAATCAATGGGAATATGGTAAGTTAAGTTTTCTCAGAACTTATCCTCTTGATCTTGATGAGCAATGCTCAGGGACACATTTCCTCTTACTTTGAACATCTCTGATTTTAACCCTTTGAATGCCAGAGTAAAAAACACACACACACACACACACACACACACACACACACACACACACACACACACACACACACACACACACACACACACACACACACACACACAAACACACACACACACACACACACACACAGACAGACAGACAGACAGACAGACACACACAGACACACACACAAAACTAGTAGCCTCCCAAATGTGTTCCCATCTACTCTATGGCTGGCTCCATATGCCAACATTTGTACCCAAGCACTTCTCTGGGCCCATGTTTAACCATACTGGCCACCATATGCCCCCCAAACATCACCCTGTGCTACCAAGAGCCAATTTGGGTCAAGGACTTAAAGTTCTGTATGGCACAGTTTCCTTTTTCTCTTCAGGGGGTTCTCCAATCTTGGAGACCCTCCACATCTTTCAGGTATGTGGCCTCTAAGGCCCCTGGCATTCCTGATTTTATCTGATTCTTCTGAGGAGGAATCACTTGAGGAGTCTGAGGATGGTGTGTGTTCAGAAGGGGCTTCTTCCCAGTTTAATAGAGACACCTTTGAAACTGACCCTGAACCCTTCTGAGGGTCTCATTAAGGTGGTTTTAGCTACCCTTAACATTCATGTTAACCCTTTAGTTTTTTCAGTCTACTTCTGAGGCCTTTTCCAGACACAAGAAGTCCTGTACTGTATTTCCACCTAATCCCAATCTGGATCAAATTATCCTGGATGAGTGGAAGACCCCTGACCAGTGTCTCAGTCTTTCTAAAACATTTTCCAAGCTGTACTCCTTTGCTGATGCATCTTTGGCTCAGTGGGCTACACCTTATCAGGTGTATTCCCCTATTTCTATGCTCTCAAAATCTACTGCTTTGCCTGCTGTGGATGCTTTGGTGCTTAAAGATCTGACAGATAGTAAGCTGGAGGCTATCATTAAAGCTATCTTTACTGCCATAGGTGAGTCCTTGAGGCCTACCTTGGCTTCTGCATGAGTTAACAAAGCAATTGCTATTTGGACTGTACAGCTGACTGATGCAGTCTGCAAAGGTGCCCCCTAAGAAGGACCTTTTGCCCATTTTGGCTAATATCTCTGAGGCTCAGCACTAAATAACTGATGCCCTGTTTGATGCCATTAGGCTTGAGGCTAAGACCTCTCTTCCTTTTCAGGGTATGTCTCTTTCTGGCCCTGAATTAAAAGGGGTCTATCACCCCAGTACAAATGTTTGTTAAACTTTAGATTACCTAGCCATTAAGTGTAATTCTTGAATATTTATTTATTTATTTATTTATTTATTTTATTCGTCTGGTGCCGAAAATTGACATTTAAAGACTGCACTTCCGTATAGACTGTGGGTACAGCTCTATACCTGCAGTCTGTAACTCTGCCTCCGCTCCCCTCCCTCTAGTCAGCCTCCTCTCATGACAGAGGCTTCTGTCTGTAAGCCGGAGTGGTCTCATTGGCAGAGATTCATATCTATCCAATGAGATTGCTCATATTTTTATTTATTTATTTAGAAAATGTTTTACCAAAAAGAATACATTGAGATTTCTCTCGTTTTCAAGTATGACCTGGATATTTATTTGGACCTATTGTCAGCAGGACTGTTTGGGGGAATTAGTACTATTACCCATTTTAAGGATGTTGGTGCGAATAGTCTGTTACATTTTGACAGTTGTAATTACAAGAGTTGGTTGAGAAATGTGACGTTTTCCCAATTTTTGCACCTTCGTTGCAACTGTGATTCCTTTGAGAACTTCCGGATGCAAGCAAAACTCATTAAATGCAGATTCCTTGAAAAGGGATACCGTGAGCATTTGGTTGATGGAGCCATTATATAGGCATCTAGGGTAGGGAGGAATGGCCTCTTAGAATATAAGAACTCCAGAAAGAAAAAAGAAATAAAGAGGAATCCTCCTAAATAGAGTGATGCATTTTAGATGTCCTTTATAACAGATTTTAATTGTGCACATAAGGACATTAGAGATTTTCTAATTAAACATTGGCTGATTTTTAAACTAGGATGTGTACTTGAGGGAATTGATCCCAGATAAGCCTAAGGTGGTGTTAGGAGAACTAGGACCCTCAAAAATATGTTAGCTCCTAGTAGACTCAGGAAGGGTTCACAAGAACCCAATGTGGAGTCCAAGAGACTCTGTAATATAATTTAATTTTTTTCATGTTTAAGATATATGAGGTGTGTAACATTGTAGGTATACACTGTGTCCACTTGTATGAATCATTATCCCCTTGGTTGTGACGTACATGTCACAATCATGCTAATGAGCTGGATTCCTTTGGAATCGGGGATTTGGCTGGTTCATGAATGACGTGGGTCTGACCCAATTGGGAAGTTTGTTTCATGCGGGTTAAGAGGAGAGATACTTTGGACACCGTGTTTTGTGTAGCGACCAATCTAATGGTCTGTTTTATACGAATGTTGTTTAAGAGTGGATATTTTGTAACGAGTTTGACCAATTGATATTTACTTGGTTTTTGGAACTTTAGGATTAGATACTCTGTAATGTGTTAGACCAATGTAGCAGGCTGTTAATCATGATGCGGTATAAAATCTCTGCTATGATACTGGACCAATAGATTCCTCTGATGAAGTGGTCATGAAACGTCAGGATATTTATATGACATTTTTAAAAATGTATTTTAAACAAATAAGATTTTATTTTTATTTGGTCCATGTGTATCCAGTCCTTTCTGTTGTTGATGGTATGTCTTTCAAGTGCCCATCGATGTGTGTGGTCTATTTGCGGAGAGGACCGACATTTGTTTCCCGCTGGCTTTCTCACCGGCTTTTGTTATATACAGGCCAATGGGACTGTTTGAAGTAAGTAACATCAATCAATTGTGTTTGAGTATTATATTTTGTGAGAAGCTCTCCTCCTGTGCGTGTATATTTTTGTTTTTATGTTAGATCCCTAAAATCCTAATTTTTAGTATTGCATGTGTAGAATGTAATTCAGACAGAATTGGGGGTTGGGGCAATTGGAGTCGAGAATTACCTTCTTGCATAGAAACATAGAAACATAGAATTTGACGGCAGATAAGAACCATTCGGCCCATCTAGTCTGCCCAATTTCCTACTGTAAAAAAAACCACACAACCTCAAACCTTTTTTGGTCCTTGGTCTTTTCTTATGTTAAGGACCGCCTTATGCCTATCCCATGCATGCTTAAATTCTGTCACTGTATTGACATCTACCACTTCTGCTGGTAGGCTATTCCACTTGTCTACTACCCTCTCAGTGAAGTAAAACTTTCTTACATTACATCTAAACCTGTGTCCCTCTAGTTTTAGACTATGGCCTCTTGTCCTAATGTTTTTACTCTTTTGAAATATACTTCCATCCTGTACTTTGTTGAATCCCTTCATGTATTTGAATGTTTCTATCATATCCCCTCTCTCTCTTCTCTCCTCCAAGCTATACATATTCAGATCTTTTAGTCTATCCTGATATTTCTTTTCCTGTAGACCAGTCACCATTTTAGTAGCCCTTCTTTGAATTTTCTCTAGAGTATCAATATCCTTCTGGAGATGGGGTCTCCAGTACTGTACACAATATTCTAGGTGAGGTCTAACTAGAGATCTGTACAGTGGCATGACTACTTCCCTTTTTCTGCTACTAATACCCCTAGCTATACAACCCAGTGCCCTGCTTGCATTCCCCATCGCCTTATTACATTGCCTGCTTACCTTTAAGTCATTAGAAATAATTACTCCCAAATCCCTTTCCTCTGTTGTCTCTGACAGCACAGTACCCTTAATGGTATATTTTTATGTCCCAAGTGCATTATTTTACATTTATCAACGTTAAAGTGCATCTGCCACACTCTTGACCATTCTTCTAATTTACCTAAATCATTCGCCATTTGGCTTTTTCCCCCTGGAATGTCTACCCTATTGCAGATCTTTGCATCATCTGCAAAAAGGCATACCTTTCCTTGGAGACCTTTTGCAATATCACTAATAAAAATATTAAAAAGAATGGGCCCCAGTACAGATCCCTGAGGTACTCCACTAGTAACACTCCTTTCGTCCGAATATTCTCCATTGACTACCACCTTCTGTCTCCTGTCACTCAGCCATTGCCTTATCCATTTCACTATTTTTACATCTAGACCCAAACACTGCAATTTATTTATGAGTCTTCTATGAGGGACAGTGTCAAATGCTTTACTGAAATCTAGATAAGCTATATCTACTGCTCCCCCTTGATCTATTATTTTAGTTACCCAGTCAAAAAAATCTATGAGGTTAGTTTGACAAGATCTCCCTGCTGTAAACCCATGCTGTTTGGTATCTTGCAAGCTATTTATATTCAGATATTCAACAATTCTTTCCTTTAACATAGTCTCCATTAATTTTCCCACTACTGATGTAAGACTTACTGGTCTGTAGTTACCAGACTCTTCCCTGCTACCTTGCAGGCTGCTTTCAGACTATAAGGCACTATCCGTTCTCTTATTAGTTGTAGTGAGGGAGATTCCATGTTACACATATAAGTTTAGAAACTAGAAAGCAAATAGAGATTTTTTTACAGGTGTTTGAAGTTATACAACCCCATTTCATTTTTAAATGATAATGTTCCTAAACCTCATTACCATTCAGATACATTATTTTGATGCCTTTGTTCCAGCTATAAAGTCTTCCTTTATAACAATGACATGCCGATACTGCATGCAAGGATAAACCCATGGAGATTGTGCTAGAACATTCAGACACAAATCTTGAGGTTGATCTGTTAAAATGAATAATTGCTATTCCTGAGCAAACCAACTGTAACAATGTGGGCAAATAAAAATTCTTAAAATTAGCATCCATTTCAATTGAGCCTTTATTCCCCTGAATGCTAGAGGTCTCCAACACAGTTAAACTATTTAAATCAATAGGATTTTTTCATTGTCCTCTATAGTGTAGCTGGTTTGCCTCTGAATTGCTCCATTTCTTATTACATCAACCTCCTTATCATTTTTCCTTCTTGTTTTGCCTTAAGTAATTTACTGTGGGACACTACCTGATACAGAATGTTTGCTTTTTCTTAATTACGCTTTCTAGGGCTCAATAGACAGTGGAGTATGCACAGTCATTTCCAATTAATCTTGGCTTTCAGGAATGCGGGTACAATTTTTAGTGGATTCATAAATGTGTTGTGTTGGTAATAAAAACTATTAGCACGGCATGCGCTCACTGGATTGAACAGTGCTGAAGAGATTTGAAAACCTGATGGTCAGCGATCTGGTCCTATTTTGGGTCTTTCTTAAAACAATTACAAAGTGCTTTTGTTTTTCCTTTATGTTGACTTAAATTTCTAAAATATTTACGTGTAGTTTTCTTTTGGCAGCTTCAGACTGAAGGGGTTAAGGAGTGCAGTTCTTCTCTAACATGTACCAGCTTGTGTGTTTAAAGTATTTTCTCTACAAATGATTTGTGATCCTTCAGGTCACACCAGGCCTTTAGAGTACAAATATTGTCAGTCTTCCAAGGTTGAGATTCCTGGAAATATCCAACCTAATCTGTTCTATAGGGTTGAAGAGCCAGTTCAACTTTGTGTAAGAATGTGTGTCTGTTGCAGTGAATATTTTAACTCTATTTTGCCGCCAGACAAGATGATGTTTTTTAATATGCAAATTAGCTTTTTCAGAAAATGCTTCTTTTTTCTACATGATTAATTGCAGTCTGTCATTTATCATTTTTAATCATGGATGTTTGAGCACATTTATTTGCATCCGTTTCTTTCATACACTTTTTTTGTAGGATTTATTTTTTTTAAGGCTGCTTTTTTTTTTCTTCTTCCCATTCCTAAATAATTTAAAAGAGAAGAAAGAAACAAAAGCATGAGAAGAATACATATTTCAGATATTAGTCTTGTAGAGTAGATCCATACAAACTTACATAGCTGATGAGCCATTCGACCCAGTCCTTCCCAAAAGAGCTGAGTAAATGGGGTTCAGCCATAATTAAATGCTGGGGGGAAGAGGATATTTCAATTTGAGTTCCAGGTCTTTCCTTGCATAAAAAAATTTAGAGAGAGCCTTCTGATGTGACCTCACATTAAAATCTGGAAGCATTTTAAGATGTGGCACACTTCTGATACTTTTAGCCATGAGTGTGGCTGTGTGAGCCAAGGTTCAGCTGATTCTCACGTTTTTGGAGGCTCACTTCCCAGTTATCTCCACCATTCAGATTCCATGGGTATACAGTGTCTTGCCAGCTGTTGTCATTCACCAGGTTCTGGATCCCGGCAATTGAGAACTCAGTCAGAATGTGTTTGACTCTTTAGTTTGTCTGATGGTAGACCTAATGGCCTCATGGCTTAACTTCAAGGTTCCTCCTTTTGGTGCCAGTTCCTGGGATCCTCCAGCCCTCACGGTAGATGCGATGGTAATCCCATGGTATTTTCTTGTGGTGTATTTGTTCCCTCCAGTTATCTCTGTTCTCAAGGTGCTTAGGAAATCAGGAAGGAGTGGGCTTATGCCATTCTGATTGCCCAGTTCTGGTCCCATTGGGCCTGGTTTGCAGAGCTTCTTAATCTATCCATGGCAGATCAATTTCAGCTCCCTCTGCTTCCAGACCTCGTCAAACGTAACAGTGGCTTCTTGAATTAAGGCTGCCAATTACCAGGCTTATGTTCTCATGAAGAAGCTGGTGCCCTTTTTGGACATGCCTCCTTCCACCTGGTTGGTGGGTCCCTCTTAGGTCTACAACAGTGATTCTCAATCTTTTGTTCGGAGAACCCTAACACACAATCTAGAACATTCGGGGCACACCTAACATATTTATTGTACTTTATCAAGGGCATAAGAAGGGTACAATACATACATTTATTATTAGGTCTTATAATCTTAATAACAAAACTAAACATATTGTGCATAACAAGTTCTATAAATCTTTGTTTAAAAGTCCATATTTGGGACACCCTAAGTTGATGTTCGTGGCACACCAAAGTGCCCCGGCACCCTAGTTGAGAATCACTGGTCTACAAGAAACCAGGCCTTTGTGAAACCACTATGTAGGGCACATTGTGGTGGTCTCTTCACACATTTTGCAAACACTTTGCCTCCAGCCGAAGCCAGCACATTCACAGTTTTGGTCAAAAGGTCCTATGGACCATTTTGCCTGTGTAGGTATCCTTCATGGTTCTTTTTCCAGTGACCTGTTGGTTTTCTGTTTCTTGGTTTGCTATGTTGCTGTCCCTTTGACATCTGAGGCTCATGTTTTCTATTTATCTTCCTGGTATCTTGGTGGATGACCATTGTTTCTGTGTTCCACACAGAATGAAAGAGAAAATTATGTTTTTTTTTGTACTTTAAGATAAATCTTTTTATCTTTTTCCATGCAGAACACAGAACTTCCCTTCTGGAGATCAAACAGCTGTTTGAGTCCTGAGCAGGAGGTCCTTTGGATTCTCTGGTTTAGGTGATCCCCTTTCTTGCTTCACTTCTGTTGTCTTTGATATTTTCAAGAAGTTAAAACTGTGCATGTTTGGTGGGGGTAAAGTGAAGTAGGGAAGGAGTCTCCACCTCTGAGAGCCTTTTAAGGCAAGTGCCTTGCTCTCCTGGCTGGGGAATATATTACCCCATGATCTCTTTGTTCCACATGGACTAAGAGAAAAGGATTTATCAGTTAGTACACGCAATACCCCTTTTATAAATCCCTTTTGCTTCGATGATGCAAGTAACATCGTATTCTGCTGTGTTGTACAGTGGGTGTTGGTAAAGGAAGTAATATTAGTAAAAATCGTGACAAAAAACAGGGGTACTGTGGTCCCTGCCCAGAGGCTATTTAATTATTTTATCTCCCCCCCCCCAAGTTCCTGATAAGTCTGTTCCCTTGACGGGTACATTTTGTAATTTGTTCTGATTCTGCTAGAATAGTGGCTTTGGCAGAAATAACCTCAAATGAGTTTTCACTGGATTCCTTATGTAAAATTATAAATACATGATATGTATAGTTGGGTAATATAGAATTATGTTTTGGCAAAATCTTTAAATTTCTCTGGCAGTTATGACCAGATACTCTTGTTTATAGCTAGAATTAATGGAGCAAAGTTTATTCCTGTTAAAATATGGTCTTGTTTCTATGCACACAGTGACATTTGAGTACTGCATGAACAAAAATGGATGTGCTGCGTTCATTTAACGTTTGTCCAGAGATGCTGTGTAATTTCTGTTCCTGCTGTGTTACTGACATTAGCTGAACCTCCGCTTTGTCAGTGGGAGAGTTTTTGATGAAAACTGATAAAATAAAGATATACAAAATGTATATATTTATTTAAATTAACAGTATCTTCTTACATTGACTTCACTATTTCTGCCCTGTCAGAATACATGAATCCAAATTGCCTAGATACTGTGTGTATGTATGTGTAAAATTATATATTTATAATAAGATACATCGAAGTCCATAAGTATTCAGTGACACAAGATTTATTGTTGTTTTTTTTCTGTACTCTAGCACTTTGGTTTTGAAATGAAATAGTGACAAAGAGAATAAAGTGCAGACTGTGTGCTTTAATGTGTGGGTATTTATATCCATATTCCCACTGCTATAATAGCTTTTCCTTCAAAAGTTATTACAGCTCATAGAACTACAGACGGGCTCATCAATATTTAAGAAACCGGATTTCAAAGGGTCAATCACATGTGGTAGATTTTGCCCTTTTGGGCCCCTTGGATCTATCCAGTCTGACACGGGGATCCTCTTAACTGTACTTTACAGGCCATAGAAAGACTTATTGTTCCCTGTCTCCTCCTCTACCTTTTTCTGACTTTCTCAATTTTCTTCTTTATTCTTTTTTCCTACCAACCCCTCCCTGCTTTTTAATTTTCTTTCTCTTTCACCAATTCTATCTCCCCACCATTTTCTACTTTGTCTGTATCACAATGACTTCTAATTTTATTTAATAGTGCCTCCAAGGAGAGCTTTTATGTTTTGCAATGTTTCCATGTGACTATTTTACAACATATGATATTCCATCCATTGTAATTTCCTATAGCTCAGACTTTTTCTTCTAATTATTGACTACAATGCCAGCTACTGAACAAATCATACGTTTTTATAAATGCTCCATGGGACAGCTTGAGTTATTATGTTATTGTCAGGGATTGGAAAAATCCTAAGAGCCTGGGCTCTTAAAAATGTTGCTTCGGCTCCTATTTTATATTCATGCAAACCTTAACTGGCTCCTAAAACTCCCAGGTGGCTCCTAAAAATTCTGTTTGGCTCTCACATTTTCTATATTTGCCTATGGGTATCCATAGTAAATGGTTGGAGCAGCACAACCTGGAGATCGCAATTGAAAATGTCAGGTTAGTTTAAAATAAATAAATAAATTTACTTTTGGATGAAACCTCATTTAGCTGTGGGAATAAAGCATTACAATATATATATATATTTGGTAAAGAAAAAAAAACTTGCTGCTCAATTAAGTTTGAACTATCAGAAAAATGCTTGTGTGCATGGAATGTAAGGAAGTATTACCCAGGTGTGTTTGTATGTATGTATGTATGTATGTATGTATGTATGTATGTATATCTTTATATGGGGCCACACAGTGTACGCAACACCTTACAACAGTAGTATGTTGGAGTAAATCAATTGGGATAAAATAAGTGTTGCAGCCATAGAAAAAAATGATAGAAAGGCCCCTGCCCCAAGGAGCTTTCAGTCTAAATGGGTAATAGGAGACAGGATACCCCTTGTGCACACCCCTTGGAACTGAAAAAGTTAATGCATGCTCCTGCACTAAGTAGTTTACCATTTTTAAGCTTTTGATGCAAACCTGTCTCGCCTTGGAATAAGTCTTCTATATCTGTGAGGTAATAAATGTCAATATTTTTAATAATTTTCCTCATTCTCAGCACAATTTTATTCACTTTTTATATTTGTATCAGAAAGATATTGTTTGCTGATGTACATTTTTGTTGGATTTTTACAATTCTGAATTGTGAAATATTGTACTGCCAAATGATGTAAACATTAATAAAAAAAATTAACTAGAATAAATTATTATAATGCATTGCTGTTTACATCTTTTTAGAAAAGGAAATTATAGTCTGTGTAATTTTATTTTGACATTAAAAGTATAAATCTTGTACCTTAACAATAAGAAAAACAATAAGAAAGCTCAACTTCTAAGTAGATATATTGAGGTTACCTATGGATCCATTACCAGTAACACTAGGTCACACGATCTCCTATTTACATTTAAGAGGCTAAAAACAACCTCAAAGTGTGTGACAGAGAGTTGTAGCTGGCACCTCAGAATGGAGGCTCATGTGATGCAGGAAGCCGGTGGATTCTCTTACAGGGTCACTGTTGTCCATGATACAGCTATTTATATTTTCAGACAGGCTACCGCAACAGTGCAAAAAAAACAACAAAAAAAAAAACAACCTTCTAGCAAAATTAGGAAAACTAACATTTTGTTAAAATGACTCCTATATTACAACACTGTGTATTATAAATACATACAACTATGACCTAATGTGTTTTAGTTACAGACTACTTCAAGGATTAAGTAACAATTCCTGCCACACACTCCTTGTATAAAAAAAGTAACATGCATGTAATCTGACTGCAGTGTCTTTCAAAGGATCTCTGTCCTTACTCCTCACATCCAATCCAACAGGGCAGAAATAAACCTTGTGATTTGTTAAAATTGAGATTTTAAGTCATTGATTGCTAGAGAGGTTTGTGAAGCAAAGCTTTGGAGACCTCTGCCATTAATGGGGTTTAAATGCCCGTTTAAATAAATTCATGTTTTGGAAATGTGTATTTGCCCCCTGTGTTTGTTTTACCTTAGAAATACTCCACTTTTCAATTGAACCGAAGGATTTATATGCCGTAAAGTCCCTTTATTATCTAGTTTTCCTTGGAGTTGAGGTTTTACAGTAGAAGTGGGCAAGCTGGGGCCCTCGAGTTGTTAGAGTGCACCTCCCATTGTCTTTGGGCAGAACTGTAGTCCTTAATAGCTGGAGGCCCACAGATTGTCCACTCGTATAATACAGTCTCCTAAATCAGTGGTTGGCAACAGGCATCATAATAAATTTCTGTAGCAGAGCCAAACTCTGTGTGTCAGGTCTTTAATAAATGCATTATTTAAAATAGCAGTAAACGCTGTTTCTCTTCTAACTAAACCTTTCAGCAGTGTGTCCCTGACTACCGCTAAACAAATCAAGTAGGGTTAATATTTACTTGCCCAATCCTGAGACAAATCTAGCAGAATGCAGGGAATGTTCCCACCACTTCCTGCTTAATCTGTGACTGGCTCATATGTGGTCTAAGAATTGCAACCTTCCTAATTTCTCACACCCCATATCACCAATGTGATTTATTGCCAAGTTAACTCTGTAATAATTACCTTTTGTAAGACGCAGCTCCAGCATTTGGGATAACCTTAATTTATTTTTAATTTGGAATTATAGCCTCTTTAAATAGTTTGATGATTTGCAATATAATTATAAAACCACACAATATTATTAGATGTCGACGTGATAATGGAAAAACTGGAGTTCCCACAATTGGTCGTTAGCATAAGATGTAATGTTAGTGCCCAATACGAAATCATAGCAGCAGTCAAGGCCAGTGATATTTAGTTTAGGCAAATATTTCCTGGAGCTAGTTGAAGAGCCCGTTACACAGGCCACAGTGCCACTGCCAGACGGTCGCGGGGCAGTCATGCACAGTAGAGACTGCCCGCGCCGCGGCTGATACAGAGCTGGAGGCTCCCTGTATCAGTCGCGGCCCGGGCAGTCTCTACTGAGCATGACTGCATCGTTACACATGTTTTAGCGAATTATTATGTAGGATGATAAAAGTCTGAGAGAACAAAATGCTGTAAATAAGAGTTTGTGAAATGCGTGAGACCTTTATCTTTATTGCCGTCTCTGTATGCCAGTTCGTGTCATCACTTGTAGATCCATGTGACAGACTGCATCCACCTATTTTGCTTTCATGGTTTCCCAGCATCACATCAAAGAATGAGGTTGATGTACTAAGCACATCCAGGCAGGGCAGGAAGCAGTGTTGGAACCAACTCTAGGCAGGCAGCTCACTGAAGAGAGGTTCTCACTGTTTGAGATTGTGTCTAAAAAGATACTTTGACATAGTCACAGAACTCACATGCTTCTGCAGTAATAGATACAATTGCATGTAGTGGTAACGGATAAGAATGGAGAAGCTTCTTGCACTCAGGATAGAGCATGTAACAGAGCAAGGGAGAGGTGAACTAATGTTTGCCTACTCTTCTACAAGGAAACCCGGGGCTTTTACGCATACATTAAAACTCCAAGAGAACAGACATTTAAGCCCCCCAAAAGAGAACTTCACCATAAGCACTAAGAATCAGCTCTGCAAGGGGAGGGGAGAGGCTTTAAACAATTAACATGTAGGGTTATCCCTTTCAGTGCCATGGGGATGTGCATTGACAACCCATATGTCACTGAAAGAGTTAGAGCTTCAATAATCCATTGACCCTCTTCATGACTGATCTAGAAACTGATAAAGCTGGCAGAGAAGCTATTACATATAACTGTTTCCCTCTCAGTTCTGTACTTACAGAAACAGCTGCTGTTCAGCTGATTCTTGTAAACAGTTCCCATCATAAGGCACGTCACAAATCAGAATGCCTTACTTGTTCTCTGTTTATATGAATCAGCTGTTTTAGTAAGTACAAATCAGTCAGAGAAGCTGTTAAATTTAATAGCTTCTTTGCCAGTTTCTCTGTCAACTGCGAAGGAGGTCAATGAATGATTTCTTATAACCCTTTATGTGCCACAGGGGTGTGCAATGTATATCTCTATGGTACTAAAATGGGCAGCTTCTGTCTCTGTTAAGTATAGACATCACACTGTCCTTTGTCTCTAAGAAGCTAAGGGATGATTCCAACCTGAGGCTGACCAAGTTGGGATTGTGAACTCTGACAGTATAGACTGCTATCTGAAATTAGTGCATGTGGCAAAGTGCCACATTAAAATAAAAACACACCCACAGGAATATGAGCATGGCTTATTAAGCTGCATTTAAATATGCGGATGAGTCTGTCAAAGTAGTCACTGCATAATCGTATACCTGGTGAAGACATGGAGAAAGCATGGAAATATTGGTATATTTGTAGCATATTCACAGGGAATGAATGAGAAGATAGTTTCCTGCATATGTCAAGATGTAATTAAAGCAAATATGCTAATATTATGCCAACCTGACCCCTTCACAAACCTTTGTGTATCTTCCCACTGAACTGTACACAGTAATCCAGATGAGGCATTACCACCACATTAATAACTCTACTTCTGCTGCGAATACCTCTTCTTATACAGGCCTTTGCCTGATTAGCTTCTTCTACTGCTTTACTATACTGCTTGCCTACCATCAAATCCTCTGAAATAACTCCCAAGTTCCTTACTTCTGCTGCTGCTGTCAGCAAAGTACCTTCATTTCTGCATTTCAGAGCTCTGCCCAGGTTATAAGTATATGACATAGACCATATTTTCTTATGTGAGAATGCCCCTGACCAGTCTCCTCTGATCTTGTAATTTTTCAGTAGGGCTCCTGCCTCTAGAGACACCTAGAATGAGATGAAGACTGGTATGACTGTAAAAAGTGGTGAAATTAAAAAATACAATGAAATAAAATCAAAACCTATTAAGTATTTGGCTTTACATTTTATGTACTTGTGGAATATGTAAAGTTTAAAAAAAAAAAAAAAAGAAAAAAAAAAAGACACATTGTTCCGATAAAACCAACATCATTGCACAGTCCAACATAATGTCTGACTGGTAAAGAAGTGGCTAACATTGCTAAACTGCCCTCCTGTCATTCCTATGTTTGTTATGCAACGCTATTCTTGAGATTGTTTCTTTGGAATATACTAGAAGAGATGGTGCACCACTTAATAGTATTAAGGTGGAGGTATACTAAAGGGAATGTGCTGCTCTTTAATAATTCTATAAGAATTCTGTAAATTATATAGACAAGAGAGAGAATTCAGGCATTTAAGCACCAGTCCCACCCCTATTAACCAGCGGCAAGTATGTATAGAGATCTCAGGTGCAGGGAAAGTGAAATAAAATTACAATTTACCCTTTATTAGGAAATTAAAATCCAGGAAAGAGAGGCAAATTTTTTAATTGTTTTCTCTAAGCTATAATATTATAAATAAAGCAAAGCATCAGTCTTTTTAGCTTTAACTTTCATAGTTTTAATGTAATATTGATCTAAAGCTTCCCACTCCCTCCCCTTTTAGCAAAGTCAGAGATCTAGCAGACAAACTTGGACTCTGGTCCGCAGACCGGACGGCTTGTCTGGAGAGCCAAAATAGCAGTGCATACACAAGAAATTTTCATGATGTCGGTCTACAAAGTGTGCCTGGTTTGAGACAGTAGACAGTTGTCATGAAGATTTGCTGTGTATGCACTGCTATTTCAGCTCTCCAGATGAGCTGTCTGGTATGCCGACCAGAATTCAAGTTTGTCAGCTAGAGCTCTGATGTACCTAAAAGGGGCGGGAGGAGGAAACTTTACATCGTTACTGCACCAAAGCTATGAAAGTTAAAGCTAGAAGACATTGATGCTTTGCTTCATTTAGATGGCCTTTTTAACCATATGACCCCTTATGCACATGACCAATCATCTCAAGCCTTAAATAATTTATATAGCTCAGGCTTCTTTGCTGTGATTTGCATTTTTTTTTTTTGAGGGGTGGGGCGCTTCTAAAATATTTGCGTAGTTTATATACATCTTTGTAGCACTCAAAGGGTTAAAATCAGAATTATAAACACCCTCCCCCAATCACTTATTTAGTGTGATTATTTAATTGAACTGGTGCATTAATACTGGACCTGATTTTAATAATTTAACAAATACATTATCTGAATGAGACTGTATGAATAACGCTAAGGTTCAGTATAAAATAGTGAAAGAAGAATCGCGCTTTAGTTTTACTCCGCCAATATTTCTTAAGAAGCTATCAAACTGATATTAGAGCTCTAATCCTATATAATTATTCACTAAAGCGTGTATAACGACAAAGTCATGCGCAGTAGACACTGCTGCGCGTGCTGCAGTCATGCTCAGTAGAGACTGCCCGCGCTGAGGAGCGTCCAGCTCTGTATCAGCCGCGGAGCAGGCAGTCTCTACTGCGCCTTCAACTAGTAATGCATAATTACATAGTTGATAAGGCTGATGACAAACTCGAGTCCTATCCATCAAGTTTAATATTTGTTTAAAAATAAGTCTCCAATGTTAGCAGGAATTAATTGTTTCTGTTACAGCTTGTTGCCTAATACTGCCACTCAGATAAACAGGATTAGGTGTATTGCTCAATGTAAGACAATATTTACAAAGCTGCTTTTGGTAAAAACAGGACACATTTACTTAAGACAGTGATTGCAAAACATTTGCTGTGGTAGAACCCCTTTAATTTCAAATGAAATCCCAGAGGAACCCTAACAACCAAATTCTATACCACTTGGTAAGTTTTGCATTTTTTTTCCCACTTGACAATATGTTGCATTGAAACGCATACTGTTAAATACATTCCACATTATTATTATAACTACACCATAGTGTAAAGGATATAATTAACAGGCCTATTTATTTTAACCTTATTTGATTAATATGATATTGTTTAAAAAAACTGGATTTCTACTAAGTGTTGTGGAGAACATTTCTGTCTATGGAGTTTCCTTGAGCAGAGATAAATATATCTGCCTGCTGGCTTTGTTGATGAGTTATAAGCCCTTGTTAACCACCTTTACGTATGAGTGCAGTATTTGTGTGCTGTTTCTATATGGATTTTAAATAATAAGGCACTATTGGGCACCCTCTTTTTTTTGTTCTACATATATATAATTGATTAAATATTCCCACTTGTCCTCTTTCCCTGTCATTATCCCCTCCTCCTGTCAGCTCTTCAGTGAGTTAAATACACCAGTGGGGAAAAGGAGCACTACTTCCTAATGCTAAAGCGAGTGTTGTAGTTCTGTTTATTTCTAGTGAAAAGCTGTTGCATTCTAATTAACGGTTTTAATGAAGTCAAAGTACTGTGGATTTCAGTTATTTGTACAGATTATATATCCACATAAGTATATGTGCATATACTGTACATGGCATTGCGTTTTTCTTGGGGCTTGTCTGCCATTTTTTACTTAATCCATTATTGACGTCAATTTTTGTCAGAGCAGTTAATGGAGAAGTCTCCCTCTAATCAGAGCATATATAGTCTAGTGTTTCTCCTGTGAACCAGATCAGCATGGATATAGTTTTGATTTCTGCAAAAACCATGCATTTCTAAGATATATTATTCACCAATTTGCCCTTGAATATTAGTTATGCTGTTTGTGTCTGGTTTTAGGTCTTTAATTTCTTTCTCCTTTCTCATACAGGTACACATGATCAGAATCTTACAGATGTGTCAGGGTGACTTACTTTTCTTTCCACTGTATTGCCTTTCTCCTGGTTGCTTGAACCAGAAGGTTGTGTAATATATTGCTAATAAAGTACATTCCATATTTCTCTTGAAGGAAAAGTGGTAATGCATTTTATACTTTTATTATTTGAATGACATATATGTATTTGATTTGGTGTTTTTTTTTCTTTAATTCTGCATATTTGTATTAGCTATTTCAGTTCTCTTCCTTCCACTTTCAAGGGATAATAATGTTTCATAATAAAAGCAGCTCCAATTGATCTTCATAGTACTTGGGCCATGGGGAGTGTTATTTCACTACTGTCAGAGTTGTAGTTCAGGACTAACTGAATGATAAAGTATCCCCCTCCTTCCCCTTTTACTGGTGTATCACTACTCGGCTCAGAGCAGCAGGGTGGTGTCGAAGTGGATTGCAGAGAGGGACAATCTTCAGTTAAGATAAGGGAAAAACTTGTCAATGGGGGAAGGGCTTTCATTGCTCTCACAGTAAGAAGATTTGTCCCTTGCTGTTAGCTGTGTGGTCCAAGGACCACTTTCCACATCTGAAGGGCGGTGGCTTACACTAGGTAAAAGAGGCGGTAGGCGGAAACTTTATCATTCAATTACTCTTGAACTACAACTCTGACAGTACTGAAAGAACACTCTCTATGGCTCAAATACTATGAAGATTAATTGGAGCTGCTGATTTTGTCAAACATTACTATCTCTTTCAGTGATGTGAGCTTCCTTTACTAAGTCTTTTGAAAGAGTTTGGATTTATTTGCAAAAGAGAAGTATTCACGGAGACTAATGTACTATGACCTGCTCCTCGCATAACATGACACACTCTGCAAAGGTGCTTGTGTCTTTTAACCAGGGTGTGCATGAAGTGAATGGCTGGGGCAGGCTGTGTAAAAAATGAGTTACAAGCCACATGCTTTTGTGTGGTGGTGGAGAAGCACATCCCAAGTCATCTCAGTCACTGAATATCCCCATTAACGGCTGCAGGAGTATCTACACCAACAAATGTAAAATATGGCAGAGAGGGTGGCCAAGGTGATGCATAAAATGGGACAGGGTGGCTTTTTCCCCTTTGCCGCATCTCTAGGCATAAAGAGGGGCGTTGGAAGGTGGTACCGCTGCAATTTGATGGTGATGAATCTTGCTGTAGTGTTTTTACCAGTGATCTCCTTACTGGTAATTCTTGTCAAAATCACCACCCCTGTGCATCTTGCTGCAGTGATTTTGACAGGAGTGGCCAGGGGGCTTCCTGGACCCCCCACTGTCAAAACGACTGCCCCATTGTGTTTTGCCGGTTTGAATGAAGTCCGCTGCCCCGGGGAGGGGTTGACAGTGAACCAGAAACAGAGATATATATATATATATATATATATATATATATATATATATATATATATATATATATATATATATATATATATATATATATATATATAATATAGAGATTGACACATAGACAGACAAGGAAGCTACAATACTGCTGTTTAGCATAGAAAACACTTTCCTTCACTGTTACAGAAACACATTAGGGAGATTCACTAAGTGGTGATAAAGCAGATGACTTCTCCAGTTTATCACTTCTCCAATTCCTAAGATTTCTTCAACTTGGAAATCTTCATGAATATGCTCCATAGAATAACATAGGAACTGGATAAATCCTTTCTGCTTTATCACTGCTTAGTTACCCCCCCCCCAATCATCAAATTGTCTTCAGACAACCCTGGTTATAATTAAGCCCTTGATTTGGCAAAGATGTGTTCAACTTTTGTTGCACACTTATCTGACACTTGAAGGGATAAACATGCATTTAACAATTTGACTCAGAAGATTTTGTGTGCCTGATTGGGTTGCATGCAAAAAATTTAACCCTTGAGGCATCTGACTTGTAAATATGAAACATAAAAAATATGGCAAACATTATAGGACTACCAAGATTCCTTATATAACAAATATTTATTGAATTTTCCCATCTTTTCTTTTGTGAGCCCATTCCCTACTCCTATAGTGAAAGATTTGTATTATTAGTTTTATTTTTTTGCTGTAGATGTCTGCTTTTTCATATTTGGCAGCTGGTAGGTTAAATCGGTGTTTGCATAGATTGCCCTCTGCTGGGGAGTCAGCATTACTTTAGTCTTTCTTCTGTATTATACCTTCACATAGCATGAGTTTATAATTAATTAATAATAAGCATTTTAGTTTCCCTGTATAAAATACAGTGATGCAAGTTTTTGTTCAAAATGTGACACAATTTGTTCATGAAAAAGGGAAGCTGGTAATATAGTAACTGAGGTGGACACTACTGCAAATAAGAAAATATGACATCTTCAAAGGGGTGAGAAGGGTGTTGTACAATATGGCAATCAGAGAGTTAAACAGAGATGTCATGTACATAAGTGGAGGAGGCTTTGGGGAAACCCTCTCACCCAGATCAAATTGGTGAGTGCATTTAACACTTTGAGTGCCAAAGAGATGTGAAATGCATTGCACATATTCATAAAATGCAAAGAGTTAAATTTGCACTTGGGCTGGAGATGGGAGGAAGAGGACCACACAACGAGTGGATCAGGTAAGTTAAGGGAAGTAACTTGTTCCGGCTAAACCAGCAGGGGATTGCATAGCAGTAAAAGAAAAATGCTGATGCTTTGAAAATAATTTGAATAAATAAAATACATCTAACAAAACACACTGGTGATTTTGCAAGATGTTTTAAAATTACCTAAGTTGTTGAAGGGGGCAGTTCCACTTTAAAACACACTACATATGCCTTAATGCTATATGTATTACTTAGAGGTTTGTAGGGGAAGTTTGTGTTCCTTAAAGGGATATTAATGTTTCAAAATAAAAAGCAGCTCCAATTAAAATGATAAAGTATCCCCCTCCCTCCCCGTTTACTGATACAACACTGCTCACCTCAGAACAGAAAGGTGGTATCCAGATGGATTGCAGAGAGAAACAATCTTCAATAAGCATAACTGAAAAACCTGAAAAACTTCTCAAGGGGGGCAGGTTTTTCATTGTTCTTACAGTAAGAAGATTGTCCCTTGCTGTGAGCTGTCTGATCCAAGGACCAGTTTCCACATCTGAAGGTAAAAACATTTTAGTGCAACCTACAACATTTATTATTTTGCAGCCACTAGTGACTCCTTTGGAACCATGCTTGCATAGTTCTATGATCTCAAGATTTTGTCACAGCATTTCCTCTCTTATCCTTAATATACACATATACACTGAACAGACTTTATTTTAACACACACCCACACATACATATACATATATATATATATATATATATATATATATATATATAGGGCTCAAAATTTCCACTAGCCAATGGCGAGTGAAAATTTAGCCCTGGTGAGTAGAAATTCAGCCCTGGTGGGTATGCTATGGCTTGCAGTGGCGAGTAACTTTTCAGGTCTGGCTAGTAGCAAAGTACTTAAAATTATAAGCCCTGTATGTATGTATGTATGTGTGTGTGTGTGTGTGTGTGTGTGTGTGTGTGTGTATATATATGTGTATATATATATATATATATCTATACATCTATACAAAATAATCTCATCATCATCAGCCATTGTCAATCCATTGCATGATAAAGGCCGTCTCAGCAAGCCCCACAACAACTTGGATCCTGTGCCTTAAGTGAAACCCATTCCAAAATTTGTTTGATCCATCTACCATCAGGTCTTCTTGCTGTGTGGCCTGCCCATTTACATTTCTGGCGGTTCAGTTTTTCAGTGATGCCATGGACCTTTGTTTGCTGATGAATTCATACACACGTTTTGGTGTCTTTTTGTTATGTTTAGAATTTGCTACTTCATACTTCTCTACATTTCCTGTGCAAGGTAAACCTACTTGTCTACTACTTTTATTTTTAATCTATCTGTTGTGATTATCCTTGATATGGTAAAATTGTTAAACATGACTTGTGTTCTGTTGATACTCCTCTTTAGACCAAACTGTTGTAACTCTTCAGTACGTTCTTGCAGTTCTTCAGGAACACTGGTAAAGAGTATGGAAAAAATGTATTTATTATAATCAGCCAAGGCTGATTATATCTATCTATCTATCTATCTATCTATCTATCTATCTATCTATCTATATAAAATCATTTTTTTGTATCTTGTTGTGTAATATCCCCCACTCCACCCCACTGGGTCCAAGAGGTTATTAGGTCCTTTTTAAGCCAGTTGGTTACTTTGACGTGCTAACATAATTATTCCATGTACGTGTGCATAAAAATTAATGCTTTCATCCCTAGATGAAAAACAGAATGCTACTAATAATTTTAAATATATAAAAGGGAAATACAGTTCAGGAAAAGTTTCTCAAAGGAGAAATGTAACTGGAACTTTTCTGGAACCTGTCCAGCAACAAGGCTTGTGGTTTGGAAGGCTTCTAGTTAATTCCTCCTTTTGTGACCTTTATTCAACTAGGAAAATACTCATCTGCTTTATTTGCCCTAAACTATCCTTCTTCAGAAATTCCAGAAATGTGCAAGACATTTTTTCAAAGGGAGCAAAACCTGGAAGACTGACAGCTTTATGGAAATCTAGTTTTACTTGCTGAGGGAAAAAAAGAGAGAAAACAAAATAAATGAGAAAAATATATATATATCTATAAGCAGTTTGTTGAAGTGCACTATTTAAACATTAATTTTCGACCAAATAGGGTTAAAAAAATAATAAAGAAATTCACCTAGTCGCTATATAACCTAACATTTAATACACACTTGTAGAGGTGTGATAGATCCCCTTTAGCCCTTTCAGTGCCGGAGGGGTACGGAACGCATTACTCTGCAGTACTGGCACACAAAGAGTTATTAATGTTGTTTATGCATGTAAATATAGGAAGTGTTTATGTTTTGTATGTATGTATGTATGTGTGGTGTGGTGTGGTGTGGTGTGTGTGTGTTATGTGTCTTGGTGAGTTTGTGTTGGCCTGTTTTTTTTTGTGCTGCAAACGGATGTTAGGGGCAGGCTAAGTCTTTCCAGAGATTTCAACTGGAGTGGACAGGGGCCTGTGTGTGTATATAATATACACATACACAACAAAAGCACAGAATATTGATGCACTTTCATATTTGCTCAGAATTAACGGTTTACTCTGTGACATATCAATTTAAGTTGTCTATAGTTTTTTTTTTGTGTGTGTGTGTTAGTATTATAGGTTTAACAATTTTTGGTTCAGTACCTGGCAAGTGTTTAACCCTTGCATTCCTTACCACTCTGGCACTCAAAGGGTTAACATCAGCTTAACAGGGTTGTCTGACCTGTGCGGCACAACCTGCATATTTCCTTGTCCACCAGACTAAATCTGTTTCAGTCAAATGGGTGGAATTCATTTGTGAGCAGAAATAATCATACGTGTCCTGCCAAATTCAACAACATATGTCCAAAACTAATAATATTGTTTTTATTTAATTAATAAAGTAAAAAAAAGTTCGGGTCTTGTCCATATCACACATCCACATAGAACAGTTTCACACAGCAGCACATTAACATGCACACAAACACATTCGCGCACGCGCACCTACCACATGTTCACTGGTAGCCTCTGTGTGACTGGAAACATGCACACATTCCTGCCACATATCAACTGGTAGCGACCGTACCATATGTACACTGTGTGTCAAGGCTGTTGGTCGAAGATTTGCTATCGGCTTTACCAGCCTTGTTCCACTGCCTGTTAGAAGTCAGATTACCCCACACACACTGTAGTGATGCTGGCCTGTCCCTTCTCTCCTAGGAGCAGCTGCTGCTCATCTCGGCCTCCATCCTGTTCTCTCACTGTCCAGCTTCTGCTCCTCAGTTGTCATCTTTTACCTTGTGCATGTCTAGTAGTGCCCATTGCCAGTCCCGGGGTATGGCCAACATACTAGACACGTTTGATTTGTTTTACAGAGAATTAAAATTTGCTTGTATGTTGTGCTAGCCTTTTTTCTGTAAATAGTTTTTGAGAAATTAACAGTTATGTTTTTAGTGGCATAATGTGGCTGAATTCCTGCACAGTGAGCTAATTAATTCTGTTCAAGGTCAAACATACCACTAGTTGTCCTATTAGAAATGCCTCCAGTGTGTTGGCTCTGCAAAGATCCATTCATAGCACAGTATGTGCGGTAATATTGGCCCAACACAGAAGCTAATCTGCACAAAGTGCACATCAAGAAATAATTTTGTTTCTTAAAACTGATGTATATTACAATAAATGGCTAGTTTAGTTTAGCATCTAGACAATTTGATTGTTTTTCAAGATACCTGAATTTATCTTAAGGTGACAGGTCCACTTTAAAGATAGGGAAATCCACCTGGTGATGACTATGGAGCAGAAAAACTTCATCTATGTAGATCAAGGTCATAGCTCCAATAGAACAGAGGGAAGTTTGGAGTGACGTTTGAAGGTGAAAGGTGCATCAACATATCTGCTGAGGTTTTGGCTAGCATAAAGCAAAGACCATTTTGTATAATTTCAAATATTCAAACTTCATTCAGGTTTGTAGCTTACAGACCCTGTTGCCTAAGAAATAGATTTGAAAAGCTATGGTCTTAGAATGTATCTCCTTTTTATTTTATGGTTTACTTATCAAGTGCCTAATACAGCACATCATTTTGCTTGTAAATATACTGTATTTTCTAGTCTCTGTACGCCGGGATTTGACATAATTGCTGCTGTGATTTGTGTATGTTTTTGCTTTTCATGCTTCTGGCTCATTACTATTGACAACTTGCTTGTGCTCAGGTTTCTATTTCATGCCCAATATATTCCAGGGAATTGCACTGACACGAGTTTACAGTTTTACTGACAGATCACTGTAATGAATCTCTGCTGCAGATCTGTTTTTGAGGACTCGTCACACACAGAACAGCAAGCCTAGTCAATAGGATCTGATTTCCATAAATTACACACTGCCTGTGGGAATACAGTTTTATTCTTTTCCATGCCATCATTGGATGAGATTGAAACAATGAAAATGTCTTCAACTTCTTAAGACAGGGACTGATTTTCTTAAAGCGATCAATATCAAATTCAAATTGAGTTTGCAGCATTTTAGTGACTTTATCTTAAGCAAAACTATGAAGGAGAATGTGCAACTTAAAAATGAAACTGTCATATTTTATTCTAAATAATGCCACATCTGCAAAGTTATGCATTATTAATAAATTGGTTCTTCTTATGACTTTCAACATATCTTTGTGTTTTGGATGTACATCTAGGAATACAGCAAGCAACACCTACACTTAGACCTCTTGATCGAACAATGCAGCGTTCCAAATTTGCATCTATACATTCAGTAGCACCCTTTCTAAGCCTCAAATCACTTCACTGGATACCCTCATCTCTTGGTCTTTAAATACATTTTAATGACTTGGCTGTACCCTCAACCCTGACCCTTAAACATTTCAGACAAGGCTTTCAGTTTTGCCAAACTACACTTGTTCACTTCACTTCAACATTAGGAACTTTAAAGAGTATTTTTTTTGTGATATGGGATCCCTTCATTGACACCCTCCCCATCTCACAGAGATGGGTGTTTCTGCATTGCTTTAAATACACAACCTGTGTGTCTGAGTTGGAGTTGGGGACGGAATCTGACTGTCCCTAAACGCTGACACATTGTATATAATACCCTACATTACATACCCCCTACACCCATAGCTGTGGTACCCCCGCAGGAGAGACTGCATTTTCTCTTCTATTCTTCCCTCCTTTCTCCCTCTGTCATGCCAAGGCATGAGTTGGCCCTCTGAGTTGTATAATTTGTGTGTTTGTTTGCTGACCTGTATATTATTCAAAGTGCACCAGTCCTAAGCCATAAAATCAGCTGAGTAGATAACATCACCAGAAACTGAATGAGTAGATCACTGGAGCAGAACAGTGTGTCATAAAATATATTGGACCCTCTGCTCTGATGGGGTTCACCCAGGGGACAGTCACATATTATGAAATAGGGAGAACATGTGTATATATACTGTAAAATGGTCCAATACAAATAGATATTCAGAATGCCCAGGTTTTACCCTTGTGGTGGGTACTAAACATGCCAGGGGGAGATGTTCCTGTTATGAGTTTGCAAGAATAGCCACTTTGCAACCAGTTAGACCCAGCGTGTTTGGTGTCCAGATATTCACACAGATATTAGGAATATGATTATTGTATCATTATAGAAGTGTGCTGTGGGTTGCATGTTTTGGGAAGCCTTATGATTTTTCAGGTGGACCTCTGCAGTAACATCCCTGACAGGTCTGATTGAGTGGGCTATAAACTGTCAGGCAAAACCCCTGACCCTCACAGGTAACACCCAGGGGGTCTGGCCTCTTAGAAGGAACTGTGGAAAGTATTTAATATGGGTTTTTGGATAAAAACTGGTAATTTCTTTGTAACAACTGAAGGGGGAAATACCATCTGAAGTTCCCAAGGACTCTTAAAATATTGGTAATTGTATTTAAGGATTTCTTGTGTTTCTCCCACTTTATTTTATGGACTGTTTTGCTTATGTGTAATCTTTATTTGTGTATGTCCTTTATTTCTGTATTTTTGTAACTAGCACTGTGAAGCCTTTTTTCAGATTAAATGTTCAATTAATCAGCTCTTGTCTCTGTTCTCTAAAATGAACTCACTCCTCTGAAGGAAGCTCAGATAGCACACGTTACTAAAGGTTTAATTTTAGATCTGAGTATTAAGGCGATTTTATACTGTAATTCTGTTATGTTTGGGGTAACCTAAGATGCCCAGATGTAAAGTCTTGGTGGTGGCAGCAAATTGTAGCACTGGGGTGAAAGTGCAGGAGGGATTTCAGGGGTTTATTTGGTGGTTGCTAGGTATAGTAACAGGTAACCAGGGATCTGGTGGTGTTAACCCATTCCCTCCCACCCTCTCCCCATTGTCTCATCAGGGCCTATAACCTTCGCTCGTGACACCTCCCCAGTTTTATTTTTTCCCCCCTCCCTTACCCCAGTTTCTGGTTTTATGTGGCTATGGTACAGTCTCCTTTGCTATGCATATGAATGCTGAGACATCCACCACTGACATTTCATTGTGTCTACAAATCCTGCTATTTGTCTATACCAGTGATTCTCAACCAGCGTGCCGTGGCACTTTGGTGTGCCACGGACATCAACTTAGGGTGCCTAATGTTTTCTATGAAGACTAACAAAAAATTGATTTTTAAATAAATATTTATAGAAATTGCAATGCACAATATGTTTAGTTTTGTTATTATGATTAAAAAAAACCTAATAATAACAGTATATTTATGTATTTTACGCTTCATTCCCTTGATAAAGTACATTAAATATGTCAGGGGTGCCCCGAATGTTCTAGATTATGTGCTAGGGGTGCCCCGAACAAAAGAAGATTGAGAACCACTGGTCTATACGGTTATAACTGTATATGCCTTTATTTGCCTTACATCTCCCTGATGTTACCCCTAGAAGTGTACTGGATTACCACTGTATCGATCTGTCCATGCCCATGTTTATTTGAACAGTTTTTTTTTTGTTTTTTTTTTGCACACGCACACGCACACACACACACACACACACATATATATAATTATTTTTTTTTTTTTAATTATGAAGAGGCATAAATTGTACGGTTTTTTCTGTTGAGTTAAAGGGATAGTAATGTTTAAAACCAAAAGCCGCTCATATCCTTTGTCATAGTGAATATTACCGATGTCTGTGGCTCTCAAAGATCATAATATATATATATATATATATATATATATATATATATATATATATTGATGGGTATAGGCTGGGTGAATGATATGTGAGTTGACAATTCTGACCAGCAAAGTGGTGGCAGAACAGCTCGTTGTCGAGCAGACTCCAGTCTGTCACAAAATTAAATTACTCTAATGTAGCTGCTCCTTTGTAACCCACGGTCCCAGCCAGTAGGAGCGTGGGTACCTATTTGAACAGGATGGCCATATAAAAGCCATCCCATGTTCATTTTCCCTCATTTCGACTCAGGTAGTGGCCTGAACAGGAAGTGTGTGTGTGTGTGTGTGTGTGTGTGTGTGTGTGTTTTTTTTGGGGGGGGGGGTTGTTAATTGTGGCAAGGGTGAAGGAGGCGGCAGGCTAATAGGATAGAATGATAGAAAGCTATTTTTTGGATGCTTGTCCTTTTTATATGAGGAATAAAGAAGTTTTTTATTTTACTACGTATGAGTGTCCTTTTTGCGGAAGCCGGAAGTGGCTGTGACTCTTTGTTTTGCTTCAAGATGCTGGAGGACCAGGGTGTTTAGGACACTGCTGGGCCTCTGACATCAATGTAAGTGATAAATTTGTTGTGAATATGTTTGAGCATATATGTAAATTAATGTGCACAAAACAGTTTTGTGTCATTCCTGTTTCTGATATTGCGTGTTCTGTGTCATTTGTTTTTTAATTAAATCCAAATGGCATGAAACGTGAAATATTCGTAAAATTTTACATTAATTTCTAAACGAATGCTTACAGTACTTCTAATGCAAGCACTTTTTTTTTTTTCCTCTTACAGGCAGCCTGACAAATTAGTAGTAGTGTGGACAAGAAGAAGTAGAAGGAAATCATCCAAGGTGAGTACTATGATATAAGCATGAATAATTTAGTAGTCTGAAATAGTGGATATTGTTTTACACCAAAGCACTGTAAAATAAGTATTTGATCCAGTAATCGTGACTGGTTTTGTTTCAGTGATTGCAAATAGAAACACAATTTGTTTTCAGTTGCAATTATGTTTTTGTTATGATGTACATAAGTGTATGTTATCAAATTCATGATTTACACACTGTGAAAGTTGAACATACCTAAATATTCAGGTTACCATTAATCACATTGGTGATTAAAGGGGCAATAAAGGGTCATTAGAAGGGGCTTTCATACTATAGCCAGATACATCACAGCTGAGAGAGCAGAGTTCCCATACCTTGACACAATGCCTGTCACTCACTACACACCCTGCAGGTCTCTGGGATCAGAAGGACTGATTGACCTAACTCCTCATTCAGTTCTTGTGGGATATGTCTATCCACAATATTTAAGCCTATTTGTGTCAACTTTGCCAACACAGGGCATCAAGGGAGAGGATTGTGATATTGCATCTTCTCCTGTAAAAACATAGTGAGGCACTGACATCTCCCAGCCCTACACATCATGAGGATCTGCAGGGCTATATTAGAGTGAATGGCAGTGTTTTACGCTATGGAACTCCATTCCCATTGCTGTGATGCAACAGCTTATCTTTAGAAGGTCCCTTCCATTTTTTCTTTTTTGCACCTTTAATCAATATCCTGAGGACCAGAGAGGTCTGCAGTGTATCACAAACCAATGTATTACACAACCATCTGGTCCTTAAGGTGTTAAACCTACAGGCTTGTCCTATATAATAATTTGCTAAGGTTTGTCAGAAGTCGTCATGCGCAGTAGGGACGGCTGAGCGTGCTTTAGTCATGCGCAGTACAGACTGCCCGCGCTGTGGCTGTCCGAATTCAGACCGGAGTTGCACAGAGAGGACCCTGGTCTGAATTCGGGGCACTTCGCTCCGTATCAGCCGCAGTGCGGCCACACTCTACTGCTCATACCTACAGAGGTCAAACTGTGGCTCGTGTAAACGGGCCTTTCAACTTGTATATAATAATATATTATTATCCTCATCAAGCCCAACTAGAAATCATACTGTTAAATTACAGCCCTAATAACAACTTTATGTAGAATGGCTGTTGGGCTATTTCGGCAAATTCTGATAAATGACAGGGGATTCTTTTTGATGCCTTTGTGTTATACTCATTTGTTTTTATTTTCCTGTGCCATTTGTTTTGTTGGCAGTTTGCTTGGCTTCAAATTTAATTCACTGCAGGGATTCTTGTCAGTGTTGTTCCGAGCTGTTCATTTCTCCAGAGTAGAGTCAAGTAAATATCTTTTTTCATTCTGAGTCCATTATCTTGAATTTTTAAAGCAGTCACAGTCAAAAAAAAAAAACAAAACAAAAAACTACCACCACTGTAACCATCAGTTACACTTTAAAATCTTGTTCACATTGGTGACATTAGTGGACTTCTAAAACTCTGTACTCAAACATAAAAACACAATTTTGAAGTTGCATTAACCCCTTAACGACCCTTGACGGTCACAGTACGTCAAGGGTCGATTTGACTGAACGACCGATGATGTACTATGACCGTCATCGAATTCCGGGCTCCCCCCCCCCCCCCCCCTGCGGCTGCACGCCGTTCGGGGAGTCCGGAATGCAACGGAGCAATAAGAAAAAAATGCTCCATTGTCATTCAGTCGCGCCCGTGCGCCGATTCCCCCGTCGTTAAGGGGTTAAATCATATTCATCAACTGTTGACAACACACCTGGTGTAACACCAGTAGCTCAAGAAAATAACACCTACAGGAGCTCGAGAAAATGTCTTCTCACCTATCTGCTTATAATGCTGAGGTTTCCACACTGAGCAGACTATGTGCATTCTTTTCTGTGCCCCAAATCACATGGGAGTGTGTGTGGGGGTGTTCTATAGGTCCTATTTCTGCTCCTAAAGTAGTAGCAGAACCGATGGAGCAACTATCCCATCATTCTAAAGCGGAACTATCACCTTCATAATATTGCCCCCCCCCCCCCCAAAACCATACTGTTATGCTGAAAAAGTCTGCGTTAAGTAAAGCATCTTCTTCTGTAGGCATCCAGTGGATAACAGCGCAGACATCTTAGAGCAGTGGTTCTCAACTCCTGTCTTCAGGAACCACTAACAGGCCAGGATTTGATGATTTCCTTGTTAGAGCACAGGTGAGTTAATCAATGTGATTGAGCCTCTGATCGTCACACCTGTGCTCTAGCAGAGAAATCCCCTAAGTCCTGGCCTGTTAGTGGGTCCTGAGGACAGGAGCTGAGAAACACTGTCTTAGAGGTAAGGTACTTCTGAGTCTGCGCTGTGTGTCCTGTGCACTGCCCGGATTGGTGGTGACTTACTTCCATTACCTTAACCCCTTACCGACCCTTGACGTTCATAGTACGTCAAGGGTCGATCTGACTGAACGAACCATGACGTACTATGACCATCATGGAATTCCGGGCTCCCCCCCGCGGCTGCACGCTGTTTGGGGAGTCCGGAAGTGGAACAAAGAAAAAAAAATGCTCTGTGGTTCTTAACTGACTGCGCCGGTCGTTAAGGGGTTAAGGTAACGGAAGTTGCTGAAGGCGCAGGTGCACAGAGCTACTCTTATAAGCTCTGTGCCCTAGATGCCTACAGAAGTTTACTTTCTTTAACCCCTTAAGGACCATTGCCGTGCCAGGACCGTCACGGCGGTCCGGCACTTAAGGACCAATGACGGTCCTGGCATGGCATGGAGTTCAGGGCTCCCGTCGCGGCTGCATGCTGGTCCAGAAGTCCTGAACCGGAAGCACTAATAAAAAAAAAAAAATGCCCCGTGGTCCGCAAGTGCCGGCCTCGCGTGCGCGCGCCGGTCCTTAAGGGGTTAATAACATGGACTTTTTCATCATAATAACAGTATGGCTTTACCTATCGCTACATTAGGAAAGGATTGGGGGCAATATTATGAAGGTGATAGTTCTGCTTTAAGAACAGCCATAATTTAGTAATGCCTATAGATACTTTTAGTAACATTTAACCCTGTGATTGCTAGATGAGGGCTTGATTGTCCCTGTAGGTACTCACTGTGTTAAAGGGATAGTAATAGTTAAGATGTAAAAAAAATATATGTTGTAGGGTTTGTCACCTAATAAAACAAGGTTAATCTCACCGCTGAGAGATATTTTATTAAAAAATTATAAAATCTCAAACTTGAATTTTTTTAGGTGCAATATCACAGTGGCCTGAAAATCTACAGTGGTGATATTGCTACACCATGCTATGGAGATTTATGGTCTACAGACCAGAGCAGTCCATAGGATGGTGTAGCAACAATGCCACTGTACATTTTCAGGCCACTGTGATATTGCACCTAGAAAAATTCAAGTTTGAGCTATTGTAATTTTTTTAATAAAATATCTCACAGCAGTGGGAGTACCCTTGTTTTACTCAGGTGGATAAACCCTACAACATATATTTTTTTACATTTTAAGTATTACTATCACTTTAAGATTTAGTTGGTTAAGTGCTTTTGTGTTTGTGTGTAATGTACTGCTGTGGCATTCACAGTACTTTTTTTCTTAAATTAATAAAATTGAGATTGGCTATAAAAAATAAACATACACACACTGTGCAGTAATTTAACAATTTAACACTTTGTGTGCCAGAGGCGAATCCAGTGCGTTGCAACTCAATATGGTAGATAACTCTCTGGCACTCAAGCTGTTTTAATGGTCATATTGGAGACATTATTTGAGAAATTTTATGTAGAAGTCTCAGTAAGAAACTAAATGCAATTCAATATTTTAACTCTGGGTGTTTGCCTGGTGATTCAGTCATTCCACCCTGTTAGTATTGAATAAGCCTGTAAGAATTCAAGGTGATAATCACTTCCAGACTTATATTCTTTAGCCCATTTAAAAACGAAACAAAAGTTTACCTGCAATATCTTTTGAGTTAAAGTGTTAGTAATGTCTAAAAAAACTTTTTTTTGCATTTAGAAGAGCTTAAAAAGCTGATCTAAATGCAAAAAACGTATCTCTCAAACCGCTATGGTTTAAGAGATACGGGCATTTAAAGTTTGATTTCTCCTACTGACAGCTGTAAAGCTGTCAGCAGGAGATCCGTGTCGGTCGACACAGAGGCGCTTGAGAAGTGCCGAGATCTCGTTACTTACACGGAATCCCTTCATTGGAATGATCTAAAACGTGTGCCTAGTGTTCACTAGTGTCAGTAGGAAACGGCAAACTTTAAACGCTCATATCTCTTAAACCATAGCGGTTTGAGAGATACGCTTTTTTGCATTTAGATCAGCTTTTTAAGCTCTTCTAAATGCAAAAAAGTTTTTTTTTAGACATTACTAACACTTTAAAGCAGAACTACCACATAAGTAAATTCGCCCTGCAATAATTAGGCAGGTGGCGACTAGCTTAATAATAGTTATCTTACCTCTCAGCACTACACCATTCTAAAGAAATCCTTAAAGGGATAGTAATACTTCGTTTTATCTTTATTTAATTTTGTAGGCATTAAAAAAACATGAAGAACGATCTAAGTCTTATCTCTCAAACCTTTATGGTTTAAGAGATATTCACAAGCAAAGTATCCCCCCCCCCCCCCCCGTTCAGCCAAATCAGAAGGGAGGTGCCCAGGTAGACTGCAGAGAGGGACACTCTTCAATTAAGATGAGGGAAAAAGCTGAAAAACTTGTCAAGGGGGGAAGGGCTTTCATTGTTTTCATATAAAGAAGATTGTCCCCTGCTGTTATCTGTCTGGTCTTACAACCAGATTCACATCTGAGAAGAGATGGCTTACACTAGGAAAAAGGGGCGGGAGGGGGAAACTTTGCTTGTGAATATCTCTTAAACCATAAAGGTTTGAGAGATAAGACTTATATCATTCTTCATGTTTTTTTTAATGCCTACAAAATAAAATAGAGTTAAAACGAAGTATTACTATCCCTTTAATCTTCTGAGATCGGAATCCAGACATCAGCGCAGACATCTTGATTGCATGCCTAAGCTGTCAGTCCCGCTCTCCCTTCAGAAGCATTGCACTGGCCTGAATGGCACCGGAAGGGACTGACAGTACAGGTGCGCAGACTGCACTATCCTAGCCGTCAGTCTCAGAAGATTCAGGATTTCTGTAGAATTGTGTAGTGCTGAGAGGTAATATAACTATTATTAAGCTAGTCGCCATCTGCCTAATTATTGCAGGGCGACTTTACTTATGGTGGTAGTTCTGCTTTTAATTATACATCTCCTAGCAGTGGGAGCACCCTTATTTTTCCACAACAGGAAAAGCATTGGAAAATATTTTTTTAATGCTGAAGCTGCTTCTTTAAATATCGCATAATCCCAGTCACCAACTGTAAAATGCATTATTAAGTGGCCGAGCCATTGAATGTGTTTCACACCCCTCTAGTCTCCAAGCAGGGCTGAATTTCCCAATAGGCCGAGTACACAACTTCCTAGATCGCTTAGCTATGCTGGCCACACCCACATTCTCAATTGTGGTTGTGGTCAGAACAATCTCAATGTCACTGTACTATTTTTATATCCTTGGATGCTTTTGAGATTTCCATCGCAATACTTTGGAGATCCAGGGATAAAAGATTGTCTTCATTTTTCCTTATATGTGTTTTGTATGCCAGGAAACAGTGCATGGGACTGGGGTCATGTGAGGAGAGGGGGTATGGCCATGGGCAGAGCTATGGTAGCCTAGAGTGCCTTGCCTAAGGCTGCCTGGAATCTGAATCCATACCTGTCCACAAGGCGTTAAAGGGGATCAATATCTGTAATAAAGGGACAGTCCCACCTTACTTTGATTACATATTCTGCAAGTGCATAATATGTAAAGTAAAATTGCCTATAATTTTTATAATTTTCCCCATCTTCACCAATATTTATTTCTTTTTTTACACTTTTAAATCCCTGACAGGCACTGAAAAAGGTTTGATGAAGTCTATGTCTGTAGGCAAGGGTTCATCATTCAACAGTTGGCTATATCTGTTTTCTTACTTAATTTATTTTGGCATTGAAACTCTGTTTTGCTTTTATAGTTTTGTCCTTTTCGGGTCTAGGACATCTAAGTAAGAACAATAAGATACACTATAGGAAGATGCTCATAGTGGCACCTGATGGGAGTACATGTACATAGAATTATTGGGGGTTGTAACAGAATAGATCTACTCTGTGCTGAAATGCAAACAGTTGAAATGTCTTACTTGGACTCTCTTATTGTTATCACAATAAAATATAAAAAGAGGCAATGCACCAGATTCCTCTAAGTGTAGTAATTGGATAAGTGTAATAAATTAATTCTTTGATTTATTAATATAGTGGAAAACTATGATAGATAATATAAATATATATATATATATATATATATATATATATATATATATATATATATATATATATATAATGTACAGAATCTGCTTTCCAAAAATGTGGATTTTCTATCTGTGCCAGGTGATGGGAATACTATAAGTGACACGCGAGTTGGTTGCTGGAAGTGAATTACTGTATTAGGTATTGGGGTCACATGCCTATAGCTAGGAAAAGTGGAGGTGCTAAGCATGAGTAACTAATAGAGAGGATGGGAGGAAGGGAAATTAATATACAGATGTACTCTGAGACCAATTATTTCTAGTACGGCTACTAGAAGTGATTCAGCATTTAGTGTATAGCAATACGAAGCCAATACTCTTATTACTAGTAGCAAGAGTTTTAGATTGTTCTTACCAAACCCATTCTTGGGTAGAAACCTTGAGTCGGTCTATATTGTAGTCAGTCTTCCTCTGTTCTGCCTCCCTGATTCCTCTGATCGCCTTCCTCTTGTCTTCATTGCACCCGTAAGTCCCGCTGGGATGTTATCACTATTACCAAGATGTGATCTTCCTTCAGTGTGTTCCACCGGCTCTAACGGTCTCGTTCTTCATGCAAGTTGTAGAATTCATAACTGTATCATGAATTGAGGTATAAGAGTGAAAATACCTCCAGACACGTATAGTGTAAAGATCTCTCAAGTTTTTGGAATAATAAATACAATGTAATAAAATAAAATACAATTGGTGTAAAGTCAAATGCAAATAAGATATTACAATAAAATTCTATTGTTTAAAACTTGAACAAAAAATGATAAAATAAATTATAGACTAATCTAGAGCTGGTCAGTGCCTTTCAGTATTTGCGATCCCTTCGTCAGGACAATTGAAAAAACAGTGTAGCAAGACTCCTAAAAAGGCACCCTACACTCCCCCCCCCCCCCCTAAATATTGGGTCTGACACTGACAACAGTCATTCCATTGGGTCATAGACTAGGATTATTCATATTACCATCAACATAATGAAGTCCTTTTATACACTTAGGAAAGGACTCACTCGACCAATACTTTAATTAGGATCATTCTGGACTCAAATCAAAAAGAAGATAACCAATTCCTTTTCTACACAAGTATTAGTCAATTATAATTTCTACAGGATACCAATATATTCTGTCTCACAGGGTACCGATATATTATGTTTATGATGCATTTTTTATCATTTGTGGTAACTTCATACTGATTGGCTGGATGACCTTTAATTATGTTGTGCACCTTTTTAGGTGTCTTGCTACATTGTTTGTTTAAAACAGCGCTGGGAATACACATGTGTGAACCAGCTAAAGAGCGTTGGGGGGAATACAACACTGCTCCCCTGAACAGTAAGAATGCATCTTCTACCTTTTAATTGAAATTCAGAAGGTTGCTCACCCATGAAGTAGGATATGTAGAAAAGACACAGGGGGTGCCAGTAGTGCCTTTATCAAACAGTGATTTTAAATATATAAATATATAATTTGCACTCACATTTGTTTCCTGCAGTAATGCAGGTTTATGCCTCTATACAGCATTCAAAGCAGCAGAGATTTTAGAAAAGAAGAAAGCTGTTCCTCCAGTAGAAAAGTATAATGTTTATTAACGTAATTAAGTTTAAAATAATAAACCATTACAGCACTATGCTATTCACAGCAGTTCACACTGCTTTATTAAGTGTGTAGTTTAATAGACGTGTCAGTTTTTATCTTTGAAAAAGAGATGGCGCTACACCACAAAACGTGTTAGAGACAGATTACTTCTACTGTTAACCCTTTGAGTGCCAGAGTTTTATGGCACTCAGAGTTAACGTGTAATTTATGATCTCAGAACAATGCGATTTTTTTATTGTATGTATATTATTAAAGCGGAACTTCCACCTAAACACAGCTTTAGCTTAAATAACTCTCCATCTGGTGACTAGCTGCTAAGTAGCGCTAGTCGCCAGAATTGTTAACTTGACAAATAGATTTAGCCTTTCTTCCCAGTCTGACAGCATCACTGAACACGGACATCTTGCCACAATGACGTCAGCGCACCTGCGCTGTCGGTCCCAGCCGGGTTTAGGAGGCATTGCTAGGAGCCGTCCGGCTCCAAAAGGGACTGACAGTGCAGGCGTTCGTATGTCATTATGGCAAGATGGGGAGTTATTTAACCTGAAGTTGTGTTCAGGGGGTAGTTCTGCTTTAAGTAACCTTGATAGAAAGATAGATAGATATATATTATATTGGAGGTGCCATTTTTTATTGTCACTTTCACATCTGTGCTGAAGCAATTTCTGTCAATATACAAAGGAGACACTGGAGTATCCCAAACGGAGACAGGTTATATCCTCCGCCTGCACTATAGTTAGGTTAACCATCACTTGACCACTACACTTGTGAGTAAAATCTGTATTCTAATTTATGACTGTTCATAATTGAGTTACACTGTTTGGTTCCCTCTTCTTTTTTTGTGCATTTATATGGTTTTGGCCATTTTAGGGTGGCGAGTTCTTGAAGAGCAGCCTGAGTTCATATCCTGAATGCATACTGTCACTGGGACAGTCTACAATCCCAAAAGGCATATTTAGCTGTGACCTACATAAGTAGGATCTCAGCCATCATCTTTGTGAGTATTCACTCACATGGTGATTTTGGTGGTGTTATTGAGTGTTATTCGATCTGCACTAGGGACCCTTCTGTTTCTCCCTCTCTTCAATCTGTGTTTTTTTTTCATTCTACTTAAGCAGATAGCTACCTTTTACTCAAGTCTCCATTGGTGGCAATTCCCTGTTCACACACTGTGTTCTCATTCTGGAGAAACATGGTTTGGTGCCCTATCTCAAGAAATCCTCTCTGGTACATTCTCAGGTTCTGTACTTTTTAGGCATAAGATTCGATACTGGATGTTTTTACTGGAGGACAAGATCCAGGCTCTGTCTCTTCATGTTCCTCAAGCAATATCATAACCATTACTGAATGTAAGGGATTATATGAGGTAGTCTGGAATCCTCTCTGGATGCTGTTCCCTATGCTCCATTCCACATAATGGATCTGCAATTGGAAATTCTCTGGAGCTAGTCAAGACTACTCTCTTCCCTGTATCATGTCATATCCTAGTCTTAGGATATAGCATGATTAGTACTTTTGTTGGTTTCACCATCCTAGTCTAAGCCTGGGACTACCATTTGTCATACCAGAATAGGTGGTGGTCACTACAGAGGCCAGCCTGACAGGGGAGCCACCTAGGTAGGAGAGTTTCCTTCAAATAACTTTTTGGAGATAGGGGCTATTTACCTTGCTCTTTGCCACTGGTCCCATATGCTATCGGGTACACCGGTGAGGGTCCAGTCATACAAAGTAACAGGAGTCAACTACCTAAATATCTAAGGAGGCACCAGAAGCGAGTTTGCTTGGGTGGAGATTAAGGAACTTCTTCAGTGGGCAGAAGCTCATATATCAACCATCTTGGAGGTTCACATCGCAGGCATGGAAAATGTGGTTGCAGACTTTTCATTTGCTAACATCTAGATCCTGCCAATTGGAAACTCAATCAGAGTATGTTCGACCAGATTGTCCACCACTGGGGTATTACATCAGTGTATCTCATGGCATCCTGCGAGAACCGGAAGATTCCTCTATTCAGCACCAAGAAGAAGGATCCTCTAGCATTTTCAATAGCTGAGATGTCCATTCCATGGAACTTCCATTGGGCACATATGTTTCCACCATTTCCCCGATTCCCATGGTGCTGGGGAAGATCAAGATGGAGATTGCACAATTCATTCTGATTGCCCCCTTTTGGCCTGGTTGGCCTTTGTTCCCTGATCTTCTCAACCTGTCTGTTTTAGAGCTATTTTGCCTTCCTCTGAGGACAAATATCCTGACTCGGGGTCCTCTTTGTTATCATCAGTTGGAAAGATTGGCTTTGACAGCATGGCTCTTGAATCCGACATCTTTTCTGAGTTTTTCTGATACTTTCATCCCTACTGTGGTTCAGGTTTGGAAGCCTGTGTTGTATTAGGACTATCATAGGATCTGATCTCTGTTTTATTAGAAGTGTCCCCATCAGGGCTTAAAATGTGAAGTCCTTTGCTACTAGACAGACATGAAAAGTTACTCACCACTGCAAGCCATAACATACCAACCAGGGCTGAATTTCTACTCGCCAGGGCTAAATTTTCACTCGCCATTGGCTAGTGGCGAGTGGAAATTTTGAGCCCTGGTCCCCATGGTATTTTAGTGTTTACTGTGATTCTGGCTTTTCTTCAAGATGATGTCAACAAGGATCTCAGTCTGAGTTCTGCTGAGCTTCAGATCTCAGCCCTGTATTCTTTTCAGAAGTGTCTTGCTTTTCTTCTTGATGTTCAGACCTTTGTTCAGGGGGAGCTTAGGCCTACGCAATGCTCCCACTACTCTGTGGTATTTGAACCTTGTATTTGAAGTTCTCCAGAGGCCTCCATTTTGAGCCTCTTTCATCTGTTTCTTTGTGTCTCTTTATGCGTAAGATAGCCTCCTCTTGTCTATTGTTTCTGTTGACAGAGTGGTTGAACTACAAGCCCTGTCTAGAAAATTCATTTTTCCTGTTTTTTTCACCATAACAAGGGTGTCTTTCGTACTCCCAGAGGTTCTTTGCACAAGGTTGTATTGGATTTTCACATCAATCAGGAAATTGTTCTTCCTTCTCTTTGCCTTGATGCGTGTAACAAGAAAGAGCAGCACCTCCATCTTCTGGATGTGGTACATTGTCTTTACTACTGTGTCCATCGCACTCGGCCTTTCAGGAAATCTGACTCTTTTTGTCATCCCTGAGGGCCCCAGAGTGGGCTAGGCTGCGACCAAAGTAATTGCTTTTTGGTTTACACTACTATCTGACAGCAGTACGTTACCAGAAAGAAACCTGTTCCTTTCCAAATCATAGCACAGTCGATCAGATCTGTGGGGACACCTCTTAGGCTCACAAGAATCAGGCCTCTGCTGAACAGCTGTGTAAGGCAGTGACATGGTTATCTCTGCACACCTTCTTCAAACGCTACTGTGTCAATGTCCTAGCCTTGGCTGAGGCCAGCTTTGACTGGAAGGTCCTTCAGGTGGTTGTGCCTGTTTAAGAGCCCCTTTCTTCTATTTTTATATAGAGTTCTGAACCCTGTTGTTTGTTATCCAATTGTATGGTGTGCAAGTTTGAAGGTGGCTGACACCTGAGATTTATATGGTACCAGTTAGTCCTGTGGAATAAGGTCTATAATGGAGGTTTTTGTTTTTTTCCCTTTTCCCTCCCTGGAATCTTGGTGGATGCTTTGGTATATCCCCCATGGTTCCTGTGTTCCACGTTTGTTGTAAGCAAAAAGAGGATTTTGGTGACACTACCATTAAATCCTTTTTCTCTTAGTCCATGTTGAACACAGGACTCCCACACAGAGAAAAAACATGTGGTTTAAGTCCCCCGGGGAGAGGGGTCCCCTTTGGGCTTTTGTTCAGGGGATTTCCTTCTTCCCTTTCGCTTTTGTTTCTTTATGCTGCTTTGCTATATGTTGAAACTGATGGGCTGGGGGTAAAGCTGGAGGGAAGAGTGGAGTCTCCATCTCAAAGGCCTTAACTTTTTTGAACAAAAGAAGGAGGGGGACAACAAAGGGACGCCTCCTAGAGTAGTGTGTTGTTACAATAATGTGGTAATTCTACCCACTAAGAGCCCCTCTCATATTAGGGTGGTCTATCAAACACATATATGCAAGATGAGAAAGAGTGCTTATATATATATATAATATATATATATATATATATATAATATATATATAATATACACATATGCAAAGTGCTGGTCAGAGATGCTCAACTAGTATAGAGCCTTCCCTAGAATTGAGCGGGCTGTATAGGAAAAGTGTCCTACCCAGGGTGCAATCTCTCTTAGGCCACTAGTGCCTTTCACAGAGAGGAATATCCTAGATCATACTGATCCTACCAAAAGGCAGTCCAGCCACGAAGTGCCAGGAAATCCCTCTCTGAACAAGAGTAGCAGTTTCGGCCTCGTTTGTGCGTGATAGGCACTGTGAGCAAGCCTGGATGTGTGTGTCTGAGTGTGTGTGTCTGAGTGTGTGTGTCTGAGTGTGTGTGTGTCTGTGTGTGTGTGTGTCTGTGTGTGTGTGTGTCTGTGTGTGTGTGTGTCTGTGTGTATATGTCTGTGTGTATATGTCTGTGTGTATATATATATATATATATATATATATATATATATATATATATATATATATATATATATATATATATATTATGAAAAATGTGTGTGTAAATATAAAACTGGAGTTATTCTGGAGTAAGCCACTTCACCAAATACAAATTCCTAAATTCCCACACACTTGAATAGTGCTTTTTAACCCCTTAAATCCTTGAGAGATCTCCAGTGCATTGCTTCACAATATAATGGAGACCTATATAGCATTCAATGGGTTAAAAAAAAAAAAAAAAAAGACCAAATTCATTTAACTAATTTTTATTTGTCCCCTGTGATGCAGTTGGTTTACTCCAGAATAACTTATACATTATGGGCCCTTGTCTCTAAGTGACTGTACTTGACTTTCTAACTTCCTTTTGGAAAAAAAAAAATAGTGCTTTATCTAAATTCTCTCACAGAATGCTAAACCATTTAATAAAGTAATGGGACCCAGCCCATTACTGTCACATCATACTCTCACAAGCCTTTCTTATTCATACTAGTTTCTTTTATACAAAAAATGCACCTCCCACGCACTGTACATATAAGTTTTCTTTTACACTTAACGTGTCAAAGTGCTGTGCAAAGGCCTTTGTTTTGCTAGATTTATCACACTGTAAAGTGTAAATAGTTCAATTCTTTTTTGTGAAAGTCACTTCATTATACATAGAAACATAGAATTTGACGGCAGATAAGAACCATTCGGCCCATCTAGTCGCCCATTTTCCTACTGTAAAAACCTCAAACCTTTTTTTTGGTCCTTGGCCTTTTCTTACGTTAAGGACAGCCTTATGCCTATCCCTGCATGCTTAAAGGGGAACTTTCACCCCACAATAACTAAATCTCCACTTACTGCTCACCTGGCGACTAGCTGCTTAGTAGCGATAGTCGCCAGAAATCTTACCCGGTTCTCAAGATTTCGGCGTTTTACAGGAGCAGGAAGCACGGACGTCTCTTCACAGTGACGTCCGTGCGCCTGCGCTGTCAGTCCCTTGTGCACCGTACGGTGCACAAGGGACTGATAGCGTAGGCGCACGGACGTCACTGTGAAGAGACGTCCGTGCTTCCTGCTCCTGTAAAACGCCGAAATCTTGAGAACCGGGTAAGATTTCTGGCGACTAGCGCTACTAAGCAGCTAGTCGCCAGGTGAGCAGTAAGTGGAGATTTAGTTATTGTGGGGTGAAAGTTCCCCTTTAAATTCTGTCACTGTTTTAACTTCTGCTGGTAGGCTATTCCACTTATCTACTACCCTCTCAGTAAAGTAACTCTTTCTTACATTACATCTAAACCTGTGCCCCTCTAGTTTTAAACTATGGCCTCTTGTCCTAACATTTTTACTCCTTTGAAATATACTACGATCCCTCACTTTGTTGAATCCCTTCATGTATTTGAAAGTTTCAATCATATCCCCAATCTCTCTTCTCTCCTCCAAACTATACATGTTCAGATCCTTTAGTCTATCCTGATATTTCTTTTCCTGTAACCCAGTCACCATTTTAGTAGCCCTTCTTTGAATTTTCTCTAGAGTATCTATATCCTTCTGGAGATGAGGTCTCCAGTACTGTACACAATAATCTAGGTGAGGTCTAACTAGAGATCTGTAGAGTGGCATGACGCTTTGCTTTTTCTGCTACTAATGACTCTAACTATACAACCCAGTACCCTGCTTGCATTCCCCACCACTTTATTGCATTGCCTGCCTACCTTTAAGCCATTGGAAATAATTACTCCCAAATCCCTTTCCTCTGTTGTCTCTGACAGCACAGTACCCTTAATAGTGTATTTTTCCTTTGAATTTTTATGTCCCAAGTGCATTATTTTACATTTATCAACATTAAACTGCATCTGCCACACTTGTCCTTTCTTCTAATTTACCTGAACCATTTGTCATTTGGTTTATTCCCCCTGGAATGTGTATCCTATTGCAGATCTTGGTATCATATTCAAAAAGGCATACCTTTCCTTGAACTCATTTTGCAATATCACTAATAAAAATATTAAAAAGAATGGGCCCCAGTACAGATCCCTGAGGTACTCCACTAGTAACACTCCTTTCGTCCGAATATTCTCCATTGACTACCACCCTCTGTCTCCTGTCACTCACTCCATACTTCCCTTTCAGGTGGCTAAGTAATCAATCTTCTTGTGTTCAGGCTAGTGAGTAGAAATAGAGCAAGTAATCTGCATCATTTATAAAGATCACCCATACTCCTCAGCAAAAATAAAGTGAAAAAATATTATAGCCCAGATGTCAGTTACAAGAAAAGTTTAATAAAAGAATGACCAGATCAAGACATGTGCACCTACTTTAGAATCCTGAGTCTCCTACCAGCCTGGCCTAGCATCCCATGTTATTTCTTAAGGATCCAGAGTCTCTCTCACCAGCCCAGTGTCCCATGTGGACTATCTTTGAATAGCAGAAAATAGGGAATATCTATGGTCTGGTTCCACTTATTCTTGCACAGCTGATTCCTTCTTTTGATATATCTCACTAACTTACTTTGTCATCTCATATCTATTTGATACAACTATCTGGTAGAGGTATAGATCTACAGGGACCAAGTTTTATTCTTCCTTCTACATACAGGCACCCATATCTCCTCCCATAGATGACTGAGAATGTGTATGTGTGTTTGTATGTGTACCTTATGTGGTGTATATATAATATAATTAGACACAACACAAAAACAGAGCAGGTCACATCTGCTCCACATATACATATGTCTCCCAGTCCCAAAGTATACTGCACAAGGCAATTGGTGCAGTTGTGGTGATGAGAGAGGGAAAGTGTCAAAAGGGAGGGTGAAGCTGCCACCATGATTATGAGAAAAGGAGAGAGGATGAGGGAAGGAAGTGAAAGGGAGGTACCAAAGCATATTATTTTGTGTAATTCATGGTGGCAGTGTTTCTTTATAGGGAAGTGCAAACATCCCACCAATTCACATGTGTATTTGCATGTTTTAGCAAGTCGGTGCAGTGATTTGCAAGCCTCCCTGCACCCTCATGCACCTCCCTGAGAAAATGTTTGATGCAATGAGTTACACGCAATAAGTGTTTTATGTAAAGAAGCAAATCCTAAAGTGATCTGGACATGAGGGCGCAGGGGGTGAAGCCCAAATCACCGCTCTGAGAAAACAGATGTGGTGAACACTTTAGTGGTGGGGTTTGACCCCGCCCTACATATCCCATCTTCAGCCATTCCAGTGGCCGCAGAATGGAGAGTTTTGCATAACTCCTTTTTCCTACATATAGATATGTAATTTTGAGAGAATGGGCAGGGGAAGGGAGAGATTTTATTGGAAGTTACAGAACCACCCATACACTATGTGACACCCCCAACCTTGTTCATCTGTCCCACTGATAACGCCAGAACAACACATACTCTGACACACCAGCCTTGTTCCACTGTCCCACTGATAACGCCAGAACAACACATACTCTGACATGCCAGACTTGTTCCACTGTCCCACTGATAACGCCAGAACAACACATACTCTGACATGCCAGACTTGTTCCACTGTCCACTGTTAATCATGCAGTGTGTACATGTATTTTTGTGGCTGTCATGGGAGAGAGATGGAGAATAGAACAGGGTAGGAGGGAAAGTGCAGTTCCCAATGCACTTTGTGCCCAATGTGCCTAATAATGACTGGCTTATTGTTAACCTGGCTTCACAAACGCTCTGGCGGCTCTGCTGAGTTAGGAGAGGCAATCAGCCACCTCTTTTTATTATTTTTGTCCTGCTGTGAGACTTCGGCTGTTTTAGCAGCTGACCAGCTGCCTTATTTATATGCTATTAATAGTATTAGTAGTATGATATTAATTTATAGGCTATTAAAGGAATGTAAGTGCTCATTAAAGTAACACTCTATGCATATCTACTTGGCCTTCTAGCTCCCTACTTGGGACCATAAAAAGACATAGGGGGAGATGCACTAATGTGTGATAAAGAGGTTATAACGTGGAGATGATTTCTCCAGTGATATCCCTTTTGCAAGCCCTATGTTATTCTATGGAGCTCGGGTTGGATTCAAATGCAGGTGCTAATTTTATCTCCGGGTTTCCCAACTTCAATAAGAAATTTTTGATAAAACGGGTGGTAACATTTATCTCTTGCATTTGAATCCTGCCCGTAGTGCACTAAGATTTATCAAGTGCGAGAGATCTTAGTGTATTGGCTCCATAGAATAACATAGGAACTGTAGAAGTGATCTCAATGGAGAGCTCATCTCCACTTTATCACCTCTTTATCACACCTTAGTGCGTCTCCCTCACAGCACTGTTATATGCAAAAGGGAGCAATTTTGTGGTAACTGTGGCAACTGCACCATAGAGAAGAAGTAAAACCCCCCACTGATTTAAGTGGGGCTTTTAATCCTTTCAGTGCCAAAGGGGTATGCAACACATACCCCTCTGGCACTGAAAGGGTTAACCCATTGATGTTTAACCCCTTTCCGACAATAGACGTACATGTATGTCCCGCGAAAACTGTCACTTAGTGACAGAGGAAGTACATGTCCGGGTCCCCACGCGGCTGCACGCCGTTCGGGGATTCCTGAATAATTAAAAAAATAAATAAATAAATTCTTAACCGAGTGTTAAATGATGGCCACGTGTGCATGCGGCCGGTGACTAAGGGGATAAAGAGCGCTTTTGCCATGCGTAAGAGACCTCACTTGCATTCAAGTGGTTAAAAGCCCCATTGAAATAAGTGGAAATTTGAGGAATTTTTCTTCCTTCCCTTTCTTGCAGTTGCTTTGCCTCAGAACTGCGAGTCTTTTACTTTGTGCACATGACTCATATTCACAGATGTTGTCCTCTTCTTGAGTCTGTATATAGATTTTCTATCCTGGTTTCTTTTGTTTAATCTTTTCTTTCTTGTAGGCTCACAGTTGGCAGCCTGGAATAAAAAATCCGTATCGTGGGCTTGTTGTGTGGCCCGTTCCAGAGAATGTAGAAATCACTGTGACTCTCTTCAAAGTAAGTCTATTCATTTCAGGTAAAGGAGCAGTCATGCTTCATAAAAGCAAATCGTTCACTTTTATTAACCATGTCAGTGCCACAGGGGTGTTCAGTATCTGCAATGCACTGGGAACCCTTCTGGCAAGCAGAGTGTTATGTGCAACTATAAATAATATATGTAAAACTTCAATCTCGTAAGTCTTTCCTAGTTTCCGGTCTTTCTGTGCTAGCAGATAGGACAGTGGTTCCTAACCCACGCCCTCAGGGCCCACCATCAGGCCAGGATTGGACGCTTTCGTTTTGAACAGGGCTGTCCAAGTTCAGTCTTTGAGGGCCACCAATAGGCCAGGATGTAAGGATTTCCCTGATTAAATACAGGTGAGTTAAAGGGGATGTACCACCTATAAAAAGGTGTTACCATCTGCTTGGTTAATAAAAGTTCTACTAGGAAAGCTGTTTAAAAAAAAAAAAAAAAAAAAATCTAACTAATAGTAAAGCTGTTCCCTCTTCTGTGCTGTACACTTCCGCATTATGTGCACAGCACAACACTTCTGTGCGTTCTATTTCTCCTCCCACCTCCCTCCCAGCTGCCCCAGGGAGAGCAATATCTTTATAAGTAGTTAGATTAAAAAAAAACAAAAAACACAACTTTCCTAGAATAACTTTTATTAACAAAGCAAATGTTAACACCTTTTTATAAGGTGATACATCCCCTTTAATTGGTGGCTCATTCATTGTGACTGACTCACCTGTGCTTAGTCAGGGAAATTCTTAAATCCTGGCCTGTTGGTGGCCCCTGAGAAGTGGAACTTGGACAGCCCTGCTTTTGAAGATTACATGCAAGTTAATCAAACTTACTTAGCTTCTAATTAACTCACCTGGGTTCTAGCAAGGAAATCTTTAACCCCTTATGGACCAATGATGTGCAAGGTCCGTCACTGTGGTTCTGCACTTACGGACCAGAGACGATCCTGGCACGTCATGGAATTCAGGGGTATCTGTGCAGTTGCATGCCACTTGGGGAACCCTGAATCCAACGCACAAATTTTTCTTGGTCCTTAGCTTCCGACTGCTCAGTCGTTTAAATTCTGACCTGTTAGTGGGCCCTGAGAGCATGAGTTGGGAACCACTGAGATAACATATCAGACAAACTGCTTTGTATTCGGATGTCCCTCTTACCCATGGGAAATCACCAGAGAGTGTGCCAATCAAATTAATTTTTGTTTTACTAACAGACAACATAATTGTGACCCACCTTACAATCGTCTGTTTTGTGAAAATCAGAACATTAATTTTGTAAAAGTTGCTCCTTTTTTGCTAAAATAAAGCACTGGGGTTAGCAAGACTGGATAGAAATTTCACGTGCCCTTAGGTGATGGGTTCTTAGCTCCGCGCAGGGGAACACCCCACTTCTCACTTAAATTTGTCTTTAGCCCCGCCCACTTCTCTGTTTTCACCGAATAGTCACTTGGGTCCTTATATTCAAAAGAGAAGTGGAGAAATTCTGGGGCAAACCAGATGCACTATATCGGAGAACTAAACATTCTCATTGATCTAAATTAGGCTTTTAACCCTTGGAATGCTATAGAGGTAACATAGTAACCTAGTATATGAGGTTGAAAAAGACCATCAAGTTCAACTTTTGCCTCATAACCTAGTTCACAATGCACTAGAGACCTGGCTAGCATTCAAGGTGTTAGTAAGCTCTGTTACAATCAATGGGAAGTTTTTGAATTGTTGTCTCCTGCGATGCTGTTAGTTTGGTGCAATTTTCTTTTAAAAAATGGCACTTAGGCTGCTACATGCAAGCATTAAAATGTCTGTTAACCCCCTTGGCTGCTAAAGAGGTTTCAATGTGTTGCTTCATAATGCATTGTAGACTTCTCTAGCATGTAATGGGTACAATAATGGGCAGTAAAGGTGTACGTAAAACAGAAAATAAAACCAGCCACCATAAACCAGGAGCAGGTGTCCTGTGCACTGGTATTGCTCAGCCCACACCCACAGAGTGTGGGTGCCCCTCAACACTTGGAGCTCTAGACAGTTGCCTAAACTGCCTAATGTCAGATGCAATCCTCTGTCCGTGGTGACATGAATAGATTGCATCCCGCATTGCACTGCAGTCTGTAACTAGAGCCAAGCAGAGGTTGTACCAGAATTATTCTAGCTGGGAAAGGTGGTCTGCTTATTAGTTCAAAACTTTTATTACCTTCAAAATACTCTCTGCGCACCAAACCCCCCCTATATATATATATATCTGCCACCCAGAGGGATAATATACATTTGACCTTCCACCTCAAAGGGACATTATCACCCAAAATGATATTTTTGGGTGATAATCCATTAAAATATTATGTACTTCCTGTAAACAATTTTTTAAATGCTCTTACATAATATATGAAAGTTCTAAAATCTTTTACAATGAAAGTGGCTACACACAGCTAGAATGTTTGTCCGATGTAGTCATGCGCAGTAGAGACTGCCCGAACGCACACAATGGGAGCATTCTGTGTGTTCGGGCAGTCTTTACAGTGCATGACTGCATCTCGTGTGCCTCCAGAGAGGCAGCAGCAGTACGCAGAGCAGGACCGGCCTCTTAACCCTTTGAGTGCCAGAGGGGTACGCAATGCATCCCTCTGGCACTCGAAGGGTTAATATCACCTGGACCTTGGCCCATGTACATGGGCTTTTACACTAGTGAGTGTGTGTGTGTGTGTGTGTGTGTGTATATATATGTATATATGTATATATATATATATATATATAATATTTATTTTTACTTTTTTTTTATACAAATTCTGTATATGATGATGATAATATGGGTATGACCTTCATTTTTAGGTGACCTTATCTCTTTAAAGGGATAGTATTCACAAAAACAGCAGCTCCAATTAATCTTTATAGTATTTGAAACATAGAGAGTGCCATTTCAGTACTGTCAGAGTTGTAGTTCAAAAGTAATTGAATGAGAAAGTATCCCCCTCCCGCCCCTTTTACCTAGTGTAAGCCACCCTCCCCTCAGATGTGGATTCTGGTCCACAGACCAGACAGCTCACAGCAAGGGACAATCTTCTTACTGTGAGAACAATGAAAGCCTTGTCCCCATTGACAGGTTTTTCAGGTTTTTCCTTATGTTAATTGAAGATTGTCCCTCTCTGCGATCCACTTGGACACCACCCTGCTGCTCTTAGGTGAGCAGTGTTACTTCAGTAAAAGGGGCGGGAGGTGGGATACTTTATCATTCAATTACTCTTGAACTACAACAGTATTGAAATAATACTCTTCATGGCCCAAACACTATGGATATTAGTTGGAGCCACTTTTATTATGAAACATTACTATCCCTTTAAGATTTGTTTTACAGAGTATTAAAATCTGCATATATGTTATAAATTACCTTTATATGTTTGTGGCACAAGATGGTACTTTGTAATGATTCCCTACTTCCGATATATTTTCCATGCCAAACATGCCATTTGCTTTGTTAGAAATCCCTCCAGTGTTTGTGGCCTCTTCCAAGATTCATTCATAGCACAGTGGTCCGTATGTATAAAAACAAAGCGAAGAGATTCTGGGGGAAGCCAACTTCATTATAAGGGACAAAACAAATTGTCATTAATTTAAATGGGGCTCTTAAAGGGGCAGTATAGGGGCAAAACAGGTTCATTTTAGGTGAAAGGATAGTTCCTGCTGAAAACAGCAATGGCTTAGTCATTGCTGTCTTTGTAACTTTAGCAGTTTTACTTTTCCAGTGTCTTCAAGCAGGGTGATATCACAGGTTGGTTTTGTGCTCCTGTAATATCCCCATAGAGTTCACTGTAATACTGTGTCTGTCACACTCAGCTTTTCAGTGGCTATAAGAGCAACAGCACCACCTGGCTGCAAAACATCTTGAATTTAAACTTTCAGAAAAAAATGCCAAGTTGTAATTTTAATAACTTTTGAAAGAGCGTTGGGAGTATCCTTGTTTTACTCTATAGGAAAAGCCCTACAACATTTTTTTTTTGTAAGTGTGGTATACTGTCCCTTAACCCCTTGAATTCTAATGGTCTGCAACACATTGCTCTATAACAGGGCTATCCAAGTTCAGTCATCAAGGGCTATAAACAGTCTAGGATTTAAGGATTCTCCTGATTAAGCAGAAGTTTGCCAGTCAAAATGAATGAGCAACTGATTGATTCACCTGCTCTTTATCAAGGGGATCCTTAAATCCTGACCTCTTGGTGGCCCTTGAGGACTGAACTTGGGCAGCCCTGTCCTATATTATTTAAGTGGTTAAGTGTTTTTGAAATCAGTGGGCATTTGGGGAATATTTATTTGTCCCCTATGGAGCAGTTGGTTTGCCCTAGAACTGTAGCACTTTGCTTTTGTGCATATGGACAGTAATGTATTAATACTGGCCCAGCATAAAGTGTCACAGTGCATCAGCAACATGTAATGGTTGATTTCTCAAAACGTATTTATTTTACAAATGAATAGCTAGGGTAAAGGCAGTATTTAATTCTATCTTGTTAACCCTATGAGTGGAAGTGGGTATGCAATGCATTGCAGAGCAATGCGTTGCATACCCTCTGGCACGCAAAGGGTTAACAAGACAATATGTGCCAATAGGTGTCCTTTTAAAGGGGATCTTTTGCTCCTATAAAAGTTAGGCTTAGTAGATACAGTATATAGCTATAATGTTGAAAACATTAATTTGTTTTTAAAACAAATACGCTATGTGGGCTAAAACTATTAATTACGTAGTACCCTGCACCCTACTTCCGCATACACTGGTTTTGCTGGTCTGCCTCTGCTCCCTTCCCAGTACCCAGCCTCCTCCGATGATGGAGGCTTTCTGTCTGTAAGCTGAAGCAATCTCATTGGCTAGATATCGATCTCTGCCAATGAGATCGCCCCAACTTACAGACATTGGAGGAGGCTGGGAGCAGAGGCAGTGTGGCAATCTGCTGCAAGACCAGTGTATGCGGGAGTAGGGTGCAGGGCACTATGTAATCAATAGTTTTAGCCCACATAGCGTATTTTTTTAAAAAACTAATTAACGCTTTCATCATTATAGCTATATACTGTATCTAATAAGCCTAACTTTTATAGGGGTGAGAGATCCCCTTTAAGTCTGCTTTAGAGTAATTAGTTTTTGTTTGAAGCAGGAATATTCATAAAGCATAAGTCTCTTTGAATGTGATTGTACTTGCTGTATTGGTGTGTAGTGTATTTTAACCCTTTAAAGAATAGCGGATTGCACAACGCCTTGAAAACACACACTTTTGTTGAAAGCGTTAATAGATTTTACAGTACATATTCGGGTTAACACCATAGTGAACAGTGACGTGGTGGGACTGTCATCAGTAGATTTCAACTAAAGGATCAATGACGGTCCTAGCACTTCAAGTATTTTCCACTCACATATCTCCTGCGGGATTGCTATGAGCACTACCTTGTTCTGAAACTGACTGCTCCAAGACTGAATTGGTCACTAACAGACCCCTCTTTGGCAAGCCGGCACATGTGATCAGTCGTGTGCCGGCTCGCTGAATGAGATGAAAGCAGTCCTTAAGGGGGGGGAGGGGATACACTCCTCAGGACCTCTGTTAAGGCATTAACCCCTTAAGGATGCAGGACGTGCCAGGACCGTCATGGGTGAACTTGTCATAAGAACCCAGGATGGGCCTGGCACATCATTGAATGTACTGCTCCCCACGCAGCTGCACGCTGTTTGGGGATCCTGGAGTCCATCCCTGGAAAATAAATAAATAAATCATGCTTCGTGGTCCTTAACTGCCGGCCATGCCGCTGAGCAGCTAGTCCTTAAGGGGTTAAAGAACACAGCTTACAAATGCACTAGATAACTCGAGCCTTCACTTGAGCCAGGTGGAATGTGTGTGTCCCTGTAGTGTAGGTGACTTGCTCTAGAACTGCTCCATTTTTGTTTAGCTCATATGGTCCATATTTATGTATAGCATTTTCTCATAGTGAATTCCTTGTACATTACTATACATTAACCAGGAAAACACTCTCGCTCGTTGATAAATAATGCACAGGGCCATAGTCATCAGACTAAAGAAGTGTAGTTCTCTCTCGCAAACCAGCTTCATCATTGGGGAAAATAAAAATTCCCATTAATTTAATCAGGACTTTTTACACCTTGAATGCTTGAGGTGTCTTTTTTGCATTGTGTTGGAGACTTTTCTAGCATTCAAGGTATTAAAAAAAACCCCAGTTAAATCAATGGGAATTTTCATTTCCTCCTATGGAGCATTTGGATTGCTCCAGAATTACACTTCTTTAATATGATGAACATGGCCCCTAGAATATTTAGGAATTATCATTTGCAGGCTGTGGCAGTAAGCAGTGTGTGATAATCAGCATGTCTCGCCCTTTGATACATTTGTGTTGGTACCTCAGTGAGTTGCTCTCTCTGTGGGTACCAGCTGAATGCTGTTTTGATGACACAGGAACTGCTAATGTTAGAAAGTCAAATCTCTCTAGAGAGCTTTAAACATCCATTACTTGACTCAATATTATGCTGTACTTAAAAAGCTGTATGACAAATGCTCTACGCCAAATGCAAAATGCTGTATGCTATATGCTGTGCACCAAATGCTATACACAATACACCAAGCGCACTACGCTAAACTCTAAATACAATATGCCAAATGCTATATGACATACGCAATACGCCAAATGCCAAACGCTATATGCAGTATACAAAAAGCTATACGATTGTGGCTCTTTTACGCGCTTTGGCTCTCTCTCGCGCTCTGTGGCTCTCGCGCGCTCTGTGGCTCTCGCGCGCTCTCTCGCGCTGTGTGGCTCTTTCGCCCGCTCTCGCGTGCTGTGTGGCTCTTGCGCCCGCTCTCTCGCGCTCTGTGGCTCTCTCGCGCTCTGTGGCTCTCTCGCGCTCTGTGGCTCTCTCGCGCTCTGTGGCTCTCGCGCCCGCTCTCTCGCGCTCTGTGGCTCTCACGCCCGCTCTCTCGCGCTCTGTGGCTCTCGCGCCCCCTCTCTCGCGCTCTGTGGCTCTCGCGCCCGCTCTCTTGCGCTCTGTGGCTCTCGCGCCCGCTCTCTCGCGCTCTGTGGCTCTCGCGCCCGCTCTGTCTCGCGCCCGCTCTGTCTCGCGCTCTGTGGCTCTCGCGCCCGCTCTGTCTCGCGCTCTGTGGCTCTCGCGCCCGCTCTGTCTCGCGCGCTGTGGCTCTCGCGCCCGCTCTGGCTCTCGCACGCTGTGGCTCTCGTGCCCGCTCTGGCTCTCGCACTCTGTGGCTCTCGCGCACAGGCTCTCGCACGCTGTGGCTCTCGCGCACACTTCATTGATGGAGAGTTGTGTAATGCAATCTGTTAAACACCTTTTTGGACCTGAAACGGCTAAGCTCTGAAAATTCAACAAGCCAGTCATTAAAGCAGTCATTGTTTTATTAACCTCACGGGCAACACCAATATTGCTAGTAGAAAATAATTTTGCCACTGCCTGGGTTACCAGGGCTATGGCGATCTGGGGTGATCAACTTTTGGATGCTATCCAAATACATGCTTCCAAGGATAACCTGAAGACATTTCTCTCTCCAAGATACTTGAAGTGAATACTTATCTTGCTAAAGTAGCCTTTGAACCTACCAGGTTCTCAGGGAACTAATCGACTTTTGCAGTGGCTGCACATTGCAAAATGTGGCTTAAGATTTGGTCAGCTGAGCAATCTTCCAAGAAATTTCTGGTTTCTCTTCCCTTTCTGGTTAAGCAGTTTGTTTGGACCTGATCTGCTCCTTGCTTATCTCACGTTACTCCTAACCATTCTTTTATCAAAAAAAAAAAAAAAAAAAAAAAAAAAGACACATGGTTTTTGTTATCCCTGCCAGTTCAGGAACTTGCATTCGTATTCTTCCCAAAACCCAAACAGGCTTGGGTAAGAAAGAAAACTTCTCAGAAGGCAATTCTGACAGGTCCACCTCTGCATGACTCTTGGGGTCTTGGTGTATCTCTGCTTGTAGGGGGTCACCTCTGTTTTTTTTTTTTTTTTTTTTTCCACAGTTCATGGGCAATTTCAGTGACACAAGTCGGTGGGTTTTGTCAGTGATTAAAGTCCCTTCCCCCTCACCATTTTATCTGTCCAGAGTTCCTCGAAATCTGGATTGGGGCTGCCAAATTCTAGACTCTATTTCCTCTTTGACAGAAAACCATGTACTGAACTGACTGCTTCACCAGATTCTACTCAAATCTCTTTGTGGTTCCCCAAAACAATGGTTTATGTCGTCCTATATTTGACTCCATCAATTTGTGTTCAGAATGGAATCTGTACCATCTGTCATAGCAGCTTTGTGTCTGGTTGAGTTTCTTTCCTCCCTGGACTTGGAGGACACTTATCCCGATCATCAGGGTGGTCATTGTTTTTAGGACAGATGTTTTTAGTTCATATCCCTTCCATTTGGTCTGGTGTCTGCACAAAGGTCCTGTCTGCCTTGGCAGCTCGCATCCATGCTCGAGAGATCTCTTTGACCCCATATCTAGACTACCTTTTACTCAAGGATGCTTCGGAGGTAACTTTACTCACACAGATTGAGCAAAAAGTTTTCATTATATAACAGCACTTTTGGGTACCTAATTTTGAAAAAAATCTTCTATGGTTCCTTCAATTTCTAGACATGCATTTCAACACCATATAAGGGAAGGTATTTCAGCCAGATGACAAGATTCAGTTCTTGTTTCACCAGGTGTCTCGGGCAATATCCTGGCCATCGGCAACAGTGCAGGAGTACATGAAGGAAGGTATTAGATTACCACGTGTCTGTGTGCCAACTGAGGCTCACATCCACGACCTTTTCAACGTCAGATTGTATTGGTCTTTCTACAGTACTGTGTTCAGAAAGGAATTAACCTTGGTTTCATCGAGGTACAGACTTCAGCTCTTTCTGTGCTCTTCCAGTGGTGCATAGCCTTGCATCTGATAATCAAACTTTGTTCAAGGTGTAGCTCATGCCTAACCTGTCTTTTGGTATCCCACTACACCATGGGTTTTAAATCTGGTTTTCAGATTGCGCCAGAAGCCCCCCTTTAAACTCTCTTCTGTTTATTTGTGTCTGTTGATGCTAAAGACAGTGTTTATTCTGGATGTTGTGTTTGTTTAGAGGTTAAGTGAACTTTAGGCTTTATCCTGTAAACCTCCTTTACTGGTCTTTCACAGGACCGGATAGTTTTGTATACTCCTATGGGCTTTTTGCAAAGGTTGTGTTCCACCAAGAAATTCTACTTGCTTCTGTTTTTTCAGCTCCTTCTAATACACGAGAGCAGGAACTTCATCTAATGGATGTTGTAAGATGCTTGAAGTTCATCGCACACAGCCTTTTTGGAGGTCCGATTCCCTCTTGGACATTCTTGAGGGCCCGCGTACAGGCCAAGCTGCAGATTACTGTAGCCTTCTGGATTAAAGGGACCATTCGCCAGATGTATGTTTTCTGAAAAAAACCTGTACCTTTTTGTCAAGACACACTCTACCAGGTCAGTGGGTGCCTCTTGAGCCTAAAAATAAAATCATGCCACTGCTGAGCAGTTGTGTAAGGTAACGAGTTTGTCTCTGCACATCTTCACCAAGCACTAACATGTGAATGTGCTGGCTTTGGCTGAATCCAGTTTTGGTGAAAAGGTCCTTTAGGCTGTGTTGCCTATAAAAGCGTATTTCTTACTTTTTCTCAGATAACAGAACGCTGTTAGTTTGTTTTTTTTCTTAATATTTGGTGTGCTAGTTAATTGTCTGACACCCGAGTTTCATGTTGTATCAGTTTAGTCCTATGGATACTGGTCTTAAATTGAGGGTTTTCTCTTTTTCCTTCCCTTGAATCTTGGTGGATAGCTTTAGTAAATCCCCATGCTCACAGTGTTCCACATTGTATGACAGAGAAAAGAGAATTTTAGTGAACTTAGCTTTAAATCATTTTCTCTTGTTGCTTCTGAATAAAAACCCATTGGCTGAATTTCCAGGTAGAGGGATCCTCTTGGGTTCTCTGTTCAGAGGATTTCCATATTTTCTTTCACTTCTGTCTGTTTTATCTTGACTTTGCTATATGACCAAACTGGATTTTAGCTGGCGGGGGTAAAATGGAGGAAACAAGGGAATCTCAGAGACCTGTTTTGGGAGTGCCCTGCCCTCCAGCGGAGGAGACTTTAACCCATGGTTCCTGTGTTCCACATGGACTAAGAGAAAGAGTTAACAATAAGGTCACTAAAATACTTTTATTTTTCTTGAGTGCAGTCTGCAAGTGGCCCTGTTACCTCAATTTTTTTTATTCATATTTTAAAGCTTCATTGAAAACTGCATTTTATTTCTATGAAAAGTGAACGTCTTCTGGTGCAGCACAGACATAACTGAAAACCTTCATTAAAGGGATAGTAATGTCTCTGAGTCTTCTATATTGTTTTTAGAACATGCAGCACTATGTTTAATTACTTACATATTAGATATTCAAGCTGAAAGAATCCCCCTTTCGCCCCTTCTGGTCGCCTCTCCTTAGAGCTGCAATCCGGTCGTTCCTCGCTGCTTTCCATCCTTCATCCAGACCAGACAGAGAGGCAGCGTGATGCTGCCAGAAGGGGTATCCTTTCAGTTTGAATATCTTTTGAACTACAAACATGTAAGTAATTAAACCTAGCTCTGCATGCTATAAAAAACATCTAGAAGACTTGGAGCTAAACTTTAATGTAGACATTACTATCCTTTTAACTTGATACATCACTGAAAAGCTTCATTAGCATTTAATACTGTACTGGCCACTGCAGTTAGCATGCTATAGTATACATTCGCATACAGTGGCAATTGTAGATATCTCCTTAACTTTTTCATTTGTTTGTCTTTTGGTTATCATGACACAGTTTTAAATGAGGTTTTGAAATATGCAGACTTGAATCATGATGACAGGTCCACTTTAAAGAGTGTGTAGATTCATACCTGTGTAGATTCATATATATTTATTATCTTACCCAACCCCTTTCCCTAAAGTGAACATGTAACTTTGATTCAAGTTTGCGTATTGAAAACATAATTAAAAGCTGCCTATTTGTCATGTTGGCTAAAAGACCGTTTAAAGAGATATTCACAATTGATACTCTATGCTAAGAGCGGTACACATGCTATTTCATATGCTAATGAAGTGCTGTGCTGCACCAGGAGACATTTCCCAGCAATAAAAGTGTGCATATTACTTAAACTATACATGAGGGATTTTTGTTAACATGTTATTTATATAGAGCGTTTTGAATGAAGTTTTCAGATATGTAAAAAAAAAAATAATAATAATAATAAAAAAAAAAAAAAAATCAAGGTGCCAACTCTGCTTTAAAGCTTTGAGTGCCAGAGGGGTACGGAATGCATTGCAAAGTGCGTGTGAGCAACTTCGTGCGAGAACACGTGTGAGCGCGTGGGCAACTGCGCACGTGTGAGCGATATTGCATGCGAGTATCTGTGCATGTGCGAGCAAAAGCATGTGTGAGCTTATGTGTGTTGTGCCTAATAGCATTGTGCATATTGCGTTTTTCCTATTGCATACAGTTTTGACTACAGAATCTTGCCTATACCGTTTGGAATACATTGTCTTGGGTAAGCAATATTTGGCATATTGCTTCTAGTGTTTGGCATGTATTTTTCAGTGTATTGCGTTTGTCCTACAGCATTTAGCGTACAGCGTATTGCTCTCTATTTTTAACATAGCTCTTTGTGTATAGCTTTTGGAGTATAGCACTTGGCGTACATCATTTTGTTCTCTATGTATAACTTATAGCTCTGTGTGTATAGCATTTGGCGTATTGCATGTACCGTTTGGCGCATTGCATTTGGCATACGGAGTATAGCTTTTGGAGTATAGCATTTGCTTTTGGCATAGAGAGTATTACGTATATCGATTTGCATATAACTCTTGTGTATAGTGTTTGGCATACACCATTTGGCGTATTGCATAGAACATTTCGGCATGTAGTGTATTGCGTATGAATTATACCATCTGGAGTACTGTATATAGCATTTAGTGTATAGAGTTTGGCTTATGCGTATAGTATTTGGTACGTAGCCTATTGTGTATAATATTTTTACGTTTGGAATATGGAGAACCGCTTTTGCCGTACGGCGTTTGGCATATAGTGTATAGCATTGTACATTTTGCATAAAACGTTGTACGTGTACTGTTTAGCAAGTAGCATTTTGCATGTATTGTTTGTGTAATGTACGTTGTGTGTTATGTGCGTAGCGTGTGTGTGTATATATATTTATATATAATATAAAAAATATACATAATGTCCATTGTAGCCTCTGCATCTCTTTACAGAGTTTTTGACAGAAGTGGCCAGGTGTGCTATACCCCCCTGGCCACTCCTGTCAAAACCGCTCCATTTCTATTTCTTTAACCCTTTGAGTGACAGAATGGTATCCAGTGCATTGCAAATTCAATGCATTGGATACTGCCCTGGCATTCAAAGGGTTAACTGGTATTGGATATCGTGTCCATTGAGAAATGCATGATTATTTGTTGCTGGACTCAATGACTTCAAACTATTCCCAGTTGCCTTTATTCCTCCTTAAGGACCAGATGACCTTCAGGACCTGTGACAATCCTAGCACGTTGCATACATTTTACTTTCACTGCTCCTCCAGAAGTACTGTAAGTAAAACAGCGTAAAAAATTGGCTGCTTCAAGACTGGCGTGGTCTCTCTTAGACTCCAACACAGCACGCCGGTACATGTAACCAGTCACGTGTACCAGCGCATCGGGGAGGATCAAAGCGCCGTTAAGGGAAAGTAACTTCTCTGGACTGCTGGTCCTTAATGGGTTAAGAAGCCTTTAGTGGGATAAGTTTACAAAAAAGTATGTATATCTCCATGACCATGATATCCAGCATTACTAAAAGTTATTGGAGGAAAGGTGTGTTTAAAAAAAAAAAAAAAAAAAAAAAAAAAAATCTAACTAATTGTAAATTTATTCCCTCTTCTGTTCTCTGCATTATGTGCACAGCACAGCTTTTCAGCACGTCCTATTTCTCCTCCCACCTCCCTCCCAGCTGCACCAGGGAGCGCGTTCACATTTCCCTTCGGTGTGCTGTGAATTGCTCCTGGCGTTACAGCAAGCTCTGATAAGCATTACCAGCATTACTATGAACGTGCTTTCTGGTGCAGCTGGGAGGGAGGTGGGAGGAGAAATAGGTTGTGCTGAAGAGCTTTGCTGATCAGTATAATGGGACAAGCTGATTCTTCGGCTCTCGAAGAGGGAATATCTTTACAAGTAGTCAGATTTTTTTTTTAAATAAACACAGCTTTCCTACAGTAACTTTTATTAACAAAGTGGATGGTAACACCTTTTTATAAGGTGATACATCCCCTTTAACCACTTAAGGACTACGTGACATGCTATGACCTTCACGGTACTTATACCCTTAAGGACCAGTGACGGTCATAGCACGTCACGTACTATTTACTTACAGCGCTCTAGCGGGAGCGCTGTAAGTAAAAATGGGGCCTAAAATTGATCGCTCCAAGACCGGACCGATCTCTCTTAGGCCTCAAAGCGGCGCGCCAGTACGCGTAACAGGTCACGTGTCCCGGCACTTCGGCAAGGATCAAAGTGGTCCTTAAGGGAAGGTAACTTCCCTGGACCGCTGGTCCTTAAGGGGGTTAAAGACTAGCAGGCTCAAAATGTACATTCCCTCCAATATCTCACAAGTGATTTAAAGGTACATTCACATTCTTACTTCCATAGAACTGCTAAAACATACATCTCTTTGTACTCTGGATATGTTAAAGGGACACTAATGTCCCATAAAAAAGTATGCTTGTTTTGTAGACATTTAAAAAATACATTATTTGGCACCAATCCTATCTGGTTTGAGAGATATTTGCTTTTAAAGTTCCTCCCTCCCGCCCCTTCTCCTGACATCAGTGCTGTGCTGTGACAGCAGGAGATCCTGGTTCGGGGACCAGCCTGTGGCTCTGGAGCCGAAATTGCATTATTTAAAAAGAATTACTTCGTTGGAAAGGTCTACAAAGTGTGCCTGATTTGCAAGCACACTTTGTAGACCATTCACATAAAGTAGTTTTTTTTTTTTTTTTTTTTTAAATAACACAGTTTCGTCTCTGCTGAAGAGCCTCATCAAGTCGCACGACTTGAATCTCCTGCTGTCAGCTGTAAGAAGGAACTTTAGCGGCTAATATCTCTCAAAACACAAAGGTTTGAGAGATAGGATTGGTGCCAAATCATTTTATTTTTTAAACGACTACAAAACAAGAATATTTTTTATGGAACATTACTGTCCCTTTAAAAGCCAAATATATAATACAGCTGCAGTGTGTATGAAAGTGATCGCTTTTCTTTACATGGCATGATGCTTTTCTGTCCTGTAAATGAATTCTTATTACATTCAGTGTATGTGATCACTCCTGTGCCTGAGTTTCTCTCTGATACAGAATGAACCCAGCAGAGCTCCCTTTCCATTCTGTGCCGAAAAAGGTACAAAATGTTCATGCAGTTATATAGGGTACAAGAGCACAGAAAAGGTACCATATATATATATATATATATATATATATATATATATATATATATATATATATATATATATATATATATATATATATATATATATATATGAACATTTATGCCAGTGGTTCTCAATCTTTTTTTTTTTTTTTTTTTTTTTTTTTTTAACCGGGGACCCCTTATGTACAATCTAGGTTTTTAGGTGCACCATTAACATTTTATTGTAAAGGGTGTTATGAAGGGTACAAATACCGTAAGTATTTAGTTTTTATTAGATTTCACAATCCATATAACAAAAACATATATATTACACACAAAAATATTAAGAAATATACATCTGAAACTCAGCATTCATATTTTTGTTAAAGTTTTCATACAAAATAAGGGGCACCCTAAGTGGATTCTGTGGCACATCAAAATGTCACAAAACACTGGTCAAAAATCACTGTATTATAACAACTATTGTATGCAGTTCATTGCCAGGCTAATAAACTGCAGTAAATGTTTACATAAACTTACATGTCTACGTTGTTGATAAAGATAATCGAATGTGTAGCAATGTGTTTGAGATGTCTCTAGCATCCAATGGGGTTAACAGAATTCACATGAAAGGCACGATTGGCTATGTCCAAGGGCCAAAAATGCCCCCGACCTATAACATGAGTGGGCAACCTGTAACCTTCCAGTTGTTTTTGGATTGCAACTTTCATTATCTTCTTATGACCATACCTGGGAGCTTTTTCTGGTGTACTCCACAGAAAGGGGAGTCCTGTGCTGCTGCTGGGGGGAGATACTGGATAAATATGCCTCAAAAAAGGGTGGGGCTTAATTGTGAGAGGAGGCAGGTCTTACAAAACATAAAACATACTGTGAAGAACAGGCTGGAGAAAGAGCAGAAGTTGGCCGAGAATTTGCCCTGGAAACTCTGTGTTTTGCTGGTAATTACCGGGTCTCCAGGGCAAATCTGGAGAGCTCCCAATTATGTGTATGACATATAATATATAACAAGCTTGCCATTGGCCACTCCTCCTTAGTCAATATTTAAATCACTGTTCTGATCTTTAAGCTACAACGGCAGATTTGGGTCCCCTGAATGTTAATAGAATCCTCAGATATTTCTAGGTCCTTTCTGTATTTTAAAGTTGTGCAGTTGCTCAGGTTGATCTCACAGCTGCAGACTGCTTCTTGCTTTAGGGAACTAGCCTAGGAAGTTGATATTTAGAATGTCTTAACAACATGACTGTCTGGTTTCAGTTGTGACACATTGAACTTTTCAGTGAACCAGAGAAATTATCTGGTGGTGACATATTTGCATTGGAAAGAAACACCTGCAGAAGTCTGCAATACAGGCTCTTTAATTAACCCCTTGTGGACCAGAGCTGTGTTCAGAGTATTATGAAGCAATTTGACACAAATACCCCTGGTCCTCAAGGGGTTAAAAAAAAGTGTGACCAACCAAATAAATCATTTATGTTTAAAGTGGACCAGTCACTTTAGCATAAGATTAATTTGCTTTGAAGATAATGAAAAACTGTGTATATGTTGCACTGTATGTTTTAACCCTTTGAGTGCCAGATGATTTGCGTACCCCTCTGGGGGTTAATATAAATAGTGTTTGAGAAATAAACCTTTGTTGGTGGCACAGTGTGGCTCTTTATAATAATTAACCCTTTGACTGCCAGACAGGTATCCAACGCATTGCATTACCCCTCTGGCATTCAAAGAGTTAAAGGGGAACTATCACCCCCTATACAAGTTTGCCTCATATAGCGATAAACTGTAATTTTTTTTTTTGTTACACAATGCATACAGTGGTGTAACAATAGGGGGTCACACCTGCAACCGGGTCCTCCATTCCAGGGGCCCGGTCTCCCCCTGCGACTTCTCCCACTTGGTGCCCGCAGCAAGCAGCTGAGGTATGTGCTTTCTTTCTCACAGACCTCTAGCAAATGAGGCTCCCTCTACAGCACAATAGTAGTAATGTAGAGTGCTGGGAGATGACATCATCTCCCAGCGCTCTGCATTACTGAAGAGGACCATGCGGGAGCTCCAGCTAAAGAGGTCCCTGCAGAAGGAGGCACAGACCTCTCCAGCCATGCCGCTGGACCACCAGGCAGGTTGGAGATGGGCATGGGTAGGGGGGTGTCAGTAGGGGAAATGTGGAGACAATGTAGCAATTCTGGAGATTGGGGAAAATGGGGAGTCAATGTGGCCATGGGGTGGGGACCATGGCAATTTTTGCACCAGGGCCCAGTGGCTTCTAGTTACGCCTCTGAGTGCATGCTATGGTGAAATTTTACAATTTTAAAAAATGAGCCATGGCCTTACTACAAGGATTTCTCCATTTAATCTGGTTGAAACGTGACAATACTTGGGGAGGGAACAGACTAAGATTGACAGGCTGAAGTGCAGAGCTGTAACCGCAGTCTGTCCAGAAGTAATGCCACGGCTCATTTTTTAAAATGTAAATTTTGCCATAGCACTCATTGTAAAAAACCAAAAAACAAAAAAACAAAACTCTGATTACAGGTTATCACTATATGAAGATCACACTGAGGCAAACTTGTATAGAAGTGATAGTTCCCCTTTAATGTGCTGGGCCAATATTACTGTACAAGCTACTATGAATAAATCTAGACTACGGAGCCCACACACTGGGGCAATTTCTAAATTCACAATGACAGATACGTGTGAAATCTACCGGAACTAGTTGGCATTCTGTACAGGGAATTGGCATAAAGTGCCACACTGTTGCCAAAACACACAGGTTAATTTCTCCAAAATTATTTATTTTACAGAAAAATGTCAACCTATTTATTTACATTCTGTATAAAACAAGCTAACTTTGTCGTGAGAAGACAAGCCCATCTTAAGCCTTTGAGTGCCAGAGGGGTATGCATGCGTTGCATACATCTGGCATGCAAGGGGTTAAAATGGAACTATCACCTTGAATATTATTTACTTATTTGAAAAGTTTATTCAAAACTGCCTATGTGTCATGTTAACCAGATGTCCAGCAGATGTCTAGTTTAGGAGATATTCACACTTTCTTTACTGGGAAAAGTGAAAGTGGAAATTTCCTGTACTGCATGGACCTCAATTAGCATATGACATGTCACAGAGAAAAAACTTCACTGGTACCACATGGGTACACGGGTCAATTAGCATACTGTATCAAGTGTCAATATCTTCTAATTGCACATTTGCTGCTCTTTTTTGCTAACTTGATATATAATCAGTTTTAATGCAGTTTTCAAATATGCAGAATTGAATTAAGGTGACAGTTTCACTTTAAAGGGATAGTAATGTCAAAAAAAGTTTTAACTGTGTGGGAGATAAAATTAAAAGAGAGTACTTGCACTTACTCGTATCTCTCAAACCGTTATGGTTTGAGAGATATAGGAAAATAAAGTTCTCCGCTCCATCCCCTTTCTGCTTGACGAGCTGTAAAGCTGTCAGAAGCAGATTCTGATTGCGCGACCAGATGTGGCTCCTCAGTAGCGCTGATACAACGATATCTAAAGACAAATACTTCATTTAGAATGGTCTACAAAGTGTGCCTGGTTTGCAAGCACATTTTGTAGACTGTTCCAATTAAGTATTTATTTCTAAATAGCATGATTTCCGCTCTGCTAATGAGCCTCTGTCTGGTCAAATGACTGGAATCTGCAGCTGTCAGCTAGATGGCAGACTTAAGTAAAACACCCAGGAAAAGTTAACTTTAGCAAGTTATCTCTCTCAAACCATAAAGGTTTGAGAAATAAGACTTGCATCGATGTTAACCTTTTTTTAATGTGTACAATATTAAATCAGCTTAAAATTAACCATTACTATCCTTTTAAATGCTATCAAGTGCTAACTGTAGTGTTCTGCAGATTTGATAAGCTTGTGAACCAAGATTCACACGTTGATTCATATTGAATAATTATAGTTATTGTATTTTGACTCTTGAAAGAAATAACCTGAAAAATTGCAACTAATATCTGTTTTTTAACTTAGGATCCACATGCAGAAGAGTTTGAAGACAAAGAATGGACATTTGTAATAGAAAATGTAAGTAATATACCACTCCTACATTATTGTATTGTATTGAATTTACATCTATAACACGTTTGTTTTTTTTGGGTTTTTTCTTTGTGAAAAGCATAGGATGTAAATCTGATAACTATCCCAATCCCATGTCTTCTTAATTTATATATATATATATATATATATATATATATATATATATATATATATATATATATATAATATACATATATACAAAGGACTGTGCACAAACTGCTTCACTAACATCTCTCCCTCCTGAGCTTTTCCCAGGCAAGTTTGGGCCAAAAGCACTACACTCTTTTTGTGGGATTCCATTGAATCGTTCAAATACATTGTTTTAAATGTAATTTTGTTGCTACTTTTTATATTGTAATATACAAGACAAAATTGCATTTTTTTTAGTAAATCAAACTGTTACCCCAGGTGTTCCAAAGGAAACGTTTTTTATTTTATTTATTTATTTTATACTGTGGGGAGAGCTTGAATTACTGACAACTTCTCTGCATATAAATAATAGGAAAAGTACCAACTAATGATCATGTTAAAAAATTGCACTTTAATGTGAGTAAATAAAATTTATGTATATAACTTTAAAACTAAAACTTTCCCTGCAGTGGAAGTACCCTTGTACTGGTAGGTAAAGTCCTATAGTGCCAAACTGTTTTACTACTCCTTTAAGACTCTTATTTATGCAAACATTTATATCTGCTGAATAGCATTGTAGTTTTGGCTGGATTACACTGCAGGTGATAAAATCAGTGATAACATTTATCACATTTTATTGGAGTCTGGAGAAATTTGGTGATAAAACAAGTGATAGCGTTATTCAGCCCCTGTGTTAGAGGAATAATAATTCTGGATCGATGGCAGCCACGCCCTGGGGTGGGCTTGCTAACAGCAGCCAGCCAATGGGATTTGTGGGGCAGGGTTTAACTTTGCCCCTGCTTCCTCAGCCAAACAGACAGTGACACGCAGACCTCTCCAGCCTTCTAATCCAAGCATATATACAGTGGGGCAAAAAAGTATTTAGTCAGCCACCAATTGTGCAAGTTCTCCCACTTAAAAAGATCAGAGAGGCCTGTAATTTTCATCATAGGTACACTTCAACTATGAGAGACAGAATGGGGGGAAAGCATACAGGAAATCACATTTTCTGATTTTTTAAAGAATTTATTTGCAAATTATGGTGGAAAATAAGTATTTGGTCAATAACAAAAGTTCATATCAATACTTTGTTATATACCCTTTGTTGGCAATGACAGAGGTCAAACGTTTTCTGTAAGTCTTCACAAGGTTTTCACACACTGTTGCTGGTATTTTGGACCATTCCTCCATGCAGATCTCCTCTAGAGCAGTGATGTTTTGGGGCTGTCGCTGGGCAACACGGACTTTCAACTCCCTCCAAAGGTTTTCTATGGGGTTGAGATCTGGAGACTGGCTAGGCCACTCCAGGACCTTGAAATGCTTCTTATGAAGCCACTCCTTCGTTGCCCGGGCAGTGTGTTTGGGATCATTGTCATGCTGAAAGACCCAGCCACGTTTCATCTTCAATGTCCTTGCTGATGGAAGGAGGTTTTCACTCAAAATCTCACGATACATGGCCCCATTCATTCTTTCCTTTACACGGATCAGTCGTCCTGGTCCCTTTGCAGAAAAACAGCCCCAAAGCATGATGTTTCCACCCCCATGCTTCACCATAGGTATGGTGTTCTTTGGATGCAACTCAGCATTCTTTCTCCTCCAAACACGACGAGTTGAGTTTTTACCAAAAAGTTCTACTTTGGTTTCATCTGACCATATGACATTCGCCCAATCCTCTTCTGGATTATCCAAATGCTCACTAGCAAACTTCAGACGGGCCCAGACATGTACTGGCTTAAGCAGGGGGACATGTCTGGCACTGCATGATTTGAGTCCCTGGCGGCGTAGTGTGTTACTTGATGGTAGCCTTTGTTACTTTGGTCCCAGCTCTCTGCAGGTCATTCACTAGGTCCCCCCGTGTGGTTCTGGGATTTTTGCTCACCGTTCTTGTGATCATTTTGACACCACGGGGTGAGATCTTGCGTGGAGCCCCAGATCGAGGGAGATTATCAGTGGTCTTATATGTCTTCCATTTTCTAATAATTGCTCCCACAGTTGATTTCTTCACACCAAGCTGCTTGCCTATTGCAGATTCAGTCTTCCCAGCCTGGTGCAGGTCTACAATTTTGTTTCTGGTGTCCTTCGACAGCTCCTTTGGTCTTGGCCATAGTGGACTTTGGAGTGTGACTGTTTGAGGCTGTGGACAGGTGTCTTTTATACTGATAACAAGTTCAAACAGGTGCCATTAATACAGGTAACGAGTGGAGGACAGAGGAGTCTCTTAAATAAGACGTTACAGGTCTGTGAGAGCCAGAAATCTTGCATGTTTGTAGGTGACCAAATACATATTTTACAGAGGAATTTACCAATGAATTCATTAGAAATCCTACAATGTGATTTCCTGTATTATTTCCCCCCATTCTATCTCTCATAGTTGAAGTGTACCTATGATGAAAATTACAGGCCTCTCTCATCTTTTTAAGTGGGAGAACTTACACAATTGGTGGCTGACTAAATACTTTTTTGCCCCACTGTATATATATCAAGTTCATCTCCCCTTCCTTCCATTCGCCTCCGGCTCCCTTCAATTTGCCGCTTCAACTCCCCCTTTCATTCCCCGTTTTTCCACCCCCTACGACTTGGCTGGGAAATCAGTAGAGGCGGTGCAGCAGCGCTTCCCTGCTTCCTTTCTACCCAGAGAACCTTGGTGTGAGTGAGCAAGATCGGCAAACCCTCCAGATCCCATTTTCTCATACCCGGCTCTGAGTAGAGTGGACACAGGGGAGCTCTCTTACTCCCCTTCGTTGCCTCTATTGATCCTCCAACCCAGTCTGCTGGGAGATCAGTAGCTGGGAGCATCAGGCAGGGTCCTGATGCCCACCAAGAAATCTGAATTTTAATAAAATGTAACCCTTTGAGTGCCATAGAGTTATAGATATCTCTCTGGCACTCAAAGGTTTAAAAAACAAAAACCTATTCAAGATTCTCTGCACTGGTGAAGCTGTGCCACACGCCTGCTAGTTAGATATAAAGCAGTGGTTCTCAAGCTTTTTTTGCTCAAGGTACCTCTAACATGGAGTCTGGCATTTTCAGGCACTCCTATCATTTTATGTAATTTGGCAAGAGTGTAATGAAGGTTACATATACATAAATATAGAGTTATTGCTAGACATCACAACTAAAATAAACATATTGTGCATATTAATATCCTTAAATATACAGCTGTAAGTCTGCATTCACATTTTTGTCAGAGCCTTATAGATACAGTGGGGCACCCTAAGTGGATGTCCATGGCACACTAAAGTGCCACAGCACCCTGGCTGAGAAACACTGATATATAAAGTAACACAGGGATAGAAAATTCCATGGGGTCCACACCCCTAAACTTTGTGTCTGGCTCCTAAATAATGAGGGTTGTTTTTTTTTTTTTTTTTGATAATTAAATGTATTTACATATTTGCCTCAGCTTGCTTCTAAAACCCAGGTGGTTCCTGAAGCCACTGCTGGCATCCAAGTTTTTATATTTTTGTTCACCCATGAAGTAACCGGAATTACCATGTATTACAGAATTTAAAATTAAGTCATGCTGTAGTAAAAAAAGTATTAATGCTGCCAATTCAAAGTATATAATATCTTCCTACATTTTTTGGTATTAATTTGTGACAGTATGTGGTTACAAATGTCATAAGCGCATGCTAGGAAAGATGGACTGGTCTAATACTACCACCTAGTGGTTATATTAAGAAGTCTTTTTCAATGAAGACCTTCATTCTAACATGCCTGACAAAAAGACCTAAGTTGTCTTCAAAGCTTGCATTCCAAAGCTACTCACTTAGCCAATAAAGGTATCACATTTACTGTACCAGTCTCCTACATGGTACCACCTTTTACCTACATGTCCAGTTCTTTTAATACTGGCTATACCTCACTCATCTCATGATAGCTAACTTTTTTTTTTTTTTTTTTTAAAGGGATGAGATAAGATACTGTATGTATTAAATAAATAAACGAAACCATGTATGTATTTTTCCCATATCTTGCCTAGTTTAGGAGTAATTGTGGTTTAAATTTTACCCCTCCCGCCCCCTTTAGGTACGTCATTGCTCTAGCTGCGGACTGGACGGATCATCTGGAGAGCCGAAATAGGAGTGGATACCAAGGACATCTTCATGACGATGGTCTACAAAGTGGGCATGGTTTGAGGCAATAGACCACTGTCTTGAAGATTTACTTGGTATCCACTCCTATTTTGCCTCTCCACACAATCCGTCCAATGGTTTCCAGTATAGAGGAAGATGGATGGGGGCTCTAGAGAGCAGCAGTGGGCTGTGCTATTCAGTGGTTGTGTTCAGCAGTAAAAAATAAGTTAGCATATCAGTTATTTGATATGAACTGCTCCAAAAAATAAAGGGAACACTTAAACAACACAATGTAACTCGAAGTTAATCACACTTCTGTGAAATCACACTGTCCACTCAGGAAGCAACACTGATTGACAATCAATTTCACATGCTGTTGTGCAAATGGAACAGACAACAGGTGGAAATTATAGGCAATTAGCAAGACACCCCCAATAAAGGAGTGGTTCTGCAGGTGGTGACCACAGACCACTTCTCAGTTCCTATGCTTCCTGGCTGATGTTTTGGCCACTTTTGAATTCTGGTGGTGCTTTCACTCTAGTGGTAGCATGAGACGGAGTCTACAACCCACACAAGTGGTTCAGGTAGTGCAGCTCATCCAGGATGGCACATCAATGTGAGCTGTGGCAAGAAGGTTTGCTGTGTCTGTCAGCGTAGTGTCCAGAGCATGGAGGCGCTACCAGGAGACAGGCCAGTACATCAGGAGACGTGGAGGAGGCCGTAGGAGGGCAACAACCCAGCAGCAGGACCGCTATCTCCGCCTTTGTGCAAGGAGGAGCAGGAGGAGCACTGCCAGAGCCCTGCAAAATGTGCATGTGTCCACTCAAACGGTCAGAAACAGACTCCATGAGGGTGGTATGAGGGCCCGACGTCCACAGGTGGGGGTTGTGCTTACAGCCCAACACCGTGCAGGATGTTTGGCATTTGCCAGAGAATACCAAGATTGGCAAATACGCCACTGGCGCCCTGTGCTCTTCACAGATGAAAGCAGGTTCACACTGAGCAGATGTGACAGACGTGACAGAGTCTGGAGACGCCGTGGAGAACGTTCTGCTGCCTGCAACATCCTCCAGCATGACCGGTTTGGCGGTGGGTCAGTAATGGTGTGGGGTGGCATTTCTTTGGGGGGCCGCACAGCCCTCCATGTGCTTGCCAGAGGTAGCCTGACTGCCATTAGGTACCGAGATGAGATCCTCAGACCCCTTCTGAGACCATATGCTGGTGCGGTTGGCCCTGGGTTCCTCCTAATGCAAGACAATGCTAGACCTCATGTGGCTGGAGTGTGTCAGCAGTTCCTGCAAGAGGAAGGCTTTGATGCTATGGACTGGCCCGCCCTTCCCCAGACCTGAATCCGATTGAGCACATCTGGGACATCATGTCTCGCTCCGTCCACCAACGCCACGTTGCACCACAGACTGTCCAGGAGTTGACGGATGCTTTAGTCCAGGTCTGGGAGGACATCCCTCAGGAGACCATCCGCAACATCATCAGGAGCATGCCCAGGCATTGTAGGGAGGTCATACGGGCACGTGGAGGCCACACACACTACTGAGCCTCATTTTGACTTGTTTTAAGGACATTACATCAAAGTTGGATCAGCCTGTAGTGTGGTTTTCCATTTTGAGTGTGACTCCATATCCAGACCTCCATGGGTTGATAAATTTGATTTCCATTGAGAATTTATGTGTGATTTTGTTGTCAGTTCATTCATTCAGATCTAGGATGTGTAATCTTAGTGTTCCCTTTATTTTTTGGAGCAGTGTATATTTGTCCCAAAATCTGGAAGGTGCATAAAGAAAGGGGCGGATTGTAACCTGTGGTTCTCCAACTTTTGGATTTCTGAATAAGCCAAGCTGGCTCTTTGGATTATAGCTTAATAAAACCATGCATACTGATGTCTTTGGATAAACAGTGAACATGTGTATTAATCCCTTGGATGTTGGTATTCAAAGGTTTAGATGTGCTGATCATTGTAGCTCTTTGTTTATTAGATTACTGGTTCAGTTACACTTACCTCTGTTAATGCCTAGTATTCTTACTGATGTTAAAAATGAATAAACCTGTCTGGACGTCCCTGAAATGGACCTTCTCTTAGCACCTCTAGTTAGTGGTAGGCAGGTTTTGGATTTCAGTATATGTATTAAAAGATGAGAATTGGTACCGGTTTAGCCATAGAAATACAGGAGGCATAGTATAGCCAAGCTGATACATTTATTGGCTAACTAAGCAGATTTAGGATGCGGGCTTTATCAGTAACATGCATGAGGAAGAGACCTAAGAGGTCTTGAAAGCTTGTATCTTATATCTGCTTAGTTATCCAATAAAGGTATCAACTTGGCTATAATTGCCTCCAGTATAAGTATTTTCCTGAGACTGTATCTACTTGAAGTGTTTGTGACTTTACATTTAGCTTCAGCCCTTACTGTGAGCAGCATTTGTCTTCATTTTGTATCCATTTATGTATTCTTCTCCTAAGCAAACACTTTATATTGCTGGAAGGATATGGGGAAACATTTCATTGTCTTCAAGTGATGTCAAACTAGCTTTTTTTTCATTATGGTTTAGGCAGGGCTTGACAACTTATGGCTCTCCAGCTACATGGCCCATCAGCCTCAACCATCCATTAACCCCTGATTCTGCATACTTTTCCAGTGCATTGCTTAGTAACCAAGAGGTTAAATATTGTGCAATGATTTATGACATTTACTAATGTAATGCTTGTTCTGTGTTTTATATCTTGGTGTCAAATTATGGTCACCAGGCTGCCTTTTTAAACAACAAACATAGATCAGTATTCTGTTAAAGAGAAACTATACCCTTTAAGAATAACTGGATTTTAAAAGAGCACCAACACTTCTTAATAATAACTCCCTCACTTACATTACCATAGCCCAAATATCCTAGTAGCCCCTATACATTTTCCTCTTGGTTTAAGAAATTATTTCATTCAATTCTGGATGTCAATTCCATGGAAGCAGTCATGACAGTTGTTAGCAGAACCACAGGACCTCAACCTCTGTTCAGGGCACTGGTAATCGTAACTGTTTAAGGACTAAAGGGGTATGCAGCATACTTGTGTTTACACCCTGTTCCACCCTTAAACCTTTAAATAAGCTCATGCATTTAGCTTCTTCAGTTTGAAAAAGCTGCCAGCAACTGACTGACTGAAGAGATCATTTCTTTAACAAAGGCACATAGCCAAAATTCATGAGGGATATTAAGATTTTCTTGCTAAAGTAATTGTGGTGGTGGTATTACTAGGAGGTGTTAGTTCTCATTTAATTTGTTTAACCAAAATACTTAAAGGGATAGTAATACTTATATATGTATGTTTTAGGCTGTATCAACCTGAGTAAAACAAGGGGACTGCCACTGCCAAAATGTGTTTCATTCATAAGTTATTACACTTAAAACTTGAAATTTTTAGCTGCAGTATTGCAGTGACCTGAAATTGTACAGTGGCACTGTTGCTACACCATCCTGTGGAGATTTATGGTCAACTGACCAGAACTGTCCATAGGGTGGTGTTGCAACTTCACTTTCAAGCCACTGACACACCACACCTAAATAATTCTAGTTTGAACTGTAATACCTTTTAAATAAGCATCTTTCAGAAGTGGCAGTCCCTTTGTTTACTCAGGGGGTAAACCATACAAAAAATAAATAAATAAATCCCCTTGCCGGCAAGAGCCCAGTAATAAGCCTGCATTGCATGTGTAGGACATGCGCATATGGGCTCTGGCCGGCAAGGGGATGGGCTGGAGAGCAGAGCGGTGCAAAGCGTACCGTAGTGTGCAGCGGAAGGACGTCACCAGGTATTTCTTTTACATTAAATAACTTTCTAAATATGCCGATTTTGTTAAAATAAATATAGCTGTTAAAAATAGTAGACTGAGAGCCATGGGATTAAATCTATTTTTATTTGGGTGAAAGTTCCGCTTTAAGGTTCCACTAGAACTTAATTTTAAAATATTGGGTCTAGCACATCAAACAGGTTGAGAATTTATGCACCCGTCTAAATATGCTGTGACTAGTTTATACCTCTGTTGATTCCCTAAGCCAGAAGCCCTTACATTCCTTTGTTATAAACCTCTACATGCTTCAGCCGGATGACTAGTGTATATAGTTAACGGTCACCTTTATAAAGTTGTATTTTAGCACATTTCTTCTTAGGGTCAAATGCAGCAAGAAAAGATGTGTAATCTTGGGCAAGCCAACTGCACCATAGGAACAAATAAACATATTTGACTGTTAACTAAATTCTAGAGATTTTTCCAGAACATCTAATCCTTTGAGTTCTAGAGCAGTCTCCAACACATTGCTTTGCATTGTTTTGGGACCTCTGTAGCATTAAAGGGGATAAATGACCCATTTAAATTAATTGGCAAATGACCGCAAAAAAAAAGTATCGGTAATTGGTATCTGTGAGTACTTGAAATATATATATATATATATATATATATGTACACACACACACACACACACATTTCTCCCCCTCTTGAGCCCCCTCCTTTTGCCTTGGCTTTTTCTCTCCCTTTTGATCCCCCTTTCTCCCCCTACTTGACTCTTAAACCCACCCTTTTGCCTCTCTCTCTCTCTCCCCCCCTCCTGATCCCCCCTCCTTTTGCCTCCTCTTGGCCCCCCTCCTTTTGTCTCCTGATCCTTCCTCCTTTTGCCTTTTTTTTTTCTCCCTTAGTCCCTTTTGCCTCTTTTTCTCCCTCTTGACCCCCTCTCTGCCTCTTTCACCACCCGGTCTTGATCCCCCTTTGCCTGCCTTACCCTCCTCTGCCGGGTGCTCACTGTTCTCTTGCGAGCCCCGGCAGTGGTCAGCGTCGGAGCGTTGTCATGGTAACCCACGGCAACGCTCCAACACTGCGGGAGGGAGAGAGGCGACTGGGGAGCATTGTGAGCAGCTCCATGGGCTCCCTCTCTTCAGCACCGACCCTGACACAGGGTATCGGTGCTGGCATCGGCCGCATTTGCACGAGTACTCGGGCAAATGCCGGTATCGGTACCGATACCAGTATCGGTATCGGTGCAACCCTAGTATTAACTAAAAAACTAAGACTAAAAAATGTAAGACTCCTTTCTTCAAGGTCTTTGCTCTTTGTATGCCTAAAACTAATCCTCCCTCACACCCCATCAGCACCCAAGGGGCCCAACTTCCACAGCACTCCAAGCATCTCTTTCCTCGGCAGTACAGGTGCATATTCCCCCAAAACCCCAGCAGGCTTGGTCAAGCAAGAAAACTACTTGGAAGCCTCAGGCTGACAAGTCCACCTCCACATGAATCTTGGTAGCCTGGTCTGTCTCTGCCCATAGTAGGTCACCGCTTTTTTCATGGCAAGTAGACCATTTTAGTGATGGTTCAGTGGGTTTTAAAGGGTATTGTATAGACTGCAAGTCTCCTCCCCCTCCCCAGTATTTTCTGTCTAATGTTCCTTAGAAGCCAAAGAATCAAGGTCATATTTTCCCAGACACAGTTTCCTCCCTGCTAGACAGGCAGATGTTGTTCCACTTTCCTTCTCAGATAGTTGCTGGAGATACTTATGTGCAAACCAGCCAGAAAGCCAGGGAGATTAGACCACTGTTCCCAAAAACAGCATAAGGAAGTCTTGCTCCAAATTGGTGCAGCTCACTTCAAGATCTTCACACGTAAAGCACAATACATGCAACAAAATAATAAACAATGGAGGGTGCAAATAGTGCCTTATTGCACATATGTATTAAACTCCGAGTACAGTTAAACCCATACTCACATTTAAAGTGGCTGTTAAGTAGCATATGTCACAAAGCCACTTCTCATGCATGCTCTGCTCAGGCACTCCAGGTCTTCGCTTTTTAATGTGACCTCTCTGTGGTGGAACCTCTTCCACTTCCTCCCCGTCCAGATCTTCTTCTGCAGTGTTACCTCTGGAAAGAAGATGTTCATCGTCTGGCTTTGACGGCTTGGAGATTGAATCCTCAATTTTGAAGAAGAAAGGATTTTCTTCTGGGGTGGTGGCTACTATGCTTAGTGTCCGCAAACCTGTTTCAACTAAGGCCTACCATCGGGTTTGATCTACCTTCCTGGCTTGGTGTGCTGACAGAGACCTGTCTCTTATTATTTTGACCTTCCTACAGGATGGTGTAGATAAGCGTCTCAGTCTGAGTTCTCTCAATGTTCAGACTTCTGCTCTCGCTGTCCTTTTTCAGAGGCATCTTGCTATCATTCCTGATGTCAATGTTTTCTTCCAAGGGGTTGCTCATACATGTCCGGTGTTTAAGTCCCCTGCTTCTCAGTGGGATCTTAATCTGATCTTGGGAGTACTCCAGAGTACTCCCTTTGAGTTTTTGGCTGCCATTCCTCTACGTCTGCTGACGTGGTAGATGGCCTTTCTCCTGGCGATTGTTTCTGTTCGTCGAGTTACGGAGCTGCAAGCCCTGTCTCGTAAACCACCCTTTCTGGTTTTCCACAAGGACAAGGCATCCCAAGAGTTTCTCCCGAATGTTGTGTCCGAGTTCCACATCAATCAGGAGATTGTGGTTCCTTCTGTTGCAAACCTACTTCTGATAAAGAGAGGGATCTTCATCTGTTTGATGTTGTGCTTTGTCTCAAGTTCTATGTGCTCATTTTACGAGGTCTGTTGAGGCTTCTTGGGCCTACAAGAACCAGGCCTCAGCTGATCAGTTGTGCAAGGCGGCCACTTGGTCACCTGTGCACACCTTTTCTAAACACTATTGTGTGGATGTACTGGCATCAGCTGATGCCAGTTTTGGGAGGAAGATCCTGGAGGCAGCCTTGCCTGTCTAGGATCTTCTTAGTTTCTCAGTACTCTTTCATTTAAGCCCTGTTGGGTCTAGTTTGTGTGCTGTGCAACAGTTTATGGGGTTTGTTTTTACCCCTGTTCAGTGTCCGTTGACACTTTACAGTTAGTGTTGAGCTCTTCATGATCTATAGGTTCGTTGGTGCTCTGGTGACTTTGGGGGTCTACATCTGGTCCTTGCCTTTCTTCCCGCCCTGGGGAACTTAATGGTTGGACATCCCAAAGTTACAAGTAACTTGTATTGGACGACAGAGAAAAGACGATTTTAGTCTTACCTGTTAGTCTGCAAATCTTACTGGTTGGGGATTAGCTAGCTGCAAGCTAAGGAGAGGAGGTAGGCCCCACCCAGCAGTCACTTCTCAGAATTGTTCCAGCCTATTAAAGGGGCTGATCGCCTACCCAAAGTTACCAGTAACCTGTATGGACTAAGAGAAAAGGATTTAACAGGTAACACTACAATTCTATTATAACCTATCTGATTCAAATCTTTATTTATTGAAAATATACATTTAAATGTGAAATTAAAAACACTTGTTTAAAAACTATTCAATTATGGTTAAATATTTGGAACGTTATTTGTGAAAACACACAATAACTTCTTCGTACCCAAAACAAACCATGGAAACATTAATAATTCCTATGGATGGGTGTCCTTCACACCTCACTTAGTGTATTATAACTTTATTGAAACAAGGCACATATCAACAAGGCACATATGTTGTTATTAACTCTTGGACTTTTAATAACCAGAAACGATGTCCATCTGTTTTATATTAATATTCAGAAATCTCACTATCTATGTATATACAGTGAAACATCGTGACTGGCATGAAGTCCCATCGGTGAGTGAGTTTTCAGTTCCACTATCCAATATACCTCAGCTTTATTCAGATGGGTAATGATATCTCCACCTCTCTCATATAAGTATACCTGTTCAAACCCTTGAAAGATGAAGGATAGATTACCTTCTGAGCATTCCATGAAATGTCTAGCTGTTGGTGTCATCTCGTTTGTTGGAACTCTTGGCCTGAGTTGTTGGGAGGTGCTGCGGGTCAGAAGTCCCTCGGTGAGTCAACCACAGTTTATATTTCTTTTTATTCAATGTGGATATAAGTAGCGTTCTTTATTCTTTTTTCCGCTTTTTAAAAGCTACCAGATGTCTAGAAGCTGTTCATTTTACACAGTTGAAAATATATGAAGGGAAACAATCAGATGCTTAGAAAAGAAATAGCAATCTAGTTCCTTATGCAGAAAGCAAACCAACTGTTCCATAGTGGACAAATCAAAATGACCGTTGATGTAAATGAGGTCTCCAATTAATTGCTTCGAGGAAATCAAGCCCCCCCAAAACACACACACACAGCGCATTTGGTTTGCTCCAGAATTGATCTTTTTTATCCTGCATAAAGTCTCTAGTGTCAAAGTGGTTCTCACTCTAAAGACCGGCTAGGTGGTTTTAAATGGTAATGGAGAAGGCTGCTAGTTGCTATGTCGATGTATATAGATTGAAGCGATATCTCCAGGAGCAGTTGTATCCAGTGCTGTTTAGCTCTTGGGTTTCAGCTTTGCAGCTGTCCGTGTATGAAGACCTAGGTACTTCAAGAGCTTTTTTGACACAATCTTTTTTGTTCCTTTTACTTGGACCCACCCATTGGAGTCTCCAGCCTTTGTTAGTGGAAAGGAATCCCAAGCATGGCCCCTTGCCTGCTTCATGCCTATAGAGATTCAGCTGCACCTCACAGATTGGGCCTACTAAAGGTCCTAATGTACCTGTGGGGTTTTCCTGTTTTGTTTTCTATTGTGCAGAGTAGATTTGCCTTAAATTTCTGAGCTGGACTGCCTTTGTGGGTGGGACATAATTGATGTAATATGGGAAATTCTTCTCTGTACTATCATAAGGCAGTAAAATGTGACTGAGCCGCCACAGAGAACCATTAGCCTCAAAATCAAATAACATTATGCTTGTTCCTGTGTGCTCGTCGCACATCTGTTTGTTTCTTTTCCTTCTTGAAGTGACTTTATATGTGTCCATCTAGTTCTGCAGTTTTACCTCCCACTGGATGCCTTATGTGTACGCAAGGGAATCGTACTACCATTTAAAATGCCAACCTTTATCTTGTGTCTATTCCCTTATCTCAATTTTCACAATGAAAGAAGAATTTTACAACATAATTTTAATTATTCTTATAATCATTATTACTGGACCACTATGCTAAGAAACTGAAAGAAACACTTAGGTGTAATAATAATAAAGCATCACTTATCTTAATTTGATCAGAAAATACTAACTGCAACAATTCTGAGTGGTTTAATTTCCCTAAATGTATTCCTTAATTAGCGTTTGCTATCATGTCCACCTGATTCCAGTAACTCAAAACTTCTTCCACTGAAAACGTTGCAGGAAGTAAGCAAAACTTCAGTGTGAAGAGCTCATGGTCCTGGAGTGCAGCAAAAAGCTTCATGTCTAACTCTATGAACATGTAGTACTTTAAAGGGACAGTAATGTCCCAGAATAAATATTTATAATTTTGTAGTGTTTAAAAGTTGAACTAAATGCAAAAAACCCTATCTCTCAAACCGCTATGGTTTAAGAGATATAAGCATTGAAAGTTCCCCCCTCCCTCCCTCTTTCCCTGACGTCAGCGCTGTGCTGACTGCAGGCGAATCCTGTCCGGGGACCAACTGGCAACTCTGCAGCAGAGCCACAATCCTGTTGTTTAAAAAGAATGACTTCATTGGAAAGGTCTGGTTTGCAAGCACACTTTGTAGACCATTCCAATGAAGTAATTTGTTTTAAATAAAGCGATTGTAGCTCTGCTGAAGAGCCTCCGCGTGTCGGCCAACACAGATCTCCTGCTGTCAGCTTTACAGCTGATCGCAGGAAACATCAAACTTTCAATGCTTATATCTCTCAAACCATAGCGATTTGAGAGAGATGGTTTTTTGCGTTTAGTTCAACTTTTTAATCACTACAAAATTATAAATATTTTTTCTGGGACATTGCTGTCCCTTTAAGATTAATCTTTGGGAGCTTCTCCATATTAAATTGATAAACATTTGCTTTTTGCACCCTGATTACAGTAAGTGCAGGTTAGTTTAGTTACTGTGGGACCACATCAAACCCTAATTGTATTGGACGGTATTCAACATTTTTCTTTCTTGCATTGCAATGGGTATAATTTCTGATTTTTATTTCTATACATTGTGCCATATGTAAAATTTAAACTTGGAGGAATTTTGGAGGAAAACTGACAATACTGGTAAAATGAATCCCTTGGATTCTAGAGAGTTATCTAGTGTATTGCAAAGCAATGTGTTGGAGGCCTGTCTAGATTCGAAAAGGTTAACTCTTTGAGTGCCAGAGGGTACGCAATGCATTGCAGCCCCTCTGGCACTCAACGGGTTAATCTTTTGAATGCCAGAGGTATCCAATGCATTGTATATTTTAAATCAAAAGGAAATTGCAATTATTACATATTGTCCTAATGCTTTGCTTCACTTTTCTTTATACATTGGGCTGAATCAAGGGAAACTGTATCTACTGCATATTATCTATTTGCTTTGCTTAATTTTTATCTTTGTACATATGCCCCATGTCTCCCTTATTTCATGAGAACACAATTTTGTGCTGTTTATTTTGTACCTAAGGGCACACACATAAGAACATTTTCAAATGAAATATCTTTCCTATCCACTAGATGGCAACATTTGCCTTTCCATTTCCTTAACAAGTCTGTACAGTGGGAACATGTGCAAATAAATAATAAAAAAAATACATCTGCAAAGTATCTGGTTATGTAGAGATGAAATAAATGCAGCAGCCAGGCTAAGCTTCCCTGACCCTTCATGAGAGAATAGAGGGAAAAGGGAAGAATAAGCTATTGTGCCAAAGGGGGATGATGAAATTCAAGATCCACACACATAATCTAATGGCTCAGCCTCTGAAATGTTAATCCCTGGGTAGAATTATTTGAGCTGTAGGTTCCAGTTTATCATCAGAATGGCACTGTGTAACAATGCTGGGTGAATGTGTAATGTTTAGGAGTATACAATTGAATAAGCCAATGCTTGTAAAATGCTGAGTAAAGCCATTCTGAAGACAAGCTGCTGGAAATGTTTTCCACAATCCAAGCATAGTGTTAGTACAGTTTTATTGTGTTCTACACACGCTATATTCAATCCTAGTATGCATGGTTTAGGATATATAAAACAGTAATATATTGAAATGTTCTCCTGAAATTCCATTGTAAAGGATCAGTAAAGTTTTTTTAAGGAGGGGAAATATTTATTGTAGGGTTTTTCCTGGTTATTAAACAGGGGCACATCCGTTGCTGAAAGATGCTTTGTTCAGTAGTGGTTACAGTTCAAACTGTTACAAAGTGGTAGAGCTGTTATTTTGCATTATATGGAGAACTGGCACCAATGTCCCTCTTCTCCCAAATACCGCAATAGAATACTTGACTGGACGCTGGGGGAACACCCAAAATTTCAGGTGTCACTGTTGCTAACTATTTACTATAAAAAAAAAAAGTTTGGACTGCAATTACCTTTGAATGAAACCACTCCCTACACTAGGGGAGCATTTGTTTTACACAGTATGTATTTTTCCCATAATAAATATGCATTGTGTCTTTATAGCGGCTTAACATGTAAAATATATATTTCTGACAGGTGTTTTATTCAAAAGTTATTACAACTCAAACTTTAATTTTTTAGGTTCAATATCTCAGTGGCCTGAAATTGTACAGTGGCGCTGTTGCTACACCATCTAATGCAGAACTCTTGTCAGTTGACCATAAATCGGCATAGGATGGTGTAGCAACAGCACCACTATACAATATCAGGTCACGGAGATACTGCACCTAAAAAAATTCAACTTTGATCTGTATTAACTTTTTAATAAAACATCTATCAGCAGTAGGAGTACTTTTGTTTTACTCTGGGGAATAAACTCTACAAAATGGAGTAGCCAGCTGGGATGACAGGAGTATTAGTCCATTACTTGTTGTAGATTCAAAGGTTGCCTATCCCTGTACTATCTGTTTTAGGAATGTTTTAGTTGGTCTCCACAGCTGGAGAGGTAATAATTGCATTCCCCTCATCTAGTTTCATAGATGACTTTCTGTTTTACAACATACATGGCACAGTGTAATTTCAGTGATGGTAATATGGGCGTAGCTTTATCAGTGCTTTAGAGCAGGCGTAGACAAGGCTTAATTGGTGAAAATAACGGAAACATTACCTGGCCCATGTGTACTCAAGCAGGCAGTAATATTGGCCCTTGAAAACTTGATTTTATCACATCAGCAGATGCAGCCTTCAGTGTTATAAAATGATTGACCACTATAGTCACCTCCAGAAAGTCATGTATGGGACATTTTATTATGCCATTTTCACCTTAAATTGATGATTTAACTTTATAGTTTTGTTTTGGAGCCAGAATTTGAATGCTGCTTTGTGCCTGATTTGCAAGCACACTTTGTAGACCATTCCAATGAAGTATTTGTTTTTAGATTTCGGTATTTCGGCTCTGCTGAAGAGCCGCCTGCCAGTTCCTAGACCAGGATCTCCTGCTGTCAGCTTACAGCTGATGTCAGGGAAATGGTTGGGAGGGCCGAACTTTAAAACATTATATCTCTCAAACTATAAAGGTTTGAGAGATGGTACTGGGATCAATTAGTTTATTTTTTTAATAGCTACAATATTTTATGTTTTAAAAAGACATTACTAACCCTTTAATTTGATTCATCCTTTTTTACTGGACATGCATAATATGTAAATCAAACTGCCTATACGTTTTCTAATTATTCTTGATACACTTTTATGCCCAGAGAGCTTTATGTCAGGGATTGTGAAAGCAGTGATAGGACAACAACATAACACTATCTGTGTGGCACCAAACACTATGAATACTGTAGAGCAGGGATTCTCAGCCAGGGTGCTGTGGCACATTGGTTTGCTGTGGACGTCCACTTAGGGTGCCCCTTTTTTCTATAAAGACAAAAATCTGAATATTGTTTCAAATTTAATTTTATGGAAATGTTTATGCAAAATGTTTGTTTTTGTTATTCTGGTTGTGAAAACTAAGAATAGCCAATACTTAATTGACACCTTCATTACGCCCTTGTCAAATGACATAACATTTTAGGAGTGCCTCTATATTGTATGTTAGGGGTGCTCTGAACAAAAAAGGACTGAAATTTTGTGTAGAGCCAGGCTTTTCTACATAGCATCACTACTGTAACTTCTGGCGCTTTTAGCACATTTGTGCTGCGACACAATTCTTATTTGGACAAGGCCATTTCTACTCTACTTTTCAAACAAGTCAACTTATTGAAGTTCACACACAGCAAAAATGTTGGTAAACATTTATACATATCCTTATGAAACTTTGCAAACATTTTACAAACCGTTTCTTTATAAATCCTGTTTTATAATTCTCCCTCTTTGTTTTCTCACTTCTCCAAATGTGGTTTTCTGAGCTGTGAAAACAATAGCCCACCATCCACAACTCCAGAGAGTTGTGTGGCATTTTATAATGCTGTTTTAGTCTTGAATTGATCATATAACTTTATTAGGTTGTTTTTTGTTGCTTGACAGATTCTTATTTTTGTTTTGTTTGCTTAAACCCTAGCAATTTTAACCCTTTGAGTGCCAGCAGGGTATCTAAAGCATTGCAATGCATTGGATACCTCTCTGGCACTCAAAGGGTTAATATAGGCTCTTGAAGGGAGATTTATAAATAGCATTCTTAGTGTACGTTTAACTCCTTAACAACACTCGACCATGGACATTTTGTTTTATTTTTTCTCCGATGCATTCTGGGGTGGCAGAGTTGTGTTCATCCATGCTGCCATCCCAGAATTCCATGATGTGCCAGGAACGTCACCGGTCTTTAAGTGCCAGAACTGGTGACAGTCCTGGTAAGTCATGGGTCCTTAAGGGGTTAAGAACTGCCTCTACAACTTTGGGTCATATTTATAAAGAAGTAATGTCAACTCTCTAAATATGTTTGTGAATTTTCCTAGACTATTTGATTAAAATTTGCAACTGAGAGTATTTTTTCACAAACAAAGCTTTCACTATATACTACCTTTAAGAACCGGTTATACCTGGCATTAACCTTTTGAGTGCATCCCTGGCATTCGAAGGGTTAAGATTTAACTAAAAGTGCCTTTATTTGGCACAGCTAGCGAATTGCTATATAAATGCATTGCTACACAATTCTCATTTGGACAAGGCCATTTCTATTCAACTTTTCAAAAAAAGCTGACTGACTGGAGTTTACACATATCCTTATGTCACTTTGCGACAATTTTTTTTTTTTTTTTCTCCAAAAAAGTTGACTGAGAGCTAGTACTTTTGCCAAATGTTTATACATATCCTTATGTCACTTTGCATCAATTTTACAGACACATTCTTTCTAACTCCAGTTTATAAAACCTCCTCTTGATTCCTGGGTGGACCAAAGGTAAGACTCTGGTTCTGGGTAGCTATCCATTTGTGGAATGCTACTTAATGTTACCATAATGGTTTGAGAGAGCGGACTGGCATCAATGGATTTATGTTTTGAATATCTGAAATATTACTTTTTATTACTACAAGACGTTATTAACCCTTTAAGATGGCCTTCCTCTTGGACATTTTTTCTGTGCAAAGAGTTTCTGTGCTGTAAACCATGTCTTGTAAACCCCCCCCCCTTTCCTGATTTTTCAGCATGACCAGGCTGTCCTTCATACTCCTAGAGATTTCTTGCCCAAGACCGTTTCCGATTTTTACATTAAACAGGAAATTGCCCTTCCTTCCTTTTGCTCTGATCTTCACCAGTTGGATGAGGTTCAATGTCTTAAGTACTATGTACATCACTCACAGCCTTTTAGAAAGGTGGATTCCCTTTTTTCATTCCTGAAGGCTCTAAGGTAGGTCAGACTGAATCCATAGTCACTGTTGTTTCTTGGATCAAGACTAGTATACAACATGCATGTGTGATCAGAAAGAAGCCTGTTCCCTTCTAAGTCACAGCGTACTCCTCCAGATCTGTGGATGCCTCCTGGGCCTACAGAAACCAGGCTTCTGTCTAATAGAGGTGCAAGGTGGCAACGTGGTTGTCTTTGCTCACATTTACCAAACATTACAAAGTCAAAGTCCTGGCCTCGGCTGAGGTCTGCTTTGGTTGGAAGGTCCTTCAGCTTGATGTAACTGTTTAAGGACCCTTTCTTCTTCTTTTTTTTTATTTACCTGTTCAGAATTTTTGAGCTCTTTAGGCTTTTGTTTGGTTGTTTGCTATGCTAGTCAATGTCTGTTGACACCTGAGGTTACATGATGTCATTTTATTCCTGTGGAATATTGGTCTTCTGTGGGTTGAGGTTTTTCACATTTCATTCCCAGGGATCTTAGTGGGTGCTTTGGTATATCCTCATGGTTCCTGTGTTCCAAGTAGGATATTAGATTTAATAGGATTTTAGTGACACTTACCAGTAAGTCCTTTTCTCTTATGGAGCATAGGACTCCTGCCATGAAAAACAAAAACTTGTGTTTAATTCCCTGGCAGAGCATTCTGCTTGGGGTCTTTGTTTAGGGGGTTTTCTTCTTTTCTTGCCACTTCTTGTGTCTTGTTCCACTTTGCTATATGTGAAACTGTGGTGGTGGGATAAAACTGAAGGAAGAGATGGGAGTTTCTGCCTCAAACATCCTGCCTTTTTTAAGTGCCCTGTCCTCTGGAGAAAGGGGACCTTTACCCCATGGTCCCTGTGTTTCATGTTGAATAACAGAAAAGCATTTAGTGGAAAGTGTCAGTTTCACTAAAATTCTGTTATAAATCTGAGACTGATGAATGTAGAACTTCTACATCAATAAGTTATTCTGTTAAATAAAATAAAGATCTGCTTATGCTATGGGTATAGTTTCCCTTTAATGCCAACAAAACTTTAACAATTGAAACCCATGGAATAATATACTCTTTAAACATAACTCAAAGCCTAGCAATTTTTAACTCCTGGCCACCCCTACTAATACACCTTATAGATTGATTTCTCTGTTCAGCTAACAATTGACAATTGATTGTCTGTAGTTTTTTCTTCAGACTTTTCCCAGCTCACCTCCCAATCAAACACTGATTATATTTTAAACTAAGTATTCAGTGTACCACCCCTTGGTCATTAAAAACCTGCTTAGAAGTTCCATAGATCCATGTTTTCTTTTCAAGCATCTCTTATGGTTAAAAAATCTGCTTAAAATGTATGTCTTTGTAGAGTACGAAAATAATTTAATTCTAAATTTCAGTAAACTAGAATGCTCCAATATTCACTTTAGTTATTGAGCTTAAACTGAAAATAATATCTGTAAGCCTGCATCAGGTTCATGCAAGTAAGTTCTCTGGTGGCGGGACTGACTGATTTCCATTTACAACTGACTAGTGACTCCCTATTGTTAAGCATCATACACAGCCAGCTTCATTTAATGTGTAGAGGCAGAGAGCCCTTTGTTTATAACAGATCTCTATTTAACTCCAACAAGATACTATGCTGGTAGAAAAAATTCAAAGAGGATTGAAGAGGTCTGGATTCATACATTGTCTGTCTACTGGCATTGCAAATGGAAGCTATTTTCAGCCATTGTAAAAGTAGCTTTGATGTCCACAGGATGCCAGTATCCTTACAGTGTTTAACCATTTTTTTACTTTCAGAGACATAAATCAGTGCATTAATCCAGTGGGGATTTATGGAAGACCTCATTGTAGAGGACAAATGAACATCTTTAAGCACTTACAAATCTAGAATGCTATTGTGACCAAGCTATTTAACCCCTTGGATGTTAAAAATGTCACTTCAACACATTCCTGTGTTTTTTCATAACAGTCCGGTACATCATTTATTAAACTCATTGTGGTTGTGTAAGAAGATGTGTGTAACATATGGAATATGTTATCATCTGAAGAGCTACCTACTCTCTCTGTGTGTGTGTGTGTGTGTGTGTGTGTGTGTGTGTGTGTGTGTCTAAAATGGAAGTACTATATATAAATGCATCATGAGCACTTATCCTATATAATAATTCGCTAGGATGTTTGTCAGAAGCTGTCATGCACAGTAGAGACTGCCTGAACGCATGGAATGCTGGGAGCTCAGAATGCTGGGAGTTCTGTTCTGGCCGTATTCTGTGCTTTCGGTCAGTCTCTACAGTGCATGACTGCGTCGGCAGCAGGATGCAGAGCAGGACCGGCCTCTTAAACCTTTGAGTGCCAGAGGGGTACGCAACGCATTGCAAAGCATCACCTGGACCTTGGCCCGTGTACACGGGCTTTTACACTAGTAATTTAATATAATGATTATTATAGGACATACCTAAAAATTAGAGAAATCTCAGTGTATTCTTCCAAAACTTTTTTCTAAATAAATTGCTCCCAGTATAATGGCACTCTGTGAATGACAGCAGAGATCACATGTATATTTACTTTTGCTATTCTAACAAAGAATTGAGACATCTTGAAATGTGCCGTATGTTAACCATTTATGCATGTATTATTATGTTGCCATTTGTGTGCCTTGGGCTGATTGTGAACTTGTACAGTGCTGCACACATTTTCTCCTGACAAACAACTATGTGACTTGCATTACCAGCTCTCTTGATTCCCCTCCAGCACAGTAAACACCTTTCAGCTAACTTAGGTTTACTATCAGGAGTTTACATTAACACTTTCACTGCCTGGGCATCCCTCTTGCACTGAAGTGTAAAACTCTACATTGAAGCTCCTCACCTCTGCAGAAACAACATATTATGCCATTCTATAATTAAAACACACTTTACATTCAGATGTCCCAGAGCTGCATGTAGATTCAGAAAAAAAAAATGCTCAGACATACAGTGCTTCTGGAGCTTGCACTATGTAATTTAGTCTGAGAGGGGGAAGTCCACAGGTCCCATCTGACAGGGGATGTCATACTTGCCAGCACTGAAAAAAGAAAGAAAAAAAAAATCCTGCAACGCTTCCCCGGACATCCTTAGTTCAGTGTAGCCTGACTCCAGCAGAAAAACTTGTACAACATATTAAAACCTTCACTTTTACTGAAGGATAGGCATTAGCCACACCTAAATACTACATGAAATTATGTAAATAAGAAGAAATATTAACATGTGAAGAAGCTCAGAACCTGTTAAGAGGTTAATGCCAAGGACAAAACCAGGGACTATCCTTTGAAATCAGTGACATTTGTCAGATATGGGAAGTATAAAGGTGGACTCCATAATATGCTTTGACAGAAGACTGCGGTATCTTAAACTGCTTCTGTTTAATAACAGCATATTATGACAAAAGAAAAGTTGTCAATACATTGAGCTGAGTGTCTCTCTCTGATGACCATCTTTTCTTCATTGTAAAAATGTATATTCAGTCCCTTTCCAGAGAAGTATTGCTATTCTGCTGGATGTTGAGTCTTTTGCTCAACGGGTGGCTCATGCCTTCCCTTCCTTCCAGGGTCCCACATCCCATGGGATAATAACTTGGTCCTGAGCATCTTTCAAATCCCTCCTTTGAACCTCATTCCTTGAACTCCTTATATATTTTTGATACTCAAGATGGCTTTCCTCTTATCCTTTGTCTCCGTACAGAGGGTTGCTGACGTGCAAGCCCTGTCTTGTAAAGCTTCTTTCTTGGTATTTCATAAGGTCAAGGTGGTACTACATACCTCTCGAGTTATTAGCTAAGGTTGTCTCTGATTTTTATAATGATCAATTTATTTTGTCTTCATTTTGTCCTGACTCTTCCTTGAAACAGGAGAAGGACCTTCACCTGATTGATGTGGTACAATGCCTTACGTATTCTATGCATAGTACACAGCTTTTCCGCAAAGCTGATTCCCTCTTGAGGGTTCTAGAGAGGGTCAGACAGCATTCATAGTTACTATTGCTTCTTTTATTAAGGCTACTATATTCTAGAGAAACCAGGCCTCTTCGGAACAGCTGTGAAAGGCTGCTAAATGGTCCTCCTTGCATACATTTACTAAACGCTACAAGGCCAATCAGGCTTCGGTTAAGACCAACTTTGGCTGGAAGATCCTTCGGGCAGTTGGGCTGTCATGTTTGTTTATATAGCTCCTTATGTAGTATGTGACAATACAGGGTTACAAGTGCTTTGTAAAGAGAAACATTGGAAGTGAGGTCCCTGCCCGAAAGCTTACAATCTAAAGTGGTAATGGGAGACCTACAGAGTACATAAGGGTCAAGTGCTGAATACAGTGCTAGAGTTGTGGTCCGGATAGGGGACACAAATAAAGTATAAGAGTGTTAATTGCGCAAAGTTGGTGCCTTCTAGCATGTTTAAGTTTTGTTCAGGAGGTGTAGCTTCAAGCCTGACTTGAAGACCATAAGAGAAGTGCATACCATAGATAAGGAGCAATAAGAGAAAAAGGTTTGATATGTGAGAGGGCTGTAGACACAAAAAGGAGCTGAGGGAAGACTGTCATTGGCTGATTGTAAGTGGCAGGATGGAGTATAACTGGAGATCAGAGTGGAAATGTAGGAAGGGGTAGAGGAGATAAGGCTCTTGAATGAGAGAAGCAAGATTTTGTAATATATCCAGAGTTTGATAGGCAGCCATTGGAGAGATTTGAGGAGGAGCGCACCGGGGCAGACCTAGATGACAAAAGAGTAATTTGTGTTGCAGCATTTTGTATGTATTGAAGCGGATGGATTTGGGAGGCAGGAATGTCAGAGAAAAAGGTTACCGCAGTCCATGCGGGAAATGAGTGCTTGTGTAAGAATTTTAGCTGTGGAGAAACAGAGGAAGAGACGGATTTCAGCTATGTTATGCAAGAGAAAACGACAGGATTTAGTGTGACATTAATATGAGGAGAGGCTTGTCAATTATCACCCCTAGACACCTTGCTTCTGATACTGGATTTATGGTAGTGCCATTTACAGTCACATTGAAGGGCACTACTGGGCCAGGCCTAGGTGGGTTGAGGATTAGCGATGTTTTAGACGTATTGAGCTTGAGGTGCTTATGAGCCATCCAGTCTGAGATAGCCAGTAGACAATCTGTGACATTAGACTGAATATCAGAATTCAGTCGAGTTGCTGATAAAGCTGGGTGCCATCTGCATACAGGTGATATTTGAGTCCAAATGAGTTAATAAGATCACCAAGTGTTATTGTGTATTGAAGTGGTCCTAGCACAGAACCATGAGGAACACCAACATAGAGGTGGATGGGAGAGGGTGAAGAGGTGGCAGAGGAGACACTGAAGTATCAGTTAGATAGATAAGAGGATAGTCAGTCCAGTGCTAAGTTACAGATTCCTAAGGAGTGAAGAATGTGGAGGAGGAGAGGATGATCAACTGTGTCAAAAGCAGCTGAGACATCAAGCAGGATAAGTATTGAGTAGTGGCCTTGCGATTTGGCAGTGTGAAAATCATTGACCACTCTTGTGAGAGCGTTTCAGGTTGTGCGTGTTAATGAAGTCAAGCAGGGGGGAGTAGGCTAAATGTTCCAAGAGCTTAGAGGAGGGAGCATACACACTAGTCCTTCTATTCACCCTGCTTAGTCCTCCTCCTAAGGGTATCTTTTAAGTATATAGTCAGATAGAATTCCCTTAGATGGATGGGAATTCTGGGATTTTGTATTTGTCCTCTATTGTGGAGTTGGTTTGCCACATAATTGCTGCACTATTTATTTGTGCATATGGCTCATTGTATGTCCATTTATCTGCTCTGGTTGGCACATAACATCAGGCTTGTTTGATTTACTCTGTGATCTATAAAGACAATACTGGACAGGATGTTGATTTTATGTAACTTGGAGAATAAAGTAACTTGCCTAAGGTTATGAAGAGATATTATTGTAACTGAACCAGGCTTCCCTGCTTTAGAACCGATGACCCATCTGTACCAAGCTAAATGTTGAGCATTTTTTTTGATGCAAACCAACTGTTCCATAAGGGACAAATAAAGTTCTCTTTGAGTAATAGAACCTCTTGATTGCTAGAGACATTTCCAATGCATTGCAAAGTTTTATATGATTCAGTTTGTTTGCCTCAGTATTGTTCCAGTTTTTGTGTGGATATGGCCTATTAGATTCTGTAGCTCTGTACATTGAGTGTCCTCTTCTGCTTTCCTTGATCAGATCCACTGCAGCTAACAGTCAATGATAATGACCTTTAGTAACTTGTGACTAATTTGAATTCTGTTATTCTACATCAGAACAACTTAACCATGTGCTAATTTTGTTTTCTGTCTCTGTGTGAAAGACTATAATTATTCCTTTTGGAAAACTTCAGAACAAACTAAGTATTGCAGGTTGTGACTTGATATATTTAACTTTGTTACCTACATTTCTTTGAGTAACACAGTTCTGATTTAACCATAGTGAATGCCTGAACTATAGCACTGTTTAACCGTATGGGCCAAATGTGTGGCCCATCTGACCCCAGGGTGTGGCCTGCCAGAGATTTCAATAGGACGCTAACACCTATACACAAAGGTGCACCTTAATACAAGAAGAGAAGCAACAGGCAGCCTTCTAAGGTTTTCCAGTGCATGAAGGGCACAGCCCCTGACACCCTGGAATCTTGCTGAAGCCCAAAGCAGAAGCACTCTCCCTTGTTTGACTGACTCCCAGTTTACATGATTACACGTAGAGGTTGCAAGAGACAGAAGTTCATGTTCTCTCAGGTTGATGTTACATGGTTTGTGCTAGCTCCAGCAGCACTCCAGTGCTCAGTGTTCCTGGAACTAAAGCAATTCAGTGTTTCAGCTGCCATTTACCTGATCCTTTTGTTATCCTGAATCCATGACAGAGATTTATCGCAAAATGCTCGGTCATCTTCCACACACACAAGCTAGTAGGCCAGTACGGCCTAACAACCTGGCTTCCACTACTGTGCATTTGAGAACAGTTGTCTGTTAAAGTGATAGTAATGTTTCACAAAAACAGCAGCTCCAATTAATCTTCATAGCAATTGAGCCATAGAGTGTTATTTCAATACTGTGAGAGTTGTAGTTCGGGAGTAATTGAACGATAGTTTCCCCCTCCCACCCCTTTTACCTAGTGTAAACCCCCACTCCTCAGATGTGGAATCCAGTCCATAGACCAGACAGCTCACATCAAGCGTCAATATTCTACTGTGAGAACATTGAAAACCCTGCCCCCCCCTTGACAGGTTTTTCAGCTTTTTCCCGTATCTTAGTTGAAGATTATACCTATATGCAGTCTACCTGGACACTTCCTGCTTCTCTGAGGTGAGCAGTGTTACATCAGTAAAAGGGGCAGGAGGGGGATATTTTATCATTCAATTACTCTTGAACTACAACTCTGACAGAATTGAAATAACACTCTCCAAGGCCCAAATATGTTGATGATTATTTAGAGTTGCTTTTATTATGAACCATTACTATCCCTTTAAAGGGATAGTAATACTTAAACCCTATAAACCCTATAAACATATATTTTTTACATTTTATCTCCTTGAGTAAAACAAGGGTACTCCCACTGCTGAGGCATATTTTATTAAAAAATTATAACAGCTCAAATTTTAATTTTTTAGGTGCAGTATCACAGTGGCCTGAAAATTTACAGTGGAGCTGTTGCTACACCATCCTATGGACTGCTCTGTTCTGTAGACCATAAATCTCTATAGAATGGTGTAGCAACGGCACCACTGTAAATGTTCAGGCCACTGTGATATTGCACCTAAAAAAATTCAAGTTTGAGCTGTTATAATCCTATATAATAATTCCCTAGGATGTTTGTCAGAAGCCATCATGCTCAGTAGAGACTGCCCGAACACACAGAATGCTGGGAGCACAGAATGCTGTGAATTCTGTTTCTGGGAGCATTCTGTGCTTTCGGGCAGTTTCTACAGTGCATGACTGCGTCGGCAGCAGGATGCAGAGCAGGACCGACCTCTTACCCGTACCTTGGCCCGTGTACACGGGCTTTCACACTAGTTTTTTAATAAAATATCTCTCAGCGGTGGGAGTACCTTGTTTTATTTGGGGACATCAACCCTACAACATATATATTTTTTTACATCTTTATTATTACTATCCCTTTAAATACTAGTGTTCTCATTGACTTGATCAGTGACCACCACTAGCCCTGAAACTGCATTTTCTACAAATAAAGTTGATTTTTGTTTTAATGTATAATAAAAAGAGTGTGGCCCTTGTATACCCGCTACCCCAGATTTCCAGGTACAGTCCCTGGTTTGGCTCTCTTCCTGGATCCTGCTGTCCTTGGTTTTATAGCCATTATTGAAAAATTGAATTGCAACCTCAAATTCTGTGTGCTTGACATTATAAGGTTAATAAGGTATGTGCTTTCAAAATCTGTAATGTGTTTTCTACTGTAGAAATGTTACGTCTGTTATACAACATTTTCTGGGAGTCTATATGCACAGTACTATGGACCATTTGTGAAGTTCTACACAGAGTAATAAGTGTCCCTGTAAATTATTTTGAAATGTTGCTAATTATGCTGTCACATAAATGGATTTCTGATCATGTGGCCCAAGTTTGAAAGAACTTGGATGGCCCTGATTTAAAGGGATAGTAATACTTCATTATTACTATCCCCCATGTTGTAGCCCTTAAAATTCTGAATTCAACGATACCAGCTGCATCTCTCAAACCTTTATGGTTTGAGAGAGATCCGCTTTCAAAGTTCCCTCTTTTTGGCTTTTCCCTGACATCAGCGTTCTAACTGAGAGCAGGGGAGTCCAGTCCCAGGACCGGCGGCGGCTCTGCAGCAGTCCTGAGATCTTGTTATAGAAACAGAAATCCTTCACTAAAATGGTCTTCTATGTGTGCTTGCAAACCAAGGACTCTCAGGACTCCTGCAGAGCCGCCGCTTGCTCACTGAACGGATTCCCCTGCTCTCAGCTAGAACGCTGATGTCAGGGAAAATCCAAAAAGAGGGAACTTTGAAAGCGGATATCTCTCAAACCATAAAGTTTTGAGATATGCCGCTGGTATCATTGAATTCAGAATTTTAAGGGCTACAACATGAAGTATTACTATTCCTTTATCCTATTGTTCCCATCTGTGCTTTAAAGATGATAGTTTGTTTTCTCCACCCCAAAGCTGAGATTTCAAGAATATTATGTATGTATCTTTATTTACATAGCGCAATACATGTACACAGCGCTTTATAGAAGTTGAAATAGTACAATAGAAAACTACAGAACTGGGTAAGAGCATTAGGCTAAAGTGTGATCATTGCATTATTTGTGGGGGAAAGTGCAGCAAGGGAATCATACACTGAGAAAGAGAGAAAAGAGACCCTGCCCCAAGAAGCTTACAGTCTAATTAGATTTCATGATGAAATACAGAGACAATACGAGGAGGATCATAAGTGCAAGTACAAGGAGTAGTAAAGGAAGCGCAGAAGGATTCTGATGTGACTATCTGTGTGCAAAAGGGGGATATTGTTACTGAGATGCCTCCTTGAACAGGTGGGTTTTGAGGAGATGCTTGAAATTGAATTTCATTTTCAGTAGTTTTTTACTCATTCTGTATAGATTTCTTAACTAGTTGGGGGATTCCCAGGAACCAAAACATGTTTAAGAAAGTCTGAAAACCATGGCTAATTATTTGTATAACTAATGTAAAAGGCCGTGTACACGGGCTAAGGTCCGGGTGGTGATAATCCTTTGAGTGCCAGAGGGGTAAGCAAAGCATTTGCAATGCGTTGCGTATCCCTCTGGCACTCAAAGGGTTAAGAGGTCGGTCCTGCTTTGCGTCCAGCCGCCGACACAGTCATTCACTGTAGAGACTGCCCGAACGCACAGAATGCTCCCAGCGTTCCTACACCTCCCAGCATTCTGTGCGTTCGGGCAGTCTCTGCTGCGCATGACGGCTTCTGACAAACATCCTAGCTAATTATTATATAGGAGGATAGGGGATAGGTTAGATTCCCAGTGTACTGCTGAATTTCTTTAATGACAATGCTTTAGTTACAATAATAGAGTTTTATTTACATTTAAAAAAGTGGTCATTTCAGGAACAGTCAGTTGTCAGACCTTTAGCCATTGAGAACTACAGCTACCACCATTCGGTTGGGCATGATGAGAATTGTAGTTCCAAATAGATGGAAGTCTGACAGCTGACTCCCCCATATTACTTCCTGTGATCACAAAGTAATCACCGTATAATATAATACAGTGCCAGGGAACATACATTTAATCCGTCAGATGCTAGAGATATCTGAAATGCTTTGCAAATTCCAAGGGGTTAATCTTCATGCAACTAAATTAAAGATATGTAACATGAGAGCCACGTCTTATTTCTTTGTTTTTCTTAATGAAATATGTTTATTAACATCATGGGTGTGTCAGTTAAAAATGTCCTGCCAATGGGATTTCACTGGTTAAGGTGTGGCACCTGTTTCCATAATTATCTGTATTTGTAGAAGTGGAAAATATATTAATGGCAAAACAGTAATATTTATATTATATGAATTTACTGTACGGCAGTGGCACATTCTGATGTGGTCATCTGATCATTACCTGCCTGTGCTACCAGCCTAAGCTATACTGTGTCATCAAGTAAGCCTAGCTTTTTCTGCAATAAATATCTGACACTAATCTAAAATGAGCATAGCCGAAGTAAACTACAATAGCAGGCTGTTCTCATTTCTGTACAAATTGAACTTTTCACCTTGTATTAATATTTGGAACTAATGACAGACTTGTAAAACTGGTTTAAGATCCTATTAAATGTTTACATTACAAAATCTCTTCCTTCTGTTTAATTTGAACATACGTTATATAACCCGTAGTTGACAATCATTTTTATTTATTGCATTCTTTCTTTGTTGCAAAATTAACCTGTCCAAAGCAATATATCCTATATAATAATTCGCTAAATCGTTTGTAGTGCCGCGACATGCGCAGTAGACACTGCTGCGCGTGCTGCAGTCATGCGCAGTAGAGACTGCCCGCGCCGCGGCTGATACAGAGCTGGGCGCTCCGAAGGAGCATACAAATCTGTATCAGCCGTGGTGCGGGCAGTCTCTACTGCGCGTGACTGCTCCGCGACCGGGTGGCTGTGACACTGTGGCCCGTGTAACGGGCTGTTCAACTAGTATATATATATATATATATAATGTTTAATCATTTGAACGCCAGTGGGGCACACACAGCATTGTAAAGCAATGAGAATAGTACACAGCAGTATGTCATCAGGCAAATGACACATACTGTATAATGGAAAACCTGGGAGGTCTAGTAATGGAGAGAGAGAAATCAGTAGTACAATTAATTGTAAATGTTGACATTTCTGATAATAATCAATGTGGCTCCAAACTGTGTGAAGGCCTCAAAAACTGCATAGCAAGCAGATGTGTACTGTACACTCCTGACTCAGTCAAGTTATATTGTAAGCTCAAATAAGCTGAAAGAATATAGCTCTATAGTGGAGCTTAATAAGCTCAAGGAACCTCGCTGAGTATGCACATTCATTATCAAAGCCAAGCCACTCCTGTGAAAAATCACACCTCCATGTTTGGACCAGTGGGTAGGAAGTATAGAGGAGGTTTGCGTAAAGCGACCTTAGTGCCGCCCATGTGTGTGTTTGTCCTCAGGGAGACATAAATTTAGTCACATGATGCTTCATTTTTATACATAGAAGTAGAAGAAATTTGCTATCCTAGTATGTTTACTGAGGCAGATGTACTTGGAAGAACTGGAACAATTTGAGGGGAAATTTAACTATAAATCCTTGTTGATCTGTATGGTATTTAGCCCCATGAATGTCAGATCGCTAATGCATGGCTTCACAATGTGTTGGAGAGCTCTCGAACATTCACTTCTGGCTCTTTCTACCCTGGATTTTATCCTTTTATTTCTTCATACACATAACTGTTACAATATAGCCACCCGCTTCCTCTGCTTGGAAGTCCAGAAAGTGATGTTTCTCTGCAGTAGCACAGATACTATGTAATATGTACTCGGATACAGCCAAATCCTAGGGCCAATTAGTCAGAAGGCTAGATCAAGCTGTGGGCTGTATTTAGCATATCTTTCCTATATTAATATTGCTTTACAGCCTTTTAAGTACTGTAGTGCACGGGCACCTAAAATCTCATTGCAGCCATTAACTTTTTGGTGTGAAAAAGGTGACTGGGCAGCACCTGAAGGGGGTCACTTTACCAAATAATAAATTAATAAGTATTATTTGTTCTCACTTTGCTCCTGCCACACTTTTTTGTAGTCTTCTAAAAGTCCCATCTGGCCCCTAATTTAGAAGTACCACATTTATCCTTCAGAGGTATGTGTTTGGTGATTTAGATGTCTAGGTAAATGGAAATGTAAGGTATTGGTAGAAATAAAATACTATAATTTGGAAAAAATAAAGGGACCCATAAAACTGGCATTTCAATGAATAAGTCTAGACTAAAACACTACACATGTAATGAGGAATCACAAATTACCCTTTTTAGATTTCTTTAAAGACACATTTCTCATTTTGTCATCTTGCAATGCAGCAGTGATTAAATGGGAAGTATGATTAAAAAAATATATTGAAATATTTAGTCTTTTCTCTGACCTTATTTGTTGTGCAGCTTATCTGCTTTTGTTGTGAAAGGTACATTATGGAGGCAGCCATTTTGTTTCTCTAAAATGAATCACTGATTGGTGACCACATGCATAAATCGCTTGGGGCTTCATGTTTAAAAGAAAGAGGAGTAATTCTTGGCAAACAGTGTGCTCCATAGGGGACAAATAAAATGTCCTCTTGATTTAACTCCTCCTGAATGCGATATATGTCTCAAACACATTGCTTCACAATTTGTTAGAGACCTCTCTAGCTTTCAAGGAGCTAGAAGCCTTATTTAAAGGGATAGTAATACCTAAATTTAACTATAATGCATCTTGTATCCATTAAAAAAAAACAATTAAATGACCCCAGCGGCATCTCTCAAACCTTTATGATTTGAGAGATATTCACTGTGGAAGTTCCCCCTCCCCTGACATCAGTGCTCTAGCTGACTGCAGGGGAATCCTGTCCCTGAACAAGCGGCGGCTCTGCAGCAGAGCTGAGATCGCGTTATGGAAAAAGAAATCTTTCACTGAAAAGGTCTTCTACTTGTGCTTACAAACCAAGCACACGTAGAAGACCGTTCCTGTGAAGGATTTCTTTTTCCATAATGTGATCTCCGCTCTACTGCAGAGCCTCTCCCGGTCCCGGGACTGGATTTCCCTGCAGTCAGCTAGAGCGCTGATATCAGGGGAGAGGGGAACTTTGAAAGAGGATATCTCTCAAACCATAAAGGTTTGAGAGATGACGCTGGGGTCATTTAATTTGGTTTTTGTAAGGGCTACAAGATGCTTTATAGTTAAATTTAAAAGGGAACTACCACCCCGCAAAAACGTAATCTTATTTAAGTCTTCATCTGGCGACTAGCCGCTTAGTAGCGCTAGTCGCCAGAAATATTACCCGGTTTGCAAGATTTTCTACTTACTCTGAGGCGGACAGTAGCAGGAAGCACTGACATCTTGCCATAGTTACGTCCATGCGCCTGCGCGGTCAGTCCCTTTGGGAGCCGGCCAGCTCCAAAAGGGACTGACAGCGCAGGCGCACGGACGTCACTATGGCAAGATGTCCGTGCTTCCTGCTACTGTCCGCCTCAGAGTAAGTAGAAAATCTTGTAAACCGGGTAATATTTCTGGCGACTAGCGCTACTAAGCAGCTAGTCGCCAGATGAAGACTTAAGATTACGTTTTTGCGGGGTGGTAGTTCCCCTTTAAGTATTACTTTGCCTTTAAAACAGTGGAAAATTAGGGAATGTGTGTTTGACCCTGTGATGCAGTTGGTTTGCTCCAGAATGATTACACTTTCCTTCTGAACATTGGGCCTTTAGCCTCCTTTGTGATTTAAGAACTTATAAATAGGCATTATGTTTAGGGGAATTGTTTTTATGTTTCTCATTGGAGCTGTGCTTGCTTAACGAGTGATTAAATAACCAAGTAATATCAAACAATTTAGATAAAGCTGTAAATACCTCCCGACTCGCACACAATCTGCTTATAAAATAGAAACTGCACACATCAGAAAAGATGGCTTGAAGAGGAGGGTAAGAATGTTATGCAATATTTTTTTATTATTTTTTTTTAATGTTTAAATACTTGAATGCTACAGTTTCGCTATGGATGCGCCTGTTTTGCATTCAGGTGTGGTTAAACGCCCCATCTAAATCCATGGAAATCTGAAGAAATGTTATTTTCTGGTGGCTAACAGGTTAAAAAAAAAAAATATATATATATATATATATAATATATAATAAAAATGGCTATAAGCATGAACTAAACATCTCCAGGTAATGAAAGTACCTGTGTTTACTCACCAGGAAAACCACTAAATACGTTTTTATAATAAATATTTACCACTTCTTTAATGCTCATTTTGCGATCGTTGTGTTTACCAAAAATCCATGTTCCTCTTGGAATTAATAGGACACTATCATTTCCAAGAGAGAATGCTATAAGTAGGAAACACAATAACAGAATGGGGCAGGGCAAATGTTAATTGGGGGCCCAGTACCTTATCAATTTCATACTTATCTTTTCCTTACCCACTGTCAGCCAGAATAATTTAAATTATGGAGTGATTGTAATGGACAATCCAGGTTATAAAATGGCAGATCACTTTAGCAGATAGAGTATAATGAGTTGAAATCGCCAGATCATAGGTACCTTTTTCTTTGATTATTATAGTGTGTGTATATATTGTCAGACTCCTGGTCTTTAATCTCATTTGCTGATTGACAGCAGCCCGGGAAGGACCACTTTTCTGACTACGTTAGTCAGTAGAAATTCAATTTGCAGTATTTAAATCTGCCTACTTTTGTTTTTCTTAAGATGATCTAAATCTCCCCTAGTGGTTTTTTTTTTGTTTTGTTTTGGTTTTTTTGTCTTCATCATAAGGTTTCGCTATGGTCAGTATCTTTTTAGGGGGTATTCACCTTTCAAATTAAAAAAATGAAAGAAAAATGTGAATAATACATTTTGATTATTTCCATTTTCACATTGTTTAGTAAAGCAGTTACAAGCAGAGAGAATCATTCTTGCTCATCTTTTGTTTTCTTCCCTACTATGCACGTAGTGTACTCAATAAGCTAAAGAGATACAATTCACGAACAAACCAACTGCTCCAGAGGGGACACACAATTCCCTAATCTCCCCAGGGATTTAATTGGGGCTTTCAACCAGTTGAATGCTAGAGAGGTCTCCGACAAATTTTTCCCCCTAATTTCCCCAGAGATTTAAATGGGGATTTTAACGACTTGAATGCTATAGAGACCTCTGTACCATTTAACCCTTTGAGTGCCAGAGGGGTATGCATGCTTTGCAATGCGTTGCTTACCAATCTGCCACTCAAAAGGTTAACTGGTTAAAAGCCCCATTTAAATCACAGGAAATTTTATGTCTCCTATGGAGCATTTGGTTTGCTCCACAACTGCTTCTCTTTAGCTTCCTGAACACAGTCCATAGTCCTTGAATATATTTGGGATTTATTTTATGTGTATATATGTATTTATTTATGTGTGTATGTGTGTGTGTGTGTGTATGTATATATATATATATATATATATATATATATATGTATATATATATATATATATATATATAAAATACATTTTTATTTCATCAGCAGTGGCATGAATTGGTACAGAGGCAATATAAGAGTGGCAGTAAAACATATGCTAAATCAGAAGTAACAAAAGGATTGTGTGAATGTGTTATGTACTGACTCAAATTTTCCAACAGGATTGCTAATTTAAAAGGACCCCAAACCCCCTCCCCTCCAACCCAAAATATGCCCCAAACTACTACTACTGTAAAATCTCATGTATAATACTCACATATATATATCTCCTCATGTCTACTCCCCTCCTCCCTCCCTCCACCTCAGTATGCTCCCACATTCCCCTCCCTCTACTCATCACCTCCGGCAGCATCTGTGATATCTGCGCAGTGGGCGGCATGCTTGCAGTTGCCACCTGCTTTCGGCATCCTCCCGTGAGGACCTGTTAATTCAAAATAATGCTAGTGCCCTTTGAGTACCTGTAGGTCCTTGCAGGGCACTAGTGCAGATCCAATGCATAGGCCTCTGCACACCGAAACTATAGTAGTGTCCTGTGAGGACCTTCAGGTCCTCGACAGGCACTACCATTATCTTGAATTAACACAGGTCCTCACAGGAGAATTCAAGAAGTTGACGCAAATGCAAGCAAGACGCCCAGTGCGTAGCAGTCCCAGATGCCTCCAGAGGGGGTGACTAGAGGGAGGGGAAGGTGGGAACATATTGAGGTGGGTAGAGGGAGGGAAGTAGAAAGAAACTGGTGGGGAGAGTGAGGGAAAACAAGGGTGCATATTATATATAGGTACTTTTATTTTCCCCTGAAATCTTGGGTATAATTTACATCTGCGTATAATACACAGGTGCATATTATACCTGAGATTTTATGGTAATAGTGCTAACTACACTAAACTAAACAAAACCCATGTCAAAGGGAAGACAAGGACCCCACAAAGTAAGTTTTGTTTGTGTTTTTATATATATATTATAAATGTATGGAGGTTATATGCAGGAAGTGTAGCTAATTGGGAGTATTATCCCATTTGTGACAGGTCTCCTTTTCAAGTTTGTGTGCTACAATTAATGCAGATTTTTTTTATTCACATTTTGGTAAATAAGAGAATTCTATGCAGAATGGCCAGAATGTAGAGTGCAGTTTCATTTAAACAATCAAACAAGAAAATAAACACAGATTTTCATGGTAATAATGTCTGAGCAAAGTATCTCTCAGTTGTGAGAACACTCTAGCTTTATTCAAGGATCTCTAATATGTATTTGTATAATAAAGCACCATTGTACCTTTAACATGGTATCTGTCTGCTGCACATGAGAACTGTCTTACACTACTCAAAGTTCATCCTTTGGCTCTCTAGCTTTTGTTGGACTATAGCATCCATCTTATTCAGCTGGCCATTGGTGAGCTGAGCATGATGGGGCATTTAGACCAGAAAAGATGGAGATCCGTGTGTTTTTCCTGCTCTGGTATAACCCTTTGAGTGCCAGAGAGGTGCCCAATATACTGCAACCCCAAACGGTTTAGAACAGCACATCATAATGCAAGCATTGTTATATTCTCTTCTGTATTCAGTATTGTTATTGTCATCATTATTTTTTTATTAATAAAAATGGCAGCATGTTTCTGGACCATGAACAGGGAAATATAATCACGTTAAAGGGATAGTAATACTTAAAATGTAAAAAAAAAATATGTTGTAGGGTTTATCCCCCTGAGTAAAACAAGAGTACTCCCACTGCTGAAAGGTGTTTCATTCAAAAGTTATTCATTTTCAAAGTTGAATTTTTAGGTGCAATATCACAGTGGCCTGAAATTGTACAGTGGCGCTGTTGCTACATGGTCCTATGGACAGCTCTGGTCCCGGGACCATAAATCTCCATAGGATGGTGTAGCAACAGCGCCACTGTACAATTTCAGGCCACTGTGATATTGCACCTAAAAAATTCAACTTTGAAAATTAATAACTTTTGAATGAAACACCTTTCAGCAGTGGGAGTACCCTTGTTTTACTCAGGGGGGATAAACCCTACAACATATTTTTTTTTTGCATTTTAAGTATTACTATCCCTTTAAGGGGCAGTTTTCAGCAAGCTTAACTGGCGCAAACCAACTCCACTATGGGGGACAAATGAAGGTTTCCTATTGATTCAGTTTGGGCTTATAATTTCTTTAATATGGGAGAGTTCCCTAAAGCATTGAAAAGCACTATGTTTATCAACTATTGAAGGTATTAACATTTTACAGGGATATGTTCAACTTTCATTTGTTCCCAATAGTGCAGTTGGCTTGCCCCATAATCACAATCTTTAGTTTGCCCTATATGGCAAGACAAGCTGGAAGGAGGGTGCAGTTTCCAGTTACCCAGAAATAATCTCCCCTCCACCCTCAAGCATCCTTTAGTACCTATGAAATGATAGAGATACACCGTTTTAATGTCCAAATAATGTGTGGTGTTGTTGTGTTCATGTCCATACCAACCTGTGACCCTTTTTCAAGTCTTGATGGACTACAACGCTCATCATCCAGCCCAGCAAGAGATGGAGAAAGGCTGCAGTTTGCACAGTCATAGTCTATGCATACATATAATATTTTTTTTATAATTGTAATTAGTTATTCAGACCTATGCAAAACATTGTAAATTGAAACCCCTCTTCAAATCCTGGGTTTTCCCGTGTGACTCTTAGTGACACACATGTACCGATCTGTATTATTGGAGAGGGAGGGCCTTGCTAGAATTCTTACTACCTGCTATATGTACATTTTTTTACTTTTTATTTTAGGAATCTCCATCTGGCCGTCGGAAAGCTCTAGCAACCAGCAACATCAATATGAAGCAATATGCAAGCCCTATGCCTACTCAAACCGATGTCAAGTTAAAATTTAAGCCTTTATCAAAGAAAGTTGTGTCAGCCACTCTGCAGTTCTCCTTGTCTTGCATCTTCTTGCGAGAAGGCAAAGCCACGTAAGTTTCTTTGTGCACAGCCTAGCTATATAACCTGATTGCTGCATTTTGTATCAATGCAGTTTCCCTGTTTCAAGAACAAAGAAAGTGTCTTAGAGTTAACTACAATTATTTACAGTACAAACTGTGAGACAAATTGACCGTATGTGTCTAAAGACAAAAGTTTAGCAATTCTGGGCCAAACCAACTGCAACATATGAAACAAATAATAAAAATGCCCATACCTGGCATCTCTCCAGATCTGCCTTGGAGACTCTGGGTCACAGGGGACAGAGTCTTATCTTTTGGCTTGGTGACTTCCATCATAACACCACCCCCATTCCTGCCCACTTCTGTCCCTTTCTGCCCATTTTTCTACCCATGTCAGGTCAAACCCCGCCTTCCAATCGTCCAACCCCCCCACTCCAATTAAGTACTGCCTGTACATGCAAATCACATCATTTGGACACTCCTATCAACAGTCATGGTTGTTTCTTTGGGGAACTTGGGACAAGAAGGTTTCTGGTTCATAAAATAGCCAAAATTGGTGCTTTTAACCCCTTGAATGCTAGCTAGGTACCCAACAATTTAACCCCTCTTGTGCTAGAGAGTCCTAGCAAGAGAGGACACGTGCAACCCCTCCCCACACACATGCTTGCCCCCTTTTGCATAAACATAGGTGCATATTAATGCTTTGCGGCCCCCCCAGGAAAATATTTGCGGATGCTCATGTAGGCAGCCCCAGAACTGCTCCACTTTTCTCTCAATATCTCTCAATTTGTACTAATGTAAAGATATAATTCTTCTAGTGAAAAAAATATTTTAAGTATTTTTCCCCCCTAACACATTTGTTGTTAGAGTATAGGTAGAATTATCCATTCATGCAGCAGGAAAACTTAAGACCGTTCTTTGGACTAAGTGGATGGAACATTTTCCTGCAGTAAGATATTTGCAGAATCTACCACGTTTTACTTACCTTGAGAATTTCCACTAGAAAGAAGTTTCAGACAATATCGGCTGCAAAGCCATTGTGTATCTTCAGTATGTCCTCTTTCTTGGCTGGATATGCATGTTCAGACAGGCCATCTGCCAAAGCAGCACATAGGCTTTCTGAACCTGCATAGCAGGCCAAGAAAGAAGCTAGTCTGCGTAGAAAAAATAAGTAAATAAATAAAAGAATCACTCACCAAACTCTTGACTCTGATCCGGTCACATGAAGTGGGCGTGTGTGTGCTTTTGAGTGTGTATCATTGCATAAGTCTGTCCTAACCAAAAATCTATGGGCTTAACCTACTGCTCGTAGAGAGTAAACATGTTCAACCTGATTCACTTCTTGCTGGAACTACAAGGAGCTACAGCTCTCATTTTCCTCAAATTCTTGCTGGAAGGAAAAGTAGAAGTTGAAACATATCCCTACCCTAGCATCCAAGTGCTTAATGTGCAATTAATTTTCTTTGCACAAGCATATATGAAAATTGTTGTTTTGTTAATTTCTCACTCATTAATAAAACATAACATTTTACAACAATTCAAAGACTTGATTTAAAAAAAAAATACCATTTTACTTCACACTAAAGCCTTCTGTGATAAAACAAATAATTTCACAGCAACCCAAAGCATTTAATAGAGCACACCATGCCACACCACACCAAAGTCCACTGATAATTATGTACTTACTCATCACGTATTCTTTACTAGCTCTAAAGTTTTTTGCCATATTCACCCAAATATTTTAGTCTTGTATCGATGAAGGTCTGAGTTATGTCCAAAATGTTGACCAGACTTCAAGTGCAATTCATCATTACTTTTTCTGCTGCTTTAAAGTGGAACTTTAACCACCCCCATCATAAATGTAGTTCATCTCTCTGTGATAGAAACTGCTTGTCACTTCCTGTCAGTTTGAACTATCAGGAAGTAAACACAGTAAATTCACTTCCTGATTATTTTAACTGCTATAAATTTTGAATAAAACATCTGACAGCGATGGGAGTGACCTTGTTTTACTCAGCAGGAAAAGACCCATAAAATATGTGTTTTCATAAATAAAAGTTTACTGATCCTTTAACTGAGCAGTCCGGTGCAGTACAAGCACTGATTCTTACTCCATCCTCTTTCGCTTCACAGAGCACACCCACAATCATTCCTACCTCTGTTCCAGACCTGGTGTGCTCTCCCTTTATCATGTCCCATTGAGAAATGGAAGGCTTTCCTTTACAGATTGACTCCACCTCGGAAGGAGTGCTTCCAATCAAGAATGTTATCCATATGGCAGCGCTCTCCTTGCTCTCAGAGGATTTGGAAGGCACTTATAAAACAGAATCCACACAGAATTTAAAACTTGAGAAATATTTTTGAGATAATTTAGGGATGAACAATCATTAGGGGCCAATTTGTTAAAACATGACACATCCATAATGGTGGAGTTGGGGGCAGTATCTTTTACTGCAGTGTTCTGCCTTTGGAACTTCAGATGCTGGTCACTGTGCATGAATTAATGAATGGAACATCTATCACCCCCAGCCAGTGTTTGAGCCAAAGGTTAACTAATTATGCTTTACTGTGTATTTAAAGTTCTAAATCACAATACAGACAGTTGACTTTGTGTAAATTCACCCATACCTACTCTAAGTATACATGCACACAGTGTAAGGCAGTGATGTTGAAACTGTTTGGTATGGAGCTGTTGGTGGTGGTGAGGCTTTGTCTCAGAACGAAATGTCTACATTGATGTGCAACACAGACTGTATGCAAAGTGAGTAGTACAGGAAAGGTTGGTTCAGAGAACAGTTGTAAATATCATACTCTGCCATGGTTGTACTCCTAATATGCATATGTTTGGCAGGGAGGCTATATATATTTGCTTCTTGGAATATTTGCACCATAGACAAGGATGTATATGTAAATTATTTGTTAAAATATAAAGCAACTTTATTAAAATGCTAATTAATAATAATATAGCTACACCTGCAAATGGTTACATTTATTTAAATAAAAATCTGGGAAGCACCAAAGTTAGGTGTAAACCAAACTGGGTGGGGTTGTGAAAAGTTTGGGAACCACTGGAAAAGCACTTTAATTTTTTCGTAATAATGAATTAAATGGACCTTATTGTACAGTAAAATATGTGAGAAAAATGTATATAAATATTGCACTTTGTGTTGAATAAAATGAGGATACTCCCACTGCTGACTTTTGCTTTATTCAAAGATTATTGAAGCTCAGACTTGCATTCTTTTGGCGCTTTACTTCCAATGTCTGAAAACAATATCACTTCCAGGACTCCTTGTTCTTCTTTACACTGAAGATAGTTCTTAATGTAGTTGTCATGCTGCAGAATAAATTTGGGGCCAATAGAATGCCTCCCTGATGGTATTGCGTGATGGATAATTATCCTGTAGTTCTCAGCATTGAGGAGACCATTAATTCTGACCAAATCCAAACTCCATTTGCAGAAATGCAGCCCCAAACTTGCAAGGAACCTCCTCCGTGCTTCACTGTTGTCTGCAGACACTTATTCTTGTACCTCTGTCCAGCCCTGCAGCAAACAAGCTGCCTTTTGAAACAGCCATATATTTCAAATTTTGACTCCTCAGTCTGGAGCACCTGCTACCATTTTTCTGCACCCCAGTTCCTGTGTTTTTGTGCATAGTTGAGTTGCTTGGCCTTGTTTCCATGTCTTTTTGGCTGCAAATCTTACATGAAGACCACTTCTGACCAGATGTCTCCAGATGGGTGTACCAGGATCTCACTGTTTTCTGCAAATTCTCTGCTGATGGCACTTGTAGACATCTTCTGATTGCAAAGGGAAATAAACATGTGTCTTTCATCTGTTGCACTGTTTCCTTGGCTGACCACTGCATCTACAGTCCTCCACTTTGCCTGTTTCCTTGCGCTTCTTCAAAAGCACTTGGACAGCACATCTGGAAACCCCTGTCTGCCTTGAATTTTGTGCCTGGGAGAGACTTTGCTGATGCAGTATAACTACGTTGTGTTTTGTTGCTGTGCTCAATCTTGCCATGGTGTATGTCTTTTGACATTAAGCTGTCTTCAGCAACCTCACCTTGTTAGCACCTGTTTGGTATAATTGTTTAATTACCTGACTATATGACTACAAAATCACTGAAAATTGTGCAAGTGAACCTAGAAAAATTGTTGCTGTTTTGAAGGCAAAAGGGTGGCCACACCAAATATTGATTTTGATTTAGATTTTTCTTCTGTCCGCTCACTATTCATTCATGTTAATTCATCATGTTAATTCATTCATGTTAATTTTTAAGAATAAACTATTAACATGCCTTTTTTATTTTTTTTTTTTTTTTATAAAGCATTCATATTGTACAGAATGTTTTCACACCTGCCGAAGACTTTTGCACATTAGTGTGTGTGTGTGTGTGTGTGTGTTTGTGTTTGTGTTTGTGTGTATAATCATCTTCAGCTTTTGTGATCCACTGCAGGATGAAGTCCTTCTCGGCAAGTTTCCAATAGCTTTGGTCTTGTGCTTTTTGTTGCAGCTGTGTAGCAACAAATTTGGTAATTTCATCAAACCATCTTCACTTAGGTCTTCTTCTTGGGCGTTTAGTGTTGAGTGGAATCCATTCCAAAATTTGTTTGGTACATCTACCATCAGGTTTCTTGCTAAGTGACCTGCCCATTTCCATTTTAGATGCTTTACTCTTTCAATTATGTCATAAACCTTTGTTTGCTGACCAATCCATACACCTGTTTTTCAGTCTTTTTTTTTTTTTTATGTTCACAATTCAGTGTTCCATACTTCTCGACTTTTGTCTGGTTTGACATTCGGTTGTCCATGTTTCACAGCCGTACATAAAAACTGGGAGGACCCATTAGTCAAAATCTTTTCGCTTGAGGCGGAATGATAAATTTGTCTTGAAGACAATACTGCTACATTTTCCAGATGTTTGCTATCCCAATTGTATTTGTCCCTTAATTTCCATCATTATCTTTTCATCTGTTAACATTTCCTGCCCATTGTCTGCCTCTTCTTGTTCTTGTCCATCTACTGTGATTTTCTTTGGTATAGAAAATGTGTTAAACGTGACTTGCATTGTGTTGATATTCATCTTCAGACCAAAATGTTTGCTTTTCACTTGTAGCTCTTCAGTGCCTTCTTGCAGTTTTTTAGGACTACTGGCAAAGAGTATGAGATTGTCTGCAAAATGTACATGATGTAGGTCATCTAAATTGATTTGAAGTCCTTTATTGAACCAATTTAGTTTGCAGAAGAATTCTTCTAAATAAGCAGAAAATAGTTTTGGGTAGATTGTGTCTTCTTGTCCGACGCCTTTTTTTTATGTGGATCTGAACTTTATCATTGTTGACCTGTATTGATGCAGTTGCATATTTCATATATTGATGGGAGGATATTAACATAAGCTTTATCATAATGGATGGTTGTATTCCTTATGCCCCTCTATAACGTGTTGCACTGTCTGTATAAGGGCCATTGTACTGAAACCACTTCTCAAGCCCGCTTGTCCTTTAGGTTGTGCAGCATTAAGTATTGTGTCCATTCTTCCTGATAACCTTGCAATATGCTTATTGACCGGTAGTTTTTAGATCCCTCTTATCTTTTTTTGTGCAGTAAGATGACTTCTGCATTTTCCATGTTTCAGGCATTTTGCAGAGTAGTAGGTATTTTGAAAATAGTTTAGCTAGGGCTTTGAATAAGGGTTTTCATATTGATGTTATCAGGTCCAGCTGTTTAAAAATTTTCATTGATTTTATTGCAGCTTCTACCTCTACCAAAAGAGTTTAGTAAAATGATTCCACTCGTTTTACTATTTGTAGTTTAGTTTTTGCTATTGTACAGTCTTCAATCTTTAATGCAAATGTTTGACTCCTTTGTGTGGCCATATTTCATTTTGCTTTCTTTAGCCCTTGATTTTTTTCCAGTGTTCTTTTAATGAAATTGAATTCATAATTGCAAATAATAAAACTATAAACACTGAGTGTTCAGTTTAAAACCTTTTTAATTTGGAAATGACCATTGTCTAGTGAGAACAAAAATCAAAATTGACTGCAAGAAAAAAAGAAAGAAAACAATCAAGTCAACAAACTTGAAGATCGGCACTAACCAGCTGTTGAGTTAGCATGGTCTAATTGCGTCCGTGTGCTACAAGACCTTTCAGACACAGACTTTTCAAACTACTATGAAAAAGTTATTGAGACAATCGTAGACACTGCCCATGCCCTTACACCTACTGTGAAACTAGAAAACACAACCCGAATATCAAAAGAAACCATTTCCATGATCAAAAAGCAATGAGAAATAAAGCAAAACGGTAAAATTAGAAACAGGTTAGAATATGTAGAAATGTAGAAGACCATAAGGAACATATAAAAGAAGAAACATGGAAGTTCAATGTTGATTTCATAGAAAGGACATTGGAAGAAAATCTCTAGTTTGTATCCAAGGATACACTGTAAAAGAAATTCAAGAAAGTGCAATACCCTGTTGTACTTTCTTCTTTCCTTTACACTACTACAGCAGCCTATAGACTGTTATTATCCGTGTCAGTAACCCTCCATAATCGCTACCATAATATTTCAGATCATGGAGGTAATGCAATAAAAAAATAAGTTTTAGCTGCATTAACTTTGGCGTAAAACATATCTCAGCAGTGGAAGTACACTTGTTTTACCCAGCAGGATAAAGAGGGTGTGGGGGGGGGGTATAAAAATAATTGTGTGTGTGTGTTTGTATATAAAAAAAAATAGGTATTATTGCATACGGTGATACCCATTTACTTTGGGGTGGGTGGTTGTGCGCGCAACTCGATAGTGGTGAGTTTTGCTGCAGTGATTTTTCACAGAAGTGGCCAGAGGGGCTTTGCTACGCTGGCCACTCCTGTCAAAATTACCACCTCTGTGAATCTCACTGCAGCAAAATGCCCCGTGGCTATTTGTTTGTTGTGGGTGCTTTCTGTCCCCCTTCCACCTTTGGGGAGGGGTGAACCAGAAACCATTAGATTTTTATTATATATATTTCTTTTGTTCTGGATCTCTAACTACATGAACACTTGAAAGTGCAGGTCCTTAGAATTTTTTTCTTTTTCACGGTCCAGCACCCAGGTAATAATCAATTATCAAGTGCTTGATGATCCTTTCTACTTGAAATACTATATTGTCATCAAATAAATTTTACACAAAGGCCTGCTGTTCTCCATTGGCTTGTTAAAACTGAGGCTTTGTAATTTCCATTTGTGTTCAGTGACGAAGATATGCAAAGCCTTGCCAGCCTGATGAGCATGAAACAAGCTGACATAGGTAACCTAGATGATTTTGAAGAAGACAACGAAGACGATGAAGAGAACCGAGTAAACCAAGAGGAAAAAACGGCTAAAATCACAGGTGTGTCCGTCTAAAGAAACAGTGATGAGAACAAAGTGGTTAAAAATGTAATGTGTTGTATGTGTGTGTAATGAAGGGACAAGCAGACCCTAATTATGAAAATATATGTTGTAGGGCTTTTCCTGTTGTACTCCTAATGCCTAGTCCATGCTTCTTTCAGGAGTGATTATAGAGAGAACATGTATTTTTATGATGATTTGAGTTGAAGATGTTTTACTGCCAGATGCAGGGCCACTTTAATATCCTATTGGCCCCTGAAAAAGAGCGAAGGGCAACCTTTACCTGCTATATGCTAGAGGTCTCCAACACGTTGCTTCACACTGTGTTGGAGAGTTCTCTAGCAGCCAAGGGGTTAATTAAGAACTACGCTTGTTTTTCCCTTCTTCTAAAAATGATTTCTTAAAGGCAAAATAGCACCATATTTTTGTTACATTAAAGGGATAGTATTGTCACATTTTAATACAAAGCTAAATACCCCCAGTCCTATCTCTCAAACCTTTATGGTTTGAGAGATAATTGCAGTGAAAGTTTCCCCCTCCCTCCCCTTTCCCTGACGTCAGCACTCTAGCTGACTGCAGGGGAATCCGGTCCCGGGACCGTCAGAGGCTTTTCAGCAAGCACACTTTGTAGACCTTTCCAGTGAAGTAACTCTTTTTATGTCTCTCGATCTCGGCTCTGCTGAAGAGCTTCTGACGGTCCCGGGACCGGATTCCCCTGCAGTCAGCTAGCGTGCTGACGTCAGGGAAAGGGGGAGGGAGGGGGATTCTTTCGCTGTGATTATCTCTCAAACCATAAAGATTTGAGAGAGAGGACTGTGGGCATTTAGCTTAGTTTTTTAATAGCTACGAGATTCCGTTGTGTTAAAATGTGACAATACTATCCCTTTAAGTCAACTACATAGAATGATGCAATCACACCTAGGTTTACACAATTCTAAGTGCTTACCACAGTTTGAGAAAGTAAAAAGGTTTCACACCTATCTTCATACACATTTGTTTTCACACATGACTTCACACATTGAGCAGAATGTATTGTGTGCCCCAAATCACAGGGCAAAGGAAGGTAGTTACACATGGTTCCATACTGTGCTATTTATATGAATGATTGAGTGGCCCTGGGTAACTTGCCCACTTTGCCCTCTTGTTAAAAACTCACTGGTGAGATGATTCTGTTGCTACATCCGTCTACAGAATGATTTTGTCTATGACTTTCAGTTTGTCACAGAAAGTAATAAAAGCACCACATGGCATCAAACATCATACATTTCAACAAAGAAAAAAGTTTGCTCTATATTAGCTTTTTTCTGTCGTCCTATACAGCTTACTGGTAACTTTGGGTAGGCGATCCGCCCCTTTAAGTAGGCAGGAACAGTTCTAGAATTGATTGCAGGCGGTGGAGCCTACCTTCTCTCCTTGGCTGCAGCTAGCCAACCAGAAATTTTTTATTTTTCTGTTAGAAATAGAATACCACCGTTAGGCGGATTACCATAACTGACAATGCCCTTAGATGTGGCTAGCTCAGTATCCAGGTGCTTTTTGTGGACCTTAAGCCCTGGGGGAAAATCTTGGGTGCAAGTTCCTTCCTCAGGAGTTGCCCACTGAGAATTCTTGATACATGGTAATCTGAAGACAGAAGATCTGCAGGAAAGGTGAGCAACCCTTTGAGTCCTCCAGGTCCACATGTCCCACATTGCCCCTACGCACAGGGTTTTTTTCCTTGGGAGTTCTTATTGTATGTCTGTTGTGTGTTTTGGAGCAGGTTTATGTGGTATCTTAACCCTTTAGCTGCTGGTTTGCATTTTTTTTTTTGGGGGGGGGAGGGGTTATTGTCACTTTCCCTACTGGGTTCAGTGTTTTTTGTGTCTTCTAACTTGTTCTAGTGATGTGGCATGTAATTTTATTTCACGGTTTTAACTTTGACAAAATTTGAGTTGCTTTACCACATAGATGCCATTGCTCCATTACAGACAGTCTTCCATTCATGGCAGACCCCCTCTTCAGTCAAATCTTCCCTGCCTAAACCGCAGGGAGTACCTGACGTATCAGATTCCTCTGAGGAGGATTCAGACGTTGAGGAATGTTCTGCTGTGGGTTCCTCTCAGTTTTTGGGGACCTCTTTGAGGCTGATCCTGAGCCCTCGGCTGAGGGCCTGATCATGGCTGTCTTGACTACCCTAAACATTCCCTTAGTTCAGGAGGTTTCTTCAGATACTTCTGATGTGTTTCAGGTGCCTAAAAAGCCCCTTACTTGTTTTCCACCTAACCCCACTCTTGACGGCCTTGTGTCTGATGAGTGGAAATCTCCGGACAGGAAACTTTCTGTTTCCAAGAAATTTGCCAAACTTTACCCCTTCTCTGAGGTGGTGCTTGCCCAGTGGGTTCACCCCCCCAAAGTGGATGCTCCTATCTCCAGGCTATCTAAGTCTACTGCCTTGCCAGTTTCTGATGCGTGCGCTCTGAAAGTCTGGATTGACAAGAAACTTGAGGTTTCCCACAGGTCTATTTTTGCCACTGCTGGGACTGCCATTCTTCTGGCGTTTGCTGCGGCATGGGTTAACCGGGCCATTGCGGTCTGGACTGAACAGCTCACTCTGGCAGTCCATCAGGGTGCTCCTACTTCGGATATGTTTTGCCTTCTTGCCAACATTTCTGAGGCCCAGCACTATGTTTCTGCTGCCTTATTTGATGCCATCCATTTGGTAGCTAGGGTTTCCACCATGTCTGTGGTTGCCAGACTGGTTCTTTGGCTCAAGATCTGGTCTGCTGACACTGCTTCCAAGAAAGCCTTGCTCTCCTTGCCTTTTCAAGGCGCATCATTGTTTGGGCCAGATCTTTAGGATCTGATTAATGAGGCCACAGGGGGTAAAAGTACCCTTCTGCCTTTGATCCCCAGGAAGAAAACCCCTCTCAAGTGTAATTGATTTTTTTGTTCCTTCCAGACTGAGACACGTTCGGCAAACCAGGCGGTTCCCTCAGCTCTGTGTGCCTTCTCGAAGCCCAAACAGCAGTGGAAGCCCAAGGTCTCCTCCAAGCACAAGGCTTCCAAGCCTTCTTCGGCAAGACTCACCGGACCCAGGGCCCCACTCTGCTGTGGGTGGCCATTTGCGTCACTACTACAGCAACTGGGAGGATTCAGTGGCAGACCCGTGGGTTTTACAGGTAGTGACGGAAGGGTACAGGATCCCTTTTGTCTCTCTTCTTCCTTTTCCCTTTTCCCCTTCTCATATGCTTCAGGGCGCAGAGAAATGCCATCTGTTCAGTGGCGCTATTCAGGCTCTTCTGAACAAGTATGTTGTAGAGCCAGTTTCCAGTTTAGGACAGAAGGATGGGTTTTTACTCAAACCTCTTTGTGGTCTCCAAGAAGGACGACGGTTGTCGTCCCATTTTAGATTTGAAGTATCTCAATTCTTTTGTGATCAGGAGTCCCTAAGGACAGTGATTGCTGCTCTTTCCCCGGGGGAATTCCTTGTTTCTCTGGATCTTCAAGACGCGTATCTACACATCGCCATTCATCCAGAGAGCCGGCAGTATCTCAGATTTGCCTGTGACCGAGGGCACATTCAGTTTTCAGCTCTTCCCTTTGGTTTGACTACAGCTCCTCAGGTCTTCAACCGTGTCCTGAGAGCTTTAGTTTCTGTCCTCCACCGGGACGGCATCAGAGTTGCTCCATACATGGAGGACCTGCTTCTGAAAGCCCCCTCTGCGGAACTTCATCAGCAGGTTCAGGACTGCATTCATGCTCTCACCCATCACGGGTGGATCATCAACATGAACAAGTCAGATCTTGTCCCATCCCAGCATCTGGTCTTCCTGGGTCTTCTCTACGACACTCAGCAGAGCATGGTGTTTCTTATGGAGGAAGTGGCTCACCAGATCGCCCGAAGAGTATCTGCTGTTCTGGCTTTCGATCCAGTTCCAGCCAAGAATTTGTCCTCTCTAGTGGGGAAGTTCATTTCCACAATAGAAGCAGTCCAATTTGCCATGGCTCACACCAGGGAACTCCATAGGTTTGTGATCCAGGTGTGCAGGGGTCAGCCGGACCTTCTGAAGACGTCGGTGTCACTTCCTCATCATGTGGATCTGAGTTTGTCCTAGTGGCTCTACCTCTCCAATCTGATGAAGGGCAAGTCCTTCCTAGTATCCTTCTGGACCACGGTGACGACGGATGCCAGCCTCTCCGGATGGGGAGCAGTCCTGGGTCGCCCGAGTGCACAAGTTCGGTGGTCTCTGGAGGAATCTCTTCTTCCCATCAACATGTTGGAGCTTCGGACGATATTCTATGCCGTTCGTCAATGGACTCCCCAGCTAAAAGAATGCCCAGTCCGGGTACAGTCCGACAACGCCACGACCGAGGCATACATGAACAAGCAGGGCGGAACAAGAAGTCTCGCCACTTGGTTAGAGATCAAGGCTATTTTGTCCTGGGCAGAGGAACACGTTCCTGCAATATCCGCAGTAGACAACGTCATGCCAGACTTCCTCAGTTGACACACAGCGGTATCACGGTGCTCGTGATTGCTGCCTTTTCCTGTCAGTTATCTGTGAAGGCTCTCCATTGGCTGCATGTCTTAAGTCCGCCCAGTATTGCCTATATAGACTGGGTTCTGGAACCCTTTGGTTGCCCTTTCGTGATGTCTCTATGTCTATAGCCACCTGCATTGTATTCCTGAGTTCCCTGGGCCTTGGCTGCTTACTCTACTTTCCAGAGACCTCTTGATTACCTACCTGACAGCCTCTCCTGTGGTATTGGTTCCTGCCTCCGTTCCTGATCCGGTTTGGGTTGTTGTTCCTGCTTCCGTTCCTTATCCAGTTGACTGCCGTTACTGTTCCTGCTTCCTGTCTCGGCCTGGCTGTTGTTTCTGCTCCTGGATCGTGTGCAGAGTTTCTCCGTCTTCATGTCACTTGGGCGACATTCTCATCGTTGAGTTTTATGTGTAGTCCAGTACGCGGGTACTGGTTTGCTCCATATAGCACCGGTTTCTTGCTGCTTTCCATACTGCACCGGTAGTGTCTATGTGTAGTCCAGTACGCGGGTACTTGTTCGCTCCATATATCCCCGGTTGCTTGCTTGCGTTCCATACAGCACCGGTAGTATCTATATGTAGTCCAGTACGCGGGTACTGGTTCGCTCCATATATCACCGGTTGCTTGCTGCGTTCCATACAGCTCCGGTAGTGTCTATGTTTAGTCCAATACGCGGGTACTGGTTCGCTCCAATTATCACTGGTTGCTTGCTGCGTCCCTTACAGCACCGGTAGTGTCTATGTGTAATCCAGTACGCGGGTACTGGTTCGCTCCATATATCACCGGTTGCTTGCTGCCTTGCGGGGTATATTGGCAGGGCCGGTAGAGCCTCCTCTCTCGTTGTGCCAGTCTGAACGCTGCCTTGCGGGGTATATTGGCAGGGCCGGTAGAGCCTCCTCTCTCGTTGTGCCAGTCTCAAGGCTGCCCTGCCTGGTATATTGGTAAGGCCGGTAGAGCCTCCTCTCTCGTGCCAGTCTCCAGGTTGCCTTGCCCGGTATATTGGTAAGGCCAGTAGAGCCTATTTCCATATTGTGCCAGTCTTAAGGCTGCCTTACCCGGTATTGGCAAGGCCGGTAGAGCCTCTCTATCATTCACTGTACGATTGTTCACCATTGCATTGTACAAATCACGTGTTGAGATATATGTGTAATGTCAAACCCGCGAGGGTTCTCTTTAAACTTTCAATAATGTTGTGTTTTATCTTAACTCTGTGTCTGAGAGTCAAAACAAACCGTGACAGGCGGACAGTGAAGAGTGGGAACTGCACCCAGAGGTGTTCTCCCTCATTGCTCAGAGGTGGGGTCTTCCTTGCATCGTCCTGATGGCGACAAGACAAACCAGAAGGTCCCAAGGTTCTGCTCTCGCTGGATGGATCCTCTAGCTCTAACGGTGGATGCCATGTCCATTCCTTTGTTGTTTCCTCTGGCTTACATCTTTCCTCCCCTTCCCATGTTGCACAGGGTGTTACGGACATTAAAACTGGAGCGCAGTCCAGTCATTCTAATTGCTGGCCTTGACTGGTTTGGTTTCCGGAGCATCTGGATCTGTCAGTGGCGGAGCCAGTCCGGCTTCCTTACCATCCAGATCTTCTTCTACTGGGTTACCTGTGGATGGAGGATGTTCGTCTGGCTTTGACGGTTTGGAAATTGAATCCTCAATACTGAAGAAGGGTTTTTCTTCTAGTGTGGTGGCTACTATGCTTAGTGCCCGCAAACCGCTTTCTTCTAAGGCCTACCATCGTGTTTGGTTGACCTTCCTATCTTGGTGTGCTGATAGCGACCTTTCTCTGGATTTTGATCTGCTTTTCTTGTAGGATGGTGTGGATAAGGGCCTCAGTTTGAGTTCCCTTAAGGTGCAGACTTCTGCTCTCTCTGTTTTCTTTCAGAGGTGCATTGCTATTCTTCCTGATGTCAAGGTTTTCTTCCAGAGTGTTGCTCATACTTGTCCTGTCTTTAAGACTCCCGCTCCTCAGTGGAACCTTAATTTGGTCTTGGGCGTCCTTCATCACCATCCCTTTGAGTCCTTGGCTACTATTCCTCTATGCCTGCTGACGTGGAAAATGGCCTTTCTCCTGACGATAGTGTCTGTTCGCCGTGTCGCGGAGTTACATTCTCTGTCTTGTAAACCACCCTTTTTGGTGTTTCACAAAGACAAGGTGGTGGTTCGCACGTCTCAGGAGTTTCTTCCAAAGGTGGTCTCTGAGTTCCACATCAATCAGGAGTTTGTGGTGCCTTCTTTCTGCCCTGACCCTACATCTGACAAGGAGAGGGATCTCCACTTGTAGACGTGGTGCGCTGTCTCAAGTTTTATGTACATCACACCAAGTCCATTAGACAATCTGACGTGCTGTTTGTCATTCCTGAGGGTCCCAGGGTAGGGAGACCTGCATCCAAAGTGACCATTGCGCCTTGGATTAAGTCCACTATTTGTAAAGCTTACGAACTAAGGAAGAAGCCTGTTCCCTTTTGGGTCACATCTCATCTATTGGGGCTTCTTGGGCTTACAAGATTCAGGCCTCAGTTGATCAGTTGTGCAAGGTTGCCACTTGGTCGTCTGTGCACACCTTTTCGAAGCACTACTGTGTTGATGTGCTGGCATCGGCTGATGACAGCTTTGGGAGGAAGATCCTGGGGACAGTCTTGCCTGTCTAGGATCTTCTTCAGTGCTCCCTCACTTTTGAGCCCTGTTGTCTCTAGTTCAGTGTGCTGTGTAACAGTTCATGGAGTATTGTTACCCCTGTTCAGTGTCAGCTGACACTTCATTTGTTATTGTTAGACTATCTCTGATCTGATGGTTCATATATGTTCTGATGACTTTGGGGGCCCTGCGCCTGGTCCTTGCCTTACTTCCCGCGTCTGGGAAACTCAATGGTTGGACATCCCAAAGTTACCACTAACCTATATTGGACGACAGAGAAAAGAGGATTTTAGTCTTACCTGTTAAATCCTTTTCTCTTAGTCCATATAGGTTACTGGTCTCCCACCCTGACAATGGACCATGCTTGGCTTTTCTGTGGCAGAACGTGGGGGCCCTTCGGGTTCATGCTCACTAGAGTCTTCTTTCTCTTCTTACTATCTAGTCAGTAGTTAGTGTCTCAAATCTTTCTGGAGCTGATTGGCTAGCTGCAGCCAAGGAAGGAAGGTAGGCTCCTCCCCTGCATTCACTTCTAGAATTGTTCCTGCCTACTTAAAGGGGTGGATCGCCTACCCAAAGTTACCAGTAACCTATTTGGACTAAGAAAAAAGGATTTAACAAGTAAGACTAAAATCCTTTTATAAGACCACTTCTGTTTTAACCCATTAAGGACTGGAGGGATGTTCAGTGCATTGCATAGCAACGCACAAGCCTCTGGTCTGTATAGGGTTAAGGATAGATGCATTTTTCCTGGAATTCTAATTGCATTGGACACTACTTTCCTGGGCCTCAGATGCCCATATGTCTGTTTGTTTATAGGTGGGACATGAGCTGACAGAATTGTTTGACCTGTGTTGGAATTTGTCCAGAAAAGGATTAACATTCCATTTGCTGAATGAAATTCCAGCAGAACGCTATTAATGTCCACAAAGGAAGCAGTATTTTGCTGTAATGTCTTTGAAATATTTATGGACTAAACCCTGGTGCACTAAATAGCATGAAAGAGTTTTTACTTTCATTTACATCCTGAAGTACCCTTTTCTAGATCAGGGCTGTCTAACTGGCGACTCACAGTCGGCTCTCCAGATTGTTCTTAAAATGTAAGTGAATAGAAAAATACCCCACACCATCACAACTAAAGGCATTGGGCAAAATGGTACAATATTTACATAAGATATATAAACACTGTTTACAAGGGTTTTTATTATTTCTTTAGAGTTATCAATATTTCTCAGATTTCTAGGGCACACTTCCCCTGTGCAGCCACTTTACAGACAGTCACTAGCGGGTCTTCTTTTTGTGTAGTATGACAACAACAGAAAATCTCCTTCAACTGACTTAAAACTGCATTTTGACAGGAGAGCAAATATTACCCACAGCTAAATAATACCTGAAATCGTATAACTAAGCAATAGTAACATGTGGGTAAGCCCATAACCTATTAACCCGTTCATGACAGGCACACCATATGGTGTTGAAATTATATTTTAAAACAGGAACTAAAATAGGAACAGTAAGGATCCTGGAACCCAGGAGCCAGAACCAGGAGGTCTCCTTGGAAATTGGGGGCAGGTGGCATGTATTTATTATGTTTAATCCAAAACTGCTATTTCAATTCTTTCATTTGTGCCATTACAGACAGTCAAATTTCGTATATATTTGGTCCCACCCACAAGCAGTCTGACCCCAGGATGTGAGTCAAATATCCTTTGTAGGATAAAAACTATAAACTCTAGATAGCAATAGAAAGAAAAAAAGGGGGGACAAGAACAAGCGCCCCTGTGCGGGATCAATGTTTCACAGGATTTCTCCAACACCAACACCCAAAGATGTGTACTCACAAGATACGTGGCCGGGTAAAGGTATATACATACCTGGGAACTTTCAGGGTTTGACCTTGAGACTCAGAGTTTTGGCCCAAATCGCAGGGTCTCGGGTAGAAGAGCCAAAATCTCAGGGTGAGAGAGTTCAGTGCTCCCTGTTATATTTTCTGATCCAGTTAAATACTTCTTTAGTCTCTACACTGGTGTCACTTGTACCAGAAAGGCAGAGGGAGAAGTTCTGCTTGATTTGTGTGTGTCCATGAAGTGATATCTGTAAGCTGTTGAGTTTTAATGTCTCCGTGAATGCTGAATGGAGCGACTATCGAATACAGCAATGAGGAATATATTGCGGATAATCTAGATTGTGGGAAATTTAAGGGTTAATATTTACACAGTCTCAGGGTCAGCTCATTTTGAAAGTTCCCAGGTATGAGTATATACCAAACTCGGCAATCAAACAACTGGGGATATGATACTGCCCCCAGAAACAGTATCTCCAATAGATGTCTTGTAATTAAGGGCTGCACTCAAAAGACACGCTCCCCCTGAGCGGCTAGGAACTTGTGGATATGGTAGATAACATGAAAGACAAACACAAAAGACATTATACCATTGGGTGCTCTCTTGTGTTTGTCTTTCATGTTATCTGCCATATCCACAAATAAACTTTAGATGTGATTTGGTCTAGTCTTGGCCTAGTATGTGCTTCAATTCACCTATAGGCCTTGACAGTGATTTTATATATATATATATATATATATATATATATATATATATATATATATAATCAATCAATTTTTTTTTAAATAAATGTATTCATCTACATAGCTGTATGTTAAAAAAAAAATACTTAACTTACAAGTGACAAATTTTATATAATATGAAATATAGGTGTGTTTATATGTGTAAGTTACAAACAAACTAAATTCGGAAGGTTGTGTATCAACAAAATAGTGGTGAAGGTATGGCCACCTCCCTCACAAGAAAAAGAAATGCAAATTAATTGTTTCAATAAAATGCAGAAAAGTATAGAAGATGGGATTGTTATGGAGCGAAGTTCCAAGGAAGATACAAGAATGCAGGTCAACAAGAATAGGAAAGTCAGTTGTATAGATACTTTTTCCAGAAAGATAACACATACTTGACTTAACAAGTCACAACTTGCTGAAGTTTCCAAGCTGATTGGTAAATAGAAGATGGTAATACTAGCCTTTCATTCATAGTAGACCTTTTGTTAGTTTCCCTCCACAATTCTGCTGTTCATGTATTTAAACCACTTGAATGCAAGTGGTGTGAAGCTCCTTGCTTTTCAAGGAGTTGCTTACCCATATGCAAATGGTTAACATAACATCCCTATATATGTCTACAACTCTACGCATCTCTCCGGTGACCCCATTAATACAATTATATTTTTGTCCCCTTAGAGATGTTCATGTAATGAATGGTCATTAAGTGTTTAGACACTGTAATAACAAGGGTCACGGCTGCCCTGAATGCCTAAAATTCTGATGATTTTGTCACATTCACTGACCTTTACACACATTTAGTCCAGCATCTGACTCTCTAAGCTAGAATAGAAAAGAGAAATATACTTCACAAATAATGTAAGCTTAAGCAACAATTTAATATTTAGTCTTCTCTTTCGCTGTGCTGTCTGTTAGGTGGAATTGCAGTAAACATCTATTTTGCTTTCTAAAATGTATCCCATTGCATTGAGGGTATGAAATATACAAATAATTAATATGGACCTGTCACCACCTGTCAAGGTTTGGCTGAGCTGCTCTAACTCTGCTGCTTGATTTTACTGTCTGAGCTTATCCAGTACTCTATCCATTACTGCTGCCTTACCTTTGCTGAATCGGGCTGAATCAGCTGACCTCTCTGTGTTTGCTCACCTGACTGCTATCAGCCAACCCTCCCAGGGTATTTAAAGCAGCTTGGCTCACTACCTGATTGCCCTTGTGTTTGCTTCTGGCTGCAAGAGTGTTCTACTGCGTTCCTTATATTCCTGTGCATGACCTGGCTTCCTCTGACATCCCTTCTGGTTCCTGACTCCTGGCTTGTTCCTGACATCCCTAATCTCCGTATTCCTGACCCTGGCTTGGCTGAGTACCTGTCATGATTCCTTAACCCGGCTTGTCTTTTGGTTTACGCTTCTAGATCACAGTTTTGCTTTTTTGCTTTTGTTATTTTAATAAAGGTGTTTTGCACTTTATATTTTTGTGTCTGTCGAGTTCCTGGTCCCTAACAGTACACAAGTGCCATGAATTCAGTAGCCGCAGGCAATCCACCAAATGTTTTTTTCAGGCTGGACCAGGTAGATTAGCGCATGGACAAGTTTGTGTTAGACTTCCAGACTTTGTTGCTCCGTACTGTGCACCTGGTTCCACCACCTCAGCAACACCTGGCGCAGGCTGCCCCTATACCTGCTGCCCCTCCCGCTGCCAATGGTGATTCCAGTATTGCTAGAGGCATGACTGGGTCCGCACCGCTTCCCCAGTGTTATGGGGGTAACCCTAACCAGTGCAGAGGTTTCTTGAACCAGGTTGATATCTATCTGGAGATGGTACCACAGTCGTTTCCTTCTGATAGGAGCAAGGTGGGCCTTGTGATTTCCTTACTCTCTGACAGGGCCTTGGCATGGGCTAATCCCCTTTGGGAGACACATAAACATATAGCAGGGCTTATAATTTGAAGTCCTTTGCTACTAGCCAGACCTGAAAAGTTACTCGCCACTGCAAGCCATAACATGCCCACCAGGGCTGAATTTCTACTCGCCAGGGCTAAATTTTTACTCGCCATTGGCTGGTGGTGAGTGGAAATTTTGAGCCCTGCATATAGTGTACAATTACCCTGAGTTTGTGGCATAATTTAAAAGGGTGTTTGATGTACCGGTCCGCTCCACCTCGGCTGCCAAGCGACTAACATCCATCCAGCAGGGTACAAGGACGGTTTCGCATTATGCCATAGCATTTCGTACCCTGGCAGCTGAGGTTGGTTGGAATAATGAGGCTCTCTTGGCTGCTTTCTCTAAAGGGCTTTCAGATCCAGTTAAAGATGAGATTGCAGCCTGGGACCTCCCCACAGATATAGAGGAACTGGTTTCCTATTGCATCTTGATTGACTCCCATATGAATGATAGACCTTCCTTCAGGGAGGACCTGCGGAGGCATCCCATCCATTTAGCCCCAAGCTTTTCATCCTCACCCTTGCCTCCCTCTCCTCCGGCACCTCCTAGTCTTGAGACCTCGGGCAATGTGGAGCCCATGCAGCTTGGGTTCACCTGCCTTTTGGTTGCTGAAAGGGCCTTTAGGAAGAGGGAGGGCCTGTATTGTGAACTTGCCCCACACGTCCAGGGAAACGCCCGCACCTAAGGTTCTATAGGTGACAGACTTTAGGCGGCGTCTCCGCGTCCCCAGCTATCCAGAAGGATAAACCTCTAGTCTCCGTTGGGCTCTCTTGGGGCGAGTGTTCCATTATGACAGAGGCACTTATTGAGTATGGTGCAGCGGGCCTCTTTATTGACCGTGCCTTCGTCCAGAAGCACTCCATTCCATTGCAGCGCCGTTTTAGTCCACTTGCCGTTGAGGTGATTGATGTCAGACCCCTACAGCCGCCGCAGGTCACCCACAAAACCGCTCCTTTGTCTGTGGCTGTAGGGCTCTCCATCACGAAACTTTACAATTCCAGGTAATCCTACCGCAAACAGGTCAACTTCTTTGGGTACATAATCTCAGAGGTCTGTTTCACTATGGACCCTGTGAAACTCTCGGCTGTTCTCGAGTGGCCTCAACCCATAGGTCTCTGCTCCCTTCAACACTTCTTCGGGTTCACTAATTACTACAGGAAATTTATCCGCAATTTTTCTTCGATTGTAAAACCCCTTACCGACATGATCAAAAAAGACGGTAGCTCCACGCACTGGTCTCCAGAGGCCATCAAAGCATTTGAGGCATTGTCACCTTTGCCACATCACCCATTTTGGCACACCCGAAACACGAGCTTCCATTCATACTTGTGGTTGATGCATCTGAGACAGGAGTAGGCACCCTCCTCTCTCAGCTTCCTACCCCTGAGAGCCAGTTGCGTAGGTTCCAAGGGAGGCTTCAATATTTGGTCCATTGGAAGGGGTAGGGTCCAGAAGAGCGCTCATGGGTTCCAGCCACAAATGTGCATGCCCCCCCCCCCGCCCTCCCCCGTACTTTCCATGCACGCTTTTACCATAAACCTGGTCCTGTCCCGCAGGGAGGTGGGGGTCGTTGAGGGAGTACTATCAAGGTTTGGCTGAGCTGCTGTATCTCTGCTGCTTGATTCTACTGTCTGAGCTTATCCAGTGCTCTGCTATCCATTACTGCTGCCTTCCCTTTGCTGAATCAGCTGACCTCTGTGTTTGCTCACCTGACTATCAGCCAACCCTCCCAGGGTATTTAAAGCAGCTTGGCTCACTACCTGATTGCCCTTGTGTTTGCTTCTGGCTGCAAGAGTGTTCTACTGTGTTCCTGGTTTCCTGTGCTTGACCTGGCTTCCTCTGACATCCCTTCTGGTTCCGGACTCCTGGCTTGTTCCTGACATCGCTGATCTTCGTATTCCTGACCCCGGCTTAGCTGAGTATCTGTCTTGGTTCCTGACCTGGGCTTGTCTTTCAGTTTATGCTTCTGGATCACGATTTTGCTTTGTTCACTTTTGTTATTTTAATAAAGGTGTTTTGCACTTTATATTTTTGTGTCTGTCTGGTTCCTGGTCCCTAACAGTACACAAGGGCCATGAATTCAGTAGGCGCAGACAATCCACTGGCTGTTTTTTTGATTATGAAAGAGCATCGTAAACCACCTCGTACATGATAATTTAAATCAGAGGCAACAAGTTCAGTCTCACACATTTCTAAATTTGTTCAAAATATTGTTTTCCTGCATGCAAGTGTCTCAGAAATGGAAATTTTCCAAATTATGTGTCACAATTTAAAAACTGATGTATCGTGTTTTAAAATAGTTTGTAAAAACTGGTCTAAAACACAAATCCAGACTGCAGTCTTGGCCTTCTCTTGTATCTTTCTCCTATACATCTAGTGCAGAGCCAATCAATAGTTGGTCTTTGAGGGGTGTGTCTGGACATCCAAGATGGCGGAAGTGTAACTCTCGAGCTCCGGAGCCCTTCTAGTTACCTTTGTCTGCTAATATAGCCTTTTCACAGCAGAAGACTGAATTTTTGCTTCCCCTTTTCCTCCCTCTTACCCTGACACGTATATGACGGGTAAAAAAGTAGAAGTCCTTGCCTCTAGGTACTAATTTTGGAGCCGCTTCATTGCAGCAGAAAAAAGGCGCAAAGCCTCCTCAAGGCTCTCCACCTGTCACGGATACTATGGAGGCTCAGAGTCTGTACGGTATAGTTAATGGAGTTTATTGAAAACAACAAACAAAAGAATAGGCAAGCAGGGGGTACTAGTCAGCAAGCACTATTACCAGAAATAATAGGCTGGGTCCTAGACCACCCTGCTGGAGACTAGGCCAAAGCCACTGGTAGTCTCACATACAAAGATAAGTGATACAGCAGCAACCGGAACGGCAATCTTGATCCGATGAACAGGAAACCAGGATGCTCAGGAACCGAAGAGAAGCCCCTAAGAGTGAGTCTCAGGTACGCACCTGCAGACAGTAAGAACCCTCTGGCTTGCAGTGCTCACGAGAATCCTCAGAACCACACCTGCCGCCAGGTGGGAACTCCTAGGCTATAGGACACAGGTACTGAACCCTCTGACTCGCGCAGCAGTCAGATGAAGTAAGGTGAAAACTGACTCACTCCTGCATTCAGCTATGCAAGTCTACCAGAGCCCCAGGCCTGCAGTATATTGGGTGTCTGATCACCAGGGGAAATGACGAAAGAATAGTCAGACAGAGCCACAAGTCAGCACCAGAGGGGGTAGTCAGACAAGCCGGGTCATACACAGTTCAGGTAGTCAGCCAGAGCCACAAGTCTGCACCAGATTGGATGTCCACTATTAGGAGTTAGGCAAAAGAATAGTTAGACAGAGCCACAGGTCAGCACTAGAATGGATGGACGACTAGCCAGGTCATACACGGAGCCCAAAGTAACAGAACTGCTATGAACAAAAATGCAAGGACAACTGTGTCAGGCCTCAGTCCTCCCTTTAAACCCCTCCACAGGAAGTAGGAGGAGCAGCTCAGAGGGAGGAAGTAGGAAGTTGGTAGGAGCAGACTACAGGAAGCAAACAGATAAAACAGAGGCCTGCAGCATGCTTGAAGCCTTGCGCCTGCAGATGATGCTGAAGTCAACCTAAGCTGTAACACCACCTCAGCCTGATATGGCTGAAATAACGGATACCAACACTCAATCTCGCTCTTACACTGATGTTCCCTGGGGAGATCTCCTGACTAGAAGCAACATGGAACACTTGCTGTTCTCCATCAGGGACTCAATTAAAATGGATATAGCAGACCTACACAAAGAGCTCCACAGCCTTGGATCCCGTGTCCAGGACTTGGAATCTGCGCAGGACTCCCTATCCACAGTCCAGGATTGCCTTCAACAACACCTGGTTTACCAGGAGGATACTATTGATCTCCTGACAGCTCAGATAGATGATCTGGAGAATGGTAGTAGGAGATTGAATATCTGAGTATGTGGCCATTCTGAATCTATCTCTGCCTCCCAACTTGTGCACACCCTGCAAGAACTCTTTGGGAAACTTATTGATGTCCCGGTTGATACCTTTCACCTAGAGCAGGCCCACAGGGCAACTCAAGCCACTTGAAGATGAACTGAGGAATTGTCGCTTACCCTACCACTGGGGCTTTCCCTTTGCCATGATTGTGTCTTATGACAGCCACACGCATACCATTCGAAAGGAGGAGTAGGTGTAGGATTTTTGTCAACTCCAGAACGTTTCCCCAGTTCTGGTGCTCACTGACTTATTTTGTCCGGCTCCCCCTCAAGAGCAGCAGCTCCCTCTACAAGAAAGGTGGCAGTCTATCCTTCAGAAGAGGGCCAGGGTAACACCAGATCCACCTGCTGCAGTTCAGGATGCCTGAGGACTGTAACAGGGTTCACACTTCTACCTGCCCTATGTTTGCCTGTTGAAATTTTGGGACTGTTATTTGTTTGCTTATATGTGACTGTTATTTTTTTGTTTACTTGTTATTCATAGTCCTGGGCGAGTGCCCCTGCTGTTGAAAGCTTCTTCTTACTTTTTTGTGGCTCTCGGGGTGGGCGTCTGAGGACGCTCCTCCCGATAGCCTGTTACAGACTGGCGGGCTGCATCATCATCATCATCATCCCAGTCCTTCTTACCGTGTTTGCTAGTCTGGGTTACTGTTCTTGCCTCTCTTCTACTTATGCTTGCACCCAAATGACCGTGGCAACAGTTGCTCCCCGCGACCTCCACACATACTATGTCCTATTTAGACTCCCAAGCAATATCTCCGCCCGAGGGACACCTATGGGCCTCTCTTTGGTGGGCATCCCGGGGCATTCGTTCTCCCACTTATCACCCTGATGCTCATCTTGTGAGGCCATTACCCTATCATTGTGTTCTTTCGAATGCAGATATGTACTGTACTATTTTTGGTATTTTATTGCTGTCATGACTTTTTTTTTTTTTTTTTGTCATTTGCTCTTCAGACAGCACCTTTGCACACCCTCTTATTGCTATTGATTATTGTACTTCCTCCCCCTCACCAGTGCCTCCTTGCTCGCTTCCTCTTCGCCTTCCTTACCCTTACTTTTCCTTTGCTATCCCCCCCACCCTTTCAATCTCTTTATCGGAGATGTTCATTGATCAGTTGTATTTTCTCTGTTTTATTTACAATGCTGTCTGCATATCACTTCCTCTCCATCTTCCCTGCCTATACTTGCCCCAAGCAGTCATTCGCTTTTCACATAGGCTCCGTCTCCTTCCCTTCCTCATATGATACGGACCCCCTATGACTGGTAGACTCTATGCTCTGTGTTTCCTTTTCCTGCTTCCTGTGCAGTTTTGTATCTTTGGTCATTGACCATTTCTTCTGTTCAGGCTATGGTCTGTCTAGCCTGTTTCTACACTTTTCTTCTTCCTTTCTTTGGTCTTTTCCTCTCCTCCCCTTTCTCTCCTTCTCCCTTCCCTTACCGGTACACTATGGCTTATAGATTTAAAGTAGTCTCGATTAATACCAAAGGTCTCAATACCCCACAGAAGCGATCCCTTCTTTACTGGTAATGCTCTAGATTAGGTGGCAAGGTTTGTTTCATTCAGGAGACCCACTATGCTGCTTCCCATATGCCTAAGCTTTCCATCTGTTTCTAACCGCACCAATATTATAGTTCTGCTACTATCAATCACAGTGGTGTTGCCATCCTTTTGCACAAAGCTTTAAATTACTCAGTAGTGGATTCCATGTCTGACTCCAAAGGCAGGTTCCTTTTTCTCTGTCCTCCAATACAGGTTACTGGTAACTTTGGGTAGGTGCTCCACCCCTTCAAGTAGGCAGGAACAACTCTGAGAAGTGAGTGCAGGGGTGGAGCCTACCCTTAGCTGCAGCTTCCTGTTTTAACTTCATTAAGTTTTGTTCCTTGTTGCAAGCATCAAGGCAAGAGAACAGTTCTGTTTAGTTTTAGATTTTTATTATTTTCTGCTAAATATGGAATACCACCATTAGGCGGATTACCATTACTGACCATTTCCATCACTGAAATGTGGATAGCTCAGTTTACCGGGTGCTTATTTGTGGTCCTAAGACCTGGGGGGAAAATCTTGGCTGCAAGTTCTTTCCTCAGGAATTGCCCACTAAGGCTTCTTTTTGATAATATGGTAATCTGAAGAAAGAAGTCCTGCAAAAAAGGTGAACAACCCTTTGAGTGCTGAGGTCCACATGTCCCATGGAACCCCTCCGCACAGGGGTCTCTGTTACTGAGTTCTTATTGCATACTCTAGCACTCATTGGGTCTATCTGTATGTGTGTCTGGGTGTTTGGAGCAAGTTTCTGTGGTAAATTAACCTTTTCACTGCTGGTATGGCATGTTGTGGGGGTTGGGGACACTTTCCGTACTGGGTTTGGTGTTTATATTGTTTAACTACATGTTCTAGTATGTTTTTAACTTGAATTTTATTTTCATTCAGTTTTTGGTGAAATTATGTACTGCGCCATTAAGGAACGCTTTATACCGCACAGATGCCATTGCTCCATTCACCTCAATGGGACTGTACAGTTTGGGACATATCTCTGCAACCGCTTAACGCAGCGAGGTCAGAGATGGCTCATTTTACTTGTCTGCCCTTGTCTGTCATCTGGTCAGTGTTCTGAACATGCTGGGGGACTTGGGGGATTCGGGCACTGTTGGGGTACTTTTAAAAAAAACCCAAAGCAAAACAAAAAAAACAAACTACAATTCCCATGAGCGCTTGCTTCACGAGCTACTTTCTGATTGGCTCCCATCGCGGCAGCCATTTTGTGCTTTACTGTGAATGAGTATCCTATGTAGGGCCTGGACTCTCCTTCTCTTGTCAGCTCCTTAACACTTTCATTGCCAGCTAAGTTTATAATATTTTATGTGCTGTTCAATAACTTTTAAACACTGTTTTTGGGTGATTTAGTGTACTTTTGACCAGTTGATTTCTGTGAGAATATCTATTCCACTAGAGACTGGTGTTAGACCTAAGACTAAGGAATCTGGGGTGCCTGTGCCCCCCATTGCTCATTGCTCCTTATGTCATGAAGGGTTACCTAGAGAATTCACAGGTCATATTTGCCCAACATGCACTGCTGTCCCTGAATCTCCTGCAGGGACCTCCAGCCTTGCATTAGAGCCAGTGTGGATGCAAGAGTTTAAGGCTAATACAGGAACCTCCGGTCTACCTTACAACTCCTTCCATCCACCTTACAGGGGGTCTTTCACTCATGTCAAGCCCCCACTTTCATCAGGTCTTCCCTACCTAAACCACCGGGTGTCCCTGATTTATCCGATGTTATAGCTTACCTTGACTTCAGCATCATCTGCAGACGCGTGGCTTTGAGTATGCTGCAGGCCTCTTATCTGTTTACTTCATGTAGTCTCCTCCTACCAGCTTCCTACTTCCTCCCTCTGAGCTGCTCCTCCTACTTCCTGTGGATGGGTTTAAAGGGCAGACTGAGGCCTGTCTCAGTTGCCCTTGCGTTGTTGTTCATAGCAGTTCTGTTGCCTTGGGCTCCGTGTATGACCTGGCTAGTCTTCCATCCATTCTAGTGCTGACCTGTGGCTCTGTCTGGCTATTCTTTTGCCTAACCTCTAATAGTGGACATCCAATCTGGTGCAGACTTGTGGCTCTCGCTGACTACCTGAACTGCGTATGACCCGGCTTGTCTGACTACCCCCTCTGGTGCTGACTTGTGGCTCTGTCTGACTATTCTTTCGTCATTTCCCCTGGTGATCAGACACCCAATATACTGCAGGCCTGGGGCTCTGGTAGACTTGCATAGCTGAATGCAGGAGTGAGTCAGTTTTCACCTTACTTCATCTGACTGCTGCATGAGTCAGAGGGTTCAGTACCTGTGTCCTATAGCCTAGGAGTTCCCACCTGGCGGCAGGTGTGGTTCTGAGGATTCTCGTGCGCACTGCGAGCCAGAGGATTCTTACTGTCTGCAGGTGCATACCTGAGACTCACTCTTAGGGGCTTCTCTTCGGTTCCTGAGCATCCTGGTTTCCTATTCATCGGATCAAGATTGCCGTTCCGGTTGCTGCTGTATCACTTGTCCTTGTATGTTAGACTACCAGTGGCTTTGGCCTAGTCTCCAGCAGGGGGGTCTAGGACCAAGCCTATTATTTCTGGTAATAGTGCTTGCTGACTAGTACCCCCTGCTTGCCTATTCTTTTGTTTGTTGTTTTCAATAAACTCCATTAACTATACCGTACAGATTCTGAGCCTCCATAGTATCCGTGACAGGTGGAGAGCCTTGAGGAGGCTTTGCGCCTTTTTTCTGCTGCAATGAAGCGGCTCCAAAATTAGTACCTAGAGGCAAGGATTTCTACTTTTTTACCCATCATATACATGTTATTTGTTAATAAACTGCATTAATTAAACCGTACTGACTCCTGAACTTCTCTGGGTAGCCGTGACATCCGATTCCTCTGATGAGGAACTGTTGGTGTATTATGGGGATGAAAACTGTTCTGCAGTACTTCCTCTCAGTTTTTTCTTGGGGATCCCTTTGATGCTGATCCTGTCCCCTCTGCTGAGAGCCTAATCAGAGCTGTATTGACCACCCTGAATGTCCTCTTGGTATAATATAGATGTCTTTGGACCCCTTCAGATGTATTTCAGGAGCCTCCACGCCCTTACACATGTTTCCCACCTAATCCCACCCTTGACCGTCTGGTCTCTGATAAGTGGAAGTTTCCAGATAGAAAGCCATCTGTCTCTTAGAAATTTGCGAAGCTTTGTCCATTTACTGAAGCAGCGTTAGCTCTATGGGTACATCCACCCAAGGTGGACTCCCATGTGTCCAGATTGTCCAGTTCTGCTGCTTTGTCTGTAGCAGATGCTTCTGCTATGAAGGAATGGACTGACAAAAATCTTGACTTCTCTCAAGGCTATTTTTGCTTCGGCTGATTCTGTCTTACACCCGGCGTTTGCCGCTGCATGGGTGCATAGGCCCATGGCCATCTGGACTGCACATCTTACCGTGGCAATTCGCCAGGGGGCTTCTACTTCTGAATTGTTGAGACTTGTTGGCAACATTGCTGAAGTGCAACATTATGTCTCTGTTGCTCTGTTTTCCACAGTCCGTATGATTGCCAGGGCTTCTTCTATGTATGTGGTTGCCAGATGGGCTCTTTGGCTCCAGATCTGGTCTGCTGAGACCACATCAAAAAAATGCTCTATTATTGCCTTTTCAAGGTTCTTACCTATTTGGGCCTGAGATTAAAGATCTCATCAGCAGAGCCACTGGAGGTAAGGTACTTTGCTTCCAGTGGTCCACAAGTCCTCCTACAAGCCCAAGGCTTCCAACCTTCTTCGGCATGACTCACCAATTCTGGGTCCCCGCCCTCAGGTGGGAAGGTGCTTGAGCCACTACCTTTCCATCTGAGAAAAATCTGTGGTGGCGGAAAGGTACAAGATTCCTTTTACCTCTCTTCCTCCTCCCCGCACCTTTCCTCTCTCCCCTGGGCGCAGGAAAGCATCGCCTGTTCGTGGGTGCTATCCAACCCCTTCTGGACAATGGGGTCTTGGGGACGGTCCCTTTTTCGGAGACAGGGTTGGGGTTCTATTCCAACCTTTTTGTGGTCTCCAAGAAGGCGGAGGTTGTCGTCCTATTCTGAATCTGAAGGATATCAACCAATTTGTGGTCATATCTCACTTTCATCACGAGTCCTTGCGACCAGTGATTGTGGCCATGTCTCCTGGGGAGTTCCTAGCATCTCTGGATCTTCAAGATGCATATTTGCACATCTCCATTCATCCAGAAAGCCGACAGCGTCTCCCATTTGCCTGCAACAGGGGTCACTTTCAGTTTTGTGCCCTGCCATTCGGCCTGACCACCACTCCTCAAGTCTTCAATCGAGTTCTGGAAGCTTTAGTCTCTGCTCTCCATCGAGATTGCATCAGGGTCACTCCGTACATGGACAACCTTCTTTTGAAGGTCTCCTCTCCAGACCTTCTTCACCAGCAGGTTCAGACCTGCATTCAGATACTATCCGCTCACGGGTGGATCATCAACCTGGACAAGTCGGACCTTGTTCCCTCTCAGAAGATGTTTTTCCTGGGCCTTCTCTTCGACACTCAGAAGGGGATGGTCTTTCTCACAGATGAGGTGGCTCATCAGCTGACTCAGAAGGTCTCTACGGTTCTGAGCATGGATCCGATTCCTGACAAGAAATTGTCCTCTCTAGCGGGCAAGTTCGTCTCCACAATAGAAGCAGTCCCATTCACCATGGCTCATGTCAGGAAGCTTTGGAGGTTTCTGATCTTGGCATGCAAGGTCAACTGGATCATCTGGAGGAATGTCTGTCTCTCCTGCTTCATGTAGAGTTGAGTCTTTCATGGTGGCTCAACCTGGACAATCTCCTCAAGGGCAAGCCCTTCCTCATACTGTTCTGGACAATGGTGACTACGGATGCCAGCCACTCAGGATGGGGGGCTGTTCTGGGGCACCTGAATGCTCAGGGCTGGTGGTCTCAGGAAGAATCTCTTCTTCCCATCAATGTCTTTGAACTTCGGGCATTATTTCATGCCCTTCGCCATTGGACACTCCAGTTGGATGACTGTTCAGTCAGAGTCCAGTCAGACAATGCTACAGCGGTGGCTTACATTAACAAGCCAGGTGGCACAAGAGGTCTCGCAGCTTGGTTAGAGGTCAAGGCTATTTTGTCCTGGGCAGAGGACCATGTCCCTGCCATCTCCGCAGTTCATATTCCAGCCGTCATCAACGTCTTGGTAGACTTCCTCAGTCGACATACAGTGGTCAGCGGAGAGTGGGAACTTCACCCAGAGGTGTTCAATCTGGTAGTTCAGAAAATGGGTATCCCATGCATTGATCTGATGGCAACAAGACACAACAGGAAGCTTCCAGTGTTCTGCTCTCGCTGGGCAGACCCACTAGCTCTAGCTGTGGATGCTCTATCAATACCTTGAATCTTTCTCTGGCGTATATCTTCCCCCCTGTTCCAATGCTGCACAAGGTTATGAGGAAGCTACGCCTGGAGCGCTGTCCAGTCATTCTGATTGCTGCATTTTGGCCTCGCTAATCTTGGTTCACAGAGCTTCTGGATCTGTCAGTTTCAGACTAATTCAGGCTTCCGCCTCGTCCAGATCTTCTCTTACAGGGATAGCTGTGGAAGGAGGACGTTCATTGTCAGGTTTTTGATGGCATGGAGGTTGAATCCCCAACTTTGAGGAAGAAATGTTTTTTCATCTGGTGTAGTGGCTACTATGCTTAGTGCCCATTCGCCTACCATAGAGTCTGGTCTACATTTCTCTCTTGGTGTGCAGATAGGATCTTTCTCAGGCGTTTCATCTCCCTATGGTCCTTTCCTTTCATCAGGATAGTGTGGAAAAGGGTCTCAGTTTGACCTCCCTTAAGGTTCAGACTGTCTTCTCTCTCTCTTTTCTTCCAGAGGTGCATTGCCAATCTTCCTGATGTCAAAGTGTTCTTCCAGGGTGTTGCTCATACCTGTCCGGTGTTTAAGTCCCCTGCTCCTCAGTGGAATCTTAACTTGGTTTTGGGCATTCTTCGGCTCCCTCCCTTTGAGTCTTTGGCTACTATTCCTCTGCGCCTGTTGATGTGGAAAATGGCGCTTCTTCTGGCGATAGTGTCTGTTCGCCATGTAGCGGAGCTCTAGACCTTGTCTTGCAAACCACCTTTTTTGGTGTTTCACAAGATAAAGCTGTACTTCGCAAGAGTTTCTTCCGAAGGTTGTATCGGGGTTCCATATCAATCAGGAGATTGTGGTTCCTTCCCTCTGCCTTGAGCCTTCTTCTGACAAGGAAAGAGATCTTCACTTGTTGGATGTTGTGCACTGCCTCAGGTTCTGTGTGCACCATACTGAGTCTTTGCATCAATCTGACGCTCTTTTCATCATTCCAGAGGGCCCCAGGGCAGGGAAGCCTGCGTCTAAGGTGATCATTGCTTTTTGCATTAAGTCCACTATTCGTAAGGCTTACGAACTGAGGAAGAAGCCTGTGCCCTTCAGAGTCACAGCTCTTTCCACTCACTCCACTGGGGCATCTTTGGCCTGCAAGAATCAGACCTCTGCTGATCAACTGTGCAAGGCGGCCAATTGGTCGTCTATGCACACCTTTTCCAAACACTGCTGTGTTGATGTGCTGGCATCGGCCAGTGCCAGTTTTGGAAGGAAGGTCCTGGAGGCAGCCTTACCTGTCTAGGATCTCCTTTATTCCTTCCATACTCTTTCACTTTTGAGCCCTGCTGGCTCTAGTTCAGTGTGCTGTGTATCAGTTCCTGGGGTCTGTTTTACCCCTGTTCAGTGTCTGTTGACACTCAGTTGTTTGTGCTGGGCTGTTTATGACCTGTAGGTTCATTGGTGCTCTGGTGACTTTGGGGGCCTGCGCCTGGTCCTTGCCTTTCTTTCCGCCCTGGGGAACTTAATGGTTGGACATCCCAAAGTTACCAGTAACCTGTATTGGACAACAGAGAAAATAGGATTTTAGTCTTACCTGTTAAATCCTTTTCTCTTAGTAAATATAGGTTACTGGTCTCCCACCCTGTCAAGGGACCATGCTTGACGCTCCTGCGACAGAACGTGGGGGACCACTTTTCGGTTCAGGAGTCTACTGTTTCCTCGCTGACTACTTGTAGTTGTTGGTTCCAAAACTTACTGAAGTTAAAACAGGAAGCTGCAGGTAAGGTTAGAGGGTAGGCTCCCACCCTGCACTCACTTCTCAGGGTTGTTCCTGCCTACTTGAAGAGGTGGAGCTCCTACCCAAAGTTACCAGTAACCTGTATAGAGTAAGAGAAAAGGATTTAACAGGTAAGACTAAAATCCTATTTTCTCAAGGGCAGGATTAGCTCACTGATGTGTACATTTGCCACTCTTTATGCACCACACTCCCACCAGCTCCCGTTCTTTGACTCCACTTTGTCCTCTCTTGCTTCCTTCGCTAAAGGCCTTCTTATTTTGGGTGGGGACTTTAATACTGTCCTCAACCCCTCTCTGAATTGTTCTCAGGGATCGTCTTCCCTCCCTCCATTTCATTATACTATATTTAGAGAGCTTTTGTCCTCGTATTCCCTTCTTGACCCCTGGCGCATCCTGAATGAAGCTGATCGCTCTTATTCTTTCTTTTCACCTACGCATTCTACCTACTCCCGGATTGACTTCTTTCTAATACCACAGTCTTACCCCCACCTCGTCTCATCAGCCTCCTTACACTCCATAACGTGGTCGGATTATGAGCTGGTGGAGATGGAGGTTTCTTTGCCTTCGTGACTCTCCACTCCTGGCAGTTGGAGGTTAGATGAGTCCATTCTTTCTGATCCTGCTTATGCCTCCCGTGTCCGTTCAACTATTTTAATAATGCTTCTTTTGTACCTCCTTTGACTTTCCTGATAGGCTCTGAAATGCGTCATCCGAGGTGAATGTATTCGTTTACAATCGGAAAGGAAGAAATGCTCAAGACAGGAATTGGATCTTTTACTGTTGCGGATTGCTGACCTAGAGCGCCAACCTCAGGTTACTGGGAGCGACTTGGTGTTACGAGACCTTCTCTCACCACACAAACAGGCTAAGTCCTTCCTTCTGTCCATGATCAATAAGTCCTACTTGCAGATGAAGCACTTTACTTATGAGCATGGAAACAAATGTGGGAAATGGTTGTCCCACCAATTGGCTCCGGTGGTCCCTCCCACGATGGTGAAATGCATACAGACCTCCTTGGGAGACCACGTTTACAACCTACCGGCTATTACTGACTCCTTGCAAGCTTACTATTCTGACCTTTACAATTTGCCAAATCCCGAGGACCTCTTCCCCATGATTCACAAGCTAAGTATGTCACGGACTCATCTCATATCCTTGACCCCTTCCCAGGCCCTCCAACTAGAGGAGGACGTCACGGATGCTGAAATTCTTTCTGCAATTAAGCAGATGGCCCCTGGGAAATGTCCGGGCCCCGATGGCTTCCCAGCATCTTTCTATCATAAATTTGCTGACCTTCTTGCCCCGCCTCTTGTCAAGATCTTCAATCACTTACCTGACTCCATTTCCTCCCACCCACTCTTTACGGAGTCTCACATATCTGTAATCTCCTAGCCGGGTAAGGATCCTCCCCTATGCCCCAGCTACCGCCCCATATCCCTCCTTAATGTGGACGCTAAACTCTATGCCAAGGTTTTATTCAATCGATTGAAGACATTCCTCCCTGATCTGATCCATTCTGACAAGGCTGGATTTGTACCTGGGAGGGAGACCCGGGATAATACTATTCACCTTATCTCCTTATTGGATCGGGCTAAAACTCTTGTAGCCTCATCCCTTTTCCTATCTGTTGACGCTGAAAAGGCATTTGACAGAGTGAATTGGGATTTCATTCTGCTAGTCCTGTGAGGTTTTGGTCTCGGAGATCACTATATCTTCTTTGTTCGATCCTTATATGCCAACCCTTCTGCAAAGGTTAGGGTCAATGGGTACTTGTCTTCTGCCTTTTTCTTTTGCACCGGTACCAGACAGGGGAGCTCCCTGTCGCCCATTATCTTTATTGTGGTCATAGAGAAGTTGGTGAATCATATTCGCTCCTCTCCATTGATTACGGTTCTACCTATGGCTGCTCGTGAGCATAGACTTGCTCTCTTTGCTGACAACCTTATCTTTCTTCTTTCTGACCACCTCTCCTCCCTTCCTGAGGTCCTTTCAGTGTTACGGCGGTTTAGCCTTGTTAGTAACTTTAAGGCCATATTGCAGAAATGTGAAATGCTTAATTGCTCTGTCCCACAACACTAGGTATCTGCCATAATCGCTTCTGTCCCATTTCGATGGGCATGATCTTCAATTCTGTATCTGGGGATCCATCTGACCCCCTTTGGGTCCTCACTCTTTCGGGCCAAATACCTTCCTCTTCTCTCTCGCTTAGATAGAGAATTGAGGACTTTGCGTCATGTTTTCTTTTCTTGGTTTGGTCGCATCAATGTCCTTAAATCTATCTTCTTACCAAAGGTCCTCTGTCTAATGCAAGCCGCCCCAATCTCCTTATCCAAGTCTTTTTTTAAAATCCCTTCAACATGTTTTTACTTTGTTCTCTTGGAATTATAAACCCGCCAGGATTCGTGTCTCAATTCTAACTGGATCCCGGAGGGAAGGCAGACTTGGTTCCATTCATCCGCTGACAAACCTTGGATTTCTCTTTTACAGTCTTTCTCCCCTAATGCTCCTCTGACGAACTGGCTCTGTTTTCCCTCTTCATCCAGGCCATACTTGCTTTGTTCCTCTCCAATTCTGCTCCCCATCCTAGTGACCTGGGATGCAGTATCCACTTCTCTCTCTAGTACTCCATCTTCTTTATTATCGCTACCCTCACACCCTGATTTCACCCCTGTACAAACCTCTTTGGCCTTTATGCATTGGCGAACAGATGGGCGCTTGCTCATGACTGATCTTATTAAGGATGGCTCCTTATCCATTTTCTTCTCCCTACAGGCTAAGTTGAATCTTCAGTCCCAAGATTTCTGGGGATATAGGCAAATCTCCCATTTCCTTTCCTCACACCCTTCCAGAGCGCTCCTGACTGGAGCCCTCTCTCCTTTTGAGAAACTCTGCAGACTGGATAGTTGTGACTCACACCCTCTATCCCATTCCATCTCTAAACTTTACACCTTTACAAGGATCCTCCCTTCTCTTGTTTTCGTCTTTCTTGGGAGGGAGAGCTTGGCGCATCCATATCAGAGGAGGATTGGCTGCTTGCTATAAAAGCCGCTCTGTCCTCCTCACACAATTTAACAGCTGTTGAGACAAACTTCTAATACGATGGTATAGAACTCCTGCTGTTCTACATAACTTTTACCCGGACACTCCAAATGTCTGCTGGAGATGTGGCATTGGGGTGGGTCACATGTCCGACATCTGGTGGTCCTGCTCCTTACTAGCTGATTTCTGGAAAGATGTATTAGCTAAAATTAACGAGGCCCTCTCTTTGAACCTGCTCTCGTATCCGACTCTGCTCCTTTTCTCCATTGGCCTTCTCTCCTTTGCAACATCTAAGGCGCAGAAAATTTTACTCACCCATCTTCTGACTGCATCTAGGATGTGCATACCGCTCTGCTGGAGGAGTACTGCTCCTCCTACTCCAGATGTGGCTCTCTAAAGTACATGATGTTGTGCTTTATGAAAAGTTATCCTTTTATCGCATTGGGGGTAAGGGTGCTTTTCAAGACATATGGGGACCTTGGCTAGCTACGCAACCCAGAGACCTTCAGAGTTCTGATTTAGGTGACTGACACATAGCTTTGAGTTCTCGACTTGCTCATTCTTATCTTCGTCTCCTCCTCCTCATATCCCTCCTCTCGTTCCCCTTTTGCCTTTCTTCTCTTCTTCTCTTTTGATCTTCGTATCTCCCTTCCTTCCTTCTCTTTTTCTTTCCTCTTCACATCTCCTTTCCCGCTTCTGAGTTCGTAGCACATTGTTGTCACTGCCACTCACCAGGAACGTCAGCAATTTATGTTTAATTAAACTGTCATCGTGTTAAACAGGCTCTGGCCTGATGCACTTTTTCTCATGTACCAATATTGACACTGTATCCTGGTTGTGATTTTGACTATCTATTGACCCATTTTGTATCCTTTTATTCTTAATAAACTTATAAAAAAAAAAAAAAAAAATAGTTGGTCTTGCAGCTGCTGAGGAATGGTGGGAGTTATTGTCCCCCCCAACGCTGGATGTCTGACACTTGACTGATCTAGTAGATGGGATACAGCTTCTTCCATTGGAATTCTATGGCCTCTCTCCAAGTAAAGCATGATACTTCAGAGTCTCTGGCTCACGTTCTTTACCAGAGCCAGCCTCCATAACCATTGTGACCATTGAAATTATATATATATCACAGATATCACTGGGTTAAATCGGCACTCTCAGGTCTGCTTAATGAAGATTATAATCTTCATTAAGCAGACCTGAGAGTGCTGATTTAACCCAGTGATATCTGAAATATATTATTGGCACCCAGGTGTTCACATTGATTGTTGAGTGTGCGTTCTCTCTCTCTCTCTCTCTCTCTCTCTCTCTCTCTCTCTCTCTCTCTCTCTCTCTCTCTCTCTCTCTCCCCCTCACACACCACACACAATATACCTGTATGTATGTATATAAAGATAGTGTCACACACTGATGAAGAAGAAAAAATGGTGCAGGTCCCATACCAGAATTATATACACTGCATTCTGCAGCATTCTGTATGGATTTATGGATGGAGATGGGAGGCAGGAATGCCAAACAGCAGAAGGTTGCAGTAGTCCATGTGTGAGAGGATGTGCTTGTATAAGAATTTTAGCTGTGAAGAAATAGAAGAAGGGACAGATTTTAGCAATGTTATGCAACAGAAGGTGACAGGATTTAGCGATGGCTTTAATATGAAGGGAGAATGAGAGAGAGGTGTCAGTTATCACCCCTAGACACCGTGCTTCTGATAATGGATTTATGGTAGTGCTGTTTACAGTCCCCTGGAAGGGCGCTACAGGGCCAGGCCTAGGTGGGATGAGGAGTAGCTCCATTTTAGACATATTGAGTTTGAGGTGCATATGAGCCTTCCAGTCTGAGACAGCCGAGTGGCAGTCTGTGACTTAAGCCTGAAGTCAGCCGAGGTGCAGATAACTAAATCTGGGTGTCATCCGAGAGGTGAAGAGATAGGTGGCATAGGAGACACTGATGGATCAGTTAGTTAGATAAGAGGAGAGCCAGTCCAGTGCTATGTTATGAATTTTTTTGAAGAAAAGGTGGCAACCCTAGTTGTGAAAAGTAATGTTTTTTAGCTAGGGCCAGAGAAGTGTGTGTGTGTGTGTGTGTGTGTATATATAATATACATATATATATATATATATATAATATAATATATATATAAAAGAGAGATAGATATGCACACATTATATAATCTAAGTTTTATTTTATTAATTTATTTATTGGGTGGTGGTAATAGTTTCTTTCTAATTATCAGTAAAGGTGTATAGAGAAGTTAATTAATACTTTGCCCTGACAGAGGTTACAATTTTGTCAGCATATATGCATTTTACCTCTTGTGTTTAATGAGAGTTTACGACACCTAGATTGTTAAAAAGCCCATAGTAATTCAGTATTTTCTTTCAAATGACTTAATTACCATGTGGCAATTCCTATGATTTAATAACTAGGTGAATTTAAGGAACATAAAGTAAGGGTATTACCTGCTGCCTAATTTTTAAGCAATGTTGGTTACCCATTTGAGCAACAGAGGGAGTGAGTATTGAATATTGAATTGCTTTTTAGTGTTACACACCCCACTGGGCCCTTAAGGGTTGTATGCAAAAAGTAACAGATGAACAATTTTGGAGTGAAACAAGTGTACCACATGGAAAATATAGAATGTCCTGTTGCTTTGCAATGCATTGGAGACCTCTATAATATTCAAGGGATTATAAACACTATATAAAGCAATGGGAATGTGTCCCCTATATAACAGTTGTTAAACTCCTCTCTGGTTGTGCACCCATCCCTGAGGGAGATTCACATAATGGTGATAAAGTGGAGATGACTTCTCCAGTGATATCACTTCTCCAGTTTCTATGTACTAAGATCTCCAAAATTAAAGAAATCTTAGTGAATAGGCTCTATAGAATAACATAGGAACTGGAGAAGTGGTATCACTGGAGAAGTCATCTCCACTTTATCACCTCTTTATCGTCTCTTAGTGAATCCCACCCCGTGTTTGCAAAAGCAAATGTGATTCAAGTTAATACATGCATATTCACATTATTATTGCATTTTCCTAGAAGCCTACCCTTGGCCAAAAAGTTACATAAAGTAATCAGAGCTCATCCATAAAGGTATTTATCAGAAAAATCATAATATGGATCTGTAATATTAAGTGGCAAAAAAAAAACTTTAGTTAAAGACAAGTTAGTTTCTTCCTCAAACACACCCAGGGCATGAGATAATTAAATATATTATACTAGAGAATGGACACAGTGTTGCCCATCTGATTGGATGATCCATGCATGTCGGAGACCCACTGGATCACTGCAACTCTAGATGTCCATGGAGGTGAGCCTTGCTTAGACCTTAGTCTCGCTGGCTACTCCTACAAAAATCATCCTTGTTTTGATTCGCTGGGTGACTTCCGCTCACCTGCTGCCCTGATGAATAGATTGTCTGGTTGTTCTTATCAAGTTTGTGGTATCTATACCTTTATATAAAATACAATTTGTAAGGACTGTCTACTTTAGCCAATATTTATTAAGAGACCAAACACAGCAGTTCACAACTCCTTAAGTAATGTTGATAAATGTAAAATTATGCACTTGGGACATAAAAATCCAAAGGAAAATATACTCTTAATAGTACTGTGCTGTCAGAGACAACCGAGGAAACTGATTTATGAGTAATTATTTCTAATGACTTAAAGGTAGGCAGGCAATGTAATAAAGCTGTGGGGAATGCAAGCAGGGTGCTAGGTTGTATAGCTAGGGGCATTATTAGCAGAAAAAGGGAAGTGATCATGCCACTCTACCGATCTCTAGTTAGACCTCACCCAGAGTATTGTGTACAGTACTGGAGACCCCATCTCCAGAAGGATATAGATACTCTAGAGAAAATTCAGAGAAGGGCTACTAAAATGGTGACTGGTTTACAGGAAAAGAAATATCAGGATAGACTAAAGGATCTGAACATGTATAGCTTGGAGGAGAGAAGAGAGAGAGGTGATACGACCGAAATATTCAAATACATGAAGGGATTCAGCAAAGTGCAGGAGGGAAGTACATTTCAAAGGAGTAAAAATATTTACCTGATACTACAAGGTCCAGCCACATGGACAACACACAGAGGTGTGAGGGTAGGCAGGAAATTGGGGAGGAGCAGGGAAACACAGGAGCAAAGGAAGATGGACCATCAACAGCAGCAACAGAAAAGGAACAGAGCGGAGAGAACTTGTGCTGGATTCTTTTATGCCTACTTTCTGACCCTACCCTCCTTACATTGTATTGGATAAAGGCCTATGCCATCACAACACCTGCCCTCATCTCCTTGCTATTGTGTGCAGCATCACCACACAATTTACTAGCTTTAAAGAAGCATATTGTATTCATCAAGTCCCTTCTCCCTTCCAATTTTGGTGAGAATCAATAGGCTATGTTGCGCTGTGGATCTGTAGATCATAGCAACAGAGGGAAAATCTCCCACATTGAAGTGAGAGAGTTTCCTGATCCCTCTCACTTCTGCTCGGTTGTTCCAGGTAGAATGGAAGCAAAGGAGCATACACCTCTATTGATCTCCCAGCCAAATTGTTTTTGTGTTTTTTGTTTTATTTTTATAAATTGAGTGGCAGCAGTGGTTGGTTCCGTGCCTCCTGCTTCCTTCCTTCTCAACCAATCCTCATTTTCAGCCACACCTCCAGACAGCGAACCAGATTCACTTAGATTTAAATACTGTAAAATCTCGGCTATAATACGCACAATTTTACACCACTTCACCCTATGCGGAGTGGGGGGGTGTATTATACACTAGAGTTTTTAAATAAAATAAAAAAATTGAGGCTGGCAGATACATTCCCTCCCTCTCCCGGCACTATCCACTCTCAAAATAAGACTTACTAGGTTAAATGAAGTCCCCACTGAAGTTTTCATCTTTTGAAGAGCAGGCAAAATACAAACTACCGATATGTAAAACTTCCATGTGGGCGGCATGCTTCCATTTCCTGCCCACTTCCTTCAATGGGCTTTCAGGACCTTCCACCTATGGTACTGCCCTGTGAGGAACTTGAGATCCTCACAGGGCATTGGCTTGAGGTAGGAGGTCCTGAAAGCCCATTGAAGGAAGTGGGCGGCAAATGGACGCATGCCGCCCGCACAGAAGCTTTACATACCGGTAGTTTGTATTTTGCCTGCTCTACAAACGATGAGGACTTCACTGGGGACTTAAATTTAACCTAGTAAGTCTTATTTTGAGAGCAGATATCGCCGGGGGAGGGAGGGAAGGAATCTGCCAGCCTTAAAAAAATTTTTTTTAGTAACGGGGAAAGCAAGGATGCGTATTATACACAGGCACTCTTATTTTCCCCTAAAATATTGGGAGTAATGTACACCTGCGTATATTCTTCACTGTCACTGCTTTCTAGCAACTGGTATACCACTCAGTTGGCCTCTCCCTTTCAGTTCTTTAGCCTGTTTATTACAGTGTATTTGTGTGTGTGTGTGTGTGTGTGTGTGTGTGTGTGTGTGTGTGTGTGTGTGTGTGTACAAGAGCAAACATGCAAGAAACAGAATTAAAAAGTGTGCGAGTGTGAAAATGTGTGAGGTAAGCAAGAGTGCGTGAGACTGGGTGAGAGAGCATGGAAGGATTGCAAGCAAGATAGACCATGAGAAAGTGTGAGGGATTGTTAAAGTGTGTTCAAGAGAGAGTGAGCGCAGGAGCAAGCATGCACAAAAGAGCAGGTTCAGAGAAATCACACCTATAAACAAGAAAAAGCTTGTGTATGTAAAAGAAAGTGTGTCCGAGAGCGTGTTTTGATAACATTGGAAATTTAAGAAAGCAGCATTGTGACTATCCATCAATAAATCAACATAGAATGTTATGGGGAGATTTACTCCCTTTTATCAATATGGACATATATGTCTCTTTACTTTTGAGGCTTATCTGGGATATACTTTTTTGTTTCATAGGACCTAGTATCTTGGACTTACACACATCCATTTGAAATTTATTTATTCCTTGTTTTGAACTTTATCAGCATTGTGAAAGCAAAAAGTCACACAAAGTGTGACCAATTTCTTTGTTTTAAAGTGTACGTGTTTTTGTGTTGGCTTCCTTTTAAGTCAGATCTAGGCAGCTAGGGAACTCCACTGTTTTGGACTCCTGCTCCTATTGGCTGTCTGAGGTTGATTGGGGTTGGAGTTCAACAGCAGTTGGATGGCTGCCATTGCCTACTGTTTTGAGTGGTGAGTTTTCAGGAAGTGTTCAGTAATTAGACCGTCTGATGGGATGTAGTGGAAATAGGGAGCAGCTTTGAAGAAGTCTTGTAAGAAGAAAGATGTTGAGTGAATGAGAGATGCCAATAATTGAAACCATGTCAAACAGGGCTTATTAGAACTGAGTAGATGCAGTGACATAAGAATTAGGTAGCTTTCTAAAATATCTATCCAAATGATATGCTGCAAGGTGACAATTATACATCTTATGAACAATGAAACTTCTATTGATGCCGTCTCTCTCTCTATTTCTTTCTTTTTGCTAGCTAACCCTCTTTCTAACAGAGGCACAATGCCAATTCCTATGTTTTCTCCAGTCATTGTGTCTTATAAGCTATCTTGACTGACTTCTGTTTACAGAAATTGTTAACCAATTGAATGCCCTGAGCAACTTACCTGAAGATCAGGATGACTGCATAAAGCCTTCAGCTAAATCATCTACTGCCTGTGAAGGTTTTACAATCTTTCGTTTCATCCTTTATCATGTCTGCTTTCCTGTCCCTGAATGCCTCCTGCTTGTGTCTACACAGTGTGTTGTATTTGTAGCTTTTTCTATGGTGTTGTCTGTGGTAATTTCTAGTGCAACCAACAAGCAGCATGTCAAATTGGTTTGTCAGAATGTGTAAAACGTGCTTGTAGTTTCTGCTGCGTATGCTGAAATATGCTGCTTGTTTGTTTACCATCTGCATAATAGGATTCATTTCCAATGAGCATATGTTGTCTGCTTACTGAAACTCGTACCTATGTGATAGAATTATGTTACACTGGAACAGTTATAGTTTCTTGTGAAAATATTTTTTCATTTTGTTTTATGCAAATTTTTTTTTTTTTTAAGGTAAGACTTGTGATCACATTTTATTGTACATTTTTGTTACCGCATATTAAAATGCTGTGTTTTGTTTCCTTTTATTTCCATTTTCTTTTTTAATATCTTCATGCTGTCCTTGTAAAAAGGCATAGTAATGACTTATTACATAAAAAACAATGTATTATAATACTTTACTTGCTATGAAAAATAATTATACTGCATTCTAAATGTAAAATCAAGAGTCATCCTTGCTGTTGCTTTCTATGGAGAACTACAGTGGTAATATAGTTAGGGGCCAGAAGGTCTCAAAAGAGAGGGAAGGAAAATGCATTTTTTGTTTAGAACTGTATTATCTTTTGAATTAAAGGGATAGTAATACTTACAATGTAAAAAAAATATATGTTGTAGGGTTTATCCCCCTGAGTAAAACAAGAGTAGTCCCACTGCTGAAAGGTGTTTCATTCAAACGTTATTAATTTTCAAAGTTTAATTTTTTAGGTGCAGTATCACAGTGGCCTGAAATTGTACAGTGGGGCTGTTGCTACACCATCTTATGGAGATTTATGGTCTCGGGACCAGAGCTGTCCATAGGATCATGTAGCAACAGTGCCACTGTACAATTTCAGGCCACTGTGATATTGCACCTAAAAAATTCAACTTTGAGAATTAATAACTTTTGAATGAAACACCTTTCAGCAATGGGCGTACTCTTGTTTTACTCAGGGGAATAAACCCTACAACATATTTTGTTTTACATTTTAAGTATTACTATCCCTTTAAACCTATGCCAGCAGTAGAAGAATCATTTCGCTACTTAGCAGCAAATATACTATCACATAAATTATTTTCATATAAAAAAAAAAATCTGCTCCTTTCCCATCTGGTACATGGTTACACTGCATCAGAGTTTCAAGAGTAGAAGGATTTATTATCTACTAGAAACATGAGCATGGAGTTGCCTGTGCAAGAAGCAGGGGAAAGGGAGCGATATTCCACTGTAGACTGGTAGTCACAGAACAACCCATACATTGTATGACAGCCTTGTTTTACAGTGTGCTAGCCCCGTTAGCCATACAACAACACTACATTGTCTGCCAGCTCAGCCCTGTTCAACTGATAGCCTCTGACATCATTCTGGCTGATACCACTCTTGCTCGTTCTCCCTCTTTCCACATTTTCACAAAGAGGGAGTGACTGTTTATATCTGGGTACATTGTGAAAATAATATATTTCCAGCAGACATGCAGAGAAGCCATTTATTTTCATGATGATAGACCCAGATATAGATGGTGCCTCCTCCCACTACCCCCCTTAGGGGGCAGTGTATTTTACCGTAAATACATTTTAATTGAATTGGAAAGTTGCTTGTGTTGCCCAAGTATAACTTATAGTAACCAGACTATCCACAACCGATGTTAAATGAACCACACATCTCTAAAAGGTCAGCTGAGTAACCTTCACTTACACTCACCCACAGAGTGCTCAGGGTGAGAGCTATTTGTATGAAACTAGAGGCTTTTTTTAGTTTATATTAGGAAAGAGATCACTCCAAATATATACAATGAGAAAATTCTGTAATCAGAGCAAGCATGTTGGTTGAAGCATTTTTCTTGTATTTATCAGTTAGCTGTCTTGTATAATGGAGTGTAGCAGTTCCACTCAAAGACCTATGTAGCCCCTAATCCACCAAAAAAGTCTTAAAGTAAAAAAACACCACATCCTATATAATCCTTTGCTGAACCATTGTCACTAAAGAGGATGCATGAAATGAGGGTGAAGCACATGACCTTTGCATGTATACACTCCAGTGTGCGCATGCATATATGTACAAAGTCCATACTGCCAAACACAATCTAAACATGCAGCCCATTTATCTCACCCCTGTAATAGGTGTAAGGAAAATGAATTGTTTTCTGCCTATTTCCTTTGCTCCTAGTTTGTACTTGAATCTTAAAACTTTTACAAACTCTCTCAAAGCCCATCCTTTTGCACATATGGCGCAAAACAGGCGTTTAAAAATATGTAAATGCTATGTAGAGTTTTTATGCATATTGGAGTATTAATGTGACAAATGTCAGTGACTCTATTTAATACTAATTGGTTTATAATATATTATAGCTCCCTCCCTGTCACTGACATCAGCCTCGTCGCCAGTGAAGGATCTAACCCACTTAATCTAGTGGTTGACATGGCCCACTGTCCCGCACTGACACATACTTATACATTTGTCAGTGTTCGAGAAATGTTAATGCTTCCTGAAGCCTGACTGGGTTATCAGTTCTCTGGACACATTAAATCTGCTCACACAGAGAAAAACGTCTGTGACCGTGAGCAAAGGTCCAGGTTTCTATGACAATGGAGCTGTACAGTTTGACTGAGCATATCAGTCCTCTAACTGGAGATGGGGATGACATTAGGGAAAGAATGTGGGATATTAAATTGATTTGAATGATAAATGATTAGGACCGCAAGGAATTAAATGTTCAACCGATGACAGCTTGCTAAATGTTAACATATGTGTTACCGTTTAGAAGCCTTATGCAAAAAGAAGTATTGGAGTAATTTGGAGGGAAAACAACTACAGCAGACAAACATCCTGAAATTCCTTTTACTTTAAACTGAACCTTTAAACCCTTGGATACTAGTGAGGTCTCAGACTAATTTTAAAACTATTTAAAGTGGACCTGTCACATTATTACAAGTTTAGTTTGTTCTACAGACAATTAAATCTGTCTGTATGTAGTATTAGCCTTTTTTTTAGTAAAATATTGATATTGAGAAATTTATATTTTCAAGGCACTGTGTGGCACTTCATGGTAATTCTATCCAAGGCCAAACACTAATAGTGCTATTATAAATGACCCCCAGTGTGTGGGCTCTGTGGAGATACATGGTCCGCAAATGCTTGAGAAGTCTTCAAGTTTTTGTGTCAAAATACGTTGGAGACCTCTCTAATATTTGAGAGGCAAAAAAGCCCATCTGAAACAAAGGGAATTATGGGTAATTTTACTTGTTCCTTGAAGTACTGTTGGTTTGCTCCAGAATTGCCAGTGTGTGCCAATACTGGCCCAGCACATAAGCTAATTAGCATACCATGCCACACTGTGCCACTAAGAAATGTCAGTTTCACAGGCAGCTATATTGTGAGGTCAGCGTTTCAGTGATCACTATGACTTTTCCCAAGACAAATACACAGTGCAAATCGAACCCCTGTTAGGACCTAAAGAAAAAGGTGCCAAATAGGGTTTGAGTGTGCACTGGGATGACACTGATTAATATTTATGGTGTTACTGATCAGGCCTATTGTACCTTACAATATATCAAAATAAAATGGAGAGAGTAATACGTGATAAAATATAATACAAACTAATATAATTGCTACGGTTGTCATTGGAACTGATTACAGGCGTCTAGAAACTATACAAAGTAGGTGTAGGAGAAACTTCCATATAGTGCTCACTAGATAGAAATACATGTTATCCCTTTGAGTGCCAGAGGGGTACGCAATGCATTGCAAAAGGTCATAGTATTTGAGCCATAGAGAGTGTTATTTCATTACTGTGATCGTTGTAGTTCGAGTGATTGAATGATAGTTTCCCCCTCCCGCCCCTTTTACCTAGTGTAGGCCACCTCCCCTCAGATGTGGAATCCAGTCCATAGACCAGACAGCTCACATCAAGGGTCACTATTCTTACTGTGAGAACAATGAAAACCCTGCCCCCCTTGACAGGTTTTTCAGCTTTTTACATTATCTTAATTGAAGATTGTCCCTCTCTGCAATCTACCTGGGCCCTGCCTGCTGTTCTAAGCTGAGCAATGTTACATCAGTAGAAGAGGCGGGGGGAGGATACTTTATCATTCAATTACTCTTGAACTACATCTTTGACAGAATTGAAATAACACTCTCCAAGGCCCAAATATTATGAAGATTAATTAGAGCTGCTTTATTATGGAACATTACTATCCCTTTAACCCCTTAGAGTCCGGTGACGTACCTGGACCGTCACGCTGGTCCGGCACTTAAGGACCAGTGACGGTCCTGGTACGTCACGTACTATTACTCACCGCGCTCCTGCAGGAGCGCGGTGAGTAATACTGGGGACTGAATTTGATCGCTCCAAGACAGGAGCGATCTCTTTCAGTCCCTCAGTTCGGCGTGCCGCACCACGTGATCAGTCACGTGGGGCGGCACGCCGAAATTCTCTGGTCCTTAAAGGACCACTCACCCCACGACCGCTGGTCGTTAAGGGGTTAAAAAAACAACACACAAATGAAATTGAAAACACATTAATAAAATAAACCCTCAAGGGGGATGAAACACCTGCAAAATGTGGTCCCTTAGGCAATCCCCAAAGCCAACTGCACATTGCTCTGAAAACTGTTAACCCTTTGAGTGCCAGAGGGGTACATAGCGCATTGCAAAGCAATGCGTTGCGTAGCCCTCTGGCACTCAAAGGGTTAAATGCCAGGTGTGACTGCTGGTGGTGGCAGTGCATCACAATGCCCCTGCTGAAGAAAGCAAAGTAAATAAATCCCTCAGTACGCTAAAAAGGAAAAGGTAGTATCTGTATATACAAGGTGATCCTGATGTGGGTGAAAGGTCCCCAAAGCATTACCCCATTGGAAATATCTGAATGATTAATGAGAATGTGGAGGGGACAGCCCACCAATCATCAACAGGTGTAGTGCATGTTGCAAACCCTAATGGGAGTAGTGAACTGGTGATGGCACATGCAAGCAATGGTGTTACTACAGGGCCATTGTCATAGAATACAGCCGCTAGATGAAAATAATGTGTGGACTGGAGAGAACCAAAAAGTAAATAAGGAAAGAGGTAAATAAATACTAAGAAAATGGAGGAATGAAGAAAATAATATAAGGAAAGTCTGAGGTGCTGTACTGCAGGTCAGGCCTATCATTGAGCATTAGTCATAGACCATCTCAGTTTTAAGAAGTATAGGCATATAATCACAGTTTGCAGAGTTATGTGCTTATGTACCAGCTAGTTGGCCTAGGGGATTGCCCATGGTTCCACATTATGTGAGTGTTTCATCAGCTTGTGGGTTTATTTCATTTTGTGCTTTGGAAGAGTAGCTTTACATTGCACCAGACGTGGGTCCTTAGGCTTTCATTGCTCAATGCATGAGTGAGTTGCATAGCTGATACTATTAATTCATTTTAGCATTTTACTACTATGCTCTCTTTTTGGCATCCTTATTTCTTCTTAATGGGCACTATATGGATGTTTCCTCCAACACACACACTACCCTGGACGCCAGCAATTGGTTGCTATGACAACCATACCTATTATACGCGCTTTTAATATATTTTGACACTTATGGTTTATATTTGCACTTATTTTTGTGATTTGTTTAAAAAAAAAATTTTTATTTTATTTTTATTGCTTGTATTGTTCTTTGATATATTTTGTGATGCAATAGGGCTAACTAGTGACATCATAAAGATGATCCTTGATGTCCCTGTGTATGTGTGTGAACAGAGACATGAATATGTGAACAGCAGTAAACCTTTTTTGTGACTTTACTTGTTGAGTGAAATAAATTTATTTTTATCAAACTTATCAAAAACTACAACTGGTGTCTGAAAGGATTTTTCACTGTCGTCCAATACAGGTCACTGGTACCATGGGATGTGTAGTCCCCTTTAATAGGCAGGAACAATTATGCAAATAATTTGCAAGGGGCGGAGCCTCCCCTCTTACTTAAGCCACCTTCTGGCCAGAGCCACCCATATTGATTTGTTCCTGGTGTGCTTGCACACCAGGCAGAGAACAGCTATGCTTCTTAGAGTTTTATTATTTTTTATTCAAATATGGAATACCACCATTAGGAGGGTGACCATGGCTGTGAATTGCCCTCTTCAAAGTGGCTGGTGCAGCTTCCAGGGATTTCTGTGGACCTATACCTGAAGAGGGGACAGCTTGTGTTAAGCAGCTCCCCTGTTGGGGAAATTACCTCTGGTTCTTTCCCTCCCTATCATGGTCACCTGAAGACAGAAGTCTGCGAGAAAGGTGAGTCACCCATTGAGTGCTGAAGGTCCACTTGTCCCCACAGTGTCCCTTTGATGGGCTTGTATTTGGGAGTTTTAATACACTCCAGCACTCATAGGGTGTTTTTATTGCATTATCACTATTTATGCAATTTCTGTGTTATTCTCTGAGTTTTGGAGCATTGGGTATTCATTTATTTATGTTTCTCATGTATTTCATGCTTGTTTGGGCACTTTTTAATGTTTTACTAAACTTTATTAAAAATGGTGTTCCGCGCCTTTAAGCGCGGTTTTTTCCCGCTCAGCAGCAGAGCTCCTTTACTCTCTATGGGAATTCACAGTTTGGGACATATCTCTGAAACCGCTTGTCACAGCAACTTCAGAGTAGGCTCATTTTAATGCTAGGCTCCTGCCCTATCATCCGGTTGGTGTTTTATTACTGTAGGGGGCTCAGGGGGGCTTCGGGCACTGTTTGGGGTACTTGCATAGGGAAAACTACATTTCCCATGAGCGCTTAGCTCGCGCTTGTTTCTGATTGGCTGTCATGATGGCCGCCATTTTGTGGTACTTTTCCAAGGCGAGTACACTACGCAGGGACCGAGCCTTCTCTCTCCTCACCAGATTAACCCTTCGCTGGCCAGATAAGTCCGTTTTTAGACCTTTTCTGGGGTGAAACTTTAATCTTTAACACTTTTCTGGGTGATAGTGTTTTTTGTGGGGTATATTGACGCTGTGAGCATGTCTACTTCACTGGAGCTAGGGGCTAGACCCAAGACTAAGGAGGCTGGGGGGTCTTCTACCCCCATGGCGTTTTGCTCCTCTTGCCACATTGGGCTGGATTGCGATAATGTGGGGGATCTATGCCCTAATTGTACTGATAAAGATAGCAACCCTGGGCTTCCCAGCCACGCTATTGAGCCATCTTGGGTGAGGGAGTTTAAAGCTGCCACTAGGGATCTCAGATCCACGCTTCAACTCTTTCCCTCTCAGGTACAGGGGGCTCTCCAGGTCTGGCAGACCCCCTCTACTATCAGGACCTCCCTGCCTAAGCCACAGGGAGATCCTGATATCACTGATTCTTCTGAAGAAGAACTTTTACAGGATTCTGATGCTGAGGAACGTACTGTTATTGAATCTAACAGGTCCATTGGGGACCCCTATGAGTGTGACCCTGAAGTTTCGGCTGAGGGTCTGATCAGAGCGGTTCTGAATACGCTCAACCTTCCTCTGACTCAGGAATCCACTTATGATCCTACTGATGTTTTTCAGAAAAAGCCATCTAAACCTGTTGTTTGTTTTCCAACTAACCCTACTCTTGCCCGTCTGGTTTCTGAGGCATGGCAGTATCCTGATAGATCTTCCTCTGTCTCCAAAAAGTTTGCCAAACTTTACCCTTTTCCCGAAGCGGAGCTGGCAAAATGGGTTCATCCTCCCAAGGTGGATGCTCCTGTGTCTAGACTATCCAAATCTACGGCTTTGGCTGTCTCAGATGCCTCTGCCTTGCAGGACTGGACGGATAAGAAATTAGAGCTCTCTCTTAAATCTATTTTTGCCTCTATTGGCACTGCCATGCGCCCCACCTTTGCTGTGGCATGGGTTAATAGGGCTATTGCAGCCTGGACTGAACGACTGACTGAAGCGGTTCGCCAGGATGCGCCTGTATCTGAACAGTTGCAGCTTCTTGCTAATATCACTGAAGCTCAGAACTATGTTGCTGATGCTGCCTTTGATGCTGTGCGCATGATGGCGAGGGCCTCCACTTCTTCTGTGGTGGCTAGACGCGCTCTTTGGCTGAAAATTTGGTCTGCTGATACAGCCTCTAAGAAAGCCTTGCTTTCCTTGCCCTTTCAGGGGAATTTGCTCTTTGGCTCTGAGCTCAAAGAAATGATCAGTGAGGCTACTGGCGGTAAAAGTACTCTTCTACCCTCAGTCTTTAAGAAAAAGTTTCCAGCCAAACGCAATCGGTCCTTTCGTTCCTTTCAGACTGAGACACGCTCCTCGGCCCAAACGGGTCCTCCCACTACGCGCTCCTCCTCCAAGCCCAAACAGTCCTGGAGGCCCAAAGTTGCCTCCAAGGCCAAGACCTCCAAGAACCCGGGTCCGCATCCGGCTGTAGGCGGTCGTCTCCGCATCTTTCGCCGGACTTGGGAGGAGTCAGTGGCGGACCCATGGGTTCTTCAGGTGGTGTCAGAGGGATACAGGATCCCTTTCTCTTCCCTTCCTCCTTTTCGGTTCCATTTTACTCGTCCTTCTCAGGAACCCTCAAAAAGGCGTCTGTTCGACGACGCTATTCAGGATCTCTTGGACAAAGAGGTCCTGGAGGCGGTTCCGCAGGGGGACACAGGTTCAGGATTTTATTCCAACCTGTTTGTGGTAGCCAAAAAGGACGGAGGAACCCGTCCCATCTTGGATCTCAAAGATCTCAATGCCTATGTGGTGACTTCCCACTTCCGCCAGGAGTCCCTGCGCTCTGTGATTGCAGCAATGTCTCCAGGGGAGTTTCTTGCCTCCCTGGACCTTCAGGATGCTTATCTTCACATCCCTATTCATCCAGAGAGCAGGAAGTATCTCAGGATTGCCTGCCACAGGGGACACTTTCAATTTACAGCGCTCCCCTTTGGACTGACTACAGCTCCTCAAGTCTTCCAGCGGGTGCTGGGCTCCTTGATAGCGGTGCTCCATCAGGATGGGATCAGAGTGACACCCTACATGGACGATCTCCTACTGAAGGCCTCCTCAGCGGAGCTTCTCCACCAGCAGTTGCAGAGGTGCATGCACACCCTGAACCGTCACGGATGGATCCTGAATCTGGACAAGTCGGACTTGATTCCTTCTCAGAGGCTTCTGTTCCTGGGTCTCCTGTTCGACACTCGCCAATGCATGGTGTTTCTTCCAGAGGACGTGGCTCACCAGATAGCCGTCAGAGTGGCTGGGATTCTGGACATGGACGAAATTCCAGTTCCGAAGTTGTCGTCCTTAGTGGGGAAGTTCATTTCCACGATCGAAGCAGTACCATTTGCCATGGCCCACTCCAGGGATCTTCAGAGATTTGTGATCCAGACGTGCAGGAATCATCCAGATCATCAACATCTGTCTGTTTCTCTTCCTCCTCACGTCGAGTCGAGTCTGCACTGGTGGTTAGATCTCTCTCATCTTTTGAAAGGGAAATCCTTTCTAGTTCCTCATTGGACCACAGTCACAACGGATGCCAGCCTTCGGGGCTGGGGTGCAGTCTGGGGTCGCTTCAGTGCTCAGGGGAAATGGGGTCTGGAGGAATCCATGCTCTCCATCAATGTTCTGGAACTTCGAGCTGTCCGGCTGGCCCTGAGGCACTGGGAGTCTCAATTGACCGGTCTTCCAGTCAGAGTAGAGTCCGACAACGCCACGGCGGTGGCTTACATCAACAGACAAGGCGGCACAAGAAGCGGTTCCGCCTGGTGGGAAGTCAAGGATATTTTGTCTTGGGCAGAAGATCACGTGCCTGTCATCTCTGCAGTACACATTCCAGGCGTGGACAACGTCATGGCAGACTTCCTCAGTCGTCACACCGTCGACAGCGGAGAATGGGCTCTTCACCCAGAGGTGTTTCACATGCTCACTCAACGGTGGGGGATGCCAGTGGTGGATCTGATGGCTACCAGACACAACAGGAAGGTTCCGGTGTTTTGCTCCCGTCTGAGGGACTCCCTTGCTCTAGCGGTGGATGCCTTGTCGATCCCTTGGGACTTCTCCCTGGCTTACATCTTCCCCCCTCTTCCTCTATTGATCAGAGTTATTCAGAAGTTGAAGAGAGAACGTTGCCCTGTCATCCTGATTGCTCCGAACTGGCCTCGTCAGTCCTGGTTTCCGGAATTGATGGCCATGTCAGTGAAGGATCCAATCCCACTTCCAGCCCGTCCGGACCTGCTTCTTCAGGGGTATCTGTGGAAAGAGGATGTTCACTCTCTCCGTTTGATGGCATGGCGGTTGAATCCTCGATTCTAGCTCAGAAAGGCTTTTCTCCTTCTGTGGTGTCGACGATGCTCAGTGCTCGTAAGCCTGTGTCTTCCAAGATCTATCATCGCATTTGGTCAACTTTCGTGACATGGTGCTCTGTCAAGCAGTTGTCTCTTGACTTCCATCTTCCCACTGTCCTGGCCTTCTTGCAGGACGGTGTGGACAAGGGGCTCAGTTTGAGTTCCCTCAAAGTTCAGACCTCTGCCTTGTCTGTGTTTTTCCAGGAACGGATTGCCATCCTTCCTGATGTGAAAGTCTTCTTCCAAGGTGTGACTCATGTTCGACCTGCCTTCAAGAGTCCTGCTCCCCAGTGGGATCTCAATTTGGTGCTGGGTGTTCTTCAGCGACCACCGTTTGAATCCTTGGCTTCCATTCCATTGCGTCTTGTGACTTGGAAGATGGCCTTCCTTTTGGCTATTGTGTCAGTACGCCGGGTGGCAGAGTTACAGGCATTGTCTTGTAAACCTCCTTACCTGGTGTTCCACAAGGATAAGGCTGTGCTTCGCACTACCAAGGAATTCTTACCCAAGGTTGTGTCTGAGTTTCACATCAATCAGGAGATTGTGGTTCCCTCTTTCTGCCCTAATCCTTCATCTGACAAGGAAAGAGATCTCCATTTGTTGGATGTGGTGCGTTGCCTCAAGTTTTATGTTCACCGCACCGAATCTATCAGGAAGTCTGACGCTCTATTCGTCATTCCTGAGGGGCCTAGGGCAGGAAGACCGGCTTCCAAAGTTACCATTGCCTCTTGGATTAAGGCTACCATCCGTGAAGCCTATAAGTTGAGGAATAAGCATGTTCCCTTCAGGGTGACTGCCCATTCCACCAGATCTATTGGGGCCTCCTGGGCCTACAAGAATCAAGCTTCTGCTGATCAACTGTGCAGAGCGGCCACTTGGTCCTCTGTGCACACTTTTTCTAAGCACTACCGAGTTGATGTACTGGCATCGGCTGATGCCAGCTTTGGAAGGAAGGTCCTGGAGGCAGTCTTGCCTGTGTAGGTCTTCCGCTCTGTGATCCTTAGTGCTTCCTTACTGTTGAGCCCGGTTGGCTCGTGTTCCGTGTGCTGTGTTAAGTTCAGGGATTGTTCCCTTGGTTGGTGTCCGTTGACACTTACAGTTTGGGCTATGTTATCAACTGGTTAACAGTTCTAGTGACTTGGGCCTTGCGCCTGGTCCTTGCCTTACTTCCCGCCTCTGGATCAGCTCAATGTTTGTACATCCCATGGTACCAGTGACCTGTATTGGACGACAGTGAAAATAGGATTTTAGTCTTACCTGTTAAATCCTTTTCACTTAGTCCATACAGGTCACTGGTCTCCCACCCTGTCAAGGGACCAGTCTTGGCTCTCCTGTGGCATTCAGTGGGAGACCGTTCGGGCATGCTCACAGGAGTCTTTCTTTTTGCTTACCTGGGGTCAGTTTAGGGTCTCAAATCAATATGGGTGGCTCTGGCCAGAAGGTGGCTTAAGTAAGAGGGGAGGCTCCGCCCCTTGCAAATTATTTGCATAATTGTTCCTGCCTATTAAAGGGGACTACACATCCCATGGTACCAGTGACCTGTATGGACTAAGTGAAAAGGATTTAACAGGTAAGACTAAAATCCTATTTTTAATAAAGTAGTTCATGAGAAATCTCTCTGTAATAGGACTACCCCTGTTTTTATTCAACAGAAAAATCGCTAGAACATTTAGCTCTTTAAATAATTTGAGTTTGGTTTTTCGCAGAATTGTTCCACGTTTCATTTATGTATACAGCCTTTTATAGAGGAGTTGATCCATTCGTAGCTGTAAATTTAGTGCAATTAACAGTTATTGTGAAATGTATGAACTTGGAACGGGAGCAGTTATCGCTTTAATCAAGATCCATTTACACCCCCTGTTACGGTTTTTGCCTTGGGTGTACTGTTTGTGTGAGTGTTTAGATTCATGTTTCAGCATGTGCACTTGGAAATGTTAGTTCGCTACAAAATCCAGCCATTCATTTCAAGCTCCTGTGATGGCATTTCATTATTTTATTGCTATATGGGCATGAATTTTTAGTTTTTATTTATATTTTGCTCATGACTCAGCATCTAGATGTACAAATACATACGTACATTTGAATAATTGTGTGCATATGGCTTTTTTTATTTTCTTTTTCCATTTTAATTTAATTTATTTTATTTTTGTAGAACTAATTAACAAATTAAATTTTCTGGAAGAAGACGAGCAAGATGTGATGAATTCAAGCTCAAATCCCTTTGAAAGTTCTGATGGGACAGAATTAAATCCCTTTGGAGATCCAGATGATGAAGGTAAAAACTGAATATTACAAATTAAGGGCTGTTTTCAGTAAGCTACATTTTACCACAAAAGACAACTGGAATAGAATAGTCAGAAATTAAGGTTGGTTGTTGGCTTATAGAGAATAATAGAAGTTGTAGTTTTGCACCAGTTGTAGGTGATCCTGATCAAAGGAGTTCAGTGGCGTAACAATAGGGGTCGCACCCGCAACCAGGCCCGTCACTCCAGGGGCCTGGCTGCCCCCTGTGTCCCTCTCCGCCTGGCGCCACAGACTTCTAGCTGCTGAGCTCTCCATCAGCCCTCTAGTAATGCAGAGCGCTGGGAGATGACATCATCTCCCATCGCTCTGCATTGCTGGAGAGAAGACTGCACAGGAGCTCCATTGTTATAGAGGTCTGTGCCAAAGGAGGCATAGACCATTACTGCCATGCCGCTGGACCACCAGGGTGGTAGGACATGGACACTGGGGGCAATGTGGAGAGGTGGACATTGGGGCAATGTGGAGAGTTGGGGGCAATGTGGAGAGGAGGACATTGGGGGCAATGTGGAGATACCCAATAGGGGCAATGTGGTCAGGGGAGGCTATGGCAATTTTTGCACCAGGGCCGGTGACGTGTAGTTACAGCTCTGAAGGGGTTGCTCTGATAGGGATTATAACAGTCTCTGAAAGAAACAAATCTTTAAAGTCATGAAACCTTTCAGTGCCAAAGAGGTATCCACTGCCCTGTAACGCAATGCGTTGTATACCTCTCTGGCATTTAAGGGTTAAAGTAGTAGGGCATCCTAAGTGAGGCCTTGATTATGTTGCAGGTGATGGATGTTATCACAGTTTTTATCTCAAAGATTCCTATTGAAGTCTCCTGGGAAATCTGTAGAGAAAACCAGTGATATAATTATCACCTGCAGTATAAACCAGGCCTAGATTTGTTGGAAAGGAAAGCAGGCAGTTTTAGAAATCCAGTTGTAATTCACATTAATTTAATTAACTTTAAATACTAGATTTTAAAGCAACAACTGTTTATGGGGTGGCAGTTCTTTCATTTTTACATAGAAGCCAAAGGTTGAATGAACGCCCAATAGTGTGATATGTTCAACAATCACTCCAAGTTGTATTATTAGTAGATATACTCACAATTTTCATTGGTCAAAGACTTACCCCCAGTCTAAGCTCGCTTGTGGAGATCACCAACCTGTCTCCACTTGGGTAACATAGCCATATATACAATTTTTGGATACAGTCATATATTTTTGTGGGTAAGACTCTGACCATTGAAAATTGTGAGTATATCTACTACTAATACAACTTGGAGTGATTGTTGAACATATCACACTATTGGACGCCCTTCTTTCTCTTTTGTTTTTATTATATTCAAGTCTGTACTGTGGAGGGAGATGAGTCATATAAAGGAGCAGCCATAAGAGTGAATTTATGCCATCCTATATAATAATTTGCTAAATCGTGTGTAAGGCCGCGACATGCTCAGTACACACTGCTGCGTGTGATGCAGTCATGCGCAGTAGAGACTTCCCGCGCAGCGGCTGATAGAGAGCTGGGCACTCCGAAGGAACGTCCAGCTCTGTATCAGCTGCGGTGCAGGCAGTCTTTACTGCTCATGACTGCCCAGCGACCGGCTGGCAGTGGTACTGTGGCCCGTGTAACGGGCTCTTCAACTAGTTTTGAATTAAACATGATTGCTGTGGGTTATATATATAATTCCTCAGCCAGTACTCTTGTGAGTATATACTCACTGGGGGATGTGGAGGTGGCTAAGTCTTACTTGAAGATTCCGCACAAGGGGCGCCCCCCTTTCTTTCCCTTCTTTGTGTTCCAAAGTTTGAATGAGCTCAGTTGTTTTAAAGGGATAGTAATACTTCGTTTTAACTTTATTTTATTTTGCAGACATTAAAAAAACATGAAGAATGATGTAAGTCTTATCTCTCAAACCTTTATGGTTTATGAGATATTCACAAGCAAAGTTTCCCCCTCCCACCCCTTTTACCTGGTGTAAGCCATCTCTTCTCAGATGTGGAATGCAGTCCATAGACCAGACAGATAACAGAAGGGGACACTTTTATTCCTGTGAAAACAATGAAAGCCCTGCCCCCCTTGACAAGCTTTTCAGGTTTTTCCCCTTATCTTAACTGAAGATTGTCCCTCTCTGCAGTCTACCTGGGCACTCACTTCTGCTCTGGCTGAACAGTGTTACATCAGTAAAATGGGTGGGATGGGGACACTTTATCATTGAATTACTCTTGAACTATAACTCTGACAGTATTGAAATAACACTCTCCAAAGTCCAAATACTATGATGATTAATTAGAGCTGCTTTTATTATGAAACATTACTATCCCTTTAACTACAGTTTCTGTTTAGTAAATAAGGTGCAGAATTTTCAAGAAGGCAGACAATTCTAAACCAGATCTTACCTGGATAAGAAGGTAAGCTCCATATCCAGCAGCTTTTTGTATTAACTCCTTAAGTATCAGAGGGTGTGCAACACATAGCAAAGCAATGCGTTGCACACCCCACTGGTCCTTTAGGGTTAATCAATAGATTTCTAGTAATGTTGTAATCATTGCTCTTTTTGACAATCAGGTTAGATTATATTTTAATATATCTGTTTACTAGAAGCTCCTGTCGAAAAGCCTGCTTTAAAAGTTGAAGAAAGTTTTGATGAGTACAATCCATTTAAGGAGCCTGAGCAGGAAATGTATATAAATCCGTTTGATGAACCAGATCCTGATCCTGACCTGGGTATTGACCTTAATAAAGAATCTCCACCACAACCTGCAAAGAGGAAGCATGCCAGACCTGTGGATATGAGTAAATACCTCTACGCTAACAGACCCAGACCAGAGGAAGACGACCTTGATGAGTGAGTGGAATTTATACATATTTACATGGATAATATGGGGAGATGAGTTGAGCCCTTTAATGTATTACCTTGTATTAACAGTCAGTCCTCATGCTGGGGCATCAGGATGAGTGGGGCATCGTGATGCACCCCAGTTACTGACCTCCCAGATGATTCGGCTGGGAGATCAGTAGAGTTGACGCAGGGGTGCAGAATCCATGTAGGAGTGTTCAAAATCGGGAAACCCTCTCACGTGAATGATGGAGGCTTTCCCTCATTGATGAGAGGGTTTCCTCATCCCATCCACTACTATCTGGGTTCTCCTGGTAGAAGCAGTGGAGCTCTACTGCCTGCTCCTAAACTTTTGTTTTTTCAAACAGTGTGTCAGCAATTGTTGGTTGAGAAAGAGTCCTCAACCAATTAGCGATTGTCTGTTACACCCCCTGACAATGAACCAGATTCATTTAGGTTTATATGTAAAATAATGGAAACAAAGCGGGCAGCCCCAGTGGACATTTCTTTCTTAAAGGGTCAGTAATGTCCCATAAAAAATGGTTATAATTTTTTAGAGGTTGAAAAACTAAACTATATGCCACAAATCCCATCTCTCAAACCACTATGGTCTGAGAAATATTCACATTCAAAGTTCCCCTCTCCCTCCTCTTCTCCTGATGTTAGAGCTGTGCTTGACAGCAGTAGAATTACTTCATTGGAAAGGTCTACAAAGTATGCCTGGTTTGAAAGCACACTTTGTAGACCGTTCCAAAGAAGTAATTATTTTTAAATAAAGCAATTTATTATAAAAACACTGTATCATTTTTTTAAATCCCATCCCACCAAATCCTGTTGACCTTATTAACCTGCAGTCAAGCTAGCAATATGCTCAAGACGTTTAAATTGGTACACTTAGCACTCCGGGCTCTGTATAAGTGCTACACCTTTTCTATACCTCTTTAGAATTCATTCTGCATCACTGCCAGAGTGCTTAGTATATATTATTTTTTGTTAATATCACTTAGGTAGTTTTGTGGGAGTTTTTTTTTTTAGTTCTGAAGGTTAATTCAAGTCAGTATTATGCTTTGTGATGTGCTGATGTGAGAAGAATGAGTTTACAGAAATCCTATAGTATTAAAGGCCAGATGTATGTTTGTCTGATGCAGTCATGCTCAGTAGAGACTGCTTGAAATTGTCAGATGCAGTCATGCGCAGTAGAGACTGCCCGAACGCAGGCACTTTGGCCCATGTACACTGGCTTTTAAACTAGTACATATATATTCTCTTAACCATTAATTATCTTTTAAGATTGGCTAAATAAGTACCACTTTTCATATATGTCACCTGTCGTTGCATCCTGTAGTAGAGCCATACAGCTATTTCTATATTGTACTGAGTACTTAAAGTGGAACGATCACCCAAAATAAAAGCCCCCACCCCAATAATTATTCATATAGCGATAAGCATAGAAATAGTAGTATTATCCAGTGTAAGTACAGTGTTATTAAGAAACAGACAGGCATCAGCACAGACGTCTTGCCTTAGAGACATCTGCAAGCCTGTGCTGTCCGTCCTGGTCTCCTCTAGGAGGCGCTGCATTGTACCTTAAGGTAACAGGAAGGGACTGACTGAGCAGGCGCACAGATGCCTCTAAAGCAAGAAGTCTGCACGTCCGTCTCAGATGAAGTAGGATTTCTTAATAACGCTATACTTATCGCTATATGAATAATTATTGGGGTCTTTATTTGGGGTGATCCACTTTAATTAGCTAAGCTCCATTTATTGGTATATTTCTTTATGCTGGCAGAATGCTTAGAGATTTTGCAAAGCAAGTTAGGTTTGTTCAAATCAATGTATGTGTCTTCACTCTGTTATAAAATGTCTATGTGAGATTGATTTTATCTCTTCTTGAGATATAATTCCTCTTACCCTTTGCAACTCATTCATCACTGTATAACGTGGAGGTTCCATATGAATAATAAGTGTAAGTTGCTTAAAGCATAGTAATGTTTCTACATAAACTAAGCTCCAATTTAGTTTTCGTAGCATGCAGAGCATTATTACAATTGTGTACGTTGTGTAGTTCATGTGTAATTATGTTTTGAAGTGTCCCCCTCCCACCCTTTTTACATATGTAACACTGCTCTCCACAGAGCCTCAAACCGATTTGGATGGATAGCTAGGAGTTTGCAATCTTCTCTCAGCATATGGAAAAACCTGCCCACCTTCATCAAGGGGGCAGGGCTTTCCTTATGCTGACGGACAGAAGATTGTCCCTTGTTGCAGTCTGTCAGGTCTGATGACCGGATTACAGATCTGAGGGGAGGCGGTTTACAATATTGAAAAGGGGAAGGATGGGGACACTTTATAAAGTAATTACACATGAACTACACAGTGTACAGCATTGTACTAATGCTGTGCATGATACAAAAACTATGATGGATGATTCAAGCTTTATTTATATAGAAACATTACTAATTCTTTAATACTGTTTGCTGATATATTTAGTTACATATCTGTTAAAGCGGAACTACCACCTGTTTTAAAGTTTGTCAACTAATTCCCCATCTGGCAACTAGCCGCTCAGTATTGCTAGTCGCCAGAATAATTACCTGGTTAAATAGAATGACACTGTTCCGGGGATGACAGACAGTAAAGCGTGCAGACCTCTTTCGTCTACGCTCCTGCTCTGTCAGTCCCTTTTGGAGCCAAACAGCTCCTATCAATGCCTCCTAGAGCTGTCTGGGTCTGACAGTGCAGGTGCACAGACATCACTATGGAAAGATATCTGCGCTCTCTACTGCCTGTCAGTCCAGGAGCAGGGTCTCATTCTATTTAATCAGGTAATTATTCTGGCGACTAGCCAGGGCAGGATTTATACCTCAGGAGCCTGTAGGCGCAGAAATCTGAAGCGCCCCACCCCCACATAAAAATTGCACAAAGTTTTGAGGTAAATCCTGCCCTTCTCTGTGCATGCTCCTCCACTGTTCATGCCCTTCTCCGTGCTCCCCCACCCCCACTGATGATCCTTTCCCTCTCTGTGCGGTGCACTCATTCTTTCTTGCCTGCTGCTCTGCCGGATAGTTTCACAAATCTGACCAGCAATTGGCTTCCACCGCCGTGACAGAACACAGTGAGCTTGAATGTGCAACCACCAATCCGCCCCACACGGAAACAAGTAAATGCTGGAGCCTCTGACCGACACTTATCAGCACTACATGATGAGGGCATCAGAAATCACTTGAGTATAGATATACCTGTACAATAATCAATAAAAAAAAACCCGATCTCAACTATTCTGACAGGCGCCCCTCTGTGGGGTGCGCCTGTAGGCAGATGCCTACTCTGCCTATTTATAAATCCGGCCCTGCGACTAGCACTACTGAGCAATTAGTCGCCAGATTGGGAATTAGTTGACATAAACTTTAAAACAGGTGGTAGTTCCGCTTTAACTGTTTTCTTTATTTTTTGCTTTTAAAACAAATTATCATTTGTGTACATGTTCACTTTCTTTGTGTTGTATGTAGTTAATTCTTTGTTTTGTTCTTTATTTTTTAATGTTATTTTTTTCTGGGAATACTGTGGTGTGATGTCACTTAAATATAGTCTTAAATATAGTCTATTATTCTGACTGGGAAAAAGACCGAAAAAGGGGACAGCGCAAGAATTCCCTCTAAACGTAATCCGTATTTCCTTTGGAGTGTACAATTTGTAGTAAATCCCCCCGCCTCTAGGTCACAGGCTTTAACTCGATCTGACCTCCAGTTTCGATCGATTCCTATGGCTGCTTTCTCTGGTCCTTCCTTAACAGTTTCTTACCTCTCCCGAATATCTTCACTCCTACTCCACCCGAAAGTTTATGGATATTGCTAGGGGATTTGTTAGAAACACTGATGGTAATAATAGGCCAGAAGAACCGTCTGGTTTCAATGTTTATTAATTAAAAGAGAACATAAACAATAAAATCGTAGTATTGTTTCAAAACCGTTAAAACAAAGATTGACGTTAATATTAATCATCAACACCCTACGCGTTTCACGATACTATATCACTTCCTCAGTACCCCGCGAAAGAGTATGTGACCAAATGAGCCAGTTACCATGTCTCCTGAATAAAAGCGTCGGCATGATAATCTCACGCTGCATGACAGCACGAGATTTTCATGTCTTATATTGAAAGGACACTTCACCATTTAACCCTGGCACCCAAAGTGTTAAATAGTGAAGCGTCCTTTCTTTCATCGGAATTTCAATCACCAATTCTTCTTTCAGACCCTTTTCACCTCTTCCGATAGAATATTCAAACCGTCCAGAAAGACTGCTTAGTAAAAAGTGCTCTTCAATAGGCTGACTCTTACTAAACCTCGCGGAGAGAAACAGCCCAGTGCACACTGTTCAACTACAGTTGAAGAGAATCACATGGCTACACAGACATGCCTAAGCCCAAGAAGAGGAGTAGCCGGGCCGCGGGTGAGTGCTTCAGTTCATAATAACGTACAGGCCAGCTGATGGGGACCAGTGGTGCATGCTGGGCGACGTGGTTCTCATGCCTCTTTAGTCTTCTGGCATCCGATAGGGAACAAGCTCTGAGCCAACTATCCCATGAATCATCACGCGCATTGAGCCGGCATTCAGTAATGGATGAGCAGGGTGTTTGGCAACTGGCTGGGGTTGAGACTGCGGAGCTCTCTCTCTTATTTTATGGCCTTGCGTGCATATACCATCCTCCTCAGTTTGGAAACCCTTTGATAAATGGTGAAGCGTCCTTTCAATACGCGTCATGACAATCTCATTGTCATGCCAACATTTTTATTCAGGCGGCATGTTAACTGGCTCAGTTGGTCGTGCGCTCTTTTGCATGCGACCATTTAAAAGTAAACCCTTGAAAAAGGAGGGCAGGTTTTTCCTTATACTGATAAAATATTGTCCCTCGTTGGGATCCATCCAGACCTGCTTTTTGATCTGCAGACAGAAGATTGACATATGTAAAAGGGGAGGGAAGGGGAAAATGTATAATATAATTACACTAGGATGAAACTAGAACATTGTAATAGCACTCTGCACCATTGCCAAAGTATAAGGAGTGATCAAAGGTTAATTTATCATGAGACGTTACTATCGCTTTAAAATAAAGGGTTATGTCCCTTTAAATCTGTGTTTAATTGTCAAGGATAAACTTCCCAATGCTGTATTTTCTTTAAAAGAAAAAAAAAAAAAAAAAAAAAAAATTTGGTCTCGAAGGCTCTTCTCCTTTAAGATGTATTTTCTACAAACCTCTTTGATATCCAATGAATTAAGCTTAATGTTTTACCTAGTAGAAGGATTAAGATTACATAATTTCTATAGAGAAATCTTTCCATGTAGTTTTTTTTGTGTGTGCGTAACATGCAGGGTGTGTGGCTGTTATGAAATAAAGCAGAACCCTTGGCCAATTTAGCACGCACATTCAGATAAATAATTAGTGTTCTTGTGGTGTAGGTGTGGATTTATTTCACTGTAATTACCAGTCAAAGGCACTATAATTAACCCACTGAATGCTAGAGACAGGTTTGTGGTGAATTGGAGATGTCCCAGCATCCAACACCAGGGATATTTTAATGAATGGATGTACCAGGGGGTTTCATCACAACTTCCCAAATATACCAGGTTTTCAGCAAGGAACCAGTTTACTCCTATGGTCACAAAGGAAAGAGACTGCACAACACATCAGTATGTTTGCTCTTCCCACAAATATCAAATGGCCTGAAAAAAAGCCTCAAAATATTACTCTTTGTGTGTCAGAGGGGGTTTCCAGTGCTTTGTCTAGCAATACACCAGGCACCACTCTGGTACCCAAAGGGTTAAAGGGATCCTGTGTCAATGTGACTCACTCAGTGTGCCATGACAGTACAACAAGCTAGAAAAGAAGCACAAAGAGCACCATCTAAAAGCAGAGTAACAAGTTTATTGCAAACAGGCAAATATATAAGAACACAGTATCCCAAAGATAATGAGCATATAATTTCCTCATTCCAAATGCCTCCTCTCCTATATCCGCTCTGTTGATTGTGATCCAATGGTATCTTAGTCCACTTGATGAAATTCCAGCCTCCTCTCTCTCACAGTGTATGCTGGAAATTTATCTCCAATGTGGGGACGGTTCACAAGCCATGACGTGCATAGGCCGATGCCTTCCAAGCAGCACTGTCTGCCAACTATGTTGTATATTCTTTATCCATTGACTGAAACACTACCTTGGTACGGTGGGGACAGCATAGCCAAAGAGTTAAACAGAAGTAAATGTGCACTAGAATTTGACTACTTTCATTTTCATCAAATGCAACCCTCATAGGTCCCCTGCGACTTTGCAGCCGTTGATGGACTGCTAAGTCAATCATCAGTCTTAGCCCAACAGTTAGTGTCTGTTTTTGTTTTGTTATTTGCATTGGATTTCTGCAGTCACTGTAGGCCTCCATTTCTCAGTATTTATTGTATTTGTGCCTTGTCCCAATAAACCAGAAACACACACAGCATCTATGTGGAAGTATCACAGAAAAACCCTTGTGAATCACTTCCTGGCCCCACCCACATTGCTTTGCTGAAAAATGCTAGAAGAGATTCATATTGGAGTCTATGCTGTGGATAGCTGAAGACTTCCAATGCAAAAAAAATAAAAAAATACAAAAAAATATAGGGAGTGAAGTGAACATTTTTTGTAAGAGGTGCCTGCGCGTTCATTGTGAGGTTTATTGTTGTGACTTTTACATCAACTCAGATTGCGACATTTCAGAGAACTGACTGTGCCACATTGAATTCTAATACTTCTCCACGTAATGCCTGATTGCATTGGGGTTATAGTGGGCAAGCACAGGTGATGCAGGGGTGACGAGTATAATATATTTGATGGATTACAATTTCTTAGTCAGAAGAAAATATATTCTTCATCTCTAAATTGCTCCATTTGTTGTTTTCCCCATGATTTTCCCATTAGTCATATTAGCTTCTGTGCAAATATGCTTTTTAATTTACTGACTGGAAAGCAGGTCGGACCTTAATGTCATTCAGTTAGATTTGTACTGGCCCTTAAACATTACCATTCTCATTCCTTTATTTTAGAAAGCATGAAATAAGAGTTGCACACTTTTGTATTTATTTTTTAAATAATTATATTAGGATTATTTCCATTAAAATACTTCTACATTAAAACAGAAACTATGCTGAAAAAGTAATGTAAGCGTAATGCTCACTCTCTTCTCCTTTTTAATGTCCCAATGCAATATTTTGAATTATATTGACAAAATTGCTACAGAAAGTCTATGGAAGGAAGACATATCTGTCTACTAAGCTAAAGTTTGCTTCCCCCGTGTTAGATGTCAAATCCTTAAAGGGACATTATCACCTAAACAAGAGTAGGGTTCGTACACTTTTAAATATCGTTTTCCTATGCAGAATCAGACACATGATAAATATGCTTTTCATATTCATACGTAAGTAGCTATGCTTTGAACATTTGACCTCTGTTTGTTAACCCTTTGAGTGCCAGAGGAGTATCCAACACAATGCCAAGGGGTATCCAACTCATTGATAAGAATTGATGTGAGAACCCATTTAAATTTTTTAGTGGTAATGTTTCTTTAAGTTCTTTACTAGTGGAATGCAATCTTCAGAAAGTAAAATGTGCTCAATTATTTTGTTTACAAACAGTGTAAAGCGCAATTTCATGTAAATGAGGTAAATTGGCATGCTTCTAGTGTCTGCAACAGAGATGCATTAAGGCTCCTTAGGTCCCTAGGCAAGGAACCTGTTTGGGGCCTCACATCTCTTAATCCAGTGTGTCAGACACAGGGTGCTTCTAGCAGGTACTGACATTGAGGCTCTAATGAAAGTTGGAGCAAAGGGATGGTGCTGTTCTCTTTCAACAAAAAGGTAATCTGACACAAGATATTAACAGCAGCAACAGCACTACCTTTATCTGTAACCCATTACTTTCGGCCAGGGCCCCTCTTAATGAGATGAGCCCTAGGCAGTAGCCTACGTTACCATAATGGACAATCTGGCTCTGGTCAGTAGGCATAATTTGGCAGATGAAGTCACTAAACTGACTAAATAGGAAACCTGCAGTGCCCAGACTGAAAAAAAAAGTCTGAATAGTTCAAAACCAGGCTTGCACTTAGATTTTATATGAATATAAGAATAGCGGTTTAGTGATTGGCGCTGTTGGATATATTAGTACTAGAAATGTGGTGATGCAGTTTGTTGTAATTGATTTTGTATGTTTTTACCCTACACACATGGGCCTTGTGTTCTCCCTCGCCTCTTTGTGTCTTTTTACCTCCCTCCTACCCCTTTTCTAACTCTCCCCTCACTACACACTCCAATTTAAGGCATACATTTCATATTGCAATCAATACAGAGATATATATAGATAAAATAAGTATTCTGGACATGAGCCTAATAAAATTAGGGCTGTAGTTTAACCCTTAAATGCTAAAGACTTCTCTAGTGCATTGCCTCGCAATGTGTTGTAAGCTTCTCTTGAATCCAAGAGTTAAAGCTGGCTATCATAAAGATAAAGGCATGCTTAGCATTAGTTTCTAAGCAAATTAAAGTATGAATGCTCAAACCGTTGTGACTACTCAATACATATGGTGTACATTAGAAGCGTTCAGACCTGTCCTGAGGCCTCCTAATGGTTCAGCATTTCAGGATCTCCTCTCATGACCACTGTGGTTCATTCATTCTGAGAGATCTGTCTGAGTTAACAACATTCCCTTGTATTTAACTGAGAAGACCCTGAAAACATGCACTGTTGGGGGACGGTATTGCTGAGGACAGGTTTGAGCACCATGGTGTACATTAAGGGTCATATGCACTTAACCCTTTAAGTGCCGGGGGTATGCAATGCATTGCTTTGTAATGTGTTGCATACCCCTCTGGCACTCAAAGGGTTAAGTACTATGAAGCAATTCTGGTACATTCCAGCTGTACCACGGGGGAGAACTATAAATTGCCAAAACTCCAATGGATTTAAATGGAGATTTTAGCTCCATGAATACTAGAGAGGTCAACCATGCTGTGTGAAGCAATGATTTGGAGACCCCTATCGCTCTCAGTGGTTAAAAGCCTAATTTAAAAGAATCCGAATTTTAATTTCTCCCCCTCTGGTTTAGTTGGCTTGTCCCAGAATTGCTCCACTTTGAGCCTTGTCATTTGAATACATTATTGTAATTATTTATCTTTCTATGTTGTAAAGCAAGTTTTGTGAATATAATTAACTGTGTGTTACAGAATGATCAGAATGCAAATGGCACTGCAGAGCAGCTTTTTACTACAGTAACATCTGATGGAGCAATTGTCAGCTCCATCCGGCCAGGCACACCAACAGTTCATGTTTTCTACATATCCCTAATTAAGCACAGTTGGATCTATCACAATGGCTAAGCCACTAATTACTCATTTGATAAAGCTGGGATAAGCTGAAAACCTGCACTGTTGGTATGGCTGTAGGACTAACATGGAGAAACACTGAACTGGTGGGTAAAAGACACTTTTACACACTGTCGTAAGTGAAAACGGTCCATTCTTTATTCCTAACAGTCATCGTTACACAATCTTCCTTTGCAAGAGCCTCAAAAGCCAACAAATTTTCTTGCAGTGATCCCTTATTTCACTCTTTCACCCTCTGAGTGCCAGAGGGATGCTTTGCAATGCGTTGCCTTCCCCTCTTACATTTCTCCCTTTTTTCTAGCTTCCTGTCCTGACAGACCTTACCTGTTCTATGCTCCAATGTTTATATTTGTTATTGACAGATGTGCCCAAACAAAATACTGTTAGATTTACTAACTTCTTAGCTTAACGTTGTAACATTTTCTTTGTACACCCATGTTAAGCTGACTTTCTGAATATTTAAGATTGCCTTCAACAGTTGTATACAAAAATTTACTGTGGATGGCAATGCTTTATATTTGCACCTACTACTTCTATATCTAATATATATATATATATATATATATATATATATATATATATATATATATATATATATATATATATATATATATATAAATTTGGTTCAGGACGCACTCTCAAAAATAAGTGTTAAAGCCTGGGTTCTCGTAACAATATTACAAGATTATAATTCAAACAGCACTCTCAGGTCCGCTTGTTGCTGGCAAAAGACTTTAATGAAGGATGAATTATCATCTTTATAGAAAAAAGGACAAGCACTCCCGCTATAGACATAGACTAAATTCCGGGTGCATCAGAGCAAAAAGATCCATATACAAAAAGCTGGGCACTCACAGACTTTAACGATAATAAACACTTTACTGGTACACAAACAAATGCAACATTTCGGTCCACACTCGGGACCTTTGTCAAGCGAAAAAAGAAAAAAAAGCTTGACAAAGGTCCCGAGCGTGGACCGAAACATTGCATTTGTTTGTGTACCAGTAAAGTACTTTACTATCGTTAAAGTCCGTGAGTGCCCAACTTTTTGTATATGTGTGTGTGTGTATGTATGTATGTATGTACGTGTATATATATATATATATATATATATATATATATATATATATATATATAAATATTGTGTGTGTTTCTATGTGTGATGTACAGATTGTTGTTCTGGTGTCTTTAGCCAATATAGCACTGGGTGTCTGTCTTGGATCCGCAGTCCTCTTATTGGACCTCCAAAAGAAGTCCTAGAACGGTTCTTGATGATTGAACCCACAGCTCTCTTTCAGTCCTCAGTGATCCAACTCCAGCAACATCATCTATCAATACAGATAGATCTTATGGGGTATATGACTGAAAACAGTCCTCCCGGAATGGAGTTAACCCTTCAGTCTGGCAGATCAATGTACATTCAATGTATAGGTGTAAGGAATAAGTTCATCAAAACTACCCTACTGGTTTTCCTATTTGGATTATCAATGTGACACACACACACACACACACACACACACACACACACACACACACACTCTCTCTCTCTCTCTCTCTCTCTCTCTCTCTCTCTCTCTCTCTCTCTCTCTCTCTCTCTCTCTCTCTCATGAAAGTCACATGCTCCAGTTTCTGCAGTTGACTAATGTATGCAAGGATCCTTTTTAACAGTCTTTGGCTCTGTTGTACAGAGGTGATGGTCTACAAAATGGTTTTGCTATATCCACTTTCCTACACATGTTATAGATGTAGTCAAATATCTTACAGCCTCTCTCATGAGTGACTGCATTGCCCAAGAGTTGTACAAGGTTGCAGTTTGCTGCAACTTCCCAGTGGCTAATGATGATTGCCGGTGAGTTGAAGTAATAAAGCCCTGAACTGCGGACACTCTGGGTCCACCATGCAGACATTTGAGAAAGGTGATTAAGTTGTTGAGGTGTTCAGCACAATTATCCAATCACTGAGCAGGGTTAATGGCCCAGTACACAATTAATGCATTTGGTTGCAGTATTAGTCTTTTTGGAGCCCAGCAATTCCCCTGTATGTAGAACTAGCTTATCTTTCTATGTTGTGCTGTTCCTTAGCTTGTAATGAAGTACTGTTGAACAAAAGCAGAACTGTTCCTTTCATCTTTTATCTTGTTATCCTTTCCCCATCACCTTCCTACTCTTTATTTTCATGTCCATCTGAGTGAGTAAATACAGCTTACCTAAGTTGACGAAGAAATGAAACAAGTTGACAGATACATTTGAATTCTTCTCCTTAAACAAAATGTAGTTATCGTCCTTTCTCTATCCTCTGTGAACCTTGTACATCCATTTCGTTTCACTATATATTTTTTTTTTTGACACTTGACCTACCTTTTGTTTCTCAAGTGTCTCGGTATTTGATGAGCATTGGAGTGATACTAGTAGTTCTGTCAGTCTGCTGCTCTCTGCATGTGTCTTTTCTCTACGGCTCCTCCTTATCTCCTTCTTTTAACAGCCAAGAGTTACGTTGGGAGAATGAACTCAAATTATCTGGAGCTATGTATCAGGTGATACAGGACAGTAATTATCTTAAACATTCACCACACCAGAATTCTTTAATATCGTTAGAAAACAGAACACAAGATTCCTTCCTTGTGAGGAAGCTACTATTCTCCATGGAGGAAAATGTTTCTGTATGTTGTTTGCTTGAAACAGTATATTGCTGTGTCCCTCTATGTATGGATCTTGCTACGGTGAATGCAAGATCCAAGGTTCAGGAATAAAATGACATTAAGGGAGAGTTTATTTTTAGGGCTTTTAGCAGTAACAGATGCCAGATAGGTGATTTGTGTAATTAGGCCTTGTTCACATGGACAGCTTTAATGCAGTGGTCAGTCAAATAGTCTTGCAATATATTTCAAATGTCCATCTGTTGGGCTGTTCAAACAGATGACTATAGTTGCACATGGCACAGCCCAAACTGCATCCTGCATCTTAACTGCATTCAATGCAAGGAGCTTTTAGCAAAACTTATCTGCATGGTGCCCGTTGAAGCTGCTATGTGGACAGTTCACACAGCTGATTTAAGTGTTGCAGTGCACTTTGCAATGATCAAATCAGTGGGAAAATTACTAAACCATCATTTGGCTGACTAGGACTGAACTTTGTCCTAAATTCCTGAGGTGATAATGTCACCATATAAGCTTTGATTCTACTTTATTTTAGTAATGGTATGTCATTTTAAATAAATATGTACTTGGTGTATTTAGAACTGTCAGTGACTCCCAGAGTAAACTGGGCAGCTAGCTAAGTAAGTAACTGTAAATCCTTGAGGACCAGAGGGGGTGTGCAGTGCACTTTCTGGTCCTCAGGGGGTTAATTATGAGCACAGCCTTTCATATCTAAAAGTATTTTAGGTCTAGGATCCTAGAAGCCACAACACCATCTCCTTGCTCTCCTGTGCAGCTGGAGTGCTGTGTGTGCCTGCTCTGAGTTGGTGGTCATGTGCTTCTTACGTTGAGGTCATGAGGTTGCCACCAGGAGATTAGTCTAGAGCTGCAAAGCGGCACAGTCTACTTCCCCTGCTAGTTTTTTGGCTTAGACCTACTTGGCCTTATCCTTTATAAATAACTGCATAGCAACACACATTTTTAATATGTTTCTGTGAATGAGACTTGATGGCAAAATTGAAATCATAGATATGATTCATTTTATTCCCTTAACTTGATACTTCACTTCAGTTTTGTCCTAGGAGACAAAGTATGTGTTGGTTAATTTACAGAGCTTGAAGAGTCCACTCTATGTGACATATGCAAGGAACGTTCTATCAAATCCTCAACTTATTAATTTTTGCTGCTCACATTTTTATTGTTGGAGAAAAATAAATACACATACTTTCCATTAACCGGAGGGCTAAATGTCTAAATGACATACCCAACCCCCCAAAAAACATTAAATAAATAAAAATACATTAATAAGCAGGATATAAACTGGAATAAAATGCTTAATATGTCTTGTTAATTTACAGGTCAAATCCATTTTATGAGCCAAAAGAGAGTCCAGAGTTAAACCGGAGCAGAGGAGTGAAAGAGTTGGAAGTGGAAAAGAAGATGAAAAGGAAAGCTCCAGCACCTCCAGTGCCCTCACCAAAGAGAGAAGAGCCAATTAGTGCACCTTTGTCTATTCCTGTAGGAAAGGACCTCTCCTCATCTCCTAAGGTATGGTTCAGAAGATCATTCTTTATTCTATTAAATGCTACATGATGCTAGAAAACTCCTTCCCCGTCTCTCATGGTTACCCTAATGTAAGGGATATGTGAACATCTTGCTGTAATATTTTAGTAGTTTGGTGCCCTTTCTATTATTGTTTTCAGGTTTGCTCTAAAATTTAAACATTTCAAAGCTAAGTAGCTCAATAATGTTAAAGGCCTGTCAGCCTAACTAAATGTAGTTTATTTTTAAGAGTTATTTTTTGTAATATAAAATGGTTTTCAGGAATTAACCTTTATTTGTTGGTAGCGCTTTCTGGCATTTTATGCTAATGAATGTATGTGCTGGGTCAATATTGCCACACACTGTGCTACGAATGAACGTAGATTCACAAACTGATGTCATTTCCAGTAGGGACATCAAGTTACAAGCTTAGCCTAAAACATGACTAATTAACATACTAAGCAAGGAATTAGCATAAAGTTCCACACTGCCAAGAAAACATGAAGGGTAATTTCTCAAAACCAAGCTATCAGACAACAGCTAGAACAATATTTAGACTGTAACGAGTTATACCTTTCTTCCTGTATAAAGACTCAGGGGCATTTATTCTCTACTCTTGGTATAAATTCACCTTACCCCTGATATTATATATGTAGAATGGTTTCACAATTCTTTACACTATAGTGAGTACAATAAAGAAAAGGTGAGCTTTTCAAATATACTTAAACAGTAGCAATCTATATTATTAGTAAATCCAAAATAACTAGCAGAGTATAATTTTAGAATATACTTGCATTAATAAAAGTATTGTATACCATTATTTTTTAGATATTATCTCTCTCTCTCTCTCTCTGTGTCTCATTTCAACCAAAATAGGTCACATTTATCATCTTATATCAACTATCTTATCAGTATACTTTACCATGCTTTTTATCTGCTTCGACACAAGGTTATAATTATATTATGGACATCAATTCTATCATAGAAGACCATCTACACACTTGTCCACCATCTATACATTTGTGCCGTACACAGTGGGTTAAAAATAGGCCACAAATTATTTATTTAGTGCTAGGCATGCAATAATATAAAAAGAGACCTTCTTCACATATTACATATTTAGGCATGAGATGTTCTATAAACAAAAAGATAATGCTTCCAGATAATCCTAGACACGACATGGCCTTACTACGTATAAACAAAGTTTCTAACATGCATAGTAACATTTTTTACAACAGACTCCCAAAATTGTACTCCATATTCTAGTTGAGGCCTAACCAAGGATTTATTCAGAGGTAGGATAATATTCGCATCCCTTGCTTGTACACCTCTTTTTATGCAGGCTAGTACTCTAGTTGCTCTTGCAGCAGCTGAGTGACTCTGCACACTGCTGTGAAGTCTATTGTCTATCAGTACTCCTAAATATTTCTCTAATGAGGGTTTCCCAAATTGTTTCCCATTTACAGTATATGTAGTAAGTTTGTTTCTACAGCCCAAATGCATAACCTTACATTTATCTACATTAACCCCTTAACGACCGGGCGATCTGCGCCGCGACTTAAGGACCGTGGAGCATTTTTTTTTTTTTCCGGTTCCGGACTCCCCGAATGGCGTTCAGCCGCGGGGGGAGCCCAGAACTCCATGACGGTCATAGTACGTCATGGGTCGTTTAGTCAGATCGACCCTTGACGTACTTTTCTGCCCATTCACTTAGTTTATCTAAATCCTTCTACAGGGAAAAAACATCCAGCTCTGTATGTATTTCCTTACATAGCTTAGTGTCATCAGCAAAGATTGAGATGCTACATTCAATTTCCACTTCTAGATCATTAATAAACAAATTAAAAAGCATTGGTCCCAGGACTGAACCCTGCGGCACCCCACTTATAACCTTAGACCAATTTGAAAAAGTTCCAACAACTCTCTGCCAGCTATCATTTAACCAGTTCTCAATCCATGTACAGATAACACCGCCCAAACCGAAGCCTTTTAATTTATGCAGTAACCTGTTGTGAGGCACTGTATCAAAGGCTTTTGCAAAATCCAAGTACACTACATCAGCAGCAATTCCCCTGTACAAATTACTACTCACTCTTTCATAAAATGCAAGTAAATTAGTCTGACATGATCTGTTCTTCATGAAACCATGCTGATTCCTACTAATGATATTGTTTGTCTTCACATAGTTCTGAATACTGTCAGTTAATAACCCTTCTATTATCTTACCCACTATGGAAGTCAATCTCACAGGTCTATAATTTCCTGGTTTGGATCTTGCTCCCTTTTTAAACAATGGAACTACATCCGCTTACCTCCAATCACAGGGCACTATGCCTGATGAAAGTGAATCAATAAATATTAAATATAATATATAACACATTCTGCAAATTACGTTGTACACACAGTGCTATAAGAAAATCATTAGTTTAAATTGCACAACGTGTGTTAGCTAATATACTCAGAACTTATACTGATCTTATTACCAAACTGCTTATTATCAATGATTATCTGTGTCAAGGCAGATTTTAATTGTGTAAAACCGACTAAATGTATCTTGGGGACAGGTCTGCTTTAAGCAATTTTATTCACATTTGCTATGTTTTTAACTTCCTTTTAATTCTGCGTTATTAAAATGGATCTGTCTAATTGTCATTATGGGATCAGAATAAACAATGTAAACCACCATACAACATAACAACCTGTGGAGTTATGAATGAATGGGTATAAGATTACATCATGGAATCTGCAGCGCTAGTGAAACTAAAAGGTCTCCAGAGCATTGCAGCGCTCACCTCATGTGTGAATAGCCACTGCAAGTAAGGCATATCGGAATGTAAGACTAATATAGTAGCAGTTGTGAGCTCAGTTATGCCCTTATTTGAAAATAAAGAGCAATCTCTGTCCTGGTCCTAATATGCGAGGAGACATAAAGTATATGAGAACAAGAGTATAAATGTCATTGCCAATGTATACAACGCATCACTGTTAAGATGTTCCGAGCAATATGTGGCACTAAGTAGAAGCAGAAAATGTTCAAGTACATGAGAAGTGTAATAAACTGAAAAGAATATATGCATTTCTCAGTGACCTTGCACAGCTTCCCATATGGTGCATTTTGCAGCCTGGAATTTAACAGATAAAGTTAAGCGCAAGGAAAGATATTTAGTTTCAGCTTAATGCGTGTATAGTCCCAAGTATACAGTGTGCTGATGTGAACAAAAAATCCATAAGCGCTATAATAGTCTGAAGAGTAATAATCTAGACGTGCAAGTGTAATATTAAAGGGATAGTGATGTTTCAAAATAAAATCCGCTCCAATTAATCTTCATAGTATTTGGGCCACAGAGAGTGTTATTTCAATACTGTCAGAGTTGTAGTTCAAAAGTAACTGAATGATAAAGTTCCCCCCTCCTGCCCCTTTTACCTAGTGTAAGCCACCTCCCCTCAAATGTGGAATCTGGTCACTTGACCAGACAGCTCACAGCAAGGGACAATCTTCTCACTATGAGAACAATGAAAACCCTGCCCCCCTTGACAGGTTTTTCATATTTTTCCCTTATGCTAATTGAAGAATATTCCTTTCTGCAAGCCATTTGGACACCACCTTTCTGTTCAGAGATGAGCAGTAAAAGGGGCAGGAGGGGCATACTTTATCAATCAATTACTCTTCAACTACAACTCTGACAGTATTGAAATAACACTCTCCATGCCCCAAATACTATGAAAATTAATTGGAGCTGCTTTTATTTTGAAACATTACTATCCCTTTAAGGCCCAATTTCCCAGTACCAAAGTACAGTCCACTCACATGAGTTTTCCTATGAGAAGCCTTCAACTGTTAGATATTAAAGTTTGGAGGTTATACTTATTGATTGTGTATCAACAAATAGACTGTAATCGGATGTGTACTGGTAGAAGGGGTAGACTGATAATGTCTATACTGATGTAAATGTTCACAAAACATCAGCTTGGAAGGAGTGTATTTTGAGTTATTCCATATAAATTATATAGTCTAGTTGTTTATACAGGTATATATTAGGTGCCAGGGAAGATCCAGTTTTCCTGTAGGAAGCTTTCTAGGATCAAGCCATCTGATTATGGTAGATGCCAAATAAATACCATTTATCAGCAGTTTGCTGGTATGGTCATCTTCTACTGGTTGTCTTCCCCTTTCAGCACTGAATTAGTCTGATTAGGTTCAGTATTGCTCAGTGCCACCTCCCATTCTAGGTGAGCATCCACTAGTGATGTGGAAAAGATCAGCTCTTGAGCTGGTTTGGGTCAAAATTGTCACTTGGTGTAAAAAACCTGTCACCTACATGTCTTTCATTATTGCGCTGTAATCACTCCCCATATGTAGGTAAGTGTGTGGGTGCAAACGTGTACACGTCCATGAAACTCTGTAATCAGACAAAGGACACATTCAGGTCTTTTAGAAGCAATATTTAGTGACTTATTAAGGTGAATGTATTGACCTCTCAGCCCACAGATGGGCCTTTATTAAGATGCCAGATCCCAACAGAACGCACACTTAAGAACCCTAAGCACACAACCAGACTGAAAAAAGCATCCCAAACAGATCAAAAAGGCATCAAGCCCCCACTCTGTGTTTGGCTGTGATGTTGCAGACACAAGATACACAAAATAAAAGGAGAATGTAAACATAAAAAATAAATATAGTAGAGAAAGGGGCGCCTCATAGAGTAGTATGTCTGTATAATTTCAGTGTAAATCCCACTTTTGTCTCTTTTCACAGGGTACTCACATATTATAGTGGTCTGTCATACATACATATGGATGGCAGACAGAGTATGCAGATGAAAGATATTATCACCCACTTCCACCTGGACTTTCCTCTTTGAGTAATCAAGCTGCTCTCCCACATCCACCGGTCTTACCCCATTAGTGTTCCAAGTAGGACCAAGAATAAGAAAGAACACATGCAAGCAGAAATTCTACAAACAGAGAGCGCTTGAATACTGTTATAATAATTCAAACCTATACTCACAGGGTTAATCTCACCATTGTTCGTTCCACACTGGTATTGACAATTGCACGCAGGGAATACACAATCGGCTTGTCCCTGCTCACCTAGCCCAAGTATCGTTCCAGTAGAAATTGTGATCCAAATAGATGTTTGAAGATAGTCAAGCGAGCTTGTATATTATTAAATGCATTTCTCTTACAGACAATAATGGGACGCAGGTACCACAGGTACCTTGGGCTTGAGTGGAGACTCCCTCCTCCTCTTCCTCCTCAAATACAACCCTCCATCTGCCTACTAACTCTCAGAATTCATGTGTCCTTCTTGAAACTGGGAGGGCAAGACACCGTCTTGTATTTTTTTTTTTTTTTGGATTTTCATTGTTTTACACCTTCGATATGAGACTGTATAATCCACCATTAGGTGGGCTACCATTACTGGGTTTCTCTGGAGAGGACTGTATAGTTGCTTTGTGGACCTTTCAAGCTCTGTGGAGAGAATCTTGCTGCCAAGTTTTACCCTCTAAATAGAGTCTCTTGGTTCTGTTGCTTATCTCTGCAATGATAACCCGAGGACAGAAGACCAGTAAGTAACCCTTTGAGTGCCTTGGTCCACTTATGATCCAGTTATGTTGCCTCTCCATACAGTGGTGTTATGAGCCTTGGTAGGCTCTTGTACTCACTATGGGTATGTTTACTTGATGTGGATGGCTGTTATTTTCTATTTGGTTATCCCTTTCACAGCAGTTTTGGCTATTTTTGTTTTTCTGAGGCTTGGGGAGGGTTTGTTTTAGTTCCCCTCCACTTGTGCCTTAGTTTTATGCCCACCTCAGATGTTCCCTGGGATTTTGGGGCTCTGGGTTACCTTTTTAAATTTGATGTTTTTATTGTAGCAGCCCTTTTAAGAACATGAGCCTGCCCGAGCCATCTCTGCTCTATTGTCTTGTATGGTTAACGCTTCTATGGGGCATATCTCTACACACACACACACACACACACACACACACACACACACACACACACACACACACACACACACACACACACACACACACACACACACACACACATTCTCTCTCTCTCTCTCTCTCTCTCTCTCTCACACACACACACACACACACACACACACACACACACACACATTCTCTCTCTCTCTCTCTCTCTCTCTCTCTCTCTCTCTCTCTCACACACACACACACACACACACACACACACACACACACACACACACACACACACACATTCTCACACACACACACATTCTCACACACACACACATTCTCACACACACATTCACACACACATTCTCTCTCACACACACAC